>JAVTVX010000012.1:10175000-11570000 GCA_033439265.1 Dillenia suffruticosa | reverse complement strand
CCGACTTTATGATATTATGTTTTGGGCTGTATGCCTGGCCGACTTTATGATATTATGCATTGGGCTGTATGCCCGGCTGACGTTATGATATTATGCATGGGGCTATATGCCCGGCTAATCTGGTGATGGGATGCATGGGGCTACGTGCCCGGCTGATATGATATTGTGATCCGTAGCTACGAAGGACATCTGGTAGAGGCACCCCTTGTGTCCGGATACGCTTCGGCCGGAGGTATCCGCCAGATCGTCGTGTGTATGGGTGTCCCAGGTTGACCCTCATCGGAGAGGACGTTGAGTACGGCTCCGTCTAGCACCAGGCGGGGGCACCATACACGGCTGACTAGTTATATGTACATTATTATTATTTACAGGCTAGTTGGGGTAGTCTGTGGCCAACATTGGGGCAGAGAGCCATTCTTTAATACTTGCATTTGGAAAAACCCCCAATGCGCCGTCCTTGGTCGAGGTAGACCATTGCCGGGAATATTTCATTGGCCGGCTCTTCATGACATTGATGTGAATATTGGATGCATATCTTGTTTTCTGGTGTGTGCATATTATATATGATTTTGAAATAACATGATCGGTTTGCACACTGTGGATATTTTCTTATCTTATGCTTTGACACTCCAAATTCACCTCGATATTGATAGTACGATGTCAATCCCCTCACTTACTGAGTATCCTCCCATAGATACTCATCCCTCACTTTCTTTCCCACAGGATTAGTGTTGGATCGAGGAGATACCACTGGGCTTGGGTATGGATATTTTCCATCTCTTCCGCTACGAGGATCGGTGATATTGTTATGCATTGGAGATTTTAGTTTGACCATTCCATTTATTTAAATTTTTGGGATGACTGTATAAATTATGGACTTTTATTCGTGAAACTTTCGTGTTGATTATTTCATTGCATTGAGGCATTTGTAAATATTTAAAAATAACTTGGGAATTTATTTTATATATGCGTAGAATTTAAGTCCGCTCGGTGTGGCGGCTGCTCATGCTCTAGTTGGGCATGACAGTAGAGGTCTGTTGCTAGGACTGTTAGAAACTTTATAGCCTTGCGTTGTTCTGGATGTTGGTTGTGGTATTTGTTGAATTTGGAGAGGCCGGGATGGCCAATTGTTTATTTTTACAGGATGAATATCTTATACAGGTGAAATTGTAAATGGGAAACCTCCGATTTGTGGGGAGGTTCTGCCCGATTTTCTGTAAAAATACAGCCGGCATCCAGGGACAACGGGCGGCTGTTCACGATCCCGGTTCGGGGCGTGACAGTTCGGTTGGTATCAAAGCTCTTGGTTTAGAGCTATGTTTTATAAAATGATTTGAAAACATTCCCAAGTAACTTGATTTTAAAAGTCCACAATGCATAAGAGTTTCATACAGTCATTTATATTCCTGCATATGATCTTCGACATATGAGTTTATATATTTTAGGGGGTTAGATACTAATTCTTATCTAACCTAGCATTTCTTCATTTTCAAAGAAGGAACCAATGGAGATGGTTCTTAAATTGATGATTTCATTCATTTTAGGGGGTTAGTTGTACTAACCCTAATCCTTGAACAATGCCTAATGAGAATTCTTATATTGCGGAACCATGACGAGTACATGGAGCGCTAGATATGTACTACCTGATTTACTTAAAGAGAGCGAGGATACTTCCTCATTTCAGGCGCCCCTTTCGGCGCCGAAGAATACTTCCTCTGTGTGTGTTTTCTCCAGCACCTTCTCAGCCGGCTATTATACCAACGTCTCCACCATTTACTCTTGATATTTTCGGGTAAGAGTACGAGTGATACACGGCACATGGGGTCCAGATGTCACCCCATCACCTTTGATAGCAAGGCCGATATCTACGGCTGCGCTTATTTCTTCTACAGTAGTTCTTACTCAAGCGGCACCAAATCGTCCATCGGTGGCCGTTCTTCTTACAGTTTCGAATCTGAGTTATAATAATTGCGCCATACTTAGGTGCATCCCCGAGTTGACCCAACTAGTCACGGTAGCTCGACAGTTGGGATGCACAGATTTTTGGACTTGGTGATGCTACGGTGGCATAACACTAAGTCAACTGAACCCGACGGATCTTGATAGATCTAGGCTTGCGCGAGGAGTATAGTCTACGAGTTATTGAGACTATTCGATAGGGAAGCCCTCACTTGATGGGAGCTATTTGCGATGAGGCTATAAGCCATTGCGGCAAAGCGATTTCCTAATGGAATTCGACCGCAGCTATTTTACGGAGTTTTAGCGGGACCATATCTCCGGTGGTTATATCACCAGTCCTAGTGCCATGAGCTAGGCTACTGTTCAGCGACCTTTTCTTTGCCGCATATGTGGCAAGCATCACGCTCGAATAAATATGTAGAGCACTTATTACATGCTTCCACTATGAGAAGCCGAGGCATATCAGGAGTTTATGCCCTGATCTGTGACTTGGAGGTTAGTTGGCTTCGAGTCATCAGAATACACCACATGTAGGACAGCAGGGAACGCCTGCGCATCCTAGTGACACTGCTCCACGGACTGCAGCCGGGAGCAATATAGTATTAGGTTTTCACGAGAATAGTTGAGGGTGCAGGCCCTTGTGTATGCGATGACTAAGGAGTACGCTCTGGCGAACCCAGATATGATCATGGGTAATCCTCCTGTGGATCCTTCCATTTAGAGGTCCTTATGCACTGTTTCTTTGAAATCGTGTATTTTGTGATGATATGTACGGACATGATTGTTACAGTACTAGAGGCTTAACTATTTTGATATACCGGTGTCGACGTTTGTGTTCTTATTGGCACAAGGTCGAACTATTTCTACGTGAGAGTTTCTTTCGCTCAACAGTCGGATGGGCTGTTATCGTTAATTGATGAGGAGCGATTAGTTGTTGCTCCTCTTGGTGAGTAGTTGGTTAGAGAATTCGTATATAGAGAGTATGATGTCATGGCAGGTGGGACAGTGCTGAGAGCAAATCTGATCCCACTGGATATGACAGGTTTCGATGCCATTTTAGAGATAGATTAACTGCATATTTATAGAGTTTTCTTAGATTGTTTTATCAAGAAAGACGATTTTTGGAGGCCTGAAGGGCCACCACTGACGTTTGCGAGTGAGAGACGGGTGTTACCCCGTGGTATTGTATTAGCGAGGAAAGCCAGACGTATAATACGTCGAGGAAGTATGACAGGTCTGACACATATGATCGATACCACCATACAGAACCCGAGACTTGATGAGATTCTGGTGGTATAGGAGTTTCCTAAATATATTCCCAATGAGCTACCCGGACTACCCCCAGTTCGGGAGTGTGATTTCGAGATTGACCTAGCTCCAGGGATCACTCTTATATTTATTCTGCCATACAGAATGACACCAGTGGAGTTTAGAGAGCTCTAGATCTAGTTGCGGGAATTACTGGACAACGGTTTTATCCGTTTGAGCACCTTGTCTTAGGGTGTTCCGGTGATTATTCGTGAAGTAGAAAGACGGGATTCTAAGATTGTGTGTGAACTATAGATAGCTAAACAAGGTTTTCATCAAGAATCGGAACACTTTGCCACATATTGATGATTTATTTGAGCAGTTCCAGGGTGCGCGTGTTTTTCTGAAAGATCGATTTTCGATTTGGATATCATTATGGATATTACGAGTTCGTGATCATGCCATTTGGGCTGACCAACACACCAACAGCCACAGACAGTGACCGAGGTGCGAAGTTTCCTTGGCTTTGCGGGGTGTTATCGGCGATTCATAGAAGGATTTTCTCAGAGCGTCGCTATACATACCAGATTGATACGAAGGGTGTCAAGTTCTTGTGGGACGATCGTTGTGAGCCGAGCTTTCAAGAGCTCAAACAACGTCTGACGAGGGACGGCCAGACAGAGAGGATCTTAGTGTTTCAACTCAGCACGTAGCTATTCTAGATGGATAGGTCAGAAAGCAGCGGAGCAAAGAACTTTCATTGGTCAGAGTTTTGGGGAGGAGTGATCAGGTCGAGGATGAGACCTGAGAGCCCGAAGAGACAATTAAGAGACTTAAGAGACAATACCCTCACTTGTTCAGCGTATTACTTTCTTTTAGTTTCGAGGACGAAACTTACTTTTAGGGGGTTAGAAAATGTAACACCAAGCTAAAAAAAAAAAAAAAAAAAAAAATTTTGGAGACGTAGCGTTTTGGGACAAAACGCTGCGTCCCCAATTGGGGATTAGGGTTAACCCTAACCGCCTTTCTCTCTCTCTCTCTCTCTCTCTCTCTTTCTCTCTCCCCGACGTTCCCTCTCCTGCGGCCGTTCGTCTTCTCCCGCGGCCGTTCGGCTTCCTCCGCCACAGCCGCCGCCGCCGCCATCCTTCTCCTTCTTCTTCTTCTTCTTCTTCTTCTTCTCCTTCTCCTTCTCCTTCTCCTTCTTCTTCCCTCGCGGTTTCCCTCTCTACCTCACTCTGTCTTCTCTCCCTCTCGCGATCTTCCACGATCGCTCTCTCTCCGCCTCACCGCACACTGCCGCGAGCCGCGATCGAGCCACCGAGTGCACAGCAGCACAGCTCATAGGCGTGCATCAGTGCACGGGCGTGCACCAGCGCGTATCAGCGCACTAGCGCGCGAGCGCGAGCCCAGGCCGCGAGTAGGACTGAGTCCGCGAGCGCGAGCCCAGGCCGCGAGCGCGAGCCCAGGCCGCGAGCGCGAGCCCAGGCCGCGAGCGCGAGCCCAGGCCGCGAGCGAGAGCCCAGGCCGCGAGCGCGCGGCCCAGCGCACGAGCGCGAGCAGAGCGCGAGCGCGCACGAGCCAGCGCAGCACACGGGCGAGCACCAGCCCGCGAGCCACTGTCGGCCCGCAGGCCCGCCAGCCTGCAGGCCCATTAGCCGCAGGCCCATCAGCAGCAAGCCCACGGGCCCACCAGGCCCGACAGCCCGTCCAAGCCCGCAGTTCCAGTACGGCCCGCGGCCCAGTTCAGCCCATCGGTCCGCCAGCCCGCCGGCCCGCTACCCCGTAGCACGCAGACCAGCGAGCCCACTAGCTGTAGCCCACGAGCCCGCGACGGCCCGTGATGGCTCACGAGCCCGTGACAGGCCACAAATCTCCACGCAGGTAAATGATTTAGGGTTTTGTTTCGGATATATGTGTTTAGATCTAACAAATGAACCTTGTTTTGATAGGAAATCCTACAGACTTTGGAGTGACCGAAGCGACTTTCGGACGAGACTCGGCGCTTCGAGAAAACCCTAGGTGAGGAGATTTCGGCTTTAATTGATAAATTGGATGAATCTATGATTGAATCTATGATTGAATCTAAGATGAAAGGTGTTGTATATGTTTAGAGTGTAAGTGAAATGCGAATAGAATACAATTTATGAAATGATTATATATGAATTTAAGGTTAAGTATAGAATATTACAGAAATTTGTTGATCTGATTTAGGTTGATCTTTTGGAGACTCGAACGGTCAGATCCGATTTGGCTTGTCAGTAGGGAGTGACTTCCCTCCCGTAAAACTGTGAGTGGGACTTTGACATTCACTATTGATTGAAAACCATGTTTCAAAAATATTTTTAAATGACATATTTCTGCAAATGCCTGATTGGTAGAATTTTCGAATATTTGATGAATGTTTTGTGACCTTTGGAGTGTCTTAACTGTTGACTTTATTGATATGCATCCATGAGTTTTGATAAACGTATATTGTGCCACATTTTCGACATATTGATATGTTTTAAATACTTCCACCGCATTAGCACATGGTTTTAAATGGATTTACTTACACATTTGGGCTGTATGCCCGGCCGACTTTATGATATTATGTTTTGGGCTGTATGCCTGGCCGACTTTATGATATTATGCATTGGGCTGTATGCCCGGCTGACGTTATGATATTATGCATGGGGCTATATGCCCGGCTAATCTGGTGATGGGATGCATGGGGCTACGTGCCCGGCTGATATGATATTGTGATCCGTAGCTACGAAGGACATCTGGTAGAGGCACCCCTTGTGTCCGGATACGCTTCGGCCGGAGGTATCCGCCAGATCGTCGTGTGTATGGGTGTCCCAGGTTGACCCTCATCGGAGAGGACGTTGAGTACGGCTCCGTCTAGCACCAGGCGGGGGCACCATACACGGCTGACTAGTTATATGTACATTATTATTATTTACAGGCTAGTTGGGGTAGTCTGTGGCCAACATTGGGGCAGAGAGCCATTCTTTAATACTTGCATTTGGAAAAACCCCCAATGCGCCGTCCTTGGTCGAGGTAGACCATTGCCGGGAATATTTCATTGGCCGGCTCTTCATGACATTGATGTGAATATTGGATGCATATCTTGTTTTCTGGTGTGTGCATATTATATATGATTTTGAAATAACATGATCGGTTTGCACACTGTGGATATTTTCTTATCTTATGCTTTGACACTCCAAATTCACCTCGATATTGATAGTACGATGTCAATCCCCTCACTTACTGAGTATCCTCCCATAGATACTCATCCCTCACTTTCTTTCCCACAGGATTAGTGTTGGATCGAGGAGATACCACTGGGCTTGGGTATGGATATTTTCCATCTCTTCCGCTACGAGGATCGGTGATATTGTTATGCATTGGAGATTTTAGTTTGACCATTCCATTTATTTAAATTTTTGGGATGACTGTATAAATTATGGACTTTTATTCGTGAAACTTTCGTGTTGATTATTTCATTGCATTGAGGCATTTGTAAATATTTAAAAATAATTTGGGAATTTATTTTATATATGCGTAGAATTTAAGTCCGCTCGGTGTGGCGGCTGGTCATGCTCTAGTTGGGCATGACAGTAGAGGTCTGTTGCTAGGACTGTTAGAAACTTTATAGCCTTGCGTTGTTCTGGATGTTGGTTGTGGTATTTGTTGAATTTGGAGAGGCCGGGATGGCCAATTGTTTATTTTTACAGGATGAATATCTTATACAGGTGAAATTGTAAATGGGAAACCTCCGATTTATGGGGAGGTTCTGCCCGATTTTCTGTAAAAATACAGCCGGCATCCAGGGACAACGGGCGGCTGTTCACGATCCCGGTTCGGGGCGTGACAGTTCAAACCATAGATCTCTTCCACTTGAAGCTCATGGTTCTCCTCTTGGTTCACCAAACTAGACTTTTCCTTTGGTTCCAATCTTTGGATTTGTTGTTCTAGTGTTTGTGAGGAAGAGATTTATGTAAAAATATTTGGGTAGTGTTGTAGAAAATTTTTGAGTTGCCTTCCAATGAAGTTCATGGTTTTGAGAGAACACAAGAGAGCCTTCCTTCCTCCTCTTTGGACTTCACGGTTTTCTTTGGAAGAATAGCTTAAGTGCTTGTGCTATTTGATTTATTTGGTCAAAATAATTGCTCTTTCTCTCTCCCAACAAGTCACTCACGTTTTTCACTTTCTCTCACTCTACAAACATCACGTTTTTCTCACACTTCAGTCAACAAGCACATGCCTTCATTAAATGCTTGTCTCCCAACCAACTAAATCCAATAGCTCACATAAATTCATTTTACTTTCATTCAATCTACACCATTGATTTATCTCCTCAAAAGTTAACAATTTTTCTCTCTCTAGGCCAACCCACCAAGCCCATTCCTTCTTCCTTGTTCACGTTTTGGGTAAAGGGAACATGTGCCAAAGTACTTCAATTTTTTTTTGTAAATTGTAAATGAGTCCCTTGACTTATAAAATTCTATTTTGACTCCAAAAATTTCAAAATTTCAAGTTAGACCCAAAACCTTATATTAGGCCTAATTTAATTTATCCCACGTCAAAATGTGGTCGTTTAGTCTTTCCGGGACATATTCGACCCGGCTAGGGTTTTACCGACAAATTTTTGAAAAATTTACGGTTTACTTCTACGAAGTAAGATTTACTCAAATTTTAGGTTTTTATATACTCTAAAGTCATCCTCATCATTTTTTGACCATCGGTGGTCATTTTAAAAATTTTCGGATTTCCGACGATTTGGGTCGAAAACTTTTGTAGACTACTCTTACATATTAGTCGACCAATTGTCCTATTTAGCTGAAAACTTTTATATCTTGATCGACTATAAAATAGTAATGTGCCAAATGTGCCAACTAGCTTTTGACATATTTAATTGAAGTTTTTACCTAGTCAATTGTGTTGTATTATTAATGAGCTATATTACCTACTAAGTACCACTGTTTAGTTGAAAACTTAATATGTTAGCCGACTAGAATATGCTTCAATTCAGAGTAAGCAGACTAAGCTTGACCAGGAAATTTAGTTGACTAGGGTTGCTTATTAGTTGACTATTTTACATTTTTATCTGTGGTTATCTAAACCTAAGTTCTTTTGAGTTCATTAGTCGACTAAGCCTTTTCATCTGTCGACTATATAATGTTTTTGAGTTCTAATAAACTTAATCGAGATTTTCTAGTCAATCTTCGATTATTTCGATGATCAAGGGTAGGCTTTCTAAGTATTTGAAAACTTAGTCAATAGCCTTTATGTGTTAGTCGACTATTATGTCATAGTCCTAGTGATTTTCTAAGTCTGAAAAATAATAGTCGACATTTCCTAGACATCTGTCAACAGGATTGTTAAAACTTAAAATGGTTCTTATATGACAAAGTTATTTAATCAACATGATAAAGGGATAAGTCAACTACTTCAATTTTTGTTCTGTATTTTTCTAGACTTAGTCGACTACCCTAATGATTTAGTAAGTGTCGACTATTTCATTGCATCTGTCGACAATTCTAGAGATTACATTTAGTTTGATTTTTAACTAAGTTTTCCTTATTATTTCCTTGCTAATTTAAACTATTTTACTCATCATCAACACTTATATGTACAATAGACTGCAACCTATATTTTTTAACAGAGTGCCTTGAAAGTCAATACCAATGATACCATATGAACTTTGTATTGGTAGAAAGACATGTGTAAGAAATCTTAGACCTTAACGATCGACTGCATAAATTCTAGATATTCCCAATAATCTGGAAAATTGGGTTCTCGTGGGAGAAAGAGTATCTTTATAAGATACCTTAACTAGTCTAAAATTATGTATTTCTTGGTAAACGAGAATATGATATTGTAACAGAAATAGAATTACGGAATGTCACATTTCTAGAGAATGAATTTCCTAGCAGAGGTGATGTAAAAGACAAAGCTTTTTGTTTGAATGGGTTAATTTAGAGAATAGATTTGTCCACAATGGATCATTGGAATAATGTTAATTCCAGTGGGAGGGATTTGAATTCTAGCAATTTAACTGAGTTACCAACTCAGAGAAGTGCTAGGAAAGCAAAGCCCAAGCGTCATTTTGAGATTGAAGGATATGCATTCATTGTTTCTCCAAAAGATGAAGAAAATATAGATGAGGTTCTATTTTATCCTGCCAAGGATAAATGAAAAGGGGTAATGGAAAAAGAAATAGAGTCGATGAGATCTAACCATATTTGGGAATTGGTTGAACTTCTACCAAGACACAAGGTTATTGGAAACAAATGGATTCCCAAAATGAAACATAGGACAAATGGAACTATTGAGACTTGTAATGCTCAACTAGTGGTAAAAAGTTACACTCAATAAAAGGGTGTTGATTATAAAGAAACATTTTCTCCGGTAGCAAGACTTACATCCATTAGACTATAGTTGATAATTTGAGTTTAAAATTATATCATATGGATGAGAGTATTGCCTCTTTCAATGGAGAGCTTGAGGAAGAATTTTATATGACACAATAGAGGATTTTGTCATTAAAGGTAAAAAAAATAGAGTATGTAAATTGAAGAGATCAATTTTAATGGCTTTAAGCAATCTTTGAGACAATGGTATTTGAATTTTCATAGAGTTGTGATCTCTTATGATTTCGTCATGATAAATGAGATCATTGTGTCTATGATGTTGATCACATATTGCTAGCCACCAAATGTATTTGAACATTCCTGAAGAAACAGATGAAATATCTAGAGTATCATATTTTAGTACTGTTAAGAGCTTCATGAAGTCCCGACATTTGTCATATTGTGGGTTTGGTTAGTAGATATCAATCTATCCAAGGAAGATTTACTAGAGTGGTATGAAAAGGACATTGAGATACCTGAAAAGAACTACAGATTATTTCCTTTGTGATCAAGGAAAGTGTTGGAGGTAAGTTTTGTTCCATAGATAATTACTTTATTGACCTGAGTGAGAAATCGGTATTGGTAAGTCTTCTGGGTTTTTGTAAATGATGAGACCTGCAAATAACACTGGAGTGTACTTCGGTAGAGGAGACTCTAATGCTTAAATCAGAAAAAGTGAAGAAATAGAAATAGATTAATAGAGCCGTAGAATAGTCCTATATTGCCTTTCTATGATAAGTGTAGAGTTATTGAACGTACTTGATTGGTTGTCTATGCTGAATATATATAACATGCATGTATGGTAAGTCTCGTATGCGTTTAGGGGTATAGAAACCCTAGTTTTCTTGTATAGAGATCATTGGGGATATTCTGAGATTACGGGGGTGAGAAAGCCTACTTGTCACGGAGATTCTCGAGAGTAGTTCAAAGATTTGCTTCCTTATTGAGAAGATTCCCCTAATACTAGGGGAGATTCGTATCCAATTGAGGAAGATTTAAACTTGTTAAAGATTTCCTTACTTATCGGATAACCACATGTGGAACTTATTGTCACATTGACGGAGAGCATCTGATCGAGAGGTCAGAAGGTCTAAGGTTAGAATGGCCAAGAGGTCATGAGATCAAGAGTTCAAGAGGTCAAGTTAGCAAAGCGTATCGCGAGAGAGAGACGAGAGAGAGAGAGAGAGACAAAAAAAGTGACTGAGTGGCCAAGTGTGTATCGATCAGAAGAATATTTAATTGAGAGGTCCCCTCAATGCTCTATGAGCTTTATTATAAGTTAATTGGCTTGATAGCTTATAGACTTTATGGTAATGGGCTGTTAGCGATGTACCTTCAAAAAGGAAATATTAGTGAATGGATACACATATGCTGATTGAGAAGATGGTTTAGATATGTGAAAATCTACATCTAGTTATAGTTTCTTCCTTAATGATGACACCATCTCACTGAATAACAAGAAACAAATCTGTGTTTCCTTTTCTTACAATGGAAGTAGAATTTGGGGCATCTGTTTCGTAGTTTAAGAAGAAATTTGGTTGAGAAGATTTTTACAATATTTGAAAGTAGTAAACAATTTGAAAATAGTAAATAACTCAGTGAGAGTTGTGTTTATTTATTTTGAGAATCAATCGGTTATTGCTTACACTAGAAATCCCAAATAATATGAGAAAACTAAACATATAGACACCAATTTCAATTTTGTCAAAGACATATTTGAAAAGATGGAAGTAATATTAAAGTATGTGCCTATACATTTGATGGTAGCTGATTCTTTTACAAATCCAATGCTTAGAAACATGTTCGTGAGACATGTTAAATCGTTTGGATTGTGTAGGCTGTGACTGTAATTGTGACTGCGTTTATGATTATAATCATATACTAAATATATATGATGTAATGTTCATATTCATTGATATTTGAATTTTGTTTTTGTATCCAAAATTCTTGTATCTGGCTCTCTCAAATAAGCAATTATTTCGAATATATGTATGACATGTATAGATAAAACAATATTATTTTCTGGTTAATTAACATATATGTCGCCTTAGTAAAGTAGTAGGATGAGAATATAAGCCATATATATATTTGTCGTAATCAAAATGGATTTCAAATCCATTGATCTTGTCTAACAATCAGGTGTAGATTTTTCTTAATGTTACAAGATTTTAGAGGACTTATAAGAAGTAAAACTCAGGTCAAGTATTGTATACATTTGAAATAAGACTTATACAATATATTATTGTTAGAAAAAAAGACATACACTTCTGGATAAGAAAAAAGCGTATCGTAGTACGTATTTCATATCACGTGTGTTTATGTGACCATATGGGTAATAAGATAGTGAATTCCTTTTTACCTCATTGTCTCTTGAAATTTTATTTTAAAGTTACTACTTTAACATGTCACCAAGATTCTATGGTTGATTCAGTTTGACAGTATATTTTTAGGAAAGTAGTTAAGATAAAGTTAAAAGTTAGTAATATTAAATGAATATTATCTTTGACTAACATAGTGCTTTGTATTCACAAGACGATCAATTATATCAGTGACTTAATATTTAGAGACGTAATTATAGATATATGATTGTAATTGAATCATATATGCTTTTATATTATTTTGAGACATGCAAGATATATTGACTATGTATGGTAAAATAAAACACCAAGAAACTATATAATAGTACACTATTAAATTTTGAACCTGTGAAATTTTATCATTTTAATATATTTTTTAATGAAGAAATATTATTAGACTTTCTTTCGGGACAAAAATGAGGTGATATTGCACTTTCAAATATTTAAGTGGTGTTTAAAAAGCAGGTTAAGTAGAGAAGAGCTTAGATGATATTTTTAATAAAATATCAAAAATATAATAATAGGTTAAATATTTTATATGAATTAATTTGATGTTTATTTTGCATGATTATTGTTTCTCTTGGGGAAAAATTTGCTTCCACAATCACGCCATTACTTTGGTAGATATTTTAAAATTTTTATAAATATTAATATTCAAAAGTCATTGGCTCCTACCTCTACTCAAAAATATTACCACGACGAAAAAAACAAAAAAAAAAAAGAAGAGAGACAGGACTCATTTTCATTCCCAATCCCACGCGCATGAACACAAACTCCTCTCTCTCTCTCTCTCTCTCTCTCTCTCTCTCTCTCTCTCCCTCTGTGTGCCTAAATCTGAAGTGGGGTTGACCTGCATATCTCTTGGCCCACTCCCTACATCTGGGAGCAAAGCAGAACAGAGCAGAGGGAGAAGAAAATGAAATCAATAAAGAAGATGAGATCGGAGACAGTGACACTGATATTGGTGAACTTAGCTGGGATTATGGAGAGAGCAGACGAGTCTCTGTTACCTGGTGTCTACAAGGAAGTTGGAGCTGCTCTTGACATTGATCCTACTGGTTTGGGATCCCTCACTCTCTTCCGATCCATTGTTCAGACCTCCTGTTACCCTCTCGCTGCTTACTTGGCTATCCGCCACAATCGTGCCCATGTCATTGCTCTAGGCGCTTTCCTCTGGGCCGCCGCCACCTTCCTCGTCGCCTTCTCCTCCACTTTCTCTCAGGTTCCTCTCTCTTTCTTTCTCCTCCTTATCTTTCTGACACATTCTGTTCAATTCGAGCAATCCTGCTCGATTTGTTAAGGAAAAAAAGTATATATATATATATATCTAACAAGTGAGTTGATAGCTAAAAGGATTTAGGAGCGTCACCACATAGTATTAAGAAGTGGGGATTTTCTGCGATGCATACTCACATCCAACAGTCACCATCTTTAATAGATGTAAAATGCCGGGTCGTGATCTAATGGCCGCGCAAATCATGAGTATTAATAACCATTTAATTACAGAGATTCCCCACAAACTGGTGTACTCAAAATTAAAAATCGGATTTATGTTGTAGATACAACCTCATTAGCAGTCGTCATTGATTTGGAAAGATTTGGTTGTCGAACTGTCTCTGGATCTAGATCCATCCGGTAGACTTGGTATGCTATTTTGCAATGCAATTTCGTGGGGGTAGGAGTGATTGGTGCAATGAGCCTAATTGGATCGATAAGAATTAATTCTGTTCCAACTGAATTGTTTCCTTAAATCGATCAGAGAATAATGATAAGTTTGTGCATTTTGGTTTGGTGGGTTAGATCGCAATCTCAAGGGCACTAAATGGGATTGGACTTGCAATTGTCACACCTGCAATTCAATCTCTCGTTGCTGATTCCACTGATGATTGCAACAGAGGAACTGCTTTCGGTTGGCTTCAGCTAACGGGAAATATTGGTTCAATCATAGGCAATCTCTGCTCTGTGCTGATTGCTTCAACTTCATTTTTGGGTGTTCCTGGTTGGAGGGTTGCCTTTCATTTGGTTGGACTAATAAGTGTTTTGGTGGGCATTCTAGTCCGAATCTTTGCTAATGACCCACAATTTGCAAACTCCAATAACACTAGTAATAAACCAAGTTGCAAGTCATTTTGGTTGGAGTTGAACGATTTGGCAAAACAAGCAAAGGCAGTGATGAGAATCCCATCTTTCCAAATACTTGTAGCTCAAGGTGTTTCGGGCTCATTTCCATGGTCAGCTTTGTCTTTTACCCCAATGTGGTTGGAACTCATTGGCTTTTCTCACAGAACTGTGGCATTCCTCATGACTCTATTTGTTGTTGGTAGTTCCATCGGTTCTTTGTTTGGAGGGAAGATGGGAGATATCCTAGCAAGTCGATTTCCGAATGGTGGAAGAATTATCTTGTCACAGATTAGCTCTGGTTCGGCTATCCCTTTAGCCGCAGTGCTGCTTTTGGTTTTGCCCGATGATCCATCTACCAGTTTCCTGCATGGACTTGTATTGTTCATCTTGGGATTGAGCACATCTTGGAATGCTCCTGCTACAAACAAGTAAGTCATAATTTCCACAAATGTTATTTCAATTTTCTGTTCTTTTGTTGATTCATTGCCTGGCTAATGATCTCACATTGTCTTATTGGTGTACTCAGTCCAATATTTGCAGAGATAGTGCCTGCGAGATCTAGAACAAGCATCTATGCTTTGGATCGATCTTTCGAGAATATACTAGCATCATTTGCTCCTCCAGTGGTGGGACTCTTGGCTCAGCATGCTTTTGGCTTTAAACCAATCCCAAAAGGATCAAGTGATTCTTTTGAGATTGAAACTGACAAAGAAAATGCTGCCTCTCTTGCTAAGGCGCTTTACACTGCTGTTTGCGTACCTATGGTAGTATGCTGCTCTATTTACTCCTTCCTCTACTGTACGTACCCAAGAGATAGAGAGCGTGCTAAGATGGTTGCACTATTGGAGTCAGAGATGCAACAAATTGAGACCCATAATTCTCCTCCCAAGCAAGAAGAAGAGCTTTCTGAGAAGGAAAGAAGTGTGATTCGTATAGACTATGAAGGAGACGACATCGATTTGAATGACAATGATGAGAAAACTCTTCTTCCGCAGTGTCAAACACTATCACATTGTACGAAATAAGAAAACCGCAGTTGTAAACCTTGGATGTGCATGAAGGTTGTCTCCCTGTACCCAAAAAAGAAAAAAAAAATGAAGGTTGTCTCCACACCAACTTAAAAAGCCATTAGAGGACTTCATGGAAAGGACTTTTGCTGAACCAAATACGTCCATGTGGAGCCCATTTGTGATTTAATCTCTAAGCCCCAAACTCTACGCCCACTCAACGTCCACCTAAAATCTAACATTTCTTGCTAATGTGAGTTCATTGGTTCTAAGAGTGTTAGATTACGCTTTTGACAATGTCCAACGAATTTTTGAGATTTAGTTCTTTTCTGCTAAAATTAAAATTTTTGAGACTTGAAAATGTCCAACAAATTTTAAATTAATGGATAGTTGGTCTAGTGGGATGTGGTGTTAGATCCATTAACCAAGTTTTCGAGTTCGACTCGCGGTTTGAGTATGGAAAAAACTATGTTAGGAGGGTAGCTCCGTTAAATGGATCACTATAAGTCCCGAACCGGATTAATCAAAATATGGTTCCGGATACCGATTGGTATAGTATAAAAAAAAATTAAAATTTTGTACTTTAATTTTTTTTAACAGCTGATAGGAACAAAATAAATGTAATATTTGTAATTGATTTTTGCATTATTTTGAGAAAATATTACAATAATTGTGGTGATTGATGTGTTAGATTAGTCAAACAAAAGGAGGGGAGAAATATGAAGAAAAAGAGACTTAATTGGAGCAATTATGTAAGGATGAAAGAGCATACAGAAATGACTTTTCATTAGCACGTGGACGCGTTGAATTCAAGGAGAAATACAAGACTTTTGAAGATTTTATTCTTCATTCCTAATTTAGGAATGTGAAATTTTGAATCGTTGTAATTATTTTATTTTACTTGAAGTTTTTATGATTTTATTCTTTAGGATATTTCATTCAATTTTAGAAAATATTATGTAGTAATTTTATTAAGGTAAAATTGTAGGAATTACTATTTCTTTAGGTTCCAGCCGCACACCCACGAGAGGAGATATTTAAGCTTTGTATTAGTGACTTTTGGAGGTGTGTACAGAAGGAGGAAAACAGCAGAATACTGCAGAGGAGGTTGCTGCCTTCAGCCGAGAGGATTCTTTGTTCTTTTCTTCATTTCTTAGAAGCAACATTTATTTTATTGTGAGTTTTCTTTCATTATGTTTTCATTCTAATTTCTTTTCTAGTCAAACGATTATTGAAACCTTGATGAATGGTGATTGTGAGATCTAAATGATCTTATTTGCTTGATATTTGTAGATATTTATTTAATCTCTATGTTTAGTGTTCATGAATGTTTTGGAATTATTAAATAGAGGTCTATATTTAATAACTCTAGAATAGTCTACTACCATTTAAAAATAGTAAGCTTTGTGTGTTTTTAATAGAGTGCTAATTGACATAATTTTATGGTCTCGCAAGCGGTAGGATTTATGTCGAAAGATTAAATAATCTAATTTAAATAAATCTAGATTGGAATTTACTGATTAGAATTGGGTCTCTCTAGATCTTAATGTTGTCGGAACATTAAATCCAACGAGAGTCTCTTGGGTTGTCTTTCGATTAGGAAAGTAATTAACGATTGTATCTTGATTACCGAAAAAGTACGGAGAGATTGGTCGTTTCGTGGTATTTAGCGGCTATAACCAATTTATTCGCATAATATCGAGTAATTTTTGTATCGATGATCAATTAAACACATCAAGATGGAAATAACTCCTTTGGCTAGATTTTACCTGAATTGACATCTTTTCCTTTAATTTAATTGATATTATCTCATCATTTTATTTTAATAAATTTTCAGTAATTTGTTTGCTTAGTTATTTTAGATTATTTCATCGAAACCCCCCATATTTTATTTTCATTTTTATTAAAAGAAATAGATCTGCCGTTCTCTGTGGATACGACCCTACTCGCGCTATACTCATATTGTTTGAAGTAGGTATTTTATATTTGGCTATTTGACGACACACCAACAGCTTCATCCTTTAAATTTTGAATTTTAGTAAATTAGACTTGTTTGTACCACATCAAAGCATTTTTCTATTACAGAATTAACAGGTACTAAAATGCTAAAAAGTAAATAATAAAGCATAAAGGCATTAATTTTTTTTTAAAAAAATAAAGTTAAGGTTGCATGTCTGAGAAGGATGTTAGTGATCAAAGACTCGTCAAAACTAGTCTGAAAAATCATCATCTTGTTTATTCAATTATTAATTATGAGTAAGAGGACACTAATTAAATGATTAAGCTAAACATGATGATAGATAATGATTGCATGGTCATTGTTAACATGGTCATCATGCAATTCATAGTAGTGTATGTAATACTTAAATTTGAGGAGACAACACTTATCTTGTGCATAGATGATTAGCATTTGTTAATGTGTACGCAATTGTGCTAATCATATGCGTATACTCAAAATCTCATGGCCCTAACTAGTTATGTATATGGATAGATGATCATAGATAAAGGATTCATCACCCTTGATAGAAAAGGCATAGGTTCTTATGACAATCACCCTTAAAAAGGCATTGGTGTAAATTTTTAAGCCAAGATGAAATAGTTTAATTAGAAAATATTTTCCATATTAAGTTAATAAATGAATAAGATAAGAAAATATCATTTGAGAACAAAAAGCTTTGACAATAATCCAAAATCCTAACAAGAGTTATCAATGGATAATTGGTCTAGTAAAATGTGGCACTAAATCCCTTAATCAAGTTTCTGAGTTCAATTTGCGATTTAGGTATGGAAAAAACTATATTAGGAGGGTAGCCCCCTTAAATGACTCACTACAAGTCCCGAATCAAATTAGTCAGAATATGATTCTGAATACTGGTTGGTATAATACCAAAAAAAAAAAAAAAATCCTAACAAGAGTTGAGATTTTGGGATGAAGGGATTCAAGTATATTGTCATTATGATCAAGGGTTTACTAAAATACCTTTCCCAGCCTTTTGGCTAAGAATAAGATTAAGGGTTTACTTGAATGTTTTAATTCAATTTGGTAACATTTATTAATAAATGTTTAGTATGAAATATTATACTAGATGTAAATCATATTTATGAGTGTTTTATGGTATGTCACACTATCCCCTTAATAATTAATGTTTCCAAATGGATATTTTAAACACTTAAGCAAGCCTTTAATTACTGTTGTCATGCACTCGAACCCTTCATCTTAAGAAACATTCAAATTCTTGCTAAAGTTATAGATATTAATAAAACATTTTGTACTTGAATCATATATCCCTATTTAATTGACTTGTTTGTTTAATTTAAAATAGAAACTCATTCCTGATTAAGTTAGTTATCTTGATCATCGAGTGACAACTTAAATAACCATAAGTACTTATCCTCATTTTACCTAGAATGATAAATCTCATATGTTTGTGGTCACTTATCACTATATATAGCTACTTAGGCCACTAGATACTGAGTATTCACATATCATTAATACGAATGATAAATTTTGGTAAACCCTAATGTGTCGGCTTAGGATGAAGGACCATCATGTAAATGACCATATAGTTGTCATCCGGTAGTCATGCTCAGTGCACCTATCCAATGAGTGCACTTTTACTTATTGTTTGATGTTCAATACTCCATTATCATTATCATTACATACTAATCACGAACTTAAATGATAAGATAATCTCCTAAATTATTTTTTGCTATTTATGGCTGCTTGATCACAAATATCCTTAGAAAAACTCTATAAGACGGTTCGCTCTCTCATGTTCTCAACTATTGAGAATAGAATCACTGATCAATCTCTTATAGACATATTCTAATTACATATGAAAATATATCATGAAGTGATTTTATTTAAAAAGAATATTATCATTGTCATTGTCATCGATAATATATTTATACAAAACAAACAGTGCTCGAGGACATTTTCCTAACAATCTTTTACTTGTACTAAGCCGATCAATACAAAATCTAAGGCGCATCTTCCCAAGATGTCCATCTAATTTTCAGTGAGTCATGGCTTTTGTGAGTGGATCAACTATGTTTTCCATTGATACTACTTTTAACATGGTGACATCACCATGTCCAACTATCTCCCGAAAGAAATGAAACCATCTCTCGATATGCTTGAATTTCTTGTCAATCTTAATTCCTTAGCCTAGGCTCTTGCTCCATTTTTGTCACAGTAGAGAGGTATTGTAGATTCAATTGTAGGAATCAACCCAAGTTCAGTCCCGAACTTCTTGATCCAAACAACTTTTGCGGTACCACATGTGGTAGTCTATTCAGCCTCTATAATGGAATTAGCAGCCATTGACTGCATGAAACTTTTTTAAGTCACTGCCCTTTCATTATAAATAAATACAGAATCAGAAACTGATTTTTTGTCATCCGCATCCAATTAGAAATCAAAGTTTGTTAAGCAATCTAGTCTAAAATTACCTTCTCTATATATCAAAACTAAATCCTTAGTACGTCTCAAGTAACTAAGGGTAGGTTTCAAAACACCCAGTGTTCCTCCTTAGGTTAGATGAAATGAAATTTGCTAGTCACACTGATAGCTGATAGGGTTAAAAAAATATGACAAGGAGGATATTGGGTTTTGGACAGACTAAATGAACTCAAATTTGCTTAACTTATCATTCCAAAATGATCCCAAGAGTTTATATAGACCCTAAGAGAGTCTAAAAAACATATTAATAACTAAATATAAAGTTATTATACTATTTCTCAATGGTCACATTCTAAAATTCAAATGACATTTATTTACATTTTTATTATCCCATTCATGCTCATATTTTAATATGAGTGGTCATTCATATTCTATATTAAATAGATTCTTCCATTACTTGGGTGACTATTAAATTCATGCACCAACACCCCTCTTTGAACTTAATTGTCTTCCATCAACCATTCCAAGAATCATCTTGAACTTGTGAAAAATATTGGCTGCAAGCAGTTTGGTAAAGATATTAACAATTTGATCTTGTGACATAATATAGAGTAGCTTCACATATTTCTTCTTCACATGCTCCCGGATGAAATGGTACCGGATATCAATATGCTTACTCCTTTAATAATTGATCGGGTTTTTTGGCCAATGCAATTGCTGATCTACTATCAACTCCAATTTTTATTGTTTCGATTTAAGAAAAATTTAGCTCCTTGAGAAGACTTCTTAGTCAAATTGCATGACATATACAAGATGATGCAGCAATATATTCAGTTTCACAAGTAGAGAGAGTAACAATTTGTTATATTTTTTAATACCAAGTGAATGTCGTCTCACCCATATAAAAGACCGGTTGTATTCTTTCTTTCATCCAAATCTCATCCCCAATCACTGTTTGAGAAACCATAGAGTTGAAAATTTTAAAAAGGAGAATATATTAGCCCATAAGATATAGTATCTCAAATGTAGCGAAGAATTCTTTTGGCCGCCTTCCAATATGTTGCTTTGGGCTCTTCCATGTACTGACTTATTAATCCAACTTCATAAAGGATGTCCGGCCTTGTAGATGTTAGATATCTTAAGCTTCCAACTAAGCTTTTTGTAGAGAGAAACATACCCAATCTTTCCTTTGTCATGTTTTGATAGCCTTACTCCACAATCAACGGGGGTGCTTATCGGGTTGCAATCTTCCATCTTGAATCTTTTGAGAACATCCGCTGCATAAAATTTTGGTGACACAAAAATTCCTTCCTTTGACTGCTTGGCTTCCAAACTAAGGAAGTGACTCATTAGTTCCATGTCAGTCATTTCAAATTCCTGAGTCATGGCTAACTTAAAGTCCATAAACATGTGAGGATTGTTACCAAGGAAAATGAGATCATCTTCGTATAGAGCAACAAACAATATATCTCTATTTTCCTTTTTCATGTATAAAGCATGCTCATAAGGACATTGTATAAAACCATTATCCTTGAAATAATTATCAATACGTTTATTCCATATTCTTGGTGCTTGTTTCAACCCATAGCACGCCTTCTTTAATTTTAAGACTTTTTTTCATCTCCCTTCTTCACATAACTCATAAGTTGTTCCACATACACTTTTTACTCAAGAAAGCCATTTAGAAAAGCAGATTTGACATCCATTTGATAGATATGCCATTGAAATTGTGCCGCAATAGAAATAAATAATCTAATAGTTTCAATGTGAGCAACTGGAGCAAATACCTCATCAAAGTCATTTCCGGCTTGTTGCTTATACCCATTTGCTACCAATCTTGCTTTGTACTTCTCAACCGTGCCATGGACATTCTTCTTGATTTTAAAAACCCATTTGACTCCGATGGGTGTTTGACCTTTGGGAAGTTCAGAAAGCTTCCATGTATCATTCTTTTCTATGGCTTTGATCTCCTCGTCCATAGCATCCCTCCATCTTTGATCTTCTCTTGCTTATTCAAAAGAAATTGTTTCTTGATTAGAAAGAAGACAAATGAAATTAATGTCATTTGTTACCTCAGAGAGTTCTTGTATGCTATTTGTCTTTTGCACCGGGCTAATTGTTGAAGACGATGATGAGGGTGATAGCGATGTTGATGAGAATGATGGCGATGCAAACGATGATGATGGAGATGACGGTGGTGTTGTATCTTCAATATTCACTCCTCCTTGCTCTTTTTCTTCTTCTTCATGGATTTGTACTCCTTCATTGCATGGCAATTCCAAGACCCTTCTTCAATGAATTTCACATCCCAGCTTACATGCATTCTTTTGGTGTTTGGGTCAAAAAGTTTGTAGGATTTGGACCTTGCATCATAGCCAATGAAAATATATTTGCCACTCTTGTTATCTAATTTCGTTCTTCTTTGATCCGGAATGTGTGCAAAAGCAAGACAACCAAACACTCTTAAATAAGAAATGTTTGGCTTCCTTCCGCTCTATACTTGTTGTAGAGTAATATTTTTCAATCTCCTTGTTTTTCAATCTTCTTGTTGGACATTTTTTAAGCAAATATACGGTACAATCCACCGCTTTGGCCTAAAAGTTTTTAGGCAAATTCTTCCCTTTGAGCATGTAATGTCAAGAATGTTTGGTTCGTTCTTTCTGCTACGCCATTTTGTTATAGAGAGTATAGAGCCGTCAAGGATTGTTGTTGCTCACAATAGCTTTCAAAAGCTTTTGACGTGTATTCGCCTCCTCGGTCAGATCGAAACTCCTTGATATGATAACTACTCTGATTTTCCACCATTGTCTTGAATCTTTTGAAAGTGCCAAATGTTTCAGACTTCTCTTTTAGGAAATACAACCAACATTTCCTACTATAATCATTAATAAACGTTAGAAAATATCTATTACCTCTAAGAGATGTCGGTGAGATTGATCCGCAAATGTCGGTATGGACTAGATCGAGTGGCTTATTTGCATGAAATGTTGCCCCATTGGGGGAAATTCTCCCTTGATTGTTTGCTAAGAACACATTCCTCACAAAATTGGTTAGGACAATTGATGTAAAGCAATCCATTCACCATCTTTTTTGTAGATATTAGGTTAAGACCACCAAAATAAAGGTGTCTGAACCTTAAATGCCATAACCATTAAATATCTTCCACACAAACATTTAGACATTTTGCACTCACATGATTGATGTTCAACACATACATCCTATTGTTATTCATTTTAACATGGGCAAGCAAAACATCATTCTCATCTCTTAAATAAAGGTTTCTATCTTTCATTTGAATATTAAAACCTTTCTCCAAAAGTTGGCCCAAACTCAGAATATTAGTTGTCATACCCAGAACATATTACACATTAGAAATAAACCGTTGGCTATCATCTTTTAATTGGATAAGTATATTACTTTTGCCCTTCACAAATAATTTAAAGGAGTCACCAAATGAAACTTTCCCTTTCACCGATTCATCCAACTCCATGAACATGTCTTTGTGGCCACACAAATGATTGCTTGCTCCAGTGCCCAAGTTCCAAAGATTTTTCTTCCCATCATCATCTTCCTTACATGCTAGCAAGAGAATTGAATCTCCCTCTTCTTCATGGCTTTTTGCATAATTGCTTCTATTTTGTATTTGATTAGTGCCATTAAACCAACATTAGGAAGAATAATGACCAAGTTTTTTACAATTATAGCAACAAACTTTTGATTTGTCATACCTTTAGTTTCTTGATGATTCTCCTTGTCTTTTTGGTCTTTGATTTCTCTCCTCCTCTATAAAGAAACCTCCTTGTCCACGACCATGTCCATGACCCATCCTCTACCGCGTCCTCGGCCTCAACCTCGTCTTTGATCACTCGCTGTACTCCCTTTTGCTTCTTTCTGTGAAACCTCGAAGAGCTTGCACCAAGAATTCTTTATTTTTTCTTGTGAACTGTTGATCATGAGCTTGTAAGGAACCCATAAGTTCATCAATTGTCATTGTCTTCAAATCTTTAGACTTCTCAATAGCTACCACAATATAGTCAAATTTGACATCTAAAGCGCATAGAATTTTTCTACCACTCTAGTGTCATCAATTTGCTCACCATTTCTTTTTAGGTGATTGACTATGACCAAAACTCTTGTAAAGTAATCCGAAACACATTCAGACTCTTTCATTTGTAAAGCTTCAAACTCCTTATGAAAGGTTTGAAGGTGAACTTTCTTCATCTTTTCAACTCCTTTGTGAAATTTTGGAGTATATTCCAAGCTTAGTTAGAGGAGATTGCCGTTGCAACTTTCTCAAAGTTGGATTCATCAATGGCTTGGTAGATAAACAATAAGGCCTTTTTAAAGAAAGCTGCACCTTCTTGGGGTTCTTCATACCCATCTTCTACAATATCCTAAACACCAAATATCTTGGAATCCAAGAAATGTCTTCATTTGTATACTCCAATTTTCATAATTGGCTTTGGTAAGATAAGGAAAAGTGGGTTGTAAGAGGCTATTGACTGACATGGCTCTAATACCAAAATGATAGAGTTAATAAAATATGACAAGGAGGATATTGGGTTTTGGAGAGACTAAATAAACTAAAATTTGCTTAACTTATCATTCCAATATGATCCCAAGGGTTTATATAGACCCCAAGAGAGTCTAAATGACATATTACACCACTAAATATGAAATTATTATGTCATTTCTCAATGGTCATATTCTAAAACTGAAATGATCTTTATTTACATTTTTATTATCCCATTCATGCTCATACTTTAATATGAGTAGCCATTCATATTCTATACTAAATAGATTCTTCCGTTACTTGGGTGACTATTAAGTTCATACACCAACAATAGCATATGTTGTATGCATTTAAGCTCCATATAGCTAAAGTATACTAGATCTTCCATTTTTCCTCTTTTCTCGAGTGTCTTAGGAGACATAACCTTAGACTGATAAATTTCATGCCAATGGGTAGTAGTCTTTTCTTAGGAGCAAGAATTTTGAACCAAATCAACATCTTTTCCATGTAAAGATTTTGAGAGACTTATTAGCATTTTTCAATCTATTTTTGCAGATTCAAATGTCTAGGATGTATGCTATTTTTCCTAACTCCTTTATGGAGAAAGTCTTGGATCACCAATATACAAATGTAATTCATAATTATTAAAACATCATTTACAAACAGGACTAGGACAGTGTTTGTTGTCCCATTGATGTTCTTATACAAACATGGTTCATCTTTGCTCTTAATAAATCCATAACTCTTTTTAGTTTCATCAAATTGAACATTTCAACTTATCGATATTTGTTTAAGACGATAAATTTTAAGATTGCATACCTTGTTATCTATAGATTTAAATCCATAAGGTTAATAATGTATATGTTTTCCTCAATATGTCCATTAAGGAAAGAGGTCTTGACATGTATTGATCACACTTCATAATCATAGTGCACAACAATGACTAAAGGAATATAAATAAACTTGAATATAGTTAAAAGTGAGAAGATTTTCTCATAATCGATTGCCCTTGGCAATAACACATAGGCATTGACTTATGCAACAAAGAACAAAGACAAATTCAAATAGAAGTTTACTCGTAAAGAAGAGGAAGTCGACCAGCTTGTGAGTAACGGCTAGTATTCAGGAAGGCTGTCCGAGCATTTTTTAAACTCCAACTACCTGCAATGGCTAGATTTGTGCATTAAATAAACTCCAATGGCTAGATCTGTGCATTAAATAAACTCCAAAGGTTAGATCAATATCCAGGGCTACAGATACAACGTAAATGCTAAAGAAGAACAACTTCTAGAACATTGAATGATTCATAGCTCTTGATTGTATTAACTTCTTCAGTGTGCTTTTTATTTCTTTTTGTTACATTTATTCAAGCTATAAAGAACATATTAGAACAAAAAGCTTATGTTGGCATATTTATAGGTTTTGATGATAAACAAAATATGATTAGTTTGATCAAGAAATGAAGTTAGAGTATGTTAGCTAAAACATAAAGAATAGTCGACTTACAAAAAAGAGATAATAATCTGTATGGAGAAAATGTGTAAAAATAGTCGACACTTGAGAACATTGAAAAACAATCCCATAATACGGAAAAACAACTTATTATCAATAGTGAGATATTAGTGCTATTGAGGCAAGGAAGTTAGAAAGAAATAAAGCACTTTAGAATATCGAAACCTAGGGTTTACCAATCCACCAAGTCTAAGGACTCAAAAATATGAGTTTTTGAAATATTAAGAAAATGAGAATAAAAATTCCTGACATTTGCTCCCCACTTGTCAATTAGATTAAAATATATTTTTGTATAATTTTTCTAACTTGTTAATTCTCCAAATAAAATGCATTCAAAAATCAAAATCAAACTTTTGTTCTCTAAAGGGAGAGTTGACTTTTTATTCTTAAAGATTTAGGTTTTTAAATAATTTTTATTGAATCCAAAATGGGGGGTACTTTTTATTTACATGTAATATATTAAGTAAATGGAAATGTAAAATATAAAACGTAAAATGTGGACATTGACTTAAATGGTTATTCTAAATTAAATAAGGTCATAAATCAGTCATGTCAACCTGTGCATACTTTATATCGACCTGAAGGAGTTTCAACCACTTCTTTTTGACCAAAATAACTAGTTGTTGACATGACCATAAATTGGTCAGCCTGATCTATAAAATTGGTCAATCTACTCCTCATGTCAACCTAATTACTGTTAGTTGTCAATCTGTCTACCTCATGTCAACCTATTTGGGTTCACAAGTCCAACAGTTGAAGTCTCAATTGACCTATTAATCTACATGTCAACAAAGAACCTTAGCAAAAAACATAAAGAATGTTGACATGCCTAATAACTTGTAGACCTAATTCCCTTGTCCCTTAAAAAGCACACAACGACCTGCATGTTGACAGTGTCAACATACCTAACACATTGATAAATTTTAGATGACAGGTCCACCAATTTTGATCTGTACAGTGACATGTCAATGTATACACTGAACGTGTCGACCCGATGTTAAGTGACCCTTTGATATCATATATCGACTTACACCTAATCTTGTCGACATGCATAACATATCGACCAATTTATAAGAACAGGTCTATAAATTTTATAAGTATACAGGACTATGTCATTGTAAAGTTAAAGGTTGTCGACTTATGATATTAATTTTCAAGACATGTCATGTCGATGTCCATTAAAATCATGTCGACAGATCAGAACATATTGACCAATTTAAATCTACGTATCCACCTATTTCATTTGGTACATATCCTTGTCGACCTAAAAACACTCTTGTCAATTTGATTAATAAAAAATATATCACAATTTTTGAATTCAAGTTGATGTGCTATTTAAATGTGTCGATCCAAAATTGTCAAAAAACATGTTTTCGAAACAGATTTGAACTCAATGGTAATCTTCTTTTTTTGATTCTTTAAATATTTTCTTTTTGATCAAAGCTGACGCTCAAATGCAGTAAAAATAAATTTTGATCGGTTAACAAGACAGTGACGCCAATGGAAGAATGGAGCTTCAACACCAAAAATAGGTACTGTTGCAAAATATTAGTTAACGGACATTAATGAATAATATTCAACTTCAACTACCTTTCAACGGATCTCTTTAATATGACAATAAATTATAGAGATGAGATGTGAAAAAGAAATAGGATGCCTGAATTTAATTTCTCTAAACAACTAAGTCTCAAAGCATTCACTACTATTAGCTACTACAAGTCACACACTCTGTTTTGTCATTTGATTATCTTTTCGAGTGTAACTAATTCTGAAATCAATTCTGTCAAATCTGGGGATTTAAGCCTTTCATCTTTGAAATTTCCTCCTTATCTGTACTGAGTATTTAAAAGACGAAAAAGTGTGTCACTGTTTTGGATCTAGTGAGAGAGAACCAATCAGTGTAGAGTTGGAAAAGTGGTGTTGCGTAGGAACACTATAAACTTTCTCCACTCTGGTTTAAGCTTAAGCGAATACAACAAAATCTCATCATGCATAACCACTAAGGAAATCTAGGGAAGATTAAAGGCAATTTATGAAGGGACTAACCAGGAAGAGAACAATTCGTGCTTCTTGGCAATAAAAGAGGAGCAGAATGTGGTAAATTTTTCTAAAGAAGAAATGCATGATACTTTAATAGAAAGCTTTAAAGAACTTAAGAAGATAAGTCACAAAAACACTTAATTAAGGAAACTATTAATTAAAATAGAAGAAGAAAGGAATAAATTAAGAATAAAGATTGAAGAGTTGAAGAATGAAAATAATACTTTAAAAGAAACTCCAAGAAAAGAAAGAAATGAGTTGCATTCTCAAAAAGAAAAGAAAAATGAAAAGGTAAATGTGCTACAAATTGAAGTTGAAAATATAAAAGATAGAAATACCTACTTAGATGATAATTGTTTGAAAGATAAGTTAGATGTAAAATTAGAACATGAAAAAGAAAAGAGCAAAAAGCTTACTTCTCTATTGCACAAGTTTACTCAGGGGAAAGAAAAATTAAATCTGATGCTTGTTGCGCAAAGGGTAATATATAATAAAGCTAGTTTAGGATATAACCCTACGATAATTTAGAAGAAGCTTGATAGCTTCTTTGTACCTAACTTAAAGACTAGTAGACTTAAAACTAAATATCATGCTTGTAGGAAATTAGGTCATAAAGCAGAGCATTGCAAACTCAAGAAGCAAATAAATGTAAACAAAGAGAAACGATTATCAAAATTTCAAAAATGCCTATTTTGTTTTGAAAAACATTGTTTGAATTTTGTATATTATAAGTTCTCTCATATATTTCTAATATATATAGCAAAACTAAAGATAAGAAATAGTGCAAAATTTATTTAAATTCCTAATTTAGGGATGAACACTGATTTAGAAATTAGAATTCCTAAGTGGTCATATTAGATTTAGGTTCATCCCTTAATTTAGGATCTTTTAGAAAATTAGATACTAAGTTAAATAAAAAAACAATTCAATCAACAACTTAAAACACACAGACGCCATAAAAAATGAAATAAGGTTGAAATAGAAAACTAAAAATTGTGGAAGTAATAATAGAAAAGTGGAGAAAAGAACACATTAAAATTAAATTAATAAAGCAAATGATTAACGAACAACGTAAAACAAGCATATGGCAGTATGCCTAGAAAATGCTTGGTTGTAGGACAAAATTAGAACCTACAAATAGGGTTTTAATGAGTAAAGATCAAGTAAGAGATGTGCCAATATGATGCCTGCAAATAAACTAAATCTCCTTTAAGCTTAATATATATATATCTATATTATCTATAGATCGTTAAAATCACTTGTTTGGAATGAACTATGACTCAGATTTAAAGGGAAAATAATACATACGTAATGGATAACAACTTTGGAAATTTTTAGGTAATCTGTGTAGCTAAGAAAGAGAAATTAGAAATGTATTTTTCAATCTATCCAAAATAAGGAAAGCTACACAACCTCAAGGATAAGAAGTGATACAAAAAGCAGATTGATATAGGAATTATGTAATCATGGAACAGATCATTATTTCTTTTAGCCCCTCGGAGTTCTCGACAAAATTGTTATAGAGAATTTTAAAAGAAATGAATAGAACAATTCTTTGAGAGAACATCTTAGCTAAATACTTCTGGGGGTATAGCTTATTTCATATTAAATAGAGTTTTAATCAAACCAATTTTAGAAGAAAACACTCTATGAAGTTTAAAACGATAGAAAACCTGATGAATGATACTTTCTGAGAGCAAATGCCAAAAAATGGAAAAGGCTTCCGAGGAAATTTGACGTTAAAAATAATAACATCTTCAACTTTTAACAAAGCATGCAAAATTTTCAATAAAAGGACCATAACATTAGAAAATTAATCTATGATGAAATATTGACGATCTTTATTAAATCTGATCCCTCTAGTATGAAATTTATATGTTTTAATAAGTCACAGATAAAAATTCAGAATACCAGAAATCAGATAAGAAAGAAGAAGATAAAAATGATTATTCTAGACAAATTAAGATTTGAAAAAATCTATGTAAGCCAATATTCATTAATAGAACAAAAAATCTAGATAAAGCTCTATGGGATAAAAATAGAGTCATAAAGTATAGAAAAATGGAAGTGAAAATACATAGTAAACGATGGTAAGAGTGATGGAAATTGATGGGAATTGTGAGAATAAGGACAGAAGAGACAAAGGAGAGAAAAATTGATAGAGAAATAGATAGAGAGGGGGAAAAGGGTTAGAGAGAAAAGTTAAAAATTGAGAAAGAGTAAGAACTTGTTAATCCATGTTTGATCATTTGAATTTTAGCAAACTATTTATGCACACCAAGGATTGATTGTTTAACTAACCTAAACAATCTTTTTATTTCTGTTTGGTGTAACCACAATTAGTTACGGTTGTTGTGGTTGTTAGTGTAGTAGCTGTTATGTTTAAAATCTTGAAATCAGATTCTATTATCTGTTACATCCTCTGCGTAGTCTTAGAAAAAAAAAATATCATAACTTTCTCTATATAACTCAAAATCGAATGATTCAAAATGCAAATTAAAGTTAAGACAAATATCAACAATTTTCGTATTTAACCTATCTCCAAATTCCTACTGCACGAATTTATAAAAATCTATCTTCAATGCAGTTCGGACTTATATAACTAAATTTTGCATAGTTTTGATAGAAAATTCATATCACAGTATATACATCTCCGATTTATATGATTCCAAGTTTTACTGAAAGATAAGGGATATCCTACAACTTTCATGTTCAGTATTTCCTTTAATTCTAAGTGCAGAATTTCATAAAAGTTCATTTCTGCCTCAGTTCCAATTCTAAATTATGCTTTGTACAATTTCAATAAAAATATCATGACTTCTAATATACTATTCCGATTCAAGTGAATTTTATCCCATTTTAAAGATAAGAGAGACAGCTAAAACTTTGTTGTTTTATGTTTCTCTAACTTTTGTACAGAAGATATTTTAAAAATTTATATAATATACTTGTCGTGCATAGAAGAGGAAAAACAAAAATGTCATTTTGCTGTCCCTTTCAAAAAATCACTATAAATAACATTTTTAATAGAAATTTTGTGTCATACCTTATTTTAAAGCTTAGAGAGTCTAGTTTTACCAGAATGAAACCAATCTAAATTTCGATTATCACAGGATAAGATATCGTGGAATTACTATAGCTTGCTGATCATGCTAGCTTACTTGAACAAACCTACTTTATGGGATCAATTTAATCCAATATATACTCAAAGAAGAATGTATTACCTCTTTAATAAAAAACTCTATATCATACTAATACTATTTAAACAATTAGAATCCTATCAACCAAAATTTTTCCTTACCTCTTCAGCACCTTAAGTACTTGGATGAATACACTCCTTATACTAGAACTCACAGCCAAGAGGGTAAAATTTGAGAAGAAAATGAGGTCCAATACTTGAAACAACTCATTTATGCAAACCTAGTAAAAATTTTGACCGTTGATTCATTTCCATGCAAGATCTTTACTTTACACTTGTCAAGACCTCTCTTATGTACTTGAAATGGCAGCAAGCAACCTCCATGCATGCAAAAGAAGTGTCCAAGTTGGCCAAGAGGAAAGAAAGCATAAAAAATCCATTAAAATCTCTTTCAAATCATATTTCATGCATTAATTGTTCTTTACAAGCAACCTTCTTTCAACTTTGTTAGTGGAATTGTCATATATGGCCACTAATAGTCTTGGTGTCCCTTTGTCCAATCATTTAGCTCCAATTGTCCATCCATAAGTATTTTGCAACTTAGTCCCTCCACTTTTGTTATTTGCATTTAGACCCCTAACTTTTAAAAATTTGCATTTTTGGTTCTTATGAAATTTTGTTCAAAATTTCTTAAATATGTAAAATTTCAATTAAATATCTCTATTTAAATGTGTAGTCTTCTCTTAACTATTTTTGACTTCTTTAGGTCTTGTCGGCGCTCGTCGAGAAGGTTTTCGGTTTACCGATAAAATATTCGGTTTTAGCGATTTTGAGGGAAATCTCAAAGTAAATAAATAGAAAATTAAAATTTCAACTTAGATGTCTCAAAAGGATATTAATATATATATATAGAATCATAAAAAGTGGTACATGATACACAGTTACCAAAAATTGGTATTATAATTTCTAGCCCCTAATAAAAAGTTTCATCCTCGAAACTATATATTGAAAAGCTCGAGTTACTATCTTCTCATAGTATCCTCTGATTCCCAAGTCTGCTCCTCAACTTGGTCACTCTTCCACAAAACTCAAACCAGGGGCACCTCTTTGCTTCTCAGCTTCCTGGTCTGCCTATCAAGTATAGCCACGGGCTGAACAGTAAAACTCAGGTCGTCTCTTAGCTCTACTAGTGGATGTTCCAGTATATGAGAGGGATCTGGTAAATATTTTCTCAGCACGGAGACATGGAATATATCATGGATACAGGCAAGTTCTAGTCTGTAAGCTACCCTTCCGATCCTTTGAAGGATTCAGAATGGTCTAATGTATCTAGGGTTGAGTTTCCCCTACTGTTTGAATTGTATCACTCCCTTCCAGGGAGATACTCGTAGAAAAACCATGTCTCCCTCCTTAAACACAAGTGGTCGCCGCCGCCTATCAGTAAAACTCTTTTGTCTATCCTAGGCAGTCTTCATCCGAACACGGATGACCTTTCACCTTCTCTCGAGTCTCCTCAATCAGCTCAACATTACTGAGTTGTCTTTCTTTGACCCTGTCCCAACATAATGGTGTCCTACACTTTCTCCCGTACAAGGTCTCGTATGGTGACATCCCAATATTAGTTTGATAACTGTTGTTGTACTCGAACTCCACCAACGAGAAATGCTGCTCCCAACTACCTCTGAAATCCATCACACATGCCCTCAGCATGTCCTCTAACGTCTGGATGGTCCTCTCTGACTGACCATTTGTCTGGGGGTGGAAAGTAGTGCTACAGTGTAGCCTGGTACCCATAGCCTCCTGTAGCTTCGGCCAAAACCTTGAGGTAAAACGGGGATCTCTATTTGAGACAATCGATATAGGAACCCCATGAAGTTTGACTATTTTGCTGATATATATGTGAACCAAACCCTCTAGCAGATAGCTACTATGAATGGGTAGAAAATGTACGGACTTGGTGAGTTTGTCAATAATCATCCAAATAACATCATGTCATGCTAGAGTCCACGGAAGTCCCATTACAAAATCCATCGTGATGTATTCTCATTTCCACTCAGGAATGGGAAGGGGTTGTAGTGTTCTGACTGGCCATTGATGCTCGGCCTTCACCTGCTGGCAGACCAAACATTTGGCTACATACTCAGTGACCTCCTATTTCATCCCGGCCCACAAATAACTTCCTTTGATAGTCTGATACATCTTAATACTACCTGGATGCATCGCATAGGCAAAAGTATAGCCTTCTGAAGATCGCCATCTGCGAGAATGTAGACCCGCTCCCTGAATACCAAGAGTTTATCCTTCTGAACTACAAAATCCCTGCCATCTCCCCTGCGGATTTTCTCAATAATACCCTGGAGTTTCTTATCTGAACCCTGGAGTTTCCGAATGTGGTTAACCAGAGTTGGCCTCACCTCGAATCTAGCACCTTGAATCTAGCTAGAAGTATACCATGCTCATCATTGGCTAGACTGACTCCCAATAAGCGTAGTCCCATGAGATAAAAGAGATAGGCACTCTCGGACGATAAGGAAGATGACGACTTGCAGCTCAGAGCATCCGCAACTACGTTAGCCTTGCCAGGATGATAGTTTATGATAAGGTCATAATCCTTGAAAAGCTCTAACCATCTCCTCTATCTTAGATTGAGCTCTTTCGGCATGAATATGTACTTTCGGCTGTTATGATCCACGTATACTCGGCACATCACTCCATAGAGATAATGTCGCCATATCTTCAATGCAAAGACTATGGCTGCCAACTCAGGATCGTGGTCGGATAATTCATCTCATGTTTCTTCAACTGTCTAAAGGCATATGCAATACCCCATCATCCTGCATCAATACACAGCCCAAACCTTGTCGACTGACATCACTATACACTACATACTCTTAGCCGTTGGTGGGAAGGGCTATAATCAGTACAAATGTCAATCGTTGTTTGAGCTCCTTAAAACTCACCTCACAACAGTTAACCCAAACAAACTTGACGTCCTTACGAGTCAAGTTAGTTAGTGGAGATGCAATCCTAGAGAATCCCTCTATAAATCTCCAATAGTATCCTGCCAGTCCAAGAAAGCTCCTGACCTCAGTAACCGTCTACGGCTGCTCCCACTTTATGATGGCTTCAACCTTCTGTAGATCAATGAAAATACCTTTCGTAGAAACAACATGCCCTAAGAACCAGATTTGTCTGAGCCAAAACTTACACTTAGAGTACTTGACATATAACTTCTTCTTGCGGAGTGTCTACAATACAGTATGTAGGTGTTGAGAGTGCTCCTCATCACTCCGTGAGTAGACAAATATGTCGTCTATGAATACTATGATAAATTAGTCCAGAAAATCATGGAATACCTAGTACATCAAGTCCATGAATGCGGCTGGGGCATTTATCAACACAAACGGCATGACTAGATATTCAAAGTTGCCATATCTAATATGGAAAGCAGTCTTGAGCATATCCTCGCCCTAATCCATAACTGATGATACGCAAATCTAAGGTCAATCTTCGAGAAAACTCAAGTACCCTGAAGTTGATCAAACAGATCATCTATACGTAGCAGCAGGTACCGATTCTTGACGGTCACTCTATTCAATGGACGGTAATCTATGTAGAGTCTGAACGAGCTGTCTTTCTTCTTTACAAATAGTACCGGAGCACCCCAAAGTGAAGTGGTTGGTCGAATAAACTCTTTGTCCAATAATTCTTACAGCTGGACCTTTAACTCTCTCAACTCAGCCGGTGTCATTTTGTATTGCAGAATAGAAATCGTTGCTATCCCTGGAGCTATATCTATCTTAAAATCAAACTTCTGGACTGGAGGTAGTCCAGGTAGCTCCTCAGGAAACACATCAACAAACTCCTGCACCACTGGGACCTTATCAAGCCTTGGGCCTTCTATCGTGGTGTATCTTACATGGGCAAGGTAGGCTGTACATTCTCGATGTACCAACCGTGTAGCCTTCAGCACTAAAATAACACATCGGGGTAGTACCTGTCTCTCTCCTACAAATATCAGTAATAATTGTCCCGACCTTCAAAACTTTACTACTTTAGTGAAACAGTCAACAGCGGCTCGGTGGAAACTCAGTCAATCCATCCCTAAGATGGTATCAAAATCAAATATGTTGAGAGGTATAAGATCTGCCTCTAATATCACCTCTCCAATGTCACGCCCTGACCATCGGATTGAGTATGTGACAACCGCTGTGATATCTCGATATACGGGCAGAACCTCCCCATATATCGGGACACTGCAAGACTATCAAATCAACCTGTACAAACCTGTTTAAAAGTTGTTTTTCCTCAAAAACATATTCCCAAGTAAAAAAAAAAATTAAATGCAATATTTTGCCTCAATGCATGAATAAACAACAACTCGAAAGTTTCAGATTACATTTACATGACATAAAAACAGTCATCCCAAATAAATATACAATAGTCATTCTACAGATCTCAAATAAATACATCACCAAGTCCATCGCAGAAGAATGGTTATCCATACCCAAAAGTCTGATATCTCCAAAAGTTTATCAAGTGTGTCAAAATGTGTCTCGGCACATCTCCCCACCAATCTATATCTGGAATCATAGAAAATGAGGGGTGAATATTTATGGGGAATTATTCAGTGAGTGAGGGGATCGACATTATGTTATCAATTATATGTGTGGGCACGGAGTGTCAAACCACAATTTAAAATACGATGGCATTATAAACAACCATGACAATTTCACAAATCATGAATCATATGTTATACATAGTAGTATCAACAAAAGCATCCGTCAATGTTTCAAAATCATATAGAGCTGGCCAATAAAATATCCCCGATGATAGTCTACCATGACCAATGACGGCCGCATTGGGGGTTTTGTACAAGTATAAAACAAATCAAGCTCTCTTCCCCAATGTTGGCCACGAGCCTCAATAATATCAAATACAACAATATCAATCATGTATAGAATCTGTCCAAAACTAGACAGTGGCGTACATACGTCCTCCCCTATATGGTTCATCCGGCCGTAACTATACATATGGCGTTTGGGGGATACCTCCTGCAGAATAATATCAGACACAATGGGTGTCACTGCCAAAGCCCTTCGTAGCTACGGAAGTCCCTCATGGACATTATCACATCATCATATCACAAATGGGAATCCGACCCACGCATCACAAGTAAGCAAATTTGGCCCATATCAATTTATCAAAACCAAGTTAGTCAATGTACCAATGTAAACGGAAGTATATAAATCATGTCAAGTTCTCAAAAGTGTCACAAAGTTATTTCAACACAAATTTCACGGATGCATATCATTTAAACAAACCATTGAGAAACTCCAATGATCACAAAAGAACATTTATAAAGTATATCCATCTCATTCTTTCACATATATCATAAACCATGTCATTTGAAAAGTTATAAAAACATGGATTTGTAAATCAATAACACAGTATCTACAATCTCACTCACTGTATACGAGAGGGTATGACACTCCCTAAGAACGTCACAACATGTCGAAAATGTGCTTCCCTCGATCGATCATCAGTGTTTCACTACAATAACAATACAAAATATAAAGTTATACACACTCTTTATATTCCAAGTCACTTACCAAACTAGGACACAAATTTGTCACCATGCCTAGTACATCCATACTAACTATAAAACTTCAATTCTTTTCATTTCTACCTTAAGTCTAACTCAATTATACAAAGACATAAAAATTTATTCTAAGTAAACTTGATAGTGAAATTTCAAATTCGCGCAGTCATGGAAAACAGACTGTAACTTCCACCACACATATCCAAATCACATGATTCTTATCTCAAATTAAAGATACGACATAGATATACAAATTTCATAACTAGGGCTCAGATTGATTCGGACCAGAAGATACCTCAAAATTGAGAACAACTCCACGGCCAGAACAAGACAGAACATGGTATTTCTCTGCAGAATATCCAACTTTGAAAAAATCACTAAAAATCAAATTCTCTTCAGAATTAAATGAATCATATCTCATTTTAACGCTACAAAAGTCTAGTTTCATATGCAAAAGACCTCACTTAATTTGAATTTTTTCAGAAAACGTTATTATAGAAAGACTACAGTCTGGTCAGTTTTGTTCCAAACTCATAACTCTGTCCTATCTCAGTCAAAGTGCTATAACTTTTAGCATACTACTCTAATTTCATCAAAATTTGGAGATGTTAAAGCTGATATAGAGACCTACAACTTTGGTATTTTGAGTTTTTCTTAATTATGTCTAGAAGAGGATCGAAACTAGTCACTAAAATTCTATTAATCTATAGTCGAAAACAGAGGAACACCCTGCACAGTTCTGGGAAAACTGCCATAACTTTTGATATAGAAATCGGATTTAGGTGATTCTTATCTCGTTAGAAAGATACGAAATAGAGCTACAATGTTTATGTTTAACATTTGATAGATTCTATCGAGAAGGTATCTCAATTCCTAAGGGAAACCTCTGTAAAAAACTGGGTAGGATGAAGTTTCCTTCTCTCATTCTCACTCTCGGCTAACCTAAGTTCACTAACTTAGGTATCTCCTTTTGGCTCCAAAATTTGATATGTCATACTAGGGTTTAAGAGGAATGAATGTACACAAAAAATTTCAAAGAATGGTTTGAAGAAATCTTACCTTTCTTCAAGAATGTAGCTTACCCTTGGATTTCACTTTGCAATATTTTTCCTTTTGCACCAATTTTTTGATATGTTGTAAATGGGGTTAAGAGGAATTGATTTATGTAAAAATATTTGGGTAGTATAGAAGACAAATTTTGGGTTCCCTTACCTTGAACTCACGGCCATGGAGGAAAATGGAGAGTTTTTTCTTCTTGGCTTGGTCATTCATGGTTTTGAAGAATTGAAGAAGAAGCTAAGTGTTTGTTTTATGTCATTCCTCATGCAATCCTAGCCATCAATCCTTTTTCAAGACAAATTCCTAGCCATTAGACTATTTTGTCACAAACCAAAACTCCTTCCTTCTCTTTCCCAGGTTCTCTCTCTTCCTCTTTCACACAACACTCTCTTTTCTCACACTACATGCACATGTCTTCATTAAATGCTTGTCCCCCAACTACCTTGATCCAATGGCTCCAAATTTTTGATCCATTTCAAATCAAATCGTCACCATTAGTTTGTTATCAAAAAAGTCCATTCTTACACTCCATGAATAGTGATCTTTGTCTCCCAACAACTAAATCCAAGGGTTACATTAATTCATCTTACTTCAAATTAAATCTCCACCCTTGATTTATTTCTCAAAGCTCAACTTCTTCTCTCTCTCTCTTTCTCTCTCTCTCTCTCGGTCAACACAATCAAACCCTCACTCCACACTCTTGCTTGTCATGGTTTTTGAGGGAAGAAGTCAATTGCCAAATACTTCAAATTTTTGTTAATTGCAATTGAACCCCTTAACTTATAAAAATTATATTTTGATCTTGAAAATTTTTATAATTACACATCAGACCCAAAATCTCATATTAGGCCTAATTTAATTTGTCCCGCATCAAAATGGGGTCATTCAGCCTTGCCAAGGCACATCCGACCCTGCTAGGGTTTTATTGGCAATTTTCCAGAAAATTTGTGATTTTGCTTTACGAAATAAGATTTACTCAAATTTGAGGTTCTCATACACTCTAAAATCATTCTCATTATTATTAGACCATTGGTGATCGTTTTGGAAATTTTTGACTTCTAGCGATTCGAAATTCTTGAGAACGGTTTTAGTGCAAAAATTTCTTAGTAAATTTTCTACATTGAATATGAGTAATAACATATATAAAATGAAGTGGAGTACAATAGTGATTACACCGAGATATTAGTGTTATACCCAATCCATATCTCGTAGCCCCAGTAAAAAGAATTTCAGACCAATTACTCGCCCAATCATATGATAACCAATATCTCCTCAGTCAATGGAGAGAGTTGTCTATCAAGGTGCTGAGCAAATTGGGTGCTCACATATGAATAATTTGACCCGGTGTCTATCAAAACTTGGGCGTCAATTCCGGAGATTTTCATGGTACCAAATAGCGAATTTAAATAAAAGAGGATCATCATCTCTTATTTACTCGAGAAGTCAATGTAATATCATACACACACACATACACACACGCACACATACACACACACACACACACACACACACACACATATATATATATATATAAAGGATTGAGGCTTCCTGCGTCTTAGCTGTCGAGGATTACATAAGTCATCATACTATGTCATGCCTCAAAATAACTATTAGGAGATGAAACCTATACATGAGAGTCTATTGGAGGATTACCGGTAATCACTTCAGGATTGGCTTGGGCTTCCTCATGCGTCATTGCAAAGATGCGAGCTTGAGTCCTCTTCTATTGTCACTGAGGAACGGTTACGATGTTACTTCCGGCCACATTCCGTGGAGCAGTAGGAACTAATGGGGCAGGTGCTCTCGGCTGGGTCTTACGTGGTCCACTCGAGCGGCTCTAACTTGGCTGCCCCCCGAATCCCAAATCTGGGCAAGTGCTACAAATATGTCTCGGTTTCTTACATTGGCAGCATCTCATAGGTTCTCTATAGAATCCTGAATGAGTCTTGCCACAATTACGGCATAGGGGCTTCCCCAGCCTAACAAACTAATTCACTGATCTAGCACTAAGGGTGAGGGCTCTAGAATTCTTAGGGCATGGCGCCTGGGGAAAGCTAGCTGGCCTTATAACTGTAGGGTCTCTCTAAGGGCCCTAACTCCGATCCTTCCTTGAACTCTGACCAGACTGAAATCCAGACCTCTTCCTTTTCTGGTCTCATCTCTCCCTCTACCAAGTCTCTGCCTGTACTATCTCCTCAGCACGGTAGGCCAACTCCAAGACCTCCTTGAAGGAGTGGTTCTTGTTATTGACATGTATTTCTTGATGTTCAAGTTAAGTCCATCCTCAAACTTGAACCGTAACTGTTTTTGTGTAGCCATGTTGAGAACAAAGGCAGCTAATCTCCTCAATTCTGCCTCAAACTCGAACACTGATCTTGCCCCCTAGTGGAGATGAAGAAACTCTGCCCTATTCTGATCTTGTTGGTACTCCGTAAAGTATCTCTCCTCAAACTCTAGGACAAAGCCTCCCTAACTTTGGTACTTTGTAGAGTCATCAACTATGGTCTCCCACCAGGTAAGAGCATCACCATCAAGTAAATGCACAATCACCCTCAGTTTCAACTCATCTTCTAGACCCAAATTTGTCAGTATCCAATAGGTTCGGTTAACCCAATGCTTTGCTACCGTAGCATCACTGGATCCGCTAAAATTGGCACAACCCAACAACCGAGCCTGCTTGACCAACTGGGTCAACTCGTGAATGCGGCGAAGTGCCAGAATCGTGTTGTCTCTTGGGGTGCACTAAAGAAATAGGGGCAGTCGAGGTAGGTGCCACCGCAGCTAGAGTAAGAACTATGGTTGATGGTGGCAGGGGTTGCATCCATACCCCGTAGGTAATCCATCACTCTTGCCACTACCTCAAGGCATCTAGTGGAGGTGTCGAAATTTTGGTTATCGGAATTTCGGCCATCGGAATCAGCTGGGGTGGTACTGGAGGGGGTGTGTATGAAGACTACATAACCTCTGGGGTAGCAGGTGTAACTCTGCGAGTCTTGAAGGCATGGTTCTGAATGCAAGAACCTCTATCAGATATAAATAAAGAATTTGGGCTAGATATGGAGTATCTAACTCTCTAAATGGAATGAACTCATTTGCCAAAAATCATCTTTAAGGATTTTATGACTGTGAGGAAATTTTCAAATTATTTCAAAATATTGAGGATTTTGAAGACAATACTTGAAAATTTTTGAAATCTTTCATAATCTCAGTGCTCAAGCAATAACCGGGGGCTCTGATACCAAGAAAACTGTCACGCCTCAATCCGTGATCTAGAGATTGTGAACAGTCACCCGTTACCTCGGATACCGGTCCAACCCTGCCACATATCCTTAAGGTAACGCAAGGCTAATCAACATTTCAATTATAAATATTTTATTAGTATTTAAAATACAAAAGTTCTCAAATATATATATATATATATATACTACAAATGAAAGTTCTTTGGTTTCACACAATCATTCCAATATGATCAACTAATATCTTCAAAGATACAGTGGAAGATAATTACTGTAAGCGGTCTCTGATACTACATACATCAAAATAAGTCAATGTGTCTCTCCAATGACTAACTCTGTATAGATTTAAAAATATAAAGGGGTGAGAATAATCAAATACTCAGTGAGTGAGAAATCCATGAAGGTAATTAATAAGTGAGGTGACAATGGAGTGTCAAGATCATATATCTATATATATGTATATTCATGCGAGACATATTATCAAAATCATAACAATTTTAACACAATTTTCTATCCAATATAAACATATGCATCCAAAATCTCTTATCATAAATCATAGGATCATGCCAAATCATATTCTCGGTAAAGATCTACCTCGACCAATGACGAGCCACCAAGGGGTTTTTGTATGTAAACAAAAAAAATAACCCCAAAACCTTGGCATTGGCGTCGAGCCTCCCTAACTGCTAGACTGAAACGTCATTCAGTTCTTCCCTTTTGGTTTAACTTGGATAGTCCGAAACATAGTACTATATACACGCCACCTAATCATGTAGAGCGTCTGCGTCTCAAGACATCGTAAATGTACGACAATTTATATAACGAAATAGATATACTATAGCATACAAGGCGAGTTTGAGCCGAACAATGCCTATCATATCATAGTATCATGGCTATAAGTACTATCCGCGATCTACGATCAAGGGGATTTAGGTACTAATACCCGAGTACCTAGTCTCACATCAAAATTATCAATAAACCAACCGTACCATACACGTCGAGGAAAATCATGAAAATCTAATATAGTATATTATAGTATATATTATCAAAGTACATTTCATGATTTAAAACATGACACATATTTTTCATCAAAATTCATGGATGCATATTTTAGAATTTTGGGATACTTCATTTATCACAAAATATGTTATCAGTTATTTAACAAAACCATTTTACAATCATTTCACAAATCATGCTTTGAAAACGATAAAATATGGTTTTGCTTATTAACTATATGGTAACAATAAAACTCACTCACATGTACGGGAAAGGTACTCCACTCCCCTAAAACCTTGATATTCAACTAAGTTGCCCCTCGAGTGTAGTATAATCGTCTACTTCTAAGACAACAACATATAAATATATGTCAATCATATCAGGCCCAATTCCAATTCACCCTAGTTTGTTTAAGCTCATATATTTACAAAAATTCAGATTTTTAAATTCTACTCTTACGTAGTTTTAAGAACAATATCATAACTTTCTCTACATAACTCAGAATCGAATGATTCAAATTGCTAAAATCTATCTTCAATGTAGTTCATACTTATATAACTAAAATTTGCATAGTTTTGGTAGAAAATTCATATCTCGATATATACATCTCCGATTTACATGATTCCAAGTTCTACAGAAAGATAAGAGACAGTCTTACAATGTTCATGTTTAGTATTTCATTTAATTCTAAGTGCAGAATTTCATAAAATTTCATTTCTGCTTCAGTTCGAGTTCTAAATTATGCTCTGTACAGTTTCAGTAAAAATATCATAACTTCCAATATACTACTCCGATTCAAGTGAATTTTATCTCATTTTAAAGATAAAACTTTGATGTTTTACGTTTCTCTAAATTCTGTATAGAAAATATTTAAAAAATTTATACAACATACTAGCTATGTATACAAGATGAAAAACAGAACATGTCATTTGCTGTCTCTTTCCAAAAATCACTATAAATCACATTTTTAATAGAAATTTTTGTACGATACCTTATTTTAATGCTTAAGGAGTCTAGTTTTACCAGAACCAAACCAATCTAAATTTCGATCATTACAAGATAAGATATCATGGAATTCCTATATCTTACTGACCATGCTAGTTTACTTGAACAAACCTACTTTATGGGACCAATTTAATCCAATGTATACTCAAAGAAGAATATATTACCTCTTTAATAAGATCTTGGCATGCACATATTCATCACCAACACCATCCTTTAGCACTTGATCACCACATCTTGCAACACATATACATCAATATAAAAAAAAAAAAAACTCTTTATCATACTAATACTATCTAGACATTTAGAATCTTATCAACCAAAATTTTTCCTACCTCTTCAACACCTCAAGTGTTTGGATGAACACAAGAAATTTTCACTTCCTACACTAGAACTCATGGCCAAGAAGGTAAATTTTGAGAAGAAAATGAGGTCTAATACTTGAAACAACTCATTTATGCAAACCAAGCAAAAATTTTGACAATTGATTCATTTCCATGCAATATCTCTATCTACACTTGTCAAGAATTCTCTTATGTACTTAAAATGGCAGCAAGCAACCTCCATGCATGCAAAATAAGTGTCCAAGTTGGCCAAGAGGAAAGAAAGCACAAGAAATCCACTAGAATCCCTTGCAAATCACATTTCATGTATTAATTGTTCTTTACAAGCAAACTTTTTCCAACTTTGTTAGTGGAATTGTCCTATGTGGCCACTAATAGTCTTGGTGTCCCCTTGTCCAATCATTTGACTCCAATTGTTCACCATTAAGTGTTTTATAAGTTAATCCCTCCACTTTCCTTATTTGCATTTAGATCCCTGATTTTTAACAATTTGCATTTTTTGTCCTTATGAAATTTTGTTTGAAATTTTTTAAATATGTGAATTTTTATTTAAATATCTCTATTTAAATGTGTAGGCCTTCTCTTAGCCATTTTTGACTTCTTTTGGTCTTTCCATCGCTCGCCGATAAGATTTTCGGTTTACTAATAAAATTTTCAGTTTCAATGATTTTGAGGAAAATCTCAAAGTAAATAAATAAAAAATTAAATTTTATCTTAAATGTCTTAAAAGAATGTTAATATATATATATATATAGAATCATGAGAAGTAGTACATGATACACGGTTACCAAAAAACGGTATTACATCCTCACACCTAGTAATCTCACAAGTACCTCACACATGGACAACATTACAAGCTACTAGGCTATAAACTGACTTCTTAGAATGTACCTCCTAACTTTTCAAAGCTTATCATCTCTTCATTTTTCCAACTCTGTTTGAAGATCTTTGCAGAATATACTTGATACTCCTTTCAGATCCTTTAGGAGAAACTTTTGTAAATTAAGAGTCCTTGGAAGAAATGTTTAACTTCCTTAATTAATTCCAAAGCACAATATATGAAAAGACTCGTCAAGGTATTAGTCAAGGTATTGAGGTAATAGAAAATAAAAAAGAAAAAACACATTGAAAAATATCTCTCTACTGATTTGAAATTTATCTTGTAGGTTCAGAATTCATATTAGAAAATACAGTATCTCCCAAAACAGTATGAAATAAGAATATGGTTTCTCACATTGACTATAAAGAAAACATAAAAGAAGATCACTTAGCAAATACAAAAACATAGTATCCAAGAATCCTAATTTGGAGATAGCAAGTACAAATACAAATTTTCTAGGCAAAATGAAAGCATTCTTTTAATTTTTGGAGGAAATCATTCAACTATTATCTAGGAAGATTTTTGGTTGATAATATAATAATGAGAGAAAAGAACCTGAGTTATACACCATTTGATTCTCTATTTTTTGATCTCTAATCCAAAGGCTTAATCCTAAATTCCTTGTTTACTCCTTGATCTCTAAATTTATCTCTACCAATGGATTTAATGTAAAGAAAGAGATAGTAATGGAGTTAAAAATGAAAAATGACGTTGGAGCTTCTTTTGTAATTAAAGCAAAACATGACATATAGAAATGAAGTCTGGAGAAAAGAGCTCAAATGGAAGAAAAAGTTGGAACAGAAGTTGGAGCGATAGGTAACTTTTTCAATCTTAACATATTAGTTTGCAAATGATTTGGGGTAGTTCGGACAAAATGCAGAATAGAGGGACAAAACTCTCAAATGCAAAAACAATCAAATAAAATAAAGAAAAATGTGAACTCTCTCACACAAAGAAAATGACGGCTATAATTTGATACTCTTCACTACTGTCAGTGCAAAAATTCAGAAACTCATTAAAGATCTTTCCTTTCAGAAACACTAATTCCTATAATGCAACTAAGGAGGAAAGTAACTAAAATAATCAGATATTGAGTGAATATAGTATTGAGAAATATAAGTATAGTTTAAGAGAAGCATATTTAATATTACTCTTGAAGTATCAAATGAACAATCTGATCCCTCTTCTATTGACCATGTTTCAACATCTTAATCATGTGCTGAACCTTCTGCTTCTCCTACAACTAAACCTCTGTTGAAACTTACTATTTTAAACCCCATGCATTGTGTTGGTATCATGAATCTAAACCTTTGTTGCCTTTATGCAATCATATGATCATGCTTGTGCTGATGGTAGTTCCTTCAGTTCTTTATTTGGAGGGAAGATGGGAGATATCCTAGCAAATTGATTTCCAAATGGCAGTAAAATTATCTTGTCATAGATTAGCTCTGGTTCGGCTATCCCTTTAGCCGCAATGCTGCTTTTGGTTTTGCCCAATGATCCATTTACAAGTTTCTTGCATGGACTTGTGTTGTTCATTATGGGATTGGGCACATCTTGGAATGCTCCTGCTACAAACAAGTCAGTCATAATTTCTACAAATATTATTTCAAATTTCTGTTCTTTTGTTGATTGATTGTCTGGCTATTGATCTCACATTGTCTTGTTGGTGTACCAGTCCAATATTTGCAGAGATAGTGTCTGAGAGATCTAGAGCAAGCATCTATGCTTTGGATCAATCTTTCATTTGCTCCTCCTGTGGTGGGACTATTGGCGTAGCATATTTTTGGCTTTAAACCAATCCCAAAAGGATCAAGTGATTCTTTTGAGAATGAAACTGACAAAGAAAATGCTGCCTCTCTTGCTAAGGCGCTTTACACCGCTGTTTGCATGCCTATGGCAATATGCTGCTCTATTTACTCTTTCCTCTACTGTACGTACCCAAGAGATAGAGAGCGTGCTAAGATGGTTGTACTATTGGAGTCAGAGATGCAACAAATTGAGACCCATAATCCTCCTCCTAAGCAAGAAGAAGAGCTTTCTGAGAAGGAAAGAAGTGTGATTCGTATAGATTATGAAGGAGACGACATCGATTTGAATGACAATAATGAGAAAACCCTTCTTCTACAGTGTCAAACACGATCACATTGTACGAAATAAGAAAACCGCAATTGTAAACCTTGGATGTGCATGAAGGTTGTCTCCACACCAACTTAAAAAGCCATTAGAGGGCTTTCATGGACAGTGCTGAACCACATACGTACATGTGGAGCCCATTTGTGATTTGATCTCTAAGCCCCAAACTCTATGCCCACTCAACGTCCACCTAAAATCCAATATTTCTTGCCATTGTGTTGGAGTTCATTGGTTAATATCGGTTATTGTTAGTTTTTATGCCCATTGTGGGGCATTTTGGTAACTGTGGGATATTGAGATAACTTTCATTATCCCATTACACACCCCTTAACCAACCCTAATGATATCTTCTTAATTAACCTAAATGTGCCCTATGTGATATGTTTCGTCTTCTTCCAGAGAGAATAGGGGCTAGGGTTTCGTGAGAGACTATTCTTTTGAGAGAGAATATTACGAGGGTTTAGGAAATTTCGCGTAGGAAAATTTCACTCGTCAAATGATTCACCGGACGTTAGATTGAGGTGTCGTGGATAAGCGATAGTAGTTCAGTTTTTGTGATCACCATCCCGATAGGCAATCCATTTGAGAGATATTGTGACTCCATTGGATTTTGGAGACCCTACATATTGACATACTTTCCCAAAAAATTTTGATGTTTTTACTACGTTTCCGCATGCGTATGATTTGTCCATTAAATACAACATTGGTATCAGAGCGTTTATTGGATTAATTAAAAAAATTTTAGAATTATTTTCTGGTATAAAAACATTTGGAACTCGGATCATGGATAAGTTTCAGGAATCCGATCTTACCATGATGTTGCCCATACTGTGTAGATCACGAAAATAATTTTTTTTACAATTTTTGAAACACTTTTATGGCTATAAAATATGAAGCCAAAGTTTCGAACCCTAACGGTGTCTGAAACTTAAAACCTTAGATCTATTAAATTAGAGAACTAATTGGTCTATAATAATGTTATAAATATGTTCCTTGCATCTTGATCTACATTTTGATATATTTTATTATGAGTTTCGATTGTCGGAAATTGGGTTTTAAAAATAGCTACGAAGGGCCAAAACCTTGGTTGTTAGATTTGCTGAGATGAGGGCCTAAATCCAATTAAAATCGAGTTAAGAATAGTTGGATGATGATTAGTAGTAATTTTCTAGCAAAAATTGCATGAAAAAATGGCCAGAAATGAGTTTTTCGGCAATCAGGTTGAAAGACCCGTTACAGAACCCATCAGTAAAAGAAGACCCGCTCCAAACCTACAGGCATGTGCGTCACACACGCGTAGAGGTGCGTCTTGGAGGAAGCAGTGGGCACGTGCAATTCATACAAGAGCCAGGCATGTAAGATGCCGGATCCGGTCGGACCTGACCCGAATCCAACCCGTGTACTGACACGATTGAGTTAGACTTGACTCATTGACCGATCCGCTCAGGTCAGAGCCCGACCTGCATTCCAACCTTGGCACGTCTTTACATCCAAACGATAGTTAAACTGCATAGTATCAGACAGGGACCTGAGGTTCACTTCCAAGTTTTGGCCCAGGTTGCAGGAGGCAATGGGCATGAGGCTGAGTTTTAGCACAACTTATCATCCATAGACCGATGGTCAGTCAGAGAGGACCATTCAGACTCTTAAGGACATGCTAAGAGTATGTGTGATGGATTTCTGTGGTAGTTGGGATCGGCACCTTCCACTGGTCGAATTTGCATATAATAACAGCTATCAAGCTAGTATTAGGATGCCACCATATGAGGCACTGTATGGTAGGAAGTGCCGCACCCCGTTATGTCATGCCCCGGACGGGGATCGTGAACAGCCGCCCGTTGTCTTGAATGTCGACTGTATTTTTATAGAAAATCGGGCAAAACCTCCCCATATTTTGGATATCTCTCAAGTACAATTAATCTTGTATAAATCACAACTATCTTGTAAAATAAACAAATGGCCATCCCGACCTCTCTAAGATCAACCAATCCCACAGCCAACATCCAGAATAACGCAAAACTATAAAAATTTCTGTCATGCCCCCGTCAAAGACATGGACAATCGCCAGTCACCCCTCCTGTGATTTAGAGGTGGCACCGAGCGATCCTAGAGTACAGTTCTAAAACATAACACATTCCCAAGTACATACACAATGAATAAGAATTGCCTCAATGCAAGTGTTATGCAATGACATGAAAGTTTCACAATTTAAATGTCCATATTATACAGTTATCCCAGAATTTTACAATGGTCATCTATAGACCTCAAAATACATATATATTATCAATAAAATTTTAACTCACGAAATTATAGCGAAAATATACAATGACTCCTCAAATCCAGACCAGATCTCCCAATGATACTGAGCGTCCTAAAACAATGCTCCTTGTCAAATACTATCTCTAAAATAAGAAGGGAAATGAGGGGTGAGTACTTAGGGAAAAATACTCGGTGAGTGAGTGGGTCAATGCAATCGTCCAATATGAAGTGTGAAACTGGAATGTCAAAGTATAAGTATACAAATCATATTTCAAATCATCATGCTTTTCCTTTTTACAATATATCATTAGCACACATTATCAAGTCAAATATGCATCCAAAGCACTATCATTAAAATCATAGAGCTGCCAGTCGAAAGTGTCCTGGCAGAGGTCTACCTCGACCTATGACAGGCACACCGGGGGTGTTATATGCAAATTTATTTAAAATACTCTCTACCCCAGCATTGGTGACGGACCTCGTCTAGGTGCTAGACTTGGAGAGAGTATCCAAATTCTCCCCCTTTTGGGTTCAACCTGGCTAATACCGTGTCATTAATCAAATCACAACAACTCGTTGGATACCCCAGGCCTAGGCATATCCGAACACCACCCAAGTGCCTCTCACAGTGTCCTTCGTAGCTACAGAACAATACATACCAAAGCCCTCAAGGCCACAATCAATATCATATCAAGAATGTGCTGTAATCAGGTTCACAAACCAAATGCAATATATAGCGTAAAATGACACATTATACATTTCAACTACATGGATGCATAATTTCAATATTTCAACACAATTTTTGGATACTCCATCAGTTCACAAAAGAAATGTTCAAAACCAGTCAAAACATTTCAAGCAGTGCTACAAATCATGCTCATTTATTAAAATATTGTAAAACAAGGTTTACATATTAAACAAAAACATTGAAATAAATCTCACTTATAGATTTTGGGAGGATAGCGCACTCCCCAATAAAACCACAACACATAAAATCAAAACTCCCCTCATTGAATCACCAAACAAGTAGGAAGGCAACCATCCACAGATTTCATACCTCTTACATGCCAAAAGTTTGCACATACACAGGTTCAATTAAGGACATATTTTTGTGCTCAAACCAAAGCTAAAACAAGTCCAAACTTCCTACACATAAGACCATTTCTCTAGCTCACTCAAAATGCCTCGAAACATTCCATTTTCAAGGTATTGAAGTCTATTTTCATAATATAGACGTATTTTAATTTCCTATACGCAGGACAATTTATAATGAAAAAACTGCATCAATCCTTAAACTCAATTACCAAATTCTGACTGTTTTTAAGCATTCGTCAAATCAAACTCTAAGAGAAACTATTCGAATCAAGTCCGCACGATTCTATCATCTAGAACAGCTCAATTTGTATAAAATCCTATATTTGACCTAATTAATTTCATATAATGTCAAACAATGCATTTTAATCTATTCTAACATTCATCCTAACATATGTAATATACTCTTACTCTAATTTACCCTAAATTCGTCCAAATAAATCGAGTGAGTTAGAAATCTTCACGTAGGGTCCCTCGGGTTGTAGATCTAGCTTTCGTTCGCCTGTCAAATTGGTTTAAAACCTGTAATATTTTTAAATTTGAACGATACTAGCAACTAACTCAAATTTCTAAACACCAAACCCTAAAACCTTAACTAATTACAGTCGTTACTTGTAGTAAAGATGTAGGTGAGCTCTTGAGGAGAAAGTCGGTCGCAGGCTCGCGGGTTGGTAGGCTAGCGGGCTGGTGGGTTGGCGGGCTGGAGTGTGCACTCGCGAGAGACTGCAGTCGCGCGCTGAGGTACGCTCGCGCTAGGGAGGTTACGCTGGGGGCGCGCTCTCACAGGGTAGCTCATACAGGGCCACGCTGGCGCTCGTGCAGGGGCACGTTTGAGCACATGTAGGGAGGGTCACACAGGGGCACTCACGCTGTGGCTTCTGCAGGCAGTTGTGCGTTGGCGCGCTCGCGGTAGTGGCGTGCCATAGAAGCGCGCAGTGGAAGAGATCGAGAGGGAGATCGCGAGAGAGATCACGAACAACGAAGGGAGAGAGAGAATGAGAGAGAAACCGAGAGATGGAAATAGAGAGAGAGCGATGGAGATGGCGATGGCGATTGGATGGTGCCGGGTCATGGCAGAGAGGCGCGAAACAGCCACAGAGGAGGGTGGCAGGCACGGGAAGTTGAAGAGTCGGGAGAGAAAGAGATGAGATGAGAGAGAGAGAGAGAGAGATTAGGGCTTTAGCCCTAATCTGATTTGGGGAGAGGGGAGTACCGCATTTCGGCCGAAACGCAGCACTTCCTTCTCTCCCTCTCTTTTTTTTTGAATAAATAATTAATTTAATTTAAGAAATGAATAATTATGTATATATATATATATATGTATATATATTTTTATACTCACTTACCCTACAATCGCAGGAACGGCATTTAGAATATACCAAAAATAAATTTAGAAACCCAAAAATCAAAAATCAATTTAAATAAATAAACTTTCTCTCTATATAAATAAACTGAGGAATATCTTATTTATATATATATATATTTCAAAAATGATATAATATTACGGACACCGCAGTGTCAGTGTTACATGTTATGTTGAGATGAGGTCGGAGAGCAGCGTCTCAATAGTATTGAGTTGATTGAGGAAACGAAGGAAAAGATTAGGGTCATTCGTGAGCGGATGAGAGCCACCCAGGACAGTCAAAAGGCATATGCCTATTGTAAGCGGCGACCACTTGAGTTTGCCAAGGGAGATATGGTTTTCTTGAGAATATCTCCTTTGAAGGGAGTTATACGGTTTAAGCAATGGCGCAAGCTGAGCCCCAAATATAGTGGGCCATTCCGTATCCTTGCGAGGGTCAGGAGTATGGCATACAGATTGGTGCTGCCAAATGAACTATCCCATATTCATGACGTCTTTCATATCTCAGTACTCAGGAAATACCTAACATATCCTTCTCATGTACTTGAGCCTCCGTTTATTGAGTTGCGAGAGGACCCCAGCCTCCCAGTTCAGCCCGTGGCTATTCTAGATCAACAGGTCAGAAAGCTATGGAGCAAGGAAGTCTCATTGGTTAGAGTCTTGTGGAGGAGTGACCAGGTCGAGGAGAAGACCTGGGAGCCCGAGGAGGCTACGAGGAGATAGTACCCCAACTTGTTTACTGTATAGCTTTCTTTTAGTTTCAAGACGAAACTTGTTTCTAAGGGGTTAGGAAATGTAACACTGACACTCGATGTATTGTATATTGTACTCCTCATTATTCCATATATGATCAGAAATTTTTTTTTCGAATGATATTGTTTTTGAAAATTTTTGACGAAATTACAGGGAGTTAAAAAAATTTTCCCCTCCGTCTCATTTTAAAATAGACGGTGCAATCTCGAACCCGATGAAATTACACGTACTAAATTAACTTAAAAAGTTTAGGGGACTCAAATTCGGGCAACTCTCTATCATTTGCAAAGAAACGCTCAATACTTAATCACCGGAGATGAAAATTTGTTCACACCGAGCCAAATTTAATTCTACCTGTGCAAAACTGCTAAAATTTCGCCAAGAAGTCTAAATTAGGCTAAATTAATGTTTTAACAAGTTAAAACATAATTTCGGGAAATTTGCCAAAATTCACCCAAAATGAAGGGAAATTGACCATACCGTGCTAAAATGAAATCCACGCATGCAAATTTGATGCCGTCAGACTATACGTGTAAAATTCACCCTAAAAGTTAAGGGTCAAGAAATTTTGACAGAAAACGCAAGGCGGAAAATAAAATCTCTCTAAAGACCGTAATGCGTTTGGATTCAGTGTGAAAAAAAAAAAGAAAAAAAAAAAACTGAACCAAATGGGTAAATTTGAATTTATCAGATTTTGGGTCGAATATTGACTCCGCCATGCGTTACGTGAAAATCAAGGTAGAAAATTTCATGCAAATCTAGAAAGAGCCTTATATACAAATTTGAAAGAGAGGTCGAAGACAATTAATGACTATGGGAAGTATGCCCATAAGATGTATGGCCAAGATTTGATTGAAAAGTCAAAGAACAAATATGAGTCTTAGATTTGGGTGAGGGTTGGTGGGTATTTACTGATAAATAGTGGAGATTAACCTTGGTTGCACCTGAAGGAACCATGGTTAAGTAATTGCACACAAAAAGCCAATACTTGCTGTATTCTCTCCATTTGGAACAGTGAAGCCCTAGAAGAGAAGAACACACAAACTCCATTTCTTCTTCCTCCTCATAGCCGTGGACTAAAAAGGTAAGATCTACAAATCTTCCTACATACTACTCAATTTCTTTTACATAGATCCCTTCTATACATCTTTAGTACCAACATATCCAAAAATCAGGACCAAATGAGAAGGATTGCTTGGTGAAATCCAAGGAGGGAGCTGAGAGTTCAAGACCAAAATTCTGTGTTTTGCTTCAAGCCCAGCTGTACATCTTTAGGTATGAGACCCTCGATACTCTATAGTATAACATCTTAATTTGGGACCAAAATGAGGTGGTTTGGTTAGGGAACTAGGGTTTGGCCGAAGTTTGAAATCAAGGAGGAAAACAAAAATTCTGAAATCTGAATACTCTGACCTGGTTGTAGTGTTTTAGCTATAACATTTTTTTGACAAAGGCAAATTGAGTGAAAGTTTTACAGATGAAACTAAACCTTTAGAGCTTTAAAATGAGATATGATTTGTCAATTCTGCATTAAATTGGATTCGTTATGATTTTTCAAATTTAGGTGTTTTGCAGAATCATAATCTATTCAGTTCTGTTCTGCTATGAACGATTTTGAGGTGCTTTCTGGTCTAAATTAGCTTCAGCCCTAGTTATAACATTTGTATCTCTAGGTCTTATCTTTCTAACAACATAAGAATCACCTTAATATGACTCTTATATAAAACGTTATGACAATCCTCCTAAAACTATGCAAATTTTCACTCTGTTTTCGGTCCCATATCAACTGCCTTCTTTGTAACCTGTTTCAACCCTTTTCTAGACTAAATTAAGATCAACTTTTTGTGTGATAGTTGTAGGTCTATGTCTCATCTATAACATATCCAAAATTCATTTGAATTGAAATTGTGTACAAGGAGTTATTGCATTTTTACTAAGACAGGGCAAAATAGACGTTTGGAACAGAACTAAGACAAAGATTGGTTTTTCTGAAATTCTACGATTAGAATCTAAAGAAACGCTCAAAATGTAGTGCTGTCTCTTAGCTTTAAAATGAGATAGGAAGCATGTGATTCGGAGTTGTGAAGTAGAAATTATGACCATTTTCCCACGACTGCACAAAGGTGCATATGTGCAGAAACCCTGAATAATCAACTATAAGCACATGTGTTGTGTTAGGGTGATGAAATCTGCACTAATTGAATGAATTGTAAAGAATATATGATAAGGATGATAGAAAAAGGGATAGAGCATGCCCTAGGATACCCTAACCTTGAGTTTAGAGGAAAGAATTGTTAAAATACAACTTAACCTAGTAAGTTCAAATCATAACACAAATCCTCATATATGTATTGTGTTGCCATTGTAGGCACACGGGTGGTGACCAAACGAAAGGAAGCACTTTCGACACTTGTGGTACTTGGTAGGGAATAACTGACCCTCCCATATACTGTGGTGAGACTCGAATCTCATGCATGAAAAGTGAAACTTGATTTTTGTCGTGTTTTCAACAAAACATGCTTTTGATATGTATGACTCGTCGTGTGCCACTAGATTTTGAATTTATTTTGTGACTATTGGAGTGTCGTGAACTCATGTTTTCTATGAATATGCATCCATAAAATTGATTCAACTGAAATGGTGCCATGTTTTATGATTTTCACGTGTTAAATTTCATATGACCCAATATGACACATTTATTGAGCACTATGGTTTTTACATCATTAATTTGGGGCCGTGTGGCCGTGGAATGACTGTTATGATATGATTTCATCCCAAGCGGATGACCGTAGCTACGGGGAATGTTTTTTATGACACCAAGTATGCGTCTAGGTACACCTCGCGTGGAGATACCCACAAACGTCCGGTATATGGGTATAGACGCGGCCTGTTGAATCCGCAAGGGGAGGACATGTGTGACGCCATTGTCTAGCTCCGAGCGGGGTCCTGTACGTGATCTAATCTATGTATGAGCTAGCCTCGGTGAAGCTCATGGCCAACGTCGAGATAGAGAGCGACTTTTGAATATTTATGCATAACAAAACTCCCGATGCACCTGTCATTGTTCACGGTCGACCTTTGCCAGGATCATATTCAGCTTGCTCTAAAAATTCATAATTTTAAAGGGATACATACATGTATGATACCGTGGGATGGATTAAATGATTTTAAATTTTACCGAACATACCATGTTTTACTACGACAAATAATCATGTTTGATACTCCAATGGTTCACACACATTATTTATGCTTGATATTGATCTACTCACTCATTGAGTATCTCCCTTGATACTCACCCCTCTCCTTTCCTTTCTCAGACAGGGTTACTTTTATAGAACGACATGTTAGACTCTAGATGTCTTTTGTCGTGTATTTGTAGATTTACGTATTTACTACGGTGAGATCTAAACTTCATTTGAAATATGAGATCCGTGCTGTATATTGACCCTGCGAGGTCTTGATATTGAGGTCTGTAGATGGACATGTACATTTTATGGGATGACTGTATAGATTATTAATATTTATTTGTGACATTCTCATATTGGTTCATTACTCCTGCATTGAGACACTTGAAAGCATTTAAATTTTTAACTTGGAAACTTGTTATACACATGTATAAAATTTTAGACCCGCTCGGTGTGGAGCTCGGTGTGGCAGCTACTCATACCCTTATTGGGCATGATAGTAGAGGTCTGTGGTTAGGACTGCTAGTAGTTGTGATAGTCTTGCATTGTCCTGGTTTGTACAGTATGAATTGATTGGTATGATATGAATGTGGTTGATTGTTGTAAGGTTGGGTTGGCCTATTTATTCATGTGATTGTATTGCTATTGTAATGATACATTGATAATCGATCGAGGGGAGCACATTTTCAACACATTATGGTGTTCTTCGGGAGTGCCATACCCTCCCATGATATGGTTTATGATTTAACAAAACTATTTTTATAGCTATTCAAATGATATGGTTTATGATGTGTGTGAAAGTATGAGATTGATATATTCTTACAAATGTTCTTTTGTGATCATTGGAGTGTCTCAATGGTTTGTTTAAATGATATGCATCCGTGAAATTTGTGTTGAAATGATTTTGTGTCACTTTTGAGAACTTGACATGATTTATATACTTCTATTTACATTAGCACATTGATTGACTTGGTTTTGATGAATTGATATGGGCCAAATTGCTTACTTGTGATGTAACACCTACTCTCGGTATATCCTATGGTGTATTCCAGTTCATATATATATATATGATATTTCTACAAATACATTCATGAATTTTTAATAAGAAATTTTTCGATAAAACGACCCCATAAATTTACTAGTAAAATGCAAATTTGGGTCAGTTTGATTCAAAAAGACTCAATAACCTTAATTTCACATTAAATAAATTTAATTAGGTCTAAAATGAGATTTTGGGTCTAGTGTGTAAATATGATAATTTTGGGGGGTCCAATTTAGACTTTTTATAAGTCAAAGGACTTGTTAGCAATTAACAAAAAAACTTAAAAGGAAATGTGACATGTGTATTCTTTTAAAACAATAAATTAAACAAGTGTGAGAGTGAAGAGGACAAGTGTTGACCGAAATTGAGACGAGAAAGGTAAGGTGGGCCAATGAGAACACATGCACTTGAAAACCAATCAAAACACATACAAATTGGCAAAATGATCCAATGGCTTAGATTAAATTTGAGTCTTGATCCTAGGGTGGTGTGTTAATAACACAAGCATAAAGGAAGAAGACCTTAGAATGCTTGTTCATTCTTCCCAAACCGTGAGAACAAGGTGAGAAGCCAAAGAGGAGAACAAGAAAGTTGAGGTAAGAAATTTTATTCTGTCTCATTTTAATTTTTATTTCTGGTTGTGATTTTGCCTTTGTTTTGTGGTGTCTTATATTCTGAATTAGAAAATGCTCTAGTTAAGTAAATTGTAAATCTAGGTCTTATCTTTCCAATGAGATAAGAACCACCTTAAGCTGATACATGTGCCAAAGGTTATGGCATTTTTCCTAAAACACGATAGAAAGTGGTCCTATTTCGAACCATGAAAACAGTGTATAAAAATGACCCCTTTCCAGTCCTATGTTAGAGAAATGCAAAACATAAAAGTTGTAGTATCACCTTGTCTATAACATATAACAATTTCAGCCAATTTTCACGATAAAATCAAAAGTTATACCCTTTTTCCTAAAGACGTTTTGATAGAAACCTTGTTTCCGATTGAAACCTGACTGTTCTGATCATGATTTATTGCAACCCATTTCTCGACATAATTGAGTGAAACTCAAAACATGAAAGTCGTAGATCTATGTTTTAAGTATAACATGTTTAAATTTCATTAAGTTTGGATGAGTATGGTAAAAGTTATGGTTTCTGCATAAAAATAGGACATAATCTGAATATAGAACGCCACAGAAATAAAATGAGTATTTTTGGAAATTCTGTGATGAGATTTTGAGAAAATGTATAACATGAAAGTTATAGGGCACGAAATTACCTACAACATATCAAAATTTCACTTGAATTGGAGTGGTGTGCAAAGAGCTAAGTCATTTCTACCAGGACAGGACATAATAGACTGATTTGCGCACTGTGCACGGCCTGGCTGGTGCGGTGCCGAGGCGATGGGCCGGCATGGGCATGGTATGCGCGGAATGTCCGTACAGTGACTTTTGACCGGGCCAAACCTTGGGAAATTTGATATTTTGTTATAAAAACACTTGGGGATTAATTAGAAAACCCTAGAACTTTGCCCTAAACTTAGAAATCATTGAAGTAATATTTTAACACATTTATGTTCAAATTAGTAACATATACACATGAATGAATATTGTAGTGACACTTTTGGGTGATCTAGGAAAGGATTCCTTCACGATGTGGTATTTTGGGGAGTGAGCTATCCTCCCTCATAGGTGAGTAGGACTTAAACATCTACTATTGATTGACAATTCATGTTTTACCGATTTTCAAACGACATGATTTCTATACGTGTGAAAACTAAAATTTTGGATTTTGATAAGTATATATATATATTTTTGTGACCATTGGAGTGTCTCAACTATTGATTTTATTGATATGCATCCATAAGTTTGATAATTGGATATTACGCCACTTTTTTTGATATATTGACATGTTTTAATGCTTCCACTGTATTGGTACATGGTTTTGAATGGATTTACATGTACTATTTTGACTGTACACCCGGGCGACGTTATGATACGATGGATGGCGATGTATGCCCGGCCGACGTGATGATGTGATGCATGGGGCTACATGCCCTGCTGACTTGATGATATTGTGATATGCTTTCTAAAGCATTCCGTAGCTATGAAGGACATTTGGTAGAGACACCCCTTGTGCCCGGATACGCTTCGGCCAAAGGTATTTGCCAAATTGTCATGTGTATGGTTGACCTAGGTTGACCCTCATTAGGGAGGACGTGAGTTTACCTCTGTCTAGTACTGGGCAGGACACCATACACGACCGACTATTTATAAGTATATATATATATTATTATTATTATTTACAGACTAGTTGTAGTAGTCTGTGGCCAACATTGGGGTAGAGAGCAATTATTTGATATTTGCATCATGAAAACCCCCAATACACCCGTCCTTGGTTGAGGTAGACTATTGCCAGGGTTGTTTGTTCGGCCGGCTCTACATATGTGACTTGATACATGGATGGATGCATATGTTATTTTTCGATGTATGCCTTGAGCTATGTTAAAACTGCACGCTGTTTTTCGCATACTTGATATTGTATTACATGCCTTGACACTCCAAGTTCACACTTGATATTGACAACATGATGTCAATCCCCCTCACTTGTTGAGTATCCTCCCATAGATATTCACCCCTCACTTTCCCTTTCATAGGTATAGTCTTGGGTCGAGGGAATGGTAGAGACTTGATTTTGTTGGACTTATATTGGAGACTGGGCTGGGGTATGGTTACCGTTTCTTCCGCTATATTCAATTTGAGGTTATCGTATTATTTTGGAGTATTTAGTTTGACCATTGTACTTATTTGCTTTAGGATGACTGCATATTACTATTGGCGCATGTAAATGGTAACTCTCATATTGGGTTTACATATTCATGCATTTGAGGCACATTGAGATATTTTACTTTTATTACTTGGGAATTCATGTGATTTTGTAAACTGATTTGGACATATGTGTTTTTAGCTTTATGATGCCTCGATGTCTCAGAGGGTTGTGCCCGTGCATTGAGGTATCGCGGCGGTTGCTCACGTGCGTGGCCTAGGGGTAGGTCGGGGCGTGACATGTGATGTGTGGGTTGGATGCCCACTTGTGATATAATGATGTGATGATGCCCATGATGGACTTCCGTAGCTACGAAGGGTTTTGGCAGTGGCACCCATTGTGTCCGGATACTCTTCTATAGGAGGTATCCCCCAAATGCCATATGTATAGTTGCGACCGGATGAACCATTTAGGGGAGGACATGTGTACGCCATTGTCTAACTCTGGACAGATTCTGTACATGATTTATTTTATTGTGCTTGATACTATTGAGGCTCGTGGCCAATATTGGGGAAAAGAGTTTGATTTGTTTTATACTTGCACAAACACCCCCCAATGGGCCTATCATTGGTTGTGGTAGACCATCGCCAGGGATATTTTATTGGCCAGCTCTATATGATTTTGAAACATTGACGGATGCCTGTGTTGATACTACGATGTATGACATATGATTCATGATTTGTGAAATTGTCATGGTTATTCATAATGCTATCGTATTTTAAATTATGCTTTGACACTCCATGGTCACACATATAATTGATAACATATTGTCGATCCCCTCACTCACTGAGTATTTCCCCATAAATACTCACCCCTCATTTTCTATGATTCCAGATATAGATTAGTAGGGAGACGTGTCGAGAGACATTTCGACACACTTGATATACTTTTAGAGATATTGGATTTTTGGGGATGGATAACCATTCTTCTGCAATGGACTTGATGATGTATTTATTTGAAATCTATAGAATGACCATTGTACATTTATTTGGGATGACTATATTTATATCATGTAAATGTAATTTGAAACTCTCGCGTTGTTGTTTATTCATATATTGAGGCAAAATGTTGCATTTCAAATTTTACATTTTATTTTTTTACTTGGGAATATGTTTTTGAGGAAAAGTAGCTTTTAAACAATTTGTACAGATTGATTTGATAGCCTTGCGGTGTCCTGATATATGGGAAGGTTATGCCCGTATATCGAAATATCGCAGCGGTTGTCGCGTTGTAACACCGACACTGTAGTGTCTGTAATTTAATTATTTAAAGAGAAATTTTATTTATTTAAATTGATTTTTGATTTTACGGTATTTAAATTAAATTTTTGGTATATTTTAATTTGCCGAATCCGCGAATCGAAATAAACCCCGTTTTTATAAAAAATTTAAATTTTAGTGAAGTACGGGTGTAAAGATATATATATATATATATATATAAATATATATAAATACAAAAAAAAAGAAGAGAGAGAGGAGATGCTGCATTTTGGAGTGAAACGCAGCACCTCCCCCCTTTTCCCAATTAGGGTTGGAAACCCAAAGTCCTTTCTCTCTCTCTCTCTCTTCCTTTTTCTCTCTCTCCTCGACTCTTTACCTTCCCGTAGCTGTTCTTCCTCCGCCGCGATTTGTCGCTTGCCCCGCCACCTCTCTCCACCGCGAGCAACCACACCACCACCACCATCTTCTTCTTCTCTGTCTCTACTTCACTCACGGTCTCTCTCTCATTGTTTCTCACTCTCTCCACTGCTCACTCTCTCTATCTCTCGCGATCTCCCTCCCTCTCGATCGCACTCCACCGCGAGCCTCCACGCACGCCACCACCATGAGCACACCACAGCCGTTGCGGTTCCTCCCTCCCGCGAGCCCGTCGTAGAGCGATCCTCCCTGTACGAGCGCGCCGCAGCTTATGCTTCCCCGCTCGAGCACGCGACCATGCCACAGTGTGAGCGCGCCTACTCGGAAGCGTACCTGCGCATGAGCATGCACCTACGCATGAGCGGGCAATACGCGAGCGCGCGACTGTAGTCCAACTCGCGAGCGTACGTGCCAGCCTGCGAGCCCACCAGCCCACGACAGCCCATGGGCCCACACAGCCCGCGAGCCCACTACTGCCAGCAGCCCGCGATAGCCTGTGACAGCCCGCGAGACTCTACATAGGTAACTGACTCAGGGTTTTGATTTTGTTCTAAGTGCTTATAACCTAACTAATACATCTGTTTTGATAAGGAGCATTATAGATTTTGAAGTGATCGAGGAGATATTCGGACAAAAGTCTCCGCTCTGAGAAAACCCTAGGTGAAAAAAATTTATTACCTATGCAATTTAATTGAATGAATGTTTGGGTTAAGTTTAGAAATGAGGAGAAATGGTTGGTGTGCAAGTACTGCGCGCCCTGCACATGGACCCTGCACATGGGCACTGTGCGCCCTGCATATGGGCACTATGCGCCCTACATATGGGAGCTGTGCACTGCACAGAGGAGTGCTGGGCTGTGGCCCTGCTAGCCCTTGGGTGCGAGCGAGAGATTTGAATGGTGTGAGCCCTGTGCGGGATTGGTTGAGTACCAACACTTGAGTCTTGTAGACATGTTGTATGCATGAATAAAATATAAGGAATTAGGGTAGGGTTCTAAAGGATTCGAGCTGCCTGATTTGCATACGTGTATTAGAAGTGATAGCCTATTTCCCTTAACTGTGTAGATTTGAAAGTTGTTGATTTATATATATATATCCATAGGTGTTGGGTGCCTTGATTTAAGGGAACACTTTTCTTCGTTTCGTAGTATTATTGGGAGTGCGCTACCCTCTCCCCATACTGTGAGTGGGATCTATTTCAATGCCTTTATTTAATATTTAAACCCTGTTTTATAACATTTTGCTAAATGAGCATAATTTGTCGTGTGCTTGAAATGTTTTAACTGGTTTTGAAACTGACTTTTTGTGAACCAATGGAGTGTCCAAAAATTGGGTTGAATTATGAAATTATGGATCCATGTGTTTGAAATGTATAATGTGTCATTTTATGTTATATATTGCATTTAGTTTATGAACCTGATTATGGTACATTCTTGATATGATATTGATTTTGGCCTTAAGGGCTTTGATATGTTTTGTTCCATAGCTACGAAGGACACCATGAGAGGTGCTTAGGTGGCGTCTTGATATGCCTAGGCCTGGGGTATTCCACGAGTTGTCTTGATTTTATTAACGACAAGGTACTAGCCAGGTTGAACTCAAAAAGGGGGAGGATTTGAATACTCTCTCCAAGTCTAGCACCTGGACAAGATCCGTCGCCAACGTCAACGTAGAGAGCACTTTAAATAAATGACAGTGCTTTGGATGACAGTGCTTTGGATTGTGCGACTGTCATAGGTCGAGGTAGACCTCTGCCAGAACACTTTCAGCTTGCAACTCTATGATTTTTAATGACAGTGCTTTGGATGCATATTTGTCTTGATAATGCGTGCATATGATATATTGTTGAAATGAAAAACATGATGATTTGAAGTATGATTTGTACACTTATGCTTTGACACTCCAGTTTCATCACTCCAGTTTCACAATTCTTATTAGACGATTACATTGACCCACTTACTCACTGAGTATTCTTCCCTGAGTACTCACCCCACATTTCCCTTATTATTTCAAAGATAGTATTTGGCAAGGTGCGTTACTTTTAGGACGCTTATCATCATTGGGAGATCTGGTCTGAACTTGATGAGTCCTTGTATATTTTCACTGTAATTTCGTGAGTTAAAAATTGTGTTGATGATGTATATGTATTTTGAGGCCTATAGATGACCATTGTAAAATTCTAGGATGACTATACAAATATGGATATTTAAATTGTGGAACTCTCGTGTCATTGCATAATACCTGCATTGAGGCAATTTCTATTCATTATGTATGTTACTTGGGAATGTGTCATGTCCTAGAAGTGTATTTTAGGACCACTCGGTGCCACCTCTAATTCACAGAGGGGTGACTGGCAGCTGTTCATGCCTTTGACGGGGGCATGGCAGTAGAGGTCTGTGGAAATTCGTTTTATTTGCCTTGTATTGTCCTGGATTGTGCGATATGGATGTGTTGGTCTGATGTTGAGATTTGATTTATGTATTGTGAGGCCGGGTTGGCCCTATTGTACAGGTAGCAGATTGATTGCTAAATGGGAGACCTTCGATATGCGGGGAGGTTCTGTCCGATTTTCTGTAAAAATACAGCCGGCATTTAGGACAACGGGCAACTGCTCACGATCCCGGTTCGGGGCGTGACAGTTCTCTTGGTATCAGAGCCTAGGTTTAGAGCTACATAGGAAGAGAGTTGAAAACATTTCCGAGTGTGTTTGTGTTTAAAGTCCTCAATGCATGAGAGTTTCGTATAGTCATGAAGTTCCAGCACATGGTCATGGGCTTATGAGTTCATCCATTTTAGGAGGGTTAGATACGGTTGTATCTAACCTAACATGTTCTTTTTTTTTAGGAATCCATTCTTTGTGAGGGTAGTCAAGATGTGACTAGTCTAAATTTCTTGAACCATGCCTATTCTTTGAACGATACCTAATAAGAATTCTTCTCTTGCAGAAGTATGACAACTCGACGGAGCACCCATTTTGCCCCATCAGTGGAATTAGACGAGCTGGAGGATCGTTCCTCGACTCACGTGACACCACCAGCACCTACTCAGCTAGCTGCTCAGGCTGAGACTCCCGTACCCACACTCGACGCCTTTTGGCAAGTGTACAAGTGGTATGCTTCGCATGGGATCCAGATTCCGCCCCCACCACCTCCTACAACAGCGCCTGTACCTGCTGCAGCGCCAGTTCCTTTGGCACCGGTTCTACCGCCAGTGGCCAGTCCTTCTATCTTGTCAGAGCCGAATGAGACCACATCGGCTACTTTTAGATGGGTTTGTGAGTTGACTTAGTTGGTTAAGGAGCCCTGTCAGCTGGGGTGCACTGATTTCACAGGGCTTGGTGATGCTGTGGCAGCCAAGCATTGGATCAACCGCACCCGCAGGATTTTGACCGATCTGGAAATTAGAGAGGAGCTCTGCCTGAAAGTGGCACAACCATTATTAGAAGAAGAGGCCCTCTTATGGTGGGAGGCCCTCACTGATGAGGTGACAGAGCCACTGCGGTGGGACGACTTCATTCGGGAGTTTGACTGTAGATTCTTCCCACTCTACTAGCAGGACCGGATGAGGTCAGAGCTGGGACAACTTACACAGTGGTCCAAATCTATCTCAGAGTATGAGGCAGACATGCGGAGACTTGCCACATTTGTATCGGATCTAGCCACACCTTAGTATTTGCACTTCAAATTCGAAGACGGTCTTAGCCTTAGCATAAAGAAGTATATGACTGTTACTCCACAGTTTACACTAGCCAAGATGATAGACTCTGCTCACTGCGCGGAGGCTTTGGTACACGCCGAGACTAGGCAGAGAGAGAACAGAGAGCTGAAGAGAAAGAAAGAGAAGTCTCATTCTGCGCAAAACTCCAAGAGGGGCAAGGGATCCAGTTCGCATAGAGACGGATTTGGATCTGGATCTTCTAAACTGGGACGGGGATAGTACTCCCAAGGGTTCAGACAGCCCGCTCTGACTTACCCTACACAGTATACTACTCAGCGGCATCCTTATTGCCACAGGTGCAATAGGTCTCATTCGATAGGAGTTTGTTCAGTGTCGGTCACTTGCTTCCACTATGGGAAGCCGGGGCATATCAGGAGTTCCTGCCCTAAGTTAGGACGCGGAAGAGAGAGTTCACAGAGCTGTACTAGTACTCCTCATATGGGTTAGTAGGGGCAGCCTACTCGACCAGCATCTTCTACTCCCAGGGTGACCACCGGGAGTAACACAATACAAACCTAGGCATGACAGCAGCCTAGGGTTCAGGTCTGGTTTTATGCCATGACGCAAGAGGATGCCAAGGCGAACCCCGACATCATTATGGGTACTCCTCCTTCTGATCCTATAGAATAGGATATTTATTCGTATTTTCACTTCTTTTGGGGATGTCAACATTGTATCATGATAGTTGTATAGATATTTTATGTTGTATACCCTTTTGTCGACGTGATACTACTCTGACATCTCAGTACACTGAAATTGTAAAAGCCTTAGCGGCTCAACTATTTTGACATATATATATATATATATATATATCAAATTTGAAATTATTCTAAGTCTATGTGCATTTTGTTCAATGATAGGTACTTTACCTATCTTCAGAATAGATGCTCGTATCCTTATTGACATGGGGTCTAATTATTCGTATATGAGCGATCAATTCTCCCGACATTCTAACAGGCCGTTCTCACCTTTGGACGATGAGATATTGGTCATTACTCCTCTGGGTGAGCAGATTTGTGCGCGACACAGTGTATAGAGAATGTGAGATCAAAGTTGGGGATACAATGTTGAAGGCAGATCTAATCCCTCTCGCCTGACTGATTTTCATGCCATCTTGGGGATGGATTGGCTACATATGCATCGGGCTTCAATTGACTGCTTTAAGAAGCAGGCGGAGTTTCAAAGACCCGATCAGCTAGTGTTGATCTTTGAGGGCGAGAGGCGGGTTTTACACTTAGTATCAAAAAGCTCTTGAAAGAAAAAAAGAAACTTGAATTAGAAAAGAAAGCAAACTTAGAGCTTAAGGCAAGACTTCTCAAACTCATAGCTACCTAAGATGAATTTGATTTAATGTTAGGAACATAAAGCGCCATATATTATTAATTTTTTTTGGCAAATCCCAAATGGGGGGGATGCAAGGTCAAATTTATAAATACCCAAAAATAGAGAGAGGCATAAACCTTACGTCTACAGCCAACGAAAAAACTAAAATTAATTTGTAATTCTAAACAATGGTAAAACCATATGATCTAACTTCAAATTACCTTTAGTTAAAGGTGGAAGTAGCAAAATTTTTAAACATAGATAGATGAAATCTACAGGTTTGTTAGCTTCCCTATAACAATGAGAGATAGATGAAATCAAATGCTTCGATTCTAGAATAAAATTCATATCTCTACAAATAACGAGGGCATCTTATATACCTCACACATTATCTTCACCAAAATTAAAGAATCCAATTCAATATGCACATTAGAAAAACCATGGGAAGCATATAGTTGGAGACCAAAAGCATAAAGGTTTACACTTTGTTTGTCCATAGCTCAGAACAAAACAAGGATCATTGCTTTATCTATATGAAAATCAAACACAATGCACAAAATTGCAAATTAAGAAGAACCATCAAAAGTACACAAAAAAATAAAAGAAAATAATAATCAAAGAAATCAAAACAGTAATGAAATGGGTACCTAGGAATGAACAAAAAATCAAATCTAATAGTGGTGGAACCAAAAGAATTTAGGTAGCAAAAGTCAAAGTTTGATTGAAATATTTTATAGGTATGTTTGAATGCTAAAGGAAGCAAGGAAACTTGGCTCCTGGATAGCAGGAGTTCTCAGCATATGACTAGTGACCCATCCAAATTCTATTCATTGGAAATGAAGGAATGAGGAAAAGTTGTGTTTGGGGATGACTCCAAAGGTAGAATAATTTGGATTAGTGAGGTAGGTTGGTCCTCTGTCCAAATTGAAAAGGTATTGTTTGTTAAAGAGTTATAGCGTAATTTGTTGAGTATTAGCCAATTGTACGATAAAAGATGTCTTGTTTTATTTAATTCACATGAATGTTTGATACTAGATAGGGATAGTGAAATCATAAAATTTAGATGAATAAGGAAAGGAAATATATATGTAATAAACTTAGACAACATACTAGAAAAAGATGAAAATGTCTAATGGTCGTATACTCAAATAATTCAAAATTATGGCACAAAAGATTAGGTCATGAAACCATGGATTTAATCTCAAAATTAGTTAGAAAAGAATTAGATAGAGACATCCCAAAAAGGAAATATGAAAGAGATAGACTATGTGACACTTGCATGAAAGGAAAACAAACCAAAAACTTTTTCAGGCCTAAGAATACAGTAACAACATTAAGGACATTGAAACTTCTTTACTTAGATTTATTTATGCCAACCAGGACATAGAGTTTAGGAGGGGAGTATTATGACTTCGTTATTATAAATGACTATTTTAGGTTCACTTGTGTTTTATTCCTAGCCAAGAAATAAGAAGCCAGTGAAATATTTGTCAAACTTTATAAGAAAATTCAAAATGAAAAAGGCTATAAAATTAGCAGCAATAGGTGTGATCACAGTAAAGAATTTAAAAATAGGCAAATGCAGGAATTCTATGATACTGAGGGAATATCTCATAACTTCTCTACTCCCAAAACTCCTCAAGAAAATAGTGTTGTTGCAAGAAAAAATAGAACCCTTGAAGAAATGACTAGAGTCATGTTGTGTGAAAATAAGTTAGCTAAGTTTTTCTGGGCAAAAGCTATGAACATAGCATGTTATGTCTAAAATAGAGCTCTAATTAGGCCAACTTTGAAAAGACACCATATGAATCATATAAAGGAAGAAAACCAAACATAGGTTGTTTTCATGTTTTTGGATGCAGATGTTTGTACTTAATAATGGGAGAGAAAACCCAGGAAAGTTTGGTGCAAAAAGTGACGAGACAATCTTTTTAGACTACTCCAATAATAGTAAGGCCTATAGGATATATAACAAAAGAACAAGTAGAAGAATCAATCCATATGGACTTTGATGAATCAAAATATATAAACATGAAAATTCCAGAAGACAACGATGTTGAAAATACAAAGCATATGATTAAAATAAAACCAACTGATTCTTCTAAAAATAAAGAGGGAGAGAACCTAGAGAACCAAACTTCAACAAACCTTAATAACTCAGAAATTCAAGAAAAAAAATTTCCCACGTTATGAAAAAAGTATAAATATGGAGAACATAATAGAAAATCAAAACTCTAGGTAAGAACTAGGTCAATATTGCAAAATCAATATGAGTTTATAGTATTCGTATCTCATAATTAACTAAAATCTATAAAAAAAGGTTTTAGAAGATGAGAATTGGATTTTGGCAATGTAGAAAGAACGAAATCAATTCGAAAGAAATGAAGCTTAGGATTTAGTCTCTAGGGTTAAAGTTCAATCAGTATAATAACTAAATAGGTGTTTAGAAATAAACTTATTGAGTATTGTATGATAACTAGAAATAAAAAAGGATTAGTGGTTAAAGGATACAGTCAAGAGGAAAGCATAGAGTATGATGAAATTTATGCTTCAATAGTTAAATTAGAAACAATTAGGATGCTCCTAGCATTTGTTTGCTTTATGAACTTCAAGGTTTATCAAATGGATGTTAAAAATGTATTCCTTAATGTTACGTGATTTTAGTATATCACGATTTCGGATAAATATATCCTAGATGAGGGTTATATGTAGTGGAGTAAGAGTCATTCCCATGAGTATATTTTGTATTACCAACTATAAACTACCCTATTTAAGTTGGATAAAATAAATCAAAATTACAAAAATATTAAAAATTACAAAAATATTAAAAACCAAAATTAATATATGACACCCTCAATTTTATGAAACTCCAGGATATCGATTTCATCTATTTTTAATTTTTTTCACATAGATGAATTCTTTCAAATCCCCTAAAATTAACTAAGTAAAGAATTATTGTTGATGATAGCAAATTTTCCTAAATTAGTTTCATCTAATTGTCATGCAATGAAACTCTAATTTGACAAACCAAAATCGAATGGTCATGCAATTTTGATTAAATCGAATTGTATTAAAATTTATAGAACATATGTAATTTAGAGTTCCCTAAAACCCCACGCATAGAATTAATCATCCGTCGATCTCATAATTTCATATAGATTTTATTGTATTGGACAAATCTCCTACAATTATATTAGTAATGCATGTATTCGATTTAAAATCATCAAAATATAGGACCCTAAAATGTATTAAACATTAAGATCAATAATAAAATCTTATTAAAAAATAATCATGCCAATAAATATTTAAGAGAAATAAATAAATCAAACCATATTATTAATTAAAAATCAAAATCCATTGAGTCTTAGGAACAAGAAATATAGTTAGAAATACTAAAGATAAACAAGAAAAGTAAAGAAAATATTATAATCCCTTTTTTGCATCCCAAGGAGATGGAAAATCATGTCGGAGGTTGCAAGAGTTTCATGTCTCTCTCACTCTCTCTCTATCTATCTCTAGGTCACAGTAGGGCTGCCCCTCATAATTATAGACTAAAACCCTAATCAACAAAAGGCAGTGAGTGCTTAGGAGACTTGGTTTTTCAATTAGACTTGGAAACTTGAGTTGTGATGATACACTTATCCTCTTGCTCTTCCAAAATTAAAATCTTTCTCTTATCCTTGATCTTGAAAATTCTTGAAGTTATCAACAACCATATCCCAAAGATCTGTCATTGGATAAGCTCGAGCGCTTTCCATCTTCAACAAGGACTTCTTTTTCTTGAGTTTTAGCATTGCAGCAAAATTTTTCCAATATTTAAACACATTCTAGCCTGAGTCAGCTTCTATACTCTTCACAAGATTTGTAACCTTGAAGTCTTCTTTCCAATGCTACAAGGATCAGATCAATTGGATATCGGAGTAGAAAGTTATGCCCAAAATACTATCAGTTGTTTGTGTAGTCCGAATTCTTTAAATAAGTCCAAAGTTTTCTAAAAGATAACCCACAAAATTAATTAATGTAAAATCATAAAACAAGGTTTAAAACAATTCTAAATTAAATAACTAAAGTTTAAAATACAATAATTCAAGTGTATAAAAATATTGCTATTATTCAATTGGTTTATTAATGAAACAGTATATGTAAAATAACCCCCAGGATTTAAGGACTCTAAACATCCAGACCATGTATTCAAACTATCAAATGCTTTGTATGCTCTCAAACAGCCTCCTAGAGCATGATATGAGAGACTTAACAATTTTCTTATTAAAAGTATCTAAGAGGGGCAAGGTTGACACAACCTTATTTATAAAGAGGTATTACTTTAAATATATGTGGACCACATAGTTTTTTTAGGAACAAGTGAAAAGTTCTATCAAGAATTTGCTAAGAACTTGCAAACTGAATTTGAATTGAGTATGATTAGTGAATTAAATTATTTTCTTAGCAAATAAGACAAACAAATAAAGGAATTTTCATCATTCAATCTAAATTCACTAAGGAACTGATAAAAAAATTTGGTTTTGTTGACTTTTAAAATAATGCAACACCAATGAACACTAGCATAAAGCTTGATAAGGATGAGAAAGAGAAGTTAGTTTATCAAAAATTAATAGAAGTATGATAGATTCACTTCTCTATCTCACAATCTCTTGACTAGACGTACAATTTAGTATATATCTGTGTGTTAGATTTTAATTAGATCCCAAAGAATCAAACCTAGTTACAGTAAAAAGAATTTTTAGATATCTTAAAAACAATATAAACCTAGAGTTGTCAAATAATAAGAATTCTAGTTTTTAGTTACATGGCTTCTCAGATATAGACTTTGTAGGTAATAGGTTAGATAGAAAAAACACTAGTAGGACTTGCCAATTCTTTGGAAGCATATTGGTGTCGTGGTCTTCCAAGAAACAAAATAATGTAGCAACCTCAACCATTGAAACTGAATATGTAGTAGTTGGACAATGTTGTGCTCAGTTGTTGTGGATTAAAGACACATGAAGACTATGGAATTGAGTTAGAATGCATTCCAATAAAATATGATAATACAAATGCAATTAACCTAACTAAAAATCCAGTGCACCATTCAATAACAAAACACATAGATGTCAGATATCATTTTATCAAAGATCATATTCTGAAAAATTATATGATTCTTAAGTATGTTGACACTTAGAAAAAAATAACAAACATATTCACAAAATCTTTGGATAAAAATAGATGCTATGAATTGAGAGGAGAACCAGGAATAATTGACCATAGTTAGCAACAAAGAAATGCTACATTGATGAATTAAGAAGAATTAGAGTAAACTTTTACCAGATTTAAGTAGTTTGTGTGTGTAATTAGTTGAGATTATAGATTGATAAGTGATTCATTCGACTGTTTAAAAGAAAGAATCGACCAAAGTTGTCAAAAGAGGAAAATCAGTTGACGGATTGAAGAAATTAGTCAATCGCCTAACGCAACAAGTCAAGGCAAGAAGGGCAACTGACCATCCAAGGCAGTCAACTGCCCAAAAAGGGTAGCTAACCAATCAGCGACACATGCTCGACCGCCCACTTAAGGGTAGCCGACCAACTACCTACTTGTCCATACTCTGTGGACTACACATAAAGGTCGATTGATTGATTGACCGACCTAATGTCTACTCAAATATCCACATAAGACAATCAATCATGCCTCACAAAAGCTGCTGCACAAGCTTAACAAGCTTCTTACGAACTACTAACTACCTTTTCCAATAAACAAAGCTTGCTTCAATCAACTTGCATCGAACACATTTATTACTCATAAATGAATTGATTGAAGCCTTTATAAACACGACCAACCAACTCTGAATCCCTTCCAAATATTAAAGCTCTATCTCTTTCAAAACAAATTTAAAAGACTTTCAAAACACCACTGCAACTCTAAAAATTTTCTCTCGATCTCTCTTAACGAAGGTCCTTTTGTGATGGCACCTAAAGTCAAGCTTCCATGAAAATATGATCAATCATCCATTCCATCTGTTGCAAAAAGTAAGCTCTTTGATGAATCTTTCTCTTCCCGTATCTTAAGTTTAGGATGCCTCATTGATTGGGACTTTCTGAAGGGAATAGATTTCAAATATGATAATAGTTTAATTGACGTATATTTTGATTGCTTGTTGTTGCCCAACAAAGTGATTTGTGAAAAAGTTGTTCATTTATTTTACAACAATTTGAAGAAAATTGATCATGATAGTGAGAAAAGAGCTAGAGTAAAATCTAAATCCAAGGTCTATTAAGGGAAAGGAGTTGAAATGTCATCGTCCTAATAACCCGATATAAGGATAAATTATAGTTAAGGCTAAGTGGCTAACTGGTCTAATTTAAAATCAAAATTATAGTTAAGGCTATTAAATTATCTTAGTGGCCTAAGTGGCTAATTTATCACTCAGTCGATATTCTTGGTCGACTAACCAAGTAGCCTGATCAATTGGCCAGGGCTCCCGACAACTAATCAGGCCACATGCAAGCTTGCATAGTTGACCAACAAAGGCACTTGGTTGACTATCCAAGCAAGGGCGACCATCCCACTTCCTTGGTAGACCAACCACTCTTTTAGTCAACCGATTCAGTCCCCTATTCAACCAGTTCAATATTTAGAATACGAACAGTCAACCAAACATAAATATCTATCAACCATCCCTTGATTAAATTGAACAAACACATAATACTAAACAATTTTATGTTAATCATCATTACATATGAGATTAATTACTTAATTTTAATGCTAATGTCAAATTATTTGCCAATACATAACTCATGTGGTTTTTTAGTTGGTTGATAATTGCATACACACACATATATATACATGTTACAATTGCTTGATAACTTGTGCTAGTCAAGGACATTGAAATGGTTAAGGAATTTTGTGATGGTCAGCACAACTTTAAATTGTAAGACTTAAAGACAAGGAATAAACAGTCGATTAATTAGCAAATCCACTGCACACTTGTTTATAATTCTCTAAACCCTATCAACTGACAATTAAATTAGTCGATACTTGGACTTTTGTATACAACGTTAAATTAGAAATCACTCGATTGAAACTTGCCTAAAAGTTTGAAAATCATGTCCTTAGTGGAAAATCTTTCAAAAAACATGTTTTAGCTATAACTTTCATATTATACAACAAAAGCAAGTTCTGTAATCGGTCGCCAAGAGCAATGTATAGAAAAGTAAAAAGAAAACAATCTTATTGGTTGAGGTTGAGAGCATGCAATAAAGAGATTCAATGCAGTTGGTGAAACATTAATGAAGATGATTTGAATTTGAACATGCCACATGACTCTCTTGACATCTCTTAAAAAATGCATAGAATAGAAAAGAGTGAAAATAGAGAACAAAATGCTAAACATTCTAAACATTTACAATACTCTGAGCTTCAAACAATATACTCTGTTTATCATACTTCTATAAAAATTTTTCTATGAGCTTTATATTGGTTACATCTGAAATTGTAACTTCACTCATTGTAACACTTCTTCTTCTCCTATACTAAAAGTTTAGAAGATCAGAGAGGGTTTCTCGATTTGATATTTAAAGAGGAAAACAACCTATGAGGTTGTGAGTGTTTTGGAAGAAAATACTTATAAAGGTTTTACTTGCACCTGAAAGCAAGTGAGTTGTAACATTTCATAAAAATAGTGAAATTCCAATAGATACCTGGGAGTAGACATATATTGAATTTTGTGGAACTACTATAAAACTATGTGTGCTCTATTTTGCTTCATTCTTTAATTCCTTCATTTCACATTCATTTTCATTAAACTAAATAACCTCCAAATCATCAAAAAAATGTCATACAACCTATTCACCCCCTCTAGGTTGTATTTCATTGTGAATTGATAAGATCATGGACTTAATTCATATACATGGAGTCCATTACAAATTTGAAGGCTACTTGCTATTCTGTGGAGTCTATTTATGACACAGCTTCTTCATAGGTTTTAGGATCATCTTTATGATCACTATCTTCATGAACAAATAACCCTTGTTAGTTCTTATGGACAATAATGTATATGTCTGGAGGATAACATACTTTGGTGGACTTATATGGCTTGATGATTTCATTGATTAGATTTGATTTATCAATCATGTTAATTAACGATTGTTAGTTGTATAACACTTTATCCAATTTTATATTTCTTCTTGTGCCTCCTCCCTGTATGAATTCCTTCTCAAGAAAGATGACTTATGAACTGATGATAACTCTTTGTTCATCAAGAAGATAAAAGAAATATCCCAAAACATTTTTCGAATGCCTAATGAGTTTTCCTTTATTTGATCTGATTTCAAGTTTGTCACTTTTCAACCTTTTAATAAAATCTTTGCATCCTCGTATCTTAAGGTGATTAAGATTTGAGATTTTACCATACCACATGTTATACGGAGTAGTAGTACCTATTGATGAAGATACTCGATTAAGATTATGGATTGTCTTTTGTAATTAGAATCATAAAAGGAAATCATGAGATCTATTTAAGACATCATTGATATAGAGAATAATTCCTCTTTTTTGATATACAATTCACTATGGTATTCATGGAAGAGTTAGTTATAAGATAATATCATATTCCTTTGTGAACTTATTGAATTCAATACTTAAATATTCACCATTTTTCTACTTGAGATTCTAATTCCTTGAACAATTCAAGAGACTCATGATTGTACTTATTTAAGTACAAGTATCTAGACCTAGAATAATCATCAATAACATTAACGAAATAGGAATATCCTTGCATATCTATTGTATTAAATGAAACATACACATCCTTATGCATGAATCACAAAACTTCTTTGGACCTTTGACCTTTTCTACCAAAAGATTGGTTAGACATCTTATCCATTGGAATGGGTTCAAATCCTAGTTGGGACAATGATCTTATTTTCTCTAACTCGATGATTTTATTCTCTACAATATGTCCTTACTTTCGGAGTTATAGTTATTTTAGATTAGCACATTTGATTGTGATATTCATCTCTTTGATTTTAGGACTTGTTTCACTTTCATTATATAGGTAATATAAACTATTCAGCACGTGCCTAATACCAACAAGGCTATTCAAATAGTAAATCTTGTAAACATTTTCAACAAATAAAAACAAGTAACCTTTTCAATCAAAACTGATATTGAAATAATGTTTTTAAATGACTTGGTAAATAGGTAACATTGTTTATGTACAATATGATCCTCTCAAATCTGTTTAGGTTGATCCCAAAGACTTGACTGCAACTCTTGTTCCATTTTCGACTTTCAAAATCATTCGTCCTTCTCCATGAACCTACTACTTATTAGTTCCCATAGTGAGGCACACATATTTGAACTTACACGAGTGTCAAGGACCCAAGAAAAAGCTGAATGATTTTAACATTTGAAATCTATGAAACAAAAAATTGACACGCCTTCCAAAAGTTTGTCTGATCCTTTGCCTTTACCATAAGGGCAATTTCTCTTAGCTTTCCTTTCTTCGAGACTCTTCCCTTTGGATTAGTAAATGAGTTTGCTCTTCTTCTTCTTCCTAGCCTTATTAGAAGAGAAGATAATCAAATAAGTTTTCTTTCCTTTGCTCTTGCTTAGGCCTTTTAGGCTATGACAAGTATATTGAGGAGTTTTGTTAGTGTGTGTATAATCTTGTTCATGAATAAGTTTATGATAAATTTCAAGAATGAAGATGGGAGGGATTGAAGGATCAAATTAATTTGGAGATACACATCTATTGACTAGTCAAGCTATTCAAGTTATTTTATGAACTCAATCATGGATGTATACCCCTACAATTAAACCCTCCGTCATCATGGCATGGTACAATTGTTTTGATACTTCATATCTAATTGCTCTATTTTACTCTCCTTACAACTTTTATAGGGTCAAGATTATGGCAAACACCTCTATCATCCTTTCATATCGTTCTTAAAACTCATTAGTCATAGAGGTTAAAATGTAACACACAGCTCTTTTGTTGTGTTCTTATCCTTTATCATATGTATTAATTATATTTTCAGTTTACCTTATTTCTCCATGAAGGGAGATGAGTTGTGAGAATATACTTTATGTTCTCTAAATTAAAGACTATATTGTGGTTTCTAACTATTTAGTAAGTTTGACTTAGTTAGCCGATTAACATTAAGTTTGCTACCAATAAGATTGAGAGAACTCGTAGCAATGAAATGTAATCTAACTACAAATTGTAAAAAAATTAATTTGAAAAACTAGATTCTAACAACCTAAAGGGGGTGAATAAGTTGTTTGGTACTTTTTGGTTTCTCTGAGAGTTTAGAGTTAAGAGGAGAGATGGGAGATGAAGGGAAGAAGAATCAACATAGGGATTTATAGTGGTTTCACCCTCCTTAATGTATCTCTACTCCCAAACTCCACATGGATTTTCAATCCACTATTTTATTCCAAAAATAGTACAACAACTAGCTTTCTCAAGTGCTAATTAAACCTTACAAATATTTAACTCAAATACTTACTACTAGCTTCCTTAGGTGCTAGCAAAGCTAACTTGTCTTTACCTAGACAACTAATCACTGGCCAGCAAGACTATGAGATCCCATTCTTATAAAATATTAAGGCATGCATTTTCGTTTACATTCTACTTACCATGCTTAAATTTGTTGTATTGCATTGTGATCATTTAGATATACTATGATTTTAGACATATTTGCGATACATACTTTTGATTTTTATGTTTATGATTCTAAATGGAGGTCGGGCATATTGAACTTAGCATAGACTGTGGAACATAGTGGTGAATGAAAATGATCGGAAAAGAATGCAACAAGAGAACAAAATTAGGGCTTGGTGTGGGACCCACAAAAGAAAAGAAAAAGAAAAAGAAAAAGAAAAAGAAAAAATGATAAAATAAATAAAAATAATTTGGATACCATGACATACTATCACCCAACACATGACAACCTTAGTTTTGACATCTCACCATGTTTGGGACCTACATTCCATTTAAATAGAGAGGTAAGGATGAAGAAAGAACTCAAAAGCTTAAATTTCTTCTTCCAAAACGTTAATTTTCGGATTCCATCTTCCTCCTCCAAAAACTCACCCCAACCTCCATTAAAACTACCCTTTAAGCTGGAAATAACACACTTCCATCCATGTATATTGTAACCCTAGCCTTTGGGAAGTAAAAAGAAGTTCAAAATACCTAGAGAATAAGCTAGAAATCCAAATGAAGCTTAGAGAGGAAAGGAAGGAAAATTTAAAGGAAGAATTGCAAGTTTGAGGCAAGTACCTTGTATGTGTTTGTTAAATTAATGCCTAAGAATCCTATAGAATATATTTTGATGTAATTGTGTTGTTGGAATTTGGAAGAAATGATTTAGGGAAAAGAGATTCCCGTTCTTGAATGAAACCTAGAAAATTTGGTATGCTGGACAGCCTGACATGCCATATTGTTTATTCAATATCTGTTTTTGCACAACTGCTAATTGAGTAGTCTCCTGATGAAACTAGACTTCTGTGGCTTTAAAATGACATAGGATTCAAAGAGTTTCGAGGAGATTTGGATTTTTGGTGAATTTTTGAAATAGCATATTCTCTGCAGAAAAATTGTTTTATTCACAACATGATCATGCTCTGTTCTTTTTTAAATATTTTTCTTTGCATAACTGAAGATCGAACCGGGTTTTTTTTTGTAAGAAACTAGACTTCCATTGCTTTAAAATGACATAATCCGAAGAGTTTCATTGTTTGATGTGACTTTCTTTGTACAATTGGTATTGAATCCTGCTTGAATCCTATGTGATTCTTGTGATGAATTGGGCTCTTTGTGGTCATTAATCATGTTAAGATGAAGTAATATGAAGAGAAAATGATAATACGATAGTTACTCCGAAAGCTTTGCAAAGCTTAAGAAGTATAATTGGTATGTGGAGTTCAAGAAAGCTTTGTGAAGCCTGTGGACGAAGCTTGAGAAACTATGGATGTATCGTTTCTCCCTAAGAGGATGGAATTAGAAGCATGTGAAGTGTTTGTGGTGTCTAACCTAAAAAGACCTATATTTCATTTAGGAATACCGAATTTTTGGCTTGCTCTTCAGACATCATACACTAACTTGGTTCGACACTACATTCCTTTCTTTAAATGTCAAATTAAATTGGAACAATAAAGATGGAAAAAGCATAATGGTTTTAAATGTGGTAATTGAGATTGTCCTTTTGAGTTAATGTGCATTCTTGGTATACTTTGCTATAATTCTGATTCTTACATATTGATGTTAATATTCTTGTGCCTGCTTGTGTACATTGCTTGCTATTAGTTCCCCATGTACTTGCTCAACTCATGCTGATCCCGATATCCTTGTTTTCAAGTAATCAGGAAGACGAGAGAGAACAGTTGGGTAGAGGCCTTTGATCCAAGGGATTTCATTCCTTACTCTTTTTTAATCTATTTGCAATACTATGGCATGTTACTTTTGTGTTTCCTTTGGGTTTATACGAGTACTTGTTATATGAAAATAAATAGTTAGAGACCGAGGAGAGCCTTATATGTATAGTTTTGGTTGGATGGCTGGAAGAGCCATTAATGCCATTTGTTTGATATTTCAAGTGAATTGAATGTGTTATTAGGTTTTATGTTAACTCTAGGTGGCTAAATAGTCACTAAATAGGGGAGACTTTACCGTTATTTTATTTAAAAAGAACAAACAATTTATTTTCTTTTAATATAAATCTCCTTCCATGTTAACACATACGGGGAGTGCAACTATCGCGAGTTTAGATATCGCATTTTAATTAGACTTGTTGCTTCCGTATTTGTATGTTTATCTCCTTTTGCTAGGGGCTGCGATGCCTAGATAGCGGGTTGTCACAAAGACCCCTTCTTTAGTCAATTACTAGAACAAAGAATGAGAATCAAAGATACAAACTTGAATCTTGTAGTTTAGATGTAATTTTTGTAACCCAAATAAATTCAACACAAAAAGTTTAAATACAGAAGATCTTTTAAAAGCTTTTGAGTATAATAAACCATCCAAAAGTTGTTTGATCTTCATTTGATATTGCATTTATACCCTCTCTTAATAATATAGGTGTTGTAGAACATTTAATCATCATTTGTAGTAGCTAAGGGTGGTTGAGATCATTTATAGCTCAAATAGTTTTTGTGAATAACTAGTCATTACTCACAGTGAATTGACTTTCTATTCATCATGAGTCAACTGATATTAAGTCGACTACCTTCATGTGGTAAGCCGACAGCCTCTTGAATCGATTCAGAAATTTGAGCTTGAATCTCTTCTCGTGTTGTCATAATCATTTCATAGTATTGACATAACTCTTTCTATGCTTAAGCTTTACTCTTCTATTCCTTGTGCAAGTCGACTTGTATTCCTCATAAGTCGATTGGTTTTCTATTTTACTTAAGCTTTTGGCTTGTGGATCTTGGTTGTGTCGACATAACCTCTTCCTTGTGTCAACACAAGTTTGAAGTACTTAGTCATTTTTGCTCCATACCATGTGCAAGTCGATTTGGACTTCTTGATGAGTTGATTTCCACTTGTCCCTACTTATGAGTTTATGCATTGTATAATATGCAGGCCAGTCTGCTTTGTGCATTTTGGCTAAGGCTGCATGTCATTGGGTCATTGAAAATAAGTTTTGTAAGGTCTCGTTTTTAGAAAACATTAAGGCATGCATTTTCGTTTGCATTCCTACTTGTCACGCTAAAATTCTTTTGCATCGCATTGTAAAGAGTTAGATAGACTATGATTTTAGATTGTATTTGTGATGCATGTTTCGATTTTTATATTTATAATTTTAAGTAAAGATTAAGCATATTAAAATTTAGCAATATTGGCTTGTGGAACGATCGAAAAAGAATGCAACAAGAGAACCGAATTAGGGTTTGGTGTGGGACCCACAAAAGAAAAGGAACAAGGAGAAGAAAAAAATGAAATAAAATAAAAATAATGTGGGACATCATGGCATTTCATTACTTACCACATGGCACAACCACCTTAGACACATCACCTAGTTAGGGGATCCACAAACCACTTTGGATAACAAAGAAAAGGAGGAAGGAAGAGATTATTCTTCATTTCACCTGAATTCACATTATACTTCTTCTCCTTCCAAAAAACCAAGCCCTAACTCCATAGAAACTGCACCTTGAGCTTAGATTCAGCAACTTCCATCCATATAGTTAGTGTTCAAAACATAAAGAAGTGTAGAAAAGCTGTGAAACAAGCTGAAAAGTACATAAAAAGCAAGGAAGTTGGAGATAGGAGAGCAAAGATAGATTAAAAACTTGAAAGACAAATACCATATTTGTATTTGTTTCTTTGATACCTAATAGCCATGTTAATATGTTTCACATGGTTTGTGGTATTAAAATATGGTTGAAATGATGTTGGAAAGAAAGAAGTCATGCATTTGAATCTAGAGGTATGAATTGACAATGCCTCAGCTTTTGCCGATAACATTTTCTGTATAACTGCAAATGGAACAGTTTTCTTTTTATTAAACTAAACTTCCATAACTTTAAAATAATATATGATTCAAAGATTTTCGTTGAAAATTAGATTTTTAATGAATTTTTGAAATAAAATATTCTCTGTAGAAAAACTGTTCTGCTTGCAGCATGGCTATGCCTTATTGTTTATTCAATATCTTTTTCCGCACTACCATAAATTGAGTAGGGTTTTCTTCTGAGGTAACTAGACTTTCATAGCTTAAAAATAACATATAATTTGAAAAGTTTCATTAAAAAAATGAATTTTTGGTGAATTTTCAAAATACCATGGTTTCTACAAAAAAAAACCACCCTACTTCTGTCTGTTTCTGTGTTGAACTTTGCCTTGATTGTTGGCTACCTTATGGGCTGAATTAGGCTAAGCCCCGAACATAGAAATTGTAGTCCTACCTCTTATCTTCAAATGTCCACTAGAATCAACCTAATCTGATGTGAGCAAAAACGGTTATGTTAATTCTTCTTTGACTACACTAGTTGTATCATAGATTTTGGGCTGTAAAATTATTGTGTTGGCTTTCTTTGCACAATTGGAATTGAACTTGGCCATGAATACAAAAATGGTAGCTTTAAATCCTAATTTTGTGTAGCAACTTGATTCATCTCAATCTTAGCATTGTATTTCAAGATATGATAGTTTTATTGAAACTTGTTTGTGTTAATAACTTATTAAGATAGCCTAATAGAATGATATGAGTTGGCTAACAATACAAACTGCATAGTTGTGATATTTGGTAATGGATAGTGTGAAATTCCTATGTTACAAGGTAGTGATTACCTTATGAGGAGCATAACGAAATGCAAAGAGAAAGTGATGACATAAAAATTCCTCCGAAAGCTTGTGCGAAGCCTTCAAGCGAAGCTTGAGGAGTACAGGCTATATATGGAGTTTCAAAGCTTTACGAAGCCTGCGAGCAAAGTTTAAAGAACTATGGATATATCTTTTCACCCTATGATGGTAGAATTAGAAGCAAGTAAAGTGTTTGAGGTGTCTAACCTAGAAAGATCTAGATTTTATTTCGAAATACTAAATTTTTGGCTTGCTCTTCCAAACCCTCAAACACTACTTTGGTTCAACGTTCTATACCTCTCTTTAATTATTATTAAGTGGAATGAAACAATGAATATGAGAAAGAATAATGGCTCCATAAGTAACTGTCATAGCTATCATCTTGAAAATGTTGGTGATAATGTGCATCTTTGGTACTATCTGCAAGTTTATATTACTATATAAGGATATTGATATCATGGTACCTATTTTCTTGCTATACATACTATTGGTTCCCTGTGCACTTGCTCATCTTATACTGATCCTGATATCCTCATTTTCAGGTGATCTGGGAGACGAGAGGGAAGCCCGGGGTAGAGAAATTTGAGTTAAGGGATTTAGATCCCTACCTATCATGGACCCCATTTTATTTTATTTGAGGCATGTAATTATTTGTTTTCTTATTAGTAGTTTGGGATGTATTACTATATAGATGTATAGTTTTGACACATGAAAACTACTACATATAATTTTATGGATATAGTAGTTATATATTATAATATGTTATGTTGGGCGGCTAAGAGGGCCATTAGTGCCAGCTTGTTTGATAATTGAAGTGTCTTATTACTCTGGACAAGGTTTCCTATTAATCCCCAGGTGGTTAAATAGTCACAAAATATGGGAGATTTTATCGATATTTTATTTGGAAGGAGCAAGTAACTCCTTTTTTTTAACATAAATTTCCTTCCATGTTTCACACGCGGGGAGTGCGACTGTTGCAAGTTCAGATGTCGCATTTTAGTTGATTGCTTCTATATTTACATGTTTATCTCCTTTTGCTAGGGGTGCACTGCCTGGATAGCAGGTCGTCACAGTTGGTATTAGATCCCAAGATTTTGGGTAATCTGCACTTAGAATTTGTGACTATTGGTATAGGTTATTAGGTAGAGGGTGATTTATTTCATGAGTAACATTGTTTGTCATTTGTATGCATCAGGTCGCTAAGATACAAAATGGTTAAGACAATGAGACAGAATGAAGTATCTCCTGAGGGAGAGTATAAGGATGAGGAGCAGATGCAGGAGCCTCAATCTCATGTGCCAAGTGACTAGAGGCCAGAAGGGACAGGTTTGCAGCAGATTTTAGCCGCCCTGATGGCTATGGTAGGTACTATGTCTAGAGACATTCATAGACTGATAGAGAGTCTATCTCAATCGGTGATAAGGAGTAAGATTGCAGATGTCTCTCCGGCTACTCATAACACACCTACCTCTTTAGCTATGTTAGTTTCAGCCACTCTAGTGGTATCCATTGGTTCCGAGTTAGTTCAGGTTAGATCATACAAAGATCAAAGAGCCACCGAATATGGAGAGGGACATGAAGACATGGGGAATACATGCATGCCATGAGAGGATCGTCGATTTCAAAAACTGATGACTGAGTTTAGAAAGATGGAGCCGATGATATTTTCGGGGAGTGATGATCCTCAGGTTGCAAATACTTGGATTGTTAAGATGTAGAGACTCTTTTCTGAGTTTATGGTAGTAGAAAAATATAAGGTTAGATTAGCCACCCATTATCTGAAAGAAGTTGCATATGAATACTAGAGTTTGGTATTGAGACTCCGATATGGTAGCAATCTTCAGTATGTCACTTTGGGTGATTTCACTCAGATTTTCTATGAGAGATATGTGCCTACTTTTGTTAGAGATCAGAAGATGTCTTAATTTTTAAATTTGAGATAGGGCAGTTAAACTATTAGTCAGTATGAAGACCGCTTTGCTAGACTATCGTGTATGCTTCAGAATTAGTAGATACAGAAGAAAAGAGAGCAAAGACTTTTACAAAAGGATTGCGATCCTTCTTCTAGAGGTACCTGGTAGCTTTACCTTTTACAACTTATCGGGATTTAGTAAACAATGTTAAGGCTTTGGAGTTGGCCACTGAGGATAGACAAGAGAGGTTAAGGGAAAAAGGCCAGTCGAAGTCAAAGCTTCAAGCATGAAAAAGAAAAAGGAGAAGAAGGGGCATTCTGAGCAGGATAAAAGCCCCTGCAAAAGGCCATCGTATCTAATTTGTGAAAATCTTCATGCGGAGCCATGTGAAGGAGGAACGATACTTTGCTTTACATGTTTTCAGGCGAGTCATTATGCTTCTCGTTGTCCTCTTATGCCTTGGCAGTCACAGCCTACTCCTTTACAGCATGTTCCACCACCCAAACCTCTACCGGCTCAGGTGCAGTAGCCCCTCGAGTTCCATTGAGGCCGGGACCACCAAGACTAGCTTTACCATCATAGCCACAACAGAGATGATCTCAAGGGATGCCACAAGGCCCGGGAGGTTAGGCTAGAGTTCATGCAGTTACTGCTCAGGAGGCTCGCGCTTCACCTGATGTGATTACATATAAAATAAAATTATTTTCTTCTAATGTTCATGTCTTGATTGATCCATGTACCATGCATTCATTCATTTCATTTGCATTTATTATGCACTTGCCTCGTGAGTCTGAACCTCTAAGCAATGGTTGTGGATTACTACTCCTCTAGGACATAAGGTTTTTATTACTGAGATTTATAGGGGTAGTGTTGTGAGTTTCAAGGGGCATGATTTTAGCATTGATTTATTACCATTAGATTTGTTAGATTTAGATGTAATTCTGGGCATGGATTGGTTATTAGTTAATTATGCGCTGGTTGATTGTCATTGGAAGATTATATGTTTTTCATCACCCGGACAACCATAGATTTTCTTTATTGGTGATAGATTTATAGAGCTCCAATTGTGTATTTCATTAGAGTAACTAGAATGCTATCCAAAGGTTGCCAAAGATATTTAGCTTATGTCATTAAAGACAAGAAAAAGCAACACAATTTAGTGGTTCGGGATTTCTGGGATACATTTCCTAATGATTTGTCTAGATTACCATTAGTTGAGAGATAGAATTCCTTATTGATGTGATGTCATATACTATTCCAATTTCTATGGCTCCATATAGAATGGCACCAGTTGAGTTGAAAGAATTGAAAAGTCAGTTGTAAGAACTCGTGGACAAGGGATTTGTTCGTCCGAGTTTATCTCCTTGGGATGTAACAATTTTATTTGTAAAGAAGAAGGATGGTTCCTTGAGATTATACATTACTTACCGTAAATTGAATCAAGTGACCATTAAGAATAAATACCTCTTGCTGAGAATTGATGATCCATTTGTTCAGTTGAGAGATGCCATAGTTTTCTCTAAACAGGATCTTAAATCCGTCTATCATCAGATTAGGATTAGAAAGGAAGATATACCTAAGATGACATTTCTGTAACATCAACACTTCGGTATCTTTCATATTATACTCTCCTCGATGTATATATGAAATTGATCATGTTTTCATGGCCCAAAATTCACTAAGAAAATTTTTCCATTTTGAAAATCGCTCGAAAAATTCTATGGCTAAATCACCAAAAGTGAAAATTTTGTTACTAAGCCAAAAAGAAATCCACGTGTGCAAATTTGATACCGTTAGATTTGCACGTGTAAAATTCACCCTAAAACATAAGGGTCAAGAAAATTTGGCAAAAATGTAAGGCGGAAAACAAAATCGCTTTAAAAATCCTAATGCGTTTAAGGGTGAATTGGAAGGTCAAATGATTTTATCTACGTACGAAACCAACTTTATTCGATTCAATACGAAAAACTGAACCAAATGGGTAAATTTGAATTTTTCAGATTTCAGGTCAAATATTGACCACGACGCACATTACGCGAAAATCGAGATAGAAATTTCCACGCAAAACTAAGAAGGACCTTTTATACAATTTAGAAAAGGGGGTTGGAGACAATTAATGGCAAAGAGAAGTGTACTAATGAGGTAAAAAGCTAGGATTTGTTTGAAAATTTAAGGAATCAATATGGGCCATTAGATTAGGTGGTTGGGAGACAAGACATTAATGAAGCATTTAATGAGGCTTGACTTGTGGGACTTGAGAAAGAGAGTGTAGTAAGAGAAAAAGCACCACATAACTCTTCTTCATCCTTAAAACCATGAGGCACCCCAAGGAAGAACTCCATCTTCTTCTTCTACCTCCATGACCGAGAGCTTGTCTTGAAGGAAGATTTGATTTCTCCAAACAAGAAACCAATGTTTTTACATAAATTCATTCCTCACAAACCCTAGTATAACATATCCAAAAATCAAGGCCAAATGAGAAGGATTGCTCGGTGATATCCAAGGAGGGAGCTAAGAGTTCAAGACCAAAATTTTGTGTTTTGCTTCAAGCCCAGCTGTCTATCTTTAGGTATGAGACCCTCCATACTCTATAGTATAACAAATCTTAATTTGGGACCAAAATGAAGTGGTTTGGTTAAGGAGCTAGTGTTGGTCGAAGTTTGAAATCAAGGAGGAAAACAGAAATTCTAGAATTTGAACACTCTGACCTGGTTGTAGTATTTTAGCTATAACATTTTCTGTACAAAGGCAAATTGAGTGAAATTTTTACGCATGAAACTAAACCTTTAGAGCTTTAAAATGAGATATGATTTGTCACATTCTGAATTAAATTGGATTTATTATGATTTTTCAAATTTAGGTATTCTGCATAATCATATTATGTTCTATTCTGTTCTGCTATGAACTTTGCCTTGATTTTGAGGCGCTTTTCTGGTCTAAATTAGCCTGAGCCTTAATTATGACATTTGTAGCTCTAGGTCTTATCTTTCTCACGAAATAAGAATCACCTTAATCTGACTCTTATATCAAAAGTTATGACAATCCTACTAAAACAATGCAAATTTTCACTCTGTTTTCGGTGCCAGATTAACACCTTCTTTATGACCTGTTGTGGACTGAATTAATAAGAACTTTCAATGTGAAAGTTGTAGGTCTATGTCTCATCTTCAATATATCCAAAATTTACTTGTATTGGAGTTGTGTACTATGAGATATGACATTTACCCTAAAATAGGACAGAATTGAAATAAAACTGAGACAAAACTCTACATTTCTGAAATTTTATGTTTATAATTTGAAGAAATGCTCAATGAAAGTTGTAGTGCTATCTCTTATCTTTAAAAGGAGGGAAAATCATGTGATTCAGAATTCTGTAGTGAAAGTTATGGCCATTTTTCCACAACTGTGCAAATTGTGGTATGTGCAGAATTTTAGATTTAAGCTTGTGGACATCCTAAACGATAACATATTAAAAATTGGGGTCATTTGAAGTTATTTTGATGGGGAAACCAATAGCAAAACCGGGTTAGTCAAAATCTAGAAATTTGGAAATTCTGAAAACTCCTATTGGGCAGTGAGTTTCCTTGGACCGACAGCCATAGTTGCCCTTGGTCTTTTTCAATGAAATTTTGTAGAGACCTTGCACACATCCTAAGGACTAACATATCCAAATTTGAGGTCATTTGGAGCCTATCTGCTTAGTAAACCACTAAGAGAACTGAACTAGCTAAGGAATGATTCAATTTCTGACCTTTGGATGCCAAATTAATGTAGTTTCTACCTTGCTGCATTATTGCAATAAAACCAACTTCAGAAAAAGATTTAGCACAAGAAAATGAAGGGATCCATCAAGAAAATCATGGGGTCAATGGAGGAAAAATTTGGACTTAGTCGGGTTGGAAATCGACATGAAAAATGGCTAGGAAAGGAGAGTAGGTTAGATTTTGAAACTCGTTAGAGGGTCATCCATTTTCCAACACTAAAAATAGTAGCATTGCACGACCCCCTTTCAGCCCTTTTTTGCAAAAACCCAAAGAAGAAAGGTTGTAAATCTCCCTCTTAGCACCTACTATGAAAATTTCAGCCAATTTGCATGAGGGAATCAAAAGTTATACAAAATCTCCTAAAACTATGCAGAAAGGATTCTGCTTCTTGGCCAAAACTAAATAGAGACTTTGGTGGTCCATTTCAGACCCCTTCGCATAATTGGGAGAAATCCAAAACATGAAAAATGTAGGGTTATGTTTCTTCTAAATTCTGTAAGCATTTCAAATAATTTGGAGTTGTGTGTAAAATGGTCAGAACAAACTTCTGAAACGTAATGTGGGCATAATGGTGCTATCTCATAGACTTACACTAGGAATCCAAGAAAGTGCCAACTAGGAAGTTGTAGCCCTTTGTCCTGACTACAACATAGTCAACAATCAGAGTAATGGCATGAGTAGATTGTGAGATATGAGAAAATTGCTAAAACAGGACAGAATAAAAAGTGAGAGTTGGATTGGTTTAAAAATATGGACTTTAAGGAATCTTCCACCGAGATTTTGGAGATAAGTTCAATATGAAAAGTGTGAGTTTTTATGTGAGCCAATCATAGAAATTGGAATTTCCCAATTCCAACCCCGGTTGAGGAACTTGTGGTGATTCTCGAGAATGATTCAAGATAAGATTTTGAAAACCCTAGATTTGTCTATAACTAGGGTTGCATCACATTTACATCATCATGGATGCATCATATAACCTCTTAAGTGACACATGTTCTACATTATGTTTATAGAGCCTCGTTGGTGATATTGAGAGGAGCATTTTTATGTGCCTCGAGATTCATGCAGGGAGTGGCATACCCTCCAGTATACAGTGAGTGAGATTTATTATATTATGTGTCTGATGCACAATCTCATGTTTTAAAATGTTTCCTGACGTAAGCATGATTTAATGAATATGTGATGTGAAATTTGTAATGAATTATGAAATGTTTTTGTGAATTCATGGAGTATCCACAAACATGTTTATACGTGTTGTATATACATCCAAACGAGTTTTAAAATTCGAAACTGTGCCATTGCATCTAATTTATACATGTTTTATAAAATCATCCTTGTGGAAATGATTGACATTTCTTGAAAAATGTGGCATGGCACATGATTAATTTGATGATAATACTTTACATGGGCCGAGGGCCCTAGCATGTGATGATGATAATTTTGTGATGGGTAAATCTCATTCCGTAGCTACGAAGGATGCATGTGTAGGGTGATCCATATTTGCACCAGATATGCTTCTGCGGAAAGTATCCCATATGACATCAGAAAATAATAAATGTATTGTGATTCGACAAGGCATTAGTCAGGTTGAACCCATAAGGGGGAGGACTATTGTGCACCGTAGTCTAGCACCGGATGAGGTCCATCGCAAATATCGGGGTAGAGAGCTTTTCTAACCTATTGCATACAAAACCCCCGATGCGTCTGTCATTGGTCGCGGTTGACCCTTGTTAGGACTGATTTTGACACGCTCTATTCTAGCATGATTTGATGACATGGATGCATATATGTTTGAAATGTATGTGAATAGAATGATTTATGATAAATTGAGCATTACACACGATTTCATACAATATGTAGAATTATTGATAATTTTGATACTCTATTTTTCACCGACACATTAAACACATGATATATACCCTCTCACTCACTAGTTATCTTCCTTTATACTTAACCGCTCATTTTATGTTGTGTACAGAGATAGCTATAGTGGGACACGTTGAGACTTATCAGCGCACGAGACTTTTATTAGAGATCGAGGCTATTGATTAGGTACTCAATATGATATTGGGAAGGATTTGTCAATGAAGTATATTTGTGTATTAGGATTGTAGATAGACCATTGTGTTTTAAAAGGGATGGCTGTATGTAAATTTATGTGTATCTTATTGAAACTCTCAATTCTATTCTATTGCATTAAGGCATGATTTGTACTATTATGTACATTTACTTTGGGAAACATGTCATGTTTTAGAAGTGTCCTCTAGGTTCGCTCGGTGCCGCCTTGAAATCACAGGAGGGATAATTGGTGACTGTTCATACCTTTGATGGGGGCATGGCAGTAGAGGTCTCGTGTAAGACTGTCTTAGCCTTACGTTATCCTACATAATTGACAAGGATTAGATGATCTGAGGAGATTGTTGATTGTGGTCGGGTTGGCCTATGTATATAGATATGTGACAGGTTGATATATAGTATTTGATAGACTTCCGACTTATGGAGAGGTTCTGCTTGCTTGGTTATAGAAAGTTAACATTCGAGATAACGGGCTGCTGTTCATGGCTCCGGTTCGGGGCGTGACAGTTTGGTTGGTATCAGAGCCCAGGTTGAGAGCTGTATATCTATGTAGACATTTCCCAAGTATGAATGTATTTAAAGTCCTCAATGCATGAGAGTTTCATACAGTCAAATATATCCCTGCATATGGTCTTAGAAATTGAGTTCATCCATTTTAGGGGGTTAGTTACTCCGTAGTTAACCCTAATTCTTGAAACATATCTCATAGAGAATTCTTTTTGTAAAATTATGCTGCCTAGATGCGGTAGATCAGTAGGGCACGAAATTAGACTCGCGCCACCTGAGACTCCTCCAGTACCTGATACTTTGAGGGAGCCTGAGACCCTTAGGGTACCTGAGGATGCTTCCTCATCATGGGTGCCTACACCAGCACCACCCTAGCCGACGACAACAGCAAGGATTCCACCACCACTACTAGAGGCTTTGAGACAATGGCAGGAGTGGTATAGTCAGTATGGTGTGCAGATGCCACTACCACCTCCACCTACGGCCGCACCTACACCCGCGGCAGCACCTATCCCAGCGGTACCGGAGCCCCTACTGATGGCCGAGCCCTCAGTAGTTTCAGGTCCGAGTGAAACCACTTCTATGACTCTGAGGGGAGTTCATGAGTTGACACAGTTAGTGAAGGAGGCACGTCAGCTCGGTTGTGTAGATTTTTCAGGATCCGGTGATACTACGGTAGCAAAGCATTGGATCAACCTGATTCGCAGGATTCTTATAGATCTGAGGTTGAGTGAGGACCTCAGACTCAATGTTGCCGAGAGGTTATTGGACAAAGATGCTCTCACTTGATGGGAGACTATACGAGATGAGGCTACATGGCCTTTATAGTGGGAGGATTTTCTACGAGAGTTTGACCATAGATATTTCCAGGATTTCCAGCAGGACCGTTTGAGAGCTGAGTTCCTATATTTGAGATAGGGGACTAAATCTATTGTTGAGTATGAGGCAGAACTCAGGAGGATAGATGCCTTAGTCCCCGACATAGCTATACTATAGCGGCTGAGGTTCAAGTTTGAGGATGGCCTCAGTTTGAGTATTCAACGCTGCATGACTGTGACCCCCAGTTTCACCCTCTCAGAGGTGATTAGTTCAGCTCATCGAGTGGAGGAGATAGTTAATGCTGAGGCCAAGCAGAGAGAGGGTAGGGAACAGAAAAGGAAGAGGACTGGGTCACATTATGGGCAGACCTCTAGGAGAGGCAAAGGTTTTGGCTCGTATAGAGGCATTTCTGGGTTTAGACTACTGAGTTCGGGGCAAGGACCTCGTCACCAGGGGTTCAGACCACCCGCCGCCAATGCCTCTACACAATATATGGCACAGCGGCCAACTCCTTGCCGCAGATGTAGCCTTTTACATTCTAGACCTTGCAGAGGCCCGATCACTTGCTTCCAGTGTGGGAAGCTGGGTCATATCAGGAGTGCTTACCCTGACCTGGGTTTTAGAGGTCATACATCGCAGAGTGATACCAGTACACCACGCACGGGACAGCAGGGAGTACCTACTCATTCAGCATATATAGCTCCACGGATGGCCACCGGGAGCAACACCATGCAGACTCAATTGCGTCAGCAGCGTAGAGGTCAAGCTCGCATGTACGCGATGACTCAGAAGGATGCTCAGGTGAACCCTGATATAGTTATGGGTAACCTTCCCATAGATCCAGCAATATAGGATCTATATTGTATTATATTTTCTTTTGATATTATGTATGCCATGATACTCGTGTACAGTCATGACATGTTAAAGCCTTAGAGGCTTGACTACTTTGATCGAAACTGTACTTCTTTAGTGAAACAGTCAACAGTGGCTCGATGGAAACTTTACTGGTCCATCGCTAAGACAGCATCAAAATCAGATACATTGAGAGGTATAAGATCTACCTCTAACATCTCCTCCTCAATCCATATCTCGCAGCCCTGGTAAACAGAATTCTGGACCAACTGCTTACCCAATGGTGTGATAACCATTATCTCCTCGGACAATGGAAAGAGTTGTTTATCAAGGTGCTGAGCAAACTGGGTGCTTACATATGAATAATTTGACCCGATGTTTATCAAAAGTCAGGTGTCAACTCTTGAGATTTTCATGGTACCTAATGGTGAAATTAAATAAAAGAAAATCATCAACCTTTATTTACTCGGGAAATCAACATGAGTTCATATATATATATCAAAAGGATTAAGACTTCTAGCGTCTTAACTGTCGAGAATTACATGAGTCATCATAACATGTCATGCCTCAAAATTACTATTAGGAGATGAAACCTATACGGGAGAGTCTATCGGAGGTTTACCGGTAATCACTTCGGGATTGGCTTGGGCTTCCTCGTGTGTCATTACAAAGATGCGTAGCCTGAGTCTTCTACTGCTGTTGCTGAGGAATGGGTACGATGTTGCTTCTAGCTACAGTCCGTGAAGTAGTAGGAACTGATGGGGCAGGTGCTCTCGGACGACTCACGCGTGGTCCGCTCGGGCAGCTTTGACTTGGCTGCCCCCCGAATCCCAAATCCGAGCAAGTGCTACGAATATGTCATGATTTCCTACTCTGGTAGCATCTCGCAGGTTCTCCATAGAATCCTGAATGAGTCTTGCCATAATTGCGGCATAGGGGCTTCCTCGGCCCAGCAAACTGACTCACTGATCCGGGACTAGGGGCGGGGGTAGTATAACTCTGAGGGCATGGCCCTTGGGGAAAGTCAGCTGACCTTGTAGCTGTGGGGTCTCTTTGAGAGCCCTGACTCTGGCCTTTATTCGAACTCTGATTGGTTTGAAATCCAGGCCTCTTCTTCTTCTGGTCTTGGCTCTCTCTCTGCCTAGTCTCAGCCCATACGATATCCTCAGCACAGTAGGCTAACTCCAATACCTCCGTGAATGAGTGTTTTTTCGTCACTGCCATGTATTTTCGAATGTTCCAGTTGAGTCTATCCTTAAACTTGAACCGAAGCTGCCTCTGTATGGCCAAATCGGGGATGAAGGTAGATAGTCTCCTCAACTTTGCCTCATACTCTACAACAGATTTGCTCCCCTGGCAGAGATAAAGGAACTTCGCCTTCTTCTGGTCTTGCTGGTACTCCGAGAAGTACCTACCATCAAACTCTCCTAAGAAGTCCTCCCATCCTAAGGGCTTTGTGGAGTCATCTATCACGGTCTCCCACCAAGTGAGAGCATCACCATCTAGCAACCATACTATAACGCTCAACTTCCACTCATCCTCTAGACCCAAGTCTGTCAACACCCAACGGGTCCTGTTAACCCAACGCTTTGATGCCGTAGCATCGCCGGATCCATCAAAATTGGTGCAACCCAGCTATCGAACCTCCTTAACCAACTGGGTTCATTGATGCGACAGAGTGCCAGAATAATGCTATCGCTTGTGGTAGAAACGGAAGTCAGCCGGTGCAGAAGCCAGTGCCGCAGGAGTAGGAACTACCGGAGGTGGTGGTGGGGGGCGGCATCCGTGCCCCATAAGTGTTCTACCACTCGTGCCACTATCTCAAGGCATCAGGTGGTAGCGTCAAAATCCCAACTGACGGTGCCAGCTAAGGTGGTACTAAAGGGGGTGCGTGCGAAGACGGCGCAACCTCTAGAGCAGTAGGCGTAACTTAACGAGTCCGCCTCGTGCTGCATCTAGGAGGCGTAGTTCTGAATGAGAGAACCTTTATCAAATATAGATAAAGAATTTAGGCTAGATATGGAGTATCTAACCCCTTAAATGGAATGAGCTCATGTGCCTAAGATCATCTTTAGGGATTCTATGACTATAAGGAAACTTTCAAATTTATTTTCAAAATATTGAGGACTTTGGAAACATTACTTGGAAAATTTTGACATCTTTCATAAAACTCAGCGCTTAACCAACCTAGGCTCTGATACCAAGAAAACTGTCATACCCCGATCCGTAATCCAAAGGCCATGAATAGTCACCCATTATCTCAGACACCAGCCTAACGCCGCCAAGTATCCTCATGGTAATGCAAGGCTAATCATAATTTCAGTTACAAATATTTTATTAGTATTTAAAATACAAAAGTTCTCAAACATATATATATATATATATATATATATATATATAATACAAATGAAAGTTCATTTGTTTCATACAATCATTCTAACATGACCAACTAATGTCCTCAAATATACAGCAGAAGTTCCATACCTTGATACATCTCTAACAATAGTCTCTGGAATTTGCGTACGTCGATGTCTATCAACATGTCCCTCTAAATACTATCTCTGTAAAATTTAAGGGAGTGAGGGGTGAATAAAATTATTTACTCAGTCAGTGAATAATCGTAACATGTAGTTAATAAGTGGTGTGAAAATAGAGTATTAAAACCATATATATATATATACTTTATATCATATTTCAAGTATGAATGACAATTTCAAACACATTTCTCTAACATCATCATCCATAAAACATATGCATCCAATCTCATGTCGAATATCGTAGAGTCATGCCAAAACAAGCTCTCGGAAAGGGCCTAACTCAACCAATGATGAGTCACCAAGGATTTTTCATTTAAACGAATAAACAACCCTAACCTTGTCGTTGGCGTCGGGCCTCCCCAAGTACTAGACTGAAACGTCATTCAGTCTTTCCCTTTCAGTTCAACTTGGCTAGTCTGAAATATAGTATCATATACACGCCACCTAACCATGTGGAGTGTCTACGTCTTGAGGCATCACAAAAGTGCGACAATCTATATAACGAGGTGGGTCTGCTATAGCATACGAGACGAGTCTGCATGGGACAATGCCTATCATATCATAGTATCATGACTATAAGTACTATCCCCGATCTATGATCAAGGGGATTCAGGTACTAATGTCCGAGTACCTAGTCTCGCATCAAAATCATCAATAAACCAACCGTGCTATACATGTCGAGAAAAATCATAAAAATCCAATATAGTATATTATAGCATATAACATCAAAATACATTTCATGATTTAAAACATAGCACTTATATTTTTCATTAAAATTCATGGATGCATATTAAAGAAATTTGGAATACTCCATTTATCACAAAATTGTACTAAATCATTTAACAAGTCATTTTACAACTATTTCTTAAAATCATGTTTTGAAAGCGATAGAATATGGTTTTGCTCATTAACTATATAGTAACAGTAAAAACCTACTCACTTGTATGGGAGAGGTACACCACTCCCCTAAAACCTTGATCCTCAATTGAGTCACCCCTCGACTGTAGTATAATCGTTTACTCCTAAGACAATAACATATATATATGTCAATCCCCCTATTTCTTTTAATAAAATTTCGGATTTTCAAGTTCCCCTTTTGCGTAGTTTTAGAAAAAATATCATAACTTTCTTTATATGAATCGAATTCAAATAATTCAAATTGCTAATTAAAGCTAAGACATATACCAACATTTTCCATTTCAACTCATCTCCAAATTCCCACTATACGAATTTATAAAAATCTATTTTCAATACAGTTCGTATTTATATAACTAAATTTGTGCAGTTTTGGTAGAAAATTCATATCTCATTATATACATCTCTGATTTACATGATTCTAAGTTCTACCAAAAGATAAGAGACAGCCCTACAACTTTCATGTCATTATTGCCTTTAGTTCTAAGTGTAGAATTTTATAAAATTTCATTTTAGCCTCAGTTCCAGTTTTAAGTTATCCTCTGCATAGTTTCAGTAAAAACATCATAACTTCCAGCATACAACTCGGATTCAAGTATATTTTAGCTCATTTTAAAGATAAGACCGAGAGCTAAAATTTTGGTATTTTAAGTTTATCTAAATTTTGTACAGACGATATTTTAAAAATTTATACAACATACTAGTCGTGTATAGAGAATGAAAAACAGAATATGTCATTTTGCTATCCTTTCCAGAATCACTATAAATCACATTCTTAATGGAAATTTTTGTGCCATACCTTATTTTAAAGTTTAGGGAGTCTAGTTTATTGAGAAACAAACGGTTTACAATTTTGAGTCTTATACAATGAGATATCATGGCAAGACTACACATAGCTCAAATCTGAAACAATCATATCTAGCATGCTGGTACATGCATTTAATTTCACTACTTGTAAAGACTTCAATTTTGAGTATTTTACCTTCCTTTGCTAACTAATACCCATCATCTTGATCTTGATTTCCTTGAAACCTTGATCACCTTAAGACCATAGTAACATAATTCATCAAAAATCAATCTCTATACAATCCTTATACTATCTTAATCAACTAGACATATAGAGTCAGAGATGTTCTTACCTCTTTTACTTGTGTTCCTTCTCCAATGTTCCAAGAATTTCACATGAACATTCAGTAAATCCCTCTTTCCTTACACTAATTTTCGTCCAAGTGAGGAGAATAGAAGAGAAAATAGTTGGTTTTGGTCTTTTATAAACCTAATCAAGTTATCTTGACCCTTGATTCATTTTGCATACAAGATCTTTACTATACACTTGTCCTAAACCTTTCTCTCATGCAAGATTGCTTACAAGCCACTTTCATGCACCTCTTTCATGTCAATTTCGATCATGATAAATTTAAGCACAAAAAGAGGAGTTTTTGACCAACCAATGAGAAATCATCAATGAGATTTCTCTTTGGTAGAATGAGCTTAGGTGGCTACTTTGTGTGTTTTTGGCCAACGGTTGATCTCCAATTGTCATAACTGTCATTCAATGGTTGCTTTTGCAACTTAGTCTCTCAAGTTCTCATATTTGCACTTTAGTTCATAAACTTTCCATAATTATAAATTCGACCCTATGTGATTTTTTTTTTAATTTTCAAATTCACTTCTTTATACTTATAATTAAGTGTTTTTGCTTTCGTTAGCCATTTTCAATGATTTTAGGGCTTGCCGGTACTTTTTGGAAAAGTTTTCGGCTTACCAATGGAATTTTTGGTTTAAATGATTTTAAGGGTAAAGTTTTAGAAATTTCAAATCATATGTCTCAAATGGGTGTAGTATCATATATATGAACATGAGGAGAGTACATCATATACTGAGAATCGGTGTTACACCATGAGGAGATAGCACCCCCAACTTTTCTCTGTATAGTATCTTTTCTTTTAGTCTCGAGGACGAGACTTGTTTTTAGGGGGTTACAAAATAAAATACTGGTACTTCGGTATCTTTCATATTGTACTCTCCTCGATGTATATATGGTATTGATCATGTTTTCATGGCCCAAAATTTACTAATAAATTTTTCCGTTTTGAAAATCGCTAGAAAAATTGTATGGCTAAATCACCGAGAACAAAAATCTTTATTACTAAGCCAAAATGAAATCCACACGTGCAAATTTGATGTCGTCAGATTACACATGTAAAATTCACCCTAGAAGATAAGGGTCAAGAAATTTTGACTATAATGCAAAGCAGAAAACAAAATCGTTCAAAAAACCCTAATGTGTTTGAGGGCGAATTGGAAAGCCAAATGATTTCATCTACGTGCGAGACCAACTCTATTATATTCAGTGCAAAAAACTGAACCAAATTGGTAAATTTGAATTTCTCAAATTTTGGGTTGAATATTGACCTTGCCACACGTTACGCGAAAATCGAGATAGAAATTTTCACGCAAATCTAAGAAAGACCTTTTATGCAATTTAGAAAAGGGGAGACAATTAATGATCAAGAGAAGTATGCCAATGAGGTGGAAGGCTAGGATTTGTTTGAAAATTTGAGAAATCAATATGGGCCATTGAATTAGGTGGTTAGAAGACAAGGCATTAATGAAACATTTAATGAGACTTGACTTGTGGGACTTGAGAAAGTGAGTGTAGTTAGAGAAAAAGCACCACACAACTCTTCTTCATCCTCAAAACCGTGAGGCACCCCAAGGAAGAACTTCATTATCTTCTTCTTCTACCTCTATGACCGAGAGCTTGTCTTGAAGGAAGATTTGATCTCTCCAAACAACAAACCAATGTTTTTACATAAATTCATTCGTCACAAACCCTGGTATAACATATCCAAAAATCAAGGCCAAATGAGAAGGATTGCTTGGTGAAATCCAAGGAGGAAGCTGAGTGTTCAAGACCAAAATTCTGTGTTTTGCTTCAAGCCCAACTGTCCATCTTTAGGTATGAGTCCCTCCATACTCCATAGTATAACATATCTTAATTTGCGACTAAAATGAGGTGGTTTGGTTAGAGAACTAGGGTTGGCCAAATTTGAAATCAAGGAGGAAAACAGAAATTCTGGAATCACTTGGTTGTGCTATTTTAGTTATAGCATTTTCTGTACAAAGGCAAATTGAGTGAAATTTTTACACATGAAACTAAACCTTTAGAGATTTAAAATGAAATATGATTCATCACATTCTGAATTAAATTGGATTTATTATGATATTTCAAATTTAGGTGTTCTGCAGAATCATATTCTGTTCTGTTCTGTTCTGCTATGAACTTTGCCTTGATTTTAGGCCCTTTTCCGGTCTAAATTAGCTTGATCCCTAATTATGATATTTGTAGCTCTAGGTCTTATCTTTCTCACGAAATAAGAATCACCTTAATCTGACTCTTATATCAAAAGTTATGACAATCCTCCTAAAACTATGCAAATTTTCACTCTCTTTTTAGTCCCAGAACAACGCCTTCTTTGTGACCTATTTCGACCCTTTTTTGGACTGAATTAAGAAAAACTTTCATTGTGAAGGTTGTAGGTCTATGTCTCATCTTCAATATCCAAAATTTACTTGTATTGGAGTTGTGTACTAAGAGATATGGCATTTACCCTAAAATAGGACAGAATTCAATTTTGAAATAAAACTAAGAATAAACTCTACATTTCTAAAATTTTATGTTTATAATCTGAAGAAATGCTCAAAATGAAAGTTGTAGTGCTATCTCTTATCTTTAAAAGGAGAGAAGAAGAATTCAATTTTGAAATAAAACTGAGAATAAACTCTACATTTCTAAAATTTTATGTTTATAATCTGAAGAAATGCTCAAAATGAAAGTTGTAGTGCTATCTCTTATCTTTAAAAGGAGAGAAGAATCATGTGATTCGGAGTTCTGTAGTGAAAGTTATGGTCATTTTCCCACAACTGTGCAAATTATGGTGCGTGCAGAATTTTAGATTTAAGCTTATGGACATCCTAGACGATAACATGTTAAAAATTGGGGTTATTTGAAGTTATTTTGATAGGGAACCAATAGCAAAATCGGGACAGCCAAAATCTGAAAATTTGAAAATTCTGAAAACTCCTATGGGGCAATGAGTTTCCTTGGACCGGCAGCCATAGTTTCCCTTGGTCTTTTTCAATGAAATTTTGCAGAGACCTTGCACACATCCTAAGGACCAACATATCCAAAATTGAGGTCATTTGGAGCCCATATGCTTAGTGAACCACTAAGAGAACTGAACTAGCTATGGAATGATTCAATTTCTAATCTTTGGATGCAAAACCAATGCAGTTTCTACCTTGCTGCATTATTGCAATAAAACCAACTTCAGAATAAGATTTAGCATAAGAAAATGAAGGGATCCATCAAGAAAATCATGGGGTCAATGGAGGAAAAATTTAGACTTAGCCGGGTTGAAATCAGACATAAAAAATGGCTAGGAAAGGAGAGTAGGTTAGATTTTGACAATGCTCTGTTCTACCCTATTTTGTGGCAGTAAGTTTGCCTCTGATTGCAACCCCCTTTCCTAAAAGAACTGGGTTTTGTGCCAGTTATATGGAATGTAGATCTATGTCTTATCTTTCCAACGAGATAAGGATTGCCTCAATCTGACGCCTGTGTCAAAAGTTACAACTATTCTTCTGAAACTTTTCAGAGGATCATCCATTTTCCAACACTAAAAAGAGTAGCATTATACGACCCCCTTCCAGCCCTTGTTTGAAAAAACAAAAAGAAGAAAAGTTGTAAATCTCTCTCTTGGTCACCTACTGTGAAAATGTCAGCCAAGTTGTGAAAGGGAATCAAAAGTTGTACAAAATCTCCCAAAACTGTGCAGAGAGGATTCTGCTTCTCTGTCAAAACTGAATAGAGAATTTGGTGGTCCATTTCAGACCCTTATAAGCATAATTGGGAGAAATCCAAACATGAAAAATGTAGGGTTGTGGTTCTTCTAAATACTATGAAAAGTTCAGGTAATTTGGAGTTGTGTGTTAAAAGTTGTGAGGGTTGTCCTAAAATTGGTCAAAACAAACTTCTGAAACGTAATGTGGGTATAATGGTGCTATTTCATGGACTTGCGCTAGGAATCCGAGAAAGTGCCCAACTAGGTAGTTGTAGCACTTTGTCTTGATTACAACATAGTCAAACATTAGAGTAATGGCATGAGTATATTGTGAGATATGGGAAAAAATCTAAAATAGGACAGAATAGAAAGTGAGAGTTAGATTGGTTTAAAAATGTGGACTTTAAGGAATCTTCCACTGAGATTTTGGAGCTAAGTTCAACCGAAAATGTGATTTTTATGTGAGCCAATCACAAAAATTGGAATTTCCCAATTCTAATCCCGATTGAGGAACTTATTGTCACGCCCCGACCAGCCCTCGGGCCGAGCATGCGACAACCGTCGCAGCACCTCAACACATGAGCACAACGTCCCGCGTATCGAGACACCGTAAGGCTAATAATAACATCTAATCTAATGTATCACCGACCACATCAATTCCCAAGTCATCACAATGTGCCTCAATGCATCAATATATCAAATCAAATGAGAGTTATCATTTTCACAAGTCAACATAAGTATAATACAGTCGTCCTAGGTATATAAATACAATGATCAACTAAATGCTTCAAATATAACAATAACCTCAAATGATTACTGCGGAAGGGCGAGTAACCATACCCAAGCCCAGTGTCTCCAATATGCCCAATGAAATCAAAGCTCTACTAGCCCTCAGTTCAAGACTAAACCTGTAAAATGGGAAAGTGAGGGGTGAGTACCTACAGGGGGATGGTACTCAGCAAGTGAGGGGATTGACATCGTACTATTAATATCGGTGTGAACTTGGAATATCAAAGCATAAGGTAATAATATCCACAGTGTGCAAACTGATCATATCATTTCAAAATCATATATCATAAGCACACATCAGAAATCAAGATATGCATCCAATATTTATATCAATGTCATGAAAAGCCGGCCAATGAAATATTCCCGGCAAGGGTCTATCTCAACCAGTGACGGGCACATTGGGGGTTTTCACAATGCACATATGTAAAAACAATAGCTCTCTACCCCAATGTTGGCCGCAGGCTGATCCAACAAGCTCGGAAATATCACAAGTACAATCATCACCATAGATCTGACATTTGGGGGATAGCTTTGGCCAAAGCATATCCAGGCACAATGAATGCCTCTGCCAAATATCCTTCATAGCTACGGAACATTGCTATACAACGGGGAAATGGGGGGTACCAAGCCCAAAGCGTGGAATCATCACAGAGCATCCAACCCAATCACATGTTCAAATCCAGGTTATATGAAACCATGTGCCAATAGATATGAAAATCATATAAATACCACATGTTATGAAAAAGTAGCACAATATCATTTGTGAAAGCACATGGATGCATATCAAACAAGTCAAGTAATTGGGACACTCCAATGGTCACAAAAATATGTGTAAAGCATATATGAAAATCCAAAATCTCAGTTTATCACACATTTGAAATCGTGCTATAAAAAAATATTTAAAACAGGATTTTCCAATCAGTAGCAGACGTCAAAGTCCCATTCACTATTTGCGGGAGGGTAACATATTCACCAATATTATCACGAATCGTAAATCAAGTGCTCCCCTCGTTCAAATCAAATAACTCTTATGAAGAAAATCAGTCCACAGATTCGCAGTCAGGGGAAATAAGCTATAATGTTTTGCATAAAACTCCATTCCTAGCGAAATTGTGACATGTTATAGGTAACTTGATGACCTATAACTTTCATTTCATACACTTTCTCAAATTCACATCACAGAATTCCCATAAATCCTCAGTTTCTTTCAGTCGCATTCCAATTTCAGCTTCTGTCCAATTTTTGTACAGAAGCTATAACGTTTATTCTATTTATCAAAACCTAATGAAATTTTAACATGTCATTCCCAAGACACAAATCTACAATTTTCGTGTTTTGAGTTTTACTCAATTATGCCGATAATGGGGTTGAAATAAATCATGATCAAAACAGGCAATTTTCTGTTGGAAACAAAATTTCTGCCAACACACCTTTAGGAGAAAAAAAATAACGTTTGATTCCCTTGTGCGTTTTGGCTGAAATTTTAATATGTGGTAGACAAGAAAGATAGCTACAACTTTTATGTTTTGTGTTTCTCCAAAATAGAGTTGGAAATGGTTCATTTGTACACACTTATTTTATAGTCCGAAACAGAACAACTTTATGTCATGTTTCAAGAAAAATGCCATAACTTTTGGAATAGATATCTGATTAAGGTGGTTCTTATCTCGTTGGAAAGATACTACAATTTACTTACCAGAAATTTTCAAATTCTGATTGTAAGATATCTTAAAACAAATATGAATTCACGGACAGAAATAAAATCTAAAGCACGACAAAACAAAAAATTTACCTCAATTTCTTTGCCTTCCAAAACTCAAGCAAGCTTTCCACTTAGTCCCAGGCTTTGTTCACCCTATGTACACCAAGTTAAGAGTCTCCCTTTGGGTTCAAAACAAGAATAGTATTCTAGGATGCAAAAGAAGGTCTTACCTTGTTTTCAAATGTGTCTAGAGATTTGAAGAAATTTTTCTAACACAATCTTCTCCTCCTAGATTGGACTCACTCATTTTCACTCTTGGTCTTAAAGACATGAAGAAAGCTCCACATTTTTCTTTCTTCTTCCTGTCACTCATGTCCACTTCATGGTGCAACAAATGAAGGGGTTGAAATCTTTTAAATTTTTACGATCACACTTCATTCCCCAAAAGTCAAGATTTGTACATTATCAACATAACTCAATAAATGCTTGCTTTTTCATTCCATACCACACCATGCTTTGGCATTAAGTGCTTGTCCAATTTGTTGTCTACCATCTTATTGTACTGAAGTCCCTATCTTTTGAGAAATTGCTTCTAGATTCTTGTTAATTACAATTTGGTCCCTGGACTTATAAAATTATAAATTGACCTAAAAAATTCTCAAAATTACACGTTAGCCCCAAAATCACATATTAGGCCCAATGGGACCAATTTCGAAATTTAATATGGTCGTCTCGACCCTATTTGTCAAAATCGATCTGAATTAGGATTTACGGACCAAATTTCTGGACTTTTGCCGTTTTAAAACTAAAAATAATTATTTATCAAATTTAAAAATTTTTTGACTCTTAAAATCACATCTTATCATTATAGGACCATTTGTGGCCCATTTCAAAATTATTCACTTATGGCTAAAAATTGAAGCAAAAATTTTCTGGGGGAATTTTATCGAAAAAATTTCTGAGTGAAATTTATAAACGGATTTATGAAAAATCATCATATATAAAGATAAAATAGGATACATAAGCGTACATCGAGAGTCGGTGTTACACTTGTGGTCGATACTCGAGAATGATGCGAGATTAGATTTTGAAAACCCTAGTTTGTCTATAACTAGAGTTGCATCACATTTATATCATCATATACGCATCATATACGCATCATATAACCTCTTAAGTGACACATATTCTACATTATGTTTATAGAGACTCGTTGGCGATATTGAGGGGAGCATCTTTGTGTGCCTCGAGATTCGTACCGGGAGTGGCATACCCTCTCGTATACAGTGAGTGAGATTTTTATATTATATGTCTGATACGCAATATCATATTTTAAAATGTTTTCTGACACAAGCATGATTTAATGAATATGTGATGTGAAATTTTCAATGAATTATGAAATGTTTTTGTGAATTCATGGAGTATCCACAAACATGTTTATACGTATTGTATATCCATCCAAACGAGTTATAAAATACGAAACTGTGCCATTACATATGGTTTATACATGTTTTATGAAATCATCCTTGTGGAAATGATTGACATTGCTTGACAAATGTGACATGGCACGTGATCGATTTGATGATGATACTTTACATGGGCCAAGGGCCCCTTAGCATGTGATAATAACTTTGTGATGAGTAAATCCCATTTCATAGCTATGAAAGATGCATGTGTAGAGTGATCCATATTTGCACCCGATACGCTTCTGCGGAAGGTATCCCATATGACATCGAAAAATGATAAATGTATTGTGATTCGACACGGTACTAGTCAGGTTGAACCCATAAGGGGGAGTGCTATGGTGCGCCGTAGTCTAGCACCTGATGACCAACGTCAGGATAGAGAGCTTTTTAACCTATTGCATACAAAACCCCCGATGTGCCTATCATTGGTCGCGGTCGACTCTTGTCAGGACTGATTTTGGCACGCTCCATTCTAGCATGATTTGATGACATTGATGCATATATGTTTGAAATGTATGTGAAAAGAATAATTTATGATAAATTGAGCATTATACACGATTTTTTACAATATGTGGAATTATTGAGAACTTTGATACTCTATTTTTTACCGACATATTAAACACATGATATATATCCTCTCACTCACTAGGTATCTTCCTTGATACTCACCCCTCATTTCCTATTGTGTACAGAGATAGCTATAGTGGGACGCGTTGAGACTTATCAGCACACGAGGCTTTTGTTGGAGATTGAGACTGTTGATTAGGTACTCGATATGATATTGGGAAGGATTTGCCAATGAAGTGGTATATTTGTGTATTGGGATTGTAGATAGATCATTGTGTATAAAAAGGGATGGTTGCATGTAAATTTATGTGTATTTTATTGAAACTCTCAATTCGATTCTATTGCATTGAGACATGATTTGTACAATTGTGTACATTTACTTTGGGAAACGTGTCATGTTCTAGAAGTGTCTCTAGGTTCGCTCAGTGCCGCCTTTAAATCACAATTGGGGTAACTGGTGATTGTTCATGTCTTTGATGGGGGCATGGCAGTAAAGTTCTCATGTAGGACTGTTGTTAGCCTTATGTTATCCCGCATGGTTGATAGAGATTGGATGATCTGAGGAAATTGCTGATTGTGGCCGGGCTAGTCTATATATATAGATATGTGATAGGTCGATATATGGTATTTGATAGACTTCCAACTTATGGAGAGATTCTACTCATTTGGTTATAGAAAGTCAACATCCAGGATAACAGGCGGCTGTTCACGGCTTCGGTTCGGGGCATGACAATTTCGTACGCACTATAGTCATTATGAATTCTTGGTTATATCGTTTGGGTTAACTAATGCCCCAGTAGTCTTCATGGACTTGATGAACCATGTTTTCGGACCCCTGTCTAAATGATTTTATTGTGGTGTTTATCAATGATGTTCTGGTGTATTCTAAAGATAGGGCCAAGCATGAATAATATCTTCGCATCACCTTACAAAGTTTGAGGGCTGAGAAATTGTATGCCAAATTAAGTAAATGTGAATTCTAGTTTAGTGAAGTAACTTTCTTGGGTCACATTTTCTCCAGTAAAGGGCTTTCTATAGACTCGAAGAAGATTGAAACTATTGTTAACTAGTCTCCACCTACTACAGTTACAGAGGTTCGTAGTTGTCTAGGTTTGGCAGGTTATTACTGTAGATTTGTTAAAGATTTTCTTTGGTAGCTGCTCCACTTACAAGATCGACTCGTAAGAATATACCCTTCAGGTGGGATGAACAATGTGAGACCAGTTTTCGGACTCTAAAAGATAGGCTTATATTGGCTCCAATAATAACATTACCAGTTAGTAGACAGGAATATGTGATTTTTAGTGATGCATCCAGGACCGGTTTGGGTTGTGTACTAATGCAGGGACAGAATGTGATAGCCTATATTTCTAGATAGTTGAAACCTAACGCGAATTATCCCACCCATGATCTGAAGCTTGTAGCTATTGTATTTGTTTTGAAGATTTGGAGACACTACCTCTATGGTGAGCATTGTGAGATATTCACCAATCATCAGAGTCTCAAATACTTATTTACCCAAAAGGAGTTGAATCGAAGACAACGTAGATGGCTTGAACTATTAAAAGATTATGATGTTACTATTCAGTATCAACCTGACAAAATAAATGTTGTAGCAGATGCCCTCAACCGTAAATCTACTATTCTAGTAGCAGCTCTACGAGTAAGAGAACATCAGATGATAGTTGAGTTTGAGCAATTGAGGATTGATATTGAGGTAACCAGCCAAGGGTCTCTTTTGGGTCGGTTTATGGTCCGTCCAGATCTATCTAATCGTATTAGGGTGGCTCAATAAGCTGATGAAGCAACAATTAAGCTCAGGGAAGACATTCTTAAATTAGGGAAGCCTAAATTCAATATATCCAATGAAACAGTCAGATTTTGGGATATGTTAGTAGTTCCAGAAACTCAAGGATTGCGGAGATTGATTTTGGAGGAAGCACATAGCTCAACCTTTTCTGTTCACCCAAGAACCACCAAGATATATAGGGATTTGTATCAATCCTTTTAGTGGCCCGATTTGAAGAGAGACATTGTAGAGTTTGTTCGTAGATACTTGACATGTCAACAAGTAAAGGCTGAACACCAGAGAGCTAGTGGACTACTTGAACTACTCCCTATCCCTGAGTGGAAATGGGAGCATATCACCATGGATTTTGTCTCAGAGTTGTCAAAAACTCCGAGGGGACTTGATGCTATAGGGCTAATAGTGGATCGGCTCATCAAATCAACTTACTTTCTCCCTGTTGCGGTAACCCATTCTATAGAGAAGTTAGCTAAACTTTAAATTAACGAAGTCGTGAGATTGCATGACATACCAATATCAATTGTTTTTAATAGAGATCCAAGATTTGTTTCTTGATTTTAGCAGAGCTTTCAGTCTAGGTTAGAAACTAAACTTAATTTCTCCATAGTACATCATCCTCAAACAAATGGTCAATCATAGAGGACTATACAGACTCTAGAGGATGTACTGAGAGCTTGTATTTTAGAACTGCATAGTAGTTGAGCTGAATACTTAATGCTAATGGAATTTGGTTATAATAACAGCTATCACTCGAGCATTGGTATAGCACGATTTGAAGCATTATATGGGAGAAAATGAAAGACTCCTCTTTGTTGGGATGAAGTGTGAGAGAAACAACTATTTCAATCCGAGATAGAGCCTGCTTATCTACAAGAAACCACAGAAAAAGTTCATACCATTCGAGAAAAGCTTGGAATAGCTCAATCTCGCTAGAAGAGTTATGCAAATCAGAGATACAAAGGTTTGAAATTTAAGGTAGGAGATAAAGTTTTTCTAAAAGTTTCTCCAATCAAAGGGGTGGTGAGATTTGGGAAGAAAAGGGGAAAGTTCAGCCCTAGATTTGTTAGTCCTTTTGAGATTCTAGCAAGAGTTGGGTTATCTGCTTATGAGTTGGCTCTACCTTTAACATTTGAGGGAGTTCGCCCAACCTTTCATGTTTCCATGTTAAGAAAGTATGTCAATGATCCTTCAAATATAATCAACTATGAGCCACTCTAAGTTGCAAAAGATCTAATCTATATTGAGTAACTGATCCAGATTTTGGACTATTGAGAGCAAAATTTAAGGAACAAAACCATTAAGTTGGTGAAGTTCTGTGGAGACACCATGCCTTCGAGGAGGCATCTTGGGAGTTAGAGTTAGAAATGAGAAGGCGATATCCCTATCTTTTTGAGCTTCAGTTGTGATCTAGAGGAGCGAATCCTTTAAGGAGGGAAGAATATAAGGTATCACTTTTAGAAATATTAAGGCATGCATTTTCATTTTCATTCCTACTTGTCACTCTAAAATTCTTTTGCATCGCATTATAAAGAATTAGAAGGATTGTGATTTTAGATTACATTTGAGATGCATGTTTCAATTTTTAGGTTTATAATTTCAAGTAGAGATTAAGCATATTAAAATTTAGCATAGATTATGGAATATATTGGTTTATGTAACGATAAAAAAAGAATGCAACAAGAGAACCGAATTAGGATTTGGTGTGGGACCCATAAAAGAAAAAGAAAAAGAAAAAGAAAAAAATGAAATAAAATAAAAATAATGTAGGACACCATCGCATTTCATTACTTACCACATGGCACAACCACCTTAGACACATCACCTAGTTGGGGGATCCACAAACCACTTTGGATGACAAAGAAAATGTGGAGGGAAGAGATTGTTCTTGATTTCACCTCAATTCACGTTTTACTTCTTCTCCTTCCAAAAACCAAGCCCTTGCTCCATAGAAGTTGTACCTTGAGCTTAGATTCAGCAACCTCTATCCATATACTTAGTGTCCTAAACATAAAGAAGTGTAGAAAAGCTATGAAACAAGCTGAGAAGTACATAGAAAGCAAGGAAGTTAGAGATAGGAGAGCAAAGTGAGATTGGAAGCTTGAAAGGCAAGTACCATACTTGTATTTGTTTCTTTAATACCTAATAGTCATGTTGATATGTTTTAGACTATTTGTGGTATTAGAATAAGGATGAAATGATGTAGGAAAGAAAGAAGTTACGTTTTTAAATCTAAAGGTATGAATAGACATAAATTCTGCATACTGGACAAATTGACAATGTCTCAGCTTTTGGCCTATAACTTTTTCTGCATAACTGTAAATTTCTTCTGCAAAAAAACTGTTATGCTCATAGCACGACCAAATCCTGTTGTTTATTCAATATATTGTTCTGCACAACTGTAAATTGAGTAGGGTTTTCTTTTGCAAAAACTAGACTTTCATAACTTTAAAACGACATATAATTTGAAGAGTTTTATTGATAAATGAATTTTTGGTAAATTTTCAAAGTATCCGGTTTCTGGAAAAAACCCTGCTTCTGTCTATTTCTGTGTTGAGATTTGCCTTGATTGTTGGCTGCCTTATGGGCTGAATTAAGCTAAGCTCCGAACATAGAAATTGTAGTTCTACCTCTTATCTTCAAATGGCCATTAGAATCGGCCTAATCTAATGTGTGCAGAAAAGGTTATGTTAATTCTTCTATGACTGCACTAGTGTACATAGATTTTGGGGTGTAAAATTATTGTGTTGGTTTTCTTTGCACAATTGGAACTGTACTTAGGCACAAATATGAAAATTGTAGCTTTAAATCCTAATTTTGTGTGGCAACTTGATTTATCTCAATCCTAACATTGTAGTTCAAGATATGACAGTTTTATTGAAACTTGTTTGTGTTGATAACTTATTGAGATAGCCCAATGGAATGATATGAGTTGGCTAACTATACAAACTGCATAGTTGCAATATTTGGTAATGGATAGTGTGAAATTATTGTGTTACAAGGTAGTGATTACCTTATGAGGAGCATAACGAAATGCAAAGAGAAAGTGATGACACAAAAATTCCTCCGAAAGCTTGTGCGAAGCCTGCGGGTGAAGCTTGAGGAATACAGGCTGTATATAGAGTTCCAAAACTTTGAGAAGCCTGCAGACAAAGTTTTAGAAACTATGGATATATCTCTTCTCCCTACGAGGGTAGAATTAAAAGCAGATGAAATGTTTGAGATGTCTAACCTAAAAAGACCTAGATTTTATTTAGGAATACCAAATTTTTTGCTTGCTCTTGTAGACCCTCAAACACTAGCTTGGTTTGACATTCTATACCTTTCTTTAATTATTAAGTGGAATGAAACAATGAATATGAGAAAGAATAATGGCTCTATAAGTAACATCATAGTTATCTTCTTGAAAATGTTGATAATGTACATCTTTGGTACTATCTGCAAGTTTATATTATTGTATAAGGATATTGATATCTTGGTATCTATTTTCTTGCTATGCATGCTATTGATTCCTTGTGTACTTACTCAGTTTATGCTGACCCCAATATCCTCATTTTCAGGTGATCTGGGAGATGAGAGGGAAGCCCAGGGTAGAAACATTTGAGTTGAGCGATTTAGATCCCTACCTATCGTGGACCCCCTCTTATTTTGTTTGAGGCATGTAATTATTTGTTTTCTTATTAGTAGTTTGTGATATATTACTATATAGATGTATAGTTTTAACACATGAAAATGACTATATATAGTTTTGTGGATATAGTGGTATATATTATAGTACGTTATGCTGGGCGGCCAAGAGGGCTATTGGTACCAACTTGTTTGATATCGAAGTGTCTTATTAATCTGGACCAGGTTTCCTATTAATCCCCAGGTGGCTAAATAGTCACAAAATATGGGAGACTCTATTGATATTTTATTTGGAAGGAACAAGTAACTCATTTTCTTTTAATATAACTCTCATTCCGTGTTATCACACATAGGGAGGTGACTGTTACAAGTTCAAACATCGTATTTTAGTTGGGTTGATTGTTTCTGTATTTGCATGTTTATCTCCTTTTGCTAGGGGGGTGCGATGCCTAGATAGCGGATCATCACAAGTTTGCATATGCTTTTAGCTAGTGAAGTGCTCTGTGATATGCAACTTTCATGCAAGTCGACTCGAATTGTAGTGTGAGTGGCATTGTTCTAGTGACCTATGAGCCAATCTACATCTTGAATGTGTTGTGTTGACATTTTCTTGTGTCGGCATAAGTTTGTTCTTACTTAAAATTTTTTAAGTCCTAGTCATGCGAGTTAACTTGAGGTATAGAGCATGTGTTGACACAAACTTCTTCTTGGGTCGACCTAACCTTTTATGTCATAAGCTCTATGCTTTATGTCATACCTTGTGCCATGGCATGTGTCATGGACTATACCGTAGGTCGTGTCATGGATTGTGCCATAGCTCGTGTCATGTATATGCAATGACATATGTCGTGGCATGTTATAGCTAGTGTTATGGCCTATGTTGTGGCTTGCGCTGCACTTATTTTTCTAAGTCCTCATAGTACGTGTTGACTTGGATAACAAGTGAGTTGACTTGGCATACTTCATGACTTAGATTCTAAGGTTTGGCTTATATCTTGACACGTACTGTAGCTCATGGCATGGCTTAGTCCTTCATATGTGTTGACTTGTCCTTTTCAAAAGATTCTAACAGCTGAATGTACAACTCAACTTATGACTCATAACAGGTCAACTTAACCTATATACAGTATGCCCTATTTTCATTTTGACTATTGTGCTTTAAATGTTTGACTATTGAGACTTTGAATTTTAGTTTTACTGCTTCATAGAATTGGTAAGTCAACTTCTACTTCAGGGGGAGTCGACTTATGTAGCCTCCTACTACATTTACTTATGATATAGGTGAGTCAACTTCTATTTTACCTTAAGTTGATTGGCCTACTATTCTATCTAAATCTAAAGGCATTTCTATACTCAGTGAGTCGACTTATGCTTGAGGGTGAGTCGACTATTTTACGTTCGAGTTTCATATATGAGTCTTCTATCAATAACTCATTTTAATATGTTCCAAATTATTTTTTTCATTAATCTATCCTCTAATGCTCATCATGTACTTACTTTTTCCTATCATTTACTCATTATCAAAACTTATTTTTCTAACAATCGCCCCCTTTTTGATAATGACAAAACCACCCTAATGAATAATTTTGTTAAGTGTTCAAAGTGTTTCTAAGTGTATAAATACTCACCCTTAATGTTTGCTTCTGTCTTCCACTTAGTCTATGCACCCTTTTCTTACTTATTGTAGCTATGATACCAATTAATTTTTTGCATACCAATTGATTTCAAATTTTTCATCCATTTGTTCTCCCTAGTTGCTCTCACTTGTTAGCTTTCTCCTAGTTTTTCCCCTTGTTTCTCTCCCCTTATTATTGTACTTCTCTCCCACTTTTTGTCATCATTGAAAGGAGTGGTTCTAAGTGTGGAGATCTAGGTTACAAGTCTGGTTTTAAGGAGTGGTTCTAAGCACACATGGAGTTCTAAGTGCAGTGTTGACTGAATATGCAAAGGCATAGGCAATGCCATTGGCAAAATGATATATAGTTAAGCTCTAAACACTTGTTCATGCATGTTTCAAAGCATATAAATGCCAAAGAAACATAATTTAACAGCATTAAAACATGTTTATCTAAAGCTAAAAGCCTATTCAGTGCAACCAAAGAAAAGAAAACATATGCAAAAGAGTAAAAGTACACAAAGGTAATAAAGAAAAATGCAAGCATTTTTGTGGGATCTCTTGGGCAAGCTAATGGAGGGGTATCCCTAGAGCTCAGCCATGCATTAAACTTTGTGAAATTGCTCCTGCATCATGAAAAGTTCACTTTGTACTTTGAAAAGCTGGTTTTGGACTTTATCATCCATGTTGTCATAAAGTCCCATAGCATTTCTAGTGTCACTGGCCGTAAGGATGTTGCGTGAGTTATAACATCTCCTTCTTGATTTGTAGCTAATACTAGTGGCTAATATATATTAGAATTGGTGGATAAAGGTTGAATAGGCCTTGTAATGGGTTTAAAAGTATGACCAGGTTCTCCGTCTTCATCCCTACATTCTCTTCCCTTTCCTTTTCTCCACATCTATTACTATCTATTTAGCCTTAAGGATGAGGGTCTAATACTATATTTGTGATTTAACTCTTTTATTAGAAATATTTATGTCGTAGAATCTTAAAATATCAGTTATCATTGTGGTATAGTGGAGATTGCTTCTATTTGAATTTCCTATTACTACCATGTGAAGAGAAACTAGGAAATGGAGGTAGATTTTTGTTTTGCATTCGATATGCCATTAACCAAAAGTCTTCCCCGGTGATTGTAGCATGATTCTTTGCCTTAGGTCTCAAGATGTAATTGACTATCAAATGAAGTAATCTTTCATGTAGGTCCAAAGATAGAGCTTTGTAGTCCACTTCTTGGAGATTAAGATTTTTGAAGATAGCCCTTGCATCATTTATGAGTTCAGTGTTCAAGTATTCTTCAAATTTATCATAGGTTATCCATTCTTGCTAATTCATTCTATAGATGAGTTTGGGAGTGACTATTATTTCCATACCTCCTACATATGTCTTAAACATACATCTCTGCATATTGTTTTGTATAACTATGTCACTCTCGTTCCTAAAAAGTCTTACTAATCTAACATAGGTTGGAGAAAATGAGTAAATAAGACCAATAGTACAAGTTTTCCTAATGTAAACACCATGAGAGAAGTTAATACTTTCTAAGAAATCCCAGTCAATTACCCTAACATGATTTAATGATTTATAGCTCTACAAGAAAACTTTTCTTCAAAGAACTTACATTTTTCTTTGAATTAAAACTCGTTGTTATTGAGGTTGAAGGATTGTTCATCATAATAAGGATAGATTTGATGCTTCTTTGATGGAGAGGTGTCTTCTTCTTGAAAGAGAGGGAGCAGGTAGTGATAGGTAGGGTTTTTGAGAGGTTATGATCGATCTAACCTAGGGTTTCTATTTATACTCTCGTGACTCTGGCTATCGCAAGTCAGCTCATGCATCTTTGCGAGTTGACACTTGATATCTACTATTTAAATTATTTAAATTTTGTAATTCTCAAAATTATGCAAGTCTACTCCCTATTCAAGGCAAACCAACTCATGGCATCATGAAATATGACATAAGCCTAAGACCTCCTTAGCAAGTTGACTATTAGTGCATGGCAAGTCATTCATGTCGCTTTTTGTCTAAAATATAAGTTCTCTGAGCCATCTCAAGTCGAGTCATCTTATGGTGTCCAAGTGAAATCCAAAAATTGAGTAGGTCGACTACCTTCTCTCAAAGTTCAAAATTTCTATTATTTACTCGAAAGAAAGTCGACTCTCATTGTATGTAAGTTGACTTGTCATTTTCAAATTTGAAGTTCATGCATGGACAAGTATAAAAACAATACATAAACACAATAAATCCATCAAGCACTCATCACTCTTCAAAATTTCTCATTCCTAGTTCTTTTCTTAAGCTATAAAACTTATTTTTGTCTAGGTTTTGTAGATATATCGACTACGATAATCAATTTTAGTATATTCAAGAATGATATCATTCTTTAATACATGATCCATGATGAAGTAACATTTTACTTCAATGTATTTGGTTCTAGAGTGATTGACTATATTTTTTATTAGGTTGATAGCACTAGTGTTATCCCACCTAATGGGGATACATTTTAAGTCTAATGAATATCCTTTATTTGATACTTAATCCATAAAATCTGAATACGACATTGACTAGTAGCAACATACTCAATTTCAATTGTCAATGTGGTAACACTATTTTATTTCTTAGAAGATCATGATATTAACATACTCCCAATATATTAACAAATGGCACTTATGTGTTTCTTATCTACGTTATAACCAGCAAAGTCTATATCAGAATATCCATACAACTAGATAGATGAATTCATATCATACCATAAACATAAGTTGCATACTTTATTAAGATATCTAAAGATATTTTCGACTGCAGATAGGTATGACTCCTTAGGATTGGATTGAAACCTAGCACACAAACATATACTATAGAAAATATCAGGTCTTGAGGCTGTTAAGTACAATAAGAACCTATCGTATTTCTATATAACTTAGAGCACATAGACTGTCCATTCTCATCCTTGTCTAACTTAATTATAATGATCATTGGAGTTGCATTCCCTTTAGCCTCTCCTAATCCAAAATCTTTATTAACTCCTTAGTAAATTTGGATTGGTTAATAAATATGCCCTTCTCTATTGGCTTTATTTGGAATCTTAGAAATTAGTTCAACTTTCCCATCATGCTCATCTCAAACTCAACATGCATGGTTTTAGCAACTTTTTGGCAAAGCTCTTAATTTGTGGCTCCAAACATTATATTATCTACATAGCTTAAATTCACTTTTAATCAAGAAATTACTAAGTCTTTTCATACCAAACTCTTGAAGCTTCCCATAGACCATACAATGCTTTAGATAGTTTGTACAAATGATCTAGGTATTTATGATATTCAAAGCTAAGAGGTTGCTTGACATAGGCTTCCTCATTAATTTACCATTCAAGAAAATATTCTTGACTTCCATTTGGTATAATTTGAAGTTCATAAAGCAAACAAAGGCAAGTTGCATCCTTATAGCTTCCAATATAAGTTTCATCAAAATCTATTCCTTATTCCTGATTATAGCCCTGAACTACCAATCTTGTCTTATTTCTAGTGATGGTTCTATGTTTATCAAGCTTGTTTCCAAAGACCCATTTAATTCCTATAACTTATTCATCTCTAGGCTTAGGAACTAAATCCCAAACATCATTTCTTTTAAATTGAATTGGCTTCTTCTACATGGCCAGAATCCAGTTTCTATCTACCAGAGGTTCATCTGCATTCTTAAGCTCTATTTAAGAAATAAACACCACAAATTCACACTAGTTCTGCAAAGTTGATCTAGTCCTAGTTACAGATTCTAGATTTCCTATGACATTTTCTATATTCACACTTCTTCTTATTCTAAGAAATCTAATCTCTTGCTCTTGTGAAGTCTCCTAATCTTTCTTAATTTCTTCTTCCATTTTAAAGACTTTTTTCTTAGCGTTCTTATTTCCTAATATTTCAAGTTCCCTAATTGACTTATCCAATGCCACATCATCAAGACTCATTTTGCTTGAGGAATTAGTCTTATCAAATTCTATATGGATAAACTCCTCAACCATCATATTCCTTTTATTTTATACTCTATAGGCTTTACTAGTGGCTGAGTATCCTAGAAAGATTCCCTCATCACTTTTTGCATCAAATTTCCCTAGGTGCTCCTTTCCATTGTTCAAAATATAGCACTTACATCCAAATACATGAAAGTATACTATGTTTGGTTTCCTACCTTTGTAAAGTTCATAAGGGATTTTCTTTAATATTGGTCTTATTAGGGCTCTATTTAAGATGTAGCAGGCTGTGTTCACATCTTCCACCCAAAAGTATTTAGGAACATTGTGCTCACATAGTATTGTCCTAGCCGTCTCCACTAATGTTCTATTTTCTTTCTACTACCCTATTTTGTTTCAGTATTTTAGGAGTTGAGAAGTGGTGATCTATACCATTTTCTCACAGAACTCCTATATTAACTTGTTCTCAAACTCTTTGCCATGGTTACTCCTAATACTCTTTATTGTACAACCCTTTTTATTTTGGATTTTCTTACAAATTTGATGAAGGCATTACTTGCCTCCTTTTCTCAGGTTAGGAATAGCACAAGTACATCTAAAGTAATCATCAATGACTACAAATCCATAGTGCTTTCCCCCAGAATCTGAGTTCTAGTTGGTCCGAATAAATCTATGTGCAACAATTCAAAAAACCAACTAGTAACACAATATTCTCTAGCTTGAAGGAGGGTCTAACATTTTTTTCCTTTTACGCAAGTATAACATAATCTATCATTTCCATATTTTAGCATGGAAAGTCCTGTAACTATGTTTTCTCTAATTAGTTTTGAATTGAGATCCATCTTTGCTTGATCTAGCCTTCTATGCCATATCCAGGCATTGTTTTAGCCCATACCCATTAGACATACCTCTTCCATATCTCTTATGTTGTCTAAGTTGATTACATATATGTTGTCTTACCTAAATCCTATGAATCTAACTTCGTTCCTTAGTTTGTCAATTACTTTGTAGAACCTACAATCAAACAAAATAATATAGCCCTAATCACACAACTGACTGATACTATGTAAATATGTGTAGGAGACTTACCTATATTGCCAATGCTAATGATCTTGCCCTTTTAGCTATCCCTGAATATCACCTTGCCTTATTCCTATTCTTCCAGGCAGCTAAACCCTATAGCATCCCCAGTCATACGTTTGAAGCAACCATTATCCAGGAACTATGTGTTAGAGCCTTCATCTTTTAGGCAAGTTTGTATAAAAACAAATTCAAGTCTTTGGTACCCAAATCTTTTTGGGTCCTACATTATTAGTCATAAAAAAAGTCCTAATTCTTGGTGTTGTGTTACTAAAATAGCATGTAGTTATACTATGTCCATTCTTATGGCAATGCTTGCATTTTTTATGAACTCTTGATCTTTTTGTCATGTAGTCCACCTCCTAAGCTTGCACTAATAGAACTGTGTCCTAGTTTCATGCATAAATGACATTTGGTCTTTGGTTTAGTGCTCTTAGAACTAGGCATAAAGAAATTGTAAAGCCTCTTTCGAGTGCAATTGGATTATATCCTACCCAGTTTTGTCAAACACAGCCTTTGGGCTCCAAGCATCACATCCAATTTCTCTTATCCCTGAGCAAATTTATACATCAGGGAATTTAGCTTCTTATTCCTTTCTTTTTCTTGTTAAAGCTTAGTTTCTAATGTCTGCGTATTGGTCATGTTTTCTTTATTGTAGATTGTTGTGATTTTCAAGCTTTCTAGCTCTAATTTTTGTTTGTTGGTTTATTCAAACTTAATCTTCATTTTCACATGCAAATCACTCGTTTCTACCTTCAAACTTTCTATTAGCAAAATATATTTTGATGATGAGGAAAACTAGATTTGATTTCTTATGAAGTGATATCTTACTTCAATATATTTGGTTCTTGAATGATTGACTTGATTATGATGAGGAGCAAAATAGGTTAGACTAATGAAAGATTAGTTTGGAAGAGAAAAGGATAAGTTAGGAATAATAAAAAACACTCAAGTAGCTCACTAAAGATATGGCAAATAACACATGTCATGTGTCATAACACATGTCATTTTTGAGCAAACTGCTAAGTAACATCCATTAAAACAATATCTGAATGTCTCTAAGACATTCCTCCAAATGTTCAATTATGAATAAATTCAAATTTGAATGATTACCAGAGAAATGCCCTAGTAACCTCCATAGATATCGAAAATCGCTATGCCACACGTATCACACCTACAAAAGCAATTGTAACACCATAATTCAACCTATGGAAATATGTAAGCAAACTTGATATGTTCCCAAGTTGACTTGATAGGGTCCTAACTCGACCTACCTTTGAGCAGTCATTTGCTCTCTACCGGTGGTAAAAAACAAAGTTATCCTGACCAATCTCAATAAAACATTATTATTTTTAGTATCCATAAGCTATTTGTGATAATTTGATGATTGTTCAAGTTAGCGTTCTTAAATAATCACAACTGCCCAAAGCTGCCTGTGTCTTCCATCAGATGGCACCTAATGTCGAGCCAACTTCTATGTCATCTTCTTGATCCAAGCCAACCCTAATAAAACTTTAATCAAATCTCTTGTCTAAATCATCCTTAGAAATGTTTCACATTGTTTGGAACCAAACATTAAAACTCCCTTAGATGCATTAAATTGCTCATAAGCCTAAGAATATAACACACCATGACACTAGACATATGGTATGGCATAGGAGTTTGTGTCGACTCAAAATTCCTGAGGTGTCAACATAACTTGTCTTGGGACATAGGCATAGAAGCCATGGCATGTCATTACATGAGTCATAGCATAGGTCGTGACACAAGTCACACCATATGACGACACAAGCCATGACACATGTCATGACATAGGTCATAACACAACGCATAAAGCCTATGATACACAAGCTTGTGTCGACACAGACTTTTACTTGTGTCAACACAACATGTTACAATTCGGTTTACTATATACCCAAGTCAACTTGCATAGGACTTGCACACAATAGAAATAAAGTAATAGAACTTTGTGTCAACAAAAAATGTTTGAGGTGTCGACACAAACGTGATCAGATCACAGACAAGTCAACTTGCATGTAGCACTGAGTCGACTCACACATGCCATGACAAAGGCCTTAGTACAAGGGCTGACATGTGATAGGACACAAGATAAAGCAAAGCACATCACTCATGCAAGACCAAATCAACTTACACAACATCTCAAGTCGACTAATGCATTCAAGACTTAGAAAGACTCACAAGTATGGCATGAGCATGACATAAGCCATGAGTCACAAGCCACAAGCCGCAGCACGGGCCACAACACATGTGATGATATAGGCTTGGATAAAGGATACAAGAAATAAAGCCAAGTCAACCGGCCCAATGTAGTAAGTTGACTTGCACTATAGGCCGAGTTGACTCATATATAGACTCATGTGTCCAAAGCTTAGAAAATTTCTAAATATGAGAGCTTTTGTCGACACAAGGTGATTGTTGTGTCGACAAAAACCTGACCAAACCTGTAACACTAACACTCGGTGCCCGAACAATGTATTGGTTTTGAAATATATATATTCTTTTAAAAAAAAATGAGGAAACGCCGCGTTTCGGCCCGAAACGCGGCACTCTACCTTGTCAGATTAGGGCTAAAAGCCCTAATCTATCTCTCTCTCTCTCTCCATCTCTTCCTTTTTCTCTCTCCCCGACCCTTTACCTCCCGCAGCCGCCGCCCACCTCCGTGACTATTTCGGACCTCTCTGTCGCGACCCACCACCACCCAACGGCCATCAGCACCGCTCTCTCTCAATCCTTCCCTCTCAGTTTCTCTCTCTCTCTCTCCGTTGTTCACACTCTCTCGTGATCTCCCTCTTGGTCTCCTCCGCCGTGTGCTTCTGTCATGCACCACCACCGCGAGCGCACCAGCACGCGACAGCGCGAGAGCCTGTGACAGCGCAGATCACTACACGAGCGCAACCCTCTGTGTGAGCACAGCGCACTCCAGCGCGTGACCCACTGCACTAGCGCGCCCCAGCATGAGGGCGAGCGCGCCCCAACAAGAGGGCGAGTGCGTGTGCCTCATAGCATGTGATCCAGCTCGCGAGCACGAGCCCTAGCCCGTAAGAGCCCGCCAGGCCGCGAAGCCCACTGCTGACCCACGAAGCCCACTGCTGACCCGCAAGCCCACCAGCAGGCCAGCTCGCGAGCCCGCGATCAGTTTTCTCCTTTGAGAGCCATCTGCCATCCTCTTAGAAATCCTTCACTGCAGGTAACGGCTGTATTAGATGTGGTTTTGTGTTAGAAATTGATTTAGTTGTTAACGTGGTTTCAAAATTGAAAATATTACAGGTTTTAAATTAATCTGACGGGCGAACGAAAACTAGATCTACAACCCGAGGTACGTGAGGATTTCTAACTCACTTGATTTATTTGGACGAATTTAGGGTAAATTAGAGTAAAAGTATATTGCATATGTTAGGATGAATGTTAGAATAAATTGAAATGCATTGTTTGACATGATACGAAATTAATTAGGTCAAATATAGGATTTTATACAAATTGAGCTATTATGGATGATAGAATCGTACGGACTTGATTCGAATAGCTTCTCTAGAGTTTGATTAGACAAATGCTTAAAAACAGTCAGAATTTGGAATTTGAGTTTAAAGATTTATGCAGTCTTTTCATTATAAATTGTCCTGCATATAGGAAATTAAAATATGTCTATATTATGAAAATAGACTTCAATACCTTGAAAATGGGATGAAATTGATGACATTGGTGTATATTTATAAATTGAAGAATTTAGGATTTGTACGAACTTAAGAAAAATGATAAACCCTGAAAATAGTCGGAAATTTGATGAAAATCGTGATGATTTGATTAGGTTGGCTTTCTTGGTGATTCGATTGAGGGGAATCTTGTTCTACGTATTGTGGTTTTATTGGGGAGTGCACTTCTCTCCCCAAAACTGTGAGTGGGATTTTTTTCAATGCTTTTGTTTAATATGTAAACCCTGTTTTAAAATATTTGATAAATGAGCATGATTTGTAGCATGCTTGAAATGTTTTGACTGGTTTTAAAATTGATTTTTGTGAACCGATGGAGTGTTCAAAAACTGTGTTGAGATATTGAAATTATGTATCCATGTGGTTGAAATATATAATGTGCTATTTTATGCTATATGTTGCATTTGGTTTGTGAACCTGATTTCGGCACATTTTGATACAATATTGGATTTGGCCTTTAGGGCTTTGATATGTATTGTTCCGTAGCTACGAAGGATACCATGAGAGATGCTTTGGTGGCATCCAGATATGCCTAGGCCTGGGGTATCCCACGAGTTGTCGTGATTTTGATTAACGACACGGTAGTAACCAGGTTGAACCCGAAAGGGGGAGGATTTGGATACTCTCTCCAAGTCTAGAACCTGGACGAGATTTGTCGCCAACGCCGGGGTATAGTGCACTTTGAATAAACTTGCATATAACACCCCTGGTGCCCCTGTCATAGGTCGCGGTAGACCTCTGCCAAAACACTTTCGGCTGGCAGCTCTATGATTTTAATGATAGTGCTTTGGATGCATATTTGACTTGATAATACGTGCTAATGATATATTGTTGAAAGGAATAACATGATGATTTGAAATATGATTTGTATACTTATACTTTGACACTCCAGTTTTACACTTCATATTGGACGATTGCATATATCCACTCACTCACTGAGTATTCTTTCCCGAGTACTCACCCCTCATTTCCCTTCTTGTTTCAGAGATAGTATTTGACAAGGAGCGTTGCTTTTAGGACGCTCAGTATCATTGGGAGATCTGGTCTGGACTTGAAGAGTCATTATATATTTCTATTGCAAAATTTGTATTGGTAATGTATATGCATTCTGAGGCTATAGAAGACCATTGTGTAATTTGGGATGACTGTATAAACATGGACATTTAAAATTGTGAAACTCTCATGTTATTGCATAACATTGCATTGAGGCATTTCTTATTCGTTGTGTATGTACTTGGGAATGTGTTATGTCTTAGAAGTGTACTCTAAGATCACTCGGTGCCACCTCTAAATCACAAGAAGAGTGACTGGTGGCTGTCCATGCCTTTGACGAGGGCATGGCAGTAAAGGTTTGTGGCTAAATTGCTGGAAATTTTTATAACCTTGCGTTATTTTGGATGTTGGCTGGGATTTGTTGATTTTGGAGAGGTCAGGATGGCCATTTGATTATTTTATAGGATGGTTGTGATTTATACAGGATTAATTATACTTGGGAGACCTCCTAAATATCGGGAGGTTCTTCCCGATTTTTTGTAAAAATACAGCCGGTATTCAGGACAACAGGCGGCTATTCACGATCCCGGTCTGAGCGTGGCAAAACCATACACAAGTCAACTAGTACCACACATAAGTCGACTTGCATAATGCTTGCTCTTTACAGAACAACTCACTAGTTTAAGGACACGAGCAAACCTATATCTACTAAGCCACATGACATGCATTCTAAACGCTGATGCACTAGCCCATCATGTTACACTTAGCAAGATGTCCTACATAAAGCATAATGCACATACACTCAAGCAGGTATATGCACAAAGTTGACTCATCAGAAAGTCCAAGTCGGCTAACACAAGGTACGGAGCAAAAATTGACAAAATATAAAAAACTTGTGTCAACACAAGAAGGACCAGAAGAAGGAGTCAGTAAACTCGCCAAGCAACTTAACTTAACTTGCTCAATGCAATGGAAGAAAATGGATACACACAAAAGAGTTGTATCGACATAAAGTGAAAGTAAAAGTAGTGTCGACACAAAGGAGAGTTCAAGCACAAATTTCTAAACTAAATCAAGAAGCAATCGACTTGAAGCACATAGCCAGTTAATTCATACAACAAAGAACAAAGACAAATTCAAACAAAAGTTAACTCATGAAGAAGAGGAAGCTGACTCGCTTGTAAGTCACAACTAGTGTTCGAAAAGGCTATTCGAGCATTTACTGAACTCCAACTACCTGCAACGACTACATTTGTGTATTAAATGAACTCCAATGGCTAGATCATTATCTAGGGCTATAGATACAACATAAATATTGAAAAGGAACAACTTTTAGAACATTGAATGATCTGTAGCACTTGATTGCATTAACTTCTTCACTATACTTTTATTTCAATTTGTTGAATTTATTTAAGCTACAAAGAACACATCAGAACAAAAAGGTTCAAATCTGTAACTTTGTTCTTCACTCTTATTCTTGTAATCGACTTAAAAGAAAGGGTCATCTTGGTATGGGTTTTTTGTATCTGTGAAGAGAAGTTAGGTCTGCTAGCATCATAAAATTTAGTGGTGAGTATTCTAAGCGTAACACTTGTAAGGTGTAACTAACACTTGTAAAAGTTAGTTAGTTGTATTATTTGAGTTGCAAATAGTAGATTGAATAATTTAGGTGAAGTCTAGGAGTGAATATACACTGAAACGGTGGAACCACTATAAATCATGGTGTCAACTCTTGTCTATCCTATTTTTGACAATCCCCTTCAACAGCTCAAAAAACTTAGAGACATCAATGGGTGCAAAAACAACCTATTCACACCTTTTAGGTTGTTTATAAGTGGTATCAAAGCAGATCCTCTAGTGATAGGGATTCACATCCTTAGAAGCAATGATCTATCTTGGCACTTAACGGAGATAATTTCCCATTCAAAGCAGGATTAATTGACAAAACACTATTCTTTGATGGAAGCAATTACAATTATTGGAAGCAGAGATTGAGGATTTTCATCATAGTAGAAAATGTGGAAGCTTAGGAATCATATAAGAATGAGCTAAATTTCCAACTCAACAAGTTATTGGTGTCACAATCCCAAACAAGATAACGAGTAGGACTCCCAAGAAAAGAAGAGTCTATCAAACAAATTGTAAGGAAGTGAACCTCTTTCACTCTAGATTAAACATAAATGAGTACAATAAAGTCTCATCATGCATAACTGCCAAGGAAGTCTAAGAAAGATTGAAGGCCATGTATGAAGGGACCAATGAAGAGACTATCCAGGAGTAGGCGTATATGAGCTTAATAGCAAAAGAAGATAAACAGAATGAGGTAAGTTCTCATTGCTCATCCCATTACTATTCTAATTCCTCTGATTGTTCTGATAATGAATATTCTATAAATGAATTGCATAAAGCCTTAGTTGAATCTCTTAAAGATCTTAAGAAAATAACTGAAAAGAATTCCTCATTCAAGAAACTATTAGCTGAATCTGAAGAGGAAAAGAATAAGCTAAAAACAGAAAATGAGAAACTAAAGAAGGAAAATAATAGCCTAAAATTAGAAATGAATAAATTGCATACTGTAATAAAACAAAAGACTAAGGAAGCACTTAACCTGCATATTGAAGGAGAAAATTTAAATAATGCAAAGGCAATTTCCTACAAAGAAAAAAATATGTGCGACACTGAACCAATAGAAAGTGAACTTCAACATGAAAAAGATAAGAGCAAAAAAATTAAGCTCCCTACTATACAAATTCGCCCAAGGACTAGAAAAACTAGAGCTAATGTTAGCAAGCCAAAGGGTAGTATATGATAAAGTTGGACTTGGATACAACCCGACTACTATCCAAAAGAAGATCTATCACTTCTTTGTCCCTAACTCTAAGAACATAAAATCTAGAACTAGATGTCACCAATGCATAAAGTCAGGACATAGTGCACACCAATGCAAGATTAGGAGGTAAGCCAATGTTAGCAAGACTAAAAGACCAACAATAAACCAGAAATGCACTATCTTAGAAAGGGACATAGCTTGAATGCATATTGCTTTAAAAACAAAACTCAAAGTAAAACAACACTATAATAGGTTCCAAAGGAACTAGTTATTACTCTTCTTATTTTTGATAATGCTGGACCAAAGAAAATCTGGGTTCCAATGGCAAAGACTTAATGAACAACATAAGAAAAAGTGATGACACTAAGTCTTGAAAAGTGCCTGGTTGTAGCATAGAAAATTAGAACATGCAAGCATGGTCTTCATAAGAAAAGACCTAATGAAACTTGTGCCGAAAGTGAATTTTGATTATAAAAAAAAGGTAGTCTGAAGCTTGCATGAAAAACAAATAGGTCAGAAACTTTCCTTGTTCTTAAACAAAGAATCAATCTACAAGTCTTTAGAAGTTGATTTGTCTAGCCTAACCAAGACTCAAAATATAGGATAAATACACCAAAGGTCTAATAGATGATTAGTCTAGGAATACTAGGATTTTCTTCCTAGAACAACAAGGAAGAACATAGCTGTACATATAAGAAAATCCAAAATAAGAAGGGCTGCACGATCTCTAAGAGAAGAAGTGTTCATGAAAATTTAAAAAAACAGATTGATGGAGAAATTATGTAATCCAAAAATGGTGTTCAAAATTTAGTCTATAATTTCTCAGCCCCTAGAGTTCATCAATAAAATAACACTTGTAGAGAACATTAAAAAAAATGGATAGGACAATAATTTAAGAGAACTTTTTAGTTAAAATATTTTTTAATACAACCAGTTACACATCAAACGGAGTACTAATTAGACCAATCTTAAAAGAAAACACCCTATAAGAATTATAAGTGTTGAAGACCTGATATAGATTACGTTAATATAATTGGGTGTAAATACTAAAAGATGCAAAGGGTTCCTAAGAAAAATTGTTGCTAAGAGTATTGATGTCATTCAACCTCTATCAAAGCAAACAATGAAAGAACTAGAACAATAAAAGAATCAATCCATAGTTGAATCTGATCCTTCTAGCATAAAAGCATATATGTTTTGATGATGAACAAAATAGATGAACTTATAAGACAAAGTTTGAAAATAATTCAAAACAATCAAAAGGTGAAAAGTGAAGAGGGCAAAAATGATGATCCCAAAGGGTTAAATTCTTTAACTCAAAGAAAGAATAAAAATGGAGGAATATAAAGTATGGGATTTAAGCCAAGGTAACCCTCAATTATAAGGAACAAATTCGGAGAAAGTTTCATACCTAGATAGCCAGGTTAGGAGCAAATGAAATATCATATGCCTACCAGAAGATTAAGATATATCAAATGAATATAAAGAATGCATAGGCTACTCAATGAAATACTATATATATATATATATATAGAGAGAGAGAGAGAGAGAGAACTCCCTAGCCTTATAAATTCAAAATATCAAACTATGTGTCTAAAGTGTCCAATCTTTGAATGGACTGAAGCAAACTCCAAAAGCTTGGTATGAAACTTTTAGCAATTTCATAATAGAAAATGATTGCAAAAGGGCAAGGTTGATATAACCTTGTTGATTAAAAAGAAATGCAAAGAAATCTAAATAATTCAAATCTATGCAATGTCATAGCATTTGCAGGAACGAATGAAACTCTTTGCCAAGAACTTACTAAGGAAATGAATACTAAGTTTAAGATGAGCAAAACCTAGGACTAACGAAAAAACAAGCAAACGAAAAGGTTAGAACTTTAAACTAGATAAATAAAACAAATCAGCTTGCATTAAGACGTATAGAGTGTGATAGGTTAGTTAAATTGCTCCAAATAAGTAATTAAGAATGTAAACTGAGTTAAGAACTATGGAGTTTCAAAACCTTTATCACATCTAGACTTTTATCTATACAAGGTAACTACATAGTGTTCCCTATGATGAATTTTGAAGAATAGTAAGTCCTTGATTGATTTGATATGCCTATGTAATAGTTTGTAGCTTGTCTATGCATGAACTTCAAAATCTAGGAATGACGAGTTGACTTGCTTACAAGAGAGTCAACTTACCTTCAAACAAATGACAAAAATGATAGATCTCATAGCTTAAACACTTAGGAATTTTAGGATGAGTCGACTCCCTTTGCATAGGCAGTTGACTGGCCTCCAGACACTAAGAATATGATAAAGTGTTGGTGTCGACACAACTTTTAGTTTTTGTCGACACAAATCACTATTACTCTAGGATATACCACACATCATGACACCACTAGTCGACTGGGCATAGACATCAAGTCAACTTGCTTTCATATACTTAGGTCAAATAGGAAATCTAAAGATTTTTTGTTGAAACTAACACATTTTTGTGCGAAAACAAGTTACCATACACAGACTCTTGGACACCAAAAATTGATTGGCCATTGAAACCGTGTTGACTTATCCTCAGGCAATTAGACTAAAAATGGGATTTCACAAGTTTTGTGTTGACACCACAATGTTTTTTAGTCAACACAAATCACTATGCATTAGCTTTGACACATTACAAGTAACTAACTAAAGAGAATAATTATCTAAACAATAGGCAGTAAGGTCAGTGAGTCAACTACTGAAAGACCTGAGTCAACTTGCGATACTTAAAGTCACAAGAGTATAAATAGAAACCCTAAAATAAGTTGACAACACTTTTAACATGACTGTCTGTCTCTCTTAAAGGCGCTTATAAGGTGATCAAAAAACCATCCAAAACTTAATTATAAACTCATAGATCGAGGGAAACCAATCTTTGGTCAACAAAGATGCCAACAACAAAGAATTCTTCCAAAAATCATGTTGGCCTAGTAGAAAACTGATGTGTGATTTTGAAACCACAATTTCAAACAAGTATATCTTAGTCAAATGTTGTGTATAATGATGAGATCAAGTATCATTCTCACGCAAATATTTTGTATTACCAAGTATGAATTACTATTATCTAAGTTGGACAGATCGAATCAAGATTTTAAAGATATTAATGAAGACTAAAATCAGAATATAAAAATCTTAGACGATAAAAACCCTAATTAATAAAAAGAAACTAGTTTTATAAAAATTCTTAAATATTGATTTCATCTATTTTTAACCTTATACATGATCGAATCTTTCAAAACCCCCAAAATTTATTGGCTAATGAATAATTGTTAATAATGGTAGGTTTTCGCCAAATTACTGTCACCCAATAGTTATGTATTGAAACCCTAATTCAACTAATCAAAATCCAATGGTCATGCAATTTTGATTAAATCAAACAATATTAAATTCTGGAAAATCTGTGTTCTAAAGTTTCCCAAAAATCCCACGAATGAAACTAATCTTCTTCGGTTGATCTCATAATAGATTTTATTGTTTGGACTAATATCCTGCAATTTTATTGTTCATGCATACATTTAATCTCAAATCATACAAAACGTAAATTCTTTTCGTTTTGAAGTATTAAGATCAACGATAAAATCTTTTTAAAAAATAATCATACCAACAAATCTTAAGAGAAATAAATAAATCAGACCATATAATTAATCAAAAAATAAAATCCATCGAATTCTAGAATCAAGAAAATTAGCTAGACATTGAAAAGAAAAATGAAAATAAAATAAAAGCCATTACAACCCTTCTGTACATGACGAAAGAGGTGGAAGGCGGCTGGGGTTTGTAAAGTGATGGTGGGAGTAATGGAATGAAGGGAATCATGAATCCAATGTTGCATTTGTAGGACTAAAACCCTAAAAGAATTTGGAAACTTGATGTTTTACTTTGATTTAGAAAATTGTTGTTGTAGTACTGAGACTAGGATCCTTGCTTTCCCAAAATTTGGAAACTTCCTCTTCCTTGAATTTGGAGACTCCTAAAATTTTTAGCAACTGAAATTTGAAAAGATTTTACTAATATGTGTTTAGTAGTTTCCTTTTCAACATGGATTTCTTTTTCAGTACTATAGCAACTTTGGCCCAACTTCAGCCTAATTCTAAAAATAACTCCCTGGATCATTAAGTTTTAGTAGCAGTTTCCTCTTGTTAATGATCTTGTCATTGAGGAACTTCCCATAACTTGGCATCTGTTTGATAGCATCCAAAAGAGGAATGTTAATGTGCAGTTTCTTAAAAACTTCCAAAAATTTTTCAAACTGTTTTTCTGTATTAATACGTAAAAGATATCCAGGAAAATGGACAGTGGGCTTATATTCACTCAAAGAAATACTTCCATGTTTTGTCTCTGATGCCTGGTCTTCTCATTTGTAGGTTGTTTGATCTCTTTCTCAACCTTTTGTTTATTCTCTTCCCTGGTCTCTTGTCCAACCTGTCCATCCTTTGACCGAATCATCTCCCTGTGTAGTTGCTTCCCATTCCTCAATAAAATTGCCTTGGCTAGCTCTTTAGGGCTCTTCTCAGTATCACTTAACAATCTACTTACAACATGAGAGTGAAAGGTGTTAGCACATTAATCAATTTTATTTTCAAGCCTCTCAAAACTTTTATTTGTTGTTATTGCCAGACGTTCGATCGCTATCTCCAATGATGCCTTGTTCTCTCTTTCTTACAATTATGAATTCCCTGAGTAAAAGACTAGTGGATTATTTGGTTGTGGTGCTCCTTGATTCCATAAAAAATTAAAATGGTTTCTCCATCCAGAATTGCATGTGTTGGAGCATGGGTTATTTTGAAGCCTATCAAAGTTAGAAACATAGTTTGCTTACAGTACAGTAGACACTCAAAAGACATGTGAGTAAAATCATCACACGAATCACAATATAAAACTTGATTAGTCATAACATTAAGTTGATTTTTATAGTATTAATCAAGGAATCAATTTTTATATTAAGCATGGTAATACTCTCAACCTCATGCGCACTAGCCTTTTGTCTAAGAATTTCACGCTTATTAGACCAATCATATCGATTACAAGCCATATCATCAATTAATCCATATGCCTCAATATACGACTTATCGATAAAATCACCCCCAATCGTAATATCAATGGTAAATTTAACAGAGTTCAAAAGAAGTTTACAAAATTAATCAATCTTTTATACCATGATATGGGCATCTCCTATTCAAATCATTAAAACGCTCCCAAGTATTATATAAAGATTCAACATCAAATTGCCTAAAACTAGTAATATCATTAACTAGTTTAGCAGTCTTATCATGTGGAAAATACGTAGTTAAGAATTTTTGAGGTACATTCTTTCAATTTGTAAAATAATTAGTCAATCTTTCCTCTAAGAGAGAAAAGAAACAATCGTAACCTTATTGTATCAGGGTTCACTCCATTCAACTTGATGGTATCATAGATCTCTAAGAAATTGTTCAAATGGTTGTTTAGGTCTTCAAAATCTCTCCTCTAAACTGATCAACTTGCAAAATTCCAAATGAGACTCAGTTTAAGCTCAAAGTTAGTTGCTTCCATGGGAGGTCGTGCAATGCTAGTTTGTATATCCTTAAGTCTGGGTAACAAGAACTCACTCATAACTCTATTCTCCTTATACATTTTTTTCTCATGTTCCTTGACTTCTTTAGCTTGTTTACCAATAGTTCTTAGAGTCTTCTCTATCTCAGGATGAAATTCGGATAGGTCGAGGCTTTTTGATCTCAGTATATAGGCTATACGAACACAAAAATAACTCAAAATTAGATCTCTAAAATAAATTACCAAAACCACTCTAATAAATCTAGATTACCTATATGAAAGTAGAAATCACAAAAATACAATAAACAAATGCATAAAATATACCTAAACAATCAACCAAAAAACTAAAAAATCATTAAAAAAATGAAAAATGAAAAACCTATGAAAATGATCGTATTTGGCCAAAATAAGTTGATGCCCATGGCAAAGCAATAGGTATTACTCAATACACCAAAATCCTTTGAAACAGCAATTGTCTAGCCCTAAATCAAAGGGGTTTTTTTTCTCAGATAGCAAATTTCCCTCCAAATTTCCAAAAACCTAGCCCTAAAATAGTAACTGTATAATCTTAAATCCTAATCGAGAATGAAAAAAACAAGAAATATTAAAGTTCAATCTCAAACAAAATTATTTTGATTAATATACAAAGATATCCCTGGCAACAAGCCAAAAACTTGATGTGTGATTTTGAAACCATAATTTCAGACAAATGTATCCTAGTCAAATGTTGTGTATAATGATGAGATCAAGTATCATTCCCATGAGGATATTTTGTACTACCAAGTATGAGTTACTTTAATCTTAGTTGGACTGATCAAATAAAGATCTTGAAGATATTAAAGAAAACTAAAATCAAAGTATGAAAACCCTAGACAATGAAAAACTTTAATTAATAAAAAGAAACTAGTTTGATAAAAAAACCCTGTGATATCGATTTTTTTAATCTTTTATATGGTCAAATCTTTCAAAACCCACCAAGTTTATTGGCTAATGAATAATTGTTGATGATAATAGATTTTTTCTAAATTAGATTCATCCAATGGTCATACAATGAAACCTTAATTCGACTAATCAATACTTAATAGTCATACAATTTTGATTAAATCAAACTACATTAAGTTCTATAAAAAATCTGTATTCTAAAGGGGTTTCCCCTAAAATCTCGCATATGAAAGTAATCTTCTTCTATCAATCTCTTAATCCCATATAGATTTTATTGTTTGAACTAATATCCTACAATTATATTGGTCATGCATAAATTCAATCTCAAATCATACAAAATGTAGGTCTTTCCATTTTGGAGTATTACGATCAACAATAAAATCTTATCAAACATTAATCAGACCAATAAATCTTAAGGTAAAGAAATAAACCAACTCATGTGATTAATCAAAAAATAGAATACATCGATTCCTAGGAACAAAAAAATTAGCTAGACATTGAAAAGAAAAACGAAAATAAAATAAAAGCCATTACAACCCTTTTGTATATGACGAAAGAGGTGGAAGGTGGCTAGGGTTTGTAAAGTGGTGGAGGGAGTTATGGAACAGAGGGAGTCGTGAATTCTAGCACTTTATTTATAGGACTAAAACTCTAAAAGAATTTAAAAAACTTGAGATTTTTGGAAAGTTGGTGTTTGATTTTGATTGAAAACTAGCTATTGTTGTGTAATAAGGATCATTGGCTTTTCCAAACTGAATTCTGAAAATATCTTACTAGTATGGACTTAGTAGTTTTCTTTTTTAACATGGATTCCTTTTTCAGCACTACAACAACTTCAGCTCAATTTTTTGATATGCTTCAGTCTAAATCAACCTCTAAACTCTTTGCAAGATTTTAGACATCTATCCAAAATACTAACAGCTATTTATTCATTCCGAAATTTGAAAGTAAGCTAATGTTTCCTAAATAAAAAACCCACGAAATAATTCAGTGTAAAATCATAAAATAAATTTTATAATAGTCTTAAAATTCATAAATAAAGTCTAAAATAAAATAATTTAAGTGTCTAAATTTATTGCTATAAAAAACTTCTCTTGAACCAAAAATCACTCCAACCTTATAGATTGGGATTTCTTAGAGAGAATAGATTTTTCCTATGTGATTGTATTAGGAAAATAGGCTTTAACAAGCCTTATCCTCCCAACGACACATCACACAATAGATTTGTAAGGCTTTTCTACTACAATATAAGTGAACTCAAAGATAAATATAAAAATAACTCTAAAACTGAGATTACCATATGTAACCATACCCAAAAGTGCACTTTAAAAAGCTACTTAGAAAGTGTTGAGATTATGGTCACCCCAAAGATATCTTGAATTTTAATAGCCAAAATTAGGTACCCAATAATCAATGTAAGAAATACATAGGCACAGAATTGTTGGATGTTGATAGGGTGGTCTTTGAAAATCCTCATCTAGAGGTAATGAACTCAAATGCCTCATCCTTGGATCTATAAAGAACTCGTTCACCTCATTGTCATCTCAATGATGAAACCTAAAAAAATGAACCATAGTACCTTCACTAGAGAGGATTTCCATACCATGTCTTGCCCCATGCAAGGCAAGAATCCCAGCTTTTATTTTCTTGTTCCTCTTCACATAATTGTTGTGTCAAAATTCAAAGAGTGAAATCATTCCTTACTCCACCTTAGTTAATGATCTCATAACCATGTATAAGATTGACACCAAAAGGGAGATTAGCATAGATCTAGAAGTTAAGTATACCATTGGAGTCTCCTCTCTTATTAGGGTAAAATACGTAGAAGATGATGGAGATTGGAAAAATAGAGAAAGGGAAAATAAGAAAGAGGCTTAACAACCTAGCACCATAACTCATGCACACTTGTTCTGATATATCCCAACCTCTAGCATTGGCAATCTTTCATGAAGAGGCGGCTGAAACACATGCATTAAGAGTTAGAGCAGAATATTCTTTTTGGATTATGGTATGTATAATGCAAGGGAGAAAACAAAATCTTCATTTCATAACATCACACGATTACTATCTCCAGAACAAAAAATGGCATCTTGTTCTTCTTTGATCATCAACATAATATCCTTTAATATCATCAATTTTAGTTGGGAGATTGGATTAAAATTAAACCCTGAATTCTTTATTAGAGCACCTTTCCTCATTAAGACTAAATTGGTATTAACCAAAATATGGAGAAAGACAGATAAAGGGAAGAATAATAAAAGAAAGATGAGAATGCTAGTCAAAATGGCACAAAGAAAGGAGGAGAAAAGCAATGGAAGTTAGAACTCATACTCCTAGACCTAAAGGATTACATTGGACACCAAATGAGGTAATCTAACTAGGCCAAAAGCTCTCACATGGAACATCAACTCAATAGGAATGATGGCTTATTGATTCCCTAGCTAGAGGATAAAGTAAAGAGTTCAGGCTATCAGGATCCTATGAAGTCAACTCCTTTCAAATTATCCCAGAGTCATTACATTCCTCAATAATCAAAACAATCATAATTCCTTAACTCATATGGCTGATGGTTGTAGCTCAAATATGAAGAGACTTTGGAGAGAAGTAGGAATTGATTTAGGACAAAAGGGGGGAGAAAAGACTATAGACCAATTATGATATCTATTACCTTTTTTATAACAAGGTAGAAGAGAAGTATGTATGAAACAAAGGTATGAAAAAAAGATATGGATATGTAGAAAAAGAGAAATAACTTAGAAGGAAATGCCTAGATTAAGAGGGGAGAAATGCATTTAGAAAATCTTTCATGAAGCAATGTCTTGTGTCACTCCCCAACCAGTAGGTCAAGCATGCGAACAGACACAAACCGCCACGACTCCTTGAGACACAGGTATGTCCTACTCGCACACCGAGGTAATGCAAGGCTAATCTTATGACTAATATCATGACTCTGCTCGTCATCCTAAGTCAAATCATATAGCAAAAGATTTGAAAAAGAATATTTTTCATAAATTTCTTTAAAATATTGCCTCCAATTTATATATAATATTTATATGCATAGTCCAATCATAAACAAAGATAGGTATGAATACTTATCCAGTAGCGTCTCTCAGTAGAACTCGTGGAACAGTACCTCAATGTAAGTCAAGTGCAGTATAAGTTGAAAATTTTAAATATGAGGGGGTAAGTATAATCCATATACTCAGTGAGTGAGGTACAAGTACTAAATATAATGACAATAAATAAATTTATGAGAGTAACAAGTCAAACCATCATTTTCAAATTTATATTCATTTGCAACATATCGTATAATTCAAATTAATATGCATCCTTATCATAATTATGCATCATGGGGTGTCAATTGGTAATAAAATGCATTTTACCCATAATTTGGCCGAATTAGAGTAAAATCCACCAAGGGGTCACCACGGTATCATAAGAATGAACACATATATTTTCTTTTAACCCCCTTCCCCTGGTGTTGACACAGTCCTCATGTATTGCTAGTCTATTGGATCCGGTGGTCAGAGACAAGGGACTCAAACCCCTACTCCAGTGTTATCCCACCATGTCACCCCGTCGGTAAACGCTCAATGTTGTGGTAGGGAGTGCGCTATAGCCACTATACACTATCCAAAAATCATACACATGTGATATATATCATCATTCATAAATCTTTACTCATAAAAAAAAAAAACATGACACTATCAGTCACCATAATATCAGGATGCAATTTCACAGAATATCATCTCAAGACATGTCACAAACACTAAAACATTTCAAAATCACATTTCAAAATTTATTTATAAAAATCATAATTGAAACTATTTTTTTTCATTTAAAGTCAGAAATAGTTCATCCCACTCATCTCGATTGGGAAGGGTACACCACTCTCCCTAACTGTCCTCGTTTCTCAAACAAGTTACCCCTCGTATGAAAAGTAACCATACACATAAGTTAAACAATATGTGTAATTCATCAATTCAATTACTTTGATAATATCATATCATCGGTCTACAAAATGCATATGGAAATGTTTTCTTTAAGATAAAATCTCAAATTCCATATTTAGAGAAAATTTATACAAAACCTACCACGTGTAGGTTTAGTAAACTTGTGATATCTTCCAAAATTTTGATTGGATTCAAATGATTCAAATTTTTCACTTAAAGTTAAGACATATATCTCCAACTTTTATGTTTAGACAAATGTCAAATTCTAACCATACGAATTTAGAAAATTTTATAACTTTTTTAGTCTAAGTTCCTAAAATCAACTCTATACAGTTTCAGTAAAAACACCATAACTTTCAGTATACAACCCTAATTCAAGTGATCTTTAGCTCAAATTAAAAATAAGACAGACCCTAAACTTTCATGTTTTAAGTTTTCCAAATTCTGTACAGAAGATATTTTAAAAATTGACGCAAGATACTGGTCATACATAGAGTATGAAATTGAGTAGGTAAAACATGTTGAATTTCTAAAAATCACTAAAAATCGATCCTTTCATGAAATGTTTCACATAATATACCATTTTAAAGTTTAGGAAATCTAGTTTACATAGGAATAAATGGTTTAGATTTTCGATTCCTACAGAATAAGATATCACCACAAGACTACTACACAAGAATCAATCTAGAAATCAATATCTAGCATGGTAGTATGAATACTAAGGTAACTACTCATCATATAATCAAATGTTTGCACAAGATAAGACATGTTACCTCCTTTGTAAGACCTCTTGCTAACAATACATACCAGCCTCCCTTTGAATCTTTAAATTTTTTTTTATATCACCTTAGCAAAAAAATCAAATCACAAATCAATATGAATTCCTATACAACATTTCTATACTTCCAATTGAAATCCAAGAATTTTCAAAAATGTTCTTACCTCCTTGGCTTCATGGTTGGACTTAAATTGGATATAAATCTTACATATTTCATTTAAGAGGGGTTGAATGAAGAAAATGAGCCAAATTCTTCTTAAACAAGTTCTTTAATAAACTTAGCAAAACCTCCTTGACCATTCGATCACCCCATGTATTATCTCAACCATCCACTTATCCTAACACTCAACCCATGCAATTGTTGATTCAAGTAAGCTCCATGCACTCCATTAGGAGTCTTGTAGGCCATCGATGTCAAGAGAAGAAGTGTCACAACTATTACAAACTATTCTATTTAGATTTCATGAATAAATTGTCATCCTATGAGCTTTCTTGAATGTGGAACAATCCTATGTGGTCACTAACCAACCTTGCTGCCCTCTTGACCAATCATTTGGCTCCAATTGTCCATCCTTGAGTGGTTTGCAACCTAGTCCCTCCACTTTTCTTAATTGCATTTAGACCCATAACTTTTAACAAATTTGTATTTTTGATCCCTATGAAATTTTGTTCGAAATTCCTTAAAAAAATGAAATTTCATTTAAATATCTTTATTTAAGTGTGTAGACCTTTCCTTAGTCATTTTTGACTTCTTTAGGCCTTGCCGACACTTGCCGAGAAAATTTTCAGCTTATTGACAAAATTCCCTATTTTAGCGATTTTGTGGCAAAATCTCAAAATAAATAAATAGATAATTAAAATTACATTTTAGATGTCTCAAAAGGATGTTAATATATATATATAATCATGAGAAGTGGTACATGATATTCAATCATCAGAAATTGGTGTTACAAATTCTAACCCCCTAAAAAGTTTCGTCCTCAAAATTAAGACTATTACTATATATCAAATAACTGGGGGTACTATCTCCTCATAGCATCCTCGGGCTCCCAAGTTTGCTCCTTAAGCTAGTCGTTCCTCTAAAATACTCTGATCAGGGGGATCTCTTTACTCCGTAGCTTTCTGATCTGTCTGTTTAAGACAACTACGAGCTAGACGGGGAAGCTCAAATCATCATTCAACTCTACCGGTGGAGGTTCCAGTAAATGGGAAGGATCAGGAAGGTTCTTCCTCAACATCAAGACATGAAATATATCGTGAATCCGTGCTAGCTCAAGGGGCAGATCCAACCTATACGCCACTTTCCCAATCCTCTCAATAACTCGAAAAGGTCCAATAAACCTAGAGTTAAGTTTTTCCCACTATCTGAATCAGATTATCCCCTTCCAAGGGGATACCCTTAGAAACACCATGTCTCTCTCCCCGAACTCCAAAGGTCACCACCATCTGTTTGCATAGCTTTTCTACCTATTCTGGGCAGCTTTCATCCTAGCACGGATGACCTTCACCTTTCTCGGGTCTCCTCAATCAAATCTATACAATTGAGATGTCTCTTCCCGACCTTATCCCAACACAAGGGCATCCGGCACTTCCTCCCGTACAAGGCTTCATATGGTGGCATCCTAATACTAGTCTGATAGCTATTGTTATAGGTGAATTCGATCAACGGGAGGTGCTGGTCCCAACTACCCTTGAAGTCCATGACACAGGATCTCAACATGTCCTCTAGTGTTTGAATGGTCCTCTCAAGCTAGAACTCCATGCAGTCAAACTACTTCACTGATGTAAAGGCGACCCAAACCCTCTAGTGGATAGCTACTATAAATGGGAATGAAGTATGTGGATTTGGTGAGTCTGTCTATGATCACCCAGATAACGTCATATCATGCCGAAGTTCACGAAAGACCCATTACAAAATCTATGGTGATATGTTCCCACTTCCATTCAAGAATGGGAAGAGGCTGGTGCCGGTGGGCTACTGATGCTCAGCCTTCACCTACTGGCACAACAAACACAAGGTAACAAAACTGGCTATCTCGTGCTTCAAGTCCGTCCACTAGTAACTTTCTCGAATCGTCCAGTGATCTTTGTGCTATCAGGATGCATAGCATAAGCTGAAGAGTGAGCCTCCTCCAATATAGTACATCTAAGATCATCATCCTTGGGAATGCAGATACGTGTTCCAAAAACTACTAAACCATCATCCTTGATTCTAAAATCTCTGCCTTCCCCTTTGTTGATCCTCTCAACAATCCCCTAAAACTCCTCATCAGTAGACTGATGTTTCTGAATATGGTCAAGCAGAGCCGGTCTCACCTTAAATCTGGCCGAAAGTACTCCAAAATCATCTGTGGTCAATCTGACTCCTAGTAAGCGAAATCCAATAAGACATAAGAGATAATAACTCTCAGTAAGTGCTGATGATGACAACTTGCAGCTCAATGCATCTATAACAACATTTGTTTTCCCCAAGTGGTAGTCAATAGTCAGATCGTAGTCTTTAAGAAGCTCCAACCATCTCCTCTGCCTAAAATTAAGCTCCCTTTAAGTGAATAAATATTTCAAACTTTTGTGATCTGTATACACCCGACAAGTAACTCCGTATAGATAGTGTCACCAAATCTTCAAGGTGAACACAATAACAGCAAGCTCTAAGTCGTGGGTAGGGTAATTCAGTTTATGTCTCTTCAATTGTCGGGAGACATAAGCAATGACCCGATCCTTCTGCATCAGGACATAGCCTAGTCCCTGTCGGCTGGCATCGCAATAAACCTCATACTCACTATCGCTAGTAGGGAGAGCAAGGATATGTGTTGTCGTTAATCACTGTTTGAGTTTTTGAAAGCTCACCTCACCGCGGTTATCCCAAACAAGTTGGAGAGTGGAGCAGCAATCTGGGAGAATCTCTCTACAAACCTTCGATAATATCCTGCCAATCCAAAGAAACTCCGTACCTCCGTAACACTCCAGGGTTACTCCCATTTCAGAATAGCCTTAATTTTCTTCGGGTCTACAAATATCCTATTAGCCGAAGCCACATGACCCAGAAAGTTAATCTCTCTTAGCCAAAACTCGCACTTTGAGTATTCGACATATAACTCTTTCTCATGGAGTGTCTGCAGTACAGCCTATAGGTGCTGGGAATGCTCCTCGTCACTCCTCGAATATACAAGAATATCGTCAATGAAAACGATAACAAAACTATCCAGAAGAGGAGTGGAATACCTGGTCCATCAGGTCTATAAAAGCCCTGGGGCATTAGTCAGCCCAAACTGCATCACCAAGAAATCAAAGTGACTGTACCAGATTCTGAAGGTTGTCTTGGGAATGTCACCTTCCCTGATCCATAGCTAATGATATCTAGATCTCAAGTAAAACCCGGGCCCCCTATAACTGATCGAATAGATCATCAATTCGAGGTAATGGGTATCGATTTTTTGTGGTCAGTTGGTTCAACTATTGATAATCGATGCATAGTCTGAAAGTACCATCCTTCTTTCGGACAAATAATACCGGAGCACCCCAAGGCAAAGTGCTCGGTCTGCTGAAGCCCTTATCCAACAATTCTTGCAACTGAACCTTTATCTCTTTCAACACTGCTAGGGCTATCCTGTGTGGCAGAATGGAGATAGGCGTAGTCCCTGGTGCCAAATCAATGCAAAATCGAACTCCTAGACTGGAGGTAATCTGGGTAGTTCCTCAAGGAATACATCAGGAAACTCCTGCACCACTAGAACATCATTTATTCTTGGTCGCTCTACTATAGTGTCCACAACATGTGCCAAATATGTTGTATAACCCTTTCTCAACAATCTTTGGGCCTCCAAAGCTTATATCACATAATTCGGGAGAACCCGCCTAATTCCGTAGAAAACCAATACTGGACACCCCAGTCTCCGAAATTCAACTATCTTAGCAAAATTGTCCACTGAAGCTCTATGCCGGTGTAGCCAATCTATACCTAGGATGGCGTTGAAGTCTCTTATGTCTAGTAAGATGAGATCTACCTTTAATACTATGTTATCCACCTTGACCCCACAATCTCAATATACCTCTTTCCTGACAATCTGCTCCCCTAAGTGAGTAATGACTAACAGTGCTTTATCCGGTAGTACTAGAACCTTGTCAGCATAATGAGCTAAGTCCGTGCTTATAAAAGAACTATTCACCCCAATGTCAACCAAAACACGGGTACCCCTTCCGAAAATAATCATAGCGCCTATCACCCAAATTTATAAAGTCCATTAGCCCAATATTATTGAAATAATTGAAAATTACTTAAGGATAAAACCTCGAAATGGATATATATATATCATCTTTCAAAGTTCACCAAAATGCATCATAGTCTAAAGTTCTTGTACATCATCAGGATAAGGAGTAGGGTAATACCTATTACTATGTCTGGACTGGCCTATGCCTCCTCATTGGTCAAGCATATGGTATAGTTTGTGTCCTAAGCTACTGATGAGAAGGTGGAGTAGGCATATTACTCCTAGTGGAAGACTTTCCTACAGTGCTACAAGGAGGTGCTATAGAAAGCACTGAGCTATCGCCGAGCCATAATAGAAGCTTTGATCTAGGGCGTGACTGTACCTCTCAGCTTGCAAATCAGGACAACGGTCCTTGAAATGTCCCTCCTTTATGCACTGAAAATATCTGCCAAAGAATCGGCATAGGCCTGGATGTGCTTTTTTACAAATCGGGCAGGACTTTCTTTATACTCCTCTGGACCATAACGTAGTGCCCAAGCTACCTTCCGATGTACTCATCAGGGCTGATGACTACCCATATTGCCCATGAGATGTAGTCCCAGGCCCTTGTTTAGGGCTGTCGCTATATGAATCTCGGTCTCTGCTCCTCTTGGAGCTCTGTCCCTACCCAAATATAGACCTCTTCCTTTGGACTTACTGCTCGCGAAGTCTGTTCCGCTCTTTGATGTTCTGCTCGCCCTTAGTGCTCATTGTAGAACTCTAGCATATGTATCCTCCTCAGAGACTATCATCCAGTTTCTGATGGCGAGATTTAGTCCATGTTCAAACTTGAATCTCCTGGTCTCCTCAATCATCACAAAATCTAGGAAAAATGCCGCCAGTTTGTGGAACTCAGTCTCGTACTCCGACACAAAATTCTACCCCTGCTTCAACTTCAGGAATTCTTACCATTTCATGTCGCGGTCAAACATCGTGCAATACTGGGAATCAAACTTCCTCAAAAAGTAATCCCAGGTCAGTTGCTTATCCGCTCTATCCTTGACACTGTCCCACCAGTCATGGGCATCATCCTCTAGCAGTCTGACTGCTATTACTAGCTTGAGTCTATCCTCAACTCCCATGTCCTCCATAGCCTCTTTGATCCATGTCAGCCACTTCATGGCCACAACGGGATTATGGGTCCCAGAGAAAGACTTACATCCTAGACTCCTGGCCTCTCTCAACATGGTGGAGACCATTGTCATCAGTCGAGAAACTAGTGTAGTCACCAGTGTAAGAGAGGGTGCCAGTGCCATTGCGGGTATAGGTGGAGTCTCAACCGTCTGTACAGGTGGTGCTATAATCTGGTCTCGATGGGCCGTCCACCACTCCATTATTTCCTGGAGTGTGGGGTGTAGTAGAGCTGCTTCTCTAGCAGGGGCAAAGGCAATGATGCAGCCTCGAGTGGGACCTCAGTGGGATATCTCAATCATTCTCGAGGACGCATAGTTCTGCATAAAGGATGACACTTAGTACTTAAGAGTAGGAAAACAAAGGGTTAGATGCCAACGTAACCCCCTAATAAGAATTAACATTATAGGACTATAAGAGCCAAATTGTAATTTCTTTGAAAATCATTTTACAAACATTGGAAGTGAAATAGAGTAGATACAGAACCTAACGCTCTGATACCACTGAAATCTATCACATCCCGACCCGCAGGTCGAGCACGCGAACAGACTGCCGCGACTCCACAAGGCACAGGTATTCCCTACTCGCACACCAAGGTGACACATGACTAATACTATGACTAATATCATGACCCTACTCATCATCCTGAATCAAATCATATAGTGGAAGATTTGAAGAAGAATATTTTTCAGAAATATTCTTAAAAGATTTTCCTCCAATTTACATATAATATTTATATGCGTGGTCTAATCGTAAATAAAAATGGTTATGAATACTTACCTAGTAGCGTCTCTCAGTAGAACTCGTGGAACAGTACCTCAATATAAGTCAAGTACAGTATAAACTGAAAATTTGAAATAAGATGGGGAGATTATAATTCACATACTCAGTGAGTGAGGTGCGAAAACTATATATAATGATAATAAATGAATTTCTGAGAGTGGCAAGTCAAACAATCGTTTTCAAATTTATATTCATTTTCAACATATCGTGTAATTCAAAATAATATGGGTTTTTATCATAATCATGTATAATAGGGTGTCAATCAGTAATAAAACGCATTCTACTCATTGTTTGGCCTAATTAGGGTACAATCCACTAAGGGGTCACCACGATATCATAAGAATAAACACACATATTTTCTTTTAACCCCCTTCCCTTGGTGTTGACACGGTCCTCACGTGATGTTCGTTTATTGGATCCATTGGTCAGAGACAAGAGACACAAACCCCTGCTCCCGTGTTACCCCACCACATTACCCCATCGGGTAAATGCTCAATATCATGGTAGGAAGTGTGCTATAGCCACTATACAGCATCTCATAATCATACACATGTGTCATATGTCATCATTCACAAATCTTTACTCGTAAAAAAAAATGACACTATCAATCATCATAATATCAGGATACAATTTTCACAGAATATGTATAATTCATATCGTCGGGTAATCGGTAATAAAACATGGCACTATTCTCGTTTCTCGAGCAAATTACCCCTCGTATGAAAAGTAAGCATACACCTAAGTTAAACAATATATATAATTCATCAATTCAATTATTTAGATAATATCATATCGTCAGTCTACAAAATACAAATGGAAATGTTTTCTTTAAAGTAAAATCTCAAATTCCATACTTAGAGAAAATTTATACAAAACCTACCACGTGTATTTTAGTATACTCGTGATATCTTCCAAAACTTTGATCGGATTCAAACAATTCAAATTTTTTTCTTAAAGTTAAGGCATATATTTCCAACTTTTATGTTCAGACAAATGTCAAATTCTGACCATACGAATTTAGAAAATTTTATAACTTTTTTAGTCTAAGTTCTCCAAATTCCATACATAAAATATTTTAAAAATTGACACAAGATACTAGTCGTACATAAAGTATGAAATAGAGTAGGTGAAATATACTGAATTTCTAAAAATCACTAAAAATCTATTCTTTCATGAAATGTTTCATATAATATACGATTTTAAAACTTAGAAAGTCTAGTTTACACAGGAACAAATAATTTAGATTTTCAATTCCTATAGAATGAGATATCACCACAAAACTACATAAAAGTCAATTTAGAAATCAATATCTAGCATGTTAGTGTAGATACTAATGTAACTACTCATCATATAATTAAATCTTTGCATAAGTTTAGACATGTTATCTCCTTTGTAAGATCTCTTGCTAACAATACATACCAGCACTCCCTTTGAATCCTTGAAATTTTTTTTTATATCACCGTAGCAAAAAACTCAAATCACAAATCAACATGAATTCTTATACAACAACACTTCTACACATCCAATTGAAATCCAAGAATTTTCAAAAATGTTCTTACCTCATTGGCTTCATGGTTGCACTTAAATTGGATATGAATCGTACATATTTCGTCCAAGGGGGTTGAATGAAGAAAATGAGTCAAATTCTTCTTAAACAAGTTCTTTTATAAATTTAGCAAAACTTCGTTGACCATTGGATCACCCCATGCATTATTTCAACCATCCACTTGTCCTAGCACTCAACACATACAATTGTTGATTCAAGCAAGCTCCATGCACTCCATTAGGAGTCTTGTCGGCTATCCATGTCAAAAGAAGAAGTGTCACAACTAGCACAACTATTCTACTTAGATTTCATGCATAAATTGTCATCCTATAAGTTTTCTTGAATGTGGAACAATCCTATGCGGCCACTAACCAACGTTATTGCCCTCTTGACCAATCATTTGGCTTCAATTGTCCATCCTTGAGTGGTTTGCAACCTAGTCCCTCCACTTTCCTTAATTGCATTTAGACCCCTAACTTTTAACAAATTTGTATTTTTTGTCCCTATGAAATTTTGTTCGAAATTCCTTTAAAATGTGAAATTTCATTTAAATATCTTTATTTAAGTGTGTAGGCCTTTCCTTAACCATTTTTGACTTCTTAAGACCTTGTCGGCGATTGCTGAGAAGATTTTCGGCTTATCGATAAAATTTTCGGTTTAAGCGATTTTGAGACGAAATCTTAAAATAAATAAATAGATAATTAAAATTACATATTCGATGTCTCAAAAGGATGTTAATATATATATATATAATTATGAGGAGTGGTACATAATATACAGTTACCTGAAATCGGTGTTATATCTTGTCATCATCTAAAGGGGGAGATTGTTAACAAAATATATTTTGATGATAAGCAAAACTAGGCTTGATTTCTTGTAAAGTGATGTCTCACTTCAATATATTTGATTCTTGAGTGATGGTAGATCATGATAAGCAAAGCCTAAGTTTGATAATGAGAAAAATAGGTTAGACCAATGAATGATTAGTTTAGAAGAAAATAGGATAGGATGAGTTAGGATAAGGCAAATGACATATGTGATAAGCCATAGCACATGTCATTCTCAAGCAAATAGTTAAGCAATATCCTTTAAGATAGCATTTGAATGTCTCTAATGCATTCTTCCAATTGTTTAATTGTGTCCAAAGTCAATTTCGATTAATTACCCAAGAAATGCTTGAATAACCTTCTTAGACATCGATTGTGCCACATGTACCATACCTACGAAAGCAATTGTAACACCAAAAGTTGACCAATGGAAGTATTTAAAAAGACTTGATATATTCCCAAGTCTACTTGATAGGACCATCAACCTGTCTTTTGAGCAGTCGTTCCCACACTACCAATGGTGAAAAACAAAGTTGTCCGAGCCAGTCTCAATAAAACTTCACTATTTTCAATATCCAAGAGCCATTTGCGATAATTTGATGGTTCCTTATGTTAGTTTTCTTAAATAATCACAATTGACTAAAGCTACCCATGTATTCCATCAAATGGCACCTAATATCGATCCAACTCCTACGTAATCTTCTTGGTCCGAGCTAATCTCAATAAAACTTCAATCAAATCTCTCCTCCTAATCATTCTTTGAAATGTTGCGCATTGCTTAGAACCAAGCATCCTTTTAATCATCCTCAGAAATGTTGCAAATTACTTAGAACCAAACATCAAAACTCCCTTAAATGCACTAAGTTGCTCATGAGTCTAAGAATATGACACGCCACGACACTGGACATATGGCATGGCACATGAGTTTGTGTCAACACAAAATTCCTAAGGTGTTGATACAACTTATCTTGGGACATAGGCATATAAGCCACGGCATGTCCCACTTGCGACAATATACTATTACATGAGCCATGGCACAAGCCATGACATGAACCACACCATGCCACAACACAAGCGAAGACACAAGGAATAATGCCTATGGCACACAAGCTTGTGTCAACACAAGTAAAAGTCTGTGTCGACTCACTATATACCCAAGTCAACTCAAGTAGGACTTTTACACTATAGAAACAAAGTATCAGTACTCGCTATATACCCAAGCCAAGACAAAAGGCATAAAGCCTTTGGCATACAAGTAGGTGTTAACACAAGTAAACATCCATGTTGACGTAGTATGTTACAAGTTGACTTATTATATACCCAAGTCAACTCAAGTAAGACTTGCACATAATAGAAACAAAGCCACAGCATAAGCCACAACACATGTCATAACACAAGCTAAGACATATGATACAAGACATAAGGCCAAGTTAACCTACCAAATGTAGTAAGTCAACTTGCACTATAAGCCGAGTCGACTCATGTTTCGATCAAAGTGATACCCATATGTCCAAAGCTTAAAGAGAGCTTATGATGACACAAAGTGATTGTTGTGTCGATGCAAACCTGACCAAGCCACACAAAAGTCGACTAGCGCCACACATAAGTTGACAAGCACTACACACAAGTCGACATGCATGATGCTTGCTCTTCACAAAACCACTCACTAGCTTAAGGATGTGAGCAAACCTAAGTGTACAAAGATATATGTTATTCAATTAGAGGGGGTGAATAGTTGAATATAGATAATTTTTAAAATTGAAATTGGATGTTCAGGTATTAAAAGAAATTTGTTTGGAGACTTGACAAAAGAGTGAAGAATGCACAAAGATTTTTATAGTCGTTCCATGAAACCCAGTGTATGTCCACTCCCAAACTCCCACTGAATCTTTTACTATCAACTCATTGATACAAACTTGATTACATGTTCAAGTTAAAGCTTTACACTGCTCTTGCAAAATATACTTTTCAATCCTTCACAGATTGATTTTTCTCACACATGACCCAAAGTAATGCCTCACACTTTTTGGTCTTTTGAACACTCAGTACAAGAGAGAATTTAATGTCAAAGATAAGAGGCTTTAATCCTCTAATTTGACAGAATTGAATCCAATCTTAAAACACTCGAAAAAGATTAGGAATCAAGAGAACAGAGTAAGGCAAGTAGTAAATGTAAGTAATGAAGTCGTTAAGAAATTCAATTAGGCATTTACTCCTCTTTTCTTTATTTCTCTTCTCTGGTATTTATTGAGGGTTTGAAGAGATCCATTGAAGAGTTGTTACAACCATACGTTACGCATTTAACGTTATGCATTTAATTCAATTAGCCAATCAAAATTCATTTATACTGCATTTGAATGTTAGTTTTGATCGAAATGGAAATATTCAGGGATTTAAAAAAAGAAGATGCCCGTTGAGTTCAAATCTATTTCGTAAAGTTGTTTCTTAACAACTTCAGTCGACACGTTTAAATATCACTTTGACTTGAATTCAAAATTTTAGTGTTGTGTTCCTAACTAATGAGGTCAACAAGAGTGTATTTAGGTGGACAAGGACGTGTACCAAATTAAATAGGTGGACCTGTAGACTTGAATTGGTCGATGTGCTCCGATGTGTCGACATGATTCTCATGGACGTTGACATGACATTCTTTGAAAATTAATAGCCTAGGTCGACAAGCTTTATTTCCATATCGACATAGTTATGTACACATATAAAATTTGTGGACCTGTTCTTATAAATTGGTCGTTGTGCAAGGTTAGACATCAAGTTGATATGTAATAGTTGGGCAATAAAATTGATGGACATGGGTCGATGAGTATCTACATGTTGACAAGATCAAAGTTCAAGTCTATGAGTGATAACTAACTAACAGCATACATCAGGTTGACATGTCCTATGCTCACAACAACATGATTCTATGTAAATATAAAATTGGTGGATATCCCTATTAAAATCGATCGATATGCATTTCATGTCGACAAGGTCAACATCATAGGTCATTGTGTGTCTCTGAAGAAACTAATAAATCAGGTTGACAAGTTATCGAGTATGTCAACCTCCTTAGACTTTTTCCTTCTGCTTGTCAATGTATTCTGAGATTGGGTCATTGTGCTCCTAAAATTGATCGACATGGTAATTGCAATTTGTCTACCTGAGACTATTCAGGTTTATGTGTTCTAAGATTCAGGTCGTCGTGTGAGATAGGTTGATGTGTTCTTGGGAATGTCAATATATATCTACTTAGCAAAATGTATTATATTTTAATGGTTCAGATCGACAAGGGTCTCTTAAAGGTTAACATGTCTAGGGTTAGGTTAAAATTGATCGATATAGATCTAAAAATTGGTGGACCTAAAGGTCAGATCGATGTGTGTGAGGATGAATTCTAAGTACTTTTCTGATTTTCTTAACATATTTTCTCCCAAATTTATCATCATCAAAAATTATCATCTCAATACTGCATGACATACATTGTAAGCACAAATGCACTAGACTATCATGTCATACTTAGGAAGCCATCTTACAAAAAGTATGATGTACATACACTCAAGCAGGTATAGGTACAAAATCGACTCATTAGAAAGCCCAAGTCGATCAACACAAGGTATGGAGCAAAAATGCAAAAATTGACTAAGTATAGAAAGTTTGTGTCGACACAAGGAAGAAGTTGTGTCAACACGACCAAGCTCTGCAGGGCAAATACTTAACCAAAATAAGGAAGTAGTCGACTTGCTAAGCAACTCAAGTCGACTTTCTCAATGTAATGGAAGAAAATGGCTAAGTACAAGAAAGTTATGTTGACACAAAGTGAAAGTTGTGTCGACACAAAGGAAAGTTCAAGCACAATTTCTAAACTAGATCAAGAAGTAGTCAACTCAAAACACATAGGCAGTTAACTCAAGTAACAAAAACCAAAGACAAATTCAAATAGAAGGTCACTCACCAAGAAAAGGAAGTGGACTTGCTTGTAAGTAACTGCTAGTATTCAGGAAGGCTATTTGAGCATTTTTTAAACTCCAACTACCTACAATGGCTACATTTGTGTATTAAATGAACTCCAACAGCTAGATTAATGTCAAGGGCTATAAATTCAGCACAAATTCTTCACTGTGCTTTTTATTTCTTATTGTTATATTTATTCAAGCTACAATGAACACATCAGAACAGAAAGGTTCAAATTTGTAACTTTGTTCTTCACTCTTAATCTTGTAATCGACCAAGAAGAAAGAATTTTCTTGGTTTAGGCTCAGTGTGTCTACGAAGAGAAGATAGGCTTGCTAGCAACATGAAATCTCATGGTAAGTGTTTTGAGTGTAACACTTGTAAGGTGTAACTAATACCTTTAAAAACTAGTTAATTGTACTATTTGAGTTGTAAATAGTGGATTGAAAAATCCAGATGAAGTCTAAGAGTGAATGTACACCGGAGCAAGTGGAACCACTATAAATCTTGATGTCAGCTCTTCTCTATCATGCTTTTCACTATCCTCTTCAACACCCAAAAAAAATTAGAGAAATCAACAAGTATCTAAACAATCAATTCATCCCCTCTAGATTGTTTACACTTTCATTATTCTTTTTAATTTTTCATTTTCAGCTTTTAGCTTATTATTTTCTTTTGCTACTTCAGCGAGTAATGTAAAACAAAACTAAAGGGGTGAATAAATTGAATGGCAATTTTTCAATAATTTTGTTGGTTTTACATATTATTGATACATGGTTTTAGTGTATCACAATCCTGAGCAAGTATACTCTGTCGAGTGTTATATATAGTCTAAGTAAGTGTCATTCCCATGAGAATTTTTTGTACTATCAACTATAAATTTCCCTATCTAAGTTGGAGCAATCAAATCACAATTATAACGATATTAAAAATAATGAAAATACTAAAAGATTTAAATCGATAGAAAGAAACCTTAGGATATCAACTTCATCTGTTTTTAATCTTTCACATGATCGAATCTTTTTAATTCCTTTAAGTTTATTGACTAAAAACTCATTATTGATGATGGTATATTTTTCTATATTAGATTCACCCAGTAGTCATGTAATCAATCCGTAATTCGAATAACCAAAACCCAATAGTCATACAATTTTAATTAAATTGAACTACTTTAAGTTTTCTGAAATATCTATAATTTAGGCTTCTCCTAAAACCTGATACAAAGAACTAATCTTATAACTCTATGTGGATTTTATTATATTGGACTAATCTTCTATAATTATATTAGTCATTCATGCATTCAATATCAAATCCTCAAAGCGCCGGTACCCATACGTTTGAAGTGTTAAAATCAATAATAAAATTTCATCAAACAATAATCATGACAATAAAGATTTAAGAAAAAAATAAATCAAGCTATATATTAATTAAATAATAGAATCCATTAAGTCCTAGGAACAAGAAATCTAAAGAGACATACTAAAGAAAAACGAGAAAAATAACGAAAATATTACAAGCCTTGCGTACCTGAAGGAGACGAAAATCACATGGTATGGAGACTACTGGGGATTTCATGTTCTCCCCCTCTCATGGTCATGGTAGGGTTTTTATTTATATACTAAAACTCAAAGGAGCTGTAGCTGCTTTGGAAATTTGGTTTTTCTCTGACTTGAAAACTTGTGCTGTGATGATAAATTTTATCTTTTTACTTCCCAAAATTTGGAAACTTCATTCTTATTCTTGATTTTGAAGACTCTTAAAGTTATCACCAATTTTATCCCAATGATCTCTTATTAGATAACTTCAAGTGGTTTCTCTCTTTAACAAGGACTTGCCTTTCTTGAATTTTAGTACGCAGTAATTTATTTCTAATTTTTGGATAGTTTCTGGCCTAAATTAGTTTTTGCACTCTTCACAAGATTTATAAACCTTGAAGTCTAGTCTCCAACCTGACATGAATCAGGTTAATCTAACACCGAAGCAGAAAGTTATGCTCAAAATACTAATAGATATCTATCTAGTCCAAATTTCTTTAAATAAACCTAAAATTACCTAAAACAAAATCCACGAAATTAATCAGTACAATATCATAAAAAATGATTTAAAACAATCCTAAAATAAATAAATAAAGTCTAAAATATTATAATTGAAATGTATAAAAATATTACTATCAATTAGAGAAGGTAAGGAAAGAATATTGGAGTTTGAAGATGAAAAATAAAAAAACAGTACATACAAATTTTTATAGTGATTCCATCAAACTTGACATACATTCACTCCTGGACACTTCTTGAAGTTTCACTATTTCTACAAAATAGTACAACACTCTTGTTTTCAGGTGCAAGTAAAACTTTTATAAATATTTCCTCCAAAATACTCACAACCACACTGATTTCTTCCCTCTCTCTAAAATCTAGATCGAGAATCCTTCTCTAATCATTTGAACTTTTGTATAGGAGATGAGTAGATGTTATAAAGAGTAAAGCTATAATCTTCAAATGTAACAACTTGAAGCTCACAGAGAATTCAAACGTTGTTAATTAATGTCTATCTGTCTCATTTAATGCTCTCTCAACCATTGCTTTGTATAGCCAAGAGGAAATTGCTTCCTTTTTACTTTGCTACCCATTGTTCTACTTAACCAATAAAACATCTTGCTTTGCTACAAAAGAATATTAGAGCTTACAAACATTTAACTAATAATAATGAGTCAGATTAAGTCAAGTGATTTGGTGATTGATTTGGTGATTAATTTGGCTAATTGATGCTCAATCTTAATGTGTTGACCATTTTAAATTATAAGTCTACTGGGTTAGAAAATGTTCAGTGACAATCGACTTGATTTTTCTTCATGGGTCAACTTATTTTTGAATTTACTCAATTATGGATAGAAGATGTCGACTCGATTTTCTTTCTGATTGACTCATTGTACTTTAAGGTCAACCTATGTACTGAGTTGTTTGGCTTGTTTGTGCTCTGGTCAACTCTTTTAATGTGTAGGTTGACTCATTTTCCTCTTTGGATTGACTCATACACTATATCAAGTTAATCCTAACTTCCTTGGGTCAACTTACATGTTTCCAATTCAACATAAGTAGGTGTGTCGAATACTTTTTGCTCCTTGGATTGACCAATTTGTAATATTATTCGACTTGGCCTAGGATTGGTCGATATTCCTGAGAAATTTTATAGGTATAGGTCTGCTTGTCTAAAGATAGGTTGACTCAGTAAAACTCTTGGTCAACTTATTCAACTATCTTAGTCAACTCATCCTATAATTCAACTCCATAGGTCAATTTAGAGTATTTCTATAAGTCAACTTGTGGTTCTAGGTCGACATCTAATATGATAGGTTGACATGAAAGATACTTTCTCTTCTTCCAATACAATAGGTCAACAAATATACATTTATAGGTCGACCCATGTTGTTCAAGACTAGTTTTTGAAAACTTAAGACTTGATAGGTCAAGTACGGACAATGAAATTCTGGGCTCAAGTCAACATGTTTACAAGCAATCTTTCTTGTTCTAGTCTCAGGTTGAGATGTAGGTCCAAATAGGTCGACTTGTAGGTTCTAATAGACAGACATACATGTTCTAATAGGTCGACTGGTTCCTTCTAGACTTGTTTTCCAAGACTTAATTTTTAACAGGTCAAGCATTCAATGGGTCGACCTCACATCTAATAGGTCGACATATCTTGTGAGCAGGTTGATATGTGTAACTTCATAACTAAAGCCTAACTAGCTCAAGTCAACAGATGCTTCTAATGAGTTGACTTGAGTTTACTAATAGGTCAACATATGCTCATAGGTACGTCGACTTCTATCATTTTAGAATTGTTTTCTAAGAACTTATTGTTCACTGATCGATATGCCTCTATATCAGGTCTACTTGTCCATTAACCTGAAGTGTTTATGTATTTCTAGTATTGTTCAAACTTTGGTTTCTTGAAACTAACTAATTCATATTTCTAGTTTTGTTCAAACTTTGGTTTCTTGAAACTAACAAATTCGGTCATCATCAAAACATGATTTTTACAACAACTAGTTTCTTTAATGATGAATTCTTTTTAATCAATTTCAGGTCTTTAAGTGATTCCATTAACACCTCATGCAATTCATTCATAGACATTTCATTTTCAGAGTTAGAATCATAGAAATTAAAGTACGATGAAGAAAGTACCTCATTGTGTTCCTTCTCCAATGCCGTAAAGCATAGATTGGCTTTTTCGCTTAGCTTCTTTCTCATTAAAGCTACTATCCTCATCACTCTAGGCTACTAGGGCCTTCTTCTTCCTTTTTATTTCATTTTTCTCTCTCTTCTTGAGTTGATGACACTTGGCCTTTATATATCTAGACTTTTTGTATTCATAGCACTTTACTTCTTTCTTTTCTACATTCTTGAAGTCTCTTCTTCCTCTATTCCTCTTCCTCATCATGAATCTCTTGAACTTCTGGGTAAGTAGACCCATGTCCTCTTCATCTTCTTCATCACTTGAGGTGTCATCTCCATTATCTGCTTTGAGGGACATGAATTTTCATCTGTTCTCCGTTCCTGCTTCCTTTGAATTCATCTTCATTTCATGAATTGTCAGAGAACCCACAAGCTAGTCCACAATAAGAGCCTCTAAATTCTTATAATTTTCTATGGCTTTGACCTTAGCCTCCCAAGATTTTGGTATGCATCTAAGCACCTTATCCTGTAACACCGATTTTCGATGACTGTATATCATGTACCACTTCTCATGATTCTAAATATGTATTAATATCCTTTTGAGATATCTAAAGTATAATTTTAATTATCTATTTATTTATTTCAAAATTTCATCTGAGAATCGCTAAAATCGAAAATTTTATCGGAAAGCCGAAAATCTTCTCGACAAGCACTAGTACAGCCTAAAGAAATCAAAAATTGCTAAGGAAATGCCTACACACTTAAATAAAGATATTTAAAAGAAATTTCAAATGAAATTTCAAACAAAATTTCATAGGAATCAGAAATACAAATTGTTAAAAGTTAAGGATCTAAATGCAATTAAGGAAAGTTGAGGGAATTGGTTGCAAACCACTCAAAGATGGATAATTGAAACCCAATGATTGGTCAAGAAGGCAGTAAGTTTGGTTAGTGACCACATGTGATGATTCCATATTCAAGAAATCTCATTGGATGAGAATTTATGCATGAAAGCTCATTGGATAGAAATTTTTGCTTCAAAGACTATTGGGATAGCTTATACAATCCTCTCCATTGACATGAACGTCCAACAAGACTCCTAATGGAGTGCATGGAGTTTGCTTAATTGCATGATTTAAGTGTTAGGACAAGTAGATGGTTGAGATAATATATTGGATGATCTAATGGTTAAAAATACTTTGTTAGGTTTATAAAGAAACTTATTTTGAGAAATTGGTTCACTTTTTTCTTCATTCCTCCTCCTTTGGACAAAAATATGAAGACTCTCTCTCTAAAATTAAATTCAACTATGAAGCCAAAGAGGTAAGAGCATTGTTGGAAATTTTAATTTCAAAATAGAGTTATAGAAGTAATGTAATTATATATTGTGATTTGATTTTGGTGTTAAGGTGAGAAGAAAAAAAAATTCAAGGATTCAAAGGGTGCTCTGGTATATATTGTTAGTAAGAAAGCTTACAAGGAAGGTAACATGTTTTAATTTATGCAATGATTAAATCATTTGTTGAGTAGTTATATTAATATCCATACTAGCATACTAGATATTAAATTTCGGATTTGAGTATTGTATAGTCTTGCTATGATATCTCATTTTGTAGGAGTCAGAAATCTAAGCCGTTTATTCCTATGTAAACTAGACTTCCTAAACTTTAAAATGGTATATTATGTGAAACATTTCATGAAGGAATCGATTTTTAGTGATTTTTAGTGATTCAGCATATTTTACCTATTATGTTTTCATACTCTGTGTATGACCAGTACTTTGTGTCAAAATTTTAGATATTTGTTGTATGGAATTTGAAGAAACGTAAAACATGAAAGTTTTATGTCTCTGGCTTATCTTTAATTTAAGCTAAAGATCACTTGAATCGGAGTAGTAGGTAGAACGTTATAGTATTTTTACTAAATTTGCGCAGGAGTAGTTTTTAAAGCCGAAACAGAAATTAAAAAGGAATTTTATAAAATTATACACATAAAATCTGAGGATCGTATAAACTAGAAGATTTTAGATTGATGTCTTGTCTTCGATTAGATATAAGAATCACTTAAATTGGAGGAGTACACAGAGAGATATGGAGTTTCTCCCAAAACTATGCAGAGTTGAAATTTGGAAACTTAGATTTTGAAATTTTTCCAAAGTATGGTATTTGAGATTTTATCTTAAAGAAAATATTTCCATATGCAATTCATAATCTTATGATATGATATTATCAAAATAAGTGATGAATTAGATATATTGTTTAACCTAGACATAAGGTTACGTTTTCATATGAGGGATGACTCGTTCGAGAAACGAGAACAGTTAGAGGAAGTGGCATACCCTTTCCAGTAGAGGTGAGTGAGATGAACTATTTTTGACTTTAAATGAAAAATAGTTTGATCATGATTTTTATAAATAAATTTTGAAATGTGATTTAGAAATGCTTTAGTGTTTATGGCATGTCTTGAAATGAAGATTCTGAGAAAAATTTGCATGCTGATAATATAACTTGATAGTGCCATGATTCTCCTTACGAGTAAAGATTTATAAATGATGACATGTAGCATGTGTATAATTATAGGATGGTGCATAGTAGTTATAGCGCATTCCCTACCACGGTATTGAGCGTTTACCCGACGGGGTGACGTGGTGGGGTAACACGAGAGCAGGGGTTTAAGCCCCCTAACTCTGGCTAACGGATCCAATAGACAGGCACTCGTGAAGACCGTGTCAATACCAAGGGAAGGGGATTAAAAGATAAGTATATGTGTTCATTTTTATGATATTGTAGTGACCTCTTGGTAGATTTTACCCTAATTAGGCCAAACTATGGGTAGAATATGTTATATTATCGATTGACACCTCATGATGTATGATTATGATAAGGATGCATATAATTTTGAATTACACGATATGTTACAAATGAATATAAATTTAAAAACGATGATTTGACTCGCCACTCTCACAAATTCATTTATTGTCATTATATAATCATTGCAGCTCACTCACTGACTATGTGAATTATATCACCCCCTCAGATTTAAAAACTTTTTTAGCATATACTGTACTTGACTTATTTTGACGTATTGTTCCACGAGTTTTATTGAGAGATGCTACCGGGTAAATATTTATACTCATCTTTATTTACGATTAGACCGCGCATATAAATATTATATATAAATTGGAGGTAAATGTTTTAAAGAAATTTCTTTAAAATATTCTTCTTTAAATCTTTCGTTGCATGATTTAACTTAGGATATCGAGTAAGGTCATGATATTAGTCATAATATTAGCCTTACGTCACCTCGGCATGCGAGTAGGGCATACCCATGCCTCAAGGAGTCACGGCGATCTGTTCGCGTGCTCAACTTACAGGTCGGGGCATGACATATCCATCATGTCTTCTTGACTTATTCCCTTTCTTAACAATTTGATTTCATTTGTGAATATGTTGATGATTTGTATGATCATCGCACTAATAGTTTCTCTACCTTTTATTCTGAAGGCTTTATATTCTTGTTTTAACATTCTAATCTTGTTCTCCCTTACTTGATTGGTGCCTTCTTACATTGCCACCAACCTTTTCCATATCTTATTCATTGTTATGCAGGAGGAAATCCTGTTATATTCGTTTAGGCAGAGGGCCAGGTAGAGCAAATTTATAGCTTTGCAATTGGCTCTGCATGCCATCTCTTCCATAGACATATTTTTCATTTTAACGGGAACTCTCACTTTGTCAATTTCTTCCGTAGGGAATTCAATTCCCTCTTCAATAATCTCCCATGTAATTTCATCCTAGGCGTTGATCATGCGCTACTTCCAATAGCTATTGTCATTGCTATTAACAAATGGAACTTTGTTTGTAAAGCAAGCTTCAAAAGGAACCATTTAACGCCATGTCAAATCTTTTCTTCGAGGGTGTTAACCCCTTTCTCCAAAAAACTTTGCTCTAATACCAATTGAAATATTTGATCCTAACAACCCAAAGAGGGTGAACAAATTATTTGGTACTTTTCGGTTTTTCTAGGAGTTTGAGAGTTAAGAAGAGAGATGAGAGTAAAAGGGAAGAAGAATCAATATAGGGATTTATAGTGGCTCTACCTTCCTTAGTGTATGTCCATTCCCAAGCTATACCTAGATTTTCAATCCGCTATTTTGTTTCAAAAATTGTACAACAACTAGCTTTCTCATGTGCTTGTTACACCTCACAGTTGTTTCACTCAAATACTAACCACTAGCTTACTCAGGTGCTAGCAATCTAACTTGTCTTCAGCAAGACAACTAATCCTTGAGCAGCAAGACCCCTTATTCTAGTCAATTACTAGCATAAATAATGAAAATCAAAGATGCAAACTTTAACCTTAAAGTTCAAATGTGATCTTTGTAGCCCAAATAAATTGAACACAGAAAACTTAAAATGCAAAAGATCTTTTTAAAGCTTTCGAGGGCAATAAATCATCCAAAAGTTGTTTGATCTTCATTTAAGGTTATATTTATAACCTTACTTGATGATGTAACCATTGTAGAACATTTAATGCTCATTTGTAGCCATTAAGGGTGGTTGAGAGATCATTTATTGCTCGAACAGCTTTTTTGAATAACTAGTCATTACTCACAATGAGTCAATAGAATGATATTTAAATTAAACAAGCTTTTGGTTAGGATGAGTTGATTGCCTCTTGAATTTGATCAAAAATTTAAATCCGAATCTCTTCTTGTGTCGACATAACCATTTCATTGTGTCAACATAACTTTTTTTATGCTTAAGCTTCACTCTTCAGTTCCTCATGCAAGTCGATTTGCATTCCTGATGAGTCGATTGGTCTTCTATTTTGTTAAACTTTTGGCTTATGGAGCTTGGTTGTGTCAACATAACTTCTTCCTTGTGTCAACACAAACTTGAAGTACTTTGTCATTTTTTGCTCCATGCCTTATGCGAAACGACTTGGACTTCTTGATAAGTCAAATTCCTCCTGTCCCTACTTATGAGTATATGTATTGTACAACATGCTGGTTGGCCTACAAAGAGTGTTGTGTCAGCTCTATGCACTTTGGCTCAAGATATATGTCATTTGACTGGGTAAAGTAGATATGGTCATGTTTTTAACTAGTGAAATGTTCTGTGGTATGCAACCTTCATGCAAGTTTACTTGGGTTTTAGTGTGAGTCAACTTGTACTAGTCTCCTACGTGCCAATCTGCATCTTGGACATATTATGTTGACATAACTACTTTCTTGTATCAACACAAGTTTGTTCTTAGAATTCTTCTAAATCTTGTCTTGCAAGGGGGTATAGGGCAAGTCAACTAGTGACATGTTGTGTCGACATAACCTTGTGTGTTACAAGCTCTATGCTCCATGTCATGCCTTGTGCCATAGCATGTGTCATGGCTTATGTCATTTCTCTTGTCGTGGCATGGTATGCCTTATGTCATGCATGTGTCGTTGCATATGTCATGGCATGTTATGGCTAGTGTTATGGACTATGTCATGGCTCATGCTATACTTATTTTTCTACGTCTTCAAAGTGTGAGTTGACTTGGGATAACATGTGAGTTGACTTGGCATAGTACATGAATTAGATTCTAAGTTCTGGTTTATGTCTTGACACATGATATGGCTCATGACATGTTCTAGTGCTTCATATGTGTCAACTTGTTCTTTACAAAAGATTTTAAGTACTAAATGGGCCAGTCGACTTATAACTCATAGCAGGTCGACTTGACCTGTACACGTTGTATCCTATTTTTCAATTTGATAGTTAGTGTTTTAAATGTTTGACCATTCAGACTTTGAATTTTAGTTTCATTATTTACAGAATTGGTGAGTTGACTTCTACTTTGTAGGTGAGTCGATTTGAATAGCTTACTGCCTAAGTTCAGTTTGCCTATGATACATGTTGAGTCGACTTGTGTTTTGCCTTGAGTTGACTAACCTACTATTCTGTCTAAGTTTAAAGGCTTTTCAATACTTACCGAGTTGACTTATGCATGAAGGGGAGTCGACTATTCTAGATCTGAGTTTCATATATATGTCTTATATTATTTTTAACTCATTCTAATATCTTCCAAACTAGTTTTTCATTTACTCATCATCAAAACTCATTTTTGCAAATAAAATTAAGTTGAAATCTTTAACCAAAATAATCATGGACTATTGATCATGATGATCTTGCACTAATTTAATATGTCTCACACTTTTAAAATGAGAATTAGAAACCCTAGTTGACAAGATTTCTAGTGGGTGTTTTGAGTTGATCTAATATATGTCTCTTTCTCAATTCTCAATTATATCTATTCTTGGAAGATACAATTTTTGAAAGTGAATAAACTCTTTATTTAATATATCTTATATATGGTTCAATTTATAACTTAGCTCATTCGGTCATAACATTTAGTATATCCATTTTTAGTTTATCTCGTAAAAGTTTAGTCTTAAGCTCATCAAATATGAAACTTTTAACAAACTCACATACACCTATTCCTGGTTATTAATTCTTTCACAAATCTCATGTCTTGTAACATTTAACTATCTTTTGGATCATTAAATCACCACATGTAACTATAACCAATAATTCAATATCTAGAAACCCTAAATACAGTGTTCCGATAAAGGGCCTAGATTGTGTTTTTAAAAAATCATTTCAAATCTTGATATATAATTTGTGAAAGATTTCTTTACTTAGATGGGTCTCACATTTTTATTTATTTCGATCATAAAATATGCATATTGCACATATGTAAATAGTATATATCAAGAAAACATAAATAAAAATACCAACAATTAATTCTAAAGAATATAAAGAAAGAAATTTGTGTATTATAAAAATAATCTTATTAACTTTTCTAACATTAAATTCTTTTTTCTATAAAAAATTTTAAAATATCGTTGTCATAGAAATTTCTAAAATTTTTATGAGTTTAGACATTATTTCCATTATAATATCTCATATTTTTATTATATCAAAACATAATATATGTAGAAAATTTTATCTCATAAAATTTTCTAGAATATTAATATTTGCAATTTTTTATGATTTTAGAAATTATTTCCCTTATGGAATATTTTATAAGAAAACATAAATAAACAACTAATTCTAAAGAATAAAAAGAAAGAAATTTGTGTATTAGAAAAATAATCTTATTAATTTTTCAAACATTACATTCTTTTTTCCTGTAAGAAATTTAAAATATTGTTATCATTGAAATTTATAAAATTTTTATGAGTTTAGAAATCATTTCCATTATAATATCTCATATTTTTATTATATCATAACTAATATATTTAAAAAATATTTATCTCATAAAATTTTCAAGAATATTAATATTTGCAAATTTTTATGATTTTATAAATTATTTCCCTTAGGGAATATTTTATATTCTATTACCTTATTATATAATTTCATTTCATAATAAATTTTAAAAAAATCTGGATTATTAAAATTTCTAAAATATTTTCGTTGTATCATGAAACCCCTCTCTTATATAATATCTCAAATTTCGTATTTTTTATTGTTCAATTTTATTACATAATAACATATATTTGATTAGGATAAATTTTAAAAATAAAAAATTCTTCACAAGATTTCAAAAATTAATTTTAATTCTAGAATTTCAAATTAATTCTTTTCGAAGTGACATTCTCATATATAGGATTTCTAAAAACTTGTTTCAATCAATTTTTTTTTGAAAGAATTTGAATTGAAATTGAAACTATTTAAAAAAAAAAACGTATTTGAAGTTTATGAATTAGAACAAAAATCAAATGCTTAAAAAATTGAAATCACAAATCAAATTCATAATTTTATACAAAAATTCAATCAAAAATATGTGATTTTGAGTTGCGTTGATATCACTATTGAGTGTGTTAAAATTAACGGACAAAAGTGTGGCTGAGATAAAATTTTTTTCTAACACAAAGCATATAAAAATATGATATTTAAGTTCAAGAGCAACAGATAAACAACGAAGAACATGATATACATATTCAAAATTAAATACAGACTTAAAATATAAATTCTTAATTTAATTGAAAAATTAAAACTATTTTGATAGTCGGATTAAGCTCCCCAATTATGAATTCTCAAGTCCATCCACACAATTAATATGACAACTACAATTTTTTTTTTTTTTTGGAAAGATTTGAAAAATCAAATTTCTAAAAAACTCTTTTCAAAATATTGACTTAATTGAAAAACTTATTAAAAGAATAAAATTTTCCTGTTCTATGAGAGAACTTTTCTATCAAAAATTTAGTATGCATTGAAAAACCCATGAAAAAGACTACTTGTAGAGTAACTAGTAGGGCACGGACATATCGCGCAATTTGGTAAGCATTGAAAAACCTACGAGGAAGTCTATTTATAGAGTAACTAGCAGGGCATGACAAGCTGCACGTTGCACGGTGTGTGCCAGGGAAAGAAATAGTACAGGTGAAGAGAGAGAGAGAGTTAAGTTTAATTGTGAAGATTCAAATTATATTTAAAACTAAAATTAAAGTTTTAAGAGATAAATATTTTAAATATGTATTTTAAGTATTAATATTTAATATAAATTTATATAAATAATTAATTTTTAATAAATATTTTTATTTTAATTTAATATTATAAATAATCAATTATCTATAAAAGAAAGAAACTAAAAATTTTAAAATAAATTTTTCATAAATTTTTTTTTTGCAAAAAAAGAAAAGAGAACAAGCCTAAGCAAGTAATCGCGATTGACCGCGCATGAGGATGAATATGGTCATTTAAACTTTTTTAATTTTAATAGTAAAATGTTAAATAATTAATTTAATAAAAAAAGAAATAAGCGAGAATCTTAGTGTTTGTTTGGCAAAGCTTTTTTTCAATTTCTCTTCTCCTTTTAAAGTAAAACCTGCCAAACATTATTTTTTTTAAAACTTTTTAAAAAAATGAGTTTTTTTTATGAAGAAAAAAAAAAGCAAAACCTGCTCAGAGGAGTTTTTGCTTCTCCTTTTAAAAATATGTTATCTTTTTAAGGAGATTAAAATTTTTTTATCCCATTTATGCCCCCATTTCAAACAAAAATTCCATCTCTATCCTCATAACCCTCCCACTTCAACTTCTGCCCTAATTTTTTTTTTGCTCACGGCTGCTTCTCGCTACTCTCTCTCTCTCTCTCTCTCTCTCCTTCTCGGAAAGTGCCTCCCTCCTCTTCCTCTTCCTCCACCATCAACGTCTCCTTTAGGTTTTGGTTCTCTTTGTGCTCATAATCCCGATTGTTCACATGCTTTTTATGTTTATTTGTTAGTTTGATTTGACGATCGTAGAAACCAGGGCACTTAATGACTGCGATGACTGGTTCCTTTAGGTGCTGCGGTGATGGTTGTATTTAATGCATTTTTGACTGCTTATGATCCATTGACAGGAATATCATTTATCATACACAAAGCCTCATTTGACTATTTTTTCATAAATATTTTCTATTTTTCACTTACCCAGAAAATTGTGAACAATGAAATCAATTCTTCATATATCCTCATCATATACCCATCCATTCCCCAAATTTTAGACCTGTTTACTTATGAATATAACCATTGAAGTGCTCTCACTAGTAGACCCTTTTTCTTTATACCGTGAAGGGAAGGAATTGTAATCACCAATATTATATTGTTGACATTTAAATGGTCCTTCTTGTTGGCATTTTTTTTTTAATTTTTAATGCTTTGGAGAAATATGGAAGGATATTGAACTGCTTTTGTTCAGTCTATCTACTGCCATTGTTAAAGTGAAGCAAATTGTTTTATATGCCATTCTATAAGAGGGAAAAATGTTGGACTTAGCTTTCTTGTTGAGTCCATGTGGTGACCTCAAGCACATTTAGGCAAACTATGTTGAAATTACCAAAATGGATTGCTTTAGAGTTAATTGATGACAACATCTAAGGGGTTCCTCTTTCCCTTTTTTTTTAAAAAAAATTATATCTTGGATTTTTTCTCTCTTACTTTCCCTAATTGCACAAAGGTAGAGATTCCTAGACCCTGGTATAGAACCTTATCCCTGTGCCTTGTGTTTGTTAAATGGACATTTAGACTAGATTGCATTGACTTTCTTGTAGCCTCATTAGACAAACTAAAACCAATATGCACTTTTCAATAATTTGATCTAGAAAGATGTATGTTGGCCCCCAACCTTTAGTCGTAAATATGCATATGTTTCCTCTTTTATCCCTCTTTTTTTGGTCCTTGATATTGCATAAAAACACTCTAAAAGTGAAAGTGAGATTACAGGATTTAATGAAATTATCCTTTGTTTAAATTATTTTATATATATTACAGTTATAGCTAGCGAACAAATGCAAATATTGCGGAGCAAAATTTTGGAAAACAAAAAAATATTACTAAGTGGGATTTCAATACTACTATAATCTTACTTCAAGCATGCATGGATGAGACCCATAAGAGTGAAAAATCAGGACTTTCATTTCGAGTTAAGAGATTGGAGGTTATTGTTGAGAATTTTAATACTCATGCTAATAAAAACTATAGTCAAAAGCAATTAAAAAATACAATGGATAGCCTAAAGGTTGAATAGACAAAATGGTTGCAATTAAAAGCAAAAGAGATAGATTTGGGGTGGAACCATGAGACCGGAACCATTAAAGCTGATGAAACATGGTGGAAGCCAAAATAAAGGTAATAATTTACAATTTTATATTTTTAGATAGTGCATATTATAATGCATTTTTTGGTTATATTTTATTTATATTTGATTTTGATGATTATATAGGAAAATCCAAAATATGCTAAATTTCACTATAATGGGCTAGAACATCATGATGAATTGGAATTCATATTTGGAGAAACAGTAGCAACTAGTCAACAAGTATGGACTCCAGCGATGAATATCACAAATGAAGACAATGATAAAAGTATTAATCCGATTATGCAAGAAAATAGTGTTGAACTTGATAATGAAGACTTCATTTTAGATGAGGATTTTAGCTCTATTGCAAATAATTAACTCAAGAGAAAAAGAATAGTATCATATGACACGGGGAAAAAAATGCCAAAGGATAAAAAAAAGGTTGGGATAGCAGAAAGCATGAGACAAGCAATAAACCGAATTGCTGATGCTGTGAAAAATCACAATGCAAATGAAGCTGCTGAAATATCAGTGACATCTACCATCATTGGATAGTACTCAATTTTATAATGCATTCGAGAATTGAAATGTTTGAAAGAAGAATGGGCATTATCTAGTGAGCAATTTGGTTGGGCTATAAATTTAATTCAATCCGGCAAAAGTAAAGTCACTCTTATGTCTTTGCCATCTGCAAAAGATAAACTAGATTGGGTTATATATAACAATAATTTAGAGAAAGCAAAACTATAAATACTTGAATTGTTTAAAATTTGATTTAATATTTATTAATTAAAATTTGAACTTCATATTTATTTATATTTATTTGCTTTAGATTGTATTCAAAAATTTTAGTTCTCATTATATTATATTTATGTGGATGTTTCTCGTATATATTAATTTGTTTGCTATGATATAAATATTTGACTTAAATTTATGTATTTTGGTATTCTTATACAGATAGATTGTGATGATATTATAGCATCAGTAGGAGTTGAAAAAAAGAAGAAAATGAGCAAAATTTTTTCAAAAACTTTATGAAGCAGTAGCAATAGCAGGTGCATATCACATGAAATATTTATTGAAACAAGATAACAAATTTAATTACTATGATGGTTAGAATTGGGTTTTGGAAACCATTACCACTCCAAGTGAAAATTATAGAATGTTTAGGATGGAACCACATGTTGTATTAAAACTTACAAATTTATTGAAAAGTAAGGGATGATTACGACCATCTAAAGATATGATAGAATTGGAAGCAATCGCTATCTTTCTTTGGACTTGTGGACACAGTCAAACAAATCTTAATAACCAAAATAAATTTAAAAAATCGGGGGAGACTATAAGTAGAAAGTTTGCTAAAGTTTTAAAAGCTTTATATTTGTTAGCTAAAAAAGTTATAACAACTCCAGATTTTGAATTTAAATAAGTTTGGTCAAAATTAAAGATGATGGTAGCTATTGGCCTTATTTTAAAGGATGCATTGGTGCTATAGATGGTACACATATAATTGCTATTCCTTCTACCAATGATCAAATTCGTTTCATTGGTCAAAAGGGAATTCCGACACACAATGTCCTGGTAGTGTACAACTGTGACATGTTATTTACTTTTATTGTTGTTGGTTGGCCTGGTACTGCACATGACAGTAGAATTCTTTCAACTGTACTTGAAGAAATGAAAAATGTGTTCTTTCATCCACCAAAAGGTATAATTTTATTTATATGTATACAAATATTAAAATGATTTTTTTTTTTTAAATTAACTACTAATCAAATATATTATTATATTTTGTAAATAAATATTATGTAGTGGATGCTGAATATCCTAATATGAAAGGGTTATCTAGCACCCTATAAAGGGAAGAGATATCACATTCCTGATTTTAGAGGATACAACCAGCCGCAAGGTGAAGAAGAAATATTTAACCATGCATATTTTTCTTTGAAAAATGTCGTAAAACGAACGATTGGAGTTTGGAAAAATAGGTGGCATATTTTAAATGATATGAAGCCATTTCCATCGGTGAAACAAGAGAAGATAATTGTTGCAACAACAACACTCTAAAACTTCATTCAAAATTGTGACAAAGACGATGAGTTTGATAGATACGATCGTAACCCCAATTATATTTTAAACTTTGAGAACGAAAGAAATATCAATGAAAAAATGGATTCAACTTATAGAAGAAAAATGGGTGATCATTACATGAATAGAGTTCGTAATCAAATTACAGTTACATTGATGGAAAATATAAATATATGATTTATATTATTTTCAAATTTTTTTAATTTTTTACATTATTTAAAAATGATTTTATATTTATAAATGTTTGGTTTTAATTGTTTAGAAAAATAATCAATATATTTTTATTTTAATTATTAATATTTATATATTTTATTTTCGATATATCAATTTTTAATCAATCGACGATGAGAATAAAAAATTATATTTTATGTATATGACCTGTATGGTAATTTTATTAAAAATAGAGTTTATAAAAATTGTTTTGTCAAATAACTAATTTAAAAAATGAAATATATAACCAGTTTAAAAGTTAAAAATATCAAACAGTTTTTAACTTTATTTTAAAATATATTAATTTATGCATTTCATTATGAGGAGAAGAGAAGTTAAAGAAAATATCTGTCAAACGGGCACTTAGCTTTGACATTTTGGGAGGAATTCTTTTTTTTTTTATCTCTTGGATTTGGTCCACCACCAAATATTTAGATCTTTACTCCGACTAATCTCGGCCGAACTACTGTCAGATTCCAATCAGGAGGGAACTCTCCCAACGTTATTTTTGATACTATTAAGACTCGAATCTCAATTATTGATATGAAGTGTTAGTATTTTTTTATTAGACCAACTAAGCATTGGTATTTTGGAAGGAATTTGTGGCTCACTTTTATAAACATTTTTTCCACTTCACCGTATAAGATTGAAATATTACGTTTTGTGGGTCCTATCTATTACTCTCATGTGATTTGGAGGGTCTAACTTTTTTATCGTATTCAAGAATCACACCCTCCACTGACACATCACAACCTAATGTCTTTTAGTCGAACAGTAAGATAATTGCACGGATGGCCGTGCAAACACGCGGGAGACCACACAGGCTTGCGCAGCAGGCTGTGCATAAGCACAGTAAACGGTGCACTCCAGCAGCAGACCGCGCAGGCCTGCACAGTAGGCTGCCCAGTAGATCATGCACTGTACAGGGCAGCACGGCAGACTGTGCTGCCTTGCGTGGTACCATGCAGGCGTACTAGAGATCGCGCACGATAAACCATGATCGCAGGTTTGAGTTTTGCAATTAACTGAAATTCCAGATATTTAATTTTCATATTATTTTCAAATCTATTTTTTATTTCAAATTTAATAATCAAAGCTTAAATTTGTCAACAATCTTAACATAACCCAAAAACTTTTCTCCTGCTATGCATTAATTGTTTTTTTGACAAGCATCTCCAATATGAATCAGGACATGAAGCTCCCCTTAATAATTGCTAGATGTCGATAGGAAACAAAGAAGCCGGTTACATGGTGGGAAGGCCTTCTGTGTTTTAAAGAGATTACATGCTAACAAGATTCAACAGAGGGTTAATTCCCCTGTAAAAGGCTAACTGTTAGTCATATTTACGAGTTCCCTATAAAAGGCTAACTGTTAGTCAAGTTTGTGTAGAAACTCACTTTTTAAAAGGAATTTGAGTAAGACGAAGACATTTTTATCAAACTGTCAAATAATTGTCCACTTGTAAGATGAGATCTTTAATTTTGTGTAAATCATATTTACCACATCATTGTGGTCCAAATGTTTTTATATCTTAAGCGAGGGAAAAAGGAACTTAAGCTACCAATACTAAAAAAATATTCTCGTCTTGTTCCTTTTTTAAAAAAAAAAAAACTATTGTGACTCTAATATTCCACTGCTCAAGTCTTTTGAATTTTATATTTCCTTTTTGTTGGTAAGAAAGAAAAAAAAGGTCCAATTACAAGTGCTCATTCAACACACGTCTGGTTTAGAAACATAAGTTAAGAATATGGATCAAGAATACAATCAAATGGCAAAGTTCCCAGGTAGAGTCCATTGACTATGTCACAAAAAAAAAAAAAAAAAAAAAAGATATGATGTTAATTATGAATAAAACCTAGCTTGTTTGGTAGATAAAGGTTCTTGACAAAGTTAGGTTTTTATTTGGTCTATGGTGATTCACAAATATCAACATCAATGCTTTGTCAAAAAGAAGTGGCGTTCTAAAGCTCTCTCCCCTTTCTCGTTATTTATGTCACGAGCTGCATAAATCTGCAAAAATCTGGAAATGGAGATCTCATATTCTTGAGTTATTCTGGTCTATTGTGCCAAAGATTTGTAATTACCTATTTGCTGTATGTGAAAATGAGTGTTTTTGTCCCAAAAACCTTCCCTGAATTTTTTCTCACAAATTTTATTAGTTTTGAAAGAGATAAAGATGCTTGCTTCCTTTACAGATGCACCCCGTAGATATTTCACTACAAAATTAAAGAGTTATATTGACAGCAACATTTACAGATGGTAAGTTTTATTTACGGTTTTTTGAAGTTATATAGATGATTATGGTTAAAACTGTCAAAAATACTATATATTTACCTATGGTTTTAAATGGCCGTCGACAAAAGATTTTCAACCATTGCTCAAGGTATCATAGCTTTTGTATAAACAATATTCTATACTTACGGATGTAAGTACGTCTGTATTTATATATCCCTATCCTTACGGCTATAACTTATGATCGTTAAATATAAGTTTTGTAGTAACAATTTGAAAGATATGTGTATAAGCAATGCTTAGCTATAGCAAGGTATGCTAAGTGTAAAATATGTATATTGACGGTTAGAAAAGTATTGATAAAACTTACTATCTTTTATTGTCAGTTACTATATGTCATTTACTAACAGTTACCACATATATTTGTAAATGTTACTATCTCTTACTATATTTCATTGTGATTACCATAGTGAATATTACTATATGTTAGTAAATATTATTATTTTTTATCATTGAATACCATAGTAAATTTACTATCTCACATCTGTTAGTATAAATTATTGATTGTATCATTAGTTATAGAAGTGTTAGGAAATAGTAATATTTTGTTGTCAGTTATCACCGGTTAGAAAAATTACATTAAAATACGGAGTAAAAAAAAGAGAGAAATTGTTTTTAGCGTTTTGGCGGGAAGAAATTTGATTAAATTGGAGTAAACTGAAAAATTGGAACGAAAAATAAAATTTTGATTAAATTGGATTTGACTTGAAAATTGTTTTTGGTACGAAATTTGATTAAATTGGATGTGAATAGAAAAGTTATTTTGGCGTGAAAATTAGAGATTTTATTATGAACTTGTTATTGAAATGTTAAAATTGTAAATCGTAAATGTAAAATTAAATGTGAATTAAAAAAATTAATATTAATGTTAATGTACTTAACTGTTTTTTAGGAATTTATATAAAATTATATAATATTCATAATTAATAATTAATGTATTATTATCATGTATATTATGTTATAATTAGAAATAAATTATAACACAATATTATATAAATTAGTAATTTAATATTATTGTATTATTAAAATTAATAATTTTAATTATATTAATTAAAAATAAGAATATTAAAAATTTATTATATTGTACTATAGACGGCTCAACCATGCATAATCTTATCTTATTACTATTATATTACTATATTAGTAGTAGAAAATATTACTACATTATACTATATAAATACTATATCACTCCTATTAGTAAATATTACTACTATATTACTACATTGTACTAAAGGGGTCAACCATATATAATTTTATCTTATTATTACTATATTACAATGTAATAAAAATACCATATAAATACCACTACTATTAGTAGTAAATATTATTACTATATTGCTACATTTGTACTAAACCATACATAATCTTATATATTAGTAGTAGTAAATATTACTACATTGTACACTAGTAAGTACCACTACTACTAGTTAATATTACTACTATATTATTATATTATACTTTATATTTAATCTATCGGCCGAAGCATAATCTTATATTATTAGTACACTATTACTATATTACTTTTAATAAATATTACTATATTTTACTATATCACTACTACTACTACTAACTACCACTACTACTAGTAAATATTAATACTATATTACTGTATTATATTATATATTTTAGTTTATTATTACTAAATTGTTACATAATTTTATATTTACATAAAAATCTCATAAGATTATATTATTTAAAAAATAATATTAATTATATCATCATATTTAATTTATATTTCAAAATTTTTATAAATAAGGAATGTTGTGGAGATGTGCGACGATGCATTACATTATTTAAAGTAATAATATTAATTGCACACTAAATTCATGTGATAATTTATATTTTACATTTTATAATTAAGTTATAAATTATATTTTAAAATTTTAAATTAAAGAATATGATAATTAAGTTGTATAACATAGTAATATTATATTATAGTAATAGAGTGATAGAATAGAGAAAAAAAAAGAAAAAGGAAAAAAATAAGGAAAAAAATAGAGTGAGGGTGAGATAAGGGAAAAAGAAGAAAGGTGTAGTGAGATAACAAATTGGGGGGAAAAAAAGGAGAGTGATAGAAAGGAAAGAAAAGGAAAAAAAAAAAAAAGAGACGGTAAGAGTATGTGTGCGCTAGCTTGTGCGGTTGTGCCCCGCATACAAGAATATTTGCATGCGCACGACTACACGGCTGTACCACAGGGCCCCTGCAGCTGTAACGTGCAAGCAAGAGAATATACAATGGTTATAAATATTAAATTATATTATATAATTTCTCTCTTATTATAAATTTAAATTAACAAACACATATACAATTATATTCTTATTCAATTCAACCATATATAGAACCACAATCTTCCCCTATTTATTTTTTGATTCTATGTTTTAGGTTTATTTCATTTTTATGTCTACAATTCTCTTTTTATTTTATTTATTTCTCTTTTCTCATTTATCATTTATCATTTAGTTTTCCCTGTTGGTTTTTGCAATTATGTATTGATTTATGTAAATCAATACATGTATGAAATGTAATTTTTTTTGACACATTTCTTCTCTACTTTTATATTTTAATCAATCTATTTTTATCAAGTGATATGACATGGTAACAAGTGGTAACAAATACTTTTATTATAACAAATAACAAATGGTATCACAAATGGTAACAAATACTTTTATTGTAATAAATAACAAATGGTAATATAACAAATAACAAATGCTATCACAAATAGTAACAAATATTTTTATTGTAATAAATAACAAATAATAATAAGATAACAAGTTCATTTTTTTATCTACGTAGTAACAAGTGATAATATGTGGTAACAAGTGATTTTCAGCAACAAAAGATAACAAAATAACAAATGATATATAACAATTTCTTGATTGTTCCAATACTTGGTAACAAATAGTAAACCAATAATTGTATAAAATTTATATAATATGACACGGTAACAAGTGATTTTTAACAAATGATAACAATATAACAAACGGTAAGACAATAATTGTATAAAATTTATATAATATGACATGGTAACAAGTGATAACAAGTGATTTTGAACAAATGGTAATAACTATTTTATTCTCTATCATATAGGACATGGTAACATGATCTATAATAACAAATAGCAACAAGTGATAACAATGTAACAATTGTATTTGAAGATTGCTCCAACACCTAATAACAAGTTTTAAGGCAATAATTGTATAAAATTTGTATAAAATGTAACTTAACATGGGAAATAATGTTGCATTTGTATGAATGTAATCGTAACAAGTCTTAAAAGCCACATTACTAAACTAATGGAAAATTAACACATATGAAAATATTGGAAACATATGGTAAAAGAAGAAAGAGGTATTCATTATAACTAAAATAATTACTATAGTCCGCACGATTAAAAAAAGACGGTGAAAAATGGCGGATAAATTCCAATAAATTTGAAAATGAAAAACGTACAGGGAAAAAATCACACCAACAAATATTGTGATATCTAGTGATAAAATTGATATAACAAGTAGTAAGTTTATCGTAAAATAAAAGTAGTAAAATTACGAGTAAGATTGTGAAACATGTGATATAAAATGGTGATAACTTATACTTAGTTTGCCGTCACCAGAGTCAAATACGCATAATTGTATGGTTTTTAATAACATGTAGTAATGCATGGTAACATTGTGCACAATGATATGAATTTTATCCTTATAGTAACATTATTAATGTATTATTATTAGTATTATTAATATAGATTATTATTGTTTCTAGTAAGTTAAAAAAAAAAAAATTTGAATGTTGTTATCTAATTTGATGTGGGTTGATATAATAGGTGGTAAGTAATAAATTTAAAATAAGTGATAACTAGGTGATAAATAGTAAGTTTAGAATAAATGATGACTAGTGGTAACATCATGATAATAGTGCTCGTGTACAACAGATTTTATGATAATATTGTGCACAATGGTAAGAAATTTTCCATTATAGTAATATTATTAATATATTATTATTAGAATTATTAATACAGATTATTATTTGTTTCTAATAAGTAAAAAACAATTATTTTAAATGTTGTTATCTAATTTGGGGTGGGTTGATATAATAGGTGGTAAGTAGTAAATTTATGATAAGTAATAATTATGTGGTAAGTAGTAATTAGGTGATAAATAATAAGTGATATAATAACTAGGTGGTAAGAAGTAACTACGTGATAAATAGTAAGTAATAAGAATGTGGTAAGTAATAACTAGTTAATAACTGATAAGTAGAAAGTAGATAGTAAGTAGATAGTAAGTAGAAAGTCTATGATACACTACTGTGGTAACTTAATAGTGTTCGGAGTGTTTTAACATTACTAATTTAATAATTTAAATTATAATGTATTAATAATTTAAAAAACTTGATAAATAGATTTAAATTAAAATATATTAATAATTTAAAAATTTTATATATTTAATTAAAATTTTTACCTGTTCAAAATATATACTATTAATAACTCATAATTCATTCATTTATTCATAAAACATAATTCAAATAAATAATAGATGGTTTGAATATATCAATTTGAATTTAACAATAAGAAAATTCAAAAAGGATAAAAAGAACACAAATGTAAAGTGAAAGAAAAAAATAGAGGTAAGAGTGAGATAAGGGCAAAAAAAAGTGAGAATGAGATAGGAAAAAAAAAAGAGTGAGAAAGAGAGGAAAGAAGGAAAAAAAAAACAAATGAATACATGGTGGTATAGTGGTTAAGACAACTCATATGGTGGGAAGTCGCGGGATCAAACAGCTAGCATTTTTTGCCAGAAAAAAGAAGTCCTACGCGGTTGGGCCGCGCTAGCCGCACTAGCCACGCAATGTGTGCCTACACGGTTGGGCCGCGCAGAACACCATACACGATGCATGCCAGCGTGGCCTACGCGGCTGGACCGTGTAGAGCACCATGCACAGTGAGTGCCTGCGCAATTGGGCCGCGCAGAGCACCATTCGGGGTGCGTGCCTGCCCAGGCCCAGCCGTGCAGAGCACCATGCGGCATACCTGTGCAGTTGGGCCACGCAAAGCACCATGCGCGATGCTTGCCTGCGCGGCCTAGCTACTCGGTGCATGCCCGCACCAGGCCTGTGCGGTTGGGCCTCACAGAGCACCATGCACAATGCGTGCCTATGCGGTTGGGCCACGCAAAGCACCATGTGTGGTATGTGCCTGCACGGCCTAGCCGCTCTGTGTGTGCCTGTGCGACCCAACCGCACAGTGCAGGCATGCCCCCATTTAAAATTTTAATATTATTAATTTAATTAATATAATTTAAATTATTAATATTATTAATTTAAATTATACGATGATATTAAATTAATAATTTATATAATATAGTATTATAATTTATTTTTTATTTTTTGATAATATAGTATTATAATATGAAATCATGAATAATAATACATTAATTATAAATATTATATTCCAAAAAACAGTTTAGCCCATGCGGCTCAACCCCGCAGGCCATAATTAAAAATAATAATATTACTATTTTAAATAACAAATAATTATATTATTAATTTAATTAATATAATCGTATCAAATTATTAAATTATATTAAAAATTCTAATTTCATGATATAAATTTATTTAATTATGTTACTAATTTTATTATATAAAATTTTTATTTATATTAAATTATTAATTTATATCATAGTGTCATAAATAATTCTTTGTATGAGTTTATAATTTTAAATCAAAAGACACAAAACTTTCTATACTTTACATTAATTCCAAAAAAATCAATAAAAATTAAAAAACACACTCGTCTTCCTCCTCTCTTCCTTTCTTCATTCTCTTTGGCACCAAACCTCCTCTCTTCCACTTTGCCGCCAATTTCAACCCTCCTCCTCTTTGGCGTCATTTTTTCGAACCAACAAAATTGGCGCTAAAAATTTGCCGCCACTATTTGTTCATTTATTTGTTTTAGATTTAGATTTAGGGCGCCAGGAAGAAAAAAAAATCAACAAGTGAAAAAATCTATGATGGACAAGATGTGGATGTATTGTAAATCAAGAGCAAGTGATAAATATATCAGTAGAGTTAATATATTTTTTGAATTTGTATCAACAGATATTCAATCTGTAGATGGCAAGATATCATATTATTGTGTCAAATATTTCAACACTTTGAGATTTGCTACACATACGCTCTTCAATCACTTGTTGCGTTATGGATTTCAACACGGTTATGATAACTGAATATATCATGGAGAGAGTAATGAAAAATTTACATCTCAATCTACATCACATACATCGCATGCATCTGTATCCAATCTAGATGATAATATTTTTTATTATAATATGTTTGGCATGTTACATGATGCATTCACACATTTACCATCCGTACTAACTTCTCATTCTCATCCATCAGTGAATGCATCAACTTCGACTTCAACTTCAACTTCAACTTCAACTTCAGCTTTAGATAAGTTTGTTGAATTACTTGAGAAAATCAAAAGGTCATTATATCCAAAATCCAAATATAGTATGCTTACAACTATTGTTCACTTATATTATTTAAAGTATTTATGTAGGTGGATTAACAAATTTTTTTCATTCTTCCTGGTACAAATGGTAATAATTACTTTTATTCTCTGTCTAGCAAATGATAACAAGTGATTTATAACAAATAACAAATAATAAATGATAATAAGGTAATAAGTACGCAATAAGTGCATTTGACAATTGCTCCGTATGTAATTTTATTATACTATAATAAATAACAGATGGTAACAAGTGCATTGTGCATTTGAGGATTCCTCATACAATAGGTGTATTTTTACTATACTATAATAAATAACAAATTGAAATAAGTGTATTTGTATTCTCTATCTATGGTAAAAGTGATAATAAGTGATAATAAGTGATAATAAGTAATAATTAACAAATAACAAATTGTAACAAGTAATAAGTGCATTCGACAAATTGCTCCAACATCCGGTAATAAGTGGTAAGGCAATAATCCAATTAAATTTGTATAATATGGCATGATAACAAGTTGTAACAAATGGTAACAAATGATTTTCAACAACAAATGCTAGCAAGTTATGATAATAAGTGATAATAAGTTATGACAAATGTTAACAACATAAAAGGTATTTCATGATTTATCCATTACCTAGTAAATCCAATAATTATAATAATTGTATAAAATTTGTATAATATGACATGATAAAAAAGAATTTTTAACAAATGGTAGGCAATAATTGTATAAAATTTAATATGGACGTGTTAACAAGTGATTTTTCAAGTACTTTTATATCTGTGGGGTATGATAATAAGTGATAAGAAGTGAATTATAACATAACAAATTACAAGTGCATTTGAGAATTGCTAAAAAATTTATATAATATGGGATGATAAGAAATGGTAACAAATAACAAATCGTAACAAGTAAGGTTTAGGGTATTCTACACGAGATGTATAACAAATAACAAATGCAAGTAACAAGCATATTTCAATGAAAACCGATAAGGTAATAATCCTATAAAATTTGTATAAAACCTAACCCAACATTGAAAAACATGAAAAAAAATTGTTACATATTCATCTATTTGTATGAACCTACGTTAGAAGTCTTAAAAATCATATTACTAATAAGTGTAAAAAATCACATTACTAAGCTAAAGTTAATGGGAAAATAACACATATGAAAGAAGAAAGAAGCTATTCACTATAATTAAAACAATTACTAAAGTTCAATTAAAAAAAAACGGTCAAAAATGACGGTCAAAAAATAATAACGCATTTCAATAAATTTGTAAATCAAAAACACCCAAAAAAATGACACAGACAGATTTATTTTCAACAAATGGCATGGATAGATTTGTTTTGTTTTACACGTAAGATATCTGATTGAAACGTAAAACTTATGTAAAAATTTATAAAAGTTTTTACCATAATAATATATTCTTTCTAATGTTACTATATAATACAACTATAAATTATAACAAATTATAAGTAAGCTACAAAAAAAAAAAAAAAGAAAAGAGACCTTTACCGGTGGTCTTTTGACCGCCGGTAAAGACCCCAAAAACCATATGTAAAGACCCTTGGATCTTCTCCAGCGGCTAGGAAGTCCGCTGGCTATGCCAGTGCAACTAAAGGGCTATGCCAGTGGCCATGTGGCCGCTGGCATTTCTCTGGACATTTGCCAGCAGCCACCTGGCCATTTGCTCTGGACATTTGCTCTCCGTCTCCCTCTCTCTCTCTCTCTCTTATTTAATGCTTAAGCGCCCAAAGCTTGTAATGAAAAACCAGAAGGAATAGCAATTCTAATTCATATTCATATCAGCTGCCAACCAAGTCGCTCTACAGAAATGATAGTAGACGTAATTAAGTAAAATCAAAGCATGAGTCAACCAACAAACTAGCTACACACAAAAAAAAAAAAAAAAAAAAAAAACAGAGAAAACAACATGGTAAAGCGAGGATCCAAGGTTCACAAAAACACTACTCCATCAAATTGTAAAGCCACTCACCATATTCACATTACAAAGTGATTTTTAGACTTAAAAGCGATGGAAGCCAACTTCCCCTGATAGCGCAACAATTCTAAAATATCCTTCGTATTCTCAATTTCATCATCATCCTGAGCCTCTCCAATTCATTATTTATACACTTTGGAATCAGCTCTAGTCCTTGCATCCAGATCTCATTCAGAGCTGGAACTTCCAGTTTCTGACTCAAACATACATGACCCTCTGATTTCTTGTCTCTCGCCGGCACATTCTCTTTTTTATCAGCCACATGCGGCATCTCCTTATCATTCGAATTCTCAGAATTATTCTAACCCTTCGATTTCGTACGCTTTGGGATTTTCCCATCAGCCTTCTTTGACTGAACAGATCCACTAGTCTTCTCATGTCAGCATCTGGATCCTGAAAACCATTCATATTATGAGTTAGAAATTTCTCCATGTGGATCCTCACAATGTGAAGCAACATGATATAACCTCAGACATACATACACAAGATATCCAAAATTGCACCATCCTTGCACTACTAACTACATATTGCAATAAAACACCCAACTACTTCAAGTGCTAAACCCTAGTTAACTTGGGCACGATATCCCCAGCAAGATCTGAAGAATGGAGAGAACGCTATTCTGGATAGACAATAAGTAAAATGCTAATTCAACAAGAAATAGCCATGCTAATAACTATATATTGTGGATTTGATTTTGCATCTAGATATATTCACGATTTATCCATCTTATAATAATATTCAAAAAACTGACACATAATATAAAATAAATTAGTTAATTTTTAAATATACAAAATTAGAAAATAATGAATTATAATCTAGGAAAAACAAAATACACATATTTAAATATTGTAATTGAATGCAATTGTGCAATGTTACCTATGAATGTACTCTTTATGACTATCTATTCCTATTAACAGCATGCTACAAGAGTTTTTGTGTATTTCCTGATGTCCTGTACTTTATATGAAAGTAACAACCTAATTCAAAGCAACGAACAACTAAGTGAAAGTAGGCAGACAATAAATATATAACCAAAGACAAATCAAGTGATTACAAGAAAACAAGGCCATATGAAATACAACATAAGAAATTCAGATGCTTTGTCACAAAGGTGAAAACTTCTGAAATAGAAAACTAGAGCAATTTTTAAACTAAAAAGTACAGATAATTTTTCTGCAATCATCCTAGTCTATTGTTTTCCTCTTTGTTTTGAGGCTTTAGCCGGGATGCTGAATGTTGGGCCTAGTATAGCAGTCTTAGTGGCTTCTGGCCTTCTTTCCCTGGTATTCTCAGAATTTTTCAGTGGATGGAGTTCTGTTCATTAAAGCGCTAAACAAGCAAGGAATAATGTTTATGCTGGTTGATCTCCTAGCTAGTCATGCACATGAAGTTGAATCAGAATTACAGAAGTTTTGTCCTACGTCATCGTTTTCCTTGTCTCTTCTATGGTGGGGGCGGACAGATGACAGAATATGTGAAGACAATAAGACTGAGCTCATTTCACAATAATAATGTCACAAGGTAATTACTTAAATGACCAACTGTGACAAGACTGACCTATAAAGGACCTTTTTTTTCTTGGTTACAAGGGAGGTACAAAGACTTAGTAGTGTTCATTCTTCTATGCAATTTTACAAGACAAATAAAGTCTGTAAAATATTTTAAAAGAAAATCTGATCTTTAAGTGTACAAAGACATCTTTTCAAAACCTGGAATATCTACTCATAACTTATCCTTTTTCACTCAGCATGGGAAAAAAGGATACTTTGATCGTTTGCACGACATGGGTCCACATTTTACCTGAATCTCATACTCCCCAATCATAAATTTGTGAAATGATCTTATCTTATGTTGTTGGTGAAAATGAATTACATGCTCAAGAATGCCAAGACAATAGTCAAGTTCCCAAGGGAAAGAGCTCGAGAGGGAAGTTTTTACCATTTTTTTGCTAATTAAGAGATTAGACATAGAAAAGCAGTGGGCCAAGCTAAACTGAAGTTCAACCAAAGGACATGAGCAGATAATTACAAGATTACCATACGTTGCAATGGTCAGTATAGGGAAGCATTGAAAAGTTGAGATTGAATTTAACTAAAAACGGTAACATGACTTTGCTTTCAAATTAAAGTACCTCCCAACTTTTATTTCAGAATTGCAAGACAGCTTACTTTAGTTGGTTAGGTAATGCTCTCTACTGCAAATAGTTTTAAAATTGGAAGCAGATGCAGGCAGCATATCCAAGAGTCAATTTTTTTTTTGCGGGGGGGGGGGGGGGGGGAAGGAACAAACTAAGCACCAGCTCAATCACTCAATATGGTCAACAATCAACCGCAACCTCCGAAGAAGTCAGAAGTTTACCCGTAAATGCCAATGTAATGGCCTGAAGTCTCAACTCCACCACAACCTGAATGACTGTGGCAAAGCAAAGAACATGAATCGTAAAGGATAAGAGAGAGAAGAGGAGACACAGAACAAAAGCCCTATCCTAGAGAGAAGGGGAGAAAGAGAACAGAAACCGAGTAACAAGTGAAGAAGACAGAGATCAGAAACCCTAGGTTACAGTTACGAAGAGAGAGAGAGAGAGAGAGAGAGATCTTACCGGATGAGAGACGCGAAACCCTAGAGATTCGATCGTATTCGAGGAGAGAGATACATATCCCTAGCCTAGAGGTTCGATCATCTTCAAAGATGAGAGATACGCGAAACTCTAGCCGTCATTGGGGTCATCGATCGTCTTCGATCGTCACTACTCGTTGTCACTGTGTAGATGCGAAAAGAAAGAGATCGTTGCCGATGAGAGAAGGAGAAGAAAAGAGAGAGGGAGAGAAGACAAACCTGAGCCGAAGAGAGAACCAGAGATAATCATCCTTCATCGATTCGTCTGGAGATTAACTTAAGAGGGGAAGAGGGTGAGACAAAGAGAGAACAGTGCAATGAAGAGAGAGGAAAGGGAGAGCGTGACATTTTAGGTTTAATATGACCTGTACCAGGGCCGCTGCTCAAGAATACCAATACCAGCGGTTATCCCGACCGTTGATAAAGGGGCCGCTAATAAATGATATTTTTTTTTATAGTGATAGTTTCGTCATATAAATTTATATTAATTATGATTATTAATATTAATTTAAATAATATAATTATTACCATTATATTAGTATAATATAATATTACCATATTATACAACTTAATTAATTATCAATATTAATATTATTAAATATTATAATATTACTTATTCAAATAATGTTACAATTAATTTATATAATCATGTTTTATTATTAATTTTAAATAATTATTAATTTTAAATAATGTTAGAGAGGTAAGGTTATATTTGGTTTGAATCTATGTTGTTAATGGATTTATAGCAATGTTTTAATAGTATAACAAACTCTACAATAATATTCTAGCAATGTTTTAATATTCCTAAATTGACAAGTGGAATGTTATCGAAGAGTTTATTAAATACAATTGGAATGTTATTGAATTATAAAACAAGTTATTTTCATTTTGGGTTTTGGATTTGAATTCCCTTATTTTTCCACCAATAATTATATCAATATAATTAAATAATATTAAATATCATATAATTAATTATATTAACATAATTAAATACACCATAGGACTATATTATCAATTCAATCAATTTTCAAAAATATAACTTTATATTATATAAATTACTATCACCCACTCGTTATATTCCTTAATTATCATATTCCTTAATTAAAAATTCTAAAATATAAATTAACATATGTAATTAATATATTTTGCACCCTTATCATTTCCACCCCACCTGCCAACCTGCCCATATATTTTGCAACCTAGTGTTATTGCAAATTCACAATCCTTAATTATAAAAAATTTAAAATATAAATTAAGTATGATGATATAATTAATATTATTATTTTAAATAATATAATCATATGAAATTATGTAAATATAAAATTACGTAACAATGTAGTAATAATAAAATAAGAAATATAGCACAATATAGTAATATAGTTGTAATATTTACTGCTAATTGTGGTAGTTATATAATATAGTAATTTAGTATTAATATTTACTAGTACTTGTAGTAGTTATATAGTAATCGAGATAAAAATCTCGGGTTAATTAATAAAACAAAAACAAGTGACAAAAGGAGGGTAAAAAAATTTTAATATTCAATATATCAAAAAATAAAAGTGTGAAAAAGGCGGAAAAAAATGACGGGTTTCGAAAAATTTGTTTCTTTAAAATGGCGATAAACTAAATATATATACTATAAACTCACTCGCTCTGGAAATATCTACACTTCTCATTTCCTTTAAAAACTCTTCTCCTCCCTCAAAGCTCTCAAACTTTCTAACTCAAACAACATCTCATTTCTATCAAAAATTTTCAGCCAACGGATCTCACTCAAGTTTTTTTAAAATATACAACGAAATAAATGAAGAATTACTATTGTAACTGATCACAAAGAATCAGAACCATCCCAGAAACCATCCCAACAACAAGTTGAGTCTGAAGAAGTGCAAGATGCTATCCCAGGTTTATGTTTATGTTTAAAAATAAACAGATTCATTTCATTTTTATAATATATTTTTATATAATTAGTATGTTATCCATTTTTGTATTTGTATTGTTAGCTTCCTCTAATAGCAGATGTTGGGAGTAACATCAAAACTAATCATCATCATTATCACCACCTGAGTTTATCCCAAAAGATGATATTTTAATTTACAAGTTTTTATAATGTACCATATAATTTTATTCATTTTATTACTATTGGTTGAATAGAATGATACGAAAAGTTCATCAAAAGTTCATCATGGATGCTGGATGCTGCATGCTGGAACTGTCACTGGAAGTGTCATTGGAAGTGGATGCTGGAATATTTTTGGTGATTGAAGTCAACATTTTTTGCATGAACATTTGATATGTAGTTGTCCAAAATTTACAATATTTTTCTTTGTCTTTTAGTATCGAGGATTATGTTTATTAGTTTTGTAATTTCTATAAGTGTTTATACCATTATCATGTACATTCCAATGATAATGATATAAAAAGTAGTTCATTTTGTGATAACCTAGTAATTTATACTCATAAAATTATTTCCCAACTCTTTTTTCTAGCGGACGATGAAACTAATAACATTTCCCCACATTTTTGTATGCAATAACTTATACCGACTTATGTGGTGCATATGGTAACACTAGTAATATTTCCTAACCTTTTCTAAATTACAATTGTAACATTTTCTATGACACTTCTATAACACTTTCTGTGGTAACCTACACATATTTCATAACACCTCTCTATGCAACCATAAAGTAGTAATATTTATTACTATTTCTGATAATAATAAAATAGTAACATTTCCTAACGTATATAGTCGACAATATATAACACTAACAATTCTTAATGTTAGGTGTTTGATGATATCTGATGATAAAAGGTACTAACATATCCTAATACATATGCTAAGCGAGAATAAAAGTAGTAATATTTATTAACTCTTGTAATGCCGACAGTAAGTGATAATAAGTAACAATTCTGTAAGCGACGATATAATGGTAACATTTACTAACACTTACCACAAAAAAAATTATAACATTTCTTAACATATACATATGTGTTTTGTATTTACAGACAATAAATAACATAACAATTATTAACGCTCATGTAAGTGACGATAAAATAGTAACATTTCTTATGTAGTAAGATACGACGATATTTTAGTAATATTTACTAATGTTTGTAATAATTGATAATAAAAGTAATAATATTTCCTAACATAGATAGTTATGTGATTACCAATAATAAATAGTTGTAATAATTCTTAACGCTTATATTGAGTGATGATAAAGTAGTAATATTTTCTGTGTTGTATTGTAGGTGACGATAAAAATAGTAACTTCTACTATCACTTTTAACTGATGATAAAATTGTGATTTTTACCCCACTTTTCAAACCGACAAAAAAAGTATGACTTTTACCCACACTTTTCAAATCATTTGGATTGAAAAGAGTCGGAATAAACATATTCCAACCCATGTATAACCAACTAAATGTGTAGATTTTATCAATGGTTTTCTTATATTTATCTCACGATTTCTTCCGTCTCTATAAGCCATTTATTTTGTAGTGTTTGGAAGTAGCAAAATTCTAAAAATTTTAGAAATTATATCATTAGGTTGTGTTTTATGCCTCTTTGCATTATCATGCCTCAGGGCTCAAAAAAAAATTTTATAGTTTACAGGACATTTATTCAAGCATTTCGGAGGATGAGATACTTTTTCAGCAGCAGAGAAACAAAAGCATAATGAAAAAGCATTGAGAACCAATAGAACCATAGGCATGAATCCAAAACGGTCATAGAAAATCGAGCAAGCATAATGAAAAAGAACGTTGGGTTAACTATGAGCAAATGATCCAATGGTTCAAGATCATAAAAAGTGTTTGTATTATATTTCGTTTCATTCAAGAAAAAAGAAAAACACATAATCCAGGTAAGCGTTTCGCTGATCCATTTAATTGCTCAATCATTCTTCTTTGGATCTCAGTTTTTAAGAGAATAGTCTAGTAGTACAAACCCCCCTCTCTCAATTTAGTAATCTTAAATTCAAATTCTTGTACAATAAAAAAAAAAAACTTCTTTGGGCCTCAGCAGTAAAAGGAAAACAATTTGCTCTGATGCCGTTAGGCAAGGGTGAGTCAGGGACAAGGCAGAGTCCTACAGTATTTTCTTCTAGGCATGTGGATCGCTTGCCAACAAAATTTTTAATGTGAACGAAATAATAGGGTCACATAAGGACAGCAAAAGACTCATATATATGCACTTAAGACTCTATGCCTTCTTGTCGTGCTAACATAGATAATGAGATGGATAATGCATTTTGATTCCGTACCACTAAAAATCTTCTGATTTAATACCAGTGTATTATTCTCCTAAGTTACCACGGCTCTCTCTCTTAACTCTCAAGGAAGAATTCATTTCCAAACAATCTGACCACGTAGAGCCCCAATTTGGAGTTAAAACTCTTTGGCTTTTCTTTTACGGATCAGAGAAGCCAAGGTTTAGGAAAGGCTGAAATATGCTTAGAGAATAGAAAATCTGAGTGTCAATTTTGCAGGAGAGTGTTTTCAAACTCTCAAGAAGTAGGCCATCATCAGAGTGCACGCAAATGTAAGTGGCAAAAAGGTAAGAGAAATTATTTTCCTGGCAAAGAGAAATTATTTTCATGGCAACTGAATGCCTAATGCTGGCCACTGCAGCTATTCTAAGCTCTCATGCAGCAAGGCCAACAAGACCTTTCTTTTGTCCTTGATCCAAATCATCACAACCTAAATGTCATAATCATACCAAGCCATTGTCGCTCTCTCCATATTTTTCCATCAACAGTTTCAAGAAATCACAAAAGCAAAAAATAAAGAGAACCGAAATCAACCACAAAGAAAAGCGAGGAAGGAATTCAAGAAAAAGTAATAAAAAAATCAATGAATAACAAGGACAAATACCAAATAATACAAAAAGAAAATTGAAAAAAAAAATGAGACAAAAAATACCAGTCAACACAAACAGGAGAAGAAAACCAAAAGTCGAAAAGCTGGGATAAGAACTATAAACAAGCCCTTCCATACATATCATTATTATTAGGGAGAGGGACACCACTCCGATGGACTACACATATCATTATTATTAAGGAAGATGGACACCACTCTGACGGACTACAATTGATGTAAAGAAGCTGGAACTTTCGCTACAAAAATCACAGAGAGGTTATATTTACAAATTTTTTCAAAACTCCTAAATCAACAAGGAGGAAAGTCAATGTCAAACATCAATCCAGAGAGTCAAATTCAGGTAGCAGGTGGAAGCAAGGATGTGTAGCTCACTCAACTTTGTCTTTCTTTTAGGGAGAGTTCTGTAAGAGGACGACTACGCAAGCGAGAGGACGAGACCACACCCTTGGGGATGTGTAGCTCACTCAATTCTGTCTTTCTTTTAGAGAGAGTTCTGTAAGAGGACGACTACACAAGCGAGAGGACGACCACACCCTTTGCCCCTACGTCGACAACCAAAATAAAAGGTTAAATGGTCGTATGAAAATTAAATATTTAAATTAATTATTAAATTATAACACTATGTATTAAATGTAAAATATAAAAAATATAAACACTAAATTGGAATTATAATACGTAATAATTTAATCTAAAAAAGCACATAATTATTAAATTTTAATTTAAAATTTTCAGAAGACAAAGTATATAAACGTTTAATAACTATTTAAATATTTATATAATACCATATATCTTGATGTAAAATTATAAAAAAAATTATATAATATCAATATTCGTATAATATTTTAAAACAATTTTATTAAATATATAAACATTAAAATAAAATTATAATATTTAATAATTTAATTGTGAAAAACTCATAAATATTAATATTTAATTTAAACTTTTTAAAAGATAAAAAAATGAATATCTGTAATTTAAATTTCTAAATATTTATATAATATTAAATGATAATAAAAAATATTAAAATATTAAATAAAAAACGAAAACTATATTAATTTAATAATTTAATTTAAGTAAACTTATAAATATTAATATTTGATTTAAATTCTATAAGAATAACATTAAATACCTCAAATTAAAATTATAAAAAATCATATAATTCAAAAACTGCCGATAAGGATCCAAGAATTTAATTGTCATAGTCGGTTACTCTATTTTGCGTGACTTTCAGATTTATCTCTACATGATGCTGAGAAAATAGTTTTCATGGTGAGATATTAGTCAAGGAACATTTACCAAACTTTTCAGATAATAGATTTCGCCCTAAGAAAATAGTTCACTCTCATAGGTGTGAATGATATCTAGCATACCATGTCGCACTACCAATTTAGTAATAAATATTTTTTAATGGATTTTTGAATGTTCGAGCAAACCTTTAACTATAGTTGCATGCATCCAAATCCATTAGTCTCATTCTTGCTAGGATCATATATGTCAATCAAACATTTTGTGATTGAATCATATATTCACATCTAATCGACATGCTTGATTAACTTAATGTAAAAACTCCGTTTGCATTACGTTTGGTAGGATCATATAGCAATAAGAACTTATCCTCGTTTTACCCATAGTGATAGATATATGTGATTTCTGATCTCCATTCATAACCTATTAGGGTCACCAAATGTTGATCAATTACACATGGTTAGTATGAAAGTGTAGATATTCATAAACCCTTATTTCCTATGACAACATAACCTTGTCAACTCATGTCTAAGAATTATGTGAACTACCATGATATAGTTGATGATGATTGTTGACTTCATGCAAATGATTGAGTAATCATCAAATGGTCAAGGTAAACCCGCCCATCTAATAAGTTCCCTCTTATTCATAGTATAAGAATTACTACTTGATCGTCATTAGTGACGCATACTAATTGAGGACTCGAGTAAAATAATAATCTTATAGAATAGTGATCGCAAATTCAAGAGTTGTTGATCACAAATTATTAAAGAGATTGTACAAGATGAATTTGTCTTGTATATTCTTGACTCCTGAAAATGAAATCATTAATCAATCTCTTACGAGCATATTCGAATTAAATATCAAAATATATTATTAAGGAATTGTTGGATTTAATCGCACATGCGGAAGCGTGAATTAAATAGATCGAAATTTTCGGGATAAATACCTCTATTAGGCGGTCTCCAAAATCCACCGTGTCGCGATGTCCCTCAAACGGATCGCACGGTCGGATGGTGATCAGGAGGTTAGTCGAATCACCACCACAACATCACAACGCCGCAATCCTCATGTCCGGTGAATCGTCTGACGATGGGAGATTTTCCTACGCGAAAATCTCCATCCCTCTCTCTATTCTCTCTCTAGAGAATATGTGAAACCCTAGCCTCCATAGTTGTCTCCCATGGCTTCTCTCCACACACAAGGTAGGAGAAGGAGAGTTTTCTCCATTGTTTCCTCTCTCAGAAGGAAGGTAAAACCAAAACCACTTAATTGGTGGGGGGTTACCAAAATATTGGTTAATGGTAATTAAGGATGGGAGTTACCCCATTCCTTAATTACCCAAATGCCCATAATGGGCATAAATAACCAACATCTCCCACTTGCACATGAGGGCATTTCACTTCCGTCAATCACAAGATCGCAACTCATGCGATCTATCACATCACCCTACTGGACTTTCATACTGGATTGGGCGTCGTGCGACCGGCGAGTACACCTGCAAGCAAAGACTTCTCGATACACCTGTTAGGATGATCGAGTAGTCACTGTTAGTATAAAAATAACTCGCTATACCCCAGACTCAATGCATTTACATCCATCGAGCCACTTTCCTCATTGAAAGTGATCCCCAATCAATTTGCTCGACTATGTATTCATTATTATGTTTGAATCCCAACATGGATTAACATAATAGGTCGACCTATGAATACATGACAATGATGTAATGTCTATTGGCCTTCCTTTTCCCAAACTCGAATCTATCGGTCTCAATTCAGCTGCTTTCCTAGACCTGCCCCTTAGACCTCAATTTATCTTCCGGGCCATAGGTAAACAGACTAAAGTAGCAACACTGAACCAATACTTCTAGAGACAGCCGAAAGTAATAAGGGCATAAGAGATCCCACCCAATGGATCTCAGGTCTCACACAGTGGGAACGGGGATCATGATCAAACTATCGTCTCAAATAATAGCTCCCACTATCCCATGGTCGTCTCATCACACGTGGTATGAAACACGTGCCACAGTGTTATTCCCCCATCTCTCAAAGGGCATATGTCAGATTTCTCTAACACTGTACAGGTACGGGACTCAGTCTACACATAAGACTTTACCAAGAGATCTCAGAGAGAGCAATTCAGAGACAATATCACAAATCGCAGGTGATATCTGAGATCTCAAACCTGGCTACTTACAGGCAACATGGATGTGGGTATTTCCATGCCGGTCATATTGCATATGACCTCATCCTGAACACATATCAGGGCGACTTATGTTCTAGTAGGGCTACTCTCAAAGCCTCTTACGACTAGAATCCGTCTCATCTCCGCTCACTCAGAGTCGGAGGTGGTCACTCGTGTGAGAGAGTCGACCATGCCTGCCTGACACATCTTTTATCACAAAATCACAATATATGACAACAAATGATGCATAAAATAAATATGTGACTCAATAATGCATACATGTCATATATTAAAATAAGCATCTAAAAATGTTAAAGTATACTAAACCCAATAATTCTTTATCTCTCAAAGGAATCTCTCACAATGGGTTTTCTGAAGAGATCAGCTCTCATGCTGTATGTCAAGGTGTACTTAGATGTCACAATACCCTTCTCGGTAATTTCTCTCACAGTGGTCTTCGGTATTAATGTGGCTTTACTATTACACTTAGGGTCTCATTTGATGACAGTGTCGGTCTGATTATCACAATAATCATCACTGACCTCCCACTATCTGTCACAACCTCTAAGTCTTCCAGAAAATTTCTGAAGCCAACCATTCTCATGAACTGCAATTGAGCACACTAAATAGAGATATACAGGTTCTCTTCTTACTACTCTAAGAAGATAAAACCTTTTACGTTTATTCAGATCACTACTCCCAGTCAGTATCTGAATCTCAACCACAAAACGCAAATCACCTCATCCGTAACACATGGAGAGCTCTGCAGTTCAAATGAGATATTTCAGAATCCTTTTTCACTGCTCTACAGTGATCCCTTTCAGGATTCTATTAATACCTACTCACCAGATCGACTGCTAAATAAACGTCTGGTCATGTATGCCTCATCGCATACATCAAATTGTATATCACACGTGTATACCTCATCGCATACACTAGAAATGTATTTTGCACTGGAGTAAGGGATTCTACTCATCTCCCTTATTTCTTTATAAATTCTAGGGCATGTGTCAAGATTCAAGTCTTTTTATCTTTAGCGATTAGAGTATCTTTTAGGTTGTCATCGTTCTTCTCGAAATGTTTAAGAATCTATCTGATGTAAAACTCTTGTTAAAGAGTCAACACCATTCTTAAGTGATCCCTATGGATCCAAAATCTAAGAATGAACTAAAACCTCGCAACCATGTTACAATGGTCATTAGATACTCTCTGTTGTTCCCAGCCAACAGTATGTCACCTACTTATGAGAACATGCTCATAAAGGAGTCATCGGGACGTATCATATATATGCAATAATCCTACTCGATCATTACAAAACCATAAGATATCACCTTCTCGTGAAATCTCAAGCGCCGCTGTCTAGATGATGGCTTAAGGTCGTATTTTGATTTCTAAAATCAATAGACCTTATCCACCTGATCTACTAGAACGAACCCAAAGGGATGCTCCATGTAGATCGCCTCATCTGGACTTCCACTACGAAAGCGGTCTTTACGTCCTTGTGATGTGACTCTAGATACATGTTCATGACAATCGCTGAAAGATAAACGGATTGAGATAAATTGGACTATGACTCCTCGATAGTCCACCCCTCAGTCTAAGTGTAACCCTTGGTTACTAGACGGGTTCTTTATCTCTTCATCAATCCGTTAACCTTTATCTTGACTTTGAGAATCTACTCGTTCCCAATAGTCTTTCCGCCCTTAGGCAAATCAACTAGGTCCTAAACCCCGTTGATTTTCATCAATTCTTTCTCTTCATTTATGGCCTTCAATAAACGGCATTTTGCATCCTCTCGAGAGCCTCTCGGACCATTTTAGATTTCTCATCATCCTCTAGAGTCGCAACGAGGGTCTCACCCTCAATCGAGAAAACAATGTTTAAATACGCATTCTCGATACTCTTAGGAGGAGAGAAAAATCTTTACCTCTTGATGGATCGCTCCCACTGAGATCAAGATCCGTAGTGGATTCTTGTATCCCGCCGCTAGGCTCCCCGAGCCACTAGGCTCATCCATCGCATAAAGGGTAAGGTCCTAATTGATTTCACCTCTCTTAGGGAAATCATTCTCAAGAAATATAGTATTACGAGACTCAGTCTCAATTATAGTGCCGTTCGTGTTCGCCTAGGAACACATATTTTCTCGCGGGTCTAACTCACCATGTGAATGCGAGAAATCGTGGCACAACCCCATAACCTCAAGTGGCTAAGGTCAGGCTACCTCCCTGTCCAAAGCTCAATGGGGAACTGACTACTAGTCAGTAGTCTCGTAATACTCTTATTGAAACAGAGTCCCATGTGTAGTTTAGACGAATACTTGCGTTCTCGCTCGGTTCTGAGAGTCTCTACTCTCAAATCTAACTGATTCTCAATTTCGCTTATGAACCTCCTGAAGCAGTCTAATGCCCCAGACTTATGCAAGATCAGATAGATGAACAGAAACGCATGTAAGCGTCTATAATTATCTACACAACTTCATTTCTGACTCTCATGCTCATAAGACCACAATAAAAAAAAAGGAAAACACAATAGTTAATTGCAATGGAGTCCCAGCTCTCATTGCATCGCCCAATGGTTTTCTCGTCATTTTGCCGATCAGGCAAAACTCACATACGGGTAACTCGAATCTGGTTAGCGGGTCCAATAAACCTCTCGCTGCTAACCGATTCATCATCTCTTACCCCATGTGTCTAAGTCTACTATGTCATTCATTTACATCATCATCTACGCAATCAGATGTAAAAACAATAGTAGAACGACAAGAAACCATTACTAGGAGTAGAACCCAGCGCATACAATTCATCATTGATTAAAACCAGAATAATTTAGAAAATTATCGTATTAAAAACAAAGGAATAATTTCACGCATATCGTAGTCAATTTTAGACAAGGTACTAAATTGTAGATCCGTCGAATGCCTACAATATTGAGGACGTCATGACAAGTGTCGTTCCCTCTGACAACGACAAATGCTCTGTCCTTAACGTAAATCCTCCAAGCTTAAGGATTCACCTGACGGAACTATATCTACGCACTCCTGTCTCGAGTTACGTGGTCGGTTGCTCCTGATTTCAAAGGAGAGAAATCAGCGAGTATTATAGTGAATGAGACAAATCTCAAACCACGTAAAGAAGAAGAATATTGATTTCTGCTCGTCACACTCACGAGCGAAATGACCAAATCTACCTCAAACGTAACAATTTACTTTGGTCTAATCAAATTCCTTCTTCTTGCGTTCTTGTACCTCGTTGTCGGTTTTCTCGGATGATTTTTTTTTATTACCTAGATCTCGAGTCTCGTTCGCCTGCTTATGCTATTGGCTTAGTGCCGGGGAAGTCCTTACTCGACTCCTCTGAATAAGCATGACTCGAGTGTGGCCTACTCGCCTCTAGGTACTCTTCATCGAGTTCACAATACGTATTCAGGTCAACGAAAGTACGAATACTTTCGTCAAATGTGATATATGATTTCACGGTTTCCCATGAATTAGGTAAAAAACTGGATCACATCCAATACCCAAATTTCATCCGAAATTTACTCGTCCGTATATATTAACTCGGTGATCATACTCGACATTTGTTTCATTGTATGATTAACCCTTTTCTTCTGCATCCTCACATAGGAGCTGAAGAGAGCAACACTATACTCTTTTGGGACGAGTCGAACCGACGTGTTCATAAAATATGACTCGAAAAACGAGACTAAGTCATCGTGTATGCCACTGTTAAGCGTTGCCCTAACTTGGCAAATCTTTTGTCCCATACACGATAGATCTCTTTATCTCGTATATTCTGAGGCGCGGTACCCACCCTGGGGCCCATCATCTCTTGCCTCAGATTCCCGTTAGATTTTTGTCTCTCGAGAATAAACCGAATCTACTGATAAAATCGCGCAGATCATATCATTCAGTTTACTCTCCTTGCAAAAATTTACAAAAAATTTAATACGACAGTTCTCAACGTATTAAGAGAAACATTTGTGACTTGGAAATGCTTATTATCACATTTTTGTACGCCCTACAAATCATCAAGACCAAAATGACTTGAGTACGACCCCAAAGCGAGCGTATGAGTCAACGGACACCATACACCACAACTCGGAATCGCATCTTACCATTTGGATTGTGATTCGGCACACAAAAACCCACAAAAAATCACTTTTATGGATATAGGACCCCCAAAAAATTGAAAAAATTCAATTTTTAGCGACTTCACGTGCCGCCCGGGGCCCACACGCGCCGCCGCGCGCCTCCACGCGCCGGCAGTGAGCCTCCACGCGCTGCCACGCGCCTCCACGCTCTGGCGGCAGTCTGGCTCACGCGCCAGACGCGTGGCGCGGCTCAGACGCGCCTCCACGCGCCTGGGGCGGCTCGGCTCACGCGCGCCCAGTCGCGGCGCGCGGCTCACGCGCTTTCACGCACTGAGCCGTGTTGAGCCGGGTTTGACCGGGTTGGTCAACGGGTCAGGGTTGACCCGTCTGACCCGGTCAACGGGTTCGGTCCGACCCGGTCAACGGTCCGGTTCGATCCGGTCGGGTCGGTTTGAGGGTCTGTCCCGGGTCAGGGTCCGACCCTACCGCTGACCCTGCCCGTTCACGCGCCTGTGTGGCGCGTGAACTCCACGCGCCTAGCAGACGCGCCTCCTGGTGCGTGCGTGTCACGCGCCCGCGGGTCTGAGCCGGTTCTTCTTCGCCCGACGGGTCCTGCAACGGGTTTTTCGACCCGTTTTCTGAAAAACACCATTCTGACTGTTGTTTCTTGCATTTTTCGACTGGAAAAAATTTGTGGGCATCCTCCAAATATTCTACACTCGATTTTAGGAGGATAGAAGCCCAAAAATGGTGGAATTCAACCACCCCAGTCGCGGCCCTCCGCGGCCATTCGGAAATCCCAGTTTCCGGCACCCAAATCACACAATAAAATATATAAAATCGTAGATCTAGATGCAACGAACTCATTTATATCATTTTCATGCATCGATCCGCCCTCTAAAGCCATAGATCTAGAGTTTTATGTCCGTAGGGTCGCAAACTTCGACCGGACTTTTCATGGCCCAAACATGCTCCGAAAATTAAATAAAAAATATGTTTGTAATCCCTGGGCCATGCGTATTCTTGCGGTGTTCTCGGATTCACGAAACTCATCCGTGATCCGGACCCCAAAATTTTAAAAACCCCAAAAATAATTCCGAAAATTATTAAATTAAATCCAACGAATGCTCTGATACCAATGTTGGATTTAATCGCACATGCGGAAGCGTGAATTAAATAGATCGGAATTTTTGGGATAAATACCTCTATTGGGCGGTCTCCAAAATCCACCGTGTCGCGATGTCCCTCAAACGGATCGCACGGTCGGATGGTGATCACGAGGTTATTCGAATCACCACCACAGCATCACAACGCCGCAATCCTCATGTCCGGTGAATCGTCTGACGATGGGAGATTTTCCTACGCGAAAATCTCCATCCCTCTCTCTATTCTCTCTCTAGAGAATATGTGAAACCCTAGCCTCCATAGTTGCCTCCCATGGCTTCTCTCCACACACAAGGTAGGAGAAGGAGAGTTTTCTCCATTGTTTCCTTTCTCAGAAGGAAGGTAAGACCAAAACCACTTAATTGGTGGGGGGGTTACCAAAATATTGGTTAATGGTAATTAAGGATGGGAGTTACCCCATTCCTTAATTACCCAAATGCCCATAATGGGCATAAATAACCAACAGGAATATTTCTATTTCAAAACCAATATTATTAGTGGTAATATATGTTCATATAGGACGAGTAGTACTCTGGGGTATCCTACCGATTTTAAGTGAACTTCTAACTAAATGTTAAATGACAGGAGATGTTTTGAAACAATTAATAACCAAGAATATGTGTACCTAAGATTGTTAGTAATTATAGGCAAAGTGTTTTCTTAATAAACTACTATATATCAAAATAAACTACTTAATCAGTTCAAGATAGAAGAATGGATATAACTGAAGTCAAGAGTACTACGTGCTAAGTTGGTGACTGAATCATGCATGAGATACATTAGGCAAAGTGTTTTCTTAATTATAAAGTACTCTCTTTCAAGCTTGGACGTACACGAGGAATAGACTTACCTCATAAGAAGTCAATCACCCACTAGAAAAATCTCTAACTAAAGTTTCCGTTTCTTATTTTCACTACTAGAAAACACGATTTTAACGATAGAAAATTACCAACAGAAAAATATCCGTCGATAATAGTAACAGATTTATGATGGATTAACATCGAAATTAATACCGAAAAATTAGCGATAGATTAACGACAAAAATTAACGACGGAAATATTTCCGTCGCTAATCCGTTACTATAATGGTCCAAAAAAAAATTGTAAAACGCATCAGTATCGAATTACCAACGGAATTTTTTGTGATGGAAAATTTTCGTTGCTAATCCGTTGGTATAGTAGTGGTGGGTAAAAAAAAAATAAATAAATAAATAAATATAGCTATCAGCGACGGATTAGCAACTGAAAAATTAGCAACGGAACCTTGAGCAACGGATTACTGACGAAAAATTTAGTGATAGATTACCGACGGATTTTTTAATTTTTTTTTAATTTTTTTTATTTTTTTTTAATTTTTTATTTAATAATTCCTTTTCCTTTTCTTTTTATTTTATTTTGTGAAAAAATAATATTAATTTATTTTTTAAAATTTTGTAATATTTTATTTTAAATTATTATTTTATTATTATTATTTTGTAATAAATATCATTTTATTATTTCATTTTTGTAATATTTTATTATTATTATTTTATAATAAAATATTATTTTAAATTATTTTATTATTATTAAATAGAGTGTGATGAAGAGAACAAATAATAAAAAAAGGATAAACAAGAGAGTTTAATGTGATGCGTTGATTGTGATATCCTTGTGTTTTTGTTTGTACGCAGATTCAAGTAGTGACGGACGCGGTGAAGAAGGAATTTTATGCATAATAAAGCTAGTCAACACATGGGCTGGTGTGTGGGCCGGGCGGGCGGGTGCCACATGGCTGAGCGTGTGGAGCCTGCTGAGAGCTCAAAAATCAGCGACGGAATTTTTTTCATCATTGATTTATTTTCAAATTTTTTTCTTTTTTTCAGCAACGGATTTTTTTATATCGCTAATATTAACGACGGATTTTTTTCGTCGCTAATCTAATACTGATATTTGCGACGGAAAAAAAATCTGTCGTTAAAAATTAGCGGGGTCATTTTTTGCAACAAATTTAGCGATAAAAAAAATCTGTTGCTGATATCTTTTAGTAATGAAAAATGGACTTTTAACGACAAATTTTTTCATTACTGAAAGTTCAGTTTTTAGTAGTGTTTGGAGTTATTTGATAATTCGATTTTATGCCTATTTTTTGAACCTGATTTCAATGACTTTTTGCATGCTTCAAATATAAAGTTACTATATGTCAAATTCAAAATAGTTTAATATTGCTTTTAGTTCCAGAATAAAGTGGAAATCGAGAAAAAAGGCCAAAAGACATGAATATGCATGTCAAATGAACAAAATCAAGAATGGAGGAAATTTATGATATTTTGGCCAAATGCACAATTTTGGAAATTTATAACTTGAGTTACAATTGTCGAAACTAGATGATTTAGAAGTCGTTGGAAATCTTGAAAATAGAACTTAAACTTCTTAGCTCAATACGTTTTCAGATTCAGATTGCAGATAGGAGGAAATCATAGCCAATTTTGAGTCTCAGATTAGAAAATTCTGTTTACGCAGTCAACTTTAAAAAATTATATCTCGAGCTGTACAATTCCGATTGGCTTAATTTAGACGTTATTGGAAAGATAAAAATGAGCTCTACAACTTCTATATTCGAAAACCTGATGTTAATTGGAAGGTGGGTTAATCCCTTTTCGAATTTAGATAGGGTAATTGAGCGAAGTGGTTAACATTTGGTTAAAGAACCAAGGTCTCTTCCCTATTCAATAAGCCCAATGATACTTATTCTCAAGCCCAACCCAGCCAAACCCACATTTAAGCCCATTCTATGAGGGAATAACCAGGAACAAAATTCAGTTTCACTCACAAGCTAAAAACCAGAATTCTACATGCAATTGAAGACCAAATTGTGAGAGGGTTTGAAAAGAAGAAGGAAAGAAGCGAGGATTGGAATTTGATTAGGATCGGAGAGTTGAAGAACTCTTTTTTTTTATTATTATATCAATCGATATTCGAAATCATATTTCAACTAATTTGGTATGGAATTTACAGTTATCCATTTATGAAATCTATACTCCTAACGTAATTTGCTCTATGCCTAAATCACGAATCAAACTCGTGATCTTGATTAAAAGATGTAACACCAAATCCTATTAGGTCAATTGACCGTTGGTAGAGTTAAAGAACTCTACATAAACAAAAGCTTGCACAGACACTACTAGAAAACATAGTATCATCGATGAAAATATCTAGTACTAAAACCACCCTACTAAAAATTAAACAGAATTTTTCCGTCGTTGAAAACCACCCTATTAAAAATTATCAACGGAATACCATCTGTCACTAAAATCAGTGATGGAAAAAAATTCGTTGCAAAACTATCTATCACTGATAAAAGAAAATATGTAAAAATATCAGTAACGGTTCTGTCGCTGATTCTTGGAGCCCTCAGGAGTGTGCACGCCTTGACACTCTTCTACCAAATCACACACGCACGTGCACTGACTTTCTTTAATTTGCTCAAAATGCCTCCGGCCTGCCTTGATGTGAACCCGTTGGGTATAAAAACCCTAAAACTCACGAACAAGTTAATTTAGTTCAAAAATCGTCCTAACGAATTATTTGAATCGGTGGAATTAAAAATCTCAACCCTTGCCCTAAAGGAGGAAGAACCTAAGGTATATGATCTTAAATCCGTTTCTCACTAGATCAAGAATCTTGGTATAAATATAAAATGTATGACGCCACAATCTAGATGGTTCGAAATCTAGATTGATAAGTCAAAAAACTAAACAAAACTCCTATCTTGAATAAGTTCAAAATTCTCAAAAAAAACAAGACCTGTATGAAGAATTCTCACAATTTTATTAATTCTCATCAAAGTGTTGTTTTTTACACAATATATAATGGTCTATTTATAGCCTAAAGGTCAAAACTTAATTGGCAACTAAAAATTTAATAACTCCCTAAACAATAAAAAATCAGAAAACTAAAGCATAAGTTATAAAAAATAAAAATTAGGAAACTAAATAAATCAAACTATTTTGATCAAGTTTTGCTGCTATTTTTCTTTATTTTCGTCATCCCTTGGTTTTGGGTAGTTTTAGGCCTTTTATTCTTCCAACTAGATTTGTATAAACATAATTAAGACCCCTTTTAGTTCTTTATTTATTTGGACTCCAATTTCTTGTTGTAAAACCCCATGAATTAAATTATTCAGTACTTTTTTGAATCTTTTAACTCGGGCCTTTGCCACCGGCCCAACTGGAACTTGAGTTGGATCTCATGAATTCTTTGCAATCTTGATGATCTCATCATTCCCCTCCTCTTGAGAAGAATTTGTCCTCAAATCGTCATCTATATCAAAAGGACTCAAGTCAGTAATATTGAAAGTAGCACTAACATAATACTCACCTGGTAAATCAAGTCTGTAAACATTATCGTTGATCCGTTCTAGTACCTGAAAAGGACCATCTCCTCGGGGCAACAACTTGAAACGTTTCTGTGCCAGAAATCTTTCCTTCTGCATGTATAACCAAACCCAATCACCGGGTTCAAAAATCAACTTGTGACGTCCCTTGTTAGCTTGCTTGATGTATTGTTCGGTCCTCCTCTCTATATTGAACCGTACTTTATCGTGAAGTTGCTTCACAAATTCTGCTTTTTTCTTACCATCTAAATTCACTTGCTCAGAAATAGGTAAAGGTAAGAAATCCAAAGGAATTAGAGAATTAAAACCATAAACAATTTCAAACTGTGAGAATTTAGTAGTAGAGTGAACAGCACGATTATATGCAAACTCAACATGTGGCAAACATTCTTCCCAAATTTTAATATTTTTACTAATGACAGCTCTCAACAAAGTGGATAAAGTTCTGTTGACTATTTCTGTTTGACCATCAGTTTGAGAATGACAAGTTGTTGAAAATAAAAGTTTCGTTCCTAACTTTCTCCATAATGTCTTCCAAAAGTAACTCAGGAACTTAGTATCCCAATCTGAAACGATTGTTTTAGGCATCCCATGTAACCTCACAATCTCCCTAAAGAATAATTTCGTAATATGAGAAGTATTGTCAGATTTATGACAAGGAATAAAATGAGCCATCTTAGAAAATCGATCTACAACTACAAAGATCGAATTTCGTCCATATTTATTCTTAGGTAAACCCAAAACAAAATCCATTGAAATGTCAATCCAAGATAAACTAGGAATAGGTAGGGGTGTGTAAAAACCATTATGTTGAATCTTAGATTTAACTTGCCTACAGGTAATACATCTACTACAAAATCTCTCAATGTCTCGCTTCATGTGTGGCCAATAAAAGTACTCTTGTAAAATTGTCAAGGTTTTGACAACTCCAAAATGTCCCATCAACCCTCCGCTATGAGATTCTTGAACTAACAACTCTCTCAATGAACAATTTGGCATACACAACTTATTTTCTCTAAACAAAAAGTTCTCATACCTATAGAATTTGCCCTCTGCAGATTTTACACATGTACTATAAATTTCTCCAAAATCATGGTCATCATGATAAAGTTCTTTAATATACTCAAAACCAAGAAATTTAGCATCAAGAGTAGAGATTAAGGCATACCTACGTGAAAGTGCATCCGTAACTACATTCTCCTTATCTTGTTTATATCGAATGACATAAGGAAAAGTTTCGATAAATTTCATCAATCGAGCATGTCTCTTATTCAGCTTATGTTGACTTTTCAAATGTTTCAAAGATTCATGATCCGTACGAATAACAAATTCTTTCGGCCACAAATAGTGTTGCCATGTCTCCAAAGCTCGAATCAATGCGCACAATTCTTTGTCATAGGTAGGATAGTTAAGTGCAGCCCCGCTTAACTTCTCGTTAAAGTATGCAAGTGGTCTTTCATTCTGCATAAGAACAGCGCCTATACCCACACCAGAAGTATCACATTCAATTTTAAATGTTTTAGAAAAGTTCGGTAAATCAAGTAAAGATGCATGAGTAAGCTTATATTTAATAAGTTGAAACGACTTCTCTTGCTCTTCACTCCATTGAAATGCAACGTTTTTCGTGATGAGTTGTGTAAGCGATGCAGCGATAGTACTAAAATTTTTCACGAACCTCTTGTAAAAACTAGCAAGACCATGAAAACTTCTAACATTACCTATATTGGAGGGGGTTGGCCATTCTTGGATGGCTTTGATCTTCTCTTCATCTATCTCGATACCTTTAGCACTCACAACAAAACCTAGAAAAACAAGCTTGTCGGTGTAGAATGTATACTTTTTGAGGTTAGCAAATAAATTTTCTTTTCTAAATACATCCAAAACCGAATGCAAATGTGAAACATGATCATGCAAACTTTTGCTATATATCATAATATCATCAAAATAAACAATCACGAATTTACAAATAAAAGCACGCAAAATATGATTCATTAAGCGCATAAATGTACTAGGAGCATTGGTTAATCCAAATGGCATAACTAACCACTCATACAACCCATATTTAGTTTTAAAAACTGTTTTCCATTCATCTTCTTTTGTCATTCGTATTTGATGATATCCACTCTTAAGATCAATTTTAGAAAACACACAACCACCATACAACTCATCTAACATATCATCTAAACGAGAAATAGGGTGTCGATATCTTACCGTTATATTGTTGATGGCTCGACAGTCAACACACATCCTCCATGTTTCATCTTTCTTAGGTACCAAAATCACCGGAACTGCACATAAACTCATACTTTCTATCACATGCCCCTTTTCCATCAACTCTTCGACTTGTCTTTGAAGCTCCTTCGCCTCTTCTGGATTGCTTCTATATGCCGGACGATTTGGAATTGATGCACCGGGTATAAAATCAATTTGATGTTCAATCCCTTGGATAGGTGGCAAACTTTGGGGTAGATCTTCAGGAAACACATCTTCGAATTCCTACAAAAGAGAAACAATAATATTCGACAAAGAAGGGTTAAGTTGGTCAGAGTTTAAAAGAAATTCCTTGTACATAAGTATAATCATCGGCCGTCTTGAGAGCATCGCTCGCTTAACCTCACTTGTTTTGGCATAAAAATTCTTTTGTTTTCTTTCGGATTTTACCTCATTGGCCGAACTTTTCTCTCTTTTCTCTTTCTCACCAAATTCAGCATTTCTCTCTTCTTTTCTCTCTTTTTTCTCTTCTCCCAACCCATTTTGATCTTTTTGTTTCTGTTGCTCACTCAATTTTTGAAACCTCACTCGGTCTTCATAGAATTGCTTTGGTGTCATCGGAATTAGAGTGATTTTTCATTGGTTGAACATGAATGAATATTTGTTGGTGAAGCCGTCATGTTGCACATGTCGATCAAATTGCCAAGGCCTTCCTAACAAAATATGCCCAGCTTGCATTGGCACCACATCACATAACACCTCATCTTCATATTTCCCAATCCGGAATGGAACAACAACTTGTTTTGTAACCCTCACTTCTCCACTATCATTCAACCATTGTAGCTTGTATGGTTGAGAATGTTTAGTGGTTGACAAATTCAAATTTTCTACTAAAATCTTACTCGCAACATTAGTAAAACTACCACCGTCAATGATCAAAATGCATACATTGTCTTTCACATGGCAACGAGTGTGAAAGATATTCTCCCGTTGTACTTCTTCTTCATCTCCTTTGGCTTGTAAGCTTAAGACTCGACATGTTATTAGCGTTAACATCTCACCATGTTTAGCCCCATACTCCTCAGCTCTGATGGGGACGTCTTCCAATGGAGACAAACAATCAATGTCACCTTCATCTTCAGACTCGGTTGCACCATTTTCCCGAATCACCATAACTCATTTGTTTGGACATTGGCTAGCTATATGTCCTCTTCCCTGACACCTGAATTATTTAATCTCACTAGATCGAGTTAAAGTATGGGTTGACTTACTTTGAGAAGTCATGGTGGAGATAGCTAGTTTATGTTCAGGCTTAACTCTGGAGATAACTGAATTTTCTTCTTTCTTCGGATAGCTCATTCTCCAAGATGTTGCATTTGGAATCTGTAGTGTTAGTTTTGGTCGTGTGTTACCTCTCTTGAGCTGCCTTTCAACCTTGATTGTCATATATACTAAATCCTCCAACTCCACATAATGGTGAAACTGGATCGTATTGGCAATTTCTCGATTTAAACCATTCAAAAATCTAGCCATCGTCGCCTCTCTATCTTCTTCCACATTAGCTCGAATCATAGTCATCTCCATCTCTTTGTAATACTCATCTACGCTTCGATTACCTTGGTAGAGACTCTGTAACTTGAGATATAAATCCCTATAGTAATGACTCGACACAAATCGTCGTCTCATCACCCTCTTCATCTCATCCCAAGTTTCAATGGGTCGATCCCCATTCCGTCGTCTACTGATGCACAACTGATTCCATCATACAATTGCATAATCAGTAAACTCAATAACAGCAAGTTTAATTCTCTTTAATTCAGAATAGCTGTGACAATAAAAAACTAACTCAATCTTCTTTTCCCACTCAAGATATGTTTCGGGATCACTTTTATCTTGAAACGACTGAATTTTCATCTTGATACTACATAAGTTGTTGTCTACCCGATTATTAATTTCTCTATTTTGACCAAGTCTCCTATGACTACCCACTAACAACCTATCAAACTCTTCTTCTAACTCATCCCCTTCAAACTCATCCACAACTTTAGTTTCTCTTTGATGAAACCTATTCCTCCTGGAGGGGGCTGGTACTATTGATGGTTGCCCCCTTTGCTACCCCTATTCCACCTTATCCAACCTTTCATGTATAAGATCTAACTCACTCTTCATCATCCGTCTCATCTCCCCCATAAATGCTTGTAGTTGTAGATTCGACCCAACCTGTGGTTGAACCTCCTCACTTATGTTATCTTTTTGATTTTGAGTCATGATTGGAATCTGCAAGATAATGTTAGAATAAAATAGGAAAGAAACTCACCACACTCCCTCACGTATTCCACTCAAAAATAATGATTCACTCAAATCCACTCGTGTTTCACTCTATGTATTTGGCTTTTATTTTCAATGAATTCTCTCTTGTCTTTTACCACTTTGCTTCATTTAGTCAAGTTCTTTATTGAACTCGAGAACTCAACTCAAAAATAATTGTCTTATGAAATTCAATGACTTATATAGAAGAAAGTATAACAAGAAAAGTAAAAAGGAAAGAGAAAAATAAGGAATAAAAAAAGTAGTAAATTTAAAAAGAAATTTCTAAATTAGAAAGAAAACAGCCAAGGAATGAGATAAATAAGGAAGGTGAACAAATAAAGAAATAGTTCATGAAAGGAGAACAAATATAGAAGGTTTAAATTTAGGTAAGTATACAATAAGGAAATATTTTAAACCCAACCAAAAAAAATTTAGAAATTTCTAATTCAAATTTGGTAATAACACTTTAAAATTTGTCAAATTTAAACAAAATTACAAAATGAAAAATTATCAATTTTGTAAAATTTGAAAACTGCCATATTTTTTTTTCACGGCCTCTTCTCTTTTTTTTTGTGGGTCTTTTTTTTCTCCTTTTTTTTTGCCATTCTTTTTTTTTTCACGGCCTTTTTTTTTTGCCCTTTCTTTGTCCTTTTTTTTTTGAGAATATGATAGTACAAAAATAAAGAATAAGTACACCAAAAATAAGAAATAAACCAACGAATAAAGAGTTTTCAGACACAAAAAAGGAAAAAAAGATTAAATAAGAATAATTCGAAGGAAAAAATATATGGATTGACTCTGATACCAACCGATGTGAACTCGTTGGTATAAAAACTCTATAACCCACGAACAAGTTAATTTAGCCCAAAAATCGTCCCGACGAATTATTTGAACCGGTGGAATTAAAAATCTCAACCTTTGCCCTAAAAGAGGAAGAATCTAAGATATATGAGTTTAGATCTATTTCTCACTAGATCAAAAATCTTGGTATAAAGATGAAATGAATGACGTCACAATGTAGATGGTTTGAAATCTAGATTGATAAGTCAAAAAACTAAACAAGACTCCTATCTTGAATAAATTCAAAGTTCTCAAAAGAACAAAATTTGTGTGAAAAATTCTCACAATTTTATTAATTCTCTCCAAAGTGTTGTCTTTTACACAATGTATAATGACTTATTTATAAGTTAAAGGTCAAAACTTAATTGGCAATTAAAAATTTAGTAACTCTCTAAATAATAAAAAATCAGGAAACTAAAACATAAGTTACAAAAAAGTAAAAATTAGGAAACTAAATAAATCAAACTATTTTGACCAAGTTGTACTGTTATTTTTCTTTATTTTCGTCCTCCCTTAGTTTTGGGTAGTTTTGGGGCTTTTATTCTTCCAACTGGACTTGTATAAGTATAATTAAGACCCCTTTTGGTTTTTTATTTATTTGGACTCCAATTTCTTGTTGTAAAACCCCCTGAATTAAGTTATTCAGTATTTTTTTGAATCTTTTAATTCGGGCCTTTGTCACTGGCCCAACTGAGACTTTAGTTGAATCTCGTGAATTCCTTGCAATCTTGATGATCTCATCATGCCTCTAGCCGGTTCAATTTTGCGCATATGCTAAATATTAGAAATACCACAACTACCGGACCACAATGAGATATCTACCCTTATTCTTTTTTTACTTGTTATTTTTTTCTCACATTTTTTTAATAATAATAAAATAATATAAAATAATAATTTATTATAAAATAATTAAATAATTAATGTTAGCTTAAAATAAAATAATAAAAAATTTAAAATAATAAATTAATATTATTCTTCTACAAAATAAAATAAAAATAAAAATAAAAATAATTATTAAATAAAAAATAAAAAAATAAAAAAAATATGTCGTCAATCTTCTTTTCCCACTCAAGATATGTTTCGGCATCACTTTTATCTTGAAACGACGGAATTTTCATCTTGATACTACATAAGTTGTTGTCTACCCGATTATTAATTTCTCTATTTCGACCAAGTCTCCTATGACTACCCACTAACAACCTGTCAAACTCTTCTTCCAACCCATTCCTTTCAAACTCATCCACAACTTTAGTTTCTCTTTGATGAAACCTATTCCTCCTGGAGGGGGCTGATACTATTGATGGTTGCCCCCTTTGCGACCCCTATTCCACTTTATCCAACCTTTCATGTATAAGATCTAACTCACTCTTCATCATCCGTCTCATCTCCCCCATAAATGCTTGTAGTTGTAGATTCGACCCAACCAGTGGTTGAACCTCCTCACTTATGTTATCTTTTTTGATTTTGAGTCATGATTGGAATCTGCAAGACAATGTTAGAATAAAATAGAAAAGAAACTCACCACACTCCCTCACGTATTTCACTCAAAAATAATGATTCACTCAAATCCACTCGTGTTTCACTCTATGTATTTGGCTTTTATTTTCAATGAATTCTCTCTTGTCTTTTACCACTTTGTTTCATTTAGTCAAGTTCTTTATTGAACTCGAGAACTCAACTCAAAAATAATTGTCTTATAAAATTCAATGACTTATATAGAAGAAAGTATAACAAGAAAAGTAAAAAGAAAAGAGAAAAATAAGGAATAAAAAAGTAGTAAATTTAAAAAGAAATTTCTAAATTAGAAAGAAAACAGCCAAGGAATGAGATAAATAAGGAATGTGAACAAATAAAGAAATAGTTCATGAAAGGAGAACAAATATAGAAGGTTTGAATTTGAGTAAGTATACAATAAGGAAATATTTCAAACCCAACCAAAAAAAATTTAGAAAATTCTAATTCAAATTTGGTAATAACACTTTAAAATTTGTCAAATTTAAACAAAATCACAAAATGAAGAATTATCAATTTTGTAAAATTTGAAAACTGCCCTATTTTTTTTTCACGGCCTCTTCTCTGTTTTTTTTTTGTGGGTCTTTTTTTTCTCCTTTTTTTTGCCATTCTTTTTTTTTTTCTTTTTTCACGGCCTCTTTTTTTTGCCCTTTTTTGTCCTTTTTTTTTTGGAATATGATAGTACAAAAATAAAGAATAAGTACACCAAAAATAAGAAATAAACCAACGAATAAAGAGTTTTCAGACACAAAAAAGGAAAAAAAAGATTAAATAAGAATAATTCGAAGGAAAAAAAAATATGGATTGACTCTGATACCAACCGATGTGAACTCGTTGGTATAAAAACTCTAAAACCCACGAACAAGTTAATTTAGCCCAAAAATCGTCCCGACGAATTATTTGAACCGGTGGAATTAAAAATCTCAACATTTGCCCTAAAAGAGGAAGAACCTAAGATATATGAGTTTAGATCCATTTCTCACTAGATCAAAAATCTTGGTATAAAGATGAAATGAATGACGTCACAATGTAGATGGTTTGAAATCTAGATTGATAAGTCAAAAAACTAAACAAGACTCCTATCTTGAATAAATTCAAAGTTCTCAAAAGAACAAAATTTGAGTGAAAAATCCTCACAATTTTATTAATTCTCTCCAAAGTGTTGTCTTTTACACAATGTATAATGACTTATTTATAAGTTAAAGGTCAAAACTTAATTGGCAACTAAAAATTTAGCAACTCTCTAAATGATAAAAAATCAGGAAACTAAAATATAAGTTACAAAAAATAAAAATTAGGAAACTAAATAAATCAAACTGCTTTGACCAAATTGTACTGTTATTTTTCTTTATTTTCGTCCTCCCTTAGTTTTGGGTAGTTTTGGGGCTTTTATTCTTCCAACTGGACTTGTATAAGTATAATTAAGACCCCTTTTGGTTTTTTATTTATTTGGACTCCAATTTCTTGTTGTAAAGCCCCCTGAATTAAGTTATTCAGTATTTTTTTGAATCTTTTAATTCGGGTCTTTGTCACTTGCCCAACTGAGACTTTAGTTGGATCTCGTGAATTCCTTGCAATCTTGATGATCTCATCATGCCTTTAGCCGGTTCAATCTTGCGCATATGTTAAATATTAGAAATACCACAACTACCGGACCACAATGAGATATCTACCCTTATTCTTTTTTTACTTGTTATTTTTTTCTCACATTTTTTTAATAATAATAAAATAATATAAAAAATAATTTATTATAAAATAATTAAATAATTAATGTTAGCTTAAAATAAAATAATAAAAAATTTAAAATAATAAATTAATATTATTCTTCTACAAAATAAAATAAAAATAAAAATAAAAATAATTAATAAATAAAAAATAAAAAAAATATGTCGTTAATCCATTGCTAAAATTCTGTCGTCGTCGATAGTTATACATATTTTGTTTTTTTTTTCTTCTTACTCTTCACCACTATACCGACGGATTAGTGACGGATGTTTTCCGTCACTAATGCATCGCTGATAGGTTTACAGAATTTTTTTTACTTTATACCACTACAGTGATGGATTAACAACGAAAATATTTCCGTAACTAATTTTTATCGTTAATCTATCGCTAATCTCTCGATATTTTGTCCGATATTAATTTGTCACAATTTTATTATTATTTATGATAGATTTTTTGTAGTAATTTTTTATCACTAAGATCCTATTTTTTTGTCGTAGGAAGCGGTAGAAGTGTGGTGCTGTTGACAACAGCCTTTGATTTGTTCCTTAGTCATTGTGTTTTAATTTTCTGCACCTTATTCTTCTGTTTTCTTTTGTTTATGTTTTCTGTTGTTTTTATTCCTCTTTTGATTTAATGCCATGTTTGACATTTGCAATTTAATATTATTTCTGATAGTACATTATTCTTTTGTGGTTTAATGGTATTTATTAAGGTTTAGTTTTTAGTTTTCAAATTTTTTTATTTGTTTATTTGCAGTTTAATTTTATAATTTTAGTTTCAATTTAAAAAATAAAAATAAAAATAAATATTGATTTTAGTTCACATTAGGTTTTCAGATTAATTTAGTAATTTTCCTTGTAGGTTAAGTGTGTTAGTAATTCTTAATTTTATTTTTCTTATATATTCATTGATAATTTATTTATTGAAATTTTTATATACTGAAACTTAGAATTTAATTCATGATTGGGAAATGTTAAAATAGGTTGTACAATTCACATTTTTGTAATTTCCTTTTAAGCACATGTTTAGTTGATATGATATCGGGTTTTATCATTACGTGTGCCCCCCGGCGCCGCCCAGATAGCATACCAAGGCATGTTTATCTATAGTATGCCTAGAGTTAAGATATTTCATGCTAGCTATGACATATTTTATGCAAATCACATACATTTAAATATTGTATATCATTAAAAGCATGATTGTTATTACTAGATTGCGATAGGTCATGATACCAATGTTGGATTTAATCGCGCATGCGGAAGCGATTAGCGATAATTAAATAGATCGGAATTTTCGGGATAAATACCTCTATTGGGCGGTCTCCAAAATCCACAGTGTCGCGATGTCCCTCGAACGGATCGCACAGTCGGATGGTGATCACGCAATCGAACCACCACCTCAAATCCACGACGCCTCAAGCCTCGTGTCCGGTGAATCGTCTGACGATGGGAGATTTTCCTACGCGAAAATCTCCATCCCTCTAACTATTTTCTCTCTCTAGAGAAGTGTGCGAAACCCTAGCCTCCATAGTTGCCTCCCATGGCTGCTCTCCACACACAAGGTAGGAATGGAGAGTTTTTTCCATTGTTTTCTCTCCCAGAAGGAAGGTAAGACCAATATCACTTAATTGGTGGGGGGTTACCAAAATATTGGTTAATGATAATTAAGGATGGGAGTTACCCCATTCCTTAATTACCCAAATGCCCATAATGGGCATCAATAACCAACATCTCCCACTTGCACATTAGGGCATTTCACTTCCGTCAATCACAAGATCGCAACTCATGCAATTTATCGCATCACCCTACTGGACTTTCATACTGGATTGGGCGTCGTGCGACCGGCGAGTACACCTGCAAGCAAAGACTTCTCGATACACCTGTTAGGATGATCGAATAGTCACTGTTAGTATAAAAATAACTCGCTATACCCCAGACTCAATGCATTTACATCCATTGAGCCATTTTCCTCATCGAAAGTGATCCCCAATCAATTTGCTCGACTATGTATTCATTATTATGTTTGAATCCCAACATGGATTAACATAATAGGTCGACTTATGAATACATAACAATGATGTAATGTCTATTGGCCTTCCTTTTCTCAAACTCGAATCTATCGGTCTCAATTCAGCTGTTTTCCTAGACCTGCTCCTTAGACCTCAATTTATCTTCCGGGCCATAGGTAAACAGACTAAAGTAGCAACACTAAACCAAAACTTCTAGAGACAGCCGAAAGTAATAAGGGCATAAGAGATCCCACCCAATGGATCTCAGGTCTCACACAGTGGGAACGGGGATCAAGATCAAACTATTGTCTCAAATAATAGCTCCCACTGTCCCATGGTCGTCTCATCACACGTGGTATGAAACATGTGCCACAGTGTTATTCCCCATCTCTCAAAGGGCATATGTCAGATTTCTCTAACACTGTACAGGTACGGGACTCAGTCTACACATAAGACTTTACCCAGAGATCTCAGAGAGAGCAACTCAGAGACAATATCACAAATCGCAGGTGATATCTGAGATCTCATACCTGGCTGCTTACAGGCAACATGGATGTGGGTATTTCCATGTCGGTCATATCGCATATGACCTCATTTTGAACACATATCAGGGCGACTTATGTTCTAATAGGGCTACTCTCAAAGCCTCTTACGACTAGAATCCGTCTCATCTCCGCTCACTCAGAGTCGGAGGTGGTCACTCGTGTGAGAGAGTCGACCATGCCTACCTGACACATCTTTTATCACAAAATCACAATATATGACAACAAATTATGCATAAAATAAATATGTGACTCATTAATGCATACATGTCATATATTAAAATAAGCATCTAAAACAGTATATAAGGAGAAATGTTAAAGTACACTAAACCCAATGATTCCTTATCTCACAAAAGAATCTCTCACAACGGGTTTTCTGAAGAGATCAACTCTCATGCTGAGGTGTACTTAGATGTCATAATACCCTTCTCGGTAATATCTCTCATAGTGGTCTTCGGTATTAATGTGTTTGGCTTTACTATTATACTTAGGGTCTCATTTGATGACAGTGTCCGTCTGATTATCACAATAATCATCACTGACCTCCCACTATCTGTCACAATCCCTAAGTCTTCCAAAAAATTTCTGAAGCCAACTATTCTCATGAACTCCAATTGAGCATACTACTAGCTCAGTCTCTATCGTAAATAGAGATATACAGGTTCTCTTCTTACTGCTCTAAGAAAATAAAACCTTTTGCGTTTATTCAGATCACTACTCCCAGTCAGTATCTGAATCTCAACCACAAAACGCAAATCATCTCATCCGTAATACATGGAGAGCTCTGCAGTTCAAATGAGATATTTCAGAATCCTTTTTCACCGCTCTACAGTGATCCCTTCTAGGATTCTATTAATACCTACTCACCAGATCGACTGCTTAAATAAACGTCTGGTCATGTATGCCTCATCGCATACATCAAATTGTATATCACACGTGTATACCTCATCGCATACACTAGAAATGTATTTTGCACTGCAATAAGGGATTCTTCTCATCTCCCTTATTTCTTTATAAATTCTAGGGTATGTGTCAAGATTCAGGTCTTTTTTATCTTTAGCGATTAGAGTATCTTTTAGGTTGTGTTCGTTATTCTCGAAATGCTTAAGAATCTACCTGATGTAAAACTCTTGTTAAAGAGTCAACACCATTCTCAAGCGATCCCTATGGATCCAAAATCTGAGAATGAACTAAAACCTCATAACCATGTTACAATGGTCATTAGATACTCTCTGTTGTTCCCAGCCAACAGAATGTCATCTACATATGCGAACATGCTCATAAAGGAGTCATCGGGACGTATCAGATATATGCAATGATCCTACTCGATCATTACAAAACCATAAGATATCACATTCTCGTGAAATCTCAAGCGCCGCTGTCTAGATGATGGCTTAAGGTCATATGTTGATTTCGAAAATCAATAGACCTTATCCACCTGATCTACTAGAACGAACCCAGAGGGATGCTCCATGTAGATCGCCTCATCTAGACTTCCACTACGAAAGCGGTCTTTACGTCCTTGTGATGTGACTCTAGATCGCTTTAAGATAAACGGATCGAGATAAATTGGACTATGACTCCTCGATAATCCACCCCTCAGTCTAAGTGTAACCCTTGGTTACTAGACGGATTCTTTATCTCTTCATCAATCCGTAGACCTTTATCTTGACTTTGAGAACCTACTTGTTCCCAATAGTCATTCCGCCCTCAGGCTAATCAACTAGGTCTCAGACCCCGTTGATTCTCATCAACTCTTTCTTTTCATTTATGGCCTTCAATAAACGGTATTTTGCATCTTTTGCAAAACTCTCGAGAGCCTCTCGAACCGTTTTAGATTTTTCATCATCCTCTAGAGTAGCAATGAGGGTCTCACCCTCAATCGAGAAAACAACGTTTAAATACGCATTCTCGACACTCTTAGGAGGAGAGAAAAATCTTTACCTCTTGATGGATCGCTCCCACTGAGAACAAGATCCGTAGTGGATTCTTGTATCCCGTCGCTGGGCTCCCCGAGCCACTAGGCTCATCCATCGCATAAAGAGTAAGGTCCAAATTGATTTCACCTCTCTTAGGGAAATCATTCTCAAGAAATATAGTATTACGAGACTCAATCTCGATTATAGTGCCGTTTGTGTTCGCCTAGGAACACATATTTTCTCGCGGGTCTAACTCACCGTGTGAATGTGAGAAATCATGGCACAACCTCATAACCTCAAGTGGCTAAGATCAGGCTGCCTCCTTGTCCAAAGCACAAATGGGGAACTGACTAATAATCAGTAGACTCGTAATACTTTTATCGAAACAGAGCCCCATGTGTAGTTTAGACGAATACTTGCGTTCTCGCTCGGTTCTGAGAGTCTCTACTCTCAAATCTAACTGATTTTTCAATCTCGCTTATGAACCTCCTGAAACAGTCTAATGCCTCAGACTTATGCAAGATCAGATAGATGAACCGAAACGCATGAAAGCGTCTATAATTATCTACACAACTCCATTTCTGACTCTCATGCTCATAAGACCACAATAAAAAGAAGGAAGGCACAAAAGTTAACCGCAATGGAGTCCCAGCTCTCATTGCATCGCCAAATGGTTTTCTCGTCATTTTGCTGACTAGGTAAAACTCACATACGGGTAACTCGAATCTGGTCAGCGGGTCCAACAAACCTTTCGCTACTAACCGATTCATCATCTCTTACCCATGTGTCTAAGTCTACTATGTCATTCATTTACATCATCATCTACGCAATCAGATGTAAAGACAATAGTAGAACGACAAGAAACCATTACAAGGAGTAGCACCCAGTGCATACATTCCATCATGGATTAAAACCAGAATAATTCAGAAAATTGTCGTATTAAAAACAATGGAATAATTTCACGCATATCGTAGTCAATTTTAGACAAGGTACAAATTTGTAGATCCATCAAATACCTACAATATTGAGAACGTCATAGCAAGTGTCGTTCCCTCTGACAACGACGAATGCTCTGTTCTTAACGTAAATCCTCCACGCTTAAGGATTCATTGGACGGATTACGCACTCCTATCTCGAGTTACGTAAAGAATAAGGATATTTATTTTTACTCGTCACACTCACGAGCGAAATGACCAAATTTACCTCAAACGTAGCAATTTCTTTGGTCCAATCAAATTTCTTCTTCTTGCGTTCTTATACCTCGTTGTCGGTTTTCTCGGATGATTTTTATTACCTAGATCTCGAGTCTCGTTCGCTAGGCTTAGCGCCGGGGAAGTCCTTACTTGACTCCTCTGAATAAGCATGACTCGAGTGTGGCCTACTCGCCTCTAGGTGCTCCTCATCGAGCTTACAATATGTACTCACGTCAACGAAAGTACGAATACTTTCGTCAAATGTGAGATAGGATTTCACGGTTTCCCATGAATCAGGTAAAAACTGGATCACATCCAGAACCTAAATTCCATCCGAAATTTACTCGTCCGTATATATTAACTCGGTGATCATACTCGACATTTGTTTCATTGTATGATTAACCCTTTTCTTCTACATCCTCACATAGGAGCCGAAGAGAGCAACACTATGCTCTTTTGGGACGAGTCGAACCGACATGTTCATAGAATATGACTCGAAAAACGAGACTAAGTCATCGTGTATGCCACTGTTAAGCGTTGCCTTAACTTGGCAAATCTTTTGTACCATACACACTAGATCTCTTTATCTCGTATACCCTGAGGCTCGATGCCCACCCTGGGGGCCCATCATCTCTTGCCTCAGATTTTCGTTAGATTTTGCCTCTTGAGAATAAACTGAATCTACTGATAAAATCGCGCAGATCATATCATTCAATTTACTCTCCTTCCAAAAATTTACAAAAAATTTAATACGACAGTTCTCAACGCATTAAGAGAGACATTTGTGACTTGGAAATGCTTATTATCACATTTTTGTACGCCCTACGAATCATCAAGACCAAAATGACTTGAGTACGACCCCAAAGCGAGCGTATGAGTCAACGGACACCATACACCACAACTTGGAATCGCATCTTACCATTTGGATTGTAATTCGGCACACAAAAACCCACAAAAAAATCACATTTATGGATATAGGACCCCCAAAAAATTGAAAAAATTCAATTAAGAGCGACTTCACGCGCCACCAGGGGCCCACACGCGCCGCCGCTCGCCGGCGGTGCGATCCACGCGCCGCCGGGCGCCTCCACGCCCCGGCGGTGAGCCTCCACGCGCTGCCACGGACCTCCACGCGCTGGCAGCAGTCTGGCTCACGCGCCAGACGCGCGGCGCGACTCAGACGCGCTGCCACGCGCCTGGGGCGGCGCGGCTCACGCGCGCCCAGTTGCGGCGCGCGGCTCACGCGCCTTCACGCGCTGAGCCGCGTTGAGCCGGGTTTTGACCGGGTTGGTCAACGGGTCAGGGTTGACCCGACTGACCCGGTCAACGGGTTCGGTTCGACCCGGTCAACGGTTCGGTTTGCGGGTCGGTCCGGGTCAGGGTCCGACCCGATCCGCTGCCTCCCTGCTCCACGCGCCTGTGTGGCACGTGAACTCCACGCGCCTAGCAGACGCTCCTCCTGGCGCGTGAGTGTCACGTGCCCGCGGGTCTGGGCCGGGTCATCTTCGCCCGACGGGTCCTGCAACGGGTTTTTCGACCCGTTTTCTGAAAAATACAAATCCGGCTGTTTTTTCTTGCATTTTTCAACTGGAAAAAATTTGTGGGTATCCTCCAAACATCCTACACTCGATTTTAGGAGGATTCAAACCCAAAAATTCTGGAAATCAACCACCCCAGTCGCGGCCCTCCGTGGCCTTTCGAAACTCCCAGTTTCCGGCATCCAAAACACACAATAAAATATATAAAACCGTAGATCTAGATGCAAGGAACTCATTTATATTATTTTCATGCATCGATCCGCCCTCTAAAGCCACAGATCTAAGGATTTTATGTCCGTACGGTCGCAAATTTCGACCCGACATCTCATGGCCCAAACATGCTCCGAAAATTAAATAAAAAATATGTTTGTAATCCCTGGGCCATGGGTATTCTTGTAGTGTTCTCGGATTCACGAAACTCATCCGTGATCCGGACCCCAAAATTTTAAAAACCCCAAAAATAATTCCGAAAATTATTAAATTAAATCCAACGACTGCTCTGATACCAATGTTGGATTTAATCGCGCATGCGGAAGCGAGAATTAAATAGATCGAAATTTTCGGGATAAATACCTCTATTGGGCGGTCTCCAAAATCCACCGTGTCGCGATGTCCCTCGAACGGATCGCACAGTCGGATGGTGATCACGCAATCGAACCACCACCTCAAATCCACGACGCCTCAAGCCTCGTGTCTGGTGAATCGTCTGACGATGGGAGATTTTCCTACGCGAAAATCTCCATCCCTCTAACTATTTTCTCTCTCTAGAGAAGTGTGCGAAACCCTAGCCTCCATAGTTGCCTCCCATGGCTGCTCTCCACACACAAGGTAGGAATGGAGAGTTTTTTCCATTGTTTTCTCTCCCAGAAGGAAGGTAAGACCAATATCACTTAATTGGTGGGGGGTTACCAAAATATTGGTTAATGGTAATTAAGGATGGGAGTTACCCCATTCCTTAATTACCCAAATGCCCATAATGGGCATCAATAACCAACAGTCTTGACTATGAGCTTTTTTCCTTTGTTGGCCACTTGTTCAATTTATCTTCCAAGGATAATTTGTTTTTTCCTACCAATTTTGACTTTCTTAATTGAAAGATTTCATAAAAGTTTTATGATTAGTCTCCAAATAAGTTTTCTCTTTTCTCCCTTTATTGTTTCCTGATCTCTAGAATGTGCTGTTTTCACGAGAAAAAGTACGAAGAAAAACATATGGAGAGAGATGTAACTCTTTATGCTTATAAGGTTAATTGATTGTAATAAAAGTTTAGACGGCTATATGAACATAGATTTTAAAACTACGAGGTTACTTGGAATTTTGGCCACTTAGATTTTATGGAGAGATGAACAAAAAAGACTAATTTTTTTTTTTAAAGAATTCACGTTCAAGGGTGAAAATTGTTACAAAAATTAAATTTTAAATGAAAAATAGAGGAAGAGTTAATTTTTGCAAAATTCAAGTGGATAATTTTACATTTTCCCCTTGAATAAATAAATTTGAATTTCTAGTTCCGAAAGATTTGTGTGTTTGTAATTAATGGAATTCCATGGGGGCCAAGGGGCAGAGACATGCTCCATTTCACCACATGGGAAGAGGGCCAATCCCGATCCCAAACCCATGGTGCGCAGAATATTTCCTTCTCCATCCCTACTTGTTCCCATCACACTTGAGACAAAATCCTTCTGCATACCAGCATTTCTAAATTAATGCTACGAATGACTCACGGTCGTATATTTTGCTATTTCTTTTAGCAAAACATATCTAATTTTTAATATTTTAATTTATTTAATAATTATATGAAGTTGAATTATTATTTATTGTGCAATCTAGCCCCATTGATCTCCTAAAAAATTAAATAATAATAGTAATAATGCTATTTGTTCTTACCCTCCGATTGCCACTCCCACGATCCCAAGACAATTTTGGGATGTCGCTTGGATTTGGTGCTTGTAGAACTTGATAATTACAAACACTAATGAAGAAATGGGGGGAAATGTAAATTTTGTACAAACCTTTCGGGCACGTTCAAGTGCATATCGTATAATTTTTAGCATGTTCTACACAAAGATGTTGACATTGGCGACAGGAAAGATTAGTTCAAAAGTGATGGAAAGATTCCCCAAGGCAATATCACATCCTTCTTTAGTTTGCTTCTTTCTTTCCCCACTTGACGCCATTCAATTCATGATTACGGGCCCACACGATTGGAAACCTAAACTGTGTGCATGGGTGGGGTATGTATATTAAACAAACTATTAACAATAAAATTTACAGGTCAGTTCAGTGTCATTTTTCCATTTTCAGCCTGGTGGGTCTTTTGAAATTATATGACCCCTGGTGTCGAGCACAAGAGCTGGCCTATGATGTTCTGCTAACAAATTCTTAAGAAGCTTGAGAGGCTAAATGTTAAGCTCTGTCTAGTTGTTACTATTTTGACAGAAGTACAAAAATGGTCTTTGAATTTAGGGTCAAATACAAACAGTCCCTAAATTTTTTAAAAATACAAAAAATTTCTCCTCAATTATGAAAATATGTAAAATGAACGCTTCCATCAATAGTCTATTTATTTTTAGTGTTAAAATAAGAAAAAAAACAAACTCTCCCTCTCTCTCTTTTCTTTCTCTCACTCCCTCCTTCATTTCGCGGGCACTCTCTCTCTCTTTGCCCTCCACATTCACTCTCCCTCTCTTTCTTGGTCTCTCTCTTTCTCTATCTGAATCTCTCTCTCTCCCAGCAGCGGAGGCGTGAGATGAGGATCAAGGCCATATAGAAGTTCGCATGAGGTGAGTCTCTACCTTTCGACGGTATCAGGGAGCCACGGCTACGAGGCCCGCGACGTTTTCATTGTGGTGGCAGCTACAACCATGGCCGCATCTCACCTCCATGAGAAAAAGCGCCTCTCTCCACCCACGTGAAGAGGAAAGAGGCCACCTTGGCCACTGGAAATAGCCATTGCTACGGGAGGCCAAGGGCCACCAGATTGCAAGCAACCAGGGCAACTATATGAAGTTGGGGCTTAAAGCCCCAATGCTATCTCAGCTAGGGCTGAGTTAGCTGCCATGCGGTTGTTGATTCAGCCCTTGAGGCTGACTTGGCAGCCCATATAACTGTTGAGTCAGCAGGCAAAACTGAAAAGCATTATGAAACCTATTTTTTAATTTTCTATGGTAGGTCTAGTGGCAAAACATTGGCCCGTGTTCATCCACTACCACTTTATCGCATGCAACTAATATTTTTACTGATTTTAATTTAAGTTTACCTACTAAATTTGAATTAAATAACTCCAACATCGCCTATTTTATCAAAACAAAATGGAATCCCACTAATATTTTTATTAACCTTAATTTAAATTTATCTACCAAAGCCAAATTAAATAATTTTAATATCGACTTTCCATTAATTATTTTTTAGTATGAATTAGAATTGGAAGCGATGAGATGTGATTCAAGAGAAAAAATCTACTCCTTATATTGTGTTACTTTGCCACGAAAGATACCATTATAATCAAAACCAATATTGATTCTGCAATTTGAATTTATGAGCTACATATTAATTGTTTCATGAACACTTAATTGGATTATTTGGCTTTTTAAGCTTTTATTTTTTTTTCATTTTGTCCCGGTAGAATAGATACGCCATGCTGTACAACACAACAGTCCAGTGATTAGTCACTAATTTTTTTTAAATAGAATTTCGAATTCAAATTTTGTGTATGAAAAAAATAGACACTCGAAAAAATTTGTCTTTTAAGGTCCAACCCACCTAGAATCTAATTTAGTCGATTTCAATATAATTGTCAGATACCGATAATTTATAAAAAAAAAAAAATTACACTTATGTTTTGATAACTATATATACCTTAGAAACAATATATAAAGAAAATGTATCCCACTCATAATTTAATAATTGTACATTTGATAACTTTTTTGTTTGAACAGATTTAAATTTAATAATAATTTTATTCTATTTAATAGTTATATGATATATACATATAAAAGAATTTAAGTTGCAAAAAAGTAGAATGAATATTCAAAATAACAAGGTCTTTTAAGCTCCAAATTGCCATTAATCCTTTCCCCCCCCCCCCTTTAATTGTCCCTTGGTTCTGTATGCGGAAACAAAGATTTCATCCCCAGGGCTCATATGGCGTGATGGTGACGCCATGAACATAACACAAGTTCATGGATGTAGAAAGAAAGAAATGTGATTCCAATCACTCGTCACATGAATGCACTTGAGTCGAGTCAAAAGCACTACCAAATACACAAATAAATATAACATAGATCTGAGTTATGCGATTATTTAATAAGTATATAGAAAAAAAAATTAATAATTATAATTTATTTAATGATTATATAGAAAATTCTATAAATTTTCAACAAATTTGGGTCCTTGAGTGATCTGTGTTCTTGTGACCAAGACGTTGGTGCTTATATCTGGTACTTATATTGCAAGTTAAATTTTATTATATTACCACTTTGGTACCGCATAACAATAACATCAATATTTTTATATATTGGCAAGCAAGCTAGGGAAGTTCAAGAAAGTTGAGATTATAATTTATTAAAATTAGATAAAAAAATAAAAATTTCATAATAGAATGGTGAATTTAATTTTATAAATTTGTTAGAATTATTAAAATAATCAAAATACTTGAAAATCTGATGGTTGTGTATAATTTTTTAATTTATTTGATGATTATATAATAAAAGATTTTCTACAATTTATTTTTTAAAATTATATAAAATACATTTTTGAAGCTAAAATGTCAAATATAATATAAACGGAGTTGAAAATCGATTTCTATGTAGACACACAAGGAATTCCCATTTCTTGGCCCAAATTTGGAAGAGAAGCAGTGTACTGCATAGCTCGGAATTATATGGAGAATGTGTGGTCAACTTTTTCAACTATTGGTCAGTCATGACAGATCATGTATCTGACCCCCTTGCTTTATAATATGTACCGCCGTGCCCTTTGTCCCCAGTGGTTTAGTTTATACTATGGTTAACTTAATTTAATACCTTAAAAAAAGGAGATAATGGTTATTTCTGTAAAAACTTAAATAAGACAAAAAATAATAAAAATAATAAAAATAATGCTAAAATAGATTGTAACACAAGTCAAGGGTTGATTGCAGTTGCAGATCAAACATGAGACCTTAAATTGAGGAAAGAAAGCTTACGTTGCCATAAAGAGAGTAACAAAAATAATTTTATAGGGACAGTGGAGAAAAGAATTTTAATTATAATATTAAAAATATAAATAATTTTTTTTATGATTATTTTAAAATTATTTGTCCTATAAGAAATTTGTTCTAATTCGTTATTTTACTTGTAAATATCCAATTTTCAAAAATAATTTGATAATGGATTAATGTGATATTGATATCACAATCAAAATTTTTTTCGGGTATCAAATCAGATAATCCGCACCGCAAGAAGACATGGGGTTGTGGTATGTCGTGGTAGGTCGTCACGGCCAGGGCCACGAAAAACCGCGTGGAGGTCCCTACTTGCACCATGTGACTTCTCTAGTCCTTTACTTTGCATTAAAATTTCTGCTTCCCTGCTCCTTTTCTCCTTCGCCCGCATGTGTAAAATCACTCACTTCACTACCTTTCTATCTCTCTCTCTAGATCCAATTTATGTTTACAAATCTTAGAAACAGATATTCAGAAGCAAAGCCTTAGGTTTATCATTAATGGCTCCAGTAGAGTACTTCAATTTCAGAAAGGTACTATTGCTTCTCTGTCTTGGTCTACTTTTATTTACCAGTATTGTTGTTTGTACAAATTCAGAAGCTCAGTCTCAGATTCAGAGCCAAGCCAAACAATTTGTGAGCAGAAGATTGTTGGAAAAAGTGAAGGATGAAGAAGAAGACCCGAAACCCAAAAAGAAATCCACCACCAATTTATCATCATCTTCTTCATCCCTCAAAAACCAAACCAAACTCATTAAACCCAAGACCAAGACCAATTCAACCAAGACAACAACCACCACCTCGTCTTCCACTCAGCTCACCAAAATCCAACTCAAGAAGCTCAATTCCACTTCCAAATCCTCAAATTCCACCAAATCCACTTCAATTCTTACCAAGAAATCCTCAGATCTGCTCAAATCAAGCACTTCCAAAATCAAAACTACCAATTCCATTTCCAGCAAAGACACCAAATCTCTATTGGAGAAAAAACCCACTGAGCCCAAATCCAAAAGCCTAGAGAAAAGTGAAGATTCTGACAAAAAACCGACAACAAAAAAAGCCCAGAAGACCGAGGAAGTAGAATTGAATGATGAAGAAGAGGAAACCCAATTAGTGAAGAAAACCAAGTCCAAATCCAAATCCAGTGAGCTCAAATCCAACATCCCAGAAAAACTTCAAATTACTGAACAAAAGCCGAAACAACAAAAGACCCAGAAACAACCAAATTCCTCAACTGAACGGGAAGAGGAAGAAAAAACAGAGAAAAAACCCAAACCCCAAACCAAATCCAAATCCAATGAGGTCAAACCCAAAACCCCAAATAAGAACCAAATTGAACCCAAAAAAACAGAGGAGAAAAAGACCCAGAAACCCAAACAACCAGAATGGCTGGAGCAAAGTGAAGACCACGATTTAGTTGCAGAATTCAGAGACCTGCCCTACAAATTTCACCAAACTATATTGCCAGATTTGCAGAGAATATCAACATCTTCAAAACTTTACCTAACCAAAGCTAACAAAGAAATCACAAAAGGGTTCAAACCATGGGTAGGCAACAAATATGCACCCACAGTTGCTTCAATCACTTGTGCTGCTTTCGTTTTGATCCCTCTCGCCTTAGTCTCTCTCCTCTTCAGCAAATTCAAAGCCTATTTCTCTCTCCAAAAGGTCCTGATTGTCATCCAAGTCTACCTTTCAATTTACTTCTCAATCCTCTGTTTATCCTCCGTAGTCACCGGTCTTGAGCCGCTAAGGTTTTTCTACGCTACGTCGCAGTCCACGTACGTTTGGATACAGGTTCTGCAGACTCTGGCTTACGTTTTGTATTTGCTGCTTTTGTTGATGTATCTTGTTGTGGCTTTCTCGAACGAGAGTGGACTGGGGTCAAAGGCATTGGGCCTAGCCCAGATTTTTGTGGGCTTCTCAATTGGGCTGCATTATTATGTGTCGGTGTTTCACAGAGCTGTTTTGCATCAACCGCCCAAGACCAACTGGAAAATTCACGGCATTTATGCCACGTGTTTTCTCATGATTTGTCTGTTTGCTACGGCCGAGAGACGGAAGAAAGCTTACCTTCAAGATGGCGGCGAAGAAGGAAAGAAAAGCTAAAACCATTTTCTGGCATTTTGTTTTGTTTTTCTTTTTTGTTATCTGTCATTTTTTATTTTACGTGTTACCATCGAATATAAATAATAATAAAAAAAATAGTATTATTAAATTTTGATAACGTAGTATCATTTGTCCATTAGTTCTGAATTTTCTTTCTTTATTTTTAGGATTTTTATTTTGTGATTAAACAAACTTGTTATTAAACTTTATGAAGCTATCCCCTTCTTTTGTATTTTGTATTGTGGGACTAATATGCCCACTTATTTTCAAAATAATGGCTCACTTGTACCGATTGTCAACATCTTCTCACCCATGTATTTTCCTATGCAACTTAATTTAATGAGGCTTTTGTTTATTTGGATAAAGACTTGCTTGCTTCTTGTTGCTGTATTAAAATTAATTATACACTTCTATTTTCTTTTTTTGTTTTTTTCTCATTCAGTTCTATTAAAATCGTATCACTGCTTAGATTAGAATCATGCCATGTTTTGTATACCTGTGTGTCAAATTATAAAGGTAAAATAGAATTGATATGGTCCCAAAAAAAAAAAAAAAAAAAAAAAATGGCTGATGGTACATGACAAACTTTTCTTTCATAATTTTTGTCATGGAGAATGGGGCCCTTTCCTTTGGGTTTTATGGAGGTTCATAGAATAAAGAAAAATAAATTGACAGATAAGTCCTATCTAGACATGATTACGATTTTAATCGAATCATAAAATCGAAATAAATTCAATCGTGGTTAATGATTCAATGAACTATTGATCAGTTCACAGTTCAGATACAGGAACCAAAATTGTGTCTAATGGTATAGTTTATTTTGAATAACCCGAAATCGGCATTTTAAGCCAATGATTTTTTATTCAAATCGTCAAAAACTATTTTTAAAAATAAATGATATAAACAATTAAAAATATTAATAAACCATTATAGTTAGTTTGAATGCAGAATTAGAAATTTTTCTAGTTTAATTAATAGTGAATCTATTATGTCTTAAGGAGACAGTACAGTGATTATAATCCTCTTTCTCTAATTTTGAGATTTAGGATTTTAATTCTTGTATAATAAAAAAAAAAAGTGAATCTATTATAGTTTTTAAAATTCAATTATAAAAGTGCATATGGGTTTTATATTATAAAAACTAATTTAAATAATTTATTTTTCAAATTTAATAGAGGCAATAAATTTTTATCTATTATGAGTTGCGGCAAAGTGGATTTAAATATTCAACACTAAATGTTAACTACTAAATTTCCATCAACCAAGAATATACAATCGCATTTCAATTAAATGCATTTTGTAATTGATCAACCATATTTTTCATTCTTTTACAATTAAATATTGATATTTATTTTTTGTAAGAATTTTATATTTTTGATTTTAGGATCCTAACCGTAACCGTTCGTAATTAGAATTGAAATTAAAACCATTTAAAGCTATAATCAGAACCGATAGTTTTAGAACTAGAACTGAAACTGTTGTTTAAGATTCATATTAGTTTTTTCTAAATGAACCATCCGGTACGAAACCAAAACCGAGGATTTTGAAACTGTAACCACCTCTGATCCTACCGACAAGAACTGAGCTTTAAGAAATAGCTGCAGGGGAATTTGGAGCTTAGAACATCTTGTGGGAAAAAAAAGGAATGGAATATTACTTTTGTAAAATTTTATTCTTTGAAAATTTGTTGCAAAAAATATGTTGAAGGTAGAAATTTCTCCTAATTTAACTGCACAAAAATAACTTTTATGATAGCAAATTTTATATTAGTGATTTTTATGAGAATAAATTTTATCAATAAATCATTACTCCCAAGTCAATGTGAAGAGAAAAGATATCTACATGGATGTGCAGATAATTTCACATGTCTTAAATATGAGTTTAAGATGCAACCGACAATTTTGGGGGGCACGTTAGATTTGGTTTGGCTTGGCATTGGTTGGGTGGGAGTAGGGGAAGGGGTAGGGGGTGTCGGTGCTGGAAACTCACACTCCAAACAAATCCAACACCGCCAGGATGTTTATGTCTTGCCGTTGCTTGCCCACATTAATCCACACCGACACGCGATAACACCGTCGAGAAGTTTGATTAGGTCTATTGTGTGGCCAAAAAGACTCGACATATGGAGAACTTTGTGACCCAACAGGGATTCAACAAAAAAAAAATTCATAGGTATGGTATCACCGTTGAAAGTAATTGCTAGGAAGGATATTGTCACAATGTTGAGATGATAATTTTTTTTAAAAGAACAAAAAATTGAGTTTATTCTTAAAACAGTCGAGTTTGGACATTTAATTACTATTTTGTATTTAGGAGAGCATAACCTCAATAGAAAAATCAAATGTAAAATATCAACATTGGGGGAAGAGAGAGAGAGAGAGAGAGAGAGCTTTTCTCTGAATTTAAATAAAAAAAAAAAGAACGGATACCAATCATTGATAAGACAAAAGATTATTTGTTGAAATTGATGTAAACGTGAGAGTGACCGCTTGAGTTGGTGGGGTAAAAGAAAATAATTAATTATGGCGGGGCCTCTGGAAGGGCTTCATTTGACGCGGTTTAATTTCTTTTGTTTGAATTTATTTGATAAAATTCACCGCCAATACATTACTAAATAATCTTAAATTTATAAATTAAATTAATAAAAAATTATAAATAATCGAAGAAAATAATAATTATACTTTTCAGAACTCCTTTAATGGTTTTCAACAAGTGTTCTTATTCGATTACAAACATCCAAAAATTTTAAATCGGAAGTAACTTCTAGATTTATATATTTTTGCTAAAAAATCTCTGATCGATAGAATGCTAGAAATAGAAGGTACACCAAATCTAAGGACCATAATTTCTATTTAAAAATAATTATATTATCTTTTGATATTCATTTTTAACTCATCACAAAAATATAAATTATCTCTTAAATTTTTATACATTTACAAATTTCTCACATTCCCAAATACTTTTAAGTTCAAAATTAACTAAAATTTTAATAGATTACCTTCTCATAAACTCATCTTATATAACAGTTTAAATATATAATAATTTTATATATTAACCCAACAAATTAAAAACCCAATAATCTTTCACTTGGTTTACATGTATATCTTTATACTTATATATAATCAAACGATTTCAACTTTACTATCAATACTGAAATTTATCAATAATGAATTCCGTCCATCAATTTTATTAATATAAGATCACATTAGACTTTGTTACATTTATCGTAACTCGATCCATCAATGCCAATATAACCGAATGATATAGATCATGATATAGATGCACAGTATGAAAATTATATACAATATGATCTATAATATATCTATTTTCAACTGATTCTCTCTAAAACTCTGTAGGATCAACTATATTTAATATCAAAGTGTAATCAAAACCAAATCTTTATTTTTACAAAAAATAATATCAAAATATCTTAAACTAAAATAACAAAAAGTGTCTATATCAAATGATTATCTAAAATCTCAAACTCCCACTGAAATTGAATATTCTGAAATGATATGACATCCATCCAAATAGTTTACTCATGAACCATTTTGGGTGGCAACCCCTTAATAAATGGATCGGTAATTATGGAGTTTGTATCGACATGCTCTATAGACAACTATGCACTTTGAATCCTTTTCTTAACAATCAAGAACTTGAAATCTATATTCTCTCACATCATCAAGCTCATGTTGTTATTGGAATATAAGACTGTCGACTTATTGTCACAAAATAATTTAAGTGGGCTATCAATTCCAACCATGTGCAGCCTTGTGATAAAATTTTATAGTCATGTTCTCTGGACAGATGTCTCATAACATGCTAGCCTGACATAGATTTCATGTTATTCTGGTATCCTACAAAATCAAAATCAATATATTGAATGATTTTAAATCGATTTGACCTTCGATATGTGAGCATGTATTCTTTTTGCTCTGTGTAAGTACTACAAGATCTGTTTGGTTGCCTTCCAATGATCTATTTCTAAGATATTTAAGTATCTATCCAACATTTCTGTAATGTATACAATATTCAAACGTGTTACTGATCTGAGTATACATCAGACTCCATATTACTGACGTATAAGAAATTTTCTATATTTTTTCTCTATTTAAAATTATTCTTGAGATGCTGATTGAGATTAAACCTGTCTTCCTTAGCCACAAAGGTATCACTTGATTTTTAACTCCGAATGTCATATCTTTTGAGAATTTTTTGACAGATAAATTCAGGAAAATGTATTTATCCCCACAGAACTTATAATATACGCAATTATCAATTAAATTCATCTTAAAATATAACGAGACGATGAATTTATGAAATTTGTAATATTACTACTCGGATGTCTAAATCTCATAGATCTATTTATTGGTATAGATTTTGGAATTAATTTAGTTTGTTATTTCGGAACGAAGAGTTCTCCAACATTATCCTTGTTTATTGTGTCTTGGGTATTATTAGGAGAATTTTGAAAAAGAATTAAGACACTTGTGGGAATATTTATATACTCCACTTCAAAGACAATGTTCCTAATTGTATTTCCCCCTACAAACTCAACATTATCAAAGAACCAAACATTTCTTAACTCAAATATAACCTTATTTATAGGATCATAAAGTTTGTACTGTTTAAATCTTTCAGAGTACCCTATAAAATAACAACTCACCGTCATAGAGTCTAGTTTTCTTTCATTAGGCCAAAAAAGTCTAGTCTCAATTGGATAACTCCAAACATGTAAATACTTTATACTAGCATATCTCCCGGTCCAAAACTCGTAAGGGGTCTTGATAGTTGCTTTAAGGGGAACCTTGTTGAGAATATATACTACAGTCTTAATTGCTTCTCTCAGAATGACTTAGGTAAGGTGGAAAAAAAAAATCATACTCCTAATCATATCTTGACAAATCCTATTTCATTTTTCAGCAATACAATTTATAGCGGTTGAGCCAAATATGATATACTGTGGGACGATACCACATTTCTTTAGGAAGAGAGTGAATGGTTTTAGATGTTGTTCACCTGATTTGTCATTTTTGCTATGGTATTCTTCACCACGGTCAAATTTAATACTCTTAATTCTTTTGCCGAGTTGATTTTCAACTTCGGCCTTATAAATTTTGAACACGTCCAATGAGTAAGATTTATTCGTAAGGAGACATATGTAGCTATATCATGAAAATTCGTCTATAAACGTGATAAATTATCATTGATCATTTCAAAAAACCAAAGAGAATAACTCATAAATGTTTGTATGTATTGGGTCTAAGACGTCCGAAATCCTTTTAGCTTCATATCTCCTTTTGTTAGTTTATTTTTCTTTATACCTTGTGTACATAAATGCTGGAGTTCATTAAATGAAACAATAGTTTTAACCAAATATAGATTATTGAATCTTGACAAAAAATTAGAACTAACCAATTTGAACTCAAGAAATGAACCAACCTTTTCATTTCCCAAAAAACATGTAAAACTGATTTTGTACAATATAGAAATGGAAATCAAATTATGTCTAAAAGATAAAACCACAAAAGTTTCATTGAGATCTAAATAGAAAATGATTTTCAACAATAATCTAATCTTTATATTACAAACCCTCAAATGAAGTCGTAGCAGTGGGTCCCACAACCACAAATCCTAAACCACTTGGAGCATTATTTGATAAAAAAGAGGGAGCATCCCAAATGATGTGCTTCATTTATGGTCTTAATATGGCTAGTTTCGTGGGAGAATGCACTATGCAAGATCTCATGGTGACCCATGAGCTTTATATGGGGTGGTTTTATGAGATAGAGCATAAATCGACAGGATCCGACCTTAGCAGAGAACTTAGGGAGTGCTAAAGATTAGATTAGATTAGTGCTTTGCCCCCTTGTGGAGGGGTAATGATTGAAGCTAGTAGAAACTCATAGTGATTGATGCACGTGAGTTGTTCACGAGATGGGTCTGATACTACTCAAGATGCTTGTGATCATCTCATAGATATTTGGCAAACTTACCCTCATTGTTTGTAAATTATGTTTTTCCTGTACAAAAATTTTTTTAGAAATTATCATATGTCATAAATATATTATGCATGTTTTAATGTATTACTAAGCTCTCCAAAACTTACAACTTTAATTTCCTTACATAAACAAAGCATCGAAATAAGGAGTCAATAGGTAGTTCTTTTGATGCTTCTTGTTAGAAAGCAGCTATTTTTTTTTAATTACCGTAACAAACTTAACAAAACACTTTAGGTCTTGTTAGAAATTGGAGGGTCGGGTCGTCCATGTGGGTTTGACCCGACCCAAACCATTTTAATATAAAATTCAAATGATGTGGAAATAACCAAGGGGGGAGTAGTTTTTCTCCGAACTCCCCTTGTTATTTTGAATTTTGAAAGGGATGGAAGTTACTCTTTTAACTTGGTAAAAAGAACAAAAGTGTGGTTACGTAAAACAACTTCCAAGCAACTCCTTTTTCGTCATTTTATGCTAAGCCTAAGAAAACTCCATTGTTGAGGGATTGAAGGTGACAATTCATATATTACATTCAAGGGTATTTGGATCGTAAAGAATAAAAGCAAATCATACGTGATTGCTTTTTTCGACTGCGCATCAAAAGGATTAGTGATTCAACTCTAGCTCTTGGATTTTCAATTTGATTTTAAAAGCATGAAAATTCATATGTTGATTGTATGAAAAGTTTTTTATTGGTATCAGAGCATGCAATGGTTGTTTCCTAATTTTTTTTATGCATGAAAAATATGAGTTATATTAAAATTTATATATTGAAGCATATTTTTTTGAGAATGTCGTCAATGGTAACTTGTATGATTTCCAACGAAAATGTCTAAAATTTTAATATATGAATACCCATATGATAAAGAATCTCTCTGCAAAAAATAAAGCTTACGCGTTTAATAATTTTGGAGAAAAACAAAGCCCTAACCGAAAATCAAAATGCTTATATCTCTTTGCATGATAGGTTTTGTGATTTGAAATTTGTATAGTTAGATTCCCCATTAAAAATCATTTCTAACCATATGCTAATATATGAATAGTGACAAAAGCCAAATCCCACTTTGGGTTCTACTTGTGTGAGACCAAACGCCGAGTTCTAGTCCTCTGATAAGATAACTAAGACCATCATTTTGGGGTAGTGGAGGCCACGCGCCACCACCTCGGGCTAGTGGGCACGTGGCCCACTCACCCGGATATTTAAACGACGCGTGAGAAACGTCTTCCAACCGCGATTTTGACCGAAACCATTTTCAGAATAGTTTTGATTATTTTTGTAATTTTTATTTATTTTTCGGAAATGAAAAATATTTTTTGATTGATTTTAAATTGAAAATCCTTTAATAATTACGGAAACATTATTTTTCAATTTAAAAAATTTCTGAAAATTTTTTCATATGTTAAAAAAATTATTTAATAATTTTTTGCTACCTAAATTAAAATTTTCAATACTTGTTTGATTTTTTTTTTCTCATCAATTTATATGTGGACAAATTTTTTTTTTCAATATAAATTCATTGAGTGATTGAACATGATTATTAGAAATGGTATTTTAAAATTTAATGATTGGTTTCATAACAAATCTGTTATTTACCCTTATTTTTAGGATATAGTAAGAATCAGACGAACTCTTGTTGTTCTCTGGGACAGACACAAAATCGAGAAAACTCCCAAACGTTTGGCAAAGTTAGCCGAAATGATAAATTATTGAATGAATATAATTCATACTTTATCACAACACTTGATAGTGATGAGTCAATAACAAATTGAACTTCTGTATTTGGGTCATTGGTTTGAGGGACATAGAGTCAGGATCTATATAATTAGGAACTCTCTCCTTAGTAATCTAGCTAGAATGGCTGATGAGATAATAGAAGAGAATGAACAGATGATTCTCGAGAACTTCAGACTTAAATTACTTAAAATATGGCGAACTAAGCAGATAGAGATCAAAATGAGGAAATCACTATCTTTGAGGATAAATGGCAGTACACCATAAACTGTTAAAAGATTTGCTCCCACCGACAGACTTTCAGTATGAATGATTAAAATTGTTATTCGCATGTATATGGAAGAAAAGAAAGAAAAAAAATAGAAGAAATGAAATATTGTATCTTTCTTTCTTTTTTTGTTATATAGTTATGTACTATGATCATATATAGTAGGGATCTATTAATATACGTTGTAGACCAACGTTTTTTTATGTATGTATTTAGAATGCCTTTGGTATTTTGAAAGGAATGCCTATCTATTTGAGCATGCAAGTATGTGAAAATGATTTGTTTTTATATCGCATGATTCTAAATACGTAAAATATTTTAGTGGGAGGTTTTAGGTTGGAAGGATTTAAATAATTCTAACATAAAATTTGATGAATTTTGTTACTTTGAAATTAAATTTATGATAATCAAACATTTAGATCATGGATGATAATTGGAAACGTAGTAAACTTTTGAGTCTATACATTATATTTGTTTATTATAAATGTTAGTTTTAAGCACAAAATTGAAAGAATTATATAAGTATGAAAATTCACGTTTACCTCTCTTTGAAAACCCAGATCATGGTATCAAAAACATTAATAGCTGACCATAATAAAGGTGATAAGTTCAATGACGACAATTATGACATTTGGCACTATAAGATATGGTATGTGATAGAAGAGCAGGATGCCTTAGAGGGTATCAACCAAATCATGCAATACCCTGGAGTTGGAAATACTGTTCAACAGAGAAGAGATCAAGAGGTTTACCAAGCGTGGAAAAAGAAAGATACCACTACACGTGGCATCCTAGTTAGTTTTGTGGTAGATGATCTCATTCACGAATGTGAACAATTCCCTATTGCTCATGGCATATGGGTGTACCTTAGAAAGAAGTATGGGGGTACTAGTGTGACCCGTTTGAGATAGTTAACGATCAAGTTTAATATATATAAAAAGAGGTCTGATCACAGTATCAAATTATACCTAAGAACCATGTCAAACATGATAAGAGAATTGAAGTTAGTAGATCATGTTTTATTATTGAGCAGCAGTTTCAAACTTTAATCCGATCCCTTTTAGACTAGTGGGAGCACTTAAAAGTCAATTTGACTCATAATGATAGCATTAAAACTTTTGTTGATGCTGCTCGCCACGTAGAACTCGAAGATAAGCGGCTTGGTGCTGCAAGATCAATTTCTAATGACTTCGTAGTTGAGTCTAGTTCTCAGAAAGTTTCAGGCTTTAAGTGCAAGAGAAACAAGAATAAAGGCAAGAACGGAAAGGAAATTGTGGAAGAGTCTAAGAAAAACAATTCCAATCGCAAGAACAAACACAAGCGGTTTTGGAAAAAGAATGACAAGAACAAACTGAAGTGTTACAATTGCAAAGCTCTTGGTCATTTCGCTCGAGAATGTCTCGAGCCGAAAAAGGTAGCATCCTGTAACGATTCTCTATGTGTTATATATGTTTTTAGTACTATTTTATTTTTTGAATTTTATCCTGTGTGGATTATATACTCAGGAGCAACAGATCATGTGACGAAAGATCGAGAAACGTTCGTGGACTTTCGTCGAGTTCTTCCTGGTACAAGATAGATATACGTAGGGAACAATACGATGGTGAAAGTCAATAGGATTGGCACTTGCAAACTAGAGTTATGAAATGGCCGAACCCTGATCTTACATGATATTCTCTTGCATCGAAAATTTAACAAAATTTAGTTTCTGTTGTTGTTTTTCTTAGATTAGGTTATAACTTGAACTTTTCTTGTGATAGGGTTTGTATCTATAACAATAGTGTATTTTATGGTACTGGATATCTGTTAAATGGATTTCTTATTTTGGATTGTGATAGACAAATTTAACGGTTATGTTGATCATTATATTTCATTAAATGTTTGTTCTTCTAGTAATACTAATATCGATGACATAGTATGACATGCTAGACTTAGTTATATTGGGTAGGACAGGATGAATTGACTTCTGAAAGTAGAACTATTGGGTTCGATTATTAAAGTTGATTTATCAAATTGTGAATATTGTCCTATCGGGAAGCTGATTCGAAAACCATTTGGAAAGGCCGTAAGAGTTGACTTCCTATTATAATTGGTTCACTATGATATTTGTGGTTCAATGAATGTGAAAGATTGACATGGAGCGTCATATTTCATTACATTCAGAGATGATTTCACGCAATTTGGTTATGTTATTTGATTTCTCAAAAATCTAAAACACTTGAATGCTTTAAATGTTATATAAATGAACTGGAGAATCAAATAGACAGAATAATTAAAATTTTGAGAATAGATCGAGAACGTGAATATCTATCTGATCAATTCAAGAATTTATATAATGAAAAGAGAATCACTAGACAATTGACTATTTCTTATACACTTCAATAGAATGGTATTGCTGAGAGAAAGAATAGAACATTGCTAGATATGACGAGATTCATGATAGTGCAAGCTAACTTGCCTATTTCCTTTTGGGAAGATGCATTATTAACTGCGACCTATATTTTGAATAGGGTGCCTTCAAAATCAGTACCAACTACGCTTTATGAACTTTGGACTAATAGAACATCGAGTCTGAATAGACTTAGACCTTAGGGTTCGGGAGCTTATATTCATGACTCTTCCAATAAGTTTAGAAAATTAGGTCCCCGAGGAAAGAAGTGTATTTTTATAAGATACTCTGACCAGTCAAAAGGTTATGTATTCATCGGTGAGCGTGAAAATGGTACTATAACCGAAATTGAATCACGAAATGTGATATTTTTAGAAAATAATTTTCCTAACAAAAGTGATATAACGAAAGGAGAGTTTTTGTTTGAATTAGATAATTCAAATGATGGATCTGTGCTGGATAGATTAAGGGAACCACGGGAAGTTGAATCCCTAGATGATCCTAGTGGGAGGGATTCAAATTCTAACGATTCAACCTAATCAGCGATTCGGAAAAGTGCTAAGAAAGGTGTGCCCAAACGTCATTATGAAATTGAAGGGTACACTTTTATCATTTCTTTACAGGACGAGGATGAGCCAAAGAATGCGAACGAGGCTTTGTCTTGTCCTATCAAGGCAGAGTGGATAAAAGCAATGGAGGAAGAAATGAAGTCGATGGATTCCAACCATGTTTGGGAACTGGTTGATCTTCCACATGAGCGTAAACCTATTGGGAACAAGTAGGTTCTCAAGGTTAAACGTAAAACTGATGGAACAATTGAGAGGTATAAAGTTCGGTTGGTGGCAAAAGGTTATACCCAACAAGAGGGTATTGATTATGAAAAAACATTTTCACCGGTAGTGAGATTTGTCTTTATTTGCCTATTGTTGGCTATTGTAACCAAATTTAGATTTAGAATCATATCATATGGATGTGAAGACTGCGTTTTTCAATGGAAAACTTAAAAAAGAAATTTATATAGAACAGCCAGTAGATTTCATAGTTGAAGGTCAAGAAAACAAAATTTACAAATTGAATAGATTAATTAATGGCCTAAAACAGTCTTCAAAATAATGGAATTTGAGATTTCACAGAACTGTAATATCTTATAACTTCGTAATGATAGATGAAGACCATTATATTTATGTGAGAAAGTTCAATGATAAATTTATAATTCTAAGTCTATATATCAATAACATATTATTAGCCAGAAACGATAAGGAATATGTCTTGAATATTAAGAGCTGGTTATTATCAAATTTTGAGATGAAAGACATGAGTAAGGTAGAGTACATACTGGGTGTTAAGAACTATAGAGATCGTTTTAAGAGATTGTTAGTTTTATTTCAATAATCTTATATTAAAAATATTCTTGACTGATTTAAAATAGATAGTGTAAACCCATTGATACTTTTGTGGCTAAAGTCGAAAGTTTAACTCTGGCCATGTGCCCAAAGACTATTGAAGGAAAACACGAGATGTCAAAAGTATCGTATTTCAATACTGTTGGGAGTTTGATGTATGTTATGATGTGTACTCGCCTTGACATATACTATGCCATGAGTTTGGTTAGCAGGTATCAATCCAATTCAGGTCGGAATCACTGGACTACTGTAAAGTGGATTTTGAAATACCTGAAAGGAAATACAGACTATTCCTTTTGTTATCAAGGAAATGATTTGCCATTAACTGAATACATAGCTGTTGATTGGAGTGACGATTTAGATGGACATAAATCCACCTCAAGTTATGTTTTCTTGCTGAATAATGGCATCATCTCTTGGAGAAGCAAGAAATAAACATGCGTATCACTTTTCATAATAGAAGCAGAGTTTATGGCTTGTACTTCTGTAGTTGGTTAAGAAGATTTTTACAATACTTGGGAATTGTAAGCGATTCAGTGGGAGTTGTGATAATTTATTGTGATAGTCAATCAGCTATCGTTTTACGAAAGATCCTAAATATCATGGGAGAACCAAACACGTAGATACAATGTATAATTTTATTCGAGACATTATTAAGAAATGAGAGGTGACGTTGAAGTATATGCCTACGTATATGATGGTGGTTGATCTGTTGACAAAGCCTATACCTAGGGATGTATTTTTAAAACATGTAAAATCTCTGCGATTGCGTTTGATGTATTTGTATTTGTGTATACAATGACTATGATGTATTGCTTATAATTTTAATGACATTTGAATTTGTTTTATATTTGCAAGTTCTTATGTTTTGATTTAAAGTATGTCAGACAAGTTTTTGAGATTTGTTCTCTCACACGAATAATCGCCTCTAATGTCTATGTGATATGTAAAGATGAGATAATATAAATTTGTAGTTAATTAACATATATATGTCCTCTTAGTAGAGAACAAAGATAAGATTACATTTTATATATTAACCCTAAATATTAGATTTTCGATTTGATTTTAAAAGCATGAAAATTTATATGTTGATTGTATGAAAAGTTTTTTCAGGTCTGGAAGAGGAACCTCGCCTTGCCGACAAAGGATAGGTCTTGGAGCTCTACATGTCACCTTCTCCTTTGTTTCGTGCTTTATAGCATCCTTGAATCTTTTTCTAGTTGACAACATAAATATAGGTCTCACACAATAAGAATAGCTTGTTAATATATATATAATATACTTTGAATATAAATATATATTCATTTGTCTTAAAATCTAATATATTATTACATCCAAACTCCAATTCACGACGGGAGCGTGGTTTAGTCTCCGATTGGTGAACTTTTTGAATAGTCTCCGAATGCTTGTATTCTCTTATATGGCAATTTATGAAAAGTTCTTTAAGCTTGTGTTATATTCTTTGAGCTTGTTGAACTTGCTGCAATCCAATATGTGTACTTGTTAAACTTGTGATATATTCTTTGAGCTGCGCACATGGGTGAACTACCAAAAAGGTTCACTTCTGCAACACTGTAATTGCCTCCTATAAATATATCAACATCATTTCTTCAATCTCACGGATTTTTCCTCTGTTAACCCTTACTTGCCTCCTATGTTAGCCCTCAAATCCTCTCCTTTTTTAGTTATAATTCTCAAACCTTGATTAGAATTTATTAGCAACGAATTATGTTTACAAAAAATCAAAAAGAATTGTGATAGCCTGCTCTTTGTTATTGCCACAAGGAAATTAGTATTTCGTTTGTTATGCTAGTCAAATTGTTGTACTTACAATAGTGATGAAGAGTAGGGTAATATGGTTTTTTGGAAGGATCGTTACTCTATTAATACTATTGCTTTTGTTAGTCCTGAAACCCTTTATTATTGGGTCATATTCTTTATATCAATTGTGAAGAATTATTAGTATCATGATTTGTTTCGAGAAATCTAAAGGGGTCACAATATGCTGCCTGTTAATACTATCACAAAAAAATTGACATTTAATTTGTTACGTTAGTGAAATTGTTGTAATTGCGATAGCATTAGTGAGTAGTTTAATGCGGTTTATTTAGGAACTACTCAACTAATGTGGTTTTTGTAGGAGATTATTTTTTTAGTATTACTATTATTTTTGTGTTCAATATAAAAATAGAAATAAACAATTTAGTAGTATTGAATTTGAGTTTGATTATATATATATGAAGGCAAGAAACGAAAGAAGATATAAGTAGGATGTGCAAAAAGAACTTACGAGTGAGCTTGCAACTGGGGTGCAACAATTTTTTGTGTTTGTTGCAAGTCAGCATAAGTATATGAGTAGTGATGATATCCGGTGTTTGTGTAAAAAGTATTGTAATTGTAAATTTCTTGACATAGAAAAAGTGTCAGAGTAATTGAACATTGGTGAACCAATGTTACAGCAAGAATGCAAAGGAGGTCAAGTTGTTTTAATAATTGAACATTGGTGCCCAAATTATCCATTGAGGCCAACTTGTCAAGGTGAACAATGGCACCTTTGCAAACACAATTCACCAATAATTACAAAATTTGAAAAAAATAGTGAAGAATGTTGCTATTAATGAAATTGTTTTCAGTTCAACGTGGGATTACAACACGGGTAGTTTTCGTGCAACATTTGGTGCATAAGGTCCTAGTGCTCTGGTCCAATCATCGGAAAAATTTAGAGGCACAGGAGAGAATGTAAACGGGGGCTCGCAATGATCCCATCAATTCATGGATGTCTTGAAATTGGCTGATAGACCCTTGTATGAAAGTAATAAGACCCTCATAATAAATGTTAATCTTAATCTTGAAGTTTTGTTAAACTTTTGTAATAAATGGAAAATAATTTCTTGTGAAGGAACTTTAGCAACAGCATAAGGGTACTTGAGATCATTTGTTGACACTTGAGAGCCACCGCCATTAACACAACTGGCATTAGTTCGTGCTATAGTTTGAATAGTTAACTCATTGTAACCCAAATGGCATAGGACTGCTCCTTCATACACAAGTTGAGAATTACAATCTACTCGATTAACACGGCCATCTCCATATACAAATTTGTGAACTTTCTCTTCAATCTTATCCATAACATAACAATAAACCAAAAAATAAATAAATAGACCATAAACATAGAATTGGTCCATAACAACTTAAATAAACAGGGAACATTGTAAGGATAATACTATATGATTGATGCACCGATTGCTTTTCATCACAATAGCAAATCCTAGACCTAGAAATTTTTGTCTAATTGTGTCTGATATGATTTAAAGTGGTTTGATATGAACAGATACGATTAATATTTGTGTCAATTTTTAGTGATATGATCACAACATAATTAATAAAATTAATATGGTTATTTGACTTAATTTTTATAAATAAATATCATGATTAACACAATACGACAAAAGAAAAAAATATTCAAATAAAAGATAAAAAACCAATAATAGCCCGACACAATGAAACAAAATGCTGAAATCATAAAACTACTACCAAAATCATCCCAAACATAATTTAAATATCATACAGAAAAGAAGACAAGAACCAAACTTATATACCGTATAAACAACACCATATACTAGTATCTAGATGTGAAATTAACGAATTTTTTATCATTTCGAGTGAAACCATAAACTACAGATAGCAAAGTATTAAATCATCTACAAGACAAGGTTACAAAGAAATTCCACTATTCCAGAAAAAATACAAACTAGCATAAAAAGCTTAATTAAAATCCAACATGTATGTGGTAGCTAAGAAACAAGGAGAAGATCCGAATACATTCTCAAACTTAACATGTCTTTGGGTCTACAATTGAGTTTTGGGCTGATTTTGGTTTTTCAGAAATAAATTCCAATATATTCTCAAATAGTTCGGTCATTTCAAGTTCTTCATCTTCTATAATACATAAAAACAAACAAATAAATAAAATAAGTACTATAAATGTTAGAATTTCAAATTCAAAACTTAAAATCAATACTTAATGGGAAAAATATAATTGAAATAAGTTAAATGTGAATAAATTTAGAAATATTTTGAATGAGAATTCATGTGGTCGGAATTATGTGGCCCATTCAGCCCTCCCCTCACCCACATTTTTTTTGAGTGTTTAAATTTATCTTTCAATGGGTCAACATTAAATTCAAGTGACATTAACATGTTTTAAGCCTACATGATGGGACAACACCTATAAATAGGACTTTCTTGAGTAGAGGACACATAAGTCAAAAATTTAAAACTCCACACCATTAAATGAGTGAATTGAGGGCTTAATAGGTTTTTGCATTCTTAAGAAATATTTTGGTGCATTTGCAATTGTCGAAGATGAAGAAAAACAGCATGGCTAAAGGAATTGCAAAATTCTCTTTTCCGTTTCCATTTTATTTTTGACTTCTTTTTGCATTAGACTTATACATTAGAACCTCCATATATTCTAACATGTGGTATTAAAGTTAATTTTGCTTTTGCCTATAATTTTTCAATGAAAAATTCAATTTTTGAACTTCGTGTTTTTTCAAAAATAGTCCAAAATAATAAATTTTTCATATTTTTAAGATTAAAAATGGATTGGACAAGAGTTTCCACATAATCCGGTATTTTTAGAATTCAAAATAGAGTATTTTTTTGTTTTCCATTGACATTTCAATAATAGTACCCATTGGATTGGGTCGGAATTCTCTGGATCTATTCAGGTGAAGAAGACCCGAATACGGACCAAAATTTGGTCTGTACTTTTAAAAAATTACAGTTTTGTCTAGAAACTTTCAGGACATTCACTGTTTCTTGAAATTTTTTAACTTGCTATAATTCAATCCCTACAACATTTTTTAAAAGCCGATAAATTTTAAAATATTGTAAATTGATTCTTTAGACTTAATTTTTTTTGTATCATTTTATATGAATCTTTAATGGATAATTTTTTTAATTTTATACATACATAAAGTACAAAATTTGTAAAATACATTTTTAATACATAATTTTTTTTAATCCAATTTTGTACATAAAAAGAAGTACAAAATTAGTAAATATATTTTTAATACATAAAGATTTTAATTCCACTTTTGTGCCTAAAAAAAAGAACAAAATTAGTAAAATGCATAAGGGACATTTATTGCATAAAATTTCCTTGCATTTTAATAAAAAACAAACGTATAGTAAAATATTTTAGTGATCAATAAAATTTCTAATTAATTATGGTATAACCACATCAACCATAGTTATAATAGAAGTTATAAGGATATGTCTTATTACATTAGGAATGGATATTTTGTCATGATAGTTATTTTATATAATGAATTTTATCGCACAGAAACTTTAGTTGTATAAAACAATAAATTGGGGATAAGATATCAAAATAGCTAATTGTATATAGTAATCCACTTGATTTTAAGATCCCTTTTTATATGAAATACTATAAATGCATTTGATTTAGTGAATGTCTAAGAAGGTTATGTCAACATGACGAGAATAGATCTAAAACTAGTTGGTTCCAAACAGTTCCAAGTGAACTCAACACGTATCTAGGAATCTAATTGGTACATTAGTGATATTATCTTATAGGATCTAATAGGAAAGGATAAATTAACTGGTGGTAGGTTAAGTATATGGCAATTTTCTAATTAATCCATGGGTATTAGGAAATGAGCTACTTTTGATAATCATATCATAAGATTAAATAAATATAATAGAATTAAAAATTTAGTTTATAAACAATTTTTATGTCAAAAATTTATTCATTATGTGTTTGTATTGGTAAACATATAAATAAAGATTCATATAAAGTTAGTAAATATATTTTCTTTTACTTTGTAGTAGTCAAAACCATTGACATCAAATCTGATTTTTTACAAATTGAATGGGAAAAACTATAAGGAGTGAAAAGAGATGGTACTTCTCCATCTAGGATGTATAGATATTAACTATACTATTAAGAGATTTGCTGCAGAAAACACTCTTTATGAGTAGTCAAAGTAATCTAATCGCCTAAGTATCATGTTCATAAAAAGCAAAATTTCGATTTATATTTATAACTCATTTAATCAGCATACCAATGTTCGTTCTCTCCTTAAGGCTATTGATAAACAATTTTAGATATTGGAGAAGTTTTTGACCAGCATACTCATAATACAGTTCTCATTCTTGAGACTCATTACTATCCACGGTGTGTGTGAACACATCATACGAATGTGGAATATAGCGGCTCAACTAAAGAACTTGGAGATTAAGTTGTCTTAATCCTTTCTCATGCACTTCATTTTGAACATTCTCCCATAACCCTATGATCACTTTAAGGCCTCATACAATAAATATAAGAAGAAATTGTCTATCAATAAATTGATATCCATGTGTGTACAAAGGAGGGAAGGCTGTTTATAGAAATGAAGGAGGGATCTGTAAGTACACATGTGGCAATACAAGGAAAGAAGAAAGACAAGTCCAAACTCATACAAAAGGGTACAAAACCAAATCTAGACATCAAAAAGCAATCAAAGTATTTCTTCTATAAAAAAAGAGACACATGAAGAAGGATTGTGTCAAGTATCAGTGATGGCATGAGTCTAAAGATACGAAAATTTAATTTGTTTATTATGAGTTACGTATGATTGAGATTTTTCATGACACATAATGGATTGATTATGATTGTGTAATTCACATTATGAATATGTTGCAAGGTTTGTAAAATCTAAGGAAACCAGTGGATTTGAACAGCTCATCTATTCGGGCAACAAGATAAGTTCACGAGTAAAAGTTATTGGAGATTATGAACTCACATTAAGCAGCGGATATGTCTTGAGATTAGAAAGGATATTTTATGTACCTAAATTTTTTAGTAAATTAATTTTTATTTTGAAACTTATTCAATTCAGTTATTTTTTCCAATTTAATAATAAAATAACATTAATTTTTAGTTCAAATATTATTGACACCGGTCCATTATTAGATGGATTGTACAATATTTATTTACAAAACAATACTTGTTTGAATACAACACATATAGGGTATAAAAGAAGTATTATTGAGGAAAATTTTTCTATCTTATGACACTAAAAATTAGGACACATTTTCATAAAGAGAATAGAAAGGTTGGTAAATGATAAGGTATTTGATGCCATAGACTTAACTAATTTTGAGACTTCCGTGAGCAACATTAAGCGAAAACAAATCAATAAGTCTCAAAAAGTTGTCAAGAAGAGTTTATATTTACTTGAGATTATACATATGAATATTTGTACTCTAGGTACGGAGTTGTATGGTCAAAATTATTTCATTACATTTATAGATGATTACTCATGACACATTTATCTCTACCTGTTTCATAGTAAAGAAGAAGCATTAAATGCCTGAGACAAAGAAATAATGTGGAAAGCAAATAAAGATCATGAAATCATATATAGGAGGAAAATATACAAAAAATGAACAAACACTAAGTCCATTTGTGAAATTTTGTCAAGAGGAAAGGATTGTTATCTAATACACCATAGCTGATTCACCTGATCAGAATGGGGTTGCTAAAAGAAGAAACATGATCTTACTTGATATGAATAGGAGTATGATGTCAAGGTCCAAACTGTCTAAGTTTTTGTTGACTGAAACTCTTAGACGACAGTGTACATATTAAACAAGATTTCAACCAAAGTAGTCACCAAACCTCTATTCAAGTTATTCAAAGATTGGAAACCTAGTTTAAGATTTGTACACATTTGGGGATCCCTTTCATAGATAAGGATTTGTAATCCACAAGAAATAAAACTGAACCCAAAGACCATGACTGAATATTTTATCGGTTATGCTAATATGTTTAAAAGATATTAGTTTTATTATCCATCCTACCATACTAGACTTGTGGAGTCTAGAAATACTAATAGAGAATGACTTGATAAGCGGAAGAGATCACTTTCGGGACTTAACTCTTGAAAGAGATCTATCAAGTATTCTTTCTATTTCAAGTATGAAGTTTGTTGTCATTTAAATATCTCTAAAAAATCTATGGACATTAATCAGGATATGAATGATATTAGGAAGTTCCACAAAGTACTGACATAAACCAATTTGGACAACCTTCTTTTATAGAGAATGTTGAGCCAATACTTAGGAGATCTAACCAAGTTAGGAAATTAGCCAAACATAGTGATTATGTAGTATATCTCCAAGAATCTAATTATAATATTGGAGCCATAGATGATCCCAAAAAGTTTTCACAAGTCATGAGCTCTAGGGATTCGAGTTTATGGCTAGATGCCATGAAAGATGAGATTAATTCTAGAAGGAGCAATGGAGTTTGGGAGCTTATAGAGTTTTCTGATGGGGTCAAACCCATCGGTTGCAAATGGATCTTTTAGACAAAGACTAACTCATTAGGTAACATTGAGGAATACAAGACAAGACTCATTGTAAAAGGGTTCGGTCAAAGGAAAAGAATGGTCTATATGGAGACATTCTCTCCTGTATCTAAAATAGTTTTTTTATATCATTCTGACACTTGTTATACAATATGATCTAGAGTTACAACAAATGAATATGAAAAGAAAATTTTTTGTATGGGAAACTAGAGAAAAATGTTTACATGCGTCAACCTAAAGGTTTTTTCCCTAGTGATGGTTAGTTCTTGGTGTGTAACTCTAAGAAATCTATATATGGATTGAAACAAATCTCCCGCCAATGGTATTTGAAGTTTCATGATCTTATCACTTTATTTGGTTTTGAAGAAAATATTATGGATCAATACATACACTTGAAAGTTAGTGGAAGTAATTTTTTTTTCTTTATACTATATGTGGATGATATATTACTTTACATCGATGACTAGAAAATGCTATATGAGGTGAAATGGTTCTTGCCTAAGAGTTTTGATATAAAGGATTTATGGGATACATTTTATATCATTAGCATAAAGATAAATCAATGTCGATTTCATAAAGTTCTAGAATTATCTTTAGAGACCTATATCAGTAAAATTCTTAAGAGATCTAGGATGAGGAACTGTTCTCCAAGTGTGGTTCCCATAGTCAGGGGTGATAGATTCAACTTAGACCAATAACTTAAGATGGAACTAGAAAAAGAACAAATGTCTAACACCCCATTCATTTTTGTAGTTGGAAGTTTTGTGTATGCACAGATCTGTACAAGACCTAATATAGCGCATGTTGTGGAGGATATTAGGAAGATATCAAAACAATCCAAATATGAGATATTGAAAAACTGCAAAGAAGGTGTTAAGGTAGCTGCAAGGAACCATGAATTTCATACTTATATATAGAAGGACCGACAATTTGGAGTGGTGGGGTACTTAGATTCAAATTTTGCTGACTTTGTTGATCTTTAAAAATCAACTTTGGGTTACATCTTTGTGATGGTTGGTGGATTTGTATCGTGAAGGAGTGCTAAATAGATATTGACTGTAATCTCCATAATAGAAGCTTAGTTCATGGCATATTTTGAGATTACGTCATATGCATTGTGTCTCAAGAGTTTCATGTCTGGGTTTAGAATTTTAGGATTTTACCTAAACTATTATATATTTGTTGTGATAATTCAGTTATCATACACTTCGTTAAAACTAATAAGAGTAGTAGTCGAAATAAATATATCGACATAAAATATTTAACCATTAAAAAACGTATATTGGATAATAAATTTGTAATCTATTACACTAACATTGAATGTATGTTAGTTAATCCCCTAGTTAAAGGCATGACATCAAGTAAGTTTAAGAATTATGTCGTAAATATGGGCTTAATACCTTATTTAAATGAAATTCAGGTCTAAATTTTTTTCAATAAATTATATATTTTGATTTTAACATAAATTCATAAGGATTGGTCTTGAATAAATATAAACTTTATTCATAAAGTAAAGATCATCATAAAATTAGAAGGTAAAATATATTGTGATATATGAAAGATAATACTCGATTTTAGGGGATTTATTATCGTGATTCATGTGTTTTATTTTCATAAAGTTATGACTTGAGAATGTTCTCAAGTCACCTTGTTAAGCCAAGTGGGAGAATATTAGAATTTCTTATTCAAAACTTAAAATCAACATTTAATAGAAAAAAACATAACTGAAATGGGTTAAATATAGATGAATTTGAATGAGTTTTGAATAAGAATTCAGGTGGCCAATATTATGAGGTCCATTCAAGTCTCCCCACATTCCCATGCTTTTTTTTTTTCCTATTTTTGAGTGTTTAAATTCTTTTATAAATGGACCAATATTGAATTCCAGTGGGGTATTTTAAGGCTGTTTGATAAGGCAACACCCATAAATAAACCTTTCGTGAGTTGAGGACCCCTAAATTCAATTTGAAACTCTATATCATCAATTGAGTAAATTTGAGATTTTAAAAAGTTTTCTATAATCTTAAAAAACATTTTGGTGCAATCGCTGGAGGTGAAGAAAAATAGTATGGTCAGAGGTCGGCCAAATTCTCTTTTTCATTTCCGTTTTACATTTTTCCTTTTGTAAAATGTATTACGAGCGTCATGCATTCTAATAATAAATACATACATACTACATTTATGTATATATATATATATATATACACACACACACGTGTACATATATGTACATATATGTACATATATATATATATGTATCTATATATGTTTAAACAATAAGATCACAAACAAGAGCAACAAAAGGCAAAATAAATAGCCATTGTATTTTTTTGGTCTCCTCCACCACCGAGTATCCGGATCTTTACTCCGACTAATTTCGGTTGAACTGCTGTCGGGTCCCAATCGAGAGAAAGCTCTCTCAATATCGTTTTTACCACTACCAAACTCCGATTCTTGATATATGATGCTAGTACCCTTTCTACTAGGTCAACAAAATGATGGTACATAGCCATTGTCTTTAATCATTATGAATTGTATTATTGCATACATGTAGCATAAAACCTTAATTCTTTTAAGTTTTCACTTTATGAACACTTAATAGCATAAAGTAATTTAATATTTAAAAGATACGCTTATTTTTTATAAAGTATTAATAATATAAATAATACATATTAAATAAGTTTGTCTTATGTTATATTAAATATAATTTAAAATTACAATGTTTTAATATAAATATTAATAACTTGAAATAATATTAATTAATATGTAATAATTATATTCAGTGTTGTGTAAGATACAACCTACAACCAAACACGATTAGACACAAACAAAGCTAGGCTAAACATGAAAAAGGTTAATTCCGTCTTATGTCATGTTGGGCAATCATGTTTTTGTACAAAATTGTTGGCTCTAGTAGATCGTACCTCTAAAGGAAACAAATCAATATGAATGGTTTTATCGGAAGCAGCTATGCGAGCAACATTAGGCCAAGCTGTGGGAGTTCCTTACAGTATATATATTGTATTTAGCTGACCCTTGTCACAGAATATATATATATATTATATTTAATATATTTCAAAGTACAACTTGCAATTTTGATATACATAAACTTTTCAACACTACCGGTTTTCTATTTCAAAAATGTTTTTTATTTTCAAAATATTTATATATATAAAATTAATTAATATTTATACAAAAATTATTATATTATTATATTTAATTATTTTTCTATATTTAATAAATTATTTATTTATTTAATTTTTTTCTTATAATTAATAATTACATATTTAATTATTTTAAATTTTATTATAAAATATAGTTATTCTATTATTTTTATGAAATAATTAATATTTATATAAAAATTTTTATATTTTTATTCTTGTAAAATATTATTTCTTTGTATTGTTTTGTATACACAGCGGTGTTCACGTGAATTTAGGTCACAACATTCTTCCCCTCACTTTAGATGCTCAAGCATCCGCATCTCATTTTCAACTGCAGCAAATATTGTGCGCCAGACATTATTTATTGATAGTTGAGGTCGACATTTTACACGTGCCAGAGAAGCGAAGGTTTCAAAGAGGTAAGCCTTCAAGATCACTATAGCAAGTGTACGTGTGTCTGATTGACATAAAAACAACTGGTGTACTTCGATATTTGAAGCTTTACCGGCTCCGCTTCAGGTAAAACAGAGCCCTTTATTTATGTTTTTATTACCAAATCTTTTGTTTCATGAAGAGTACCCTTTCAATTGATACTATATAACCTGTAGCATCCTACGCCAGTGGGGCAGTTTCAACCGTGCAAGGCCAACATCCATCTTTTCAGACGCCCGCATCAACCCATCTCTGCGGAGGCCAGTGTTTTAGGACTAGTGGTCCACCGATTGCAACAAAGGGCAGAATCCACCAGTCAGAAGTGTGGGGCGCGCTGATACTTTTATAGTGTACCATCACTGTATGTAAATCTTGTGTTATCAATGGCTTGTGGGCGCAACTGACGTTAAATCCTATAAAAATATAAATATAAATATCGAAAAAGTTAATTTTTAATAAATTTTATAATATTTGATTAGATTAGTAAAATTAAATTTGAATATTGATTAATTATAAATATCTATTTATATTAAAAATAAATAAATAAATATAACTCATGGTTTACATGAGGACAGACAAATCTAAAATCAACTCTATACTAGGACACTTGAGAGAATTAATTAAGCACAGAAGCAAGATCGGATAGCGTATGCCTCCAATATTCTTCAGGAATGATCCCGTGCATCTAAGCGAGGTACATTCAGAGGGATTCGTTCAATTTCGTAGACTTTAGAAATTAAGTAGAAGAAGCTCAAGGGTGGCTCAAACTCAACATTTTGAGAAAAGAATGGAACATGGGAAAGAGAAGAAATTAAAAATAATAAAAATTAAATTAAATAATTAAGAAAGGAGATTATTCATTTCCTGAGCAAAATATGTGAAAACACAGAAAAAAAAAAGAAAACAAAATATGTGAAATGTCACCTTTGCAAAACTTATAGCCTTTACTTGCACCACAATAGTTTTCCTTGTTACTGCGTAAGGATAAAGAAAGGACTTTTGCGACAAAAAGGAAGCGAGAGACAAGAGAGAGAGAATGGAAAGTGCATTTTATTTCATTGTTTTTTTCTTGTTAATTATTAAATAAGCAACGGAATCAAAAGTTGCTATATATTTTTTATTAAACAATTTACTAATATCAAGTAAATTATATTTTAAACACCTTAACAAATAAAATATACTCAATTTGGATTGAAAACTTATCTATTCTTTATATACCGATAATTCTGCCTTTAGAGTTATCTTCAAAGATAATCCTACCTCATTTCGTTTTTTGCAAACTACTGAATTTTATGAAATCTCCCGTCATATGACTAGAACACCTACCGTCTAATAACCAAGTGTTCCCAAGAGCTTTTGCCTTCAAACATATCTGCACAAAAATTCAATTTAGTCTTTTCCTTTGGTACCCACACTTTCTTAGGTTTGGTATTGTTAGTGTTGACCAAATTCTTTGAAATCCACCTAGTTTTATTTTAGCTAATGAGTGATTTCTAAACCACCATTTGTGTGTATTATGACCATTCTTAAAACAATAAGTGCATTTGAGATGAGTTGTTGGGCTTTTAGTTTTATTATTAGTTTGTTTCCTAAACTTACAATGATATGCATTGTATCCAATTTTCATACAACTGGACACCTTCTGTTTGATTTAATATTCTTTGAACTAGAAACAAAAAAATATATATATAATTTTTTCTGAGTTTCAATAGGATTATATTTTAATTATATTTTATCAAAAACTGCTCTTTGACCTACTAAAATTGGTCAAGTTTTTCTTGATGTTGAACAAATTTTAATAATACAGAACTTAACTTCTTGTTCATTTCTTTTTGTTGTTCAAGTTCTCTTTCTAACATTTCATTTTCATTGTAGATATTAAAATTTTTATTCTTTATATCTTCAATTTCAGATTTTTTTACTCACTTTTTTATTTTCCTTTTTAAGCTAAGTATATAGGTTATTATTTTCTTCTTTTAGCATTGTATTTTATTCTTTTATCTTATCATTTTCTAATTTTAGTTTTTTGGTCTCTTCTTCCATGTTGGTCATCATCTTTTTTAGTGTTGAGTTTTTATATTTCGTGTTTTTTTTTAAGTTCTTTAAATGTTTCCATTAGATTTCATACATTTCATTCATAGAAAATTTATAATCAAGAGTCAGAAGAAAAATAACATGCCTTATCATGTTCCTCCACTAATGTTATGAAGCAGAGATTAACCTGTTCTTTCTTATTTTTTTCATCACTCCAACTATTGTCCTATCACTCCAGGCTGCTAGGATTTTCTTCTTTCCCTTCTTTTTCTTTTTCTTTTTTTTTTTTGCCTTTTTGAGTAGGGAACATACAACCTTTATGTGGCTAGACTTTTTTTCTATGTTTTTTTTTTCATCATAAATCTTTTAAATTTTTTGGTGAGTAAAGCCATATATTTATCCTCATCACTAGAGCTATCATCTTTACTCAACTTTGAGGGTTACTGTTTTTCCTTTTTCCTCATTGCCTACTCCCATAGAATTTAATTTCATCTTATGAGTGGTTAATGATCCAACAAGCCAATCCATTGTCAGAGTTTTTATGTTCTTAGACTCTACTTTGTTTGTGACTTTTGCTTCCCATTATTTGGGAATACACATAAGGACCCTCCTGATTAATTCCTTTTCCTAGAATCTAAACTCATTTGTGATAGTGTTGAATCTAGTGATCATATCTCTAATAGTCTTCCCATCTCTCATTTTAGAAGTTTCATTCTCCTATTTTAGCATCCTAATTATGTTTTTCCTAACTTGATTGGTCCCCTTATAGGTGGTCTCTAATCTCTTCCAAATTTCCTTGGCAGTTATGCAGCAAGCGATTCTATCATATTTGTTTAGACTCAAGTAAGATGAAGCAGATTGACTGCCTTACGATTTGCTTTATAAGCCTTCATTTCTTTTGCAATCATGCTCTTCATCTTTACTAGAATCCTAACTCCATCAACTTCCTCAGTTAGGAAGTTAATTCCCTCTTCTATGATTTTCTATGTTGTCTCATCTTGTGCTATGATGAAGTCTCTCATCCTCTGCTTACAATATCTGTAATTTTTCCCATTGAAGAAGGGTGCTCTATTTATTGAGCAGATTTCAAATAGAACACTATCATCATTAAGTATCATTTTAGATTTTTTACTTTTGAGTCTGTTATATCTTTCACCAGAAGACCCAACATCCTTGAAAGGGCGAATAGATTATTTTTGACACTTTTAGGTTTTTCTGGATTTTGAGGAAGTTTTGATAAAGAAGAGAGAGGAAAATTATGCACTTGAGATTTATAGTGGTTTTACCATCCTGATGTATGTCCAGTCCCAAACTACACATGGATATTTAATCCACTATTTTTCAAAAATAGTACAACACCTAACTAGTTTACCCAGCTGTTTGTTGAACCTTACATTGTTTCTCTCAAACATTTTCCACTAACTTTGTACAGGAGTTAGTAATCCTAATGTGTTTCACTCAAATACTTTTAAGCCCAAACCTAATAAATCCTTTCTTTTGGTCTTTTACAAGGATTTACAAGTGAAACAAAACTACAAGAAAGAAGTTTTAACTTGATGTGTTGTTAAATCACACAAAGAAAATTTTTGCTTAGAACATGCTTTCAGATAATTGTATGCAATCCTATTCCAAAAGTTGTTGATCTCCTCTTGAAGTGTTGTATTTAAAGTGATTAAGATGAAATAACCACTGAGCCACATTTAATGTACTAAAGATAGCTATTGCAAATAGTTGACTTTAATTTAATGTTCAATAACTTTTCTAATCAACTAATCATTATTCACATTGAGTCGACTGCTCTCTTTTGGTTGACTCGTGTTTTGATTTTTGTAATGTTTACACGAGTGTAGGTTGACTTCATATGTATGCCAGGTTGACTTATGCTTCATTCTGCTTAAGTGTTTTCACTTTGTAGCTCATGAAAGTTGGTTTGTACATGCTTCATGTCAACTTGAGTTTTAATCTACTTAACTATTTTCATCTGGTTGTTTGTGCAAGTTGACTTAAATATGCTTCAAGTCAACTTGGGCTCAAAGGTAAAGCATTTTTACTTTGGAGTTCATATAGGTTGACTTGTATTAGCTATAGGCCGAATTGTGCTCGATGGTATTAAAGCATTTTTTCTCTTATCGGTAGACTTGTATTAGTTGTAGGTCAACTTAAGTTTTGTTTGTTTCAAGCAGTTTTTACCTTTTGCTTATGCAAGTTAACTTGTTTTACGTCTAGGTTAACTAGTGTAAGTGGTTTATGAAGTCTTGGTTTAAGCAAGTCGACTCAAGCAATTGTTAGGTTGACTTGTGCACTGATTGACATTTTCATTTAATTACTCATATAGGTCAACTTGTATTCTATCTAGGTTGACTTGTGCTTAATATCATTCAAGCTTATCACTATTCTGTGTTCATGCTAGTCAACTTGTATCATGGATAGATCGACTTAAGTTTGAGTTTTCTTTGAAATTTCGTGAGTCAAGTTTGTGCAGGTCGAATTATACTCTTGACTTAGAGTTTTACTTAAACTTTAAGTCCTAACTTGCATTTATAAGTTACTGAATCACTTATATTTTACATTCCACAAATATTTCTGAATGTTAGTGTGGCAGGTTGACTTATGATTTTATCATGTTAACTTGAGGTTTAAATTAGTTGAATTGATTTAATTTTTTACCATTACTCTTTTAAATTTTCAACCGTTACAACTTTAAATTTTTTGAATTCTTAACTCATGCATTGCTCAAGTCGACTTATGCTTTAGGCAGGTCGACTTATACTAAGACTTATTCTTAATTTTATTTTCAACTTGTTCTCCTAGTCAACTTGTTACCTATACGAGTTGACTTGTCTAACTTTCTGTTTTTGTTTAGTAAAGTTCTTTTTTCTTGATAGATCAACTTGTTTCATTATACGAATCAATATGTTAAGACCTACAATTTAGTTAAATGATTTTTCACATTCTCAGACTTGTTTAATTCCTTCCAAATTAATCTTACATCAATCTAACCTTTTTTTAGCTCATCATTAAAATATGTTTTGCCAACGCAAAGGAAAATTAAAATCCTAACTTAATGGATGATGAAGAGTCAAAAATGTTTTTGTTCAACACTTATGGAAAGATAATTGGAAGAATTGATGTTGTAAGGTTGGATAATATTACATGGAGCTAGGCACTCGATCAGAATGAAAGTATTGTCCCTATACACATGTAAGTAAACTAATTAAATAGATTTATGTTTTTAATATGTTAAATCCAAGTAATTCCAACTTAATGAATTTTCTTAGTGAATTTCAACAATTTAAAAGAAGAAAATATCAAAGACAGTTGTCCAGTCATGAAATTGATATACTCACTTGTAAAAATTTTTATGTTTGATTGAAGGAAACGATAATATATACTCTAAGTTTGTTAAAGTTTTATGTTTCATGCAATCACTACAAAAAAACAGCCTTTTATCCACAAATTTAGCGACGAAAATTTTAAAAAAATTCGTCGCTAAAAACGTTAGCGACGGATTTAGCGACAAAAAATTTTTCGTCGCTAATAACGCGTCGCAAAAATTTAGCGACGAAAATCTGGAATCCGTCGCTAAATTTAGCGACAAATAAGTTTTCGTCGCTAATATTCATCACAAAATTTAGTGACGAAAAATTATTCGTCGCTAAATTTAGCGACAGATAATTTTTGTCGCTAAAATCCGTCGCTAATTTAGGGGAAAACAAACTCGTCAAAAAATTATCCGTCGCTGAATTAGTGACGAATTTAGAATTCGTTGCCCAAATCCGTCGCTGAATGAGCGACGGATTCCAAATCCGTCGCTGATTCCATATGCCTTGGCCATCAGCCAGCCACGTGCCCACCCACCCCAGCCACGTGCCCACCCACCCCAGCACCCCCACCTGCCTGCCCGAGCCCGCCCAAGCCAGCTCCCCCGCGCAGCATCAACTCTTAATTGCTGGAAAATACCGCGCTTCTGCCTCCACCGTGATTCGAACTCCGAACTCCTGCACGAACCCCTGCACACACACGCAATGTGTAAACCAACCACTGAGCCAAACATATTATTGTGATATAAATTTATTTTTTTATTATTTATTACATTTTTTTCACATTTTTCTAACAATAATAAAATAATATATAATAACAATTTAAAATAATAAAAATAAAAACTTTTTTTATTTATACCACCAATCTAAAATAATATTAATTAAAAATAATAAATATGATAATTTTTAATAAAATAAAAAATAATAAAATACTAATTTAAAATAAAATAATAAATTAATTAAAAAAATATATTAATATTATATTTTGATTTCTTCTTTTTTCTTTTATTTTATTATTTTATTATTCTTTTTCATTTTTATTTTATTTTTTTAATCCATAATTTAAAAATACATCTCAAAACTATAAAATTATAATTATCAATAAATTATAACATATTAATAATTTTAAAAATCTATATATTTATTCACAAAATATTTTTATTCAAATTTCAATAAAATTATTATATATAAGAAATGAAAATAGAAATAAAAAAAAAAACCAATGAAAAAAAAAGTAAAAATAGGAAACAAAAATGTGGAAAAAGTTGGAAGAAAGAAAACAAAAATATCGTCACACAACACTAGGTGGTATGGTGGTGATATGTACTTTTCTCAAATCCGAAATCCAAGATTCGATTCCCTCTACCTGCATGCATGTTGTTTTTTTAGTATTAAAACAAAGGGCGCGCGGGCGCCCGCAGGGCGCGGACGCCCAGGCAGGCAGGCGCCTGTGCGTGCATGCGCCGGCGCCCGCACAGGCATTAATATTTTATTAAAAAATTTATATTATTAAATAAATTAATTGAAATAAAATAAAATTACCTATATATTAAATAAAAAAAGTAAAAAAATAATAAATTAATTAAAAAATATATATAATTTAAATAAAATAAAATATATGGTTTTTTTAAGAATTAAATAACATTATTCTTCTAAAAAATGAAATATAATATAATAAAATAAAATGTAAATTAAAATATTATAAAATAATAATATGATTTGTTAATATAAATTAATAAAATAAAATAAAAATAAAAATAAAATTATAATTAAAATAATATAAAATTCAACGACGGATTTGGAATTCGTCGCTAAATTATTAAAATAAAATAAAAATAAAATAAAATTCTAATTAAAAAAAAATTAAATTCAGCGACGGATTTTAATCCGTCGCTAAATTACCGGAGATAGGGATTGGGATTTTCATCTAGCGACGGATTTGTTTTCCGTCGCTAAATTAATTTTTAATTTAAATATTACATATTAATAAAATAAAAAGAAAAATAAAAAAATAAAATTCTATTTAAAAAAGATTAAATTTTGCGACGAATTTTAAATCGGTGGCAAAATTTTGCCATATTTAGCGACGAAATTTACAACGAAAAATTTTTTATCCCCAATTAGCGACGAATTTAGTCACGAAAATTTTTTCGTCACTAATTAGCGACGAATTTAGCCACGAAAATTTTTTCGTCACTAATTAGCGACAAATTTTGCTACGAATGATGTGTCCGTCACTAATTTAGCCACTACTTCCTTTTCGTTCCAAATTTTGTGACAAATTAGCGACGAAAAACTTTTTCGTCGCTAAATCCGTAGCAAAATAGCGACGAATTTTTTCCGTCGCGAAAATCCGTGACTAAAACCGTGTTTTTTTGTAGTGAATGTTTACCTTTATTATATTAAATTGAGTTATCTACATCTTATTTTATTTTAAGTTTCAAATTGAGGTACAATTACCGAAGAAATAAAATAGTTAACTCAACAACTTGTCCCATTGCTAAGAGATATACTGGACTTACAATTAATGATTTTAGATTTCTTACCAGAAACAATGAGAAAATAAACAGACTCAAAATTTTGGAGTACTTATGAGTTCATTAACAAAAAGTTATGTAAGCATTAGAGACATGAATCCAAGGCAAGGAAGTGTGGACTATTATGATATTTTGACTGATATTGTTAAGTTAGATTATTATGGAAAAGCAAAGGTTATCCTATTTCGATATGATTGGACTGATGTGCTAAGTGGTAGAAGTATTAGAAGGGATGATTTGGGTTTTACAGTTTTTAGTTTTGATCGAGTAATACACACCTGTGAACAATTGGTCCATGAGTTTTTTACGTTATATCATAAGTGAAGCAGGTGTCCTCCTCACAAGATCCTAAAGACAAGAAATGAGTTGTTGCTATCCAAATACACCAAGAGATTCTTTTGACATGGGTGGTGAAGTGGGTAGCAATAACTTGGAGTGGATTGTGAATGCTTACATTTTTCTACTTAATCACTAAACAAGCTCAAACTTGTTTTGAATTGTTTATCTTCAAAATTATTGTTAATTAAAATATATATTTTATTATTATCTTAAAAGGATCCTTCACAATGATATTTATGATCTGTTTATTATTTGTTGATTAAATTATAATTATGTCCCAACAAAGACGAAAACTAAAATGTACAAGAATTGTGAAAATATTTGAAGAAACACCGGGAGCAGCTATTGATGATTGCCTGAATGTAGATGGAAACGACATTTTACATGAGACCACCTTGAAAAAAGTTGAAAGTTCTGTTAATTGAGATATATCAATTGTTTATTACTATCTTGTATTTTTTATTGTAACTTGGTCTTGTTTAAAATTTTTTATTCTTATGTTCAATGAATTTGAACAGACTCTTTGATAGGTTTCCATAAACAAGAAAAAGGAGATACTATTGATGATATATCAATAGTATATAGTGATGGTAATTCTCCATATGTTCAAGGGGTCATATGTCTTGCAACTAATTTTCATGATAGAGTATTATATGTAAGTTAGTTTATAGTATATTGATGTGGATATATTTTAATTATTGTATATAAATTTGTTTAACTTAATCAAATAATTATTCATAACTTCTTTATTTTTGTAATTGAAATTGTGTTTATATTATATTTGTACTTGATAGATTTTTAGAGTTATATTATATGTACTATATGGTTGATAAATATTTGGATTTATATTTTATATTTGTGATTAATGGTTGTTTGTTTGATATTTAAAGTGTTGTTGATGGATGTTGAGATTATTATTATGGATTAATTGTGGACAAAATGTGAATAATGGATGAAATATGTATATTATGGTTAATGGATATTTGATAAATAGGTTTTGGAATAAGTTTTTGGTACCATTTATTATGGAACCAAAATTTTTGGCCTAATTATAGCCCTTCTCGACGTTTAGTACTAGAAAATGTCTCTAAGTGCAAAAAAAATTACTAACATTTTTGAGTATAAACGTCGGCAAATGTTTCAGCATTTGTCGACGTTTTGAGTGAAGAAACACGACAAATGCCTTAACATTTACCAATGTTTTGAGTGAAGAAATACCGGTAAATGTTTTGACTTTTATCAACGTTTTATAGACAAATGTTGGGAAAGTTTCACTTATTCCCAACGTTTTCCTTATACTAAACGTTTGTCAATAACTTTGCCGAAATTTCCAAACATTGAAAATGTAAGTGCTTCTCCAACGTTTGTAAGTAAATGTTGGGAAAATCTCTAACGATTTTTTCTGTGATTTTTTTTTTTTTTTTTTGGTTGCCTATCCTTTAGTGACTATTATGAAGTATCGGGAATGAGACAGAAAAAAAAAAAAAAAATCAAGAAAGGTATGATTTTTTTTGTAGTGAATCCTCCCATAAGCCAGGACCATGAGGATAGTCCCTAAAGTCGGAGATGTTTGTCACCACTAGCATGGATGTATATGCCTCCTATAAATAAACATATTTAGAGAAATTAAATTTTATATGTATCCAAAATAATAAACCAAACTTATAGAAAAATTCAAAAATTAAGAATTGTCATCAGTCAAGTCACTTGCGGGTGCATGGACTTTGTTTTTTTTTTTTTTTTTTTTTTTTTTTTATAACTCATGTTGAAGGTATTGACATAGGTAGCACTCCTCCCATGCTTGATCTCCGATTGTATGATAAATGAAATGTTAAAAAAAGATAAATAATAATTCTTATTTAACAAAAATGAACGAAATGATTAAAAAGAATTAAAAGTCTGATAAAATTCTCATCGTGAGCGTCCAAAGTTTTTGACCCACTAACATCGATAACATGTCCCTTAGCAGAACTCTGAACCCTATTTTGTTTCTTTCTTCTACGCTTCTCCTTATATTTGTCCGTGTTTCAATTTACGGTCACATTGTCCCCGACCCTTGCGTAATAAAGTTAGGTTTTCTTCTATTTTCCATGGCTTTGTTCATAGTGTCGCATATGTGCTTGCTGACTTTTATTTTGAAGTTCTTCCAAACCTGGTCACCATCCCCCTGATAATTTAGGTGTAGCGACTATAGAAACTACAATTATCTAGATGTTGATGTTTGTTACTTCAGAACTCATCATCAAATAGTCAAGCCCAGCCTTGTCATCTATGAGTGCTCTTTTACTCGTAACATGAAACTCACTACTCTATCATTATTAGTATCACAGGTTAATCATGGATTTTAGTAAGACAATGATCTTTTGAACTAGTGATTAGCCATTCAAGAGTCCTTGATCACAAATATCTTTGATGAGATTGTGCAAGAAAATAACACTAATACTTAAACGTTTTGGAATGTGTTTTTTTGAATAACATTAAAGTATTAGCTTTTACCAAAACATGTCATTAAAAAATTATTTCTATCAGAAAAAATATTATCATTGTAATTGATAATATACATTTATACATAAGACAATTATAGCTTTAGGGTATAATCTTAACACTATGGCATATTACTAACATCAGAAACTTTTCCTAATATAGTGTTTCATACTCTCGGTTTAATAATGAATAAAGTTGGAACATTCAAACATACATTCTTATCGCAGTTGTTATGTACTTGAACCCTTTGATTAGATGATCCTAATCCATACTAGGGTCATGGATATGAGTCAAACCCTTTTCGCTTGGATTGTATGCACTCATCTGATTGACACACTTGGTTAACTCAAATCATTTTGTGGTTGAGTTAAATCACCTTAACCAACAATTTTCACCAAGATTCAACTTTAGATAGCATAGGATCTTATCCCTAGTTTACCAAAGGTAATGAATCTCTTATTTGTGATCATTTATTTCTATCAATAACTAATTAGAACCATCACATATCGAGCACTAGCACATGATTAGCATGATTATGTAAACATTAATGAACTGTAATCACATATATACAAGATAATTATATCATCTCAAGTATAAAAATTAGATGCACTACTTTGATCTAGTGATAACTTTGTTGATTTCAAGTAAATGGCATACTCTCATAATCTTGTAGTCCCATTCAAACTACTCATCTAATGAATGCCCATTTACAAGACTCAATACTACATCAATTTTAGTATCTCATAATAAGTCATGGATATGAGAAAAGTGATGATCTTCTTGAAAAGTGTCCTCCATTGCGAATATTTTTTAAAGAGATTGTTTAAAATGATTTTGTCCTCTCATATTCTCAACTCTTGAGAATGGTATCTCTAACCTCTTATAGGCATATTCAGATTAAACACTAAGACATTTGAGAGAATTTTCTATTTAAAAAGAATACTTTTGTTGTTAACATTGCTAATTAAGGTTCATATAAGACATACGATTGCTTTAGGGCATAATTCTAAGAAATATGTCACCTCATAGAACTAGTACTCGCTTTTATTTAGCTCAACATATAATCTCTTCCTCCTAAATGTTAGCAAACCAGAGCTAGGATGCAACTTAGTCTGACCTTTTATGCAACTTATCTTATCTTTCTCTCTCATGTTTTCTTAAAGGAAAATAAATAAAAGAGTCGCATAAGGATTCTATTTGACAACTCTCATAACTGGTTAACTAACCGTGCTATGCCCTATTTGATAAGAGTCTAGTAAACATCGAGACAAATGAGAACTCGAACTATTGTTAAATACCCACATAGGGGTATATTACCATAAATAAAAATAAATTCAAATTTGGGATAATGGGATAAGTCTCATTATCCCATTGACCTACCATGACTTCAAAAAAATAAAAAAAAAACCCTTCCCCTTGAATCTCTCAACCAAAGTTTACATAAATAGCAATTCTTTGAGAAAGTTCTGAGGGAGAAAACTTTACTTGAGATTGAGAGAGATATTGAGTGAGATAGATATTCTCTAGAATGAGAAAAATCTATTGAGGTATTAATAAATTTTCTGAGTAGGAAAAATTCTCCATCATTGGGTTTATCGGACTTTGGATTGAGATATCGTGGTACTATGGTAGTGTTTCAATCTCGTGATCGCCATTTCAACTGAGCAATTTGTATAAGAGAGTTCGCGACTCTGTTAATTTTTTGAAAGCTACACTTTGAGATATTTAACAAAAAATTTCAATGTATTTAATTTTTTGAAATTTACTTTGCTTTCATACATGTGATTTGGTATCAGAGCGATCGTTAAATTTAATAAAAATTTTTTAGAATTTTTTGACTATAAAAATGATGGGTAAATATTTATAGTTTGGATTACGGATAAATTTCGTGAATTCAATTATATCACGATATTACCCATGGTGCCTGGAACTTATAACTCGAAAAATTTGTAAATCATGAAAATAATTTTTTCGTAATTTTTGAAGTACGTTAAGACCATCAAATATGAGGTCAAAGTTTTCAGTCCTTAATGGTGTCTGGAATTTAAAACCCTAAATTTTTCGAGTTAAGGGACAAATTAACCTATAAAATCGGTATAAATGTGTTCCTCAAGGTCTGATCTATATTTTGACATATATATTGTGTATTGACATGGCCAGAAACTGGGTTTTCCCACATGGCCACAAATCGCAAAATTTTGAACACTTAATTCACCGAGATTAAGGTTTGAATCTCCTAAAAATTGAGTTAGGGATGATTTGGAAAATCCAATTTCATTTTTTCGATAAAATCACTATCAAAAAGTGGTTGGAAAAGTATTTTCCAGCAATCGGGTCGCAAGGATCCGATTGCAGGCCCGTTGGGCAAAGGAGAACCGCCCCAGACCCGTAGGCACTACAGTACATGCTCGTGAAGAGTGTCAGCCTCTGGGAAGCTAGCGTGTGCGGCTCATGCATGGGAGAGGTGCGTGAACCAGATCGTGTTATTTGGGTCATGGCAACCTGGATCCGCATCTCGACCTACGTCCCATCTCGGGACATGACCCAGGATGCAAGTCGTGTGCGTGCAGTCGTGTGGCCCACTCACAACGTATCTGGTGTGTGCAGCAGCATGCTACCAGCGCGTGCAGGTGCACGAAGGCACTTGGCTGACGCATGGGACCTACGGCGGTGCGTCAAGTCATTCCAGATTGGATTTTTCCAATTTTTTGAGGGTTTCATGCTATTAATTATGACTTTTGTGGGGTTTTGTGCACCGAATCCAAATCTTGATGGTGAGATACGATTTTGGGTTATAGTATGTGGTGTCCGTTGACTCATACGTTTGTTTTGAGGTCTATATTAAAATCATTTTGAATTTATTGATTCGAAAGATTCACAAAATGTGAAAATAAGTATTAATAAGTCACTAAAATCTCTCTTACTATTGAAGATTGTTGTATCTAATTTTTGCAAGGAGAATAAACTAAATAGTAACAATTGTGAGATTTTATGCCAGAAGATTCAATTTGTTCTCGAGGAGCAAGATCTGTATGAGATTTTGAGATATAAAATGGCGGGTCCTAGAGAGGGCACCATACCTCAGGCGAGACAGGATAAGAAGGTTTATTGTGCGTAGAAGAAAAGGGATAGTCGAGTTAAGGTAATCCTTATCAGTGATATGCACGATAATTTGATCCAGATTTACGACCAGTATCCTATAGTTATGTCAGTTTGGCTCGCCCTAAAACAGCATGATATTGCTCTTTTCAACTCCTTTGGTGAGGATGTTAAAGAAAATGGCTGATCATACAATAATACAATATTTGATATAAATGTCTAGTATAATTACCGAGTTAAGAAATGTGAATGAGCTCATTTCGGATGAGATTCAGAAACTGAATGTAATCTAATTTTTACCTAATTCATAGGAGATCATAAAAACCTATCTTACGAATGATGAGATTATTTATACTTTTGCTGATGTGAGCAGATACTATGAGTTTGAGGATGAGCGCTTAGAAGCGAGTAGGCTACACTCGAGTTTTACTTATGCAGTGGAGTCAAACAAGGGCTCTCGTAGTACCAAACAAATAGTATAACCATGAGAAGGAGACTTGAGATCCAGGTAAGAAAAAACCATTCAAGAAATTTGATAACAAGGTACAAAAGCACAGAAAAAAGGAATTTGATAAGACCAATGCGGAGTGCTACATTTGAGGTAGACTTGGTCATTTCGCTCATGAGTATGATTGTAACATTGATTTTTAGTGACGGTATATTATGTACTATTTCTCATGATTCTAAATATATAAGTATCCTTTTGAGACATCTATTTAATTATCTAATTATTTATTTTGAGATTTCGCCTCAAAATCGCTAAAATTGAAAATTTTATCGGTAAACTGAAAAACTTCTCAGAAAGTATCGGCAAGGCCTAAAGAAGTCAAAAATAACTAAGAGAATGCCTACATACTTAAATAAAGATATTTGAATGAAATTTCACATATTTAAGAAATTTCAATCAAAATTTTATAGTGACCAAAAATGCAATTGTTAAAAGTTAGGGGTTTAAATGTAATTGAGGAAAGTTAAGAGACTAAATTGCAAACCACTCAAGGATGAACAATTGGAGCCAAATGATTGGTCAAGAGGGAAATAAGGTTGGTTAGTGGCCACATAGGATTTTCCACATTCCATAAACCTCATTGGATAGAAATTTATGCATGAAAGTTTATTGGGTAGAAATTTTTGCATGAAAACCAACTAGAATAGCTTGTTCTAGATTGTGACACTTCTCCCCCTTGACATGGACGTCCAAAGACACTTGGTGGAGTGCATGGAGGTTGCTTGAATCAACAATCGCATGGGTTAAGTGATAGGACAAGTGGAAAGTCAAGATAATGCATGGAATGATCCAATGGTTAAGGATATTTAACTAGATTTATAAAAGAACTTGTTTAAGAAGAGTTTGGCCTATTTTCTTCATTCAAGCTCACCTTGGACGAAATTGTGAGGGTCTATATCCATTTTGAGTTCAACTATAGAGCCAAAGGGGTAAGAATATTTTTGGGAATTCTTGAATTTCAATTTGAAGTGTAGAGGTATTGTATAGAAATTTATATTTATTGTGATTTGATTTTTTTCTAAGGTAATAAAAATTCAAAGATTCAAAGGGGATGGTGATACATATTGCTAGCAAGAGATCTTACAAAAAATGTAACATATTCTAACTTATGCTAAAAATAAATTATTTGATGAGTAGTTACTTTGATATCCATCCTAGCATGCTAAATGTTGATTTGTAGATTGAATCTTGTATAGTTTTCTTAGAATATCTCATTCTGTAGAATTCAAAAATCTAATATTTTTATTTGTCTATAAACTAAACTTCCTAAGTTTTAAAAATGGTATATCATGTAAGACATTTCATGAAAAAATCAATTTTTGGTGATTTTTGGAAGTCTAGCATGTTTCACAAATTATGTTTCATGTCCTGTGTACGACCAGTAAATTTTATGAATTTTTGATATATTGTCTGTTCCTAATTTGGAGAAATGTTAAACATGAAAGTTTTAGGTCTCTAACTTAGATCACTTGAATCGGAGTTGTATATAGAAAGTTATGATAATATTACTAAAACTATGCAGAAGTAGTTCTAAAACTGAAACCGAGATGAAAACCGAATTTTATAAAATTATACATTTAGAATCCGAGATGGTCAAAACTATAAAGTTGTAGATCTATGTCATATATTCAATTTGAGACAAGAAGCACTTAAATTGGAGATGTAAACTGGGAGATATGGAATTTCTCTCAAAACTGTGCGGAATTGGTTTTAGGAACTTAGCACGAAAAGTGACAATTTTTTTTTTTATAAATTCGTGTATTCCAAATGTGAAGATGGTCTGAGCATAAAAGTTGGAGATATATGTCTTAATGTTAAGAGAAAATTTAAATCAATTGAATCCGATCAAAATTTTTGAAGATGTCATGATTTTACTAAACCTGCGCGTTATATGTTTGTAGAAATTCCTCTAAGTATGAAAATTGAAATTTAACCTTATGAAAGAGGCCATTTTTATATGCATATTGTAATCCAACTATATAATATTGAATTAATAAATGATATTGTTTAACTTAGAATTAGAATTCGAGAGATGATTTATTCGAGAAACGAAGAAAATTAGGGAGAGTGGCGTACCCTCTCCAGCCGAGGTGAGTGGAACGAATTATTTTTGACTTTAAATGAGAAATAGTTTTGATCATGATTTTATAAATGAAATTTGAAATGTAATTTAGAAATATTTTAGCGTTTGTGGCATGTCTTGAAATGTTGTTCGGTAAAAATTTACATCCTAATATTATAGTTATTTGATAGTGTCTTATTTTTACGAGTAATGATTTATGAATGATGATATATGGCACATGTGTATGATTATGGGATGGTGTATAGTGGCTATAGTGCACTCCTTACCACGGTATTGAGCATTTACCCGACGGGATGACGTGGTGGGGTAACACAAGAGCAGGGGTTTGAGTCCCCTGTCTCTGTCCAACGGATCCAATAGACGAGTACCATGTGAGGACCGTGTCAACACCAAGGGAAGGGAGGAAAATATATGTGTTTTATTCTTATAACATTTTGGTGGCCCCTTAGTGGATTTTACCCTAATTAGGCCAAACTATGGGTAGAATGTATTTTTGACACCCCATTGATGCATGATTGATGATAAGAATGCCTATTATTTTGAATTATATGATATATTTGCAAAAGAATGAAATTTAAATTTGAAAATGATGTTTTGATTTGTCACTCTCACAAATTCATTTATTGTCATTATATAATCATTGCACCTCACTCACTGAGTATGTGAATTATACTCACCCCTCATATTAATATTTTCAATTTATCTGTATTTGACATACATTGAGGTACTATCCCACAAGTTTTACTGAGAGACGCTATCGGGTAAGTGATCATATCCATTCTTGTTTACGATTGAATCATGCATATAAATATTATATGTAAATTGGAGGCAGATGTTTTAAAGAAAATTTTTATTGAAAACTATCTTTTTTTCTTCCGCTATATGATTTTGACTTAATGATATCGAGTAGGGTCATAATATTAGTCTTGCGTCACCTCGATGTGCGAGTAGGGTATACCAGTGCCTCGAGGAGTCGCGGCGGTCTGTTCGAGTGCCCAACCTGCGGGTCGGGGCGTGACAATGACGAGCGGAAGAAATGTCATTCTTCTTTACATGGTTTGAGATTTGTCTCATTTATCATGATACTCACCGTTTTTCTTCTTTGTGGATTGTAAACTCATGAGTCACTGATCACGTAGCTCGACACAAGAGCGCGTATGTTCAGTTCCGCCGAGTAAATTCTCAGGTTAGAAGCATTTACATGAGGAATGAAGCATTTGTCATTATTAGAGAGATTAACACTTGCAAGTTGGGGTTACAAAGTAGTTGGTCTCTGTATCTATATGACGTTTTTTATGTTTTGGGTATTTGACAAAACTTGATTTCAGTATTTTATTTAAGATCTTCAATGATATGTTTTGTCATATAGAAAATTATCTATTCTTAACTCTTTGATCTATTTTGGTTTTATCCATCATAGACTATAAGCACCGGGTGCTACTTCTTTTAATGGTATTATTGTTATTCTTCTATTGCTTTTACATCTGATTGTGTAGATGATGTTATAAATGTGTGTTATAGTAGACTTAGACACATATGGAGTTGTGTACTTTATTACTTTCATAGACAATTACACGCGTTTCTGTTATATTTATCTGATCTTGCATAATATAAGACATTTGAATACTTCAGAAAGTTTATTAGTGAGATTGAGAATTAGCTAAACATGAGAGTGAAGACTTTCGAAACTGATTAGGGGTGTGAATATTTGTCAGAACAATTTATAAAGCTCTGTTTTGATAAAAGTATTATAAGACAGTTGACTATTTTTATTATTTTTTAGTAGAATGGAGTAGCCGAAAGGAAAAATCACTACAAAATTAAAGCATAGTACCGACGGTGACTTTTAGGGTCGGTGACTTTTAATCACGGTTTTTATACTTTATAGAGAAAGTTTATGATGAAATCGTTAAAAAATATAAGTCTTTCCCAATAGACTAAAATGTCCATGAAGAAAAGTTTAGCCACTGTCAGTAAAGGTACTACAACCGTCTGTAAAGCAATATTCAATTGTGATGGTTAAAAATTATAGTTAGTAAATGTAATAGTTTTTTGGCACGGTTTAAAAATAGTATCAATATAAATATTTTTTATTGTCTACTTAACAATATTGTCTCCATAGATTTTGGATGTATGGTAACATACAAATTTTACCGTTTTTTAAAACTATATTTAATTCTCACAATTTGTATAAATTCTATTTATACCAACCTATATATTGTAACGTCTGTAAAACCTAAAATTGTTATCATATTTGTATCATATACTTTTATATTTGAAAATAATTTGAGCGGTAAGTTACAGTAAATTTATGATAGTAGTAGTTTTAGCTAGGTAAACAGGTGATATGCAGATAGTAAGTAGGTAGTAAATAAGAAAGTAAATTTATATAGTAGTAAGTTTGTGATATATAATTAGATGATAAGTGGTAAGTAGAAAGTAAGTGGTAAGTTAGTGGCATGCCAGCGTGTGCATGCCACTATGCGCAGCATGCACTCATGTAAGCGTCCGCGGGCGCCTGGCTATGCCAACACGGGCACCCACGCATGCCACAGCACGCGGCATGCGTTCATGCGCGCGGCATGGGTTATATGGTAATTTCATGATAAGTAATTGTAATTGTAGGTAAGTCACGTAATTTCACTAAATCTAAATCTAATTTTATTTTTATTTATATTTCAACTATTATATTTTATCATTTTTTATTTCCACTAATTCTATTTCAATTAATTTAATTGTATTTGATTTTTTGTATTTTTTGTTTTTCAAATGAGTATTGAATTTAAATTATAATATATTAATAATTTAAAAAATCTACATATTTAATCATAATTCAAAATATATAAAATTAATAAATTATAATTCATTCATAATATTCACTTTAAATATCATTCAAATAATAAATCAAAATAGTAGCAAAAAAATTTTAGAAAAATGAAAAAAAATGAGCCGAAGGTGAAGGAAAATGAGAGTGAGATAAAGGAAAAAAAAATAAAAAGGTGAGAGTTAGATAGAAAAAAAAAAGTAAGGTTGAGATAGATAGAAAGCAAAAAGGGAAAAAAAAAACAAAGTTAATCACATATGACGTTGTGGTTTGATGGTTGAGACAATTGAGATTGAGGTTCAATTCATGAGTTCAAATCCATGCAGCAGCAATTTGTCTCCTTTTAGCATAAAAGCAAAAAAGGAGCATGGACGCCTGGGCAGCTGCAGCGCACGCATGAGCCCAGGAGCGCGACGGCATGCAGCACAGGCGCCCGTGCAGGTGCAGCGTGCACATGCAAGCACGCGGGCATGTAGAGCGCGTAGGCGCCCGCAAGGGCATGTACGGGCGCCTGCTTGGGCTCTTGTAGGTGCATGCATGCGCGCGGGCATGCAGCGCACTCGGGCGCCCTCAAGGGCATGTGCGGGCATTGCTTACACTCTTGGATGTGCGCTTGCCCCACTTGGGCATCCACATGAGCAGTGGCACGCACGAGAAACTACGGGGGCATGGCCGGCGCTTTGTTGCTCACTTGACTACGTGGTGGCATGCACAAGCGCCCGCGAGGGCGTGGGCTGGCGCCCGTACTGGTGCTTTCGTGCGCGCTTGCCCTACGCAGGTATGCACTGTGGCCCCGCGATTGCCTGTGTGGCACCCGCATTGTTTTTATAATCGGTTACTCAAATGTGCATCGTAAAAAGTTCGGTTAGCATACCAGTTACTGTAATAAATGCAATAAAGATTGACAAAAAAAAAAAAACAGAGACGTGTCCCACCAACTACATGTAAAACCAATATTTCGTGTCAATTTATTTATTAAAAATCAGTGAAATAGTAAAATCATTGTAAATAATAAATTGTACATAATAAATAATAATAAATAATGTAAATAAAAATATTAACTGAGAGCCCTTTCCTTTCTTTGAATCCAAACATTTTGATCCAAAACATCTTTACATTTCTTTGTTCAAAATAAAAAATTAAAAACAGCATTTTAATATTAAATATCAAATTAAAATAATATGTTTATTTTTAAAACATGATGACATTTTGGATGATTGAATTTGTTGAGACTAAAACTTGTTTAGGGTTGTTCTTTTTCTTGGAACGGTTGTAATTCTTCGTGTACAATGTAGGAGAGCTTTCGAGGAAAAATGAAGAAACTTTGATGGTGAAAGGATGGAAAAACTTTGATGACCGCGTAAGATTTATAATATAACATTTTTACAAACAAATTTTTAAAATCCCGCCCATTTTTTCTTTGGCATTTTTTCTCCCACCTCTTTTTTCATTACCGTGTTTTTAATTCGTCATATTTTTTAATACTTTAACTCAATACCGCCACGAGATGTTGAACAAATCACTTACTACTTGATTACTATATACTTACTGTATTTCAGTGCCTGTAAGCCTTGTTCCATTTGATTAATAAAAAATAATATATATTCTATATTCAATATAAATTTATTAATATTATTATTTAAATAATGTAATGATATGAAATTAGTAATTTATATAATATAGTATTATAGTTTTAAAAATTCATTGAACATTATATAGTACTATAATTTAAAAATATGACAATATAATGTAATGGTATAATTAATTATGTTGGTAATTTTTAAACTCATATTAAGTTATCTAGGCTCTCAACTTTCACAGTTTATAATTATAAAGGTATGATTCTAAATTTAATTTCTCACATTTCTATACTCCACATGATTTCGACACACACAACTTTCATATATCGTATCACTAACTCCAACTCTACCTCAATCACTAATATTTCACATGTAATATTATTTAAAATTATTAACATACTTTGATTTAGATATATTGGTTTGTTTGCAATATGAAATAATTCATTGGTTCATCCACATTAAATGTATGAAAAGTTGGTTCATATATGTTGGTGATTATATAAATCTTCGAATGAATCATGTAATAGTTAAAAATTATCGTATGAATAAATGTAATGGTTTTTTTGTATGGTTTATTGTTGTCAATATAAATAATTTTTATTATCAACTTAATAGTACCAGTGTCTATAGTTTTAGATTCTGACTGTGACAATGATATAAATCTATTTATACTAACCTCTATATATAGTAACAGATATAAAATCTAAGAATGTTATCATCTTTTATAATATATTTTTATATTTAAAAATAGTCTGGTTGTGGTAAATTTATGATAAGTAAATTTATGATAGTGGTAATTTAGAAAATAGGTGATAATGATAAGAAGTAGTAGATAGTAGTAAGGTAAGTGGGTGATAAATAGGTAAGTAAGTTTATAAAATAGTAAATTTGTGATACGTGAATGATAACTATAAAATCAAATATCTTGAAAACAATCTAAAACAATTACTATAATATCAAACATTTTACTATAAATTTCGTTTAAAATTCATTGTCAATGATTAGAAGATGAAGTCACGTTTTGACAAAATAAGTTAGATTATGGTAAACTATTTAGGAGAACACCTAAACCTAAAGACATGAAGGGATAGATTTGGTTACTTTAACATCGTATATCTATCCAATATATCTATCCAGCCAATTTGTGCAACATAAATTTTTATCTTTGGCCATCAACATTAATTTTGTTTTGCCAGCTTAAATATTTTTTGGCATAATTGATCCAGCATAATTGTTAGTGGATAGTAATGACTTATATTATTTAGCATAATTAGTGGATAGTAATGACTTTAGTGGATGAGAAGGATATTATTAATGGGTAGTAGTGACTTATATTATTCTCTTACAACTCTCTTATAACCCTCTTTCCACCATTACCACCTTTGGAAAGTGACCATTTCGGAACAGGAAACAAATTCTAAATTTTTAATGTAATGATATAAATTTAAGGTTATTATTTAAATAATGTAATGATATAAAATTAGGGTTATTATTTAAATAATTTAATGATATAAATTTAGGGTTGTTATTTATTGTAATATAATATTTAGGTTAAGAATGTAGATGTCATACAAAAATAAAAGTATTGATGATGTGATAATAAAAAAATGAAATTAAACTTACGAAGTAGGAAAAAATGACGCTTCTAAAAATTTATTTGAATCCCTAAATCAAATATATAATAAATCATTTTCAACAAACTTCTTTCCCTCCAACATTTATATGTTAAGGAGTAAGTAGGTAGTAGATAGTAAGTAAGTAGTAAATAGTAATAATGTCGCATGAGCTTATATGGGCGTGCATGCACAGGCACCCGCGCTAGCATTGCCGGGGGCCCACGCGGGAGGTTGCATGCGTGGGTGGGCGCCTGTGCCGGCACGGTCGGGCGCCCATGTCGGCCCACACATGCCATGTCTCTGCTTTTTTTATTATATAAAAATTTTGACATATGGTTTATATACAAAATTTCAAATATGAATCAAGTAAAATAATTATATAATTAATATTATTAATTTAAATAATATAATGATTTATAATTTAGAGTATTTATTTATTATATTGTAATGTAGTAACAATATAGTAACAATGTTATAATACATTAATAATGTTGTAACAAAATAAAAAATATAAAACAAAATCAAATACAAAAAATACAAAATAAAATTGATGATGTAATAGTAAAAAAGGCGGTGAAGTAAGATAAAATTAACTCACAAAAGATAAAAAAGCAAGGAAAAGTGGCGGGTTTCAAAAAATTTATTTGAGCGGCTAAACCAAATATATTATAAGTGGCAGACTTTTAAAAATTTATTTGAGCAGTTAAACCAAATATATTATAAATTATTTCTCACAAACCCTCTTTCCCTTCAAAACCTCTCATTTCTTAATAAGATCTCCTCATTCAAAACTCAGAGTTTGTGACTAACCAAAATCTCATTCCAAATTTTCTTAGCTCAATATGAGAAGAACTAAATGAATGATAAGTATTGTTGCGATCATGAAGAATCACAACCATCCCAAGAACAACTTCACTCTGAAGAAATCCAATCATCCCAATATACTATCCCAGGTTAGGTTTGGTTTAAAAACAAATCATTTTATTGTGAGGTAAAAAGTTCTTATCCATTTTTAATTTTTTTTAGCAATCCAACATGTTGGATTTAGAAAAACGAAAATACATGGTTAATGAAGCAAGACTTATTCTTAGTGTCCAAGTATGAATGTTATTTTTCTGTTTCACCATAATTTTACTAATTTCACTTTTACTTTTCAATAATAATCCAAATTATTTGTATTTTTACCTTCCTCGAATACCAGGTGCTGAGAGTGCACATACAAATCAACAATCATCATCACCGCAGGTAATATTTTTATTTATAACTATTTTTAACATGTACCATTATATTATATTTATCTTACTACTTATTTTTATTTTATTTTTATTTTATCAATCGATTGACATACTCTATCAAAGGCAATATTTTTATTTATAACAATTTTTTACATATACCATTATATTATATTCATCTCACTGTTTTTTTTTTTATGAATTAATAGATTGACATGAAAGTGGGGCTGTGCTGGTACTCTTTTTGATATTTGAAGTGAAGCATATGTATGAACATCTCAGAAGATATGGATTGTGGGATATGTAATCTTTTTTTTCTGTTATCCTATTTTTATCATTCTCTGAGAAGGATTACGGTTATAATATTTTACTAAAGTTTCTTACATTTCCCAATATTTTTTAATATTTTGATACGCAGTACATTTCTCAACCCAGTTTCTTTTTTTTTTTTACATTTAAAGATATAAGATAGTAATTAATTATAATAATATGTGGTAATCGATAGTAACTAATGATAAGAGATGAGAAATAGTAATATTTCCTAACACTTGTGCTAACCATTCATAAAACTTATGAGATTTCCTCAAATATGAACATATGTGGTAATGTGATAATGCGATAACCGACCATTACTAACATTTCTAACAGTGTTGCGTCGTAATACTTTTTAGTAGTAATTGACTAATAACTAACTAGTAAGTAACTAGTAAATGACGATAAAAATAACAACATTTCTTAATACTTGTGTGTAGTACCGACGATAAAAACTTATAACATTTTTTATCTGGTAACCGACCATAATTTCTTAACAGTTGTATAATCGAAGATAAAAGTAATAATGTTTCCAAACATTCATATATCGTAATATGATAGTAACAACATGGTAACGACGATAAAAGTAATAAGATTTTCTAATAGTTGTAACCGACGATAAAAATAGTAATTTTTACTGTTACTTTCCAAACATGTCATATGTCATAACATGATAGCAACATAACCGACATGGTAGTAACAATATGGTAACCGATGATAAAAGTAAAAAGACTTCCCAATAGTTGTAACCGATGATGGCGAATGTTCTGCCAACGGTTTTACTAGATTTAGGAGACGCTTTTAGTCCGTCAGAATAAATCACTTGTTTTGTAGAGAATAGAACTTTATTGGAGATAGTGAGATTTATGATGGCACAGACCAATTTGTTCATCTCCTATTGAAGATATGTTTTATTGACTGTAGCCTATATCAACCGTATCTCATTAAAATCCGTAGTCCGTAGTCAATTCTCTATATGAGCTTTAGATAGGGAGGCAGCCTGACCTTAGCCGTTTGAGGTCATAGGGTTGTGTCACGTATGATCACGATTTCTCGCATCCACATGACAAGTTAGGCCCATGAGAAAAAAATATATCTTTATAAGATACTTAGAACACTCCAGGGGTATGTGTCCTTAAGTGAGCAAACGGTTGACACTGTCATTGAGATTATTAAGTCTCGTGATGTCATATTCCTTGAGAATAATTTCTCTAAAAGAGGTGAAATCAATTGGACTTTATCTTCTATAAGATAGATGAGCCTAGTAGCTCTGTTGAGCCCAGCAATAGGACCGAAGAACCGATTTTGGATCTTGAATCTAGTAGAAGCGATCCATCTAGAGATGAAAAAGTTCTCTCTCCTCGTAGGAGTATCGAGAATGCGTACTTAAATATCGCTTCTTGATTGTGGATGAGCCCATCATAATGACTCTTGAGGATGATGAGAAATCTAAAACAGTCTAAGATACTATCGAGAGTTCTACGAAAAACCATTTGTTGAAGGCCATAGACGAAGAGAAGGAGTTGATGAGAATCAACGAGATCTAGGATCTAATTGATTTGCCTGAGGGCAGAAAGACTATTGGGAATAAGTAGGTTCTTAAGGTTAAGAGAAAAGTCGACGGATCGGTAGAGAGATATATGACCCGTCTGGTAACCATGTGTTATACTTAAACTAAGGGCATGAATTACCAGGGAGTCGTAGTTTAATTTATCTTGATCCGCTTATTTTTAACGATTGTCACGAATATGGATCTGGACTTACACCAAATGGACATAAAGGCCACCTTCCATTGTGGAAGTTTAGATGAGGATATCTACATGGAGCAATCTTCTGGATTCATTTTAGTAGGTCATGAGAATAAGCTCTGTTGGTCGGGAACAATAATGAGTATCTAATGAGTATTAAAATATAGTTATTGTCGAGTTTTAATTTGAAAAATATGGGTGAGATTTAGTTCATTCTCGAAATTAGGATTTAGAGGGATCGCTTGAGAAACATATTGACTCTTTAACAAAAATTCTACATCAGGAAGATTCTTGAGCATTTTGAAATGAGCGATTACAACCCAATAGATATTCTTATTACTAAAAGTGAAGACTTGAGTCCTGACATGCGCCTTAAAATTAAGGAAAAAAATAAGGGAGATGAGCAGAATCTTTTATGACAGTGCAATTGGTAGTTTAGTGTATGCGATGAAACGTATACAACTAGATACTTGTTTTGCAGTCGATTTGGTGAGTAGGTATCAATTGATTCTTAGAGGAGATCGCTAGAAAGTAGTGAAAATGATTCTAAGATATCTCAAGGGACCTACGGACCTTTCCCTATGTTATGGAGGAATTGATTTGTATTTCATTGGATATTCAGACGCCGATTGGGGGTGTCGATCTAGATGAATGCAAACTAACATCAAGATTTGCTATCTTGCTTAATAATGATGTCATATCTTGAAGAAACAAGAAACAAATCTGTATATCTCTATCTATGATAGAGACTGAACTTGTAACATACTCAGTGACAGTTCAAAAGGGTGTTTGGTTTCATAAATTTCTGGATGACTTAAGCATTGTGGCAGATAGTGGAAGCTCGGTAATGATTATTATAATAATCAGACCGCCATTGCCTACAACTGAGACCCTAAATATTATAGTAAAACCAAACATATTGATACCAGATACCATTTTATGAGAAATATCACCGAGAAGAGTATAATGACGATTAAATATACTTTTACATATAGTATGGTGGCTAATCCCTTCACCAAACCTATTGTGAAAGATTTCTTTATGAAATATGGAATCATTGGATATGGTATATTTTGACATTTCTCACTATATACTGATTTTAATGTTTATTGATATATATGACATATATACATTATATAGTCACAAATTTATTTTTTATACTTGTTTATTGTCATATTTTTTGTAGTGTACTATGATAAAAGATATGTCAAGTAGGTGTCAAAATTTGAATTTTTTGGATACCATATTCTTAAATTTTTAGTACCGGCTATATACTTTAAAATTCTTTTAATAGCTCTAAGATGAGATTCCTTAGCTTTGTTTTGAAATCTTGCACATAGACATACACTAAATAGGATATCGGGTCTAAAAGCGATTAAATATAACAATGATCCTATCATACTTCTATAGAGTTTTTCATTCACATCTTTCCCTTCATCTAGATCTAATTTAATAGAGGTAGAAATTGGGGTATTAGCATGTTTTGAATTTTTCATTCCAAATTTTTTAATTAATTTTTTTGCATACTTTTCTTAATTTATAAATATACCATGAGAACATTATTTAATTTGCAATTCAAGAAAGAAATTTAGTTCATTCATCATTGATATTTCAAATTCATTCTTCATGATATTACTAAAATTATCACACAAATGTTCATTTGTAGATCCAAACACAATATCATCAACATATATTTGAACAACAAAAATATTATCATTAACTTGTTTAATAAATAAAATAGTGTCTATATTTCCCTTTTTGAAATTATTTTTCATAAGATATTTACTTATTCTATCATACCATGCCATTGGTATTTGTTTTAAACCATATAATACTTTTTGCAATTTATAGATATAATTTTCCTTATTATGTTCTTCAAAACCAGGTGGTTGACTAATATAAACTTATTCTTTTATGTAACTATTTAAAAATGCACTCTTAACGTCCATTTGATATATTTTAAAATATTTAAAATATACAAAAGTTAAAAATAGTCGTATTTCCTCTAATCTAGCAACGGGTGCAAAAGTTTTATCATAGTTAAAAATAGTCATATTTCCTCTAATCTAACAACGGGTGCAAAAGTTTTATCATAGTCAATTTCTTCCTCTTGTGAATATCTTTTTGCAACTAGTCTAGCTTTATTTCTTACAACATTTTCATTTTCATCCAATTTATTTCAAAAAACTCATTTAGTTCCAATTACTAATTTATTTTTGGGTTTTGGTTCTAAAGTCCAAATATTATTTCTTGTAAATTGATTTAATTTTTCTTGCATAACCTTTATCCAACTTTCATTTTCTACGGCTTCTTTTATGATTTTCGGTTCTATGGTAAATATTAAAGAGAATTGATTTTCAATATTTTTATAACTTGATTTAGTTCTTATTTCTTCACTTACATCTCCTATTACATCATTAGGTGAATGACTAGACAAGAATTTCCAACTTCTAACAATTTCCTCTCTTTGTTCATTTTGATCATCTTGTTTTGCATTTTGATTTTCAATAAGGATTTCATGATTATCTTCCATTTCAACATTTTGAAATTCATTTTCATGAAATCTAACATTTATTGTTTATTCTACAATTTTAGATTTTTTATTGAAAACTCTATAAATCTTGCTATTTAAAGAATAATTTAGGAATATTCCTTTAATGGCTTTTTCATCAAATTTACCTCTAATATTCATACTATTTTTCAGAGTAAAGCATGTGTATCCAAATGTATGAAAATAAGAAATATTTGGTTTTCTTTCTCTAAAAATTTCATAGGGGGTTTTGTTTGTCATAGATCTTGTGTAGACTCTATTTATTATATAATATGCTGTAAATGCGGTTTTGGTCCAAAAATATTTTTTAACACCACTATCATTTAACATAGTTCTAGTCATTTGTTGAATGATTCTATTTTTACGTTCAACAACCCTATTTTTGTTGTGGTGTATAAGGTACTGAAAAATTTTGATTAATTCCCTTTTTATCACAATATTATATAAAATCTAAATTATCAAATTTTTTTCCATGGTCGGTTCTTAAACTAACTATTTTTAAATTTTTTTTATTTTGAATTTTCTTTGCAAAAATTTTAAACAATTCAAAGGTTTAACTTTTGTGAACTAAAAATAAAATCCAACTGAATTTAGAAAAATCATCTACAATAACTAGTCCATATTTGTTTTCTCAAAGATTTAGATTCTTAACCAATCCAAATAAATCTATATGTAACATTTCTAGTGGTCTAGATGTGGAAATATGATCTTTACTTTTAAATAATATTTTTACTTGTTTGTTCAAAGAGTATGCATTACATGTTATAGATTTTTTTAATGAAAACTCGGAAACTCCTCTAACCATATTTTTTTGGACAATTTTTCTAATTGTTTGAATTTTATGTGACCTAGTTTTTTATGCCATGAAAACATATCATTATTAAGAGATATCAAACAATTTTCTTTTAAACAATTTAACATTGTAGAGTCTACTATATAAATATTACCTAATCTTATTCCTTCAAAAATTTGTTCATGCTACTTATTATCAAATACTGTATATTTATCACTTTTGAATAACACATTATAACCTAAATCACACAATTAGCTTACACTCAATAAATTATGTTTCAATTTATCAACAAAAGACACATTCTTTATTGAGGTAAAATTTATACCTACTGTGCCTTGTCCAATTATTTTGTCTTTTTTATTATCTCCAAAGATCACCACTCCATGGTTTCTTCTTTCGAGCTTCTTGAACAATAAGACATCACCGGTCATATGTCTCGAGCATCTGCTATCAATATACCATTTTTCTTTGATTTTTGCCTCTTGTTCCTATACATAAAGAAAAACCATCATTTGTTTTTGGGAACCCAAACATATTTGGGTTCTTTTGAAGACAAGCTTGTATAGGAATTAAATTTACCTTGATGTATATTAAGATTATTCAAAAATCAACTTCTAGCAAAATGACCAATTTTATGACATATGTAACATGACCCATTATTTTTCTTTCTTGCATAACTGGATTTATAAGACAAATAATTCTACATTCTACTAAATTTATTATTCCTAGATCTAGAATTAAATTTTCTGTAATAGTGCTGTTTTTCACCAGATCTTCTATGGGTATTGGGTATTTCCATGGGTGTTTCTATGGTTACTTCTGTATTCATATCTGTGTGTCATTCAGTGATATGTTTCTGTAATTTGTGAAAAGTTTCTGTGCATATGTTGTGCAGAATATGAGTATGTTTTTTACAGATTTTGTGTGGTTTGTTGGGTAATTTTTTGAGCATAAATTTTGATTTCTCAGCAGTCATTTGTAAGCTTCTGTGAGTGTTTACTGTAAGCAAAACTATGTTGTTATTTTCTATTTTTGCAGCTCTAACAAACCTACCATTGTTAGAAGTCGATACTATATCATAATCATGAACATAACCTAAACCTTTCTTGGAAAAATCCATTTTTTGTTTGGAAAGTAACTTGGTTAATTTTTTATCACTCTCATGAAACTTTTGAAATGTATTGTCTATTAATTTTGATAGTTCAGCAATTCTATTTTTCAGAATATGTATTTCATTTTTCAGTCCATAATTTTTAGTTTTTAGTACTCATTTTCAGCTCTAATGGTTTCATTTTCAAAGTTCAACAAGTTCTTGGATTGCCTAAACAAATTTTTCTCATTTTCCGATATGTTAACTTTATTTTTCAGTTCTGAAAATATATTTAACATGTTGTCAGATTCAGCAATGTCTATTGAGTCATCAAAGATCATCTCATCCTTTACCATAAGACAAAGATTAGTCTCCTCTGATACTTCAGAACTTTCATCATCTGAGTTTTCATCTTCTGAATCACTCCACGTCACCATCATGGCTTTGCTTTTCTTTTTGAATGTTTTAATCTTTTTCAGCAGCACTAGACACTCATATTTGATGTGTCATTTCTTCTTGCATTCATAACAGATTTTGTCATCTTTTTGCTCCATTTTTCTGCTGTCCTTTCCTGCATTGGACTTAAACTTTTGTGAGTTCTGAAAATTTTTATATTTAAAGAACTTTTTACCCCCTTTTCTAAAGGCACGAGAGAGATTCTTGGCCAGCATGTTGATATCTTGATCACTGCTGTTTTCTTCTACAGAATTCTCATTTTCTTCAACCGTAAATGCTATGGACTTCTTCTTATTTTCAGATTCTGTAGTATAAAAAACTTCAGCCTCATAGGATATCAATTTTTCTCTCAATTCATTGAGGGATAGCTTGTTTAAATCTTGTGTTTCCTCAATAGCAGTCTTCTTGCCATCCCAAGTTCTTGGCAAGACTCGAAGAACCTTCCTTACTTGATCTGAATCTGAAATTTTTTTTCCAAGTGAATCAAGTTCGTTAGTTATTGTAGAGAATCTATTAAACATATCGTTTACATTTTCTCCTTGTTGAAATCGAAACAATTTATATTCTTGCATCAAGAGACTGATTCGAGTTTCTTTGATAGTGCTGGTTCCTTCATGTATAATCCACAACCTGTCCCAGACTTCCTTTGCTATTGCACATGAAGAAACTAGATTAAATTCAATTGGTGAGATTGCACATAAAAGCAAATGTTTAGCGAGAATTAATAAACAGCTTTCTCTTGTCATCCTTTATGATTATGGGCAACTTAATCTCTAAATTTCTCAAAGTAATCACTTCCCAAACCTCATAATCAGTGGCTTAAATGAATGTTGTCATCCTATATTTCCAATGGAAAAAGTTTGCACTATCGAAATATGGTGTCCTGTTTACGACCGGACCATAGTTATAGGGAAAAGTTATGGATTAAACACTCTAAAGATATCTCTTTAATGGAGTAGAGAACCAGTTCTGATACCAATTGTTGGTTTCAAAGACAACCAAGAATGGGAGTTGAATTAGTTGTCCTAAATTGGCTTTTCAAAAATCTAACTCTACCTAGATTCAATAATTAAACCTATGGTCAATCTAATGCAATGAAAGAGATAAGAGTAAGGAGATAAATCTATTTTTATAGTGGTTCGGCCTTGTGCCTACGTCCACTGTTCCAGCCAACCAAACCGGGGTCTAGTCACTAGCTAGTTACCACTATGATCAAATCAATAACATACACTCTACTTATCGGCTTCTGATTTTCATACCATGAAGAATCCTTTGTCCAACAATAGAAGATAGTTCACACAATAATTTACTCACTCAACACATTTTTACAACTTAAACCATGCTTAAAACAAATCAATATTAAGAGCAGAAATTCAGAAGTACAGCAGCAGAATATTTGTGTTCAGAATGTAAAACTTTTTGCTCAGAATTCAGAGATTTCCTTGTTCTTTTCTCTATAAGAGTTTCTGTCGAAAAGTGCTCTCAACTCTCTTGAATTTCGAAACTCTTGTTGCTGAAAAATCTGCCCATTTAAAATTCAAAATCCTTGTAGTAAAAACTCCCCAAAGTTACCAGCAACAGCTCCACCAACCTCCTGAAAAATAGGCTTCAAATCCTCCTTGAATAATGATATTTACCAACAGTAAATATTTTTTTCTGAAATTTAAATATCCCTCTAAAATATTCAAAAGTTGGTTGGATTATATTTAGATGATTGCTTTCCCAAAAAATTCAAAAATAGCTCCAGAAAATCAGCCTTATGTCCTAAATTTTTCAGAACAACTAGCCAAATTTGCCCATTTATTTCTCTACCAAAATCTCAAGGTAAATGTGTCACGAATCATCATATTTGCTGTTCAGTAGTATAATAATGTTGAATCAATAAACTCATAAGTCACTGACCTGTAGTGAAGTTTTCGATATCCAAATATCCACTGAAAACCATAATCTGTCCAGAATTTCTACTATGAGTGAGCAAGCAACTTTTAGCTGAATTTTCTTCACCATTCCAACAAGATAATTATACTGTAATTACTTAAATTTGAAGTTTCATATATTCTCTTTGAAACACAATTTTCGATATTGAAAGTATTTCAGTATATATGAAAATATAAACGTCCAAATATAGTCAAATGATCACTATTTTATACTTAGAAAAATTTCTAAGTGGTGGAATATGAAGTGTTCTCATATTGGGGCATTTTTGTATATATTTAGAATCAATTATAGGTTAAGTGTAGTAGTTAAGTTACACTTATCTCGTTGGCTGGGTTTTCAACAAAAATAAAAAAATCTTACTTCCATGGCCCAAATAAGCCTTGCTTCCATGACTAATTCTATGGCTAGTTTTATAACTTTTCTTTAATAAAATATTTCCAGTAAATATAAACTCTGCACACTAAATAAAATTGTTAGAACACTATGAGAGATTTTGTTATTATTAAAACTAAAGAGACAATACAACAATTTCCAACAGTGATAAATGTTTGTGTACATATATAGTTTGTATATGTATGCTAAGGTGATGGGATAAAATATGTGTTAAATTGGTGAGTTGCCGAGAATGTAAGAAATACATATGAGCATGTGTATGTGTAATGTTTGTAGAATGTGAAATCTTGTGAAGGGGATAAAATGTGGTAAAGATTGGGAATGAGTTTGGTATATAATTTAGAAACATATATGTATATATGGTGAATTATGTATAGGGAGTTCTAGGGAAAACCCTAAATTAACAATGTAGATTTTTATTTGCCAATGTTTGTGATGAAGTTATAAGATGTATCTATAAATGAGTATTGAAGTTCTTGGTTGGTTTGTGAGAAAATGAACATTCGAAATATTGAAAATTTTATACATATTATGTGTTACCTTTGTAGTAACACGTTTGATGATCGAACGAGGGGAGCATATTCCTTACACATTGTGGTGCATTTCAGAAAGTGACATACCCTCTCATATATTGTGAGTGGGAATTTAACACTATGTTCTTGATTGAGCAAAAATACATGTTTTATAGCGTTTCAAAATGATATATTTTATAACATATATGAAAGTTGAGATTTGGTCTATATTTTAAAAATACCTCTCTTTATGATCATTGGAGTGTCTCAAATGATTAATTCAAATGATATGCATCCATGAACTGTGTTGAAATGACATCGTGCCACTCTTTGAAAACTTGATATGATTTATATACTTACATTGCATTGGCACACGGATTTGAAATGGTTTAATTGAAATGTGTAGGTCAAATGCCTACTTATGATGCAATGATATCCTTGATGGACTACAATAGCTATGAAGGGCGTTTATAGAGACAATCATTGTGTCTAGATACGCTTCTGCAGAAGGTATCCCCTAACATCATATGTATAGTTACGGCCAGTTGAACTAAATCAGGGAGGATATGTATGACGTTATGTCTAGTATCGGGCGGGATTCTATACATGGTTGATTATGTATGTATGTGAAAACACGAGCTAGCCTTTGGTGAGGCTCATGGCCAATATTGGAGTATAGAGTTAAATGTTTTTATACTTGCATATAAACTCCAATGCGCTCGTCATTGGTCGTGGTAGACAATTGCCGGGGATTTTTTATTGACAAGCTCTGAATGATTTTCGAAATGTAAAGGGATGCATATATTGATATTATGATGTATGATACATGATTACATGATTGATAGAAATGTTATGCTGGATTTATAATATCATTATGTTTTAAAATGTACTTTGACACTCCGTGTTCACACATTCTATTGATAACATAATGTTGATCCGCTCACTCACTAAATATTTTTCCTTTATACTCATCCCTCACTTTTTCATGATGACATATATAGATTTGGCAGGGAAACGTATCGAGAGACTTTCAACACATTTGACATATATTTGGAGACAACGAATGTGGGTATGGTACCAACCATTCTTCCGTAATGAAGTTGAATAATGTATATATTTGAGATCTATAGAATGACCAATGTACATTTTATGGGATGACTGTAATTATATTATTGTAAATATAAATTGAAACTCTCAAATTCGTTGTATATTCATGCATTGAGCCATAGTGTTGCATTTTAAAATTCTTTCTTGGCAAAAAATATTTTGAGGAAAAACAGGTTTTAAATAGATGAAAATGAATGCCTTGTATTGTCCTAGTATATCGGGAGATGCTGCCTATATACCGCGATAATGCGACGGTTTTTGCGTGCTCGACTCGAGGATCAAGACATGACATGGGATCTTTTGTGCCCTTATTACTTTCGACTATTTCTAAAAGTCTCGATTTAGTGTTTGCTATTTTTATCTATTTACCTATAACCCGGAAGATAAATTAAGATCTAAGGGGTAGATTTAGAAAAATAGTAGAATTGAGATTGATGGATTCATATTTGGGAAAAGAAAGACTAATCGATATTATATCATTGTATTGTATTCACAAGTCAACCTATTATGTTAATCCATATTGGGATTCAAATATAATAGTGAATACACAATCGAGTAAATGATTGAAAATCACTTTCGATAAAAAAAATGACTCGATGGATGTAATTGTGTTGAGTTTGGGATACAGCGAGTTTTTTATAGTACTAATGATGACTTCTTGGTCATCCTAACAGATATATCGAGAAGTCTTTACTTGTAAATATACTCGTCGGTCGCACGACGTCCAATCCTATATAAAAGTCCAGTAGGGTGATGTGATAGATCGCATGATTTGTGATCTTATGATGAACGTAAAATATGCTTGTGTACAAGTAGGAGATGTTGGTAAATGTTCACGTAGGAGCATTTTACCATGAAATAAAAATAAATTCAAATTTGGGATAATGGGCTAACTTCCGTTATCCCACTAACCTACCATGATTAAAAAAAAAAAAAACTTTCCCTTTAGTCTCTCAACCAAGTTTACGTGAATAGCAATTCTTTGAGAGAGTTTTAAGAGAGAGAACTCTGCTTGAGATTGAGAGAGATGTTGAGTGAGATGGACATTCTCTAGAGTGAGAAAAATCTATCGAGAGATTGAAAAATTTTCGAGTGGGAAAATTTCTCCCGTCATTGGGTTCATCAAAATTTGGGTAGAGACGATGTGGTATTATAGTGGTGGTTCGATCTCGTGATCGCCATCCCAACAAGTGATTTGTACGAGAGAGTTCGCGACTCGATTAATTTAAAGAGCTACGTATTGAAATATTTAACCGAAAATTCCAATATATTTAATTTTTTGTGATTTACTACGCTTTTGTACATGTGATTAAATCTAACATTTATGGTAGAAATGTTATTAATCAACTACTCCTCACTACCCCAAGAGGTCATTTACAACCTTCAAAATTGTTACAACTTTGGTATCTTGACTAGTTATAGACTTGTGATTACATAAGCCAAGAAGCCTTAGCATCCTCTCGACAATTATCGGTTGTCTCAAATAAGTAAAATGTCTGAAACACAAATGACCAAACTGCAAATTGAATCCACTGTTTTCCTAGGTCGAGAAAAAAATTATCTATTAAAAATCCTAAATAACAGACTCACAATCAGCCAAAACATGCTCAAATAATGTCCCAATTGGCCAAGTTAAGATATTTCAAATCAGTACGGAACTATAATAACAGTCTTACTTAAATCACGAGCGGTACCAAACCATCACACATTGTAACTTGAAAGATCCCAATTCTATCTCTAAAACCACTAGAACAAGAACTCCAAATTCCAATAAAGAAATAACCATAATTCCAACCATCGCTACTGTTATCCCTGTTCATAATGGAACCACCTAACAATATGGCCTAGTTTGTCAATATATAGCAACCTCTTGAACCCAACTTGCAACCCTTAGTGAAATTTCCTATAGTTGGAGTAATACAAAATCAATGAATAGTATCATGTGCTTATGCCAATATCTCTTTTCCTTGTTCTTGTTGCTTAAACCCTGAATTTACGCATGCATCTTCGCTTGGTACTCTATCTATTGTTGTCTCTGTTTTTGTTTCTTCAGTGCCTCTAACTCTAATTGCTCTAGCTAAGTGGTAATGGATAGAAATGAAGTATCAACTATTTGTAGTGTAGGTTAAAGGAGTCTTTTTGATAGCTTGTAGATCTCCCCAATCATAATCCCAACTATCATTAACAATTTGCACGAGGCCCTATAGAGGGCCAGTCCCTCAGTCACTAAAACTAAACTCGGTTCATTAGCTTGTTGAGAATCTGGAGTATTTTTTACCAAGAGGGATCATTAACAATATCAATAATCTCATATTTTCATAGTTAGAGGACCCCAATGGAGTGATGAATCACAAACATGAAGAAAAAGTCAGAACATATAGGAGGGAGTGCAAACCACACCACAAATTCTTTGAGCCATGGCTCGGAGGTCCTTGAGAGCGATTTATGGGATTTTTTCACTATATGTTGTGGTTTCAAATTCCAAGTCATAGCTTGTAGAACCCTTATTCTATAATTCGAGAGAATCAGTCCTCCTAACCTAAAATTTTCCATTCTAAAGCCAATCTAACACCAAATTAACTTAGAGGGAAGCTTAGGCAAGTTACTAGAGTAAGAAAAGCAAGCCAGCATGCAAAAATACTTGCCCTTGAAGAATAAAACCTTATGAAATATTCTTTTTGCTTGAAACCTTGAAAAACTCCAATATCAAATCACCAAAGGGTTTCAATCACTTCAAATTGTTAATCCAAAAATCTGAACTTATGTGGAGCTCTAAAAGCATCTACTGATCATCAAATCTAGGAGAAACTAGATCAAATCCATATGTCTAGCAACTTGGTGGTCAAAAATAGGTCTCAAAAACCATATATTTGACCACCAAGAGAAATACCACCTTACATCACAAAAAATTTGTTCCGATGCTTTTTTCATGATGTTTGAGCAAATAGTCAACAACATTTTATGTTTTCTCACATTTTTTAACCTAAACATCAACAAAAGTATATTAGAGCAACATTTTAGACCACAATAGTTGCCCCAAAAACAATAGCATGAAAAACTGACTCGCGAGAATTTCTTTTTTTGTACCTTGCTAGCATTTATCGGAGAAAATGTTAGCTGTTGTCAACATCTAATATGAAACATTAGCCAAGCTCAAAGCTTTGCCAATGTCCCCTCATCAAACATTGGCAAAAGGTAGAGAGTGAGAGAGAGAGACCTGAGAGAGAAGGCAGAGAAAGAGCGACATTTTTGTGCAAAAACATTGTGCTTTCTCTATGAAGTGCTAATGTTTTTACGTGTAAACATCAGAATATTCTATTGACTTGCTGACATTTGTCAAGTAAATGTTAGGGAAAGATAGAGAGAGAGGGAGAGAGAAATACTAGAAAGAGAGGGGCAAGGAAAATATGACGTTTTGGTTTGCAAACATTCCACTTCTCTATGAAGTGCAGACATTTTTAATTGAAAATGTTAGCAAAGTTCAAAGCTTTATCAACATTTCCTCATCAAACGTTGGCAAATGGTAGAGAGAGAGAGAGACTAGAGAGAAGGTCCAAGGAAAGGACGATGTTTTGGTGTGAAAACATTGTGTTTCTCTATAAAGTGCTGACATTTTTAAGTGAAAACATCAACATCATCTATTGACTTGCCAATGTTTCCTTATCAAATGTTGGTACAAGATAGAGAGAGAGAAAGTTAGAGAGAGAGAGAGAGTAGATAGAGATACTAGAGAGAGAGGCAATAAGGAAAGCACAACATTTTGGTGCAAAACCATTACACTTTTTTGTGAATTGCCAACATTTTTAAGTGAAAACATCTACATCCTCTACTAATTTGTTAGCGTTTTTCGGGTAAATGTCGGCAAGTTTAGTTATAACTCCTAATCTCTTCTCTCCTTCTCTCTTCTCCTGTGCTATTACCACTATTTTTCTTTGAAATCCACTACCCCGAACTCCTACCTCTGCTCGCCACCACCCATTGTCCAGACCTCCCCTGCCATTCCTGTTGCTTGCAATTGCACTCTCTCTCCCTCTTGTCACTGTTTGCTGCAAGTTCTTTACTATGCTACAATTGCTGTCATTGATGCCGACCTTGCTACCACCATTAGAGATGTTCTTTATAGGCTTCCATTGCTGCAGCTTCATCTTTTTTTTCTTTCTTCATTGAAGGTTCTATTCTCTCTCTTCTTTTCTCTATCTCTTCCTCCATTTTCTATACATTTGATTGGTTGATATTGTTGTTAGTGTATTAGCAAAAGAATTTTGGTACTGATACATGATTTTCTATCAAATTGGCAAAACAAAATTTTGGGATAATTAGGGCAAAATTAAGATATATCAAGGTAAAATATATTAGGATAAAATTAAGGTACAATTAGGGTAAAATTAACTTTTCTTAGGATAATATTAGATTTAGAATTAGATATAAGCAAAATTAATTTATATTGAATTAGAATTATGAAAAATTTGAGTTAATCTTTTATTGTTAGTTACATTTAAAATTAGGATAAAATTTGATTAACCTAATTTTTGTTACTCATATGTTGACATTTTAATTTGAAGATTAGTCATTTGAAATGGTTACTCTTATATTCCTCTATATTTGACATGCATATTTATTAAAAAATTTAATCGTGCTTATATGTGTTTGGCATGCATATATGTTTGATTGATTCCAAAGTATAATTTTAATTTTGTACCTTTTTTATCACTCTTTCTTTATTGCTTCAAATTTGAATTTCGAATCTCACGTGCACCTTTGGTTGGTTGGATCATTCATAACCTAATATAAGGTAAATTACAATTTATCTCCCTATCACATTCGACCACATATGACCCTTATATTTCACAAATAGCCACATATCCTTCCGTGTTTTTTGAAAAATTGAAAAGTTGACAAAAATGTGCAGACGCAACAAAGACAAGTAAATACCCATTACACCCCCTTAAAATGTTAGTCTTGTCAATACTCTAAATAATTAACACCTGCATTCCCTTGTAAAGGGAGAAAGAAAAAAGAACAAATGGAAGCTAAATTCCATAGAATTTGTAGTAGGTGGGAAACAATCAAACAGTTTTCGAATTGATTTCATTAGGAATCTCAAGTTGGAAAGCAAAATTAAAGGCACTATCCCCATTTCACCAATTCTAAATGAAATTTTAACCAAAAAAGGTAATGTTTAAAAGTGAGAGCAAGCAAGAGAGAAATTATCTCATCCTTCAATATTTAAGGTAACATGTTGTAACTCAAAGAACTCAAATCTGGAACCCATCATTATCATGACCTTAAACTCCTCAAAATTAATCATTCTATCACCATTGTAATCAACACCAGTAATCATCATCCTACATTCGGTGACAGTACACTCCTCTCCCAAACTCTTCATCAAGCTCTTCAATTCCTCTATAGAGATCAAACCATTCCCATCGATATCAAATACCGAGAAGACATTCCTCAAATCCTTCAAAACCTTGATGGAATCAACACAAGCAATGTTGAGCTCAATGAACTTGTCAAGATCAATGAAACCATCATTGTCGGCACTGAGTTCCTTGATCATCTTGATGAGTTTGTCATTGGTCAAAGGTTGGCCGAGGCTGGACATGATGAAGCCAAGTCCAGTGGAGGAGATTTTACCATCACTATTGACATCAAATTTCTCAAAAACTTGCTCAAGTTCGTCAATTTGGGAAGAGAATTCATGAGCGTTGATCATCAAAGCTACCAAAGAGATTTTGGAAAAGAAAAATTAATCTTGTCAACTGATTGAGTTTTCTTACGAGCGGTTTTCAATCTCCGTCACCTCTGTACATTCCATCAAATTTTTACTTTTTTGAAAATTATAGAGGGGTTATGTGGCTATTTATAAAGTATAGTGATAGTATATAATCGAACGTGAAATCGCAAGGGGGATAAAGTGTAATTTACCCCCTAATCTATAAAACATACATACAAAATATATATATATATATATATATATATATATATGTTTGGTTACTTATATGTTTCTTGAATCTCTATATTTGGCATGCATATGAAGTTACGAGAACTCTTTGTTTCTTGTAATATGTAAATATTGTATCATATTTCTAACAATATATTTGATAGGAAAACATTTATTTATGTTAAATCGCTTTTCATATCAAGCAGATCTTTATTAGAAATATCAACCAAAGGGAACTGATTATTTCTCTATGATTAGTAGCTTGTTGACTTTATATGTATTTCTTTATATGTATTTCTCAAACTTTTGTTGAATTATTTTATATTCAGACTTATATTTATCAGTAATATATTTATTTATTTTTATCTTAAGAGAAATCTTTATATTTATATTTATGATTTGTTTATTATTTATTGATTTAGTTATTTTTAATTTACATATTGCATACTAACATATTTAAAATCTTTAATTATGATATAACATATTTTTTATATTTTTTATTTGCTTATTCATACTAATATGTTTAAAACTTTAAATTGTCGTGCTTTAAACAAATATAATCATGTCCCAACGAAGAGGAGAACTAAAAGATATAAGAATTGTGGAAGCATATTAAGAAGTACTATAAGCAACAAATGATATATGCCCAAATGTATGATGATTAGTAGCTATTGATGAGTGGCTCTCCATATGTACAAGGGGGTCATATGTCTTGATATTAATTTTCATGATAAGATATTATGTATAAACTCTTTTATGCTATATTGGTAGGAATACATTTTACTTATTATATATAAATTTGTATAATTTAATTATATAGCTGCTCATGATTTCTTTATTTTTGTAGTTGAAATTAAGTTTACATTATATTTATACTTGATGGGTATTTGAGATTATATATTATGCTTGTGGTTTATGGATAATTGGAGTTATAGTTTATGTTTGTGGTTGATGGTTGTTTGGAATATTATTATTGGATGTTTAGAATATTGTTAATGGATATTGGAAATTTTGATCGGATTGAAATAAATTATGGATATTATTGTTTGGCAAGCAGAGTTTTGGGACCGATTATAATAAATTAAAGGCTACTGAAATATGGCAAGTTTTTGTTGATATTTATGGGAGAAAAAAAATTTTAAATACACAAAATTTGTCGATATTTTTGCACATAAAACATCGGAAAATCTTTGATAATTGCTGATATTTAAGAGAAAATATTGACAATGTGGACAACTTTTGCCGATGTTGTGCTCCTAAATGTCGGTAATCAATACCCTTTTGATGATATTTGAAGGAGTAAACATCGAGAAAGGATGAAGACTTTCCCAATGTTTGCTCTCAAACATTGGGAAAGGGAGTAGTATTTCTCAACATTTAAGCATGAGAAACGTTGGCAATACTCTACTTTTGCCGATTTTTTTGTGAAAAAAAAAGTGTCAAGAAAGGTTCATATTTTGTCCCATATTTTTCCATGAAATGTTGGAATTTTTGCTAACAAAATTTTCTTTGATTTTTTTTCCTATTACCCCATCATTTTGCAATGCTTATAAAATAAATATCAAAAAAAGTCTAGAATAGTATTTGATTAAAAAGTATGAGAATGAGCAATGAGATTAAAACACATATAAATTATTTGAGTTAATGGAATGAGAATAAATGCTTGTGAATGAAACCCAAGAGATATGAGTTTTGTGAAATTCAAAACAAATGATGGGTTTTGGTTGAAACCCATTGAAGAAACCTAAGAAAAAAATTGATCACTTTTTGCCCTTCCATCCTTCCATTCAACCGATAGTGCAAGTGATTCGAGAACCTTCTCTTCCTATGGTGTAGGGCTCTCAGCAGCCACTATCATTTCCATAGTGGTGGAGACCACGAAAACCTTTTCTTCCGCCATGCAGGGCTTTCTCTCTCTTTACATTTTCAAAATTGCCTTTGTTTTCTTGTCATCAAGCTTCATTAGAGGGAGAGAAACCCTAGAAATTGGAGGAGAAAATGGCATCGTCAAAGGTGATATCGATGTCTTCTATAGTGAACTCCACGAATTCGATCTTGATATTCACAATTAGTCTGGAAATTTTGATTTGACGAACATGGATGACCTTCTGTTGGGGCTACAACTTTATAGATAGAATGTATGGACTAAATGTGATAAAATATGGAGTGCAAAGCCCTTTACACGGTACCTATGTCACATGTAATGTTGGCTTAGGATGGAATTAGGGTTAGGGTTAAGGATAGATAGTAGATTACTTATTCTCACATAGATTGTTCATCATCCTCACCTTTCTATACCTGAGAATCTCTCGAAAGGTTGTGTAACATAAAGAATGATTTCTCTCTTCTCTATGCTCCTAACTCAAACTCTAACTTTGAAAGAAAGACTAAAATTTATTGATAATTGAAGACTTCCCCTCCCTTATGCTCTACCTAGGGTAGTATTTATAGACTTTTACCTCTAGAGTTTACATTGGTTAGGACTCTAGGGATATGTCACCATTCTTAGCCTAATAGACTCTTCTAAAACTCAAAATATCCATAAGGAAAGATAAGGTAAACTCTTATTCTAAATAAATAAATATAAGATAAAGATAAAGTTATAAATAAAGTAAAACTCCTAGTCAAAGTTGTCTTGATATTAATAGAAGTGTTCTTTCTTATTCTTCTTGGACTTTTTGACTAGTGAGATTATCTCTAAACTCTCCTCTTTCTACCCCAAGATGTGGTCCTTATGTTTCTTAAGAATTATATTTGATCTAGGACTCTTAAATGTTGTGATTGAACTAGGACTCCTAAGCTTTTATGATATATCCTTCTAATCCATGGATAACAAGCCTTCTTTTAGATCTTCTCCTTTATCCTACTTTTTTCCTTTTTGGATAAGACTCCCTAAAGCTTCAATTGCCTCAACTACTTCCTATAAATGTTCCTTACTTTGATCAAAGACTTGATCCCTAGGCTTTCCAAGAGTTTGAGTGGAAGTAGAACTCTTTAGCTCTTTGAGACTTGGACTTCTTTCCTTAACCATGACTTCTCTATGGTCTTTAGAGTTCCCAGTTGCTTTGTAACTCTTCCATGATCGCATTCAGCTCCCGGTTCATCTCCATGGTCACACAGCCCATCTCCTTGCAAAATGCTCATGTAAACTAGTGTTTTTCTTTATGTTTTGAGTGCTTGATTGATCCTCCTTCTTGCCCAAGCTTTGCTCCAGCGCATTTATAATATTTCTCTCATCATCTTCTGAGCACTCTAGGGTTTTAGAATACGTTTGCACACATTTGCCCAACGTTTGATCAGATTGCTCAACGCTGGCATTAGATCAATTGGTGAGATTCTTGTTTATCGAGAATCCTTATTGTCTCTTCTCATCCTCTGGTTTCCACGGGTCATTTTTCCATTATTCTCAATTGCTTGAGCCATAATTTCATTCTTACGATGTTTGTCCTGGAGGTCTAGATTCAAGTGATTTTTTGTTTTCTTGAGCCTTTTCCTTAGTAGTCTCGATTGCTCAAGTCAGATATCCAATCTCCATATAACTGTACGGGGTTCTTGAAGAAGCCATATCCGAGTAGGATAACTTGGTGCTCCACTTCTATGTGCTTTCTTATGTCCTTTAGGGTTCTTAAGTATCTTGATTCCTTTAGGACTCTTCCGCTCATGTATGGCATGGTGATGGCATTAGGGTCCCATTGCCTAAGTACCATGTGCATGTTCTACCTATATGTACTTGGCTTGCATAGTTGGCTCAATGGCTCTGCTATGGGCTATCGCCTTGCTGTTGCTCATTGGGTCTTAACCTAACTTATCTCATGGCTTATCTTAGGTCCATAATACTTTCTCAAGAACATTTATGCTTCTAATAATCTTCCTCCCTTGATTTCCAAACCTTTTAAGAGTGTGGATGAGGTATGGAGTGATATTGTTGTAGGGAGAGGGAATAATCAGATGCTGGGAGGTATAGGTCAAGAAGAGGAGATGACTGTTGAGGATTTTCACACAAAAGCTGGTGTTGTCAAAGAGGAGGATGTCAGAATTCTGCCTAGTTTTGCTATGGATTCTTCTTCCACGTTTGGGACTCCCTTCGACCATAGCTACAGCCACAGTTTGAGAATAGAGTAGAGGGAAGAGGAAGAGGAAATCAACTATGAATTTTATTAAGGTAAAATTAACAATTAGATGATTTTCATTCTAAAAGATATACAAAACAAATATTAACAATGATAATTATGTTCATTTTAGAATTTAAATGAAGACATATCAGATTTTGATTCTTAAGTTCTTTGATTTCGATTCCAATTTCGATTTCCAAATGTGAACCAAATACTCCGTAAATTTTTATTGTGTTAACAAAATTGCCCTTTTTAATTCAAACCAAGGATTTGGATGAGTTTTGGAGGGAATCGAAGTTGCCAAATGCATTCAAAAGAACCTTTAGTCATGTCGAAACATTGTTACCCTTGAAGATATCATGTAAAAGTTAGAGACTTGAGAGAAAACTTGATGAGCAATCACTTTTAAACCCAAAAACACGAAAGGTCATCTCCTTTGATGTTCTTACTTGAATCAAGGCCCGAAATCTCTTCTCCCATGTGTATTAATGGTAGTTTTTGGTGATGTTGGAGGGAAAAGAATAGAAGAATGAGAATTTTGGTAAAAGGGATTATGAAAGGCAATGAAAAAAGAAAAGAGAGAGAGAGAGAGGTAAGGATAGAGTATGTTTGGTTGCATGATATGTGGGTGGGGCCTTCAAAAGGAGGGATTTCTCCAAAGGGGTGGGTTTGTAGTCAAGCCCCATCTTCTCTTTCTTTTTCTCCCTCTCTAACAAACTCGAACCTCTTGTTCACCCATCAACAGTATAAGGTTCTCCTCTTGTCAATTGCTACCTTTTATTTCTAACTCTTGGGATAAGTTAAAAAAAACCAAATATGCACATAATATCGTGGCACTGTAAATGTAATAACACACTAATGCAATGCTTGAAACTAAAAATGAATATGCTTACGTTCATACAGACAAGGTTTCATGGGTTTTCGGATTTAGGTCTTCGCAATAACAAGCTAAAAATGTTTGGAATTTTTTCAAATTCAAATCCCATGAATTAATGCATTTAAAATGAAGTTAATAGGGAAAATATAACAAAAAAAAGATTAAATATGATAAAGAATAGAAGAAATTTGAATTGAGATGTATTTAGCTTGATTTTGGTATCTCATTCAAATTTCTACACAATTAATCTTGTTTTTTCATTTTGAATATTTAATTAAATTATCATAATATTCAACAATAATTTAGGGTGACAATTATAGGGTTTTAATGACTTTTTTATGGTTGAGAGCGTATATAAACCCCATCTTAGTGCATTGGATCCCTAACTACAAATTTAAAAAATACTACACCATCTATTGGGTAAAATTAAGGGTTTAGAAGATTTGTATACGGTCTAAAAATCATTTTGGTGCTATCATAATTATCGAAAATTGTCGAAATAAAAAATGACCGAAAGTATATTCAATCATCTTTCTCGAATTATTTTTATATTTAATTATTATTGTATTTGGTATGCAATATAGAATTTAACATTTGGTACCAGCGCATTTTGTCGTCTACTTTTAAAATTTTGATAAATTTCAAAATTTTTCAAAAAATAGGATTTTCGGATTTTGAATATGTTGCCCAAAAATCTTGATTTTTTGAAAATTACTCCAAAATTGAAATCCTTGCATTATTATGATTAAACTATGTTTTCAAAATTTTTTGGAGTATTTTTGCATTTTTCGGCAGTTTTATGACATAAACTCACCGGAAGTAATTGGTTTTGGGTTGGGACCCTTGGTCCATCTGGTAAATAAAACAATGTTAAAAGTGCATAAAGATGAAAGAAATGAGTTATGAAAGACATTTAAAAAATACAATATTTCAAATATTCATTTATTTAATGAATGACTATGTGATCAATTTTTCCTTTTTGAGAATGATTTATGTCTTATCTTAAATAGTTTTCTTAAATAAATATTTTTTTTGGAGACACTTGTCCCAAATTCATAAATGGGTCATTCAGTTTTTTTTTTCTTTTAATCAAATTCCTATAATATATTTTAAAAGATCTAATAAAGTTTGAAATGTTTCATATTCAATCTTTAAAATAATTTTGTATATAATAGAGCGTACATAATTATTATAATATTTTTTGGCAAAATATGAAAAATTTTCAAAAAATTTTTTAAAATTTTGAAAATATTTTTTAAACCCAAATTTTAGAAAATTGTATATAAAATTAATTTTAGATATATTTTGCACATAAGGGGAGGTATAAAATTTATCTATTGATTAAACCAATACTTTTTTTTCATTTGAAACACTTGTCCCAAATTAAACCAATACTTTTTAAAATATTTATCTATTGATTTATTTATCTATTTTTCATTTTATTTTATTTTATTTTATTTTATTTTATCTTTATTTTTCTCTCCTTTTCAAGTTTGTCTCTCAAATGGCCGACCCCAACTTATTGGGATTAAGACGCAGTTTGTTGTTGTTGTTGTTGTTGTTGTGGGGAGGTATAAAATTTATAAAATGCATTAGGTAATTTAATTACATTTTTATTTTATACACCTTAGCATGACAAAATTAATTAATATTAATATTCTTGTGATTAATATAATTTTTAAAATTAATTAGAGTTTAACCACAACAGTTACAATTAAATAGAAAATTATATATAAAGATATGATCACATTAGGATAAAGATAAATTTGTTATGTAAATTATTTTTATGTAATGAATTTTATTTTATAGGAATTTTTACTGCATGAAAATAATAAAATGGGACATAAAATATCAAAATAGTTATTTTCAATAGTAATATACTTAGTTGAAATCCGTTTTCTATATAATACTATAAATACGGTTGATTTAGTATATGTCTAGTCTAGTTTTGTCAAAAAGATGATAAGTCTAAAGCTAGCTAATTCTTAATCAGTTTCGTGTGATCCACCACCTACCTGTGAATCTACCTATTGCACTAGAAAAATCGTTTTATAGGGCTAAGCAAAAAATAATAAAGTGAACGAAAAAAGACTAACTATTAATAGTTTCTCAATTAACCCACAGGTATTAGGGAATGATATATTTTTAATAAATCTTATTATAAAATTAAATAAATCTAATAAAATTAGAAATTTAACCCACAGATAATTTTTATGTTATAGATTTATTTTCATATATTTGCATTGGTAGACAAATATTAAATATTTCACATATAATTTGTAAATATGCTTATTTATTTTGCCATATTCCAAATCATAGATTTGAAATCTGATTTTTTCAAATCGAATGGAGAAAATTATAAGAAATGGAGGGAAATAATATTTCTCAATTTGAGCTGCTTGGACATTGACTATACTCTACGGAAAGATGAGCCACCTTCGATGACTGATACTAGCTCGATATATGAAAGGTCTTTTTATGAAAAATGAGAGCGATCTAATCGCCTAAATGCTATGTTCAAGAGGAGTAAAATTTCGACTGGTATCCGTGACTCGACCAACCAGCATACCAATGTTCGTACTTTTTTTAAAACTATAGATGAGCAATTTGCATTATCAGAGAAATCTTTAGCCAATACCATAATTATACAATTCTCTTCCATGAGACTTACTACTATCCACAGTGTGCGTGAGTATATCATGGAAATGCGGGATATTGTGGCTCAACTAAAGAACCTGGAGGTTAAGATATCTGAATTCTTTCTTGTGTACTTTATTCTAAATTCTCTCCCTCAATCCTACGGTCCTTTTAAAATCTCCTACAACACACATAAGAAGAAATAGTTCATTAATGAATTGATGGCCATGTGTATACATGAGGAAGGAAGACTGTTGATGGAGATGAAGTAAAGTTTTGTTAGTGCACAGGTCGCGGTATAGAGAAAGAAGAAGGGCAAGTTCAAACGAAGCCAAAAGGGTACAATATTAAAAGCGGACATAAAGAAAGAGTTCAAGTGTCTTTTTTGTAAAAGAAATGACATTGAAGCAAGATTGTGCCAAGTACAAACGGTAGTTTGAGAATAAAGGTATGAAAACTTTATTAGTTTATTATGAATTTTGTATGACTAACATTTCTCATGACACATTGTGGATGGACTCTCGTTGTACTGTCCACATTACAAATGTGTTACAGAGTTTGCAAAATCTAAAAAAACTAGTAGATCATGAACAACTCATTTATTCGGGTAATAAAATGGGCTCACGAGTAAAGATCATTAGAGATAGCAAACTCATATTGGCAAGTAGACATATCTTAAAATTGGAGAGAGTATTTTACGTATCTAAATTTTCTATAAAGTTAATTTTCGTTTCAAAACTTATACAATTCAATTATTCTTTTCAATTTAGTAATAAAATAATATTATTTCATGATTCAAATGTCATTGGTTATGGTCCATTATTAAATGGATTATATATTATTACTTTGCAAGATAATCCTTACATGAATATAACACATACATGGGTTAAAAAAAGTATCACTGAGGAATATTCTTCCTTGTTGTGGTATTGAAAATTAGGACACATTTTCATAAAAGGAATAGAAAAATTACTAAAAGATATGGTACTTAATACTCTAAATTTTAGTGATTTTGAGAATTGTGTAAACTACATTAAGAGAAAGCAAACCAATAAAACTCAAAAGGGTGCTAGAAATAGCTCAGAATTGCTAGAGATCATACATACGGACATTTGTATTATAGGTACAAACTCATATGGTTATAATTACTTCATTTCATTTATAGATGACTATTCACGATATATGTATCTCTATAGTTTTCACCATAAGGACGAAACATTGTATGCCCTTAAAATTTTTAAGATAGAAGTAGAGAAACAATGCGATAGTAAATAAAAATCGTGAACTCTGTTAGGGAAATTGTTATTGAACCCTAATATATTTTGATGATAAAAAAACTTTATATGTGTTTCTAATAATTTATCAAGTGTATAGACATTTAGAATATGTAATGTAAGGTTATATATATAAATCTATACAACTGGTAAGAAAACACTGTCACAAAAACAGGGTAAAATTAGTATGATGGGTAGAAATAGTATGATAGATAGAAGCAGTAGAGTTTCAGACAAGTTTTTAACTGTTGCGATTTTGTTTTACTTTCAAACCCTAACTCAGCATGTTAAGTATAAATTCGGAACTGTAATTAACCATGAAATCTATTCTAATGAGTGATTCAAATTTAACTTCAGATCAGATTTTTACTGGAGGTAAAACCAAATTCAGAATTTGAATTCAGCATGCTTTGACAGATTTTTTGGAGGTTTTTGATCTCATACATCTTCTACAACTTCTAAACTTTTTGAATTTCGATTTTTCCTCTAAATAAGAGTATTGTTAGACTTTAAATTCAAAAAGTTACTGCAGTAAAAGGTTTTTGAATCTCCTAAATTGAAGTCTAAAAATAAGGATCTGAAAACAGTCAAGACTAGTTCTAAAGGCATATTGAAAGGCATATATCATTTTGAAACAAGCGGATTTTAAGAAGAACTCGAATTGAACATTGAAGAATAATATTCAATCCTTATTCATAAGATTTTACAGAATATTTATGGGCTTTGGGTTGAGAGAAAACATTTCCCAAAAATTTCTACTTGATTATTTTTCTGTTACATTTTTCTGCTGCAGATTAAGTTGATTTTGTTCTATACTTTCTAATTTTGTATTTGTATAGTCTCACAAGTATAAGAAGAGTGTTGGGAACATTCTCTTGGATTGATAGGGTAGGTGTGAGAGAGTTAAACTTGGGTAGATGTTGGACTAAGACATCTTCAAGAAGGAATGTGTAGATTGTCAATATTGAAGTCATGTACATGTGTTTGTAACTCTCATCACATAGTGAAATCTAGCTATCGCTGGGCCCTAACTTACTGAGTTGGAAGAGCAGACGTAGGCACGAGACCGAATAACTATAATTCAGGGTTGATCTCTCTATCCTTTCTCTTTATTTTTTGGCATTTCCATATACTTGTATTTATATATTCCATCTAGTTTGGTCTCAGGTTTTAAGTTAGATTTTAAGTGGAGTAAAATCTACAATTGAAGTCAACCAATTCAACCCTATTCTTGCTTGCATAGGGACCAATAAGTGGTTATCAGAGCAGGTGCTCGACTCTATAAAAGAGTTGTCTTTTAAGCCAAAAATCAATGACTTCACCATACACTCTTGGCCAATACACAAATAGGGCTCCTTACTTTGATGAAGTCAATTTCCCTCATTGGAAATGTAGATTAGAGACCTTTATTCGAGCCACGGATTATGAAGATTGGGAAGTAATTTCACAAAAAAACTTAGATATAAAAACCCCTATAATGACTGAGGAAGACAAGAAGAAAATAACCATAAACTCTCGAGCAAAGCACCTGTTGTTATGTGCAATCTATCTTACAGAATTTAACTTAGTTTTTTCTTATTCTACGACTAAAGAAATATGGGATAAACTCTGTGTCACTCATGAAGGCACTAGGACTGTAAAATATACAAGAATTAACCTTTTTATGTAGGAGTATGAGCTGTTTAAGTTTCAGCCAGGAGAACAAGTGAAGGATATGTTCAACAGATTCACTTTCATCACAAATGAACTGGAATCTCTTGGAAAACGTCAGACACTAATCTAGTCAGAAAAAATCTAAGGATTCTTCCTAGAGTTTGGGATGTTAAAAAGACTGCCAATGAGGAGGCACAAGATCTCTCGAGATTATCCTTGAATGAGCTAAGAGGAAAGCTAATGGTATATGAAGCTGAAGTGTATCATTCTGCTGAATCTGAAGGAAAGAAAAAATCTATTACATTTACTGCACATGAAGAGCCTTCAGAGGATGAATGCAGTGGAAGTAAAGTCAATTTTCTAGCCAAAAAATTGTCCAGAGTTCTTAAAAAAAAGGTAAAAATATTCAAAAATTTTCAAAAACTAATGTGTCTCCAAACTATAAATCCTATGCAGAAAAATTCAACAAAAATAAGGATAAAAAGAAAGACAAAGAAAAAGTTGTGTGCTATGAATGTAAAAAACTAGGATACATCAAATATGAGTGTCCAATCCACTTACAGAAAATCCAGAAATTTTAGAAAAAGGGAAATGCATTGATGACTACTTGGAGTGACTTAGAAGATTCAGATTGAGATTCTGACTCAGAAAATTCAGAAAGTTCTGATGAAGCAAACATCTATCTGATGGCTGATTCACATGTGAAATCTGATTCTGAAAACTATGAAATTGATATTTCTAATGAAAACGACATACGAAAATTGACTTCAGAGATTAAATGCAGAATACTAGACTTAAAACAAGAAAAAAATATTCTGAAATAGACTAACATACTGCTGAATTCTGAAAATGATGAACTTAAATCTGAGTATGAAATACTGAAAATTAAAAATTTTACTGCAAATATTGAATTATCAGCATTAAAATCTGAAAATGAAGTTATAAAATTGGAAAATTCTGTAATGAATGATGAAATATATTTGCTGAAAACTAGAATAGATGAGCTATCTATGTCCATCAAAAATACAGTTCAAAAGTTCAATGAAAGTGATCAAAAGCTATCCAGATTTCTTACAATTCAAAAATATGACTCTTCTAAGAATGGTCTAGGGTACAACTCTAAAATAGAGAAGAGCCCAGGCCGGTTTGGGCCCGAAAACCGGCCCGGTCGACCCGGAAAAAGCCCGGCCCGTGAATCGGCCCGGTGCTACAGTAACCCGAACCGGACCGAACCGGGTACTGTAGCAGGCCAGGCCGGTTCAAGGGTTTTTGGAACCGTGAACCGGCCCGGCCCGGCCGGTTCCAACGGCTCTTTGACCCTTTTTTTTTTTGAATTTTTTAAAAAATTTTCCCCTCCTTGTTTGGCCAAACCGGCCCGGCCCGGTGTGAACCGGCCCGTGGGTTCCGGTTCAACGGGCCGGGCCGGTTCAAGCAAAAAAAATTTGGAACCGGCCCGGCCCGGCCCGGACTGACCTAGGAACCGCAGCTAGCCCGGCCCGCGGTTCCTGGAACCGCCCTTGAACCGGACCGGACCCGGCCCGGCCCGGCCCGGTTACATGTCTACTCTGAAAATATAACTCATTCACAAGTCAATAAAACTATATTTGTTAATGCATAAAAAATTGTAGAAAACAGAAAGTTTGAGACTGCAGAAATTAAAGGTAGAAACAGTGATCATAGAAATACAGTATATAGGGATAGAAAAAGTTATTATCCTATCAGTTTTAACAGAAATTTTAGAAACATATCAGGACATAATAAATCTGATTTTTCACGAGTTAAATATAAATATTTGGATAACTTTTAGAAAAGGAAGAATAGTTACACTTGTTATTATTATCATAAATTAGGATATATTACTAAATTTTACTACTTAAACAAGTTTAGTTATACTCGAGAAAAATTTACTCCAAGTACAAGATTGTTATCTAGAGGATTCAAGCTAATTTGGATTCCTAAGAACAGATAATTCGTTTGTTTAATTTATGCAGGAACATGAAACTAAAGTAAAAGGAAAATGATATATTGATAGTGGTTGCTCAAAACATATGACGGGTGACGTCTCATTGTTCAAAGAATTAGAAAAGAATGAACAAGGAGTTGTGACTTTTTGTAACAATAAAAAAGGAAAAAATCATTGATAAAGATACTATTGGCATTAACTCTGCTTCCATAAGAAAATTTTCTATTTGTTGATAGGTTAATACATAATCTATTGAGTGTTAGTCAATTATGTGATTTCGGATATGATGTGCTTTTTAAGAAATATAAATGCATAGTTTTTTAGAGTATAATTCAAGAAAAAATATTTGAAAGAATTAGATATGGAAATATCTATATAGTAAACTCAAAAATTTTAGATAGTTTAAAAGAAAATTATTTGATATCTATAGAAACTGACATTTATGTATGCCATAAAAAATTAAGTCATGTGAACTTTAAACAATTGGAAATTTTGTCTAAAAATAATTTAATAAGAGATTTATCAAGAATAACTTTAAAAAATCACATAAATTGAAATGCATGCTCACTAAATAAACAAATAAAATCATTATTTAAAAATAAGGATTTCATATCAACATCTAGACCTTTAAAAATTTTACATATGGATTTGTTTGAATCCATTAGAATTCAAAGATTAGGTGAAAATAAATATGGTCTTGTAATTGTGGATAATTTTTCAAGATTTACATGGATTTTATTTTTAACTAATAAAAATAGTGCATTTGAGACATTCAAAATTTTTGCTAAGAAAATACAAAATGAAAAGGATCTAAAAATTATCGGATTAAGAACGGACTATGGTAGAGAATTTGATAACATAGAATTTCTAAAATATTATAATAAAAAAGGAATAAATCAAAATTTTTCTGCATCCTATACATCTCAACAAAATGGAGTGGTTAAAAGAAAAAATAGGACAATTCAAGAAATAACTAGAACAATATTAAATGACAGTGATATAGAAAAATATTTTTGAGCCGAATTCGCTTTTACAATTTGTTACATAATAAATAGAGTATATTTTAGACTTATGATAAAGAAAACTCCTTATGAATTGTTTAAAAGAAGAAAATCTAATATATCTTACTTTCATACATTTGGATATTTATACTATATTTTGAAAAATAATTTGAATACAGTAAGTAAATTTGATAAAAAAGCAATAGAAGAAATCTTTTTAGGCTATTCATTGAGTAGTAAAGTATATTGAGTTTTCAATGAAAAATCTAAAGTTGTTGAAGAAACTATTAATGTAAAATTTCATGAAAATGATTTTCAAAATTTAGAAAATGAGAATAGTGGTATATCTATTAAGTTAAATGAACTCCCCCATGAAAATAATAACAATAATGAATTTCAAATTGAAAAAAAAAACTATAAAAATGAAACCATAAAAGGTTGGAAATTTCTACCTAGTCACTCACAGAAAGATGTTATTGGTGATATAAATGAAGGCATAAGGATCAGATCAAGTTATAGAAATCTAGATAATCAATTTGTACTTTTATCTCATATAGAACCAAAAAATATAGAGAAAACTCTTAAAGATAAAGTTAAATATAATCAATGTAAGATGAATTAAATCAATTTAAAAAAAATAATGTGTGGTCATTAGTTTCTAAACCAAATGATAAGACAATAGTAGGAACAAAATGGATCTTTATAAACAAAATGGATGAAAATGGAAATGTCATAAGAAACAAAACTAGATTGGTAGTAAAAGAGTATTCACAAGAAGAAGGAACTGATTATAATGAAACATTTGCACCAATAGTTATGTTAGAAGCAATTAGACTACTTTTAATCTATGTATGTTTAAAAAATTTTAGATTATTTCAAATGAATGTAAAATGTGCATTTTTAAATAGATATATAAAAGAAGAAGTTTATGTTTGTCAACTCCCGGAATATGAAAAACCTAATAAAGAATATCATATTTATATATTACACAAGACATTGTATGGTTTAAAACAAACACCTAGAGTATGGTATGAAAGATTAAATGATTTTCTTATGAAAAATAATTTTAAGAAAGGAAATGTTGATACTACCTAATTTATAAAACATGTTAATGATGATATTTTAATTGTTTAAATTTATGTTGATGATATTATTTTTGGTGTTACAAATGAATGCTTATGTGATGATTTTAGTAATATGATGAAAAGTGAATTTGAAATGTTTATGATAGGCGAATTGAATTTTTTTTAGATTTACAAATCAAACAAACACCTGAATAAATTTTCATAAATTAAGAAAAATATACAAAAGAATTAATAAAACAATTCGGAATGAAAAACTCAAAAATCACTAATACTCCAATGTTTATCTCTATTAAGTTGATTTGAATAAAAAAGGAAAAGATGTTGATGAAAAATTCTATAAAAATATGATAGGATCTCTATTATATTTAACTATTTCACGACCAGATATTTTATATAGTATGTGTTTGTGTGCTAGATTCCAAAGTAAACTTAAAGAATCTCATTTAAAAGTTATTAAGAGAATTTTAAAGTATATAGCAAATTCTTATAATATAGGAATTTGGTATCCAAAAAATTCAAATTTTGAATTAATTGAATATTTAGATGCTGAATATGCCGGATATAAAATTGATCGAAAAAGTTTCTCAGATACTTTTCAATTTTTAAGAAATAGAATTGTGAATTGGATTTCCAAAAAGCAAAATTCAGTTGTTTTATCCACAGCCGAGTCAGAATATGTGTCAATAAAAAATTGTTGTACCCAAATCTTATGGTTGAAACAATAATTAAGAGATTATGGATTAAATTATAAAAATATTTTGATGAGATGTGATAATACAAATGCTATATGTCTAACAAAAAATCCTATAAATCATTCTAAATCTAAACATATAGAAATTAGACATCATTTTATAAGGGATCATATTTTAAATGGATATATTGTTATAGATATGTTGATACAAAAACTTAATTAGCAGATATTTTCACAAAACCTCTAGACAGAGAAAGATTTGAATTTATTAGAAATAAAATTGGACTATACTTTCCTTTTTAAAGGAAAAAAATGAAATATAAAAGTCTTGTAGAAGTAAGGATAGAAGCATAAAAAAATAGCTTATTTTCTCAACAAACAGAATCTTCCTCCCGTGAAAACCCTAGAACCAGAATCCCAAGATTTCTCTCCAAATCTGAGATGGCTTATCGAAAATCTCAACGTTTAACTAACAAATCTCGTATGATTACTAGTCATTCTTCTGAATCTCTTGTTAATTTGGTGAATAGAAGTTTATCTAAGAGTGATAATCGATTATTATAATCTCTGTCTCCTGAAAATTCCTCATCTCCGAAAAAATCTTTAGAGATTCTTTATCTCAAGAAATAGAAATTCCTTCAATGGTTGAATCATCTAGGATTAAAATCATTTCAATAAGCAAGCGTGCTTTGAAGGTAAATGCTCTTCTTTCAAGAATTATGGATTTCGAATTTTTTGAAAAGAATGAGTTAGAAATTCGAAAGCTTCTTGATAGAATTGGTTGTGTTAGTTTAACTAAAGATGATATATCTGTTTGCTTATGACTAAAAAGGATTGCAGATTCTTTTTTATCAAATTTACATAAGAAAGAATTATATGATATACTTGGTGGCAAAAATGATGTAGAAAGCAAATACCAATATTGCTCAGGTTTTCCTTTGTTCGTTAAAATTATTTACAAAGTTATGGCTCTGTGCATTACTCCAAGGAATGGAAGTACAACTACTGTGACTGTTGAGGATGCTAAGATGCTGCAATAATTTTGAATAAAGAATTAGATTTAGTTGACATTTTTATGTCTCACATTTGAAATAATGTGAATATGAGGCCTTATGATAATGTGTTGTCAAATCTTTTGAAGTACAAAGGTTTTGATTTCTCTGAATTTAAAGGAGTAACTGAGAATGTTCTTACACTTTGTGATACTTGTATTAATCATATGGGCATATCATATCTGATGATAAAGTTTGGAAACATAGAAATGGAAAAGTTTGGCGAGAAAATCTAGATGAAACAGATAGAGGAGAAGCTAACTTTAGACAGAACATAAATGAATAAACAGATTTTAAATTACCCAGATCATGAAATAGGAGAATCTTCTAGGAAAAGAAAGAAAACAACTACATATCCTGTGCATCATTACTTAGACAAACCAAAATGGGTTAGTGAACTAAAAGGTAGAATCAATGTCTTAGAAGGAAATATTGATCAATGTATGAATCTACTGTAGACAGTGCAGAAAGATCTATCCTTTTTGTTTGAAAAATTTTCAGATATTTAGCTACATTTCTGAATGCAGGACAACTATGTTATTTCTGAATTTCTGAATCTTATTTTTTATTTATCATTCATTTCCTTTAATGAAAGCTGCACTTTCATTCCTCATACATGCCTTATTTATTTTCTGTTGCTATTTGTTTTTGCTACAACAAAAGGGGGGAGATATATATAAAAAATAAAATGTGTAAATGTATTAAGGGGGAGATGACTGTATCTATGTATTAAGGTTATATGTTCACTTATTCATGAATTAAGGGGGAGAATGGGGAGAATCTAATATAATTGCATATCATAATGTATTGAATGTAATGATCGCATACTGTGTTGTGAGTATATCATTTTTCATTTTATTTAAGATTTTGTTGTTATAAAAAAATGGGAGATTGTTAGGGAAATTATTGTCGAACCCTAGTATATTTTTATGATAACAAAACTTTATATGTGTTTCTAATAATTTATCAAGTGTGCAGATATTTAAAATATGTAATGCAAGGTTATATATATAAATCTATATAACTGATCAGAAAATAGTGTCACAGAAGTAGGGTAGAAGCAGTGTGATAAGTAGAAACAGTAGAGTTTCAGACAAATTTTTAATTGTTGCGATTTTGTTTTACTTTCAAACTTTAGCTCAATATATTAAGTATAGATTGGAAACTGTACTTAACCATGAAATCTATTTTAATAGGCGATTCAAATTTAAGTTCATATCAGATTTTACTAGAGGTAAAACCAAATTCAGAATTTGAATTCAGCATGTTTTGGCAGATTTTTTGGAGATTTTTTATCTCATACATCTTCTACAACTGCTACACTTGTTGAATTTCGATTTTTCTTTTAAATAAGAGTGTTGTTAGACTTTAAATTCAAAAAGTTACAGTAGTAAAAGGTTTTTTGAATCTCATGAATTAAAGGCTGAAAATAAATATCTGAAAACAATCAAGGCTAGTTTTGAAGGTATATTGAAAGGCATATATCATTTTGAAACAAGCTGATTTTGAGAAGAACTCGAATTAAACATTGAAGAACAATATTCAGTCCTTATTCAGAAGATTTTACAGAATATTTTTGGGTTTTGGGTTGAGAGAAAACAAACCCCAAAAATTTCTACTCGATTATGTTTCTGCTACATTTTTCTGCTACCGACTAAGTTGATTTTATTCTGTACTTTCTGATTTTGTATTTGTATAGTCTCACAAGTGTAAGGGGAGTGTTGGGAACATTCTCTTGGGTTGATAGACTAGGTGTGAGAGAGTTAGAATTGGGTAGATTTGGACTAAGATATCTTCAAGAAGAAAGGTGTAGATTGTCAACATTGAAGTCATGTACATGTATTTGTAACTTTCATCACATAGTGAAAACTAGCTATCGTTGAACCCTATCTTGCTGAGTTGGAAGAGTGGACATAAGCACAAAACCGAACCACTATAAACCGGGTTTGATCTCTTTATCATTTCTCTTTATTTTTCTGCATTTCCATATACTTGTATTTATATATTCCATCTAGTTTGGTCTTAGATTTTAAACTAGATTTTAAGTGGAGTAAAATCTACAATTGAAGTAAACCAATTCAACCCCCCTTCTTGATTGCGTAGGGACCAACAAACTCAAATAGAGGTGGAGAATACTATGAAAGGTATATAGAGGATGGACAAATGTCAAATTCATTTGCAAAGTTCTTTTAGGAAAATGAGATTGTTGTCCAATACACTATGTATGGTTCACATGACCAGAATGGGGTACCTAAAAGAAAGAACATGACCTTACTTGATATGGTTAGGAGCATAATGCTTAAGTTAAAATTATCTAAATTCTTGTGGACTGAACCTTTTAATATGGCGGTGTACATCCTAAATAGGATTCCAACCAAGTCAATAATTAAAACTTCTTTTGAGTTATTTAAAAGTTGGAAAGGTAGTTTAAGACATGTTCACATTTGGGGTTATCCTACAGAGATAAGGGTTTACAATGCATAGGAAAAAAAACCGAATCCAAGAACCGTAAGTGGATACTTTATCGGTTATGCCAAAAAGTTCAAAAGATATCAGTTTTATTTTTCATTCTACCACACTAGATTTGTGGAATTTAGAAATGTTAAATTTTTAGAGAATGACTTGGTAAGTGGGAGAGATAACTTTCAAGAGTTAACTCCTAAAAAAGACCAATCAAATATCTCATCAAGTTCAAGTACCAAGTTAGTGTCGTCCAAAATGACTCTCAAGTACCTACGGACACAAATTAGAATACGGGTGACAACCAATAAATTCCACAAACAGTTGACCAAAACCAAATGGGGCAATCTTCTTCCACGGAGAATGTTGAACCTATATTAAGAAGATATATTCGAGAAAGAATGCTAGCTATGCATGACAACTATGTGGTATATTTTTAAAAATCTGACAATTATGTCGAAGCTATAAAGGACCCAGAAACGATTTCACAAGCCATGAGTTCTAAAGACTCAAACTTATGACTGAATGCCATGAAGGATAAGATGGACTCCATGAGGAGCAACGGAGTCTGGAATCTTATAGATTTGTCAGATGGAGTAAAACCTATCGAATGTTAATGGGTCTTCAAAACTAAGATAAACTCATTGGGCAACATCAATAAATACAAGGCTAGATTTGTTGTTAAAGTGTTCACCCAAAGGGAATGAATTGATTATTCGGAGACATTTTCTCCTGTGCCTAAAAAAGATTTCATCCGTATCATTCTAATATTTGTTGCACATTTTCATCTAGAATTATAACAAATGGATTTAAAAACAGCTTTCCTTAATGGGAAACTAAAAGAAGATGTTTACATGTGTCAACCTAGGGGATTCTCTTCTAGTAGTAGTGAACATTAGGTATACAAACTTAAAAAATCCATATACATGATGAAACAAGTCACCCATCAGTGGTATTTGAAATTTCATAATGTAGTCACTTCATTCGGTTTTGAAAAGAATATTGTGGATGAATGCATATACTTCAAAGTCAGTTGGAGCATATTTTGTTTCCTTATCCTATATGTGGATGATATACTACTTGCCACTAATGATAAGAGAATATTGTATGAGGTGAAACAATTCCTCTCTAAGAACTTTGAGATAAAAGATTTAAGATTTAGGTGATATATCTTCTGTCATCGGCATAAAAATATATCGAGATAGATTAGATAAGATTTTGGAACTATCTTAAGAGATTTATATCAACAAAATATTTAAAAGATACAGGATGAAAAAACTGTTCACAAAGTATGGCTCTGATTGTTAAATGAGACATATTCAATTGGGACCGACACCCTAAGACAGATTTGGAAATGGAACAAATAACTAATATCTCATATGTTTCCGTTGTTGGAAGTTTCATCTATGTATAGATTTATACAAGACCCGATATAATGCACGCTGTTAGGATGTTAGGAAGATATCAAAGTAACCCAGATTTGGAATATTGGAGAGTTACAAAAAAGGTGTTGAGATATCTACAAGGCACTAAGAAATATATGCTTACATACAAAAGAATTGACAATCGAGAAATAATCGGGTACTCGAATTTAGATTTTACCGACTGTGTTGTCAAAAATCAACGTCAAGTTATATCTTCATGATGGCCGGTGAAACTGTATCGTGGAGTAGTGTTAAGTAGACATTGACTGTGACTTCCACTACTGATGCTGAGTTTGTGGTGTGTTTTGAGGTTACGTCATAAGCAGTGTGGCTCAAGAGTTTCATATCCAGACTAAGTTTTAGATTTTGTACCCAAGTCATTATGTAGATTCTATGATAATTCAGATACTGTATTTTTGGTTAAGAATAATAAGAGTAGTAGTCAAAATAAGTACATTGACATAAAATACTTGGCCACTAAGAAAAAAGTGTTGGAAAATAAAATTGTAATCCGATACATTAGTACAGATTATATGTTAATCGATTCTTTAACAAAAAATATACTACCAAGTAGGTTTAGAAATCATATTGTAAATATGAGTTTATTGTTTTATTTAAATGAAATTCAGAATTGAATTTTGTCAATAAAGTTATACGCATATTGTTGTCTTGAGATAAATTTATCAATTTTAGATCTCGAATAAATGTAAAGTTTATTTATAAAATAAATATCACTATAAAGTTAGAAAATAGAATGCATTATAGTACACAAAAAATGATACTCGCTTTTAGAGGATTTAATGACATGACTCATGTATTCTATTTTCATATATAATTGATTTGGTTTTAATTTCAAGTCAATTTACTTGGTCAAAAGGAAGATTGTTAGAAATTTTTGTAAATTCAAATCTCACGAATTAATGCATTTAAAATGAAATTAATGAAAAAAATATAACTGAAAAAAAGATTAAATGTGATAAATAATAGAATAGATTTGAATTACAATGTATTTGGTCGGATTTTGGTGTTTCATTCATATCTCTATACAATTAATTTTATTTTTCCGTTTTGAATATTTAATTAAATTTTTATAATATCTAACAATAATTTAGGGTGACAATTATAGGGTTTTAATGACTCTTTGATAATTGAGAGTTTATATAGACTCTCTCCTAGTGTATTGAATCTCTAAATCCAAATTTTGAAAACTTTATACCATTGATTGAGTGAAATTGAGGATTTAAAAGATTTGTGCATGTTGCAAAGATCATTTTGGTACTATCACAATTGTTGGAGATCGTTGAAATCAAGAATAATCGGAGTTACATTTGATTTCCTTTTTCAAATTATTTTTATATTTAATCATTATTATATTTGATACGTAATACAACAATTTAACAAAAAACAGAGAAATAGATACTATAAAAAAAATTAGAGGATTGCAAGTCAATGGAATTTAGAAACTATTTTGTTATCGAATATAGTCAAATTATATATGTCGAAAAGTTTTAGAAATCTAACTTCTAAAATAAATTAAAAAAAATATTATTTAAATTATTATATTTGATACGTAATGTAACAATTTAACAAAAAAATAGAGAAATAGATACTATAAAAAAAATTAGAGGATTGCAAGTTGATGGAATTTAGAAACTGTTTTGTTATTAAATATAGTCAAATTATGTATGTCGAAAAGTTTTAGAAATCTAACTTTTAAAATAAATAAAAAATATATATTATTTAAAATTCTATAAAATATATTCAAACTAATTTTTTTTTTCAAACTGTTGGGAAGTTGAAATTTAATTCCAAACCTCACTTTGGGAAGTCAGAATCCTATTTTATTATAGTGAGGTCACATTTCTAGAAATTTCTCAAGAGTATAATTTTCAATAAAAAAAATTGTTTAAAACTCAAAACTTTTTAAAGTTTTGAAAAATTTAGTTCAAAATATGAAAAATTCTACCAATAATTATCAAATTCACACTAAATATTACTAAAATAAGTGAGAATGGGAATCCATTTCTACAGCAGCGTATCGGCATAAATTGAGAGAGAGAGAGAGAGAGAGAGAGAGAGAGAGAGAGAGAGAGAGAGTTTTATGGAGATGAATTGGAAGGAAATGAAGAGATATGGAGGTGGGTGAGATCCAAGACGAGTGGTAGGGCCAAGCAACCCTCTCTATTCATTATCGGAGAGAAGGGAGACCAGATTCTGTCCACATCATTTTCTCGACTCTTGTCTAATTTTTTTGCTTTTTTCATCTTATATCTTTTCCTAATTATGCGCTTAAGACGATATAGTTAGTAATGTCTGACCGATAGAAAGCAAGAGGCTCCCCCCAATTCTCCCCTTTTCTTTTCAAGTTCTTGAGATGAAAATTACTTTTTCTTAATTCTTGAGAGAAAAAAAAACTCAAAATAATAATTTCTATTTAATTGTTTAACTCTCACGAATGCTCTGAATTTGAGGACAACAATATCTTTTTTTGTTTTTTTTTTTTTTTGTATTTTCATCTTCTATCATTTTTCAATAACGGATAAAATTCATCTATGATAATTTAACAATTTCTCACACTTTGATTTTTTTTAAAAAAAAATTATTAATTTTTACTTTTTTGAACTCAAAAATAGGAAAAATCACATAAAATGGCAAAATTTTGAGTCTTTACCCCAAACAAACCGTGGCATGGAGTAAGTACACACTCTATGTTGTAAAATTTTAGATGTATTATAGACACAGAGCACTTTTGTAATCAAAATATATTAATTTACACTTCAATGTATATCATTATGACTAAACGATGGCATTTAGGGTTTAAATTCTATAGTTTGGAAAGTTTCCTGAATTGGAAACTATATCCTTACAATGGAAACATAATGGTTAGTAATTATTTATTACTAAAACTATCTTACAAATTTAGTCTTTTATTTTATTTTTATAAATTATCAATATTCAATTCGATTCAAATTAAATTTTTAACAAAATTTTATTTAAGAGTTACAAGTGTTTAATTAATAAATCAATTGGGCATTAGTATTTAGTAAATTTTGTTTATTTACCTCTGGTTTTGCAGGTTTCTGCAGTATCGGTAAATTATTATCATATAGCTCTGATTTTTTTCATTATGCACAACTAGAAAATTCGAAGAAAGAGCATCATCGCGATTTGAAAGAAGTTGGGGGACTCATTCGCAAATTGTCAGAAAGAGGTAAAACTGCTGATATGATACATGAGAACTTTGGAAAATTACCCAAAAACAAAAAAAAAAACAAAAAAAAACACACGAGCGCGCGCTCGCGCGTCTTTCTGCATCAAAACGGTAAAAAAACCAAAGGCCGCACAGCAGGCGTGCTAGAAAGATGGGACCAAACTCACAATAAAATTAGAAGTAAAATTTTAACGATCAATCCTTTGTACGTTATAGATTCGGAAATATGAATCTTTTTATAATATTCTATTATATTTTATATCACATGTTTACTTATATAAATATTTTTTATATTATAATAATAATAATTATATTTTTATTTTACTAAATGAAATCGATAATATAAATATTTTTAAATCGTTACATTTTATCTTATCTCATATTTTTATCTATATTTAATTAATTTATATCATATTTTATTATAATTATTCAAATTTTCTTGGGTCTTCTTTCTACACATTTTATTACTTCCTCAGTTATATTTTATTTTTAGAATTATTTTAAAATAATCACAAAAAATTAAGAAAATAATAAAAATAATCTCAATTTAATACCGGAAGTAATTTTAATTGATTGAATTACTCTTTGATCATTTCTCTAAATATTATATCAATAATTTTCTCTCACTCTAATTTTCTTAAACGATGGTAAAATAAAAAATAAATAATATTTTATTAGTTTTCTAAATTGATAGACAAAATTTTAAAATGACACTTAAGAAATGTAGAGGGAATAAATTTTTTACAGAATTATAATGTCAACACCTTATGAAAATAAATTGTAATTTAATTAAAATATTTTACAAATCATAAAAATAAAATAATACTAATATTTATATTTGTTTCTCTTGCGTGAATTTGTGTTGATTAGTAGAAGATATTATTCAAATATAGTACTAAACCTCTATGTTTTCGTAAACCCAAATGGTAAGGCTCGTAATTAATACATATTTTTTATGGTTAACAAACTTAATGTTGTCCGAAATGAGAACGCTAAGCAAATTAATAAAAAAAAAAACATTAAACTCTTATTAAAAAAATTAAAAAATAATAATAACAATAAAAGATTTTCGCGTAGATTCACGCGCTGAGATGGAGAGTGATATAAAATAGTTTTGCTGAATTTCTTTTTCCTTTCTCTTTTCCTAAAAATTTGTAAAATTTTCAAATATGATTTCTCGTAACTTCAAGATCCTCCCTCCCCCTCTTCCTTCTCTCGCTCTCTCTGTAAGGATAGTAAACCGGGTTTTTATTTTCCGAAACAAAAATCAATTAAAATACCCATTTTCCCATTTTGTGCTTCTCAATCTCAATTTATTCAAATCGTCTCCATACCCTCTTCATTTCATCTTCGCCACTATAGATTCTTTCATTACAAGGTGCGGAACTCCAATCAATACCTTTCTGTGTGCATTTTTCGTTAATGGTTTTCAGTAAGTTCACTTGGATCTTGCTATTTGAATTTTCCTCTGTTCTGAGTGTGTGTTTGGAGCTTTTGATTTTTCTCATTAGGGCTTCGCAGCTTTCAATGTTATTCTACAGTTTCTTACATTTGGTTTGTGATTATTTTTCTGGGTAAACTTTAGATCTATCTAAGATACATCTCTATTAAATCTAACGTTAGGATTAGGCGAATCTAATTGCTTTAACTTTTTGTTTTGCTTTACTTCATCTTTGTGTTGATCGATGCATACTTTTCATTTTGATGCCTAGACCCGAAAAAAAGTGTTATTTTTTAAAAGGTTTATTTTACTTCCAACACCACTTGATATGGGTTATATGTAAGATTTTCAATTTCTGATGTCTTTTCTCACTTAGGACGATTAAAAATGTTGTGTGCCCTTTAGATTTTGGCCATTTTCAAGGGAAAACTGTCTTAGCATAAGGTTCACATGAAGCAGTTGACGAGGCTGATGTATGGCTGTTCACTGTCCATATCATGTGTTCTGTCAAAGAAAATGATTGCTGTATTATGGTGAAATATAATAATGCATCATGTGAAAATTTTATCAACGTAGGCTGTTGATTTTTTATTTTTATTTTTATGTGGTTAAGGTTATGCTAAAAATTTTCCTTGTATCTTGGGGATGTCTGGAGTTTAATTGCGGTGAATAATCCATGATCCAGAATTTCAAATGCTGTTTTGGATCTTTTAGTGGCATGGGATATGTGGTTTTCCTAAATTGAGGGAGGCATGTTTCATCATTATATAACACGTAAATTGGAGTTTTCACAGTTTAGAGTTATAGACTATTCCTAGAATATCTTTTCTGTGTAGCTTTCTGAAAAATGGTTTTTTATTTTTTCTTCTTCCTTTGCTTTGGTCAAGATTCTAACATATTGGGAACTAATGTTCCTGTCCCTCATGTCAATGCAGTGATGAAAGTACCTTATGATGTTTGCGGATACATGATGGATGAAGTTAATGCTCTATGAGTTTTTAGTCATTTGGAAATGGAAAAAGCTTCCGCCGACTGTCCATACCCAGGATGCTTCTTCTGTGTCATGAAGGAAGGGAACCCAAGTAAGCGAAGAGCTAGCATCCTGAAATTCTTCCGTGAACTTCCTTTGCAGGATGATGATGGTCAGGTACTTCCTATTAGTGGCCTTTGGAATACAGCTATGGCACATCCCAATGATCCTGAGTTCATTGACTTGGGAATATTTGAGTGTATGGCTGCATTGATATGGAAGGGACTGAAGAACCGTCGATGGCTTTCACATGACCAAAACATTTATATACCTTACTATGCAACACATATTATTGGCTCTTATACCATGAACATGGAAGAATTTGCAGAGAGTGCAGTTCATGCTGGCGTAATCCCTCCCTTAGTTGAATTGCTGAGAGGTAGGCTAACTTGGGTTGAGCAGAGAGTGGCTGTGCGGGCTCTCGGACACCTGGCTACTTATGCAAGCACTTTTCCTGCTGTAGCTAGTCATGGAGAAGTTCTTGAGCTATCCATTCAACTGGCAATAAGTTCGCCGGAGATTGTTTATTCTCATTTCTATCAAAATGTTGACAGAAGGCTAAGTTATCATTGCGACTTGCTAACACGAGGTATGGGTGGTGTCGAAATGGAGTCCAGGAAAGCTGAGGAGTGGGCTAGTCAATTACAGTGCTGGTCGCTTCAGCTTATTAACTGCTTTGCTTTCAAATCGGAGTTCCTTTCTACCATATGCAAGCCTGAATTTTTAGTAAAACTGGCAGGCTTGTGGGGTGGACTTGTTAATGAAAACTCACCCGCTGGTATTGGTTTGTTGCGTACTATTTGTCATCATAAAATAGGTAGAGGACCTGTAGCTAGCTGCCCTGGTATTATTGAAGCATTGTGTAACATTGCTCGCTCATCAGATGACTGGCAATATATGGCGATTGACTGTCTTCTTTGGTTTCTACAGGACCCAAGTACTTGTCATAAGGTATGAATCTGAGGTATCTATCCTCTATATAGACATATATCATTCTGATTAATGTTACACCTAGTAGTATACATGGTATTATTATGTTCTACCTAAGATCTTGTGAACCTATTTTGCTAGCCTTTGTTACATGCCGTAGGAAGAATAAGAGTGTGATAGATTCTCTAATTAAGTATTGGAAGCATGAATCTTTACATGGTCAAACAATTGGAATCCAAAATGTAAATGGAGAGATATGAAGAGTTAAAGGGTTCTTCAAATTGGAGACATATCCCTGGGAGTCTGTGATGAGATGGTGGGCAGCAGTGATATCATAGGGCGGCCTACTGCTGTTATTTTTAGAAGCTAAAGGCCCTAGAGATAATTTGTAGCCTTTTGACAAGAGATTTTGAAGGCGCAGGGTTTTTGTGAATAATTGGATGTAATATTGCTAACACATTCTATGAAGAATAAGGAGAGCTGTCTGTGGACACATTCGCAAATAAAATAGAAGGAATATGGATGTTGACCAAGTATATTTTTCCTTGTATCTTATGGGTGTGAAATATTGTGAATTGTGTGCTTCCAAAGTCTAGATAAACATAAATTGGGCTCCTAACAGGAAAAAGGTTGGTACTTCACAGTGATGTTGTTTTCTTCTTGTTGCTTTTTGGGATTAGGAGCTAATATTTTGTGGCTTTGAGAGAAATTCTGATTTGATCTTTATAGCTTTAAAGAAGTAACTCCTTTGTGGTCTTTAGGAGACAAGGATTGGATTTTTCCCCTAAAAGTTGTGTCTCATGTGCCTATGGTTGTTTCTTGTACATCTTATGCTACATTTGTTATCTCTTTTCCTTTTTCTTTGTCTTTTTCTTTTTCTTTTTCTTTTTTTTTTTTTTCATATTTGCTATTTACATTCTCTTATTGCATTGAAATAGGCCATTTGGAATGTTGTTTATTGTTTTCAAAAAGGTGTTGGAAGGCGTTGTAAAAATTGATTATACACTATGCCATTTGAATTGTATGCAAATGCATATAGGGGGTTGCTTTGATGTAAAGATTTGTTGCTTTTGTCAATTATGAACCATATATATTAGATTTATAATTGAGAGTTGGTACATGTGATTATTTTAATATTTGCAGCAATACTTATCCTATAACAAGGAAATAATAATGAAAACTAGGAAAGGTTTGGTTGTTATGATTATGTGGAAACTATGAAACTTACCACCCCCGAGTTGTCCGATATTATTGTTTGGAGATTTTGTGGACCGGAAGAGATTGGTAAAGTAAAAGATGTTACTATTTACATGAAGGGAAGGTGATTTAAAGGAAGGAGGATAAATGTAATTAAATCAATTGAAAATGGAAACACATGGGTTTGTTAGAATGTAAGGAATTTCATGGCTTGAAGCTAAGACATTCAATATGCAATAATGAACTAGGATGTTCCGTAGATCTTCCTACTGTATTAGAGTGCAATTTTTTTGGAAAAGTGTGGAAATACATAATTTTCTCTATATGGGAGAGGAAAGTGCGAATGAAAGTTTACATGTCTGTAAGAATTATGAGGGTGAGTGTTATATTGGGAACTGAATATTGATGCTTTGGAGCTGAATGCTATTTCTTTAAGGCAAAAACCAAGGCATGGCATGAAATGCCCATACCAATGGTTAAAGGATAATACATGTAGTTTATTTCTTGTGCATTGCATTATGACTTATATAGTTTAACCAAATAAAAAACAAAGATGTGAAATTAGAGACCTCAGTATTTAGAAATAGAAAGCTGAAAGCCAAGAATTTGAACCAAACAAATATTTTTGTCAAAAGTGTTTTCTCTCAGGATCTCTTCCATCCTAACACCTATTAGAACCTTACCCGATTGGCATGGGTGTTTGGTAATACCTAAGCTTTAGCTTTTGACTGGGGTATTGAGCCATTTTGTCTATTAATGTTGTTTTAACTTACAATTCAAACACAATTAGATTCATTTGTTCCAGTCTGATTGCTTGGATTTTCTTATTTATTTCTGTAACAGTGACTACTTATCATGTGGCCCTGTATATTGCAATGGCAACAAGCAATGATGGATTTTCCATGTATTTTTTATGTGTTTTTCTGTTGTTTGCAAAATATATTTGGATTACACTTTATTATTATTATTTTTTTTTCCTTTTGCCTTTTGCCTTTGGCACTTGTATGTTAAATATTTAAAATGTTAAACATGTCATTCCTTGGTACATGCTTCATATATTCCCATTTCAATAATACGGTCAGGCTATTTTGCAGACTGCTGTTCTAGGAGATTATATCACTTCAAGTTGTGACACACTATGTCCCATGTGCTGTGCAGGTGATTGATAAGGCGGTACCTGCACTTGTTGACCTCTCTGAGATTTCAATTCTAGGAGACCACAAAAAACTTGGGGATTCTATTGTTAATGTTCTTCAGGAATGTGTCCAGACACAAGGGACAGGGCGCGGTTCTCTCAGTAACCGCACCAAAGAACAGATTGAGGAGTTGATTAGTTCTCGGCAGAGAGTAAAATGGGAAAAAAATATGCCAAAAGAGGATCTTCATATTAAACAGGCAGCAGCATTAGTGGTCAAACTTGAAGGAAATTCCCTGTTTTCATCTGGAAACATATCCGGTGCAGCATCAAAGTACTCAGAAGCGTTGCAGTTGTGTCCATTGAGATCAAAGAAGGAAAGAGTTGTACTATATAGTAATCGAGCTCAATGCCATCTACTTCTGCAACAACCACTGGCTGCCATAAGTGATGCCACACGTGCTCTTTGTCTTCATAATCCTATCAACCGACATGCCAAGAGCCTTTGGAGAAGAGCGCAAGCTTATGACATGCTGGGCTTAGCCAAAGAGAGTTTGTTAGATGCCATTTTGTTTATAAATGAGTGTTCTCACTCGAATGATCCTGATCTTTCCTTAAGGCAAAATAAAGTTCCTGATTATGCAGAGCGACTAGTTAAAAAGCAGATGCGAGCTGCATGGTTATTTCGAGAAGCTGCTATTAAACATGGGGGCATCCAGCATGAGGGTGATGCTGGTGACATCTATGGCCAAGAGACTGATGATTCTGAGTGGGAGACTGCAAGTGAAAGTGACATGGGAAATGATGGAAGAGATGATTTGGTTGATGATGATTGTGAATGGAAGAATGAGGATGAAAGGAAAGACAGATACGATAAACCATCAGCGAAAGGTAACATATTGAATACTTCCTGATTTACATTTGAAATGGAGAGATTTTATTAGTAAATAATTCATATATTTTTCGTGTTCCCACTAATACAGCACCACACTTAATCTCCCAAGAATGAATAGGTCTAGTTGAAGTATGAGCAGGACTTCATATATTACACAAAGTTCCTTAGTTGTAGAAGATAAAATATTAATACAATTGTCTAATTATATGAATGTGAAGAGATGGTTGTTATACTAAAAGATCCACTCTTTTTTTTGTGGTGCCATTAACTATGAATTCAGCCTTTGTACAGAAGTAAATAGCCCTTGATGCACTCATTAAAACTCGACTTATTTTAATTGTGATGTTGATATGAGCCCTAGTACATGATCTAGTTACAAGATACTCTGCAGGAAAATCCTCTCTTCTCTTGCTAGGGTTTTTCCCTCTCTTAGACCCTATGATTGCAGTCGAAACCTGTTCCCTATCAAGCTTCCTACTAAGGTTCTTTTTTTTTAGGAGAATTAGTCTTGTTTTTTATTTATCATACCCTCTTTAAATAATGGAAAATAGAGTTTACAATAGAATAGGTGTTCCACTAAAACAAACTCCTAAAAAGAATAGGTTTCATACTAAAATACGAACTTTCAAAATTAAGAATTCCAAAAATAAGGAAACTAATATTTTAAAGAGATAAATATTAATTCCTCAATATTTTTTTAAGAGATAACTATTATCTTCTAAATATTTTTTTAAGAGATAACTATTATCTTCTAAATATTTTCCTATAATATTTCTTTCGTATAAATGCATCGCGCATATCATTTTCGAATTCTGGATAGGTCTTCTCAAAGCCATCGAGAAACTCCCAAGAAGTCTCCTCCCTCATCCTCTTCTAACGCAACTTGGTTGCTTCTCAGTTTCCTTTCATACGTGCGGGTCAAATTCCTAGTAACTCCCAAGCTGTTGGATTGTTACAATTTTACCTCCGGCCGCAGCCCCTGCATAAGACCAGCTGTGAATAGGTTGATCCAGTACTTTGTTGTGAGTTCTCAAGTGCGAGCCACTAAGGACTGAAACTCCCTTTGATACTCCTCCATTGTCTATGTTTGTTTTAAGTTGGCCAACTTGCCAAGGGGGTGGAGGCTTAATGGGGGACTGAATCTTAAATAGCACTGCTCGGTAGATGTCTCCCGGTTTATGCTCTCCCTTTCTTGTTTCATCTTAAAAAACCACAGCTGTGCTTCTCCATTAAGATGGAATGCTGTCAGCCCCACCTTCTCCCGTTCAAGCGTTCTCTGATTTTCAAAGAACTGCTCACACATATGGATCTAAATCAAGGGATCCTTAGTACCATCATATGATGGGAATTCTAGTTTAGAAAACATGTAGATAGCAGTCCCACCTTCCTGGCAGGTACTTCCTTGGTCTGTAAGGGTGTCGGTGTTGCTTCATGTGGCCGCTGCTCTCCACCTCATTGTTCTGGCTGTGCCCCTGCAGCTCTCACAGAATTTCTTCCAACTGCGAGTTTATCACTGTCTGCAATTGCTGAAGTAGCTTCTCACGGGACCGCCGGCATTCCTCCACCATAGACAGTCGCTGCTCTAGATCCCTTATGAATCCCTCCATCCAGCTAGGCCCCTTGACAGCTAGCTCTGATACCAAGTTGATATGGGCCCTAGTACACGATCTAGTCACACGATACTTCGTAGAGAAATCGTCTTTTCCCTTGCTAGAGTCTTTTCTTCTCTTAGACACTATGATTGCAGCCGAAACCTGTTCCCTAACAAACTTCCTACCACTGTTTTTTGTTTTTATAGGAGAATTAAATTTGCTTTTTATTTATCGTACCCCCTTTAAATAAGGGAAATAGAGTTTATAATAGAATAGGTGTCTTAATAAAACAAACTTGTAAAAAAAATAGATTTCCTACTAAGACACAAACTCTTAAAATTACTTCCAAAATTAAGAATTGCAAAAATAAGAAAATTACTATTCTAACGAGATAACTATGGACTCTAAATATTCCTTTAAGAGACGGCTATCCTCTCCTGAATATTTTTTTAAAAGATAACTTTATCTCCTGAATATTCACCTAGAATATTTCTTTTCTACAAATGCATCGTGCATATCAGTTTTTTTGTGGGTTCCTTGCTTTTAAATGGCTGTAGAGACTACTTTGACTAATTAAAGTTGACTCTGCGCAATAGTGCTGCATGCTGACCTTCTACATAATGTGACAATGGCATGATTTATTTTTCTGCATTGCAGATGTTAGAGATCTCCGAGTACTTCAAATTTATTCTGGAATGCTGAGATTTGTAAAGATCATTGGCTGATAACAATTTATTCGTTGCCCAACTTGGGAACTTACACAAATTGAAAAAATCGATCAAATGGGGTTTCCTGTGAACCTTGTGTTAGAGCTTAACTTAAAATTTCAATGCACCAAATTTGTACTGTTGCTTCGTGCAGCAGGTGAATTGCCATAAAAATCAGGCATTAAAGCACAATGTCTTAATTTAATGATCCCACCTGGATAGGCAAAATTGTTTCTGAATAGGGCACCACAAGTCTAGGACATGCCATGAAAAGCATATTAGCATTTACACACAGTTCTATTTGTTATACCAATAATGCTATAGTCTTAGAATACTATCATATTTATTATTTTGTCTCTAACAAGAAGTGCTTCTGAGTATCTCAATGTGAGCATCCTAATTTTGCCTCGAAAAGAATGAGACAAAAATAGATGCACAAATATTTGAATCTCTAGCAAGTAATGGGTGAGTATCATCAGCTTTTGAAGTGTCCATGCTTCATAATTTGGGATGAGCATCCTAATTATGCTTTCTATTGTCATTTTAGTTAAGTCTGCTCGTTGCCGTATATCATCCTATTTGATCTATTGTTTACTACAGATGTGAAGCGTGGATATAATGTGGAGCTTGTGGAAGATGAATCATGATTTTCGATTGTAAATCAGAACTTTCAAGTAAATTGTGCCTACAGTGACAGAATCAAAGAACCAAATCATATGGGATGGTTAAACATAAAACTCCATGTTCTACTGTAGCTTATTTGAACTCATTGTCAAAGTCCCAAATGAAGTTTTCTGTTGTTGGTCATTGTGATTGTAAGTGCTTGCTGTTCTTTGTTGTCTTGTTGGGTTCTTATTTCCGCCAAAGGTTCTTTTGCATGCATAAAAAGAGTGAAATTTGTGTCCAAGAGAATTATTCTTGGATGGGTTATTTTAGAGGCTTATGTATGTAAACCCCACGTTGGGGGGATTTTGACATGAACTGAATTTATCTTCATATAAAAGGATAATGTATGAGGTTTCTGTTAATTCTTTGTTTTCTGGTTTCCAGCGGCAAGTAAAGCTCATAATTTAAACCTGTTTAGCTTAGAATTGGTTTTGTTTGTTTGGAAGTCTAGTTATTCCCGAGCCTGATCGTAATCCAGGAAATCTTCAAAACTCGAATCTTATCAATTTTTTCTAGTGAGGCTCTTAATTTATTCCTAGGCAATCATAAAGTCCCCATAACTTGAATTCCTATGTATTTGTGCTTTTTTTTTTGGACCACCAACAACGAAGTCCACATTCAACATGCTAAATAGGTATAGATAACTCCAAGCGGACCATGTTTTGCAGCTGCAACATGTTTGTATTAAGCATTTCTAAATTACACTATACATCGTATTAACCAGTCTCTCTCTCTCTCTCTCTCTCTCTCTCTATTCCAAGTGCCAAGAAATTGATATTCCTTCAAGATCTCCAGGGGATCTGAGACATTGACTTGTAGTTGTGCAATCTTTTGGGACAAAATAAAAAATATCCTTGAGATGATGGGTACTTAGATCTAAATCTATTGGCGGTGGTGAGTAATCGATCCTCTCTATATTTGCTTTCAGCTGTGCATAATCAAAATCTTGCTATGTGCGCTTTGAGAAGAAAACAACGTGCGCTTTGAGAAGAAAACAACGTGCGCTCTTATCTTTATTTAGTCCATTTGGCACATTTAAAGGATCTTCATACAGCTTTTACTAGCCTTTCTAAGCCTAAGATGTGTTCTGGACCACATTTATCCCTATATTATGAATTATCATGCGTATTATCCATACTTTATATAATTGGGAATAGTTATCTCTTATATAATTACTATAGTCTGTAAAACTCAGGTTCTCAACCGGAAAAAAAGTTATCCGTTGAATTATGTCTGTATATTGATATCTTATTTTAAAAAAGACTTCACCCATGATTGGTTTGACTAGTTCTATGATAGTGTATTATGGATTAGGCCTTATTAATTGTGAGGAGGGCTTGCCACTGGTTTTTATGTAAGTTCTCTTTTGGGCAAAATAAGGGTCCAAAATTCCCACAAAAAAAAAGGGTCCAAAATACGTGACGTTTTTTTTTTTTTTTTTTTGGTGGAAAAATACGTGACTTTTGTTTTCGTCCAAAAATAACCTTAGTTTTGTGACAAACTTTAGACTTTAAGAAAGGGCGTTTATATATTACTACATGTCTCCTCTCTTACCATAGAATTTCTCGTAACCAGACAATGTAGTAGATAGGGCTATGTGTCTCTTAATCAAATACTCAGATTCGAGACTTCTTGAAAACCAAAAAGGCTATTTTGGGAGACCTTCCCTTTATAGGAGGCCTGATAAACAGATCTGTTTTAATTAATCAGAGCGAATTCCGAATACCGGGGTAAGTAATAAAAAAAAAATAGAATTTCTCATAATTACAAAGTGTGAGTATCACAATGAAATAAATTGTACATTAACAAGAAAGGCTTTTCTCATTTTTCTATGTTGTTGAGGTTTTAAAATAGAAAAATTACCAAAATTTTCTAAGCATATATGGAGAATAGAAGCTTTTGGTTCTAAGTTATTTCACAGTTTTGAGATAATAAAAATACCCCTCTTGCTATAAAATTTTTGAGATTTTCGAAAACACAGAAAGGAAAAATAGTCTTTTAATAGAAAAAGGATAACATCTGGTGTAACTTACGTCTAGCCATCCACTCTCTTGCACTTTCTCCGCCTTTCAATAAATTATAAATTTATTTTCAAAAAAGAATTAATTTAAAGAAATTACACACACATAACTTGTTGGCAAGATTATGGGTTATTAGCACATGGCATAGGAGACATCGGTGTTCAACTATCGAACCAACTAAGCATCGGTCACAAAAGAGGTCATTATATGTAGAATTGTTTTCTTTTACTAAATAAAAGAAATTGAGAAATGGTTTCCATTCAAAAATGCTATTATCAATTATAAAAATTATTATAAAGACTTGTGTATGGCATTCAAAAATTAATTCTAGTTATATTCCAGTTATAAATTTCCATTTATAAATACTCAAAATTTAATTTGCAATTTTTACATTATGAATTGATTATAAAGACTTAGGTATAGCATTTAAAAATCTCATGCAACAGCACAAGACAAGTTATCCTAGTTCATTACAATGTCTTATGCGAGTTAATATGCATTTCACAACAATTTCATCAATAATTTGGTTTTGTATGAAGGGATTATGAGAATAGGAAGGGTGGTTGTAAGAATGAGAAATTTGGCCCTTCATTCATCTGAAGGGTTTATTTTGTAGTTCCATCAAAGACCCCATTTGACAATAACAAAGCAAAAGTGACAACTCAAAATCAAGACTTTGGTGGACCCTTTTCTGGGACTTGCTACGTATTATTGTTTCCCAACCATATAAAGCATTCTTTTCAAAAAGTTAATGCCACTTTTCTTCCATGGGTCCAAAAGACATCCCATTATAAATGAATCTCCTCAACTAAGTTTCCCTGTTCACAAACGGCCACATTCTCTCTCTCTCTCTCTCTCTCTCTCTCTCTCTCTCTCTCTCTCTCTCTCTCTCTCTCTCTCTCTCTCTCTCTAATGGGTGCTTCTCTAAAATATTCATTCCCTTTTAGTTGTGAACTCAAGATTTTACTAGCCAAAGATGTTGGAATCAATACAAGGAATCTATTTGTGAGATTCTATCTCTTCACAGGGAAAAAACAACATCATCAACATCACAAGACCTTGAATATTGGATCGACTCCTTTTCTTTAGAGTGTCTAGGAAGTAAGGACGTTATTGACCAACTCAAGCAAGAAAGCATCACTTTGGAGCTTTGATATCAAAAAGACACGAAGTTCCATTTGCAACAAACATAGTTGGTGCTTCGATTCTCTTATCAACGGCAACAATTCCAAGGAAGGATATTTTTAAATCACCAAACATGGAAATTGAGAAATGGGTTAGAATGGTTTTCTCAAGTAAAAGCGTGTACGAAGGTCTTATGAAGCCTCCTTCTGTAAAAATTTCAATCAAGGTTCGAGTCCCAGTGACCATGGAAGAGCAAGTAAAGAGAAGGAAACAAGTGAGATCTAAGAAATGGAAATGTTGTGGATGCCGAGATGGAAGGTGCAATTGTGCAGGTGATGAGCCTTTTGCGCTATTTGCAGCCCTGAAAGCTTTGTAAAAAGTATCTCTTGCCAATTTTTAGTCATCCTCCTTTCCTCTTGTAATTCTAAATTATGGTGTAATGTGTACGAGAATTGAATATTAAGAGAGATGCAATCATTTTACTTCAAATTTTGGTTCAAATGGTTATTAAAAATATTGAAGCCATATAATGTTTTCTAAACGGTGGGAGAGAGGATGTGTGTGCGTTTCATCAAAAATTGTGTAGATTTCATCCTTTATAGTGCAATATGGGTAAAAGCAGAAATAATATTTAAAATATCGAGTTTTCATAAGATTTTGCCTAAAATAAATTAAAAGGTAATTATTTAATTATTTTATAGAATTACAATAAAACATGCAACTAATGTTTTAAGGCATAGATTATTTGGCCATTAGAAATCAACCTGTAGGAAAAATTAGACAGACTCCGATGAGAATTTAAAGGTGGTTGAGTGAAATAGTGATAAATGGAGAAATTTTAAGATAAAGATTACCATGAATATTTACAAAGGAGTTCCGTTTGAATTTTCAAAACTATTACTATGGGAATAACCTAGATGAGAAATAAAAGTTCAAATTCTTGACCCCGTAGCATATAGACTTTGTAAAAAGGTCATGGCCTGTGTGGTTAAATTACAATGGCTGCCTGGTAACTCTTAGCGGACCAAACCCCGGTTTTGGAGCTCAGGGCACAAATGAAGAGCCGGGTTAGTGACCTCTTTTTACATGAAATTCCAAGCACAGCCCTATAGTAATTTTATCTGACCATATGAAGTTGGGTTGGGTAACCGGACACCCGGCAGATTATACCCGAATCCTTATACCTAAACCAATCAAAATACCAAAATTACCTCCAAAATTAGTCCTGAATATCACTATTTATATATATACATATATATTTAAAACTGTCCTCACTTCACAATTTTTTTCTAACGCCCACATGGTAGTTACCAATGAATGAACTCAAATTCCAAGGTAGCTTTAACCTACCCAAACCGAACCCATTGCCATCGCTACCATAAAGGGTTGAGCCTAATTAATTGTCTCGATCTCTAGTTAATAGTGTCCAAGCTTTGCAAAACCAAGCACAGGATGGATGACGTGAGACACGGGTGAATGGCTATGACTCAACATAAGAGCAAATGAAACTAACATGACCTGACAACATCCTCTTTCCTTTAAATTTCCAATCAGCCTGGATGCAATCAACAAGAATGACCGGATAAAAGTAACAAAAATAGAATCAACCAGCACTCGAATCATTTGGCTGTCTTAACAAAAAGTAGAGAAGCTAACTGCTAAAGACATGGCAGCTGCAAAACAAGTTTCAGCATCTCTAGTTCCTTACATTTTATGGTTGATCACATTTTGCTATGAGCAGTGTACGCATCAGACTAAGTCCTGTTCATGATTCTCAAGCTACTTTAATGGGTACCTGAACCATTCTAGATCACCTTCGGCATCAGGAGCTGTACTGCTGTTATTGGAAGTAGTGTATTCGAAATCCTCTTCGCAATTCTCCATTGTTCTTCGAAAAATAAAAGCTTTTGTTCCCATTGTAGTGAAAGGAAGCAGGCCAAAGGCTCGGGCTGTTTTGATCTCCCTGGAAACTTTCCTTTGGGCTTTGGCGCTGATGCCAGTCTACACAGTGAACAAAGTGATGCCAGAACAAAGAATCCAAATAAACAAAATTTAAACAATAAGAAGCAATTCACCTGGCTTCTCTTGATAATAATTCCAGCCTCCGTAAGGAAATTAACAATAAAGCTCACATTCTGCACGTGATAGACAACATTTAATGAGAAGTGCCTGAACAAGCCGAAGAAGCATTTTATATGCAGCCCAAAATTATTGGAAAAAATGCATAAATCTCTGTGCTTAATTTACAGCAAAAAGCTCAATGTAAGCAGAAATGACTCTTTAGGTTAAACGTTTTGTGTTTTCATACAAGTTTATTCCCAAATAGAACATGATGAGTCTCCCTTGAAAGGGCCACCTTTATGGTTAACAAATGGGAAATGAAAACTGCTCTATCAAGGCCTCTGTCTCGTCTGGGCACTCCAAGAAGGCTTACATGATCACCATGAACATTATAGCTATGCATCCATCTTGTTGAATGCAATATTACAAAAGCTATGTTGGCTGACCAGTCCATGGAAAGATCACAAGTCCCTCTGCATTTTATGTGTACTCATAATAGGACAATCATAACCACCTTTTCGTGACAAAACAGGGGACAATGACACCACAGATCATTATCTCAAAGCTTCTCCTCCGCTAACCGCAGGAAATTACATGGCCCTATTGAAAGCTAACTTTAAATAAAACTCAGCCAAAAATCAGCTTTTCTCAGGACTTCCTCGGTAGCTTTGTTAAATTCAACCCTTTTATATGACTTGCGCACTCCAGGCTTTGAGAAGTCAAGATCCTGCAAAAGCCACATCTCACAAATGAGAAAATGGATGCTGCTGCTGCTGCTGCTGATGATGATAACAATTTTTACATGCATTGCGTTACATTTTTCATCCACGAACTACACTCCATAGGCAGTTATAATTATTGTCTTTAAATTAACAATTTCGGGGACTGCAATAACAGAAACCACTCCGAAAAACAGACACAACAAAGTTATAAAAATAGGAAACTGTATGCCAAATGACAGTCAAATGTTCAAACAAAGTGATTAGTATAATCTACACAAAAGTGTTAAAAAAATGTTCAAGGAGGCTACACTGAATGATGTTTCAAAATAAATTGAGCACACAATGTAGTGTATGGTAAAAAATGCCAACCAAGTGCCATCGAACAAGCACGGCTTCCAATTTGAATTTGAAATGCCCATGCTACGTAGGTGTTAAGACATTAAACAATAAACACATCTTTCCCCAACAACATAACTCTATGGAGCAATTGTATGTTTATCATGCCAAATCCCCTCATGGACCACGTGATGTAGAGTTTTAAAACATAAATAACATGTCCATGTGTAACTTCTTAAGCAATCGGGTATCTAACAATAGTGATCATGACAACCAAAACCAAGATGAAACAAAAGAAATACAATATTATTACTGTTGGAGGTGGGTTTGATTCTACAAATAATGACTGTCCTAACTCAAATAGAATGATATGACCGTCTGATGATCTCAAATGATGAAACCTGCAAAAAGACAATCAGAGGGTGCTCCGATAGGGGAGACTACGATGCTCAAGTTAGAGAACGATTTTTGAAAGGATGAAAATAGACAGAAAGGAGTTTCTACACACTTTAAGTGCTAAGTGGTAGATAAGAGAATGTGCAAGTGAAGATGTGTACTTGGCCGATTGACTCAATGTCATGTACATAGTTACCTGGTGCAAGCGTCGTGGGCATGCGGGGCATTAAAACCCTAGTTTCCTCGTGGAATGTACCGAGATTTCAGGAAATCAAGTTATAGGATTCTCAAACATTGTGAGATCTTATCAGCTTGAAAAGTCTAGTCGCCATGGAGATAATTTTCCTCAACTGAAGGGTCTCTTTTCTATTTACAGAAAATTTCACACGTACTTATTGGAGAAGTGTATATTTACTTTTACAAATCAAATAACAACCATCGAGCATTAGGGAGACGGTGTAGCCGAGTAGTTGTCCATCGATCAAGGCCTAATCAGGGATGCTAAGAGAGTATAGGTTGTGCGTACTCATTGGGGAGATGAATCCCATATTGATGACACGTTTTAGTTGGTGTGTCCTTTGAGTTAGGGATTTGGAGGGTCTTAAGCCTCATGATGTTGACGAGTTCATATGTTGGACGGTTTGCCGGTCAAGTGGATATTGATCGAGTAGGCAATAGGGCTATTGAGAGTCGTTTGATACTTATGGGCTAATCTTGAGCCCTGCACAGGTTGGGCCTTTTTAACTATGCCCCATTACTTGGCCTCACTCTTGTCATTGTTTTGGAGAAGGGACGTCAAGAGTAGGGTTTAGTGGGGTACTTTGAATCTTGCGAATCAAGGAATTTAATCTGGCATGTGCCACTTTGGTTACCGCAAACTGTCTTCGACACATTTTTTATTTTGCTCGTTTGTCGATTGGCTCCCCATTACCCTCTTTATCCTTTTGGCGGTTAAGCTTTTCAGCGATTCAGCTTTCTATAGAGATCTTTTGAGAGAAATGGCTAAGAGTTCATCATCTGGTTGTTCTCCGGCATCGGAGATATCAGGAGCACCATGTTGCAGAAGGAATTGTGTGAGATCATAAGCATTATGCTGTTAGGTAACAACCTTGAGATCGTGTCGATGACTGATGCTGAAAAAGCCAACATGGTCTTGGGGAATCAAGTTCCAATGTACAAACAATCGGTGAAATTCAATCTGAAGGTGCTATACACCGGCCTTATTGCTAGGGTCCTTTTACATTAGAACATATTTCCCACTTTGTTGATTCCTAGTGCTTGGCGTTTTGTGGTAGTACTTATTTCTCTATTGATCTTTTATCAGTTACGCTTTGATTTTGAAATCTTGACATCTGTGTTCTCATTAAAGAAAAAAGAGGGGCTATACCAGAGGTTGATTCTATCTGTAGACTTGGCCAGAGCCAAATCGGAAGTTTTTCTACGGTGAAACCATATACAAAAGTTAGATGTACAATTACTTTTTTGTCGAGTTTTTGGAGGAAGGCCTAATCCCGAGGCTTCCATTACCTGACGTAAACCCATTTATCAAGCTAAAGCCTTACAAAGATTGTCATAATTTGGACTTTGTCTGGTCTATGGGTTAATACTATAAGACTTCGTGGAGAAGCATCCGGATCATCCATTTCCTAGACGATGAGATGCTGTTACTAACGGGTCTATTGTTGGATGAAAGGAGGGGAATCGAGAGGCCCCTGTTACTTGAGAAGGCGAAGAAGAAGCCTATGGATTACTTGCATTTCCTTACAGAGGACGATTTGAAAGAAGTCACTATTGATCGATCGATGAGTGAGAAATCACTAGGGGCCCCAGAAGGGGCTAACAGCGCGTCAAGGGCCTACTCACCCGATTCTACCCCATTCGCTTTGTTAAGAGCTAAGAGCAGGCGAGTACAACTGCAAGAGTCCCCTAGGGGAGAGTTTGATGAGTGTTTTGAAGAGAGATCCCTGGTTGTTCATGAGTTCACTTGGTCGATTACTGATGAGCTGGCAAAAGCTAGTGGAGGCAAGCACTCTGACGATGGGATTGGTAAAGGTGCCCTGGTGAGAGAAGAAAATTGTGTCTCCAAGGTTTCGATAGAGGAAGGGGGATTTTCCCCAGAGCTGGTTCCGACTTGGGAGAGGGGGATCGATGCGGGACCGTTTACCACTATACTGCTATTGCCTTTAGATCAGGGCAAGTGGAGGGTGCTTGAAGAGGAGGTACTCCCTTGTCCTATCCCCATTTGGTCTTTTGATAGGCACAGAGGCTCAAAGGAGTATGGGACGGTGATAAGTAGCGCTGGAGATCATCGTCACTGATATGTGGATGTTGTTACAGGGAAGCGGATAGTTGATCGATTGGATTTCTATCATTCAGTCTTGGAGCTAAACAGGCTCTGACTCGAGTAGGGTGATGAGGCACTATTTTTAGCAGCTATCACGGTATTCTTCTTTTTTCTGCACCAATTGGCTTTTTCTTTTCTTAACCTACTGACTAGTATTCAATTACTTAGACCATAGACCTGGCCGAGTTCCAAAAATGATGAAGGGAGCAGACATTGAGTCATATGAGATGTCGTTCAAAACATACGGTAGATGATCTTTCTCGGCTGGAGAAGGCCCTTTCGCACAAGGAAAGGGAACTTGAGGAGGCGAGGTCTTCTATGGTGGCCATAAGTGTTTATGCCGAAAAGGTGGAATAGTTAAAGGGTGAACAGAATGTGGCCCTCTAACGGTGTAGGGAGCTCGAAACGGAGGCCAAGGTGTACGAGGCGTGTCTTCAGGCTGCAAGGAAGTTGGTCAACATGCGTGGCTGATCCCTCCAAGATGCTAAGCAAGAATTAGCTGAACTGAGGGCTGCCATTGCGAAGGATAGATATGCTTAGTGTGAGTTGTCTGAGAGGCTTTATAATGCTATAGATTATTCGGTAGGCAGGGTTGGTGGATGCTATGATCCCAGGCTTTGAGGACCTTACTGTTGAGTCTAAGTTTGCTTATGCTTCCATAGAGCCCAGTATCCCTTCTGTCCCTTGATAGGGGTTCTTACTTTTCTTTTGTGACTTCTCTTTTGTATTTCTTTTTTAAATTCTTGAATGAAATGCTTTTTTATTCTCATTAACTTTGAACTCTATCTCACTTGGATTACTTTTTTAATAAATATAGTGTTATCGGGGAGTCGTATCCCTAATGAGTACTCCTTTCTTGGGTTAGTTGATAAGAGCGCTCATGAGTATCCGACAGGCTCTGTTCAACATGTCATGTGCAACAAGTAAATTAGGTATTGTACGTTAGTCCAGGGAGACAGGTCCCTGCCCATAAGTTTTGTTCGAGAGAACTAGGTGATACTTGCTTGCTCTGGGAGATAGATCCCTAACAATAGGGTAGGGTGGCGTCAACCTATTCGAGGAAATAGATCCCTAACAATAAGGCAGCTTGACATTGGCCCGTTTGGGAAAATAGAACCCAAATGATAAGGTTGGGCAACGTTGGCCCGTTCAGGAAGATAGATCCTTAACATCCTTAATGATAAGGCAAGGCATCGTTCGCCCATTCGGGAGGATAGATCCCAATCGATGAGGCAGGGGCGATGTTGGCCCATTCGGGGAGATAGCTTCCTAATGATAAAGCAAGGCAACGTTGGCCCATTTGAGGAGATAGATCCCTAATGTTGAGGCAGTGCGACGCTGACCCGTTTAAGGGGATAGATCCATATCGATGAGGAATGTCAACGTTGGCCTGTTCAAAAAGATAGATCCCTAATGGTAATGCAGGGCAATGTAAGCCCATTTGGGAAGATGGATCCCTATTGATAATGCAGGGTGACGTTGGCCCGTTCGAAGAGATAGGTCCCTAACGATGAGGTATGGCGACGTTGGCTCATTCGGAGAGATAGATCCCTGACAATGAGTTCTACTCAGTGGGTTAGTCTAACATAAACAGGTTGTGAAAAGAAGTAAAACATGTTATTAAGAATAATTCAATGGCAAGCAGGTTAAATGCTAAGATTAGATATTAGAGGTCACCTATCACGGGGCATTATAGGGACGGTCGCATAAAAAAAGAGAGGTTTAATGTTTACTTGGAAGGAGGCACCGAGGGCTCCCGATCGCAACATAAGATTCTGATATAGTTGGGAGTTTTAATTTGATCTTCATGTGTTTTGTGCTCGGTAGCACTTCCAAGGCATTTAGTCTCGGACGCCCTACAATTGCATTGTAAAGGGAGGGGAGCTTAACCATGTTGAATATAGTCAAAGCTATCATATGGTTGGGTCACAAGCGAGGAGATAATGTCTTCAGGGTACATCCAATATAGGGGGCCACATTCGGCTCCTTAGTTGACAAATATTCTCCTAATTTTGAATTGCCTGATCCAAGTCGACACCTACTAAATCATCATCATTGAAGCCAATTCGGGCCTTTTCTTTTTGGGAAACTTCCCAACATAGGTGGCAAAGACCTTCTTGGATGGGGAGCCAGGTGCTTCGGTCTTCTGTAATATAGGGGCTATTAGGCACCCTTCCTCATTTGCTTGGGCACCTACTCGATTACACCAATGTAGGGCTTTCAGGATATTAGTTGGGAGGTAAGGTCGCGACGGGTCATATATGCCCTGCACCTAGAGGATCACCCCGTCGGGTCTATTGAGGGTGTATACTGGGAGTGGTTGGTCAACTCATTTATTCTGCTACTTCGGATTATGGAAGCTCCGAGGAGGGATGCCCTCTCTCTGTATTGATGAATCTTTGGATATGTTTGCTTCAAACGAGGAACTCAAGTTCATCCCTTAGTTTCTTGTATTCGTTGGTGAGTTCCCCATAGTCCTAATGAAAGTGGCAATACCAAGTTTTGTCCTTCTTGAGGTCATCTTCTATAGGATAAGGGGCCACAGGATATAAGGTTTGTTCTGGATTTGAAGGAGTACCTAGCTGGGGGCCTCATTTAGACGGCTGTAACTAGTGAACTTCCGCTATTGTGGGGTCTTTGGCGGGCTCTCTTAAGCAAGGACTATATAGGTGAATGGCTGCATTCTTTCTGAGTTGATCATTTGTGTCACCTGTCGACGTTTTCGGCCGCTATATACTTTTCTGCACGAGTATAGAAATCTTGGATAGGAGATGGGAGATTCTTACTAATAGATGTCTTCATCCTAGATGGTTATAGTCCTGTGAGTAGAGTGGTTAGCGTGATTGAATGGTCAAGACCAGAGACCTTCATCATCTCAACTTTGAACTTCTCATGGAAATGCTTCAGTGGTTCATTATCCCTTTGTCGTAATGAGAGAGATGTGGATTTTCTCTTGTCCCCTCCTATTGACAAAGTATGCTTTGAACTTTTGTCACAACTGCACGAAACTTTTGACACTGACTAGGGGGAGCGAGTTGAACCATGAAAGTGTACTACCTTTTAGGATTGTAAGGAAGTGTTTACACAAGGTAGCATCTATCATGTTACTTGAGACCATCAAGATGATGAAGTGGGTGACATGGTTACTGGGGTTTTTGGTGCCATCGTACCTCTACAAAGGTGGGAGAAGTACGTCACGAGATATTGGTTCTAAAGAGATCTTAGGGTCGAAAGGCAAGAGACCAATAGGATATTGGATGGGTTTGTCTCTCTTCACGTTTGCTCATTTTAGCTCATTAGCCATGAGGTCTTCAACTTGTTTCCTCAAGTCATCAGGGTCGTATCTTGTCGTGATGTCACTGAGGGCTCTCGGCATTCCCTGGGCTCAAGTCTTCCTATGCGTCCATGGCCCGACTCGCGGGAGGAAGATTGGACTCCCGATCGAAGAGTACGACTAAGTTCTTTCAGTGCTCATATTTTGTATTCTTGCTTCTAGTCTTTCTACCTAGGGTCGAGTGACTCTTTCTGGAGAAACATGAGCAATAAATGGTATGGAGTGGCTATGGTAGCCAGCTAGTTCTGCTAGATTAACGACAACAGGATGTTGCGTGGTGTTCGTTGGAGAGGCAGTACGCCCTTCTATCAAGGACGTTACTCTGGAAGGGACCTAGTCATTCTTCAGGGAGGCATTTTGATCAAAGCGAAGTGGTGGCAAAGCACATTTCTTTCTAGTCTGTTCTCACAGATAGCACCAATCTGTTGGACATGGGTCTAGCTCTATAGATAATGGCTCTACTAATTCAAATGAGATGGTATAGCTGTTTGGTGATCTCGAATGATGAAACCTACAAAAAGACTATCGAAGAGTGGTTCGGTGGAGGAAACTCCAATACTCAATTTAGAGTGTAGTTTTCAAAAGAAAGAAAATAGTCAGAAAGGAGTTTCGGCACATTTTAAGTACTAAGTAATAGGCAAAAGAATATGCAAGCGAACATGCATACTTGGCTGATTGATCGAATATCGTATAGATAGTTACCTTGTACGAGCATCGTAGGCATGTGAGGCATTCAAACCCTAGTTGGTTTGGGGAATCAAGTCATAGGATTCTCAAAGATTGCGAGATCATATCTGTTTGGAAAGTCCAGATCACCACGGAGATAATTTTTCTCAACTGAAGGTTTCTTTTCGGTTTACAAAAGATTCCACCCATACTTGTAGGAGAAGTGTATATTTACTTTTACGAATCAAATGATGACTACCGAGCACCAGGGAGATGCTTTGGAGGGTCTTAAGCCTCATGATGCTGACAAGTCCATATGCTTGGCGATCAGTCAGTCAAGTGGATATTAATCAAGAAGGCAAAAGGGCTACTGAAAGTCGTTTAATACTTGTGGGCTTATCTTAAACCCAACACAGGTTGGGCCTTTTTAAATATACACCATCAATTACCAAAAATAAAAAGATAAATCTATAATTGTCGGCCCACAAAATCCTTAAAAGGAGCCATTTCTCTATATAGCAGAGTAAGCATGACAAGACAAAAGGGCTTGAGTAGGGAGTGCTTGAGCATCCCTTTACCAAATCCACCATGTCCTAACTCAGTACAGGGATAAGGCAATTGCCATACTGATTTGGCTAGTTAGGTTAGATGACTAGTTGATTGTTTATGATAGTACATTGTAAAGGAGAAAGAAAGATTAGAGAAGCTTCCATTGTTTTCCGAACCCCTGAGGTAATTGAGGTTTTGTAAACATTTTAAATATTATAAAGAAATTAAAAGGTTAGAGAGAGAGTTAGAGAGTAAGAGAGGGGATCAACATCCTCTCCCCACATGGCAGCACAATTTATGCCACCCATGGTTAGGGAGCCACTCTTGCGTTATACGCTCACTCCCCTGGGTCACACACTAATCTTATGTTATATATATTGAATATAATCGTTTACCCACCAAGTAACATGCTCTTACTAATACTTAAATTCCTATTTGTTCTAGGATTCCCAAGATCAGAAATATTCAACAAGTTTAACTCACACACAAACCTACCAAAGCTTGTCACACAAGTCCAAAGACTAAAGCTTCCATTAAAGCCACTATGCAAGTCCATACACATCACATCATTTGTCTCCTTGTGCAAGTATATATTATTTTATTTTATTTATAATTGTTCTTCTACCAAGCATAAACTTTCTCTTATGTATATCAGTTGAAACAAACCTAAGAGGTATCAATTTTGTTGGAAAAGTAGGTAAAAGAAGGATAATGTAAGAAGATTGCAAGGGTGATTGTGCAGAAGAAGAAATCTCAATGCTTGACAATGGTAAAAAAAAGTGGCTACAACGAGTGGGTACTCTTTTATTGCTTAATATCTTCGCATTCCCTTGACAAAATTGGTGAAAACATCTAATATCGCTTTAAGCTATCAACAACTGTGTAAGAATAAAGATGACATATAAAATTGTTCAAATTATAGGGAAATTAAAATTATTAATCATACTATGAAATTGTGGCGGAGAGTGATGGAGTATAGATTAAGATTTGATTTAAATATGTTTTAGAATCAATTTAGGTTTATGTTAAGATGATCAACCACTGAATTTATTCACTTGTTCAGACATTTGACAAAGACTCTTATAGCATGGAAGAAAGATTTGACATTTATTCTAAAAAAAACATATGGTAGCATTCTGAGAGACATATTATGGTGTGTATTGATGAAAAATTGGATCTCTTTAGAATATATTGATATTATTAAAAATATGTAAAAGAGAACTGTTGCTAATGTAAATTTGCACGCATTTAAGTGATAACTTCCCAATTAATATTGGTTTTCACAAAGATTTGGTATTAGTGATAAATGAAATAATAAAAAATATGCAAAAGAAAGTATCATAATGTATATTTTTTATAAATAATATAGTACTAATCGACAAAATTAGAATATATTAGTGATAAATTGAAGTTATGGAGGATACTCTAGAATTCAGTCAAGAGAATTTAGATTGATTCAATCAAAAATTGAATATATGAGATTTATGTTTCATGGTAGTTATCAAAATGATGAAAAAATGATTAATTGAAAGGGAGATGACATACCAAAGAGTGAAAGTTTTAGATATCATGGATCTATCATTCAAAATGATGATAAAATAGATACAGATATGAATTATAGGATTCAAGTAGGTTGAATAAAATGGAGAAATATCTGAATTTTTTTACGTTTGCATGATATCATTGTGGTTGAAGGTGAAGTTTTGTAAAACCATAATAATATCTACATTAATGTATGGTACCGAGTGTATGTATAGCACAGAGTGTTGAGCCATTAAATAACAACAATGTTATAAAATGGTTGTTATTGAAATAGGATATTCAGATGAATGTGTGGTAAAACAAAAAAAAATAGGATTAGAAATGAAAACATATGTATTAAGTTGGGAGTAAATTTAATTATGAATAATAAAAGAATATATCGTATGAAGTGGTTTGAACATATGCAACGAAAACCCAATGACACATCAGTTAGAAAAAACGAGATCTTAAATATAAGAGATCTAGTAAAATTTCAAATTAAACCATTGAAATTTTGGATACCAGTTATCTTAAAAATATGAGTATCAAAAGTTTATTAAAAAGATCTCTTCAGATAAGAATTAATGGTATAGGAAAATCTGAACCAATTGAATTAATGTAAATATTATTATTATAGAAAAACACATAAACGCGTTTTATTTAAGAAGTTATATCATCAGTCTGATCTTCCTTCAATGCCATGAAACATATATTGGTACGTTCTAGTTTAGTTTCATTCTCACTCAAGTTATTATTCTCATCACTCCAGGTTACCAAGACTTTCTCCTTTCCCTTTTTGTCCTTCTTCTCTGCTCTTTTGAGTTGTAAACAGTCAACATTGATGTGGCCAGATCTTTTGTATTCATATTACTTAATTTCCTCCTCCTTCTTTGATTTTTCTAAATCCTGTTCTATCTTTATTTCTCCTTCTCGTCATGAATCTTTGAAATTTCCTTGTTAGCATAGCCATATCTTCCTCTTTCTCATTAGAATTTTCATTGTCTTCTTCATTATCTACTTTGAGGGCCATGAATTTCCCTCTCTCTTCCCTTCCTACTTCTTTCAAGCTCAATTTCATTTCGTGGGTTATAAACGATCCTACTAGCTGGTCCATGGTAAGAGTCTCTCCAAGTTTTTCGATTATTTTATAGCCATGACCTTAGCCTCCCAAAACTTTGGCATACATCTCAAAACCTTGTCCACCATGTCCTGTTGACTTCTTCCTTTTCTTAATAGTCTAAGTTCATTCATGATTGTGTTAAATCGTGTAATCATCTCCCTAGTAGTCTCTCCATCCTTTATTCTGAATGCTTCATATTCTTGTTTCAATATTCTGATCTTATTCTTTATAACTTGATTAGTTCCCTTGTATGTTGCTTCTAGTCAATGTTGCTTCTAGTATTTGCCGAATCTCCATTCCAGTAATGCATGATGAAATCCTATTATATTCATTCAAACTAAGAGCTAGGTGTAGGAGGTCGATAGCTTTACAGTTAATTCTATATGTCTTCTTCTCTTCTACTGTCTTGTTTTTCATTTTGATAGGAACTCTCACTTTATCAATCTCTTCTTTTGAGAATTCAATTCCCTCATCAGTAATCTCCCAAGCTATTTCATCCTAGGCAAGGATGATAGTTAAAAAATGAAGCTCCGTTGGTAGGGCTTTGAAAGGAATAATGTTGCTATTTAGTGCCATCTCTGATCTTTGCTATTAAGGATATTAATCATTTTCTTCGAGAAGACCTACTTTGATACCAATTGAAGAATCGTATTCTATTGATTTAGAGGGAGTGAATAAGTTGATTGACACTTTTTGTTGCTTTTTGAGATTTGGAAGAGAGTTGAGGTAAGAATGAGAGAAATCAACACAAGTAATTTATAGTGGTTCCACTCTCCTTGGTATACATCCACTCCCATGTTACTCTTGAATTTTTAATCCATTATTTTCTTCCAAAATAGTACAGTCAACTAACTTGAACAGATGTTAGTTAAACTTCATAAGTATTTCACTTGAACACTCACTACTAGCTTATAAAAGTGCTAGAAAACCTAATTTGTTTTTAGCAAGACAATCTAAACCCTAACCAAAAAGACCATTTCTTTTGGTCGATTATATGGATAGATAGTGAAAATCAAATATATAAACTTGAAGCTTGATGTTCAGATGTGAGCTTTATAGATCATAGAAAATACAACTTAAGAAATTAAAAGTACAAAAGATCTTTAAATCATTTGAGAGTAAAAAATCATCCAAAAGTTGTTGATCTTCTCATTTGGTATTGCGTTTATAGCCCTTGATGAGTGGATAGCCATTGTAGATCATTTAATACACAAATATAGCCTTTAAGGTGAATGGGAGTTCATTTATTGCTTGAATAGCCTTTCTAAACAACTAGCCAATACACATAGCGACTTGACTTCCTCTTCTTATAAGTTGACTTCCTCCTCTTACGAGTCGATTGATATTTGAACTTTCTTTTGTTTTTGGTTAGTGTGAGTCGACTGCCTTCATATGATGAGTCGACTTGCTCTTGAATCTGTTCAAATTTTAGGCTTGGATCTTCATGTAAGTTGATTTACTCATCTTCTAGTGTCGACTTGTGCCTTATTGTACTTTAACTTTTTCTTTAGTGTTTTGTGCAAGTCGACTTGCATTCTTCATTGAGTCAACTTATTTTATATTCTGCTTAAGTATTTATCCCGTGGCACTTGTGCATGTTGACTTACATTATTTTTTATGTCAACTTAGACTTGATGGACTTAGTTATTTTTGCTCCTTGCCTTATCTAAGTTGACTTGGACTTCTCGATGAGTCAACTTTGTACCTGTTCTTGCTTAAGTGTTTGTGTAGTGTACTACATGTAGGTCAGCTTACTAGCTATGGTGTGTTGACTTAAAGCAACTTGCCTTAGACTATATGTCTTTTGGCATGGTATTACCTGGTTTGCTCATGTGTAGAGACTTTTTGTGGCATGTAGCCTTTATGCAAGTCAACTTGTGTTGTAGTGCAAGTTAACTTGTCTTAGTGTTTTATGAGCCATGCTGTATTCTAGAAATATTGTGTCGACTTTGTAAGCTTTATGTGTCGACTTATGCTTTGATTTATTGAAAATTTCTGAGTGTAAGATTAGTGAGTGGACTTGGGGTATAGGGTGAGTCAACTTGTACATTTGTCCTGTGAGATATTTCATGTCTATTCATGTGCATGTCAACTTAATGGCTAAGGTCTGTTGACATAGGCTTGAGTTCTTTCAAAATAATCTAAACCCAAACTATGTGTGTTAACAGTGTAATGAACATGTCGACTTGGCCTTGTGTGTCTTTAAGCTCTATATCCTGTGTTTTCACCCACGCCATGGCATGTGTCATGGCTTATGTTGTGGCTCATATCGTGACATGTGTTATGACCTTTATCATGGCTCATGTTGTGATATGTGTTATGGTTTGTGCCATAGCTTATATTATGGCATGTTGTGACTCATGTCATGTATATGTATTTTTTAAATCCTTATAGTGTAAGTCAACTTAGGATAACATGGAAGTCAATTTGGCCTGATGCATGACTTAAATTGTAAGATCTAGCCTATCTCTTGACATGTGCTGTGGCTCATTTCATGTCCTTAGTGTCTTGTACTCTGTGACCAAACATGTGAGCCAACTAATTCTTCATAAAGTTTTGTAATTGTATAATGTACAATTCAACTTATGACCTATAGCAAGTCGACTTGACTTGTATATTGTGTGTCTTATTTTTCACTTTAACATTAATCTTAAAAATATTCGACCGTTAAAAGTTTAAATGTTCAACTTTGTTGTTTCATAGAATGAATGAGTCGACTAAGTGTTTAGAATAAGTTAACTTGAGTAACCCCCTATCTAAGTTCAGTCTGCGTATAATACATGGCGAGTTGATTGATATTCTTTCATGAGTCAACTGGCCCAATTTTTTTTTTTAAATTTAAAGATATTACTAAACTTCGCAAGTCGACTTGTGATAAAAGATAGTCACTGCTTTAGCTCTAAATTTCAATTATCTGTCTTTGATCATTCTTGAATTGTTGTACAAATAGTGTTTAAATGATGATCATGCAGAACAATTTGATGAAACGAAGGTTGAACAATCTAGAAATATATAGGGAAGCAATCGAGCACTAAGTGTCCAGGTCAACCTATTGAGTGCACAGGTCAACCCATCAAGATTTATGCCTTAGGAAAACAAGCTTATTGACCTAGCAAAGCATTTAGGTCGACCCTCAAAGACACACATATCGACCTAAGCCATAACAATCCTAGTTTCTAACTCAAAATTGTCAACCTATAGAATGCACATTCGGCCTTGGGACACACACAGTCGACCTCTTGAATGAACAAGTCGACCTGAATGTAACTTAGCATTTGAACATACTTGTCTAAGCCAACCGACCATTCGACCTACACGCAGAGAGAATATTTTGCTTGAAATTGAATAGGTCGACCCAAAGGAAGGAGATGTCAACTCAAGAAATGCACTTTCCTAAAATTAAGGATTGCATGACATTAGGTCAACCAATAGCATATGTCAACCTAAGGTTGAATTGACATATATACGTGGTTAAGACTTAGATATGTTGATCCTTACATGAACTAGGTTGACCTACCTTAGTTGAAAACACATAATATGTCAACCAAAAAACAAACTTATCATCCTAGGACGTCAGGTAAACTTACAACGATCCAATTGTCTACATACTGACTTAGCAAGTCAACCAAATAGAACATTATGTCAACCCAAATGTACTTAGAATACAAGTCTGAATTAATACAGGTCGATCCACTTAAAGATAGGTCGACCTACCCATATCCAAAATGTAGAGACAAGTCGACCATCTCATAAACATGTCAACTTGCGCTTAACTAGAACAAGTAGTCATTTAACCAAGGAATACATTTGTCAACCTAAGTAGTTTAATGAGTCGACCCATCTTTGAATGAATCGACCCTTGATGATGAAAATATATTGAACTATTGACATATTCTATGATAAGTCAAGTGTTCCCCTTTAATCAGTCGACACTAGGAGCTAAATTGGCCAATATATAGCTACAAGCCAACCTGAAAACCAACATGTCAACCCAAGGATCAAGATTCTAAGGAAATTCAAAACCAAGGTCAACCGAAAAAGAAAGAAAGGTCAACCTAAACCTATGTATCACATTATATAGGTCGACCCATATTATGTACAATATAGATTACTCTACATAGGTTGACCCATGGAGAAACATAGGTCGACCTAGACTTGGGCTAATTACATAGGTCAACCCAAGAGATGTATATGTTGACCTAAACTTTTGCATATAAGAACTCTCAGAACATAAGTCGACCAGGATTACATACAAGTCTACCTAGGCCCTTTAGTGAGTTAACCCAAGGAATTGATATGTGTTGTACTATGTCGATTTCTATTATAAGCACATCAAATTTCGGACTCTAAAACCAAAGTTATATAACAATAACCACAATGTTAAATGGAAAATAACCAACCAAAACAGATGTATCTACCTAAAATTACACTTTCTAATATTTTTAAATCTAAATTAAAAAAAATAATAATTTTGATCCGAAAATAATGATGAAATCCCGAAAAAGAATACAATACCAATTTTAGTTCAAATTAGATTTTTAAATCCATAAAATAAAATTTTTAAATCCTAAATAAAATTCCAAAACTCTGATTTTAACGTCAAAAACCTAAAAGAAGCACAAAATCCTATTAATTTTGTTTTTGTCTCATAAAAAGCAAAGTGGCGAGGACATTAGTGACCTTGATGTTGGTAGTGGAGGAAACAATAACCAGAAATAATGGAGATTTTGCACCCAGATTTTTCTAAATTTTTATTATTTTATTATTTTAAATTTTTTCTAAATCTAATTATTTTGATAGATTTTTTTTTTATTTTATAATTTTTATTAATAACATTTATATATATAATTTTGAGGTGATCGAATCACTATACAGAGAGAGAAAAAGATATGGTGTTATTAATTTCATTAAAGTAGAAGGGCATTTTTTCGATTTGATAGAGTTCTGACTAACGGTCTTAACGATGTTAAACTACTAAATTTATAAAATAGTATTTAATTCTAAAAATGAAGATCTATAATATAATTAAACAAAATAGAGGAAAAAATCAATCAACTTTACCCTTACGATCGACCTAGTTTAGGTAGCTTCATATTGGTTGGAAGTTCTGGGGGTTCATTACTCCGGGCCATTCTCTGCCTTATTCCAGACCGGTTGTCATGGACCCAAATAATAAATTCAAACCCAATAAGAAAACTTAGTCTAAAAGATCGACTTGTTGGGTAATAAAGTCTATTAGACTTAGTAGTATTTTATAATTTCTTGAGAATTCGATATGGGATTCGATATAACATTCGTAATATTACCCTTCATTTGAAAAGTCAGACGTGCACGAACGGTTCTCACTCTAGATGGCTCTTAGTCTAGCGGGTAACCCTTTTCTCATTCTAACACTAGGAAGTACTTTTTCAAATAGCTCTGTTTCATGTAGCTCCTTTTTTATATTAGAGTGGAGATTCTGATACTAATTTATTATGGATCCAAGTAATGGATTCAACTCTAATCGGAGAATTGTAGTCTAAAAGATCGACTTATTAAGTGAGAAAGTCTATTAAATTTAAGTAGTGTTTGATGATTTATCGGGGATATGACATGACGTGTGATTCGTAACGCCTGCACACAACTCTGAACTCCAAAGTCTCACCGACTCTCTCCCCACCCCCCACAGGCCCACACTGCAATCTGGCCCTTGTTCTCTCACTCTGTCTCCACGGTTCTTGCTTATAGAAAAAACAGTATTTTGATTCTATACCATCCTTCAATCCTTCGCCTCAAATCTTATCTCCAATTGCATCACCAACTGTGATCATTTTGAAATTGGCGTCATTAGGTTCTCTCTCTCTCTTCCCCCTCTCTCTCTCTCTGTAGTTTTTGACTGACTTCATGATATTTGATTATTTCTTTGTTATGATGATCAGTCTATATTAGTTCTATGCGAATTAGGTTCGGAAGTTTAGTTTTTTTTTTTTTTTTTTTTTTTCGTATGATGATTGTTATGCAGATATTATTAGGGTTTGGAAGCCGGGGTACTTGATTGATTTGAATTAAATTTGGTTTAATATCTGATATATTGGAATGGGTCGGAATAAGCCTACGTCTCGTGAAGACGATAACGTAGTGTCACAAGGTGGGGGAAGGACTAAATCAAAGAAAAAGGCTCATGTGATTGATGACGATGAGTATTCAATCGGGGTTGAGTTATCTACAGAGCAGGAAAGTGTGAGCTCTGAGAAAACCGAAGAGAAAGTTACCAAGAAGAAGGGTAAGAAGGGAAACTCAAAGGTTTCACCGTCAAACAATGCCGATGACGAAGAGAAGAATTTGGATGAGTATGGAGCTGATGTCCCAGCAACTGTCATTACGGGAAAGAAGAAGCCGAAGGGTAAAAACGGTGGCGAGGGAGAAAAGGATGCTGAACCCTCAACACACCCAGTTGATTATGACGATGGCGTAGAAAAGGAGGATGAGGATGTTCCTGTTGTGTCATTTACAGGGAAGAAGAAGCCTTCGAAATCCAGTAAGAAGGGTGGTAGTAGTTTGTTTAGTGCTTCTGCTTTTGATGCCATTGGTGACGATGGAGGGGAAGTTGAACAGGAAGAGGTAGATGATGATAAATCTGACAACGGGGATGCACCAGTTTTAGCATTTTCGGGGAAGAAGAAGTCTTCGAAATCTAACAAGAAGAGTAATGTTTCATTTGGTGGTTCTAGTTTTGCTGGTCTAGATGATGAGGATGAGACTAGGGATGAGGCGAAAGATGATGATGAGGATTCAGTTCCTATTACTTTTACAGGTAAGAAGAAGTCCTCTAAGTCTTCAAAGAAGAGTAATTCATTTAGTGCTGCATTTGTTGATGAGGAGAATGGTGAAGACGATGTTGATGAAGATGTTTCGGCAATTGCCTTTTCTGGTAAAAAGACATCTTCCAAGTCTGAAGTAGATGAGCAGGATAAACAGCCAAATGAAGTGGCAGAAACTTCAAAGAATAAAAAGAAAAAGAAGGGTGGTAGAACTGCTCAAGAAGAGGAGGATCTTGATAAAATTCTTGCAGAGCTTGTTGAAGCGCCACCTGTTTCAAAACCTGCTCTGCCTCCTCAAGGGGAGAAAGTTGAGGTTCAATCTGAAGCTGTTGGACAGGTAGATGTGAGGGGTGAGAAGGAAGGTGAAGAAGGCATGGAGTCTGCAGCAGCAAAGAAGAAGAAAAAGAAGAAGGAGAAAGAGAAAGAAAAGAAGGTGGCGGCGGCGGCGGCGGCGGCAGCTGTTGCTGAGGTGAATCAAGAGCAGCAGGTAGCAAAGAGTAAAGTATCTGATAAGAAAGTTCCTAAACATGTTAGAGAGATGCAAGAGGCACTCGCTAGGCGTAAAGAAGCTGAAGAAAGGAAGAAAAGAGAAGAAGAGGAGAAGATCCGAAAGGAGGAAGAAGAGAGGAGGCGTCAGGAAGAACTAGAGAGGCAAGCAGAGGAGGCCAGACGACGGAAGAAGGAAAGGGAAAAGGAAAAACTTTTAAAGAAGAAACAGGAAGGAAGACTTTTAACAGGAAAGCAAAAAGAAGAAGCTCGTCGGTTGGAGGCAATGAGGAACCAAATACTTGCCAATGCTAGTGGTTTGCCTCTCCCTTCCGACACTAGTAAAGCTCCAACAAAACGGCCCAAGTATCAAACAAAGAAATCAAGGCCACTCACTTCTCAAGCAAATGGTGCAGATCACCTTAAGTCTGTGGAAAACATCTTAGAAAAGGAAACACAGTCTGAAGCTTTGGCTGATATTGATTCCGCTGAGGTGGACAAGGTAGAAGAGGCAAAATCAATGACTGTGGAGGAGAAAGATGAAGTTGCTACTGCAGTTCAAGAGAATGGAATTGAAGAAGAAGATGAAGATGAATGGGATGCGAAGAGCTGGGATGATGGCGATGTTGCTTTGGCAGTCAAAAGTGCTTTTGCTGATGAAGAGGTTGACTCTGAGCCGGAAATTGTCGTAGCAAAGGAGACAAAACTTGCTCATCCTGCTAATCGCAATGCAGGGGTCCTTCCTGCTGCTGCGAATCCAGTAACTGCAGCCAAAACTCAGATCTCTACCCTAGTTACCGGACCCCGAGACATGCATAGTAAAAATGAGCAACCGGAGGTTAAAGGTGATACTCAAAAAGGTGTGACAAGTACAGTGCAGGGTTCTGATTCTTCCTCAAAACAAAATGCAGATACCCTGAGATCACCAATCTGCTGCATAATGGGTCATGTTGATACTGGGAAAACAAAGCTGCTTGATTGTATTCGAGGTACTAACGTACAAGAGGGTGAGGCTGGTGGAATTACGCAGCAGATTGGTGCCACCTATTTTCCTGCAAAAAATATTCTTGCGAGAACTAGTGTATTATTGAAGGATGAGTCAAAATTCAAGGTCCCGGGTCTTCTGGTGATTGATACCCCTGGTCATGCATCATTTACTAACCTACGATCTCGGGGTTCAAGTTTATGTGACCTTGCCATTTTGGTTGTTGATATTATGCACAGCTTGGAGGAACAGACAATAGAATCAATCAATCTTTTGAAAATGAGGAAGACAGAATTCATTGTGGCTTTAAATAAGGTGCGTTTCGTTTTGCTTCCATATGGTATCAGACCATTTCCTTGACTATTGCTCCAGTCTTTATTTATGCCATTTTTCCAAATTTTTTATTTCTTGATTCTGAAGGTGGACAGGCTATATGGGTGGAAGACTTGTCTGAATTCTCCAATTCAAAGAGCACTGAAACAACAGACAAGAGATGTGCTAAAGGAGTTTAACCAGAGGCTCGAGGAGGTATATATATTTCCAGTATTTTTTCATTATATGGTATTTTGGGCTTCTTAATCTTGTTAGTAAAGGAATTTTCATTCTTTTTAAATTATTTCAGGTTATCTTCAGGTTCAAAGAGCAGGGACTTAATACTGAGTTGTACTACAAAAACAGTGAAATGGGGGAGACCTTCAACATTGTTCCCACAAGTGCAATAAGGTGATGTCCAAATTTTGGTTCTTCCCTATGAGGCATCAAACTCCTAAAAGATTAAAACAGGATATGGCTTGGATGCTACACTTTATGTAATGTTATAGGAGATTGTATAAAATTAGTAACATATATGTATTGCAAAATAGCAAATAAGTAATTCATGTGGTTCAAATGTAACTGTTATTTGTATTTACTCTTGAACCAAGAATACTGGTAAGTATCTCCATTCTCAGATTATATTTTAAGTATTTGAGTTATATTAACAATAGTTATGCAATGTATTTCTAGAGTGTTCAATTAGTGTCCTACATGTGTGTGTCAATGAGTGTACAAGGAGACTCTCATGATTAAAAGAATAGAAAGTTGGAAAACGGACATATTCCTTAAGCATTTGATGTGTGTTATATCCAAGACTCTGTTGAATATTAAGGCAATTTTCATTTGAAGTGTCTGACTGTGTGTGCTTCATAGGTGTTTCACCTGTTCATTTGTTTCATGCCATTTGGTTAAAATTTTTTAAATGGTTAACGTAGTGGGGAGGGCATTCCAGATTTGTTGTTATTATTGGTGCAACGGGCGCAGAAGACAATGCTTGAGAAACTTACATTCAGTGACGAAGTGCAGGTGCAGTTTCTTTTCATACAGCTGGTTGAATTTATAATCGCATGTTTGTGATTTCTAAATGTAAGTTGTTCCTTTGAGCAGTGTACGGTGCTGGAAGTTAAAGTTATTGAAGGCCATGGGACGACGATAGATGTTGTGTTAGTCAATGGTGTGCTTCATGAGGGAGAAGAAATAGTTGTTTGTGGATTGCAGGCAGGCTTCTGGAACCTCCTTGTGACAAATTCCCACTAATTAATTCCTAGATTCTTAGAAAAGTGAATTTTTCATTTCAGGGGCCCATCGTTACCACAATAAGAGCTTTATTGACTCCACATCCAATGAAGGAAATAAGAGTAAAGGTAAGCTTTCTTTTGCCTGTGTTTCTTGAGTTTTCCCTAAATATATTCTTGGGTGGGCAGATATGAGGAAGGGTAATTGGATATATCCATATGCATATGCATAGCCACTCTTTTGAAGAAAAAGGTTTCTGCCGGGTGATATCTACCTGCAGAGGTGCACACAGTAACTTCTATTATAAGCAACAGAGCTCTGTTTGGTGCCCATAGGATATTCCATTGGTGGGGTTTTTGGTTTTTTCTTTCTGATGATCAGAGTTAAAATTTAAAGGAATAAAGGAGAATTACTGGGTTTTGCAATACCTGAGGATGGACCATATATTGGGAGCAAACAGTTGGGTCAACTTTCTGGTGTAGAAGAGAAGTTCAATTATCTAATGTACAGCCATGCTTTTCCTTCAAAAGTATCATATAAGATGCAAAAAAGGGTCATCTTCCAATACTTTTGGAGACGGTTCCTTCCATGCCTTTACAACTTAAGGGTTGCCAGACAACCATTTCAAAGTAGCATTTGTGTGTAAAACATTGCACGCCTTAAATTGTTATATTATTTGTTCATTCCTAGGCTTTTTCTCTGCCTTTGACCTGAAATTCTTCTTTGTTGTGGAAAAATGCCAAATTGACTTCGAGTGAAAATATTTGGAGCTACCACGTATTTATACAATATAGTATTGACCCAAAGTTTTGGTCAGTTTTGTCAACAGAATATTGTTCTCCAATCATGAGAAAATACAAGCTTTTATGGTCAAGTTATCAAAGAAAATAGTAAAAAGTGAAATACTGAGGCAAGCATAATCTCTATACTTCCTTTTCCTCTCCTCCAAATGCTGACATTGCATTTGGAACTAACCAATATGGATCAGATTTTATCTTATGCCCCTCCTTCGGCTTCTTTTCTTGGGTCTTCCTTTCTGTTCTTTTTGAGGATGCAACGACTGTCTGGGTAGTCCGCTGAAAATGTAGATATAAGTTATCCGTAAAGATATGAGTCTCAAGAGTTTAGTTAATGAGATGAGTTTCGATAGGAACGGGTGATGTAGGAGAATCCGAACCAATTGAATTAATGCGCTTTTATTTGACTCCCTTGTATTGGTTTCTAATGGCCGTACCAAAATTTGGGATTACAGGTTAGTTTATTGTTGTTGTCTAGTAGTACTCTCTTTTACTAAAAAATCTATTATGGGCTTGGAAATTTTTTTATGATCATTTTTAATGATGAGAGCCATACAATATATATTTATTAAAAAAATTTGATTGAGTTCATTTCTGAATAAACTATTTTGATTGGGCTTTAAAAAATAACATATGATATTTAATTGCATTCCTCGGTGCAAAATAAATTCTGAATCCTATGAGTTCAAATATAACAACATGGGATCACCCCCCTTATTTTTGTGACTATTAGCAAAACCATACTTGTCCCTAAGAAATCCCATTCCTTGAAGGTGAATAATTTTAAGTCTATCAGGATAACCATTGGTTTCTGTTGAATTGTGGCTAAAGTCTTTGCTAATAATTTGTGTGTGGTGTTACATGATACGGTCTCTTGTAGCCAGCGTGCTTTTTTTGGTGGTTGATAGATTCTTGATGTAGCCTTGATTGCTAATGGGTTTGTTTTATGTTAATAATCATGTTAGGGATGTAGTCTTGAAGTTGGATTTTGAGAAAGTTTATGATAGGGACATAGGCGTGTCTTGGATTATGTGCCGGACAATGTGGGATTTGGAACTCATAGGTGAAGTTGGATTAGAGGATGTTTGAGTCCAGTTTTGTTCCTTTGTCATTATAAATGTGGAGGCCAGATCTTGGTTCTCGGTCTCCCTTGGGTTAGACGGGGCAACCCTTTTTCTCATTTTTCTCCTCACTTTCAGGTGGGTCTTTTGAGTGGCCTATAATTGAGAGGGGTTCATGCTGATGTCTTTCAGGTCTAGGAGGTGATGAGGTCTATATTTCTTATTTTCAGTTTGCTGATTATACTGTACTGTAAAAGAGGATAGTGAGGGTTTTAAAGACATATGCTCCTTGCTTAATATTTTTTGAAAAAACCTCTAGGCTTAAAATTGGTATGGTGAAAAGTGAGATTCTTGGCATTAATTTGTCTAGTTGGATTGTGGGTCATTTGGCTGGGATTATGACTAGTGTGAGGGGGAAAGACCAATCTCGTATTTAGGAGTTCGTTTGAGGGTAATTGCAGGGGTACTCAACTTTGGAATCTTATTGTGGATAGAATTTATAGGAGAGTAGGACCTTACTCTGCTGTTTCCTCCTGAATCTGAACATTTGTCGACCCAGATCTAGATCTCTCCCTTCGCTTCAGATCTCTCTTTCTCCCTTTGTTTCGGATCTGACCATTTACAGGTGCAGATCTCTCTCTTTTGCTTCAGATCCTAGATCCGTACCTCAGAAACCCTAGATCTGTTCCTCCCCGGTTCAAATCCGTCCTCCGCAAGCTCCAACCCCCCGTCGGATATGTCTCTTGCCTACCAGATTAAGTAGTTTCTCTCTCTATCTCTCCTCTCCTCTCTCTCTCTATATCTCCCTTCGTCCATTGCCCTGCTACCCTCCTTTATCTCTCTGCTATCTCTCTCCTTACGGATCCGCTCCTCACACATCTGTGCTCCTCTCTCTCTCTCTCTCCGCCGGCGTGTCTTCTCTGTGCCGACCACCTCCCTCATCTCAGGGAGATATTATTTCTGTTACCTTACCATCTACATTAACATATTAACACTATTGCTATTAATACTACTATTATCACTATTACCAATATTATTATTATTATTATTATTATTATTATTATTATTATTATTATTATTATTATCATCATCATCATCATTAACATTAACATTATCATTATCATTATCATTATCATTATCATTATCATTATCATTATCATTATCATTATCATTATCATTATCATTACTATTATTATTATTATCATTATTATTATTATTATTATTATTATTGTCATTATCATTACTATTACTATTACTATTAATATTTCATTATTACCACTAGTATTACTATTATTCTTATTACTATTTGTATTATTATTATTTGTATTATTACTATTATTACTCTTTCTACTTCATATATATATATATATATCATTTTAATATCTATTTATTTATTTATTCATGTATGTATTTACTTATTACTAGTAGTTATCTTTTCACCTAGTTCGTTTTTATATATCATTATTTTAAGAATTCCGCCACGGTCGGTCCCAAGCCCAGGTGAAGGAGTAGGGTGGCGGTAGGTTGACAGTCAACGTAAAATCTTTTGTCAAATGAAAGATGAGAGACAAGAGATATATAAATACTTTTGGGGCGTTTCCCTCTCAGCGACGCGCTACATCAAATTCTAGATGTAGTGATAAATTAACAAGGGATACTAGGGTACGGGTAAATAAGTTGGTCCACGAAGATAAGATTCGTTTAGCCACTTGGAATATAGGATCTTTGATCGGTAAGTTAGGAGAGATTAGAGAAACAATGGATAGACGAAAAATTCATATCATGTGTCTTCAAGAAGATAAGTGGATCGGGAAGAAAGCTAGAGTAGTAGAGCCGTATGGTCATAAACTTTGGTACACAGGAAGAGATAGGAGTAAGAATGGGGTAGGAATAATTGTACATAAAACTCTGCTAGAGGATGTGATAGAGATAATAAGGAAAGGAGATAGAATTATACTTGTCAAGTTAGTAGATGGGGAAAATATAGTTAATATAGTCAGTGTGTATGTGCCCCAAATAGGTGTAGATGCAATTAGTAAAATACAATTTTGAGAGAATTTAGATGAATTTATACAAACCATACCTAGTAGTGAGAAACTATTTATTGGAAGAGACTTAAATAGACGTGTAGGAGCAAGGAATGAAGGATTCAAAACCGTACATTGCAACTTTGGATTCGGTAGTAGGAATGAGGCAGGGGGTACCATTTTAGAATTTCCACAGCATTCGATCTAATAGTTGTAAACACTACTTTTAAGAAAAAAGAAGCGTACTTAGTTGCATATAGAAATAGATCTAATGTTAGCCAAATAGATTTCTTTCTCACTAGAAGAGGTGATAGAATGACTTGTAAGGATTGTAAGGTTATCCCGGGGGAGAGTGTGATAACTCAACATCGACTCCTAGTTTTAGATATGCGCGTCTAAAAGACAAAAGAAGTACCGCCAATTTGTAGAGCCAAGAATTAAGTTGTGGAATTTGAAAGGAGAAAAGATAACGACTTTTAGAGATGAATTACTTCAAGTGACAAATTGGTCTACTAATAATGATTCGGAAACAATGGAGAAAAAGATATCGACTAACATTATGAATGTAGGTGAGGTTCTTGGTGTATCTAAGGGTCAGGTCCCAATAGGCAAATAATTATGGTGATGGAACGAAAAAATTCAAACGACTATCCGTACCAAACAAGAGTATTATAGGAATCTTAAAGGTAATAGTAGTAGCGATATATATGACAAATACAAAAATACGAAAAAAGATGTGAAAAAGATTATCCAGGAGTCAAAGAGCAAGGTGTATAATGAACTATACAAGAGATTGGATACTAAAGAAGGAGAGAGAGATCTACAGAATTGCTAAGTTAAGGGAAAAAAATGGTAAAGATCTAAATGGTGTTAGATGTATTAAGAGTGAAACTAATAGTATACTTGTAAAGGATGAGGATATAAGAAAACGTTGGTATGATTATTTTGATAATTTTTTTAATGTTAAGAATACAACAGATATAGAAAATATCGAGATACCTGTAAAAGAAATTAATAGAGATTTTAAACGTAAAATTAGCTCTCATGAAGTGAAAGAGGATGAAAAATAATAAAACCGTAGGACCTAATGACATTCCTATAGAAGAATGGAAATGTTTGGGTGAATTTGGTGTAAAAGTGTTAACGGATATTTCCAATAAAATTTGGCAAACTAAGAGATTGCCCCAAATACGGAGAAAGAGTGTAATTGTACCGCTATATAAGAATAAAGGAGACATACAAGGTTGCGTCAACTATAGAAGAATTAAACTTATGAGTCATATCATGAAGTTATGAGAGAGTAATAGAGTATAGATTGAGATTGAGATCGAGATCGGAGATAAATGTATCTTAAAATCAATTTGGATTTATGTTAGGAAGATCTATCACGGAAGTAATCCACTTGTTAAGACATTTGATGGAGACATATAAAGCACAAAAGAGATACCTATACATGGTATTCATTGATTTAGAAAAAACATATGATAGAGTTCCTAGAGAATTATTGTGATGGGCGTTGATGAAAAAAGAGATATCTTTAAGATACATTAATGTCATTAGAGATATGTACGAGGGAGGTACAACCAGCGTTAAAACTTGCGGGGGTTTGAGCGATAGTTTTTCCATTAACATTGGACTCTATCAAGATTTGGCATTAAGTTTTCTCTTTTTTACAATAGTGATAAACGAAATTATAAAAAGTATCTAAAATGAAATACCATGGTGTATACTTTTTACAAATGATAGTGTGCTAGTTATGAAACTAGAGAGAGTGTTAGTACTAAACTAGAGTTATGGAGATTCACACTAGAATCCAGAGGGTTTAGATTGAGTAGATCGAAAATCGAATATATGAGATGTAGGTTTAGCGATAGTTATAGGAATGATAAAGAAACGATTAGATTAGATGGGAAAGATATCCTAAAAAATGAACGATTTAGATATCTAATCTCTATTATTCAAAATGATGACAATATAGATAGAAATGTGAATCATAAGATTCAAGCGGGTTGGATGAAATGGAGAAAGGTATCCAGACTTTTTTGCGATCGGACGATACCATTACATTTGAAGGGAAAGTTCTATAGAATTACGGTTAGACCTATATTATTATATGGTACTGAGTGTTGGACTATTAAATAAAAATAAGAACAAAAGATAGCTGTAACAGAAATGAGAATATTTAGGTAAATGTGTGGAAAAACTAGAAGAGATAGAATTAGAAATGACGAAATTCGTAACAAATTGGGAGTTAGTTCAATTGCGGATAAGATGCGAGAGTGTCGTTTGAGATGGTTCGGGTATGTGCAAAGAAGACCTAAAATACACCGGTTAGGAGAACTGAGAATTTAAATATAGGAGATTTAGTAAAATCTAAAGGTAGACTATTAAAAATTTGGATGTAAGTTATCCGTAAAGATATGGAAGTTAAGGGTTTAGAAAAGAAAATGGCTTTAGATAGGAATGGATGGCGTGGTAAAATTCGCTCAAATTAAACAAATATATTTCAGATATTTATCTATTGATTTATATATTTATTTTTATTTTATTTTTCTCTTATTTTATTTTTTTATTTTCTTTTTCTTTTTATATATATATATATATTTTATTCTTATTTTTCTCTTTTTTCTATCATTTATAAATTTGTTTCTCAAATGGCCGATTCCAAATTTTGGGAATAAGGCTTAGTTTGTTGTTGCTTGTTGTTGTTGATGAGTGGAAGGGAGCTTTTCTTACCCTTCGTGGGCACATCACTCTTATCCTTGTGTGTTTTCTATTATTCCCTTATATTTTCTCTTCCTTTTTAGGTTTCCTGTTGGAGCAGCAGATTGCATTAAGTATTTCTTTTTGTCGTGCAAAGAGATAAAATTTGTTTACTTGTGGGCTCCTGAAATAGGGCTTCTACCAAGGTCCCTTTTGTTTTGGTCGGTGATTTGGGTGAAGAGTCCTGGACTTGGATAGAAAGTGGGGAGTGTTAGTTTGGTGCTCTGTATCCATCTTATATAAGTGCAGGGATTGTGCATGGAAGGAAATTAGTTGATTGTTGAAAAGTTGTTTGGTAAAATTTAGCTTGTCCTTAATTATCATCCCATTTGTCCCAACTGATATACATGCCTGTTGATATGTCCCCTCATTCTATTATTAGTTGAAAAGCTTGATGGCTAATCTAGTAATTTTGGTTTCAGGGCGACTATCTACACCATAAAGAAATCAGGGCAGCTCAGGGTATCAAGATCAGCGCTCAGGTAATATTACTTGGAAATATCAGGAGATTTTCTCCTTGGAAAATGTCCTACTTGTAGTTATGTACATATTGAACATGATTGCAAATATGGATATGGTTATGGTTATTGTTTTCTTTGTTTCATAGGGTTTGCATAATTTTGCATGCAGGGCCTTGAGCATGCCATTGCAGGCACCAGTCTTTATGTGGTAAGACCTGGTGATGATTTGGAGGACATCAAGGAACTAGCGATGCAGGATATGAAGTCAATCATGAGCAAGATAGAAAAGAGTGGTGAAGGTGTTTATGTGCAAGCATCCACCCTTGGATCCTTGGAAGCTTTGCTGGCATTCCTGAAGGAAGATGCAGTGAACATACCTGTCAGTGGTATCGGCATAGGCCCTGTGCATAAAAAGGATGTCATGAAGGCCAGTGTCATGCTTGAGAAGAAGAAGGAATTTGCCACTATTTTGGCATTTGATGTTAAAGTTACTCCTGAAGCAAGAGAGCTTGCAGAAGAATATGGCGTGAAAATTTTCATTGCTGATATTATTTATCACTTGTTTGATCAATTCAAGGCTTATATTGATACTCTGAAGGAGGAGAAGAAGAAGGAAGCTGCTGAGGAAGTGGTATTCCCATGTGTTCTTAAGATAATTCCAAACTGTGTCTTCAACAAGAAAGATCCAATTGTGCTTGGAGTTGATGTTCTTGAGGGCATTGTTAAGGCAAGTATTTTTTTTAATGCTTTTATTTATTTATTATTTTTATCTTGCATTTCCAAAAACTAGTGATGAGCTTGGTATATCAAAAGCTCCTACGATAAGATTGTGCTGTTCCTCCCTGCCGGTCTACTGTTAACATTCCCACCAACCCCCACCCCCCCCCCCTCGGCGGAGTTCCACTTGTCTTTTGCATGTCCCCAGAATCAATGATGGTGATGATTTCTAGTGTTCAGTGTAGGTCTTGCTTTTGCATGATAATAAGATTCAATTTCTCTTATTGATTTTATGCAGGTAGGGACACCAATTTGTATTCCATCAAATGACTTTATCTGTATTGGAAAAATTGCATCAATTGAAAACAATCACAAACCGGTTGATTGTGCTAAGAAAGGCGAAAAAGTTGCTATTAAGGTATGAGAAAGTATTTAAAGATTACCATTGTTCTACTTGCTGTTTGTTGGATTGCCTGAGTTTTCCCTTTTTGTAGTAGGGAGGAGTTATTGTTGGATTGCTTTGAACAGTCAGTTAAGATTTGAGCTCGGCTGTCACTTGAACGAATCTTAAATAAAGCTTCTGGATGTATAATGTCATAAAAGTATGATGCTATGGAAAAGTAGTTTTAATAACCTTGATTTGTCTCTTTCAAAGCTTTTGCATGAATTAGGTTTTCTAATTCACTGTTATTCGGCCACAAATGGTTTGTCAGCTTGTTTCTAGTTCTTAGAATTTTCTTCAGGATGTAAATTCTAGCATTTTATTCTTCAACAATTCTTACAGTACTATATCTTGCTTCTGGACTTCCTCACACCAGATTGCGTAATGCTCATCTCATGGATTATATGTTGAAGTTTCTCTTACTGTCAGTTTCTTTACCACTGCAGGTAATAGGCTCTAATTCAGAAGAACAACAGAGGAGTTTGGGGCGGCATTTTGACATCGTTGATGAGCTGGTAAGCCAAATTTCAAGGAGGTCGATCGATGTATTAAAAGCCAATTATCGGGTAATTTTTCACCTCAACATTGTAATGTCTCTTTTCTTAAGGCTAGTGATGCATGCCAGTATTGCTCACAAGACTCGAAATGGCATGCAGGACGAGCTCTCCGTGGATGAGTGGAGGTTGGTTGTGAAGCTGAAAAACCTCTTAAAAATACAGTGAGATGCAAAACAACAATTTTGAGCAAAGTGTTCCACTGCGTCCTGTTGCACTCCTGATCAATTTTGCAAATGCAATATTTTATTAATTTCCATGTAAATAAAAATACGTTAATGTGAGGAGAATTTTGTGAGTCATTTTTTTTTATGGGTTTGCGGGCTAATTAATTTTATGGGCCAAATTCTTGTTTTTTATTAAATATTTTAAGTTTTAGTTGACAAATATTGGAAAGCTATATACCAAAATATTTGGTACTTTTCATGGAACTGGTCATTTTTGTCTTAATTTTTGGTGAGATAAGAGCATGTTGAGCCTTTTGCATTCTGTTCGTTGGCAATCTGGGTTCATACAATTTTAATATAATATGATAAATTATACATTTTATATAATTTTTTAGTTTAAGTCATAATTAATATATTCAAAATAAAATAAAACAGGATTTTAAAGAACAAGAGCCAAATGCTCCCAATGATAATAATAAAGATAGGATTAAGAGATGAAGCAGTTTCTCAAATATATCGTTAACAATTACATATATATATATATATATATATATATATATATATAACAGGATTTTAAAGAAATATTCTTATGGATAAAATTTAAAAAATTATTGATTCTTCTGTCTTCTCAGTTTCTTATGTATAAATCCTGTATTGGCCAACATGTTCAGAAATTTAAGGTCATCCTGGGGGATGCACCTGTTTTAGGCTTTTTTTTTTTTTTTTTTTTTTTTATACAATGAGATGTAATCAAATGAATTCAAATCGAGAGAAAAGGAGGATGGAAGTGAGAAGACACTACCACTCAAGCTGTCCTCGAAGGACATGTACCTGTTTTAGTTAGATATCCGTAGATGGGACATATGGATTGTATATTAAGAGCCTTGGCTTATCATTTTTTTTCCCTTAAAAATTCTTATCTGTTGTTTATAAGCCAAGATTTAAAAGCTAAGTGATAATCTATTTGACAATTTTATTCAAAAAACCATCTTTTTGTCGGTAGAGGGAAAACAATTTATATAAATTGTAATATTTGATGAAATTACAATAAAGAGTAATTCAAATTAAAGTTTCATTAATAATTCATAAAAATAAATAGTTTCACAAATAATTTTAAAAAATTCATAAATTAAACGTAAATATTTTAAAATTATAAATATTAATAAATATTTAAAGTTCATATTTTTTTTAAGTCCTAAATCATAAAAATTAGTAAATTAACAATGTTGATTTTCTATCAATGTTGTAGCCATTTGGTTGCAAACTCTAATCATGTAGCGATCATCATATGTTCTTCTAGTAGATGAACAATTTTTTTCATCTTTCATCTTTCTTCTTGACTCCTAAGAATATAATTAGGATCATTCTTATCACATTTGTCAAGCAACTCATGTATAACATCACTTGTTCTAATGAAGTACGAAGCGCCATTGTTACGGTAATAATTTTTTCTTGTTTAATCAACAAAAATGTTTTCATATCATACAGAATATGCCACTTGATTTTCATCACTTGTTCAATAACATTTTTTAGTGAAAAATGTGCGTGATTGAATATTTTTTCTCAAATATAGTTTAGAGGGGAGTAAATAAGTTGTATGATAATTTTTCAAAAATTTAGAGATTTTACCATGCGTATGGGGCAGAGATGTTATGTAGGAATTGAAATAAAGTAATGAAAAAGAGCACACAAAGATTTTTATAATAGTTATAATAGTTCGACCATACAGGTGTACATCCACTCCCAATTACTTTTTGGATTTCCACTATTTACTCTGAAATAGTATAACAAACTTGCTTTCACGTGTAACTCACACCTTTATGGTGTTTTCACTCAAACACTACCCAACCTCTCATAGATTATTTCACAAATCATAAAAAACTTTTCTAGTCTTGAACTCGAATCCAAATGTCATCTTAATATTTTGTATAGGTCTATTTATTCTAATTTTTTACCATTAGTTTTTTGAATTTTTGACCAATGGACCTTCAAATTTGTCACTTCTATGTTGCATCCATTGGACAGTCAACTTATGCTTTTGGCAAGTTGTCTTATTCTTAGACTTATATTTAAAAGGACAATGCACAATTCAAGACATAGGGCAACACTTGCTGAAGCTGGGTCACAACTCATAAGATCCATTAAGTCCACTACCCATTTGGACTCTTGTGACATGTGGCATGTGCTGGGCCCCTGCCAGCACGAGCCATGGCTTGGTAATGTCAAATGGGGGCACCGGACCAAGAGAAATTTAGTTCGAGTAATAATTGGAGTAATCATTAAAGGGGTCAAGCGAAACTCTTCTAAGGCATGATTGGAAGAAATCTAGGCTTGAGTACTAAGGGTACACATAATGGCTCGGGAGGGCCAAATGAGTACACCGGGCCAGTTGACTCTTGGCCCAAGCAATGAATAGGGAAGTTGTCGAAGGAGGCTAAGGAGACTCTTTCAAGAAGGAATAGGGCTGGGTTAAGGGAAAACCAAGGCCCAAGAATAGAGATGGCACGTGACTCAGCACATGAGCCATGATGGTTCATTAAGGACCAAGGAGGAATTCGGTTCGAGTACATGACCTCGTCTTCATTAAGGGCTAAGGCATTGGAAGTTTAGGACATTGAGGGAATAATATCCCAAGCCACAAAGCCGACAATGCATGCCAACTTAGAGCAGCCTATGACATGGTGTATTCAAGCACATTTGCATGAGCAGTTTGTGGAACAAAGTGGAAGCATAGATGCAGAAGCATATCGGGGATATGAGAAGAGCATTTCATCCATGATCAAAGTCAACTACAATAGTTTGCTCAAAGTGGACATTGCATAATCCTCAAATTATGGTTTGTGAAGCCAAGTAGAGAATGTACGAACAACACTCATGTTACTAACCCTATAATACTCTATAATCATGCAATGTGAGTTTTAAAGTGGATCCTAGTAGTTAGGGATGTTAACTACATGAATGGCTCTATAAATCTAGGGTTGGGGCATGGCATTCAAGCCATTTAAGGCAACCTAAGGCAAACTACAGTTTGAGTGCAAGCATTTTGTAAGAACACAAGTAAACCTGGGTTAGGGTTTCAATCTCAGGGGAGATTTGTAAATTGCTTGTGTAATCATTCTTGTACTTGTGTTATATGCAACAAAGCAAGGTTGGGAAGAGATTCCTGTAAGACTGTGTGTATTTCTTATTATTTGCCTTAGTAGGTCTAGTGAGATAGAGGTGTGAATAAAGAGAGTAAGTTGCAAATAGAGAGAGGATGAGTGTATTGTTGTGGCTAGTGTTTGGCAATGGTCCACATCACCTTGGGCAAAAATTTTGTGTGTAGGAAATGCCTTGTGACAGTTGGTATCAATGCAAATGTTGCTTTCTATAACTATTGCAAACACTTGTAACTTGTTATCATGAATGGAAGAAACTCATGGCTTGCCCAAGACTTTTCTCGAAGTCTCTTTGTTTGATCGAGTGAAGTAGTTAGGTGTACATATGTTTAGGCTTGTGGCTTTGGTGGACTCACTTGGCACGAGGCTTGGGGCTATGGCATCATCATCCGCTGACCCTAATCTCTCTCCCAATAAAATGGTATAGGAAAGACTCAAGAAAATGGAGGAAAAAGTGGGCATTCTAAGGCGAGTAGTCCTAAAGACTCATGACATGGTGACTAGCCCTTCTCTGCTAAGAGTGCTTGAGCCAAAAGCTTTTCTTAGTGCTAAGTTTGCAAAGGAGCTTGAGAACTTTCTTTGGGACATGGAGCAATACTTCAAAGCTACTCGAATCCCATAGGAAAATCAAGTCATGGTCACAGCAATGTATTTGGCCGAAGTTGCAAAGCTTTGGTGGATGACTTATGTGTAAGATAATCTAAATGTAGGTAGGCCATCAATCTCGGCATGGTTAGCCTTGAAAAGGGAATTGAAGGAGCAATTCATCCCCTGCAACATTGCATAGATTGCGAGAAAAGTCTTGAAGAAGCTAAAATCACCAGCACAGTCCATGAGTATGTGAAAGACTTTAGCTCAGTGATGTTGGACATTCACAACATGTTCGAGGAGGATAAACTCTTCAACTTCATGTTTGGGCTGTAACCTTAGGTCTAGGCAAAGTTGATAAGGCAAGGAGTGAAGGATTTTCCTTTGGCCATTGCTACTGCTGATGGCCTAGTGGACTTCAAGATCCTAGTTCTTAATGCCAATGCCAACCCGAGCACAAAGAAAAGTGGAAAGGGAAGAGCCACTGAAAGAAGGTAAAATAAAGTCCAAGAGTAGTGGAGGTTCTAAAAACCAAGCCAATGACAAGCCAAAGGGAAGGTGCTTTATATACAATGATTCACACCTTACTAGAGAGTGTCTTAACCAAAAGAAGCTTTCGAATTTGGTAGGGGAGGACCAATGAGCAAGACTGGATTTTGATGAGCCACCTATGTGAAAATGAGGGCAAGCGCTTATAAGTCCCTCATGTACATTCAAATCACCTTGAATGGCATGGCTACACCTGTAATGGTGAGCACGAGTGCCATTCACAATGTTATAGCCGAAAGGGAGATGTCAAGGTTTGGACTTTATGTCACAAGAAGTCCAAACCAGCTGAAAACTATCAATGTCAAGTCGATCTAGCGCATGGATTAGCAAAGAGTGCTGATCTCAAAATTGGCTTATGACACAACAAATGTGACTTCATGGCAGTCCACTTGGACAATTTCGATGTGGTTCTAGGGTTGGGCCTGGCAATGCCAGCACCGCACCTTCACGGCCTATTTATTGTGGACGACAAGGCACCAGGTTTTGTGCCAACAACCACCTTGTGAAGGGGCAATCAAGATATTTGGCAGCCATAATCCAAGCCGAGGCAGAGCATGCTGAGGAAGAGATACACCAACATGTTGTTGAGATTTTGAAGTTGCTAACGTCTTCCCAAGGAATTGCCCCTCGCCATGCCATCGACTATTACATCAAGCTGCTACCTAGCGTATGGCCATCTACACAAGCTCTTTATCGTATGTCACCTACAGAGTTGGAGAAGCTGCAAAAGCAACTGAAGGAACAACTGGATAGTGTTTATATCTGACCTTCAAAGGCTCCCTTTGGTTGCCCCAGGTTTGCTCCAATGGAAACAAGATGGCTTGCTACGAGTGTGATGGACAACTGAGCCTTGAACAAGGTCATGACCAAGAACAAGTATCTCATGCCATTGGTGGCTAACTTGTTCAATCAATTTATGAAAGCGAAGTCCTTTACAAAGTTAGATCTCCTATGAGGTTGTTGGCAAGTGAGGATTGCAGAAGGTGATGAGGCAAATACAGCTAGTGTCACTCGGTACAACTCCTATAATTTCCTATTTATACCATTCGGCTTGACAAATGCACCAATAACCTTCTGCAACCTTATGACAGATGTGTTCCATGAGTATTTAGACATATTTATGGCAGTTTATCTAGACAACAACATGGACTACAGTCAATCCTTCGAGGAGCATTTTAACCATTTGAAGTTAGCATTGCAAAAGCTTAGGGAAAACAAGTTATTTGTCAAGGAAGAAAAGTATGAATTCTACCGAAAAAAGATCAAGTTTCTTAGCCATATCATATGCCATGCCTAGAAAGTTGGTGCCATTTTGGAGTGGAAGGCTCCAAACAAAATGGCTAAATTGCGATCATTCTTGGGGCTGGCTAACTAGTGTCGCAACATCAAAGGCTACTCATGGAAGGCATCTCCCTTGACCGATTTGCTAAAGAAAGATGATCCATCGGAGTAGACTATATGCTGCCAAGAGGCCTTTAAGGCCCTAAGGTAGGCTGTGGGCTTCAAGCCGGTGCTAAGGCTACCCGACTTCACCCTTCCTTTTGAAGTGCACACTGGTGTTTCGGATAAGGTAGTAGGTAGAGTTCTAGTGCAAGAAGGTCATCACATGGCCTTTGAGAGCAGGAATCTTAAGGAAGATGAACAAAGATACTTAGCCCACGAGAAGAAGATGACGGCGGTAGTACATTGCTTGAGGACATGGAGGCACTACTTTCTAAGAGCAAAGTTCTTGGTCTGAACCGACAACATGGCCAATACTTAATTTTCCTCATAGAAGAAGTCGTCTCCTAAGCAAGGGCAAGAGTACTTGGTAGAGTTTGATCTTCAATGGGAGCATAGGCTGCGCAAGTACAATCAAGTGCAGATGCATTGAGCCATAAGGAAATGGATCACTTAGTAGCTATGCAGACCATTGACTAAAAGACTTCATCCTTAGAAATTTCTTTTTGATACCTGATATAGCTATTGACTAGCACCTAAGGAATATCAACTAAGACCTTAATAAACAAAAAAGCGATTTAGCTGACTAACTATAGAGAGATATCAACTAACACTTTAAGACCAAGTAGTCAATAAACTCCAATAGTCAATCGACAAAAGACCAATAAGATTCAATCTATGCACTTAGTCGATAGATATAAAACAATAATCGACTAAATATATTAGTTAGCACACATTTAGATTTAGTCTATAGATATGTGCTTAAAACACATATTAGCTTACTAAATTATTGAAACTTCTAATTAAGTATCACAATTAGTCAATAAATGTTTAAAATTAGTCTTTACTTAGTCTGGACTTAAAATCTTAAGAAATACTATAGTGGACTGACACTATCGACTAAATAAAGATAATAGTCGACATATATTTAGAGTTAGACTGTGCTTAGGAAATGTTAAAATGTTATGTTATAGTTGACTAAAGCACTAAAATTTTTGGCTAAGGTAGAAGATTGTCAACTAACAACTAAGTTTAGCCAACAAGACCATGACTAAATTCAAAACTTAGTTTGCTAACCCAATAAAAAAGTCGACACAATCATTGTTACTTTAAACGATAGTCGACTAATAACTAAGCTCAGCCAATATGATCATGACTAAATTCAAAACTTAGTCTCTTAATCTGACAAACTAGTCAATACAACCTATGATAGTTCATTTGATAGCCGACTAAGTATATAAACATGTAGACTAACAATACACATCAAATCAAACATAGTTGATTAAAGAAACAAGTTAGTTAACCAATCAATTTTAGAGCAAGTTAAACGTTGACTAAGCAAAAGGAGATATCAACAACGAAGGAACAAAATTTAAATTTCAAATAGAATAGTCAATAGAAATACTCATTCTAGTCAACATATTGTTTCTAACATTCATTCTGCAAAAAAACAAATAGGTAGTTGAAAGCATTAAATGAATTTACTTGATCCATTAATGAAGAACGTTTAAAACTCATCAACTACAATAGCTTTTTGGATGAATGAAGTAAATGAAAATATAATTAGATCCACAAACTTTCGAAAGAGAGAGAGAGCCTTCATTGTAATAGTTTGATTTCTCTACATCTACTGTTAACACTTTGCAATTTAATTGTAACAACAATTGAGTCAGTAGATTTTCTTTTTTACTTTCTTTTATTGTATTTTGTGAGAGCTACAAAGTTAACATCAGACCAAAGAGGGTCAAAGTTATATTTATGTTTCTTACTCTGAATCTTGCAATTGATCAAGAAAAAGAAATTTTTCTTGATTTAGTCATAGTTAGTTTAAAAAGAAAGTGTAAGATCTGCCAATAGTGTGAAAGTCTAAAAATGTTAAGATTGTACCACTTGAGAGGCATGACTACAACATGTAAAACCTAACTTTTTGTACTATTTAAGGAGTAAATTGTGAAGCATAAACTCTAAGTAAAGCCTGAGAATAGATATAAATCAAGTTGGTGGAACTACTATAAATTGAGTGTGTCAGTTTCTTTCACTGTATTTTAAATTTCTATAAAGTTTATCGAAAAACCAAAAAGAGTGCTACACAACATCCCTCCCCTTTAGGTTGTGAGACTTATCAGCATCAAAGATCTAGAATTGCACAAAATGGAAACATTGTAATATTTGAAACTTGCTTCACAAATAGAGCATTATTCTTCAATAGTAACAATTATACTTATTGAAAGTAAAGGATGTGCAATTTCATCATTGCTCAAGACAAAACAGCATGGGAAATTATTGAAAAAGGCATTGAGTTTCTAATAGAGGAGATAAATGGTGTTCACATTCTGATTAAAATGAAAAACATGATACCTAAAGAAAAGAAAACATATAAAGCCAACTGCAAGGCTATGAATTTGCTTCATCTAGTACTGAGTCTCAATGAATATAATAGAATGTCATCCTGTATAACAGTAAAGGAGATTTGAGAAAGGTTAGAAGCAATGTATGAAGAGATAGATCAAGTTCAGAATAACAAATTCGAATGTTAAAACAAGAGTATGAAGCCTTCAAGATGAAGGATGGAGAATCTATGAGTGAAATGATCATGTATTTTAATACAATAACAAATGAACTTAGAATACTGGGTAAGGGCATTAGTAAGGAAGACATGGTGAACAAGATTTTGAGATGTATTTCTAAAGCCTGGGAGCCCAAAGTAACAGCCATAGAAGAATCAAAGAATTCAGAAACACTTACCATGGATCAATTAGTAGGACACTCGTAATTCATGAAATGAAGATAAATGCTAAAGGAGTAGTAAGTGAAGCAAGAGAAAAGTTAGTGATTCTCAAAGCAGACTGTGAGGAGAGCACTTCTAGTAGTGAGGAAGATGAGGAAGATATGGCATTGCTCACCCAAAAGTTCAAAAAATTCATGACGAGGAGAAGGAATAGAGGAAAAGGTAGATTCAAGAAAGCCAAAAATAAAAAAGACATTCAATGTCATGAATGCAAAAAGATTGGTCTCATCAAGGTGGATTGTCCTCAACTCAAAAAGGTGGACAAAAAGGATAAAAAAGGCAATGGAGTAATGAGGATAGTAGCTCTATAGAGGAGAAAGCTAAACTAGAATAAGCCAGTCTATACTTTATAGCACTGGAATATCAGAAGGAAGAGATATCATCCTATTACTCTAACTAATTCAATTCCTCTAATTTTGAAATTGAACTATTTACTTATGAGTTGCATAAAACCCTAATAGAATCCTTAAAGGACCTTAAGAAGTTAATAAAAAAGAACTTATCCTTCAAGAAATTATCAACTAAAGTAGAAAAAGAAAAGGACAGATCAAAAAATGAAAATGAAAAATTAAAAAAAAATGTGATAGCTTAAAGGAAAAAAAAAAGATAAAAAGAAAGTTGAATAGTAAGCTAGAGAGTAAAATCCTAGAGGCTAGTAACTTAAAAACATAAATAGAAGACTTGAAAAATACATTGGCTTATAAAGAAAAAGAAAAGTTTGAGCCAATAAACATGCCTGATACATAAAAAACCTCCAATGAATTACAAATAGAAATGGATAAGAATAAAAGGCGTAACTCATTACTGCACAAATTTATATAAAGCCAAGAAAAGTTAGATTTAATCTTAGGAGCCTAAAGGGTTATCTACGACAAACTTATTCTAAGCAATAACCCTACGACAACTCAGAAGAAGTTTTACAATTTCTTTGTACCTAGTTCTAGCAACAAAACTAAAATTAGATGCCACACATGCATAAAACTAGGATACAAAGCTAAATAATGCAAATTTAAAAGGAAAATTGGCAAAAACAAACCTAGAAAACTAGTAACACATCAGAGATGCACATATTGCTTTAGAAATGGACATATTGAAAGTGCATGCTGGTTTAGGATTAGGACAACTAGAAATTAAAACTAATGCTTTGACTAACACTATTGGACCCAAAAGCATTTGGGTACCAAAGACTTAAAATGCCTTTTGTACAAACTTGCCTCAAAAGTGAAGAATCCCAAAACACTTGGTTTTTGGATAATGGCTACTCCAGGCAAATGAAAAGGGATGAGGTTCAGTTGTTTGGAAGAAAGGAAAGGAGGCAAAGTTATATTTGGAACAACTCAAAAGGAAAACTCATAGGCATTGACAACATATGTATGTCTCCAACCCAAGTTGAACACATTCTATTAGTAAAAGGGTTAAAGCATAATTTTAATTAGTTTTGTAAAAAAGGATATGTTGTTTTGTTTAATTATGATTGATGTAAAGTCATGACAAACTAAGCAAAAAAGTTAGATTTAGAGACTATAGGTAAGGAAATACTTATGTGATCAACCTTGATAATATAAGACATTTAGAAGTGGTTTGTCTCATAGCAGTAAGTCATGACAATGCCTGGTTATAACATATAAGGCTAGTGCATGCGACCATGAATTTGATATCAAAATTAGTTCGAAAATACATAGCAAAAGGTTTTCCTAAATTGAAATTTGAAAATAATAGATTGTGTGATACTTGTATGAATGACAAACACACCAGAACATCTTTTAAGCCCAAAAATTTAGTAAAAACAAATAGACCTATCGAAGTACTGTATATGGACCTATTTGGTCCTACAAAAACTCAGAGTCCAGGGGAAAGTACTATGGGTTTGTAATTATAAATGACTATTCTAGGTACACCTAAGTACCATTCCTAGCTAAGAAAAGAAAGATGAAGCATGTGATTCCTTTATAAGACTGTGCAAAAAGATTAAAAATGAGAAGGTTGCTCAGTTAAAAGTATTCGAAGTGATCAGGAAAAAGAATTTGAGAATAGAACAACAAAGGAGTTCTATAAAAAAAGTGATATAAACCATAATTTCTCAACTCCTAGAACACTACAATAAAATGGGGTTGTGAAAAGAAAAAATAGAATATTAAAAGAAATTGTTAGAACAATGCTCTGTGAGCATAACCTACTTAAGTACTTCTAGATAGTGACTGTTAACATAGCCTGTTATATACTTAGCAGAATTCCATATATGTAGAATTTGATGAAAATGATCATATGTGGAAAATGAGTTTTAATGATGAGGCACAATTGGAAATAATCAAGGAAGTAGAAGTTGTTGAGAATTTAGATGGTTAAGGAGAAGCTTCTAAGCTAGAGCTGGAACCTAAAGAGGATGAGCAAACACATCAAGAATAGGAAATAAGATATCCAACAATAAGAAAGGGAGTTAATACAAAAAACATCATAGGAGATGCGAGATCAAGAGTTAAAACAAGATCTGCTCTGCAAAACGAATGTGAATTTGTGGATTCATATCCCAAGTTAAACCAAAAAATGTAGAAGATGAAAATTGAGTTTTGCCAATGCAATATCAGTTTAAGAGAAATAAAGTTTCAGCTTTAGTTCCTAAAACCTAAGACCAAGCAATAATAGGAACAAAGTGGGTTCAGAAACAAACTTGATAAGTGTAGCACAATCACCGAAAACAAATAAAGATTAGTGGTTAAGAGATATAGCAAAAAAAGGAATAGAATATGATGAAATTTAAGCACCAGTTACTAGATTAGAAATAATTAGAATGCTTTTTGTCTTCTCTTGCTTTATAAAATTTAAATTCTTTTAAATGGATGTTAAGAGTGTCTTTTTTAATGGTCTAAAAATGAAATAGTTTTTGTGGAACAATCTTCTAGATTTGATGATCATAGATATTCGAATCATATGTTCAAACTGTCGAAGATTTTTTATGGTCTCAAACAAACTCTCAGAGTTTGGTACAAAAGATTTAGTAATTTCCTTATTGAAAAGGACTTCAAGATAGGTAAGAATGATGCAACTTTTTTCATAAAGAAAAATGATGGAGACATTTTAATAGTGTAGATATATGTTAATGATATAGTATTTATAGGTACAAGTGAAAAAGCTCTGTAAAGAATTTGCTAAGTTTTTTCAAGCTGAATTTGAGATAAATATGATCAGTGAATTGAATTATTTCCCTGAATTGTAAATAAAACAGACCAAAAAGGGAATATATATAAATTAATCAAAATTCACAAAGGAACAAATAAAGAAATTTGGGTTTAAGGATTGTAAAGGAAATGTCACACCAATAAGTACTAACATAAGACTTGACGAGGATGAAAAAGAAAAATCAATATGTTAGAAAATGTATAGGAGCATGATACGATCACTCCTCTATCTCATAACTTCCAGAATTGACATAAAACATAATGTTTATCATGTGTTAGATTTTAATCAGACCATAAGAAATCATACTTAGTTATTATTAAGAGAATCTTTAAATACATAAAAGACACAAGCAATCTAGACTTATGGTATGATAGGAATTTTAGCTTTCAATTTCATGGTTTTGCAAATGCAGATTTCACTAGTTGACGAGATAGAAAAAGTATTAGTAAAACTTGCCCATTTTTTTAAACTATGTTGGTATCTTGACCTTTAAAAATGCAAAATAGTATAGTAATATCCACCACCGAATCTAAATATGTTGCTTCTGGATAATATTGTGCTTAGATCTTATAGGTAAAATATCAAATGCAAGATTATAGAATAGAGCTAGAACTCATTCCAATCAAATATGATAATACGAGTGCAATCAACCTAACAAAAAATCCGATTCATCATTTAAGAACAAAACATATAGATGTTAAGACTCATTTGATAAAGATCACGACTTAAAAAATGACATAATCTTTGAACACGTTGGAACTAAAAAATAAGTTACTAATATATTCACTAAGCCTCTAGACAAGAATAGATTTTATGAATTTAGAAGAGAATTAGGAATGATTGAAAACACTAATTAAGAGTTAAAACAAAACTAAGAAATCTGGAAAGATTTCAAAATAAAAAATACTAGACGAAAAAAGTATAAAAATAGTTCACGGATCATTAAATTTAACAAAGAGTTGTTGACTAAAAAATTAATTAGTTGACACTGATAAAATAGTAGTTGACAAGTTAAGTAGGATGTAACACTTGAGAGGTGAGACTAAAATCTATAAATACTTAAATTTAAATTAGTCGACACCGTGAAAGTCTAGAAATGTTAAGATTGTAACATTTGAGAGATGTGACATATGTTAATGATATATATCACATATATCATTGAATGATGGAGAATCTGAGATATTAATGATATATGTTAAGTTTATTCAAGTGAATGATATATGTTAAGTCTATTTAAGTGAATGATATATGTTAATAACGGAGACATTTTAATAGTATAGATATATGTTAATGATATAGTGTTTCTAGGTATAAGTGAAAAAACTCTGTAAAGAATTTGCTAAGTCTATTCAAGCCGAATTTGAGATGAGTATGATCGGTGAACTGAATTATTTCCCTGAATTAAAAATAAAACAGACAAAAAAGGGAATATATATAAATTAATCAAAGTTCACGAAAAAACTAAAAAAGAAATTTGGGTTTTAGGATTGTAAAGGAAATGACACAATAATAAGTACTAGCATAAGACTTGACAAGGATGAAAAAGAAAAATCAATATTTTAGAAAACGTATAGGAGAACGATACGATCACTCCTCTATCTCATAAATTCCAGAATTAACATATAATATAATGTTTATCATGTGCTAGGTTTCAATCAGTCCATTAGGAATCACACTTAGTTATTGTTAAGGGAATCTTTAAATACATAAAAGACACAACCAATCTAAGTTTATGATATGATGGGAACTTTAGCTTTCAATTTCATGGTTTTACAAATGCAGATTTTACTAGTTATAGACGAGATACAAAAACTATTATTAAAACGTGTCAATTCTTTGAAACTGTGTTGGTATCTTGACCTTTAAAAATATAAAATAGTATAACAATATACACCGGTGAAACTAAATATGTTGCAACTGGATAATATTGTACTCAGATATTGTAGGTAAAATATCAAATGCAAGATTATAGAATAGAGCTAGAAGCCATTTCAATCAAATATGATAACACGAGTGCAATCAACCTAACAAAAAATCCGGTTCATCATTCAAGAACAAAACATATAGATGTTAAACCTCATTTTATAAATACCGCAATTTAAAAAATGACATAATCTTTGAACACGTTGAAACTCAAAAACAATTTACTAATATATTCACTAAGCATCTAGACAACAATAGATTTTATGAATTTAGAAGGGAATTAGGAATGTTTGAAAGCATCAATTAAGAGTTAAAGCAAAAATAAGAAATCTGGAAAGATTTCAAAATAAAAAATATTAGACGACAAAAGTATAAAAGTAGTTGACAGATCATTAAATTTAACAAAAAATGGTTGACTGAAAAATTAAATTAGTTGACACTGGTGAAATAATAGTTGACAAGTTAAGTAAGATGTAACACTTGAGAGGTGAGATTAGAATCTATAAATACTTAAATTTAAATTAGTCAACACTTTGAAAGTCTAGAAGCATTAAGATTGTAATACTTGAAATGTGTGATATATGTTAATGATATATATCACATATATCATTGAATGATGGAGAATTTGAGATATTAATGATATATGTTAAGTCTATTCAAATGAATGAAATATGTTAATGATACATGTTAATAATGGAGACATTTTAATAGTATAGATATATGTTAATGATATAGTGTTTCTAGGTACAAGTGAAAAAATTCTATAAAGAATTTGCTAGGTCTATTCCAGCCGAATTTGAGATGAGTATGATCAGTGAACTTAATTATTTCAATAAATTGAAAATAAAACAGACAAAAAAGGGAATATACATAAATTAATCAAAGTTCACGAAAGAACTAATAAAGAAATTTGGGTTTTAGGATTGTAAAGCAAATGTCACACCAATAAGTACTAGCATAAGACTTAACAAGGATGGAAAAGAAAATTCAATATATTAGAAAACATATAGGAGAACGATACGATCACTCATCTATCTCATATATTCCAGAATTGACATACAATATAATGTTTATCATGTGTTAGGTTTCAATCAGTCCATAAGGAATCACACTTAGTTATTGTTAAGAGAATCTTTAGATATATAAAAGACACTATCAATCTAAACTTATGGTATGATGAGAACTTTAACTTTCAATTTCATGGTTTTACAAATGTAGATTTCACTAGTTATAGACGAGATACAAAAAGTATTATTAAAATTTGTCAATTTTTTGAAACTATGTAGGTATCTTTACCTTTAAAAATGTAAAATAGTATAGCAATATCCACTAGCGAAACTAAATATGTTACAACTGGATAATAATGTGCTCAGATCTTATAGGTAAAATATCAAATGCAATATTATAGAATAGAGTTAGAAGCCATTCCAATCAAATATGATAACATGAGTGCAATCAACCTAACAAAAAATCCGGTTCATCATTCAAGAACAAAACATATAGATGTTAAACCTCATTTTATAAAGATCGTGATTTAAAAAATGACATAATCTTTGAACAAGTTGGAACTCAAAAATAATTTACTAATATATTCACTAAGTCTCTAGACAAGAATAGGCTTTATGAACTTAGAAGGGAATTAGGAATGATTGAAAACACTAATTAAGAGTTAAAGCAAAACTAAGAAATCTGGAAAATTTTCAAAATAAAAAAGATTAGACGACAAAAGTATAAAAATAGTTCACGGATCATTAAATTTAACAAAGAGTGGTTGACTGAAAAATTAAATTAGTTGACACTAATGAAATAATAGTTGACAAGTTAAATACGATATAACACTTGAGAGGTGAGACTAAAATCTATAAATACTTAAATTTAAATTAGTCGACATTTTGAAAGTCTAGAAGTGTTAAGATTGTAACACTTGAGAGGTGTGATATATGTTAATGATATATATCACATATATCATTGAATGATGGAGAATTTGAGATGTTAATGATATATGTTAAGTCTATTCGAGTGAATGATATATGTTAATGACGGAGACATTTTAATAGTGTAGATATATGTTAATGATATAGTGTTTGTAGGTACAAGTGAAAAAACTCTGTAAAGAATTTGTTAAGTCTATTCAAGCCGAATTTGAGATGAGTATGATCGGTGAACTGAATTATTTCTCTGAATTGAATATAAAACAGACAAAAAAGAGAATATATATAAATTAATCAAAGTTCACGAAAGAACTAATGAAGAAATTTGGGTTTTAAGATTGTAAAGGAAATGTCACACCAATAAGTACAAGCATAAGACTTGACAAGGATGAAAAAGATAAATCAATATGTTAGAAAACGTATAGGCGAACGATACGATCACTCCTCTATCTCATAAATTCCAGAATTGACATACAATATAATGTTTATCATGTGCTAGGTTTCAATCAGTCCATAAAGAATCACACTTAGTTATTGTTAAGAGAATCTTTAGATACATAAAAAACACTATCAATCTAAACTTATGGTATGATAGGAACTTTATCTTTCAACTTCATGGTTTTGCAAATGCTGATTTCACTAGTTATAGACGAGATACAAAAAGTATTATTAGAACTTGTCAATTCTCTGAAGTTATGTTGGTATCTTGACATTTCAAAATGCAAAAAAGAATAGCAATATCCACCATGGAAACTAAATATGTTGCAACTGGATAATATTGTACTCAAATCTTGTTGGTAAAATATCAAATGCAAGATTATAGAATAGAGCTAGAAGCCATTCCAATCAAATATGATAACACGAGTGCAATCAACCTAACTAAAAATCCGATTCATCATTCAAGAACAAAACATATAGATGTTAAACCTCATTTTATAAAGATCACAGTTTAAAAAATGACATAATTTTTGAATACGTTGGAACTCAAAAACAATTTACTAATATATTCACTAAATCTCTAGACAAGAATAGATTTTATGAATTTAAAAGGGAATTAGGCATGATTGAAAACACCAATTAAGAGTTAAAGCAAAATTAAGAAATTTGAAAAGATTTCAAAATAAAAAATATTATACGACAAAAGTATAAAAGTAGTTGACAGATCATTAAATTTAACAAAAAATGGTTGACTAAAAAATTAAATTAGTTGACACTGGTGAAATAATAGTTAGACAAGTTAAGTAGGATGTAACACTTGAGAGGTATGAGTAGAATCTATAAATACTTAAATTTAAATTAGTCGACACTTTGAAAGTTTAGAAGTGTTAAGATTGTAACACTTGAGAGGTGTGATATATGTTAATGATATATATCACATATATCATTGAATGATGGAGAATTTGAGATGTTAATGTTATATGTTAAGTCTATTCAAGTGAATGATATATGTTAATGACCGAGACATTTTAATAGTGTAGATATATGTTAATGATATAGTGTTTGTAGGTACAAGTGAAAAAGCTTTATAAAGAATCTGCTAAATCTATTCAATCCGAATTTGAGAAAACTATGATCAGTGAACTTAATTATTTCCCTGAATTGCAAATAAAACAAACCAAAAATGGAATATATATAAATTAATCAAAATTCACGAAGGAACTAATAAAGAAATTTAGGTTTTAGGATTGTAAAGGAAATATCACACTAATAAGTACTAGTATAAGACTTGACAAGTATGAAAAAGAAAAATCAATATGTTAGAAAATGTATAGGATACGATACGATCACTCCTCTATCTCATAACTTCTAGAATTGACATGCAATATAATGTTTATCATGTGTTAGGTTTCAATCAGATCATAAGAAATCACACTTAATTATTGTGAAGAGAATCTTTAGATACATAAAAGATACTACCAATCTAGATTTATGGTATGATAGGAACTTTATCTTTCAATTTCATGGTTTTGCAAATGCAGATTTCACTAGTTGACGATATAGAAAAATTGTTAGTAGAGTTTGCCAATATTTTGACGCTATGTTGGTATCTTGACCTTTAAAGATACAAAATAGTATAGCAATATCCACCACCGATTCTAAATATATTGTAACTGGATAATACTGTACTCAGATCTTATAGGTAAAATATCAAATGCAATTATAGAATAGAACTAGAACTCATTCCAATCAAATATAATAACACGAGTGCAATCAACCTAACAAAAAATCCGATTCATCATTCAAAAACAAAACATATAGAATTTAAGCCTTATTTTATAAAGATCACGAATTAAAAAATGACATAATCTTTGAACTCGTTGGAACTCAAAAACAAGTTATTAATATATTTACTAAGCCTGTAGACAAGAATAGATTTATTAAATTAGAAGGGAATTAGGAATGATTGAAAACATAAATTAAGAGTTAAAGCAAAATTAAGAAATCTGGAAAGATTTCAAAATAAAAAAGATTAGACGACAAAAGTATAAAAATAGTTGACAGATCATTAAATTTAACAAAGAGTGGTTAACTGAAAAATTAAATTAGTTGACACTGATGAAATAGTAGTTGACAAGTTAAATAGGATGTAACACTTGAAAAATGAGATTAGAATCTACAAATACTTAAATTTAAATTAGTCGACATCGTAAAAGTCTAGAAGTGTTAAGCTTGTAACACTTAGAGGTGTGATATATGTTAATGATATATATCATATATATCATTGAATGACGGAGAATTTGAGATGTTAATGATATGTGTTTAGTCTATTCAGTGAATAATATATGTTAATAACGGAAACATTTTAATTGTATAGATATATGTTAATGATATAGTGTTTCTAGATACAAGTGAAAAAACTCTGTAAAGAATTTGCTAAATCTATTCAAACCGAATTTGAGATGAATATGATCAGTGAACTGAATTATTTCCCTGAATTGAAAATAAAATAGACAAAAAAGGGAATATATATAAGTTAATCAAAGTTCACGAAAGAACTAATAAAGAAATTTGGGTTTTAGGATTGTAAAGGAAATGTCACGCCAATAAGTACTAGCATAAGACTTGACAAGAATGAAAAAGAAAAATCAATATGTTAGAAAATGTATAGGAGAACGATACAATCACTCCTCTATCTCATAACTTCCAGAATTGACATACAATATAATGTTTATCATGTGTTAGATTTCAATCAGTCCATAAGAAATCACACTTAATTATTGTTATGAGAATTTTTAGATATATAAAAGACACTATCAATCTAAACTTATAATATGATGGGAACTTTAGCTTTCAACTTCATGGTTTTGCAAAGGTAGATTTCACTAGTTATAGACGAGATACAAAAAGTATTAGTAGAACTTATCAATTCTTTGAAGCTATATTGGTATCTTGATCTGTAAAAATGTAAAATAGTATAGCAATATCTACCAGCGAAGCTTAATATGTTGCAACTGGATAATATTGTACTCAGATTTTGTAGGTAAAATATCAAATGCAAGATTATAGAATAGAGTTAGAATCCATTCCAATCAAATTTGATAACACGAATGCAATCAACCTAACAAAAAATCCAGTTCATCATTCTAGAACAAAACATATAAATGTTAAGCCTCATTTTATAAAGATCACGATTTAAAAAATAGCATAATTTTTGAACATGTTAGAACTAAAAAACAAGTTATTAATATATTCACTAAGCCTCTAGACAAAAATAGATTTTATGAACTTAGAAGGGAATTAGGAATGATTGAAAACACCAATTAAGAGTTAAAGTAAAACTAAAAAATCTGGAAAGATTTCAAAATAAAAAAAATTAGACAACAAAAGTATAAAAATAGTTGACAGATCATTAAATTTAACAAAAAATGGTTGACTGAAAAATTAAATTAGTTAACACCGGTAAAATAATAGTTGACAAGTTAAGTACGATGCAACATTTGAGAGGTGAGACTAAAATCTATAAATACTTAAATTTAAATTAGTCGATACTGTGAAAGTGTAGAAGTGTTAAGTTTGTAACATTTGAGAGGTGTGATATATGTTAATGATATATATCACTTATATCATTGAATGATGAAGAATTTGAGATGTTAATGATATGCGTTAAGTCTATTCAAGTGAATAATATATGTTAATGACGGAGACATTTTAATAGTGTAGATATATGTTAATGATATAGTGTTTGTAGGTACAAGTGAAAAATCTCAGTAAAGAATTTGCTAAATCTATTCAAGCCGAATTTGAGATGAGTATAATCAGTGAACTGAATTATTTCTCTGAATTGAAAATAAAACAGACAAAAAAGGAAATATATATAAATTAATCAAAGTTCACGAATGAACTAATAAAGAAATTTGGGTTTTAGGATTGTAAAGGAAATGCCACACCAACAAGTACCAGCATAAGACTTGACAAGGATGAAAAAGAAAAATCAATATGTTAGAAAAGTATAGGAGAACGATACGATCACTCATCTATCTTATAAATTCCAGAATTGACAGACAATATCATGTTTATCATGTGTTAGGTTTCAATCAGTCCATAAGAAATCACACTTAGTTATTGTTAAGAGAATCTTTAGATACATAAAAGACACTACCAATCTAAACTTATGGTATGATGAGAACTTTAACTTTCAATTTCATGGTTTTACAACTGCAGATTTCACTAGTTATAGACGAGATACAAAATGTATTAGTAGAACTTGACAATTCTTTGAAGTTATATTGGTATCTTGTCCTTTAAAGATGCAAAATAGTATAGTAATATCCACCACCGAAGCTAAATATGTTGCAATTGGATAATATTGTGTTAAGATTTTGTATGTAAAATATCAATTACAAGATTATAAAATAGAGTTAGAACCCATTCCAATCAAATATGATAATACGAGTGCAATCAACCTAACAAAAAATCCATTTCATCATATCATTCAAGAACAAATCATATAGATGTTAAACCTCATTGTATAAAGATCGTGATTTAAAAAATGACATAATCTTTGAATACGTTGGAACTCAAAAACAATTTACTAATATATTCACTAAATCTCTAGATAATAATAGATTTTATGAACTTAAAAAGGAATTAGAAATGATTGAAAACACCAATTAAGAGTTAAAGCAAAACTAAGAAATTTGAAAAGATTTCAAAATAAAAAAGATTAGACGACAAAAGTATGAAAATAGTTAACAGATCATTAAATTTAATAAAGTGTGGTTAACTGAAAAATTAAATTAGTTGACATTGATGAAATAGTAATTGACAAGTTAAGTAAGATGTAACACTTGAGAGGTGAGACTAGAATCTATAAATACTTAAATTTAAATTAGTTGATACTGTGAAAGTCTAGAAGTGTTAAGATTGTAACACTTAAGAGGTGTGACTAAAACCTATAAAAGCTAGTTGTTTGTAATTTTTAAGGAGTAAATAATGAAATATAAACTCCAAGTAAAGCCTAAGAGTAAACGTACACCAAGTTGGTGGAACCATTATAAATTGGGTTTGTTTGTTTTCTTTCTCTGCATTTTAAATTTTTTTAAATTTTATCAAAAAATTGAAAAGTGTGTCACACAACCTATTCATCCCTCACCTCTAGGTTGTGAGATTTAATTTTTTCAATATGTGTTTATGAACTAAGAAAAAAGTCTATTATTTTTCATATCTTATGTGAACTGTGTCATAAAATGTTACCTCAAGGTAAAGAACAAATCTATAACAAATGGAGTATTGAGAATGATATGCTATTAGTTTTTATCTTTGGTGGGGTCACTTGAATCCATTCATTGTGAATGCAACCTTGTGAATGTAATTTATATTTCTTTAGGTCAGTAGTGTCAGTTGACCCTAGTGCCTTGTGAATGCATTCAGTATTGGCTTGAGGTTGTTGTTGTTTAGTTAACCATTTTTTGATAGAATTCTTTATTTTAGTTAAAAGAAAATTGAATACGGTTATGATACCAAATTAAAAATATAAAACATAATATGAATATGAGATATAAATGAATATGATTGTGATATCATATTAAAAAGATAGAAGAAATATAAATTATAAAATCCTAATAATCTATTGTTTCAATAAATTAAGTTTATATAGAAAATCCATGTCACAAATACAAAAACAGTTGTTATAAATAGGAAAATATAAAAATAAGAAAATATGTATTAAAATTAAATCAATTATTGATTTAATTTTAATATATAATATATTCTAACATTCCCTCTTAAATTCAATATGATATAATGAAAACTATTTGATTTTGAAAGACCGATAGGAGCATATTGAAAAGTAGCTTTTCAAAAATGAATAAGCCTTTTTTGGATGTACAAGTAGGCATGTACTGAAAAGCAGTTTTTCCATAACAAACCAAGAGTGTTTTGGAGGTGCGTGCAGACATGAACTAAAGAGTAGTTTTTCAGGAACGAATCAAGAGTCATTTGGATGTACATGTGGCCATGCAGGTGCATACTTAAAAGCAGCTTTTCAAAATGGACCAAGAGTCTTCTTGAGGTGCATGTGGGTGCATACTGAAAAGTAGCTTGTTAGAACAAATCAAGGTCATTTGGATATGTGTACAGATATTGATTGGCACTTTTGATATCACGATTTTGAGCAAATGTATCTTAGTTGAGTGTTGTGTATAGTGCAAGCAAGTATTGTTCTCATGAAAATATTTTGTATTATCAATTGTAAAGTACCCTATCAAAGTTGGACAAATCAAATTGAAATTATGAAAATATTAAAAACTACAAAAATATTAAAGGCTTAAATCAATGGATAAAAACTCTAGGACATCAATTTCATCTATTTTTAATCTTTCATCTAATCTAATCTTTTCAAATCTCTTAAAGTTAGCTTGCTAAAAAATTATTATTGATAATTATAGATTTTCCCTAAATTAGATTCATCCAATGGTCATGCAATGAAATTCTAATTTGATTCATCAAAATACAATGGTTATACAATTTTGATTAAATCAGAATATATTAATTTCTACGAAAAATCTATAATCTAAGATTTCTCCTAAAATGCCACACATAGAATTAATTTTCAGTCGATCTCTTAACCCCATATAGATTTAATTATATTGAACTAATCACCTACAATTATATTGATCATATATGTATTCAATCTCAAATCGTCAAATCGTAAGATAGTAAACCTTTGAAACATTACGCTCAATAATAAAATCTTATCAAATAATAATCATACCGGTAAAGATTTAAGGGAAAGAAATAAATTTAAACCATACTATTAATTAAAGAACATAATCCATCAAGTCGTAGAAACCAAAATAAATAAATAAATAAACATACTAAAGAAAAACAAGAAAATAAAATCCTAAAATCTGTGTGGAAAAAATTGTGTGTAGGTGTTTAAGAGATGCCTCTTATTCATAGAACTAAAACCCTAGGTCATGAAATGTTAGAAACTTGGTATTGTTATTTAATTTGGAGACTTGTTTTTGTTGTGATAAATATCTTTTTTCTTCTCCAACATTTGAAACCTTCTTCCTTATTCTTGACTTTGAAAACTCCTAGAGTTTTAACAACTTTGTCTCTTAAATCTTTCAATGGATAAATTCAAATAGTTGTCTTCTTTAACAAGGACTTGTCTTTCTTGAATTTTAGTACCACAGCAACTTGTTTCAAATATATAAAATCTTCACTACTCAAACATGTAAAATCCACATACCAATCAAAAAGTTTTTAATTTGGTTGTAATGAACTTAGAGTTAAAGGGTAAGATAATAGGTAAAAATATTATATTAAAATAATTCACTACAAATATTCAAATATCATGACATGACATTTTTTATATCAAAATAAAGAAAATTCAAACATCTACTATTTCCAATCTCAAAATATATAATAATACTCCAACTAAAGAATGAATAATACTTAAGAATGAAAAATACTTTTTTTTTTCTCTTTTTTCTTTTCTTTTTAAACTAGCACTTTTTTTTTTCAAATTTGGCTTGTTTTCGCTTCTTCTTTTTTTTTCTATAACTTTACATGAAAATGCTTAAAAGCATATATAAAACTCCAACATGTATAAAATGAATATAAAGTCTAAAAACATAATGTCATACTATTAACTATAAGTATTCTAGTGAACTTAGGTTCAAAATCTAGAGTTAGAAAAAATAGGTCATAGGGAAATTATATAAGTAATTTAAGAAAGAAAAGATTTAGCTTAAATGGGTTAACAAAAAGATATAAAATGACAGTGATGATATTTTTGGAAAGCTAAAAGTGTATAAATATAAGTATTTTAATCATTTTAGTATATAAAAATAAAAAATGTGGTTTCAAAATATATAGCAAAACAATTTTTAAAATGACGATTCCGCATGTGATATTTGCTCAACAAGAATGAGAGCACAAAGAATTGCTTTTTAAACCTCAATTTCTCACTTAAGTGAATTTTGTGTCAAATCTTGCATACATATCTTTCAAATCAACCATAAAAAGATGAATAGTTAATCATGTACCAAATAACCATAAATACTATTCATCCTTTATACAATCCAATTCAAATCAAGTAACACACATGGGTAGAACAATTGAGAAAATTTTATTGGCATAGAAAAAATTCAACAAAGACTTAATTTTTTCCTTCTAAAATTTTTAAGTTTTTATATTAAAAAATTTCCCAAAAAATCCTAAAAAAATAATAAAAAAAATCAGAATGCATACTTCCCCACACTTAAACCAAACATTATACACAATGTACAAGAAAAATTAAAAAAATGAAATAAATAAAAGAGTAGAAAACTCCCCTAATAAACCAAATAAAGTTGCAATTTCCTCTTTAGTAACTTATTTCATCCTCGTAGATCATGATACTATGTCCATTCATTACATCTACCATATCTTTGTCCTTTCCTTATAAATTCATGCAACCTCATATGCCTCATTCTGTCATTCTTACATCTCATTTAACTGCAATCTCTTTTACTTACTTGCATTAAAGCTCCTTTTAGGTTGAAATTCAATTAAGTTAACAACCTAAACAATACATGCATCAATCTATTCGTTCTTTAGGAAGTCATGATTTACATGCAATGAATTAACAATGTAATTTTTGACAGGATCACCTATCGGATTTATATGCACATACATATGTGGAAGCGTGACAAATATTTTTCAGAATCATAAAACTCTAGGTTTTTCAGGTATAACTCAATGAGCAGATCCCAGAAAATCCGGAGAACTACGAGTCTTGATCGAACGACCTCACTATCAGGATGATAGCCACAAAAATCAAACTATCACCCAGCACCATGACACCGCAATCAAAATCCGGCAACAAAAACAGCACCGAAAATTCTCTACTCAAAATTTCTCTAGCCCTCACTCTCAGGGAAATGTTTTCTCTCTATTATGCCGAACAACAATGGTAGTCACTCTAGGGTTTTTCCCTCCGTAACCACAAAAGGAAGGATATTCAAATCATATCAATTACCATTTTAGGATATGAAAAGTTTGATAATTTTCATTTTCCAAACATGGAAAAATGCCCCAACATGGGCATTAATTCCATCATCTCCCACTTGCATACGAGCGCATTTTTATCCATCATGAGATCACAACTCATGCGATCTCCTTTATCACCTTGCTGGATTTTTATACAGGATTGGGTGTCATGCAACTGGTGAGTACATCTACAAACAAAGACTTTTCGATACACTTATTAGAATAATCGAGAAGTCACCGTTAGTATAAAAAAGTCTCACTGTACCCCATACTTAACACAATTACATCCATCGAGTCACTTTTCTCATCGGAAGTGATCCCCAATTTGTGCTCGACTGTGTTTTTACTATTATGCTCGTATCCCAATGTGGATAAATGTAACAAACCGGTAGGTGAATACAACACAACGATATAATGTAGATTGGTCTTTCTTTCTCAAACTCGAATCCATCGGCCTCAATTCAACTATTTTCCTAGACATGCCCATTAGACCTCAATTTATCTTCTGGACTATAGGTAAACACACTAAAGTAGCAAACACTGAATTGAGACTTCTAGAGACAGCCGAAAGTAAAATAAGGGTACCAGAGATCCTACCCAATAGATCTCAGATCTCACACAGTGGGAACGGGGATCTAGATTAGATCATCGTCTCATATAATAGCTCCCACTATCCCTAGTCGTCTATCACACACGGTATGAAACGCGTGTCATAGTATCGATCCCTTATTTCTCAAAAGGGCATATGTCAGATTTTTTTAACACTGTGCAGATATAGAACTCAGTTTACACATAAGACTCTATCCAAGATCTCAGAGAGAGTGTCTCAGAGATAATATCACTATCGCAGGTGATGCCCGAGATCTCAAATCTGACTACTCACAGACAATCTGAATGTGGGTATTTTCATGTCTGTTATATCCCAGATGACCTCATCCTGAACACATATCAGAACGACTTATATTCTAGCAGGGCTACTTTCACTGTCTCTTACAACTAGAAACCGTCTCATCTCCACTCACTCAGGCTAGAGGTGATTACTCGAGTGAGAGAGTTGACTTTACCTGCCTGATATATCTTTTATCACATCAAAGCATATATGATCTAAAAACATGTGCATTATTTAAGAAATAAAACAATACCGCAAATGTTACTGAATAATGCACAAAATCATATATATATGTAATAAGTATCATATCGTCAATTTAATACAAGATGAGAAATGTCAAAATATCCACAAACCCAATAACTCTCTATGTGCTACAAATAAGTCTCTAATGATGGGTTTGGTGAAGGGATCAGCCACCATACTGTGTGTCGAGATGTACTTGATGGTTATTTCACCCTTTTCGATGATGTCTCTAACAAAATTATATCTGGTATCGATTTGTTTGGTTCTACTATGATACTTAGGGTCTCAGGTATAGGCTATAGCGATCTGATTATCGTAGTAGATTATCACCGATCTCCCACTATCAGCCACAACCCCTAAGTCATTTAATATTCTTCAGAGCCAAACATTCTCCTGAATTGCGACTGAGCAAGTCACGAACTCATCCTCCATCGTAAATAAAGCTACATAGGTTTACTTCTTGCAGCTCTAAGAAATGGCACCACCATTTAGCAAGAAAGCAAAGCCTGATGTCGATTTACGTTTATCCAGATCACCGCCCCAATCGACATCTAAATATCCCACAAGACGCAAATCACCTCTCTCGAGTAGCTCATAGTTCCCTTGAGATATCTAAAAATCCTTTTCACTGCTTTCCAGTACCACTTCCAGGATTTGATTGATATCTACTCACCAAACCGATTGTGTAACATATGTCTGGTCATATACACAACATTGCGTACATCAGACTTTTACTACGTTGGACTCAGGGATTTTCCTCATTTCCTTTATTTTTTCCTGAGTTTTCGGGCACATCTCAAGATTCAGGCCATCACACTTGGCGATTGAAGTATCTATAGGATTACATTCACTCATCCCAAAACGCTCGAGGATCTTCCTAATGTAGGTCTCTTATGAAAGAGCCAACATTCATCTCGAGCACTCCCTCTGGATCTTATGATGGAATTAATGCCCACGTTGGGACATTTTTCCATATCTGGAAAATGGGAATTATCCCACTTTCCATATCCTAAAATGGTAACCGATGTGTTTTGAATATCCTTCCTTTTGTGGTTACGGGAGCATAAGGAAACTAGGGTAAAACCTTAGAGTGACTACCATTATTGTAACGACACAATAGAGAGAAAACATCTCCTTGAGAGTGAGGGTTAGAGAAATTCTGAGTAGAAAATCACAGCCATAGTCTCTGTCACACAAAAAGAAAGAGATGTTAGTGACGAGTAATGTTTATTCTCACAATTTCATGAACCTTACAAATCATCAAATTCAAAATGATTCGAGTATTGACCCCAAAGCGATTGTATGGATCAATCGACACTATACACCACAACTCAAGATCTCATCTCACCATATGGATTTGGATTCGGTGCACAAAATCCCACAAATAGTCACAAATATTGATATAAGACCCTCCAAAAATTGAAAAATTTTAATTTCGAACGACCTGACACGCCGCTGGGGTCCCCACGAGCCGCCACACTCTGGCGACACATCAGCTAGCCCTACCACGTGCCTCCACGCGCCGGCAGGAGCCTGGCTCATGTGCCAGATGCGTAGCACACCTCGCAAGTGCTGCCACAAGCCTGGCGCAGCTCGGCCTATGCGTACCCACTCGAGGTGCTCGACTCATGCACCTTTACTCGCTGAGCCCTATCAGCTGAGTCAGAGACTCGGTCAAGCATGGGTCGATTAACGGGGTCAGGTCGGACCCAACCCGACCATGTCGAATCATTGGTCGGAGCGGGTCAGGCTCTGACCCGATTCGGGTTACTGCTTCACATGCCTACCTCACGCGTGAAGTCCACGTGCCCGCATGCTACCATGTGAAATGCCTATCCACGCGTGCTTCTCATGTCCCTGTGGGTCTGGATGTCTTCTTGGTCTACAACTGAGTTTTTTGACTCGGTTTTCTGAAAACCCATTTTCGGCTATTTTTTTATAGTGACTTCGACCAGAGAATATATTTGGATTTCCCAAAAACATTATGAACTCATTTATTGGGAGATTCAATCCCTAAATACAGCGAATCAAATATCCAAATTTTGGCCCTCCAAGGCATATTTGGCCCTCCACGACCTCACCGGAAAACCTAGTTTCGAACAACGACTCATCACAAAATGCATGTCAAATCGTAGATCAATGCACATGGAACGCAATTATCTCATTTATTTTGATTAAAAATCCCTCTACACGGATAGATCTAGGGTTTTAAGTTTCGAACATCCTTTAGGCCGAAAACTTTGGTTTTAATTTTAATAGTCAAAACGTGCTCCAAAATTCTGAAACAAATATATTCATGACCTACGTGATATGAGTAACGTCACGGTATATGCAGATTCACGAAAATCATCCATAATCCGAATCCCAAATTTTCAACCTCATTTTTTATACCCGAAAATATTCTGAAAATTATTTAATAAATCCAACTTTGCTTTGATACCAATATCGGATTTATATGCACATACAGATTCGGAAGCGTGATAAATATTTTCGGAATCATAAAACTCTAGGTTTTTTGGGCATAGCCCAATGAGCAGATAGCAGAAAATCCGAGAAATCACGAGTCTTGATCGAACGACCTCACCATTGGGATGATAGCCACGAAAATCGAATTATCACTGCAACACCACGACACCGCAATCGAAATCTAACGACAAAGACAGCACCGAAAATTCTCTACTCAGAATTTCTATGGCCCTCACTCTCAAGGAGATGTTTTCTCTCTATTGTGCCGTTATAGCAATGGTAGTTACTCTAGGGTTTTGTTCTAGTTTCCTTATACTCTCATAACCACAAAAAGAAGGATATTCAAATCACATCATTTACCATTTTAGAATAGAAACGTGGGATAATTCTCATTTTCCAAACATGGAAAAATGCTCCAATGTGGGCATTAATTTCGTCACCAAAACAAAAAATATTAAATGTATAAAATTATTATTATTAGATATGTAGATGGTTCTTTTTGCAAAGGGATTAAAATAAATTGATCATAACTCTTATTCAAGTTAAAAGAAAATTGAATGTCTGTTATGCCAAATTAAAAATATAAAACATAACATGAATATGAGAGATAGATAAATATGATTGTGATGCCATATTAGATAAATAGAAACAAAATAAAATGTAAAACTCTAATACTTCACTATTTTAATAAATTATTATAATAAATTAGATTTATATAAAAAAATCTATTGTTATAAATATAAAAATAGTTATTATAAATACAAAAATATAAAAATAAAGAAATTAAATAATTATCGAATTAAATCAATTCGTATATAATATATTTGATAAAAATAAAAAAAATTAAATAATTATCAAAAGAAATTAATTATTAATTTAATTTTGATATATCATAAATTTTATTAACAAATTTTACTATTTTACTATTTAAACATGTGACTATAAAATAAATTCTCTTTTAGTTTGGACCCAATTTGGGCTTCTCCAATTGCTAGGATTTTGTCCCCTCACCCTTCCATGTATACAAAATTGAGTAAGATGTTGGGGAATCTTCGAAAATTTGTTTCCTGAATCTTTGGGTTTGCGAATGCGAAGCACTTATGTTTATACTAGGAGGTGTACACCGCGCATTGCGCGGTATAAAGTATTGATTTTGACTACAAAATGAGGAGAGTTGTTTAGTGTGATTTAGTGAAATTTGCATTGGTTTCAGTTTTGAGATACGTATAAAAATATTAATATGTACATATTTAATAAATATTAACACGTATAAAATATAAACATATTAAATAACAATTCAAAACTAAAACTTATAAATATTAATAATATTGTTTTGGTTTATCATTTAATATTTTCATATTTTATATTACAATTTCATAATTTATTTTAATAAATATCAAATATCCAAATAAATTATTTTTAATATATTAAAAAATTGAATATTCAAATAATAACGTGGTACGTAGACTATGTAGCAGAACTACATAGTTCTGCTATGTAGTTCTGGAAATGTTCGTTGACGAGCATTAATTTTTTTTTTTTAAGTTCGAAAGGTTGTCCCCAAAAAAACTTTTTTTATTCTTTTAAATAAAACATATATTTAAATATAATATTATACAAATATTTTTTTTTCATTTCTAAAAAATATATTTAATACATAATATATTTAATATTAAATAAATATCTAAATATTTAAATAAAATGTTTTTTTCTTATATAATTTTTAATTAGATAAAAATATTTATAAACTTACTTAAATTAAATTATTGAATAACATAATTTTATTTTATTGTATAATATTTTTATATTTTGCATTAGGTGCAAAACTGCATAGTTTTGTACTATACAGTTTTACATGATGCAGAACTCACACAATTTAGTTTCTGCTGCACAAAACTAGGGCTCTATGTGCAGAACTTGGGTTCTGTGTGTAGAACTAGGCACGTTCTGCAGCACAGAACTTGGATTCTGTGTGCAGAACTAGGCACGTTCTGTAGCACAGAACTTGGCACATTCTGCTACACAAAACTTCCCAGGTTCTAGGCAAATTCTGCATACAGAACTTGGGTTTTGTGTGCAGAACTTCCCAAGGTTTGCGCGCAGAACATAGGTTTTGTACACAGAACTACCAATTCTGCGTGCAGAACTTGGCTTCTGAGTGCAAAACTATCTAAATTTATGTATATATAAAATTTGGGATTTTGGGAGCGATTTTAATTTTACTTTTATTTTTTTATTTTTTAGTTTATATAACTTATGTATGTATAAAGATAAATTTTTAATAAATTAATTCATGAATTTTTTAAATTTTCTCAAATGTTATTTCTAAAAGATCGGAAAGTTTGTCCTAAAAAAAATCTTTTTTTTGTTGTTTTAAATAAAACATGTCTAAACCCTAAACACAAAAAAAAATTACATATTTTTAGTATTTTTAATATAATCATAAAATTAATTCGAATATAAATTTTTTAATATAAAAATATTTTCAAACATATTTTACTTAATATTTTTATTATAATATCTATAATATTATAATATTGTAATATTTTCTCTAAATATCAAGTTATGCACTGCTAAACCATAGAACTATGTGGTTCTGCATGTGCAGAACTTGGTTCTACTGTTCTGCATAGAGCAAAACGTTCTGCACTACAGAACTATGTGGTTCTGTATGTGCAGAACTTGGTTCTGCTGTTCTGCACAGTGCAGAAGTACAGAACCATGTAGTTCTGCAGTGCAGAAGGACAGAACTATATAATTCTGTATGTGCAGAACTTAGTTCTGCTGTTTTGCACAATGCAGAACTTAGTTCTACAATGCACTATGTCTATTTTTTTTTCTTTTTTCATTTTCATTTATTTAAATTCGATCTAAATATTCTAAATTAAAATGAAAAAAAAATATCTAAATAATATTAATATATGTATAAAATCTAAAATATATAAAAAATGCATGTTCTGAGGAGATAAGTTATAAAAATTATCCAAAATATTTATAATGTCTTTTCACCACTTTTCAATTTAACACAATCTAACACGTAAAGTAAATTAATAAATTAATAGTTAAGGTGTATTTTGATTATGTTTTTAACTTGCCAATGTTGTAATAATATTTTATTATTTTTATCAATCACTTTGAGCAGAAAAAATAAAATTTGTGCGCTATACCTATGACACACTTGCTAATATTTGATAACACAAAAAAATATATATATAAAAACACAAGACAATTTTTCATTTGATGAAACCTTTTTTTTTCATAAATATAGTATTATCATATCATAAAAGTCAAAATATTCCAAATATATTTTTATACATGTTATAGTAAAAGGAACAAAAATAGCTCACTACGCAAAACTATGGAATCATGTTAGTTATACGAATCACAGTTAATTTTGTTCAACGAATTATGGAAATATTAAAGCGTATCAAGTTAGTTCTGTGTGCTAAATTTGTTTTCTTAACTTTAACGAATTATAATAAACTAATGAATTATAATTTCTAAAATAATATATATTAAATCTTTTTTTTTAATTTTAAAAGCAACCATCTCTCTATCCGATAATAGTTTTGACATCTTAGAGATGTAATTCTTCCAAAAAAATTTTAATCATCAATTTGAATTTTTTCACTACTTTGTTATTATGTTCAGTAGTTCTGTGTACTAAATAGAGTCACAACTTTAAAAATTAGATGAAATTCTCTTCATTTCCATTTAATATTTCCTTATTAGATCAAAAATTAATTATATGAAGGAAAAAATTAGAGACAGATCTCAAGACAAGGTTGGAGAAGAAGGTCAACTATAGATTGAAAAAAAAAATATAGAAAAAAAATATTAGTTGCATAATTGCACATTTATTTATATTTTTAATATAATCGTAAAATCATTTCGAATATGAATTTTTTAATATAAAAATATTTTCAAATATTTTTTACATAATATTTTTTATTATAATTTTTTAATATTATAATATTATAATATTTTCTCTAAATATCATTTATTTCAAATAATTTTGATATTTTTGATATAATTATAAAGTTTTTTAATCTAAAAAAAAGATTTGGAAAAAATATTGAAATTTTGCGCAATGCAGAACCACATCGTTCTGCATTGCGCAAAATCATGTGGTTATGCAAAACAAGTAATATTGTTATATTTTCTCTAAATATTATTTATTTCAAATAATTTTGATATTTTTAACATAATTATAAATTTTTTTAATCTAAAAAAAATATTTGAAAAAAATATTGAAGTTCTGCGCAATGCAGAACTGCATCGTTCTGCACTCCACAGAACCATGTGATTCTGCAGAATATGGTGGTTCTGTGCTTTGCAGAATCATATCATTTTTGCACTCGTGGTGCTGCACTGTGCAAAATCACGTCGTTCTGCACTGTGCAAAATCACGTCGTTCTGCACTTGGTGGTTCTCGCTGCATAGAACCACAACTGCATAGAACCACATCGTTCTGCACTTTGTGATTCTGCGCTACGTAGAACCACGTCATTCTGGACTTGAAATTAGATACGAAAAAATTTAAAAAGTTCATAAACCAATTTATTAAAAATTTATTTTTATTCAAACTCAAACTATATAAACCGAAAAAAAATAAAAGAAAAGTTAAAATCACTTTCGAAACCCCAAACTCATTTTTGTCCACCTCAACTAAGTTTTTCGGCTTCGTAAATAATTTTTTTTATTGTCTGTATATAAAGATAAATTTATATATTAAATATAAAATATTTTTATATATGAACTAAAAATTTTATAAAATATTAAATTGAATATTAAATAAATTTGGTAGTTCTGCACGTCGCAGAACTATTTGGTAATTATGCACTTCATAGAACTATCTTGGTGATTATGCACTTCTCATGCAGTTCTGTTAATTTTAATGTCTATTTGTATTTTTTAATTTAAAAATATCTGTAAATTATTTTTTACTGAGTATTTTTTAAATATAATTTTTCTAATATCGTAATATTAAATCAAAGTATTTGTATATATGCACTAAAAATTATACATAATATTAAAATAAAAATATCGATTTTCACCATACTTGGAATTTTTTTGAAATTTAAAAAAAAATTCATAATTAATACATTTATAATTACCATTTTGATATTGAATTTGTTATTTTTCATAATAATGTGGTTAAGTTAAAGGTTTAAAAAAAATCTAAATTCAATAATTCTATTTTATTCGTTAGAAACTATTAAAATGTATAACAATTTATGGTTTAGTTAAAAGACGGATTTAATTTAAATATTTAGATATTTATATGATAGAAATGAATGGTAGAAATATGGAGGTCTAATAGACAAGTGAGAACTATTTGATAGTTTTATAGTGCAGAATCTACAGAACTAGTATAGTTCTGCGTAGTATAGGACTAACATAGTTTTGCAGTACGGAACCACTTTGTAGTTTGCATAGTGGGAACCATCGTGGTTTTGCATAGTGCAAGACTACTAGAGTTCACAGAACTACTCATTGTAGAACTATTTTTTTTTTTATATAATGACATTCTTAGTAGAACTGTAGAATTGCTCCTTTCATGTAGTGACATTCTTAGCAGTAAACTACAGAACTATTCCTTTTATGTAAAACTTTTTTTATATATATAATGATATTTTTAGCAAAACTACAGAACTATTCCTTTCATAACTACTTTTTTTTATAATGATATTATTAACAGAATTACAAAACTACTCATTTCATGCAAAACTAACTTTTCCTTATTTTATAATAATATTCTTAGCAACTACTCTTTTATTTTTTTTATAATTATATTAGAACTATAAAACTCCTTTTTTTATAATTACATTTTTATATTACAATTACAAGATACTCATTATTGATTAACGGTAATGAGTTTTTTTTTTCTTTCTTACAAGTATTATTCATAAATATAAAAAACAATGTCATTTATATATTGTTAAAAGATAGGAAATGACAAAATTTATTAATAAAATATTTTATTTGATAAAAATATATACTTTTTTTTATACCAAACTTCTTGTTGATTTTTAGCCCTAAACTATTTATTAACCTTCGTCGACGAAGGTTGGATATTTCTCTATCCTCTCTTCTTTTCCCCTGCCACTCTCTCTCTCTCTCTCTCCCTCTCACTCGGTCGCTCACTCGTTCGTGTTATGTTAACTGGATTGCAGGAATTCATGGTGGTCAATCCGTATTTCGAAGCCTGCAATGGACTTCAACACAAGTCTGCAAATATACAATGCTTCATTTATTTGGCGGATTGTGTTTTTTTCTCTGAATTGAATAATTGGAGATATTGATTTGCTGGAATTTCTAATCTTTTGTTTTGCTGAAAATTGCTTGGAGTTTGCTTAACTTATCTAGCAAATCTTTGTACACTGCGTGTAGATTCCATATGTGATTTGGGCTTTTGTTACTTTCTCAACTTATGCATTTTTCATATTTGTAACAATGTCTAAAAATGCTTTCTCTGTTTCTCTCTTTCCTGGTCCAGAGTTTGGGTGGTGTAGTCCCAAATTTTAATAATAAAGAACATTTAGAAAGAGCAGTTATATTCTATTACTTTTCCTTCTTACTATAAATTTTGTTTCAGATTTGGTTGAAAGGCAATCTGTCCAAATGCATTAGAATTCTAGAGGGCTACTCTTTTTTTTTTATTATTAATTTTTTATAATGACAATATTGTAATGTTGGTAGTTATGCAATTTTCTACAAGATTTTTTTTTTCTACCTTTGGTAGTTGTAGAAAATTGCATAACTACCAACATTACAATATTGTCATTATAAAAAATTAATAATAAAAAAAATTATTTAATAAAATTGCGTAACTCTTTTTTATTTTTTAATAATTTAAACTTTTAAAAATATAAAAAATTCATAAATATTAATATTTAATTTTAAAATTTTAAAATATAAAAATTGCAAAAATTATTTAAAATTTTTAAATTATAAAATATCTAATTTAATATTTTAATCTACCAACCTCTCTCTAAATAAAAAAGAACATATCACAATCTAGAACAAAAAAAAAAAGAAAATTATACATGCCGTCAAAAATAATTATGCCTTCTAAACATAACATTACATGACATTGTATTAGTACATTTTTTCCAGATATATTTAATTTAATACATAATTTAGTTCGTATTAAATAAATATGTACATATTTACATTAAATATTTAAATAAATATCTGTATAAATATCAAAATTTAAACTACATATTAATATTTATAAGTTTTTGTTTTTGTTTGTTATTTAATATTTTTATATTTTATATTACAATTAACATTTTATTCCAAAGTCTAATTTCTATTAAATATTTAAATAACTAAACTATTTTTGATATTTTGTATATTTTACAAACTTTAAACTAAATATTAATATTTAAGTATTTTTTAGATTTAAATTATTAAATGTTATAGTTTCAAATTAATATTTACATATTTTAATTTTTACACAAATATTAATATTATTCATATATTTTTCTCTTTTAATTTAGGATACTTAATATTTCAGTAATAGTGCATGTGTATTAAAGTATTTTTATTATACATCATTTATTTCAAATCTTTTTTATATTTTTAGTATAATCATAAACTTTTTTAACAAAATTATCATTATTTTGCATATATTTAGCATTTTAAAAAATATTTTTATAGTATCACATTATAAAAAATTTTTCTGTATTATATAATATTTTAATATAACACTTTTAGATAATTTTTTAATATAAAAATATTTGAAAAAATTTTCTTTCACTTGGTACTTTTAAAATCATAATTTTTCTAGTATCTTAATATTAGTATTAAAGTAATTTTATATATGCACGAATATTCTGCATATAATAAAATTATAATATTTTTTTTGCATATATTTATTTTTTTTATAATTTTTTATAATGACATTCTTGTAATTTTGATAGTTCTGCAATAACATTCTTGTAATATTGAAGTATAGTGAAAAACTATCCACAGAACTATGAAAATGATATTCTTGTAATATTGGTAGTTTTGCAATGATATTCTTATAAATTAGTAATTTTGTAATGACATTTTTGTAATATTAGTAGTTTTGCAAAACAATGGAAATGACATTTTTGTAATATTGGTAGTTTTGCAATCGCACTCTCGTAATATTGGTTGTTCTGCAATAGTATTCTTATAATATTAGTAGTTCTACAATTGATGGTTTTACAATGTTATTCCTGTAAATTGGTAGTTTTGTGATGATATTCTTGTAAAATTGGTGGTTTTGCGATGGTATTTTTATAAATTATAGTTCTGCGATGGCATTCTCATAATATCGGCAGTTTTGCGGTGGTATTCTTGTAAATTGTAATTCTACGATGGTATTCTTGTAATATCAGTAGTTTTGCGATGATATTCTTATAAATTGATAATTTTGTGTTGGTATTCTTATAATATTGGTAGTTATGTGATGACATTGTTGTAAATTGATAGTTCTGCGATCACATTTTTGTAATATTGAAGCATAGTGAAGAACTTACAATCACCACACCACAACGTGTGTTGGTTTTTTTTTTTTTCTCTTCTCACCTCACTCCTTATTAATTTTTCTTTTTTGATATATTTGAATGATATCATTGAATTATTTTTTATTAATATTAATAAAATTTGAAATTAAGGATTTTTGAAATTAAGGATCTTAAATAGAAAATAATAACGTAATAATAAATTGATTAAAATAATTAAATAATTAAAATAATATAATATTAAATTAGATATCATAAAAGAAATTAAATAATTAAAAGAAAGAAAGAAAATCTAGTGAACAAGAAAGAAGAAAAAGAAAAGTGGAAGTTTGACCCAAAATTGCAATTGTTTAGGATATATATATATATATATATAACAAATTAATTAAAAAACTTATAAAATCAAATTTCACAGACAAAATAATTTTTTCTTTTTTGTTTTAGATAAAATATATTTCCGAAAACAGGAATTCATTTTTTAATATTCAAAACGTTAATATGAGAATTTTTTTAACATTAAAATTCTAACTTACTAGTGGCAGTGGATATATATAAGAAATATTAATATGCAATTTAAAATTTTATAAGAATAAAAATATTTAAATATCTAATGTAAATATGTACAGAACTATCATACATGCAGAACATACCTTACTACTTCCTATCATGTAGAACTACCTATTTTTTATAATGATATGCTTGTAATAATACAATCATGCAGATCCATTATGCATACAATCATGAAAAAAATGACATATCTTCTGCGCAGCACAGAATCACATCGTTCCGCACTGTGCAGAACCATGTGGTTATGTAGAACATGGTGGTTCTTGGCTGTGCAGAACCACATCGTTCTGCACTTTGTGTCACGCCCTGAATCGGGGTCATGAACAGCCGCCCATTGCCCTGGATGCCGGCTACATTTTTATGGAAAATCGAACAGAATCTCCCCATATTTCTGAGATCTCCCATATACAATTTACCCTGTAATATTCACAACCATCTTGTGAATTTAATAAAAGAGTCATCCCGGCCTCACAACCATTAACCAAACCATAGCCGACAGTCAGGACAACACAAGACTGTAAAAATTTATTGCAATTCTAGTTACAGACCTCTACTGTCATGCTAAACTAGAGTATGAGCAGCCGCCACACTGAGTAGAGCTAAATGCTTATATATATGCACAATAAATTCCCAAGTTAACATTTTAAATACATATATGTGTCTCAATACAAGTGAACCGAGTCAATATGAGAATTTTTTGAATAAATGTCCATAATTATACAGTCATCCCAGAAAATAAATAGATGAATACATTGATCAAACTAAAATTTCCAATAATCATAACGGAAGATATGGTAACATCCATACCCAAACCCGATACTATCAAGTCTACGTCACAAGTATGAAATCATAAAATTTTTCTTCAGCCCGAGACTAATCCTGTGGGAAAGAAAATGAGGGGTGAGTATCTATGGGGGAATACTCAGCAAGTGGAGTGATTGATATCGTGCTATCAATATCGATGGTGAATTTGGAGTATCAAAGCATGTAACATAATATTGAGTGTGCGAAAATAACGTATTATTTCAGAGTAAAACATATCTCAAGGCACACATCAGAAAATAACATATGCATCAATTCATATATCAAATCATATATGTAAAGCCGGCCAAACAAATAATCCCGATAATGGTCTACCTCGACCAAGGACAGGCGCATTGGGGGTTTTCACTATATAAATATCAAATAATAGCTCTCTACCCCAATGTTGGTCATTGACTACTCCAACTAGTCTGTAAATAATAATCATAATACGTATTTATAGTCGGCCATGCATGGTGTCCCGCCCAATACTAGATAGAGGTAAACTCACGTCCTCCCCGATGAGAGTCAACCTGGGACACCTGACGATCTGACAGATACCTCCGACCGAAACGTATCCAGGCACAAGGGGTGCCTCTATCAAATGTCCTTCGTAGTTACGGAATGTTATAGGAAGTATATCACCATATCATCAAATCGGCTGGGCACGTAGCCCCATGCACCACATCATCACATCAGCCGAGCATATAGCCCCATGCATCGTAACATAACGTCGGCTGGGCGTATAGCCCAAATAGTATATATAAATCCATTTAAAACTATGTATCAATACAATGGAAGCATTAAAACATGTCAATATGTCAAAAAATGACACAGTATCCGGATATCAAACTCATGGATGCAAATCAATAAAATCAACAATTGGGATACTCCAATGGTCACAAAAATATATCTATCAAAATCTAAAAATTTAGTTTTCACACGTATAGAAATCATGTCGTTTGAAAATTGGTAAAACATGATTTGTCAATCCATAGTAGATGTCAAAGTCCCACTCGCCTTTCTAGGGAGGGTGATCACTCCCTATTTTTAAAATAAATCCAATCTGACTTCTTGAGTCTCCAAAAAGATCAATCTAATCAGATCATCACAATTTAATATCAAATTTTCAAGTATTATAAAGTTTATCCATTTTCCCTAAATTTGTACAAATCTTAACTTTTCAATTTATAAATACACTCTAATATTATCAGTTGCATTTCATTTATAAACAATTAATGTACTTTTAAACCAAATCAAATTCAACCCTAAAACCACTCAAGATCAGAAATAAGTTTTAAAATAAATAATTTTCCTATAAGATGGAAAATTTTTAAAAAATCATACACTTTTCGATTCTCACACAAATGTTTCAAGGCATATGTCATTTTCAAGGTATAGGAGCCCATTTTCATAATACTAGATCGTATTTAGATTGCCTATGAGCAGAACAATTTATAATGAGAAACGCTGCATCAACTCTTGAACTCAAATCCCAATTTTTGACTATTTTCATGCATAGGTCAATTTAAACTCCAAGGGAACTATTCTAATCAACTTAATTTGATTCTATCATCATGAATAGTCTCATTTTATATAAACTCCTACACTTAACCTAATGAACCACATACAATGTCGAAAATGCTTTCTATTCGAATCTAGTTTATATTCTAGCATATACAAGATTTCTTATCCTAAATTTACCCTAAATTCAATAACCAAATCGAATGGGTTTGAAATCCCTCACCTAGGGTTTTCTCGGAGAGTAGACTTTCGTCCAAATATCTTCTTGATCACTCCAAAATCTGTAATACTCCCTATCAAGACAAAATTTATTAGTTAGGTCATAAACACTTAGATCAGAATCAAAACCCTAAATCAGTTACCTGCGCAGAGGTTCGTGGGCTGTCACGGGCTCACGGGCTGTCGCGGGCTCGCGAGTCAGCAAACTGGCGGGCCGCAATGGGCTTCGGGGGGCATCAGTGGGCTTCGTGGGCCACAGTGGACTTCACGGGCCGCAGTGGGCTCGCAGGTTGCGCGCTAACTGGCTAGTATGCGTGCACAAGTGCGCTCGTAAGCAGGCCCGCGCTCGGGGACTGGCTCGCACTCGGGGACTGAGGCACTCGCTAGCAAGCTGAGGCATGCTCTCTCGAGAGGATCACGCGCTATGTTCGCGCTGTGCTCATGCGGGGAGGATCGCGCAGGGGCACGATCATGCTCGCGCTGGGTAGATCGCGCAGGGGCATGCTTGGCTCACGTTGGGGAGATCGCGTGGTGGCGGAAGGAGTTGCAGTCGCGCTCGCAGAAGGTCGGTGCTCATGGGAAGAAGGAGCAACGGCAGTGAAGCCAGCGGCGGCGATGGGTGGTGGGTTCGGGCGAAGCCGAAAAGAGAGAGAGAAACAGAGTGAGGTAAAGAGAGAAGACAAAGGGGGTGGTCGGCTAGGGGGTGATGACAGTACCACCGGTGAGCAGTAGAAAGGATGGCGGAGGAGAGGAAGGGCGGCTGTGTGTGCGGTGGAAGGAGAGAGAGGTGGGAGGAAGATGAAGAGACAGGAGAGGGAGAGATTAGGGCTAAAAGCCCTAATCCCAATTGGGACTTATTATGATTGCGAACACGAAAACTTAAAATATATCCAAAATTTTAAATTAAATACCCCAAAATCAAAAATCATTATAAATAAAAATTTTTCTCTATATATATGTGTATATATATATATATATATATATTTCAAAACTAGTACACTTGTACGAATATCGCAATATCGGTGTTACACTTTATAGTTCTGTTCAGTGCAGAACCACCCGTTCTGTACTATGCAGAACTATGTGGTTCTGTGCAATCCAGAACGTTCTCCACTGTTCAGTTCTGCACATTAAGTTTAGAATTATAGAATTAGTTGTTGACATTTTTATAATTGTAATTTTTACAAATTATATTTTAACTATACACATTATTTAAATATTTAAAAAGTGATTTAACATTAAATATCCTAAATTAAAATAAAAAATATTAGTATAATATCAATATCTGTGTAAAATATCTGTAATGCCTCCCTCAATGATTTTTTTATGGACTAAATTTGTAAAATTGATTGTTCCAAACACAAGAAAAAAAGAAGCCAATTCATATTACAAAAAAAAAAAAAAAAAAAAAATCTCAGAAAATGCTCCCAATTTTGTGGAAAGCCTAACCAACATCTTCATCTTTTTTTAAACTCATAAATAATAAAAATTTTAAAGTATAAAAATAGAAAAAAAAATTAATTATTTATATAATATAAGAAACAATAATTTGAGGGAGGGGGCGTTGTGGATGAAAGCCGCAGAACTTGAAGTTTTGCACTACAGAACTTGGTTCTTCTGTAGTGTAGAATAAGATGCAAAACTTGGTCATTCTGCACTGCAGAACAAGGAAGTTCTGGAAGTAGAACTTCAGTGCAAAAACTAGTTCTATGCTGCAGAACTATGCAGTTCTGCTAGTTCTGCGGTTCTGCACAATGCAGAACTTAATTCTGTAGATCACTATTCTTTTTTTTTTCTCTCTTTTCATTTTCATTTCTTTAAATTCGATCTAAATATCTTAAATTAAAATGAAAATAAATTTCTACATAATATTAAAATATATATAAAATCTAAAATATATATAATAAAAATGCATGTTCTGAGGGGCTAAATTATAAAAAATATCTAAAATATTTCTAATGCCCTTGTCGACGAATTAATTTTTTTAGGGACTAAATTATAATATTTTACAGTTTTACACCGCAAAACGTGTAGAACTTAGTTCTGAAGTGTAGAACTTTTTAAAACTTTCAATTTTTTTCAATTTAACACAATTTAACACATAAAGTAAATTAATAAATTAATAATTAAGATGTATTTTGATAATGTTTTTAATAATGGCATTGTTGTTGCATAAGAAGGTTTTTTTTAATTTTTTCTACCTTTGATAGTTCTGTAGAGAACTCTGCTCCATTTTTTTTTTACTTTTTAATAATTTTTAATAATGGTATTGTTGTAATATTAATAACTCTCTTTTTTATTTTTAATAATTTTTTATAACAGCATTCTCTTTTTTTATTTTTTATTTCTCAAAATTTTTTTATAATGCTTTCCTTGGTAACTTTTTATATTTTTTAATATAATGATATTTTTGTAATATTGTAACTCTTTTTTATTTTTTAATAATTTAAACTTTTAAATATTAAAAATTCATAAATATTAATATTTAATTTAAAGTTTTCAAAAAATAAAAATTTTAAAAATTAATTTAAATATTTAAATATTTATATAATATTAAAAGTAATTTGAAAAAGTAAATATTATAATCAACACTTCATCTGAGTCAAATATCAAACCCTAAATTAAATATTGTTTATCTTCAAAAATGCAGAATAGTTCTGCAATTTGCAGAATTACCTTTGTAGTTCTGTACATCACAGAACTACTTAGGTGGGAGGTGGGGAGAGAGAAAAAGAGAGAGGGGGAGACGTGGAGAGAGAGAGTAGAAGGAGGTAGGAGGGAGATGGGGAGAGAGAGGGGGAGACGGAGAGAGACGAACGTATGCATTTAAATAAAAATCTTGTGTGTAGTTCTTTTTTTATAATATTATGAAAATATTAAAAAATAAATTAAAATTATATCATTCAATAATTTAATTTAAGTAAACTTTTAGATATTATCATATAAATTAAAATTTTATAAGAATAAAAACATTTAAACATTTAAATATTTAAATATTAACATAATTGTGTAAATATTATCATATAATTTAAATATTTGTATAATGGCATGCAGAACTATTTCAAAGTATTCAGAGCTACTTAATGCAAATAAAGAACATCTTTTTTTTTTTTTTGGCATGCAAAACTACTTATTTGTTTATTTGTTTTGTCTACATTATTGTTCCAGAAAAATTCAATTTCCATTCACAATCACAATACATAAGAATACAATCTCCTCCTACTTTATTTAGCAATAACTTAGTTCTATTTTCTAAAAAGTGTGTTTTATATAAATGGTTAATAATTTGTTTCAAACTTTCTTTTAGGGACCAACACATAGAAAATTTAATTCATTAATTGCTTCATTACCTTGATACACAAATTGCATTTTCATTTCTCGTAGAACATGTACCCTAACTTTGTTAGAAAAAGTGCTTGTACTCAATTCAAACACGAGATACACTGTGCAGAGTGCATAACTACTAGTGCAAAACTACTTAGTAGTTCTGTAATTCTTTGCGTTGTGGAATATTTTTTTTGTTGGGTAGTTCTACACTATGCAAAATTACCGGTGCAAAGCTACTCAGTAGTTCTATAGCTCTCTACGCCGTGAAATATTTTTTTTGTTGCTTCGTCTTAATAAATTCAACACAAAATATCATTGATAGTAACAAAAATTTTAGTTCTTAGATTTATCGAATATTTTCTATCATATTATTTTAACTTTAAAATATTATTAATTAAAAAATATTATTACAAAATTTCTACATCCGTGTTTGTACTCGGGTTTCGAACATGAGACGCATTTTGACAGTTCTACACTATGCAGAAATCAGTTCTATAGTGCAGAACTTAATTTTGCAGTGCAGAACTTAATTCTGTAGCACTTTACTTCTGTAGTTTTGCAGTACATGCAGAACTTAGTTCTGCAGAGTCCTGCATGTTCTACAGTGCAGAACCAAAGAACTACAAAGTTCTGCATAAAACTAGCAAAACCAATGTTCCGCACTGCAAAACCACACTTTTGCAAAATCACGGTTCGGTTGTTCCATGAAATAGTAGTTCTATGATTGTAAAACCACTGAACAATTGTTCTGCGAAATAGCAATCACAATTCTGCGAATTCACAGTTCTATGAAATTATAGTTTTTCTACGAAAGAACTGACTGTAGTCCCGTGGTTTTGTGATTGCATTTCTGTGATTGCAAAATTACAGTTTTTTGATTGCCAAACCACAATTTTATTAACCAACTCAAAAAACTGTATCAGAAAGTAAAAGAAAAAACTTTTCAAATAGATGAAAAACAAAATTTGCAATAAATAACGTAACCAAACACAAAAACCTCAACCGAGCAAAGCAATGAAATCCCACCAAACACACATCAATAACCGATTTAGTAACTTAAAAATAGTCATCAACTGAGCTATAAAAAAATCCAACCAAAAGAACAAACTCTACATTGATATTTAAATCAACTATTCTCATATATATATACAAAATACAGAAATCACATATACAGAAATGCTAAATCGTAAACGGTTCTTTACAATCAACAAGAAAACCGAATTTCCCAATATCACATACTTATAAACAAGAAAAGTAAGCACAAGTTTTTATAGGATCACTTCCATACACCATATCATCATCATAAACAACACCATTCTCCAGGAGCTGTAAAAATAAAAAAAAAAAAAAAATCCTTCAGCGGTAAACATGAAAAGTAACAAAACAAATGCTAAGCAAAACAAATGTTTAGAAACACAAACCTTCAGAATAGAGGAATTACCACTATACAGCACAATCATCATCGTTAGACATACTACCTTCCTCAACAGGAACAAAAAAAAGTAATATTTTTAAATTAGAAATAAATATGAAAAGCAGCAAGCAGAATAAAGTAGAATAAAGTAAATATTTAGAAATAAGAAAGACAAACACAAATCTTCATAGCAGAGAGCAATCCATAATGAGCAACTGAATGTTTCCATTTGCCCCACTTAGAGAGTGAGAGTGAGTAAGAAACAGAGAGCACAACTGTCCATTTTTATAATAATTAAAAAGATCACACTACTTTATCTACACGACAAATAAAATGAGAAGAGAAAATCTAATACACAGAAGACAATGAGTGCAAAAGGAATGACCTTATCTATTTTTTTCCCAAAAGCAGAAAAGTAGTTAAATTGACAGAAATATCCAAACTCTCAAATCATTACAGGAGGGAAGTAAAAAGTCCATTCGAAAAAAAAAAGGACAAAAAAATAAATTATTTAAAGGTTCTTCCAATCATTACAGACATGCCTCTTATGAAATCAACAAAATCTATCATTAATATATCTGAAGATGAAAATGAGTGATGGCAAGGGATTCTTGATTTATATGATAAAAATAAAAATTTTAAAAGATATTAAATGAAGGTGAAGTTGAAGAAGGAAAAAAAAACAGACCACGTTAACTCTACCTCACCAATCACATTCTGCCAATTGAAGCACGACGAAATCGAGATGGAGAGAGACCTTTCGAGCTTATATCTATATGGTTAATAAATTCCCCTCTTCTCCGCAGCCACTCTATCCTCGCTTAGACTCTTCTCTCTTCTTCCTCCATTTCTCAATAACAGCTATCAGACAGAGAGATCCCCTGCTTTTCCACATGACTCTCGTTTCTTCTTCTTCCTTCATTTGTCGAGAACCGCTAGAGAGAGAGAAAGAGAGAAAGGAAGCTATGTGTGGAATACTCGCTCTCTTCGGTGTCGTTGACAACTCTCTGGCCAAGCGCTCGAGAATCATTGAACTCTCTCGCACGTTTTCATTTCTTTCTTTCTGGTTTTCATTTTGGTGTGCTTATTGCGCTTGTGAGAGAATCTTAGAACTACATTTTTTTTCTTTTTGAAAATTCGTGATTATTGTAAATGGTTTTGTTACAAATAGTCGAGATTGATTGATTTTTCCTTCTTTCCTTGGAAAGATTGGTTTTCGCTTTAATAGGGCATTGGAAATGTGAGAATCTGATGCATGAATGAGAGAAATTGGTTAATTTTGATGATTTTATGAGAAATTTTCGAGATTCGTTTTCAGAGAAGCTGAATGGAGAAGGATGAATGAATGACATTCACTGATGATTTTGTTTGGTTGGATTTTTTGCAAATTACTCAAGTTGGCTAAGCACAAGTGTAATATATTAGGTTGCTTGATCTTGATTACTTTCCACAGTGGCTGATGCCCAAATGGAATTTTCATCTTCTCCCAACTTTGTGACATCCTTTATTACAAATCTCAGGACTCTTAAATGTTTGTTTATGCGGCGCATTATTCAGATTCAGTAATAAGAATGTAGAATAACATGAAGAACAAGGCTGCCACTTGTTTACACTTTATGATTGCCCTTGCTGCTTTTAAAGTGACTAGGGAACATATATGGGTAAAATTAATATGAGTTGTTAGAGAATTGCTCCCAATTCGTGTACTGCGTCTTGCATGTATCCGATCGATTTGAATCATTCTGAAGCTCTGAAATTGTTTAATAGATAAGAAGAGTGTATACTTTTCATTCTCAAGGGCCTTCTGATGATTTTCAAATAGGAATTAGTGAAAGAATCAATGGGGTCATTCACTATTTTATGTGAACTCGGTAAACTCAGTTTGCCCAATTGTACTGTATTGACGGACGTGGATACCATGAAGAGTTCTTTGTGGAGAATTTAGTCTAAAATTTAATTTATTTGCTTTGAGATAAATGACAGTCTAACTCTTTTCTGTCTCATATTCTGCATGTATAATTTTTTTTTCTCTACTCTTATTTTTATAACTTCCCAAAGGGTTCTTATTCCAAAGCGTTCTTATCTTTTCTGTCCCATATACTTTTAGACTGGATGCTTCATTTATGTCATTATTGATTTTGAAAATGCAGGTTGAGCCCCCGTGGTCCTGATTGGAGTCGCTTGCATTGTCATGAGGACTTCTATCTTGCCCATCAAAGATTGGCTATTGTTGATCCTACATCTGGAGATCAACCTTTGTACAATGAAGAAAAAATGTTGTTGTCACGGTGAGAGACTCTGTTTCGGTGGATGGTTGGTGTTGATTTGATAGTGTTTCCTTATAGGCTGCAAGGTTTTTAGAATTCCTATTCATATCTTTCATTGCTTTCATAGATCATTCCTCGTAGACACGTGAGGTTATGTGCTATCTTGTAAACTCGTATTGGAATGTATTTCTAATCTTGTCCAACTGCACAATCAAATATGAAAAGAGTAACTTCTTAATCACCTACCTTTTTTCCTTCCTTATTTGTGATGCAAGGCATTTTAAGGATTAGTAATGCATATTATTAAAGAAGGATCATGCTAACAAACTGATGTACTTAATTTTTTTTCTTTTAATTTTTCCTTTTGTATTTGAACACCGAATCTTGTTTATATTGACAAGCCAAAAAAAGCCTCTCAAAATGGGATGTGTAATGGTTCATAACTTCCCAGTTGAATCAGCTACTGATGATTTGGGGGGTGGGGGAGAAAGTGAATGTTGGAGAGATGAATTTGAAGGAAATGGGAAGTGTGAAGTTACTATATTTTTTTTATGCATAACACCTATTCTTTTCCTTTAGATCATCTCTACAAAAATTAATATATATATATATATATATATATATATCTCTAATTTAGGGCTATTTACAAAGTAAAAAGTATGACAGATTTTGAGAAATTATAAGCATTGCTTCTGTTTAAAATAAGAGAAGATTCACAGTATGTAATAAAATAAAACTTTTAACTTGGGTGGAGATGTGCATTATGGGCTAAAGTTTCTTTCTCTCTCTCTCTCTCTCTATACTGATAGGGAACAAGCAATTTATTTTGAATCATATCCACAGTATTCTGTCTGTACACCTAGAGGTAAAAAAAAACTCTAAAGAAATAGTTACATCTCTATGAGAGTAACATGTCAAATCGAAAGCCAAAGGCCATTGGTGTTAAACCAAAAGTAGAGTTGAATAATTGTAGAGGTGGAATCATGGAAAATAAAAGTTTTCTCATTTCTACCATGCAGTGGAGCTGTAAAGTACATTTTATCAATGCACGTCATATGTTAAATTGCTTATTCAATGAAATGTCTTCTAGTGCATTGTGATATATTTAGTACACTATTTCATTCACCTTGATTTGCACGTAACTGAATTTGACTTGCCTTGATAATTTATCTTCTTTTAGGTCAATGGAGAGATATATAATCACAAACGACTGAGAGAAAAGCTGACCAATCATCAGTTTCGCACTGGAAGCAATTGTGAAGTGATTGCCCATCTTGTAAGTAATTTAAAATTGCTATTGTTTTCAGATTCCACTGTCAATATTGTATCAATTACAGACGTTTATTGCCATGGTTCTTACTAAACATGTTCTGTAATTGTTGAAAGGCAAACAAATCGAAGCCATTTTTCCCCATATTTTCTGGAATGATGCTTTTCCTCTTCTTTCATCAGTAAATAGCTTAAATAATTTGATTTCCAGTATGAAGAATATGGTGAAGATTTTGTGGACATGTTGGATGGAATATTCTCCTTTGTTCTTCTTGACACCCGTGACAAAAGTTTCATTGCAGCTCGGGATGCTATTGGTTTTACGCCACTATACATGGGATGGGGTCTTGAAGGTAGGTAAATATGACTTGGTCTATGTTATTTAAACCCGCTGTCATGATTACTCTTGATTGGTGTTTTGATATGACTCTTTCTTTGGTTGATGTGTGATATGTTTTCGTTTGCTTATCAATATTTTCTAGTCCTCAGTGGGCAAAGCCAGTGCAAAGAAGGTGTTGAAGCTTTTATTCCTAAAGAAGTCAACTTGGATCTTAGCATTTCATATGAATGTTTAAATGAACAGAATGTAGATGCAACGCAAATAGGTGGATTATGAAATTTAAATCATCAGCTATGATATTAGAGATGCTGCTATAAGCAGCTGTGTTTTTTTTCATTCATTTTTCATGTCTATTTGAGCTTTGAAAGTTTTGGCCAAGTGTTTGTGGCTCCGAAATCTAAATTACTGTACATTATTATCTTGAGTCTACTGAGATCTCTAGTGATGAGAAGTGGACAACAAATAATATATTGCATCAAAGCAGCTTCTATACTTCATACAGTGAGGTTATTTTGATCCCATCAGTTATAGAATTCTTACTACTGTCCCCATTATTGCCTTTTGTGCATCATTGTAGAATAATAAATGTGAACGGCACATGACCTCCAAATGCCCTTCTACCTTTTCAGAAGACAAGAGGCATCCTCTCTCCTGTTCTCATTCTCACGTTTATGTCTTGCATGATAATTCTTCATGTTGGGGTCCAAATCGTATGCCGCTACTATTGCTGATTTTGATACTGTAGATTGCTATGCTGCACAACTGTAAAATTGGCACTCATCAATCTGACCAGTCGAGTTGTGCACATATCTTATTTTAGTTAGTTCCTGCAAAGTCATGGATGCCAATGGCGTTCAGCCTTGCTTTAACTTGAAATTTGCTCCTAACCAATGCTGCAATGTATTATAAAGCATTTCCAGCTCAATAGTGAGTATGTCATAAATGCATTACATTCTTTTGGATATTCCAACATGATACAGTTGCAACATTCTGGTTAACTGTAAAAAGTAAAGTTTTTCTAAGAGATGATATACACAGATGTCAATGTACATAGTGCACACCATATCAGTACAAATGAGCTTTTAATTTGCACACTCAACATCGTAGTCTGTCAGAAAGTATCTTCAAAAAAAGAAAATAATCTGGATTATCTATTATGATATAAAAGACATAGTTCCCCATTTACATCATCTCCTAGAGATAAACATCCAAATACTATTTGTTGTATGCTATTTTCCTTTATCTTTTTGGTTGGGAAAAGCAAGGAAAAGAAATAAGAAAGTTCTATTCCCACAGCTTACAAAAACAAGGATTCTCAATTCCCTAAAAACTCCTATCATGCTCCCTGCAAACCAACCAAAACAACGATAATGGGAGTATACTAAAAATGTTCCTTTTTGTTATACTAATTTCAAAATGCCTCTAACCCTATAATATTCCCCAAACGGCTTGAAGACACCCAGTGATTGACCAAGATTGAAAAAACATGCCCCCACAAAACCTGCAGGGTAAAGGAGCTCAACCTGTCTCATGTATGCATGATTACCATTTCATTACATCATGGACAATTCAATAGTTCAGTCCATCTAGCAGCAAACTGTCAAAAAGCTTTTGGAGCACATTTATTTTTTCAACTGGTGAGCAATAACAAATTGTAGGGTCCTCCAAAAGTGCTTCGTTATCTTTTAGTTTATTTTTCTTAAGGCTACAAACAAGGGCCATTTGAGTATGAATTTGCTTTTTATTTTGAGATTGCTAGTAAAGTGGCCTTTCAATAGTGAGACAGCATTAGTCTTTGTTGATGTAATGTGGCCACTCCATCTTTAGATTTTTGGTCCTTGAGAATATAACTTGCTTAATAGTTTACTGTTGTTTTATTAACAGAAACTTGTCTGTTTGTGGCATTCAATCATGAGATACTCATGTAATATTTGACCTTTATATTCTATTTGTGTAGGATCGATATGGTTTGCTTCAGAGATGAAAGCCTTGAGTGATGATTGTGAACAATTTATATCTTTTCCTTCTTGGACATATATATATTCTAGTAGACAAGGTACATGTATATAAACATTGTAAATATGGAAGTTTTATCACGGTAATCTAATGATGTGCTGCTTTCTCTAAATCTTTTGAAAACCTTGTACATGTTGGCATCATCCCTTATTCTAGAAGTCAGAGATCATTATTCAAGTATGCTAATTTTGGGAGGAAGTGGAACAATATGCGGACATTCTTTTCTCCTGTGAAATTTATTTCATCAATCAGTGAAATTCATATCTTGAGGGGGATGAGAAATTTGAATTGTTGACCTGTCGTGAGTTTTTGGTTCTGCTCCAAATCAACATAGTCATTCACGAACAAGTTTCAGATTCTCTACGGCTCAATATTTAGTAATTAAGCCAAGCTCTAGCCTCAATTTAGGACAACATATAGTATAAAAGCAAACTTGAGCACCCAACACTTGACTTGTTTGGGATCATGTCAAACAGCTTGTTTGAAGGTTCTTCCTAATAATACTTGCCATTTATGGATACAAATTTTAAGTATTCTTTAGTCATTTATGTTAATTTCAAGATGGAGTAACATTTGTTCAATATGTCTGGATAAATGAAAAATATGAATTTACAAAGAATGATATAAAATGCATACAATACCCTCATCTTGTTGGAACAAGTCAAAATAAGCACGAGGGTTTAGTAAAAGAAAATAAAAGACTTTGTTGTTATGATTGATTTTATAGAAATGCATGCAAATTGGTTTGTAAATGTAGCACTATCTTCGAAAATTGTTCATGAATCGCCCTATGCTTTAAAGAATGATAAAAAGTTAAAAGACAGTTCTTGTGGGGTGTGCGAAAGTGTTGTGTTTTACAGGGTGTTGGACACGGAAAAGTGTCCACCCTTTATAGTTTGTATGATGTGCAAGAGTTCACCCTCAGGCACTCTAATGATCAAAGAAGGGAGAGTTTTCTCTCAATTAGTGCCTGGGGCAAGCACTTACTGGCTGGTATTTCAACACCTAAATTTCGTACGATTGTCCATGATTATTTTAGATAAAACAAATTCTTGCTTGTTGAAGGTACTGCAGCACCTTGCAGCAGCTTGAGTATGGCACACATTACTTAACATGCTCCTATTATTTATAAAACTGATTTTCAGAAAAGACCATGTGCATCTTTTTCCTCAATATGCTTTCAAGCCCTACTTATGGATTCAAATTTCCATAGCCCAACTCATCCATCTCTCTCTCTCTCTCTCTCTCTCTCTCTTTATCTTTTTTCTTTTAACGGTTACAGGAGGGATTAGGAGGTGGTATAACCCCCAATTGTATTCAGGAAGCATTCCTTCAACTCCATATGAGCCCCTACTTCTGCGTGAGGCCGTTGAAAGGGCACGATCTGAAATCTCCGTGCTTTTTCTATTATCTTGGTTCTGTTTTCTGCATTAATAAATTCCAAATACATTTGATGTTGATCATTAGAAAGCAAATGCTAGTTATCATATTAATATCTCCTTTTAAACTTCTTCAAAAACCGGTGGAAAGATATGTGGCTGCTTTGCCTGATGATTTATAAGGCCTCCAGAAACATAGTCAAAGTGGACGGACATACATACATTCATACATACCCATATATGTATCCTTTTGTTTAGATTTTGATGGCTCTTCTTATGGTTATGTTTCATTTGATAACCATTTTATGACATGAGAAGAATTACTAGGCTGAGCATAGAAATTGCAAATCAGAGGATACGACACCTTTCTGGAAAATCTGGGAAAAGAGGAAAGAACCAAAAAAAAAGGGAAAGGCTTTCCAATCACTATGCCCTCCAATAGCCCGATAATGTGCAACCATGGTTTTCTGTAGGAAGTCAAGGGCTCAAGCCTCCCCTTTCCATCTATGATTAAGTTATTCTTTAGATCATCTTACAGTTGTCCCCATTTTATCCGGGCTGTGATGAAAAGCCTAATGACCAATGTGGACATAGTGAATAAGCGTGTGTGTGTGTGTGTGTGTGTATAGACGCGCGCGCATTCTTTTTGTTTAGATTTTGATGGATCTTCTATGGTTATGTTTCATTTGATTTCCATTTTATGACATGAGAAAAGAATTACTAAGCTGAACATAGAAATTGCCAATCAGAGGATACGATAACCTTCTGGAAGAATCTAGAAAAAAAAAATGGAAAGGCTTTCCAATCACAATGCCCTCCAATAGCCCCATAATGTGCAACCATGGTTTTCTGCAGGAAGTCAAAGGCTCAAGTCTCCACTTTCCATCTATGATTAAATTACTCTTTAGATCATCTTACAATTGTCTCCATTTTATCCGGGCTGTGATGAAAAGAATAATGACCGATGTGCCGTTTGGTGTTCTTTTGTCTGGAGGACTGGACTCTTTAATTGTTGCTTCCGTGGATTCCCGCCATATGGCAGAATCAGAAGCTGCTTGCCAATGGGGTTCACAACTCCATACCTTTTGCATCGGTTTGAAGGTCATAAATCTCATTCCCTAAATTGTACCGTTATTTGCCTTGATTTATCCTTTGATGTTCCACAAACCCAAAAATTTGGAATCTATAGGAGTTATAATTAAATTGTTGCTTGAATGATGTCCATTTAATTGTTCCCTGAATTATTGCTCAGCTTCAATCTAATTTTTTTGACTTGACTTCTCAGTAGGTTGTAGAATATATTCTAGGTGTATTCACTGTACCTAGTATTGTGTTATATTTATTTCGTATTGAAATATTAATTAGACCATCAGAAAATCGAGACTTCTTTCATTCTAAAAATCCTTCTTAACAAGAAAAAAAAAAAAAAATCCCAAAGTTTCCTCATCCAGCACAATGAGATGTTGCCAGTGAAATTGTCTGGATCTAGTTTCAGAAGTGCCTTTCTGTTCAAGTTTTGAGCTACTTGTTCCGGATATATTTAGATGAGGTGGAAATGTTGTATGTAACATAAAGGAACCTTTTTTTTTTGTGAGGAAAATAAAGGAACCTTTTAGACAAGAGACGTGTACCGAATTAATAAAAAAAAAAAAATTTAATGACCCGAAAAGGAAATAATTTTCAGAAATAACCCATATTTATCACGGATTCAACACGCGACAAGACCAGGTGGCAGCGTCCGGATGGCGTCTCGTTTTCAAGACACGTCAAGCCCTATCACGTCTTCAACCCGTGACAAGGCCCGCGTGGCCTAGCCCGCAGGCCAACGGGCCGACCCACGGGCTAATGTGCCCAACTCTTTTTCTCTCCTTTTCTCTTATCTTCTCTCTTCTTCTCCCACGATGTATGCATGTTGAACCGGTGATATTCATGATCAGAAACGAAAATGTTTTAAATATTTTTTATTATTTTTAATATTACTCATCCGTATTTCTCATAATAAAAATACCAAAACAAAAAGAAATCGACTAGAAAAATATAAAATAAATGAAATAAAAACATTCAAAACAAAAATACCTTAATGAAGAAGGAAGAAAGTGTTCTTAAATCTCTACGTAAACCCGCTTGACTTTAAATTTCAAAAAATAAGTTGAGCGGAGTATAAAATCAACAGTTGATCAACCCCACCACTTCCTTCTACCCGGTCTGAGAGAGAGAGAGTATTAGAACATGAAAAATATAAGAAAATGTAGAGAGGGAAAGACATCATTTACTTACCTCAGGCACGGTTCGTGGGTGGGACCCAATAAAGCCTTTCATTTATCTAACGGGCCATCCCAAAATATTAATAAAACAATGATGCGTCTTTTCGGGCCCCACTCGCGAATTGTTGTTTAATTAAAAAAAAATAGAGCTAAATTAAGGCAAAACGTGAATTCCTAAAACACGCATTCCAATCAAGCCAGCTTATGATGCTCTGACAAATTATACTCTTACTCATGCACGGACAAATACCCATTTATTCTATGGCTTTTCTCAGCTCTCTCTCTCTCTCTCTCTCTCTCTCTCCCTGCCGGTCATAGCTTTTAGGGAAAGAACTCTACAGTAGTCTAATAACTGTTTTTTAGTTATAAATAAAAATAAATTATTTCTTAAAACGTATTTATTTTAAAGTATAATAACACCAGATAAAGGATACAATTTTACTATTGATGCCTCGTATGCGAGGTTATATGTTTTATTCTTTTTCATAATATAAATTTCACAAATTTCAAATTTATGTATCAATTAATTATGGGGGTCAATATGGTATTTTCATTTGGAGAGATTGGCAAATAGAGAAAACGCTCTGGGAAGGGGAGTGGAGGTGTGAGCGGAGAGGTCGTGTGAAACTGGTTGGAAAGTCGGAAGAGAACCTACCATGTGTCATGCATGCATGGGGCATATCATAGGGCCATAATCATAACCCTTCAACTCCCACACTTAATGACTCATTTCTCTCTCTCTCGATCACCATAACATCAACATCAGAAATTGTGTACCGGGAGAAGCAATGTAGAAGCGGAATACCTTGCTATGCCACGGCGTACATTAGCCTCACTACCAACCTCCCCGCATTCTCTGATTAGATAGAAGTGATAGGGTTGATCAATTATCGATTTTATGTTCTGTTCAACTTATTTTTTGAAATTTGAAATCAAAGAGGGTTGTATGGGTATTTAAGGACACTTTCTTCGTTCAGGTGTTTTTCTTTTGAAGGTTTTTAATGACACTTTCTTGGTATTTTTTTGTGAGATATACGGATATAATCTTAAAAATAATAAAAAAAATTAAAATATTTTTATTTATGATCATAAATATCGCGGGTTCAACGTGCATGTCGCGAGAGAAGGAGAGAAGGAAGAGAGAGAGAGTTGGGCACATTGGCCCGCAGGTCGGCCGGTTGGCCCGTGGGCTGGGCCGTGGCAGGCCTTGTCGCGGTTTGAAGACATGACAAGGCTTAACGTGTCTTGAAGACACAGTGCCAGACGTTGTCACATGGTTTTGTTGCGTGTTTAATTTACGACAATCCGTGATAAATATGAGTTAATTTTTGAAATTATTTTTTCTTGGGGTCATTTAAAAAAAAAATTTTCTTTTTTTTTATTAATTCGGTATATGACTCTTTGGGACAATGACCAGGAAGATGCGTAAAGTGCGGTTGTTTTCTGGCACTCAAACTTTTGAATGTTTGCTGTTTGGGCGTCAGATCTGGATAGTATGTTGACTGTGGAAGTGAGCAAAGCAAACAACCCTGAGAAAGTTAACATCTCGGAAAAATCCTGTGTGTGATCCTAACGAGTTCTGGCTTCCTTAACAATGTCTTGACATCTTTGGTACACTTTATAGGGCAGCAGAATGGCCGATAATCTAATGTTTATCTAGCTAGGATGTTCCTTTTAGTGTTCGGTAATCAAGGATGTTTGTTTGTCTTCTGGGATCCTAATTCCATTTTTGCTATATTTAAATGTTTCAGGGTTCTCCAGATCTGAAAGCTGCAAAAGAGGTTGCAGATTATCTTGGAACCTGGCACCACGAATTTCATTTCTTCAGGTAATATAAAGATGGAGCCTGCGGCACCACGAATTTCATTTCACAGTTCAGGTAATAGAACTTAAAGACTCAATCTTTTCACGTCTCAGGAAGGAATAGATGCTATTGAAGAAGTCATTTACCACATTGAAACATATGATGTGACTACTGTTAGAGCAAGCACTCCTATGTTTCTCATGTCTCGGAAAATTAGATCATTGGGTGTAAAAATGGTTCTTTCTGGGGAACGTTCTGACGAGATCTTTGCAGGTCACTTGTATTTTCACAAGGCACCTAACAAGAAGGAATTTCATGAGGAAACCTGTCGAAAGGTATTTTCCTGCCAACAACCTTTACGAACTTTTTGTCTCTGAATGTGATTATGATGTGTGTTGGTCTGGTGTTGTAAGCGTGCTTGCAATGTGTTGTAAATGGAAATGCTTGTGGAGTTGATATAGTTTCTAAGTTTATTACCACTTCTGTTTCCTTTTCGTTTTCTATTGTCTACTTATTGTTGATTAGATTAAAGCTCTTCATCTGTACGACCGCCTAAGGGCTAACAAATCTACTTCAGCCTGGGGTATTAAAGCTTGCGTGCCCTTTCTGGATAAGGAGTTTGTCAATTTAGCGATGAGCATTGATCCAGAGTGGAAAATGGTCAGCCTTGGACGTTTCAACTTTAATGCAATTAATATGTTGTGCGAAAGTATATATGAAAGATTTTTTTTTTGTTAAACATGAGAAGGTTAGGCCTGATCTTGGTCGGATTGAGAAGTGGTTGCCGCGCAATGCATTTGATGATGAGCAAAAGCCGTATTTGCCAAAGTATCCTCTGTAATTTCTTGTTCTCATTTTGTGATCAGGTTCTAGTGTGATGCCTGTACTTTATCTAGGCCGTGCCTTGTTCAAATTTCTCCTGGAGTTGTTGAAAGTATATCCTTTTGTTGTTTCAGTATATCTTGTAGAGGCAGAAAACAGTTTAGTGATGGAGTTGGCTACAGTTGGATAGACGGTTTGAAAGAGCAAAAGACGGGGATTGGGAGACTAAATATTTTGGGATAGGAATGAAATATTTTTCTTTTTCCTATGATAACACATCTCTCTGTCTACACCTCTCCATTAATCCTTTTAATCCTAATGTTAACGCTTCCGCCAAAGACAGAATTGTATTAATCACAGAAGTGGAAGGGACAATGTGAGGTTTTATTTATTTATTTTTTCTTTTCTAATAGTGTTAAAGAAATTATTGTCTTTTTAATTTTAATGATAATAAAATCTCTCACGTTATTCTAACCGATTTATTTAGTGTGTAAATTTTTAATTCAAAAGATAGCTTTTGTTAAAAAAAGTCATAGAATCAGTCATAAAATCGGTCATAAAAGTAAGACTTATTTGGTCATAGAAGTAAGATTTTATTATATTTGTTGAAATCTCAGTCAGCAAGGTAAGTGTAGGTTGGGTACTACATTTAGCTTATAATTGATCATAAATATACATAAAAGATCTCACAATATGAGAATAATTCATATTCCACTATTTAAAAATTTTTCTATGTACATTGTTGGTTTAGATCATAGTGGAAACCAATAGATTATTAGATCCTGACTTATTTGGCTGTAAGAGTGGATGTAGGCATAAGATCGAACCACTATAAACTAGATTTGTTTCCTTACTTTCTTTTTTAATTTTTGCTATATATTTTATACATTGATCATACGTTCAATTAGATTTAAGTGGAGTTAGATAAAAAATTGAAAAACCAAATTTTAGACAACCAATTCAACCTCATTCTTGGTTGCCTTTGGAACAAACAATTGATATCAGAACTGGGTTTCTACTCCATTAAAGAGATCTTTTTAGAGTGTTTAATCTATGCATTTTCCCAATAACTATGGTTAGGCCGTGAACAGAACATCATATTTCGCTAGTGTAAACTTTTCCCATTGGAAATATAAGATAGAAACATTTATTTAAACCATTGATTATGAGACTTGGAAAGTGATTATTTCTGGAAATATAGAAGTTAAATTATCTATTATTACAGAGGATGATAAGATAAAAACGTCTATTAATTATCGTGCCAAACACTTACTTTTATGTGCAATCTCACCAACTGACTTTAATTTAGTTTATTCATGTGCAACAATAAAAAAAATCTGGAATAGGTTATGTATTACACATGAAGGAACCACTACTGCGAAAGAGACTCGAATTAATTATTGATGCAGGAATATGAACTCTTTCGTTTTCAGTAAAGAGAAAATGTAAAAAATATGTTCAATAGATTTTCTATTATAACTAATGAACTTGATTTTTTTAGAAAAAAGATTTCAGATTCTGATTAAGTAAGAAAAGTTATTCGAGTATTGCCAAGAAATTGGGATGTCAAGAAGACTACTATTAAGGAAACTCAAGACTTGAACAAGCTGTCTTTCAATGAATTAAAAGAGAAGTTGATATCCTATGAAACTGAGATATTTCATACTGCTGAATCTAAAAACAAGAAGAGTCTATTGCATTTGCTGCTGAAGAGAATGAAGATTTGCAAAAAAAGACAGCAGTGATCAAGACATCAATCTGCTGGCCAAAAGGTTTTCTTGTGTCTTCAAAAAAAATGGTTAAAATGACTTTAAATATAAGAATCAAAAACTTGAATTCAATGTAGGAAAAGAGAGTAGAAAAGTGGAACATAAAGATGAAAAAATCTGCTATGAGTGCAAGAAAAAGGGACACATAAAATATGAGTGTCCAGTACTATTAAAAAAGATTGAAGCATTCAAAAAGAAAAGCAAAGCAATGATGGTCACATGGAGTGATTCAGAAAATGAAAATTTAAATATATCATATAAAATTAACCTCTGCCTTATGGCAAATAATGAGATGATCTCTAAAAATTCATTTGATAATGCTGAACTGACAACTTGTTAAGTATAATTTCATAATTGAAAAATAAAGTTATCATATTAAAAATAAAGTTATCATATTAGAAAATGATGATTTATTTAGGTAAACCAAATACTTATTGAACCCTGAAAATGAAATCATTAGAGTTGAAAATGAGACACTAAAAATTGAAAATTGAATACTGAAAAATGAAATACATATTCTGAAAAATAGAATACATGAATTATCAAAATCAATAGAAAATACATTCTAAAAGTTTCATGAGAATGATGAAAAATTAACTAAATTACTTTCTATATAAAGAATAGACTTTTCCAAAAGAGCTTTAAGCTATGTTAATGAACATGAGATGTCTTCAAACTCTAATAATAGTGGTTTTGTTAAAACTACAGAGGCAGAAGAGAAAATCACATTTCAGCCTGTAGAAAACACTAATAGAGTTATACAAAAGTCTGCACAGAAAAATCAAAATTTTACTTCAAAAATTATCCAATAAACTACACAAAATCAGCATAAAACTCTCTCATAGTCTGTACAAAAAATGCACATAAAATTTTTACGAACAGTATAAAGATATCACAAAGTGTCAAATAGAAATTCATATAAAAGCACTCATAGAATTACCCATAGAGGTTCTAGGAAGAATTCAAAATTTAACAAAAAATTTTATTTTGGATTTAGATATAATAAATTTGGCAATATACAGAATTATTTCACTTATAAACCTAATTATACAAAAAATAAAAATAATATTGGTTCATGCTACATATGTCATAAAATTGGTCATTTTAACAGAAGTTTTTTGAACAAATTTAGTACACATCAAGGCAAATATACTTCATATACAAGTTTGTCTTCAAAAGTACCCAAATTTATTTGAGTTCCCAAGAACAAATGATGGTTTTTCTTTATGTATAGGAACAAGAGACAAAAATCAAAGAAAAATTATATATTGATAGCGGTTGCTCGAAACATACGATGAGTGAAGTTTCATTGTTCAATAAGCTCGAAAGAAAAAGCCATGGAGTGATAACTTTTGGAGACAATCAATATAGTGCGTGCTTTTTGAACAAACATGTGAAAACATTATTTAAAAGTAAAGATCATATTTCCACATCTAAACCACTAGAAATATTACATATGGATTTATTTCGACTGGTTAGAAATCTAAGTCTTGGAGGAAACAAATATGGACTAATTATTACAAATGATTTTTTTATATTCATTTGGATTTTATTTTTAGTTCACAAAAGTGAAACTTTTGAAATCTTTAAAATTTTTGTAAAGAAAATCTAAAATGAAAAAAATTTTAAAATAGTTAATTAAAAACCGACCATGGAAAAAAAATTGATAATTTAGAATTTATAAAATATTGTGATAAAAAGTGAATAAATCAAAATTTTTCAGTACTTTACACACAACAACAAAATGGAATAGTTGAACATAAAAATAGAATTATTCAAGAAATGACTAGAACTATATTAAATGATAGTAGTGCAGGAAAATATTTTTGGGTCGAAACCGTATATATAGTATGTTATATAATAAATAAAGTCTACACAATATCTATGACAAACAAGATTTCCTATGAAATTTTTAAAAGAAGAAAATCAAATATCTCATATTTTCATACATTTGGATGTATATATTTTACTCTGAAAAAAGTATGAATATGAAAGATAAATTTGATGAAAAAGTCATTGAAGAAATATTTCTAAATTATTCTTTAAATAACAAGACTTTTAGAGTTTTTAATAAAGAGTCTAAAATTGTAAAAAAAAATAATAAATGTTAAGTTTCATGAAAATAAATTTCAAAAAATAGAAATAGAAGATGATCATATTACACAATTTGAAATCCCTCTTGAAAAACAAAATACAAATCAAGATAATCAAAATGAAATAAATCAAAATGATCAAAGAGAGAAAATAGTTAGAAATAGTTAGAAATTAAAAATTCTTATCTAGTCATTCACCAAATGATGTAATGAGAAATGTAAATAAAGGAACAAGAACTAGATCAAATTATAAAAATATTGAAAATTAATTCTCATTAATGTCTACTATAGAATCGAAAACCATAAAAAAAGTCGTAGAAGATGAAAGTTGGATAAATACTATACAAGAAGAATTAAATCAATTTAAAAGAAACGATATTTGGATTTTAGAACTGAAACCTAAAGATAAATCAATAATTGGAACTAAATGGATTTTTCAAAATAAATCGGATGAAAATGGAAATGTAGTAAAAAACAAAGCTAGGTTAGTTACAAAAGAATATTTACAAGATGAATGAATTGATTTTTGACTTTTGCATATTTTAAGAATTTTTAATTATATCAAATGGATGTCAAAAGTATAATTTAAAATGGTTACATAAAAGAAAAAATATATATTAGTCAGTTACCCGGTTTTGAAGAATATAATAAGGAAGATTATTTCTATAAATTGTAAAAAATTTTGTATAGTCTAAAACAAATACCAAGAATATGGTATGATACACTAAGTGAATATTTTGTGAAAAATAATTTTAAAAATGGGAATATAGACACTACTCTATTTATCAAATATGTTGATAATAATATTCTTATTATTCAAATATATATTGATAATATTGTATTTGGATCTACAAATGAACATTTGTGCGATAATTTTAGCAAATCATAAAGAGTGAATTTGAAATATCAATGATGAGTACATTAAATTTCTTTCTTCAATTGTAAATTAAGCAATTTTCTCATAATATATTTATAAATCAAGAAAAGAATGTAAAAGAATTAATTAAAAAATGTAGTATAAAAAATTCAAAACATATTAGTACCCATATGTCTATATCTATTAAATTAGATCAGATGAAGAAGGGAAAGAAATGACTGAAAAACTCTATAGAAGTATGATAGGATCATTATTATATTTGATTGCTTTTATACCCGATATTTTATTTAGTGTATATTTGTGTACAAGATTTCAAACAAACTTAAGAAATCTCATTTTAGAGCTATCAAAAGAATTTTAAAATATATAGTTGGTACAAAAAATTTAGGAATATGGTATCCAAAAAATTCAAATTTTGAACTAATTGGATATTCGGATGCCAACTATGTCGGTTGCAAAATTGACCAAAAAAGTAAATCAAGTACTGGTCAATTTTTAGGTAATAGAATTATAAGTTGGGTATTTAAAAAACAAAATTCAATTGTATTGTCAACAGTTGAATCGGAATATGTCTCAATAGAAAATTGTTGTACTAAAATTTTGTGGTTGAAACAATAATTTAGAGACTGTGGATTAGATTATAAAAATAGTATCATAAAATGTGACAATACAAGTGTCATTTGTCTTACCAAAAATCTCTTAAATCATTCAAAATTAAAACATATAGAGATTAGGTACCATTTTATTAGAAATCATATTTTAAGTGGTGAAATAATTTTGGAATATGAAGAGACAAAAAATCAGCTTGTTGATATTTTTACAAAACCTTTAGACAGAGAAAATTTTGAAAATATTAGAAATGAAATAAGAGTGTGTTTCCATTTTAAGATTTTTCTATAAAAAAAATTAGAATATAAAATCTTAAGTTAACAGAACACCTAGAGATTCTATATCGAAACTGTCTCTCTCTCTTCGAAAACCATAACAGAAAACCCTAGACTCAAATTCCTAATGGTTTTACGCAAATTTTCAAGAATCATGCATAAAATATCAAAGAATTCATTTTCTTCTCACATTAACATCTCGGATTTGGAATCTTCGAGTTCTGATTCTTCAAGTTTTCCTTTCGATCATGATGTACATTCTCAAAACTCAAAATCAAATTCAGTGTCTATTTATGCTTTTGATTCTCAATCAACCCAAAATCAAACTCATTTTTTGAATCAAGAAGCCCATCAACACTTCTCAGAAGAACAGATGCCTCAACCCCTTCGAATCCAAATTCCCTACACTCGGTCACGACCAACCCTGTTTGAAATTGGTTCTTGTAGGTTCGTTGACTTTGATTATTTTAAACAAATGATTTTGGAGATGCGAACTGTTCTTGAAATGATTGGAGGTGTTAGTTTATGTGACACAAACATAAATTGTATTAGAAATACAATTTTTGATTTCTACAAAAACTGGATGTTGAACAAACTGATGCATTGAAATCAAGAATCTTAGGGTTTAGAATTGAGATTAACAAGAATGATATTGTTCAATGTTTAGGACTTACACAGACAAAAGATAAGTCATTAGAAAATATGAAGAAAAATGATGTCTATCGACTGCTTCATGTAAATTCTAATTCTGGAATAGGATATTTATATGAAAAAGATTTTTCTCTTTTTGTTAGAATTTTGCACAAAATAGTTTTGATATACCTTATTTCAAGGTATGGAAGTTCTACTACTATGACTATCGAGAATCATAGAATTTTAGTTGCTTTGCTACTAGAGAAACAAATTGATACGATCAATATATTGATCAGTCACATCCATAGGAACACAAGCAGCAAACCATATGACAATAGTCTCATGAGACTGTTTAAATCTAAAGGATTTGATTTCTCAGCTTTAAAGGATCCTATTATAGAGCCAACTGTGTTAGGTGAATCAATGGTCTCTTACAAGGGAATAAGCATTTCTGATCAAAATATCTGGAGAAGCAAAGACAATTTCTTCTGGAAAGAAAAATTTCACGGCAATGGTGGGATAGAATGTCCATTTGCAGAAAGGATCCATGAAGAGCCTCTGAGATCCATTTTTGTACAAGGTTAATCTTCAAGAAAGAAGAAAAAACAGGCTAAGTCAGATGAAGATGACTGGAAAAAAAAGATTGAACAGAAACTTGATAAATGTCTAAAAAGACAAAGAGACAATCAATTTAAGCTCAATGAAATTCTGAATTTGCTGTCCAAAAATGCATCTTAGGCTCAAATATTTCTTGTTCTTGTTTTCTCAAATTTGTGCTTCAATGATGTATTTCTCATGCTATACTTCTATGTCAAACTTTAATAATATGTGATTTTTTCTTCTTTACCCTATTATACATTCTTTTTGATATAACAAAAATTGGGAGAATAAAGTTAAAATGCACCTAATAGGAGACATATAATAACTGCATTTTGAAGATAAGGAAACTGCACACATTAAGAGGGAGAATAATATGCAACATATCTTACATTGAGAGGCTGAATAATATGCAACATATCTACAAGTTTGTTTTTTTTAGAATGTGCTTGAATGTGCTCTATTGAATCATTTTTATACACTTATTTTTTTTAAGATTTTGTTATCATAAAGAAAGGGGAGAATATTAAGAAAATTATTGTTTTATTAGTTTTGATACTAATAAAATCTTTCATATTGTTCTGACCGATTTATTTAGTGTACAAATTTTTAATTCAAAAGATAGCTTTTGTTAAATAAAAGTTATAGAGCCAGTAATAAAATCAGTCATAGAAATAAAGGTTATTTGGTTATAGAATCAAAATTTTTTTATATTTGTTGAAAACCCAGCCAGTAAGGTAAGTGTAGATTGGATACTACACTTAACCTATAATTGACCCTAAATGTATATAAAATATCTCACAATATGATGACAATTCATATTCCACTACTTAAATTTTTCTAAGTGTTGAACCGTGATCATTTGGGCGTATTTGGATAACCATATCTTTTTTTCTATGTTGAAATATTTCTAAAACCGAAAATTATGTTTCAAAAAAAGTGTGTGGAACTTCAATTTCAAGTATTTACAGTACAAATATCTTATGGATATATTAGAGAAAAATCAGCTTGAAGTTGGATGGTTACTTATTTGTCATAGCATAATCATTTGTCAGAAAATGATTCTCAAGAGATATTTAACCTTCGATATCTTCACCACTGGCTTTGGACTTGTGAATTTAATTATTCTACATTATAATACTATAGTTGAACAATAGATATGATAATTCGTGGCACAATTATTTCAAGATTTTGATAGAGAAATAAATGAGCAAGGTCAGCTATTGTTTTGAAAAATTCAGAATTGAAACTGAACTTCTGGAGTGAATTTCGAATTTTCTGGAAGAGCAATCATGTGGATATAATCGAAATAGTTTTTAAATATGATAGACGGATTTTTAAACTTTAAAAAAAATTATTTACCATTGGTAAATATCAAATTTTATGAGAATTTGAAACCTATTTTTCGATATAGTTGTTGAAACCGTTGCAGTAATTTTGAGAACTTTTTACTACAGTTTGTTGAGCTTCTCTAGAATAAAGCAATGCAGTAATTCAGCAGGTCAAAGAGTGAACAATTATGGCCATATGAGAACAATCTCTGTGACTTTATTGCATCAAAAATCAAGAAAAAATTTTACACTGTGAGATACAAAAAGAGTCTGCTGTTCATTTTTTTTAACACATTTTTTGTAATCTTTTGATTGAACCTTTATGTGAGTTGTCTTCCATTGTTGGACAAAACAATTTTCATGGTGTGAAACTCAGAAGTCAACAAGTGGATGTACATTATTGAGTTTTGTACGGATCTAACCTAAAAAATAAAAAAAAATTAAAACAACTTAGCCGGAAAATTATTTCCGTTTGTAACCCATAATATCGTGGGTTGGACCCATGATATACTATATCGCGGGTTTAAGATGCGACATACTGTGTTGCGAGCGGAGGAGAGGGGTGGCGCAGGCGGGAAAGAGAGAGAGAGAGAGAGGGTGTTGTTGCCATTGATAATGCACAAATTGTCATTTTTATTGTTGATATTATGATTTGATTTTGAATTGATTAGTACCATAATAATTGTTTTTATGGTCTTTTTATTTTTAGGGATAAAAAATGGAGATTAGATCAAAATGGGCTTAAAAAGACATTTTTGGAATTAAATGATTCAAGATATCAATTGGGCCTACAAAGAAAAGGAAGAAGTATCAAAAAGTGGAAAATTTTATTTTAGAAATTTTTACTTTAAATAAAAATTGTTGTTAGGAGTAAAATTTCTAAATTTTCCTATTTTGGTGGATTTTTTTCCTATTATTTTGGAAGAATTTTGGAGACCTAGAGTATTAAAAGAATGACTCTCCTATTAACCCTAGAAGGCACTATTCACGTTACTGTTCACGGCACTATTCATATATATATTCACAAGTGCTGTGGCGGCTACATTAACCTCTCTCTTTAGGTTTTAGGTTTTATTTTTTTTCTTTCTTTTTCTTTGAAAAATACTTTTTTTTTATTCTCAAGAACATGGTCACCATGAGTGGTTAGTTTTATTCTAATTCAAGGGGAATTTCATTGATTGTTTTCATTGTGAGGTTATATATTTTATTTAATTTCTTACATTTTTAATTCAAGTATTCGTCGATTCTTGACTTATTTTTATGAATGATTGATATTGGTTAATCTGACAATTTAATTCGATATCAATTTTTCTACTACATCCAAGATTTCAATGATTCGTAATTGTCATGAATGAATGGTATGAGTAGCAAATAGATTATATATGTTTATGGGTCGTTTGTCAATATTCATTTTAACCTAAAAAATCGATAAAACAAAATCGAATAATTGTACGGTTATCCTAATTATTTATATTTTGGTTTAACTGTTTTCACATAACTTAATGCTGTCATTATTTGATATGGAACGCTATCGTGTCCAGTCGATTAATGATAAGTTTTGATTGGATGTTGGGTTTTGTCAATTATTTTAGGAAAACGCAAGATTTATTATGATTATCTTAATAAATTTAAGGTTAAATACTTGAATCGTAAAAATAACATTTTTTTAACCAATGAACAGTGAAACAATCATATGTGTAAACCGTTGGATCGGATGTTTAGCATATTGAATTTCTTCTCTAATTTTTAGTATTTTTGCATATTTGATTTGTTTTTTAAATTTTAGCTATTTAATTTTTGATTTAAAAATTTATTTTATAAACCCCTCATTTTATTTTTACATTAACTAAGAGATTGAATTAACTAGTTCTCTTAGGATTTGACCTGATAACAACTATTGCTACAGTTTGTTATATTGGGAAAATCAGTATTAATTTGAGGGTTTCGACAACCCGACCAAATTTTGGCCCGTTGCCGGGGAACTATTTTAATTTCTTAGTTTGTGGTTTTTACTTGTTTATTGATTTTTGGAGAGGAAAATATAGAAAATCGTGAAAGAACTCTGAAGGAGTTAGCTGCATCAATTTTGAACGAGCATCCCTTGTGCATCGAGAACCCAGCTCATGAGGTAAGTCACCCGAATCTTGAAAATCAAATTTCTGAATTGACTGCATTGGTTCGCCATATGGCTGTAGGGTAAATACATGCAACCAAAGTTTACGGTATATGCTCAATACCCATCCTACGGATGTGTGTCCATTTCTGCAAGAAAATTCTACTCATTAAGCAAATGCCGTCGGAGGATTTCCTGACCAACCTCAGAAGAAGTACGACCTCTACTCTACTTATTATAATCCCGGATGGAGAGAGTATCCGAACCTGAGTTGCGGGAATCAAGGAGGACAAACAAGATATTCTCATCAGCAATTCAATAAGCCAACACATGCACCGACACAATCGTCTAATTCAGGTATGTCCCTAGAAGATATTGTGAAAACTCTCGTGACTAACACTCAACAATTTCAACAGAAAACAATAGCTAGCATTCAAAATTTGGGAAATCAAATCACTTAGCAAACCATTTCGGTTAGCAATTTGGAGGTTCTAATCTCAAGGAAATTACCTTCACAAACGATAGTAAACCCTAAGGAGAATGATAGTGCAATGGTGTTGCGATCAACCCCACCGTCACCCAAGAAGGTAGATGAAATGAAGGATGAAGAAGAAGAGGATAAAGCCATCAATGAAAGTCCAATTAAGTTTGAGAAATCCAAGATGGAAGAATACGATAAGGAAGTAGGGAAAATAAGAGGTGATGAGATAGGTGAGAATGTGTCTGATATCATCAAGAGAACTTTACCCGAAAAATATACAGATCCAGATATGTTCACTCTATCTTGTATTATTGGTGAGAAAAAAATGAAGCATGCCATGTTAGATTTAGAAGCACATGTTAATATCATGCCTTATTCAATTTATAGTGCTTTAAAATTGTGTCATTTAAAAGAAACTGAGGTTGTTATTCAGTTACCTAACCATTTTTACGTTTACCAAGAGGGGATTGTTGAAGATGTTTTGGTGCAGGTTAACGAATTAATTTTTCCAACAGATTTTTACATCTTGAAAATGGAAGGAGACACTATCACAAATTCAGCTCCACTTCTATTAGAACGACCATTCATAAAGACAGTAAAGACCAAAATAGATGTAGATGAGGGTACTCTCTCCGTCGAGTTCGACAGCGAGATTGTGAAATTTATTATTTTCGATTCTATGAAGTACCCAAATGAGTGTCAATCAATTTGTTCTGCTGATATATTTTATTTAATTGTGCAGAAAATTTATGAAGAAAAATGTGATATTGATTTTGAATTGAATGCACAATTAGATATGAAATGAAAGTCTTATGAGCCTCACAAAGTAAAGTTGAAGCCTCCTTGAAGAGAAACAAATGAAGACCGTCGAGCATAACGACGTTAAATAATAGCGCTTGTTGGGAGGCAACCCAAATTTTTTTTAAGAGTTTGATTTAATTTTTAGTAATTTCATTTATTCAATTTTAAGTGTTATTTATCTCTCCTTTTAATTTTTGCAGGTGTCCAATTCAATCACCCAATTCATGGTTCAACACAGAATTTTCAGAGGCAGAAGCAGTCTTGGCATTAGGGCGTAATCACGCGGTTTCAAAAGTCAAATAAAATTTTTAGGCAAAAGCACTCTCACTCTTAAGAGATGATCAAGCGGTATTCTGAAGGTGCAATCCGAATTTGGGCAGAAGCACTCTCACTCTTAAAAGATGATCACGTGGTTTTGGGTTCAAAAAAAAAATGTGCTGGTTGCGAATGCCCAAACCGAAGTATTCATAGAGGAGACCTCGCATTCTCCACAATGCCCGCCATCTCCTTAGGGGAGTTCTCTCGTTCTTTATCTTTCTTTTCATTGTCCTCTTTTATTGCCTAGCATCTTTCATTTCTGAGATTAGTTTTCAACTGTGCTAGTTGTGAATTTCTTTAGTATTGTGTCTAAAATTCTCATCTTTTGCATACATTGAGGACAATGTAGTATTTAGGTGTGGGGGAGGATTTTCATGTCAATGTCATTTCTTCTATTTTTCTTTGGAACTTCGTACTTTCTGGATTTTGTCGGATAATGATTTTAAGTTAGTATACATTGTTGATTTGAGTTTGAAATGCATGAAAGAGACAAGTGTGATTAGTTGTTTTTTTTTTTGGATAAATTGTTTTAAAGTATCCCATTGATCTTGATAATTGAATCAAATGAAAATGTAATAGCTTTGATACAAATTAAACAATTTTTGTGAGCTTTTGAGCCTGAAGAACATTCATCATCTTGCTCTAATTTTTTTTTTATGAGTGTTTATCAATCATAATATGTTTATTCTAGAATTTGTTTTGCTATACTTTTTGAGACCACATCAATGAGTTCATACATTAATATGATGGGAGCATTTAGGTTTACCCATTTTAGCTCTTGAAAACAAATCTTCCTGTGCATAATATTTCTCTTAATAAAACCCTTTGTGCTTATACCCATTTCTTTGTGTTAACCTCATTAATTAACACATAACTTTCTTTTTATGTTTCACATTCTTTTTGACCCTTATATTAAAGAAGCATGTGATTTGAGCATATATTGAGTAGTTATTTGTAAAGAGAATGAGTTACTTCTATTGTGGGATTTATTTTGGGAAGTCGATTATACAATTGCGGTGGATTGTATATACGCGGCATTTTCATTGATCCTCATTTAGTTTCCTTATTCAAAAAAAATGGAGAAAATAAAGAAAAAAAACGAGGGGAAAAGAAAAAGAAAAAAAAGAAAAAATTCCCAAAAGTTGAAATTGGGGAATTTGAAAAGAAAATGTAAAAAGTTTAATTGAGAAATGATAATGATCTTGATTGGAGTATCTTTCTTTTGACTTGATTGTATTTCATGATATGGGATATAGGGGATATGTTCTTGACATGCTTCTTTGATATATTATTACACGATACATTTATCCTTTTACCCTATCTTTACCCAAGCCACGTTATAACCCTTATAAAGACCCCCGGATTTTTGTTTTGAATTCATATAAGTGATGGTGGAGATTTGATAAATAAGCAAGTTTATGGTAATAACATATTTTGATTTGATTTGAGAGTTATTGATAAATTCCCTTAAACATTTTGAGTGTATAGAGTGAAATCCTTGTGAGGGTATTGAATCTTGATACATGGAATTTTGATGAGATTATCGAATTTGATGGGAAGCTTATATTTTCTTTTAAAGTTATAAAACTATGATCACTTGCTCTCCGGATTGTTATTTTTGTTTGAATTTTTTGATGTGTGCTACTTTGAAATTATTTGAAAATGAATTGAAGGAGGGGAAGGAGAGAAGAAAAGAATACTTGTGTGACATTAATCTAGTGAATGCTTGAGGACAAGTATTGTTTGGTATGAGGGAATTTGATAATGCACAAATTGTCATTTTTATTGTTGATATTATGATTTGATTTTGAATTGATTAGTACCATAATAATTGTTTTTATGGTTTTTTTATTTTTAGGGATAAAAAATAGAGATTGGATCAAAATGGTCTTAAAGAGACATTTTTGGAATTAAATGATTTAAGATATCAATTGGGCCTACAAAGAAAATGAAGAAATATCAAAAAGTGGAAAATTTTATTTTAGAAATTTTTACTTTAAGTAAAAATTGTTGTTAGGAGTAAAATTCTAAATTTTTCTATTTTTGTGGATCTTTTTCCTATTATTTTGGAAGAATCTTGGAAAACTAGAATATTAAAAGAAGGACTCTCCTATTAACCCTAGAAGGCACTATTCATGTTACTGTTCATGACACTATTCATATATATATTCACAAGTGCTGTGGCGGCTACATTAACCTCTCTCTTTAGGTTTTAGGTTTTAGGTTTTATTTTTTTTTCTTTCTTTGAAGAACATTTTTTTTTTGTTTATTCTTAAGAACATGGTCACCATGAGTGGTTAGTTTTATTCTGATTCAAGGGGAATTTTATTGATTGTCTTCATTGTGAGATTATGTATTTTATTTAATTTCTTATATGTTTAATTCAAGTATTCATCGATTTTTGGTTTATTTTTATGAATGATTGGTATTGGTTAATCTGACAATTTAATTCAATATCAATTTTTCTACTGCATCCAGGATTTCAATGATCCGTAATTATCATGAATGAATGGTACGAGTAGCAAATAGGTTATATATGTTTATGAGTCGTTTGCCAATATTCATTTTAACCTAAGGAATTGATGAAACAAAATCGAATAATTGTACTGTTATTCTGGTTATTTGTATTTTGGTTTAACTGTTTTCACAAAACTTAATACTGTCATTATTTGATATGGAACGTTATCGTGTCCAGTCGATTAATGATAAATTTTGATTGGATGCTGAGTTTTGTCAATTATTTTAGAAAAATACAAGATTTATTACGGTTATCCTAATAAATCTAAGGTTAAATACTTGAATCGTAAAAATAATATTTTTTTAACCAATGAATAGTGAAACAATCATATGTGTAAACTCTTGGATCGGATGTTTAGCATATTGAATTTCTTCTCCAATTTTTAGTATTTTTGCATATTTGATTTGTTTTTTAAATTTTAGCTATTTAATTTTTAATTTAGAAATTTATTTTATAAACCCCCCATTTTATTTTTACATTAACTAAGAGATTGAATTAACTAGTTCTCTTGCAATTCGACCTGGTAACTACTATTGCTACAATTGTTATATCGGGGAAATTAGTATTATTTTGAGAGTTTCGACAACCTGACCAGCCACTAAGGGGGAGAAAGAGAGAAAGAGGGGAGGAGCGGTGGGGGGCGTCTGCCGTGGGAGCAAGAGAGGGAGAGAGAGGAGTCTGCCAGGGGGTAGAGAGAGAGAGAGCAGAGGAGCGTGCCGAGGGGGAGTGCCATGGGAGCGAGAGAGAGAGAGGAGTTTGCAAGGGGAGAGAAAGAGGGGAGGAGCGGTGGGGGCATCGGCGATAAACGGAGAGAGGAGCAGAGTTGTGGGCGGGGGGCGGGGGAGAGAGGGAGAGAGGTAGCCGTGGGGGGAGGAAGGGGGAGGGGGAGCGGAGCGGAGCCACGAGGCGGGGGAGGGAGGGAGAGATCCGCGTAGGGGAGGGATGGGGAGCGGAGCAGAGTCGCAGGCGGGGGAGGGAGGGAGAAAAAGAGCCGCGGGCAGGGGAGGAGGGAGATAGTTTTTTAGGTTAATTCGGAACATGACTTGTATATTGTTGGTTTGGATCATAGTGGACATTAGCAGATTGTTAGATCCCGCCTTATTTGGTAAAAAGAATGGATGTAGGCACAAGGTCGAACCACTATAAAACAGATTTGTCTCCTTATTTTCTTTTTTAATTTTTGTTATATATTTTATAAATTAACCATAAGTTCAATTAGATTTAAATGAATTTAGATAAAAATTTGAAAAATCGAATTTTAGATAATCAATTCAACTTTTTTTCTTAGTTGCCTTTGGGACCAACAAATAGGATGTGGCATGGCTAGAGTAAGACATGAAGTGGCAGGATTTTTATGTTCAAAATTGTAGATTTCACTTGGGTCAATAGCTTTTCCTATAAATTTCAGTGTTTCCAAATCAGCAAACTATGTAATTTACATTTCTCATTAGTTTCCTTTAATAATTGTTATACTCTGGTTTTTCTCAGAATGCTGCAAGGTCAACAGTTCCAGGAGGCCCAAGCGTAGCCTGCAGTACAGTAATTAAGGTTTTTCTCATTGGGAGTAAGGTTTCTGCATAAAATTTTACAGTTTTGACTGAAATGTTTCATAGATGAGGAGTGGTACCAACGCTCTTGGTGATTAAGTTTTGGGGTTCATGATGACCTAAATGCTCAGAAGGAGTCGTTAAGTTTTTGTGTTTTCATGATGACCCAAGGCTCTTGGTGATTAAGTTCTACATTAATGATCTTTCACCATTCATCTTTCTTTTATTCTAAGTGATTAGCCTCAGAAAGGAATTGTTTCACTTCTCTGACTGTGAAGCGTGAGCCTTGTTGATTCTTCAAGGCATCCATTTCCTACCATGTAACTTTTTTTTTTTTTTTTTTTAATTAGAGCAACCGATATTTGAATTACCCGATTAATATAATCCGAATACTGTAAAACCCAATGTAATAGTTGACTCGCTTGACACTTATTTTTATATTCTCAAAATTCAAATATGAGATTTTAATTAAGGAAACCTACCGTGTTACTCTTTACGATCTTTCTCAAGTATATTCTATACCAGTGATTTTCAATTTGAAAACTCCATGAAAACTCTATATTTACCGATTCACATCTATAAATGACAATTTATTTTTGTTTTTAATATTATTGAACTAATGTATGAGGGTCGTATTAGAGTTCCACTGCAATTACCCTAAACATCTTTCATAAATTAGAAGAGAGAAAATCTTAATAAAAATTGATGGATAAATTCATTTAACCTCACCATATTAGGCAGATAGTATTTACAACACATATCGAAATTCAACAAGTTCTCAACGAAGACATGGCCTCAACCAACATATGCCATTCAGATTCATTTGAATGTGTGAACCGAAACATCTTTTTGGTTATGCTGCGAGGAGATCTCAATCCAGAATCATGCACGGTACAACTTTTGCACGAAAATTAGCAGATTGAAGCTGCGAAGTTTTCTAATGCTCTCATTACTATGTATGTCCATGTACAAAAGCATGTGCTACGTGGAATGTGTTAAAATATTCATTAACTTTTCGCATTCTGCTTATTAACCTGATCAGGATTCAGTAGCAATGTAGAATGAACTCATACAGCCAAACAAATGTTATCATGAACTCAAACGGCTGATTCCAGGGGCTTCCATGCGGCATGATGCGATTACTTCTTCATACTTTGAGGCATAGACAAAGCCCCACAACTGCAGAATATGCACGAAAGGCACAATTTTAGCATCTACATTCACTATAAGAAGATTTCAACATGACATGCAACTAACTAAACTAATTGCGTATTTTTGAAAGAGCACACCCATGTGGACACTCGCATATTAGAGTGCATCCATGGGCTTGTATGTTTGTGCATGCTTACTGAGTTTTAGTTTTTGAGAGAGAATATAAGAGCTGACTTGCATAAATGAGTATATTTTTGAGAAAGACTATGGGCAAACCTCAACTTCTTTCACTTCAAAGTCTTCGGAGCATGCAAGACATGGGTTTCCATATGTATCAGAGAGAGAACTTGATCCAGTCAATCTGTATATTATCCAAATACTATATATCAAAATTCGAATTTGTAGTGCTCGCAATGTTCATTTATAAAGTGTTTTGATAAATGGATTATGTCACAGAATGATCTCAGAGAAGGGGTCAAGGAGAGGAGAAAGCTCACAGGTCACTGTCCAAATAAAGTGCAAAGTGATGACCACCACCCAAAGCTAGATAGTCCGTGCGGCACAAAGTGAAATAGCGATTAACACCTGCGCATATATATCACTTAGTGCATTATAACTATTAGTGCTTAGCACACACATTCGGGACCTAGAGTGATAAAGTATCAGTACCTGTTGGCTGGAATATCTCTGGTTGGCCAGGTACATTTGTGAATACAAATGAATCATTTGATCCCTGCTCAAAGTTTGGGTTACAAAATTAGTATGAAATAAGCAACTTACTAGATCAGCTGTGAATAAAGCATAAAAGTGGGACCTGATATTTTCTCTTGCTGGATGGTTTGAGTGGAGCCTCTACCAAACCACCAAATACTGCACCTTTATGGTCACCAACAACCTTGAAAACCCAACCAAAAAAAAAAAAAAAGAAGTGAAATTAGGATATCTAGCATTTGCAATTTCAAACATCTCAAGTTGGAAAAAGAAAATATAAATATAAATATAACACATAAATATATTTAAAACTAAAACCACGGGCTTTTATTTTGCTCCAAGTCTCAAGTGACTGACATAATTGTTTTTGGTTGCCACTGAAACTATTACAAGCTGCCACTTCAGATCCTAAAGTTGTTCTGCCCACCAGAGCACAGTGTTCAGTCCAGCACTAACAAGTAATTTTCACCACATATCCTCCTTAGAAGCATTAACTTAAGAAAGCATAGAGAATGGTCTCAAGATCATAAGCATTTCCTGGTTCTGAAGACTTTCTTTGGATTTAAATGATGAAGCTACTGCAAAGCAGGAGGGGCCTGCTATACAAACAGCTACTGCCAGTACTGCCAGATAGAGAAAAATAAACTGTTTTGATGTAATTTGATTATGGAAGAGGGTTATGGTTGAGTATAAAGGATTTTACCAAGAAATATAAGACATATTTACTGCAAATGAGGAAAGGGTGAACCCAAATGTGGAAACAATTATGGAGTGGCTGAGACCTTCTGAAATCATATTCATGGCAATGCTGATGACAAAGGATGTAACACTCCAACATTCATATAGTGAAAAGCAACTTCACTGACTTGAGTATTGCCGAGTAGAACAGGCATCAAGTAACTTATGATCTCAAAACTTTCCCCATAAGTAAACACATAATATGGAACCTAATGCTAAATTTCAGAGATAACGGATATAGAAACTGGAGTTTAGATGGAAGCCAAATATTGTTTCTTCAGTAGCTAAATTTCATATATTCAATCCAGAGATTCTAGATTTAGATGCTACATTGCATTTTTATGACAAAATGATACCAAGAAAAAATATTGTAAATGTTTTGATCTTGTGAGTGGCAATTTGCACAACAAGTCACTCTAGCAGCAATCTGCATATAGAAGAGACTAAGATCTTTCCATTCCGATTACCCCTGGACTGAGGGATGAAGCCAGAATCGTAATGTAGGGGTCAGAAAATTCATGAGTTATCAACACACACACACACACACATATATACATACATTATATATACATATAAACAGAGAGAAACCCACAATACCATCTTTTCTTGATAGAGAAGGAGACAGTTTCTTTCTCTGAGCAGAGAGGGAAAAAAAAATTCTATTGGCACACTTCTTTTTGAGGGGAGGGAGGGGGAGAGAGAGAGAGAGAGACAGAGAGAGTCTAGTTACATTTGTAAAAACTCTGCTTTTCTAATGGGAAAAAAAAGGGAGAGACAGGAAAGTGCGAGAATTTGCTCATGTAGGAGTAGCTTTTCAGAAAGAAGATAAACTAGGGTCGGATGCATTGAAAAATAAAAAAGGTAAGAACAATTGAAAAGGATTAAAATTTTATTTTGTAGTTAATTTTTGTCTTTTGGGACATAAGAGGGGAAAATTAGTAAAATTTGCTTGTGATATTCCTTACGAAGCATGAAAATGAGACAGAATTTATATTATGCTTGACTTTGATTTAAATCTCAATCCAAAATTGTAGAAGTTCTGCAAAAGCATAACTGCTATAAAGCTGTGCAACACCATCAGAAGGCTTCAAGGATATGTTTCTTATTAAATCATAATGCTTAGAATGATTTTGGTACTCCTACAAACGTTAAGGATATTTGTGAAATTAAACCCAAACATTAAGGACTCATGGTGCAACTATCCCTAATTATTATGCCTGTATATATGAAATTACCAGCAAACTGAGGCCAGGCCAAAGCATGCTTCTCCTGTACAGTGTAGACAGGGATATGCCATGCCTCCATGTGCTGCCAAAAACATACAATGAAATCAGGAAAGTTCAGGTATTATTTAATACATGAAACAACTAGAGTTAAGAGAAGAAAATGCAAACTTCACAAGAATGAATCACAGTGAGCAAATGAATTTGCAGTCCTTTCACCTGTAGAGAAGAACCCATTTCCTCCCCTGAACAAGCGTGGGAAGTTTAACATAGAGAGCCCTCCTAGTTTTATCTGATAGAAGCAATGATGGTTCTGAAGTTTCAGGGAGATCAATGTTAGTAACAGCTTCACTTGGAATGTCCTCCAAGCCCGACTTCCCTTCAACAAATTTGCAGTCACATCCATCGTGAACTGCCATTTTGTTATTATTCTTACGCTCAGATGCTTGGTTCCGAAACCCATTCAATCTCACAACATTATAAACAGCTCGAAAGGTTTGCTTTCCTCGTGAGAGTAAAGATTTCTTTCCACCATTTTCCTTTGTTACTGCTACAGGCTCACTAATTTGTGCACAACTCTCATCTTGCTCCTCCTTTTTTGCATCATTTCCATATTCCGAAGACCAAAGTGAATAGAGGAATGCGGTAAAAGAAGAAGTATCAGGCCCATCAACCTCTTCTTTAATCGACCCTAGTTGACTTCTTTCTTGCTGGAAGTCATCATCCTAACAAATATAACACAAGAAAGTTTCATAACTTCCACAGAAAGAAAAATATCATCCAAATCAATACATCCCAGTTGATCAAATCTCTGAGATCTTTCCCAATTCGCATCTTAATATGGAAAATCATCTAAAGCCAATCAAATGCATGCATGTACTTGCAAGAAAATAAGTATGTTAGTGTCAAAAGCATAATATATCAACACAAATTTGCCATCAGATACTTATGTTATACATGCAAGACTACACAGGCTTCCCTCCACATAAGAGTTGATTATATACCCACAATGTAAACCCTAAACTTCCAAATTATAAAACCCTTAATAAAGAGTTTAATAATTATACCCAAATATAAACCCCCAAAATTAATAAAAAGCTTCAGCATTTATACCAGAAGAAAACAAAAGACCCTAAAAGTTAGATGTCCAAGAAGCCCTATTAAGAACTTTAGTATCAAAATTAAAATTCAAAAAGCTCCGAATACCATATCGGTCTAAACATCACCAAGAAAATAAAAATGAGCATCAAAATTTAACCACAGCGAGAGAGAGAGACTTACAGGAGGAGGAGGAGGAGGGGGTTTGGAAGAGCGATCAGAAATAGGATTGAGGAAAACAGTGGTAAGATCAGAAACAAAGTGGGCAGCTTTACTTGGAAAGGAGCGTCGTTGCTTGACCATTGCCCCTGCTTGAAATCTTTTCCTCCTGCACCCACAATCCAAAAGCAAATTCCCCACTTTTTGTTCAGATATAATATATTTCATTTTTTCAAAACAACTAGGGAGAGAAAAAAATTGAATAATGAATACCCTTTGTTTGGTTCAATATCCTCTGCTAGATATGGATGATTTGGTGAAGAAGAGGAGTAATATTTAAGACTGAACGTCAAAAATGGGTGTCTGGGTCGTTTTCCATCTTCCGATTACTGACTGAGTCTGCCAGTGACCCCATGCCATGTCTGTGCTCCAAGTCGTCAAGTGCTTTCAAGTCTGACAAAATTTTGGTAAGTTACTTCATCGCAACGACTCCATGGCCCAATGGATAAGGCGCTGGTCTACGGAACCAGAGATTCTGGGTTCGATCCCCAGTGGAGTCGGCTGCGTTATGATATTTTCTCTATTTTCTCATTGATTTTTCTTATGCATTCGCATTTGTCTCTCTCATTCCGGTTGGGTTATTACTTCTTTAATTTATTTATTTATCTGTATCTTTTATTGGACATCTAAATTTATAATGTTATCCAGAAACATCAAGTAAGGTTTGGTTTTGTACTATAATTGTATTTCTTCCTTAGTATTTTTCATACCCTTTTCCTTTTTATTAGGTTGGATTTTTCCTTGTTCTTTGATTCTATATCTTCTTATGATGCTTTGGCTCATTTTCAACTAGGAAACACCCAAGCAAGAATGCATTAATTTTTATATTTAATTACAAAGTAGAGACATGAGATCAAACATATCACTCCATTGACATAAATCCCTCCTTTGAGACTTCAAAACAGAACAAAATCTTGCTAATTTTCTCTGGCTAAATTGTTTTTGGTACTATATCATCTAGTATTTAGAATTATTTTTTGATTAATTTAGTTCAGAATTTACAGTAATCTATTTAAGGGAACTACCCTCTTAATATAGTCTGTTTTATACCCAAATCGTGAGTCGAATTCGTGATTTTGATTAAAAAACTCTAACACTACATCTCACTAAAAGACAACTTTAAAATCTCTTTTGGCAATAATAGTGCGTTTGCTAACATATAATTTGAATCAAATTAGTAATATTAAAGAGAAAATTATGAGAATTAGGACAGGTTAATGAGAACCATAAGAATCGAACTCTATTATTAATAAATATTTGTTCCACCATCTAATTCAATAATCTTGATGGAATTTAGCAAGACTTTTGTATGATTTTGTGAAATTTAATAGATAATGTAATGATACAAAATTGTTAATATAACATTCTTTCTTAAAATCATGTAATTATAGTGAAAAATTAGTATTAATCTCAAAAAAATCTTTAACTTTTAATTCGGTAAATCTATCATTTTCATTGGTTCATTGATCGAACTGGTCAGACTATTTTATGAACCGAATGATATCACCATAATATTATATATATAATTTGTATATTATATATTTTAAAATAAAATAAAATTCATATATTTTTATGAAAAAAATAAATTTGTATCAATAATACATGAAAAACATTGATTGCAATAAAAAACCGATAAGACGGTTTAAATGACTCGTCGGTTTTGAATGTTTTTAAACAGTTTTAACCGAATTTAATTTCATTTGGTTTAATAATAAAAATCGAATAAGACTATAAAAGGTTCTCAATCAAACTGGTTGAATCAGTTAGTCTGATTTAGTTTTAATAACACTAGTATTGGGTCAAAATTCTTGGTTTTTTTATAAATAGTACCAAAAACTTACTTAAAAACCTATTTATCTTTACATCCATTAACCATAATATACATACTACATCTATAATTCACATTTCATTCACACATACTTCAAACATAAACAAACAATAATCAACCAAAAATATAAAATATAATTCCAAATATTCATCAATCATAAATTGCGTATAATATAAATCTAAATATCCATCAAATACAATATAATATAAACCCAATTTTAATCACAAAAATAAAAAAATAAGGAGCAACCATTTGATTAAGTTAAACAAATTTCTATGCAATAGTTAAAATATATTCATTTCAATATCTTATAAATTAGCTTCCACACAATAGTCTATCAGGAAAATTAATTGCAAAACATATAGAAAGGTACCACTACCACATATTGTTGATGTATCATCAATAGTATCTCCTTTTCTAGTTTCTATAAAATTGTTAGAAGAGTTTATACAAATTCATAAAATATAAGAATTGAAAGTCTCAAACAATACTAATATACAAGCAAAAATATAAGATAGTAATAAATAACGATATAACTCAATAAAACCTTGAACATTTCCCAAGGTAATTGTTTTGTCCACTATACTTCTTGATAAATATGGCTTGGTCCCTATAGTAATCAAGAAGGGGGTTGAATTGATTGTCCCAAAAAATTTAGATTAGTCTTCGATTAACCAAAGTAATTCTAAAATAAAAAATGCATGCAAATATGTAAGAAAAATAAAAGTAAGGGAGAAGAAAACAAATCCAGTTCATAGTGATTCAGTTTTGTTGCTATATCTACTCTTCCAGTTTAGTAAGTTAGAGTTCAACAATAGTTAGTTTCCACTATGTGAAAAGAGTTATAAATATTAGTACAATTTCCCTTTTGTTGACGATCTGCAGATTTTCCTCTTAAAGATGACTTAGTCCAACAAGAAGTGGTTTTAACTCTTACCCACCTATCATATATACTCAACAAAATATTTCTCACACTCTCTCTAAACTTCTAAAACTTTACAAACACAAATCAACAAGTTACAGATGCAAGAAAACGTAACAACTCAAGATCCGTCAAAAACAATTTGACAGATGAATTTGATTCTGAAGGGATCTTTCATATTAGATATCTCACTGTATATAAATCAAATAAACTCTGTAAAAGGTTTTGAATAAAGACTGAATGATGTTCTATAAAATCCACTTCGAGTAGTACTAAAACAAGTTGCATTCATGAAGATTTAAAGTCTCAAACCTTCAAAATTAGCTTGCATAATGTAGAAGATGGTTGAGATCTGATTTTCCAACTTGATTTTCTTCTTCAAATCTTTTGATTTTTACCACTGTTGTTATTTAAATTTGAAGTCCAATAGTCATTTTCAAGTGTAGAATTATCAAATTTGACAACCTTTAGTTGATGAAAAAGTTATAGTTAAGAGAATAGTTCCTAAAAATTAGCCTCTATCTTCTAGAAAATATATTTCAAATTTTGAATTCTGATTTTATTTTCAGTAAAAATTTGGATTTGAATTTTCTACATAATTTGATCTTGATTAACTCATTTAGACATACTTGAGATTAAGTACAACTCTCATTTTGTACTTAATTTGTTGAGATAGGTCTTGAATTTGAGATAAGCATGTACAACCCTCATTCTTGAGAGAAAATTTTTAGTTTAGCAATATTTTCTACCCATAGAAGCACAGCTTCTATGTCCACAACTTTTATGCAATAAACAAGAAGGCTTTTTCTATTTAGACTTACGATAACTTCTATAAAACTACAATTTCTACTCATAGAAGATTACATTGTCTATCAAATTCATTCTTTTAAAAATCTTCACACTCAGTAAAATAATTACTAACATATATGATATTTTATTATCATCAAAATATTAAGATTCGACCACAATTTCCTTAACAATATATATATGTAGATGGAATTTTGTGTTACATTACCAATGGTGGTCTCGTTGAAGCGTCATTTCCATCTGCCTTCAGACACTCATCAACATCTGCTCGTGGTATTTTTCAAATGTTTCCATAATTTTTGAATCTTTTAGTTTTCCTCTTTATTGAGATATAATTATAACATAATCAACAAATGATAATCAAATTATAAATATAAGTGTGAAGATTTCTCTTAAAATAATAATAAGATACATATTATAATTAATAACAATTGTGAACATAAAAAATTCAACAAAAGTATACAAAATACATGTAGAGAGATACATATAGAGTCAACAAAGAATCATCACATAAATATTTAGTTATATCATCCTAAACTCAAGTTGAGCTAAAATCTTCATCTATATTCTCGTCCAATGACTAAATAAGAAAAGATAAGTATTCGCAATCCGCTTCCAAGTTACTATTGTCCGCTTCATCACCTATGTCAAAAGATTCTCTTTGCATATTATGAATAGTATCAACCCATTTCTCACCTTTAAGATCCTGTGAGTAGAACTCCTGATTCATTTGTAATGAAAACACAAAAAGCTCATATATCAATTGTTTATCGATATGTATTAATCGATCAAACCTCACAAGTGTAAAACCCAAGTCATCATTTCTAATACCTCTACCACTTATCATAAATGCCCAATCACATTGAAAGAGAACAAACTTTGCTTTTCCATTATACTTTAGCTCAATAATGTCAGTCAAAATGCCATAATAGTTTGCACTTTCTTACCTTGGATTTATATTTCTAATATTTACATAGTTTGTTGTTGATAAACTCATAATTATTTCAAAATTTTGATTCCATTTATTCTTCTCTTAATCTCTAGTAAGAAATCTAAAATCATTATTGTAAGTTCAGTGTATCTCTTAACAATGGGGATAGAAGATTGAGCTAGTCGTTTTATTTCTCCCATAACTATAGTTTTGTTTAATACGTAAAATGAAATAAAATGTAGATAATTCAAATTAATATAAGGGTAAATTACACTTTGTCCTCATTTGGTTTTGCCTAAAATTATATACTACCCTTATAGTTCAAAAATATCCTTTTATCCCTCTGTAGTTTTAAAAAGTGTGGCAAATGGACTGAATTGCACAAAAGTAATGGAAATGTAATGGAGATAGATAAAATGTCTATTATATCCCTTATTAAAACTCACAAACTCTCTTCTCTTTCCTTTCTCTCTCCTCTTATCTCTTGTCGTCAGCAGCAATACTGTCGTGAATAAGCTTTGCAGGGTTGTCTTCTCTCCCCTCTTCTCTGTTCTCTCGTCTGTCTCTCATTCTCTCTCCCATTTTTTTCCAATTTATCTTCAACCTCCACTACAACAAAATAAATCTCACTCTCTCTTCCCAATTCATCTATCTCACTCTCTTCACAATTCATCTATCTTCTCATGATCCAACAAAAAAAAAACTCTCTCTTTCTCTCTTCCCCATTCTTCTTCATGTTATGGAAAAAAAAAAACTCTCACTCTCTCTCTCTTTCCCCTTTCATGTTCATGTTCCAGCAAATCCCAAAAAAAAAAAAACACACACATACACTCTCTCTCTCTCCCTTATGTTCAAGCAAACAAAGAAAAACTCTGTTCAATTTCTGCACACTTAAATTTTACTTCTCTCTCCATTCATCTTGTAATCACTACCTATTCGATCAATTCATCTTCATCTTATCTTCATCATCTTTAGTTGCCCTTATTCAATTCATCTTCATGTTCAAAAAAAAAAACAAAAAAAAACTCTGACTCTCTCTCTTTCCCCATTCATATTTATGTTCCAGCAAACCCATTAAAAAAAACACACTCTCTCTTCCCCCATGTTCCAGCATACCCAAAAAAAAGGAAAAGAAATTCAATTTCTACACATGCAAGTTTTTACTTTTCTCTTCATTCATCTTGCAATCGCCTCTTGTTCGATCAATTCATCTCCACTTTTATCTTTATCATCTTTAGTTGCCCCTATCCAATTCATATTCATATTCAAAAGCCTTAAAAAAAATCTTACCATCTCTCTTTCCCCATTCATATTCCTAGAAAAAAATAAAACTCTCTCTTTCTCTCTCATGCTCTAGTAAACCCAAAAAAACACTTCAACTTTTGTTCATTGGGTGTACTAAAGGTTGAAGATGAATGGGAGAAAAGAGAAAGAGAGGTTGAAGATGAATGAGGATAATTGTAGTAAAGAAAAGTTAATCTTATACATCAACTCATCATTTTCTACGCGTGTCTCTCTATCTCTGTGAAATCTAACCATTTTTGTTACTTTCCACTTTTTGTGAAATCGGACCATTTTTGTTACTTTCCACTTTTTTGAAAACTACGGGAGGATAAATGGATATTTTTGAATTATAGAGATAGTATGTGGCTTTCGATAAAACCACGGGGAGAACCCTTAATATAATCAAGGTAAACATTGCATGAAATATGAAACTTTATCCAAATTAGTTATATCTTATAGTTTTTCTTGACCAAACATCAAAGTTTTTGGAAGTAAGCGTATCAGTCTTATGAATGAATAACTGTTTCCAATATTACCTCCTTATAAATTGTTAATATTAATTGAGAAAAATCAATAAGTTAGAATTATTTGGATTTAACATATTCAATACATAAACCTACTTAATTAATTTACCTATATAAAGGAGCAATGCTTTCATGGTGATCAAGAACACAACAATGTGTTTGGCTCCTGTGATATTATCTCGCCTTACAACATCAATTTTTTTAATTATCTTCGATAAGTGTTAAATAAATATATATCTCAACTCTTTGTCATCCATTAAGTTAGGATTTCGAGATTCTTTTGTAAATCTTATCTTAATTCTATAATGATACATTGAATAGAAGGTTAGTCTTTCTACAATATATCCTTCTACAATTGAATGCTCAAGATGAGCTTTGTTATGCACATAGAATTTAAATCTAGCCAGACACATAAAAAGAATATAACTATTTTCATATATCTTTATAGATTATACTAATGGAGTTTGAGATCTAGATATGAAAAATACCTCTCGATTGGATACATACATCAATAATGAATTGGTCCACATAAGAGTCTCTCATTTGAAAGATGAATCACCAAATGAACTATAGTAGTAAAGAAGAAAAGAGGAAGCATTTTCCTAAATAACATAGAATAATTACAGCACGATATTGAAATTTTTATAAATCCTTGATATTTAAAACTTTGACACAAAATGTTTTAAAAATGTTAAAATGATCAATTAGCACCGAAACAACCTTATTTTGTATAGAAGTTTGAAAAGCAATTGGAATGAGATCTTGCATCAAGACATGATAGCCATGAGATTTGAGATCACACCTTGAAATATCTAAGGTATAATCATTAGGCACCTTAATTTGTTTTAAAACTTTACAAAAAAAGTTTTGTCTCATTCTTTGTCAAGAAATAACAAATTGCTAGTATATGTGTTTTCCCATTAGGAAGCAATCATGAGTGCAAGTCAGGCCTGATGCCTATTTCTTCTAAATCAAGACATGCCTTTGAATTATCTTTGAATTTTCAAAAATCAATGGGAATGGTTATAATTGCAATTTCACAAACATTCTTCTCAGTATGCATAACGTCAATATTATGATACAATAAGTTATGCTCCCCGTAAGGTAATTTGAAAATTTGTTTCTCTTCTTTCATAATTCAATATCATTTTGGTCATTTTCATCTTCCATGTCTTCAATTTCTGTATCACCAAGATTCTCAGTCCGATTCACATTATATCTTTTTCTTGCTTGTCTATTGACCTCTCTCAAATCCGATAAGTCAAAGTTTTTTTCTTATTTCCCAAAAATGAATGAACAACCATGCAATCTTCTCAATATCCCTGAACCAGAAACAGGGATAGGCGCTTTTCTTGACTCTTCAATCCTATCAAACAATTGGTTTGGATATCGAAATCTATAACCATATCCAACCACTATCAATGACCCATGCAACAAAATTTTGGACCATTAGATGAACATTTTAAGAAAGTATTAATACCGAAGGTCGAACAAGTATAACGACCTTTTGTACTCCACCCAGATAAGTTAGCATATGCTGGAAAGTCATTAATAGTCTAGGTGGCACACAGACAAAATAACTCTTTCTTTGTAGTGTCGTAGATACTAACTCCTTGCCATAACCAATTCAATTCTTCAATCAGTCGGTTACAAATAAATATCTATATCATTACCATGTCTCTTTTCATCGGAATTAATTATGGATAAAATCAAAGAGTTCTGCTTCATACTCAGCCATAGTGGTAAGTTATACTGAATAAGCAAAACTGGCATGATGCTGTAGATAGTGCTTATAAGTTTGAATGGATTAAAACCATCACTTGTTAATTCAAGTCTTATATTCCTTGAATTAGATGCAAAATTAGGATAAAGTCTGACAAAATATTTCCAAACTTCCTTATTTACCGGATGCATTAGCAAACCATCCCTTGTACAATCCTTATCATGCCACCTCATGAGATCTGAGATTTTGGCAGACATGAATAACCTCTTAAGTTGAGGAATCAAAGAATGTCTTTGTCAATTTTTTCTTCTTCCTTGTTTGGCAACCTTGATTTGGCAACCATCAAGATAAACTACAAGTAGGGCATCAACTTTATTTCATACTATCACCCAAATACAGTATGCAACCATTTGGACATGCATATATGTTCTTATAATCAAGGCCTAAAACCTTAATAAATTTCATAAATTCAACAAATAACTTAGAAATATCTGCATGTGGAAAGACAGAGGTTAAGGTAAATGGCATAGAACTCCACCCATACATACACTTAAAAGTGATATAAAATGATAACGAAAAACAATTTAGAATTCTTTGAGTAGCCAGGATAAAGTTGTTTACTCGTATCTTAAACAACTTCATAAATATTGAATTATTCATATTTGGCTCATTTACACCATGAATCATGTTAGCTGTACACTGATTGTTAGCTGTACACTGATTTGGCATGTCTACATTATTTGTTTCTAATACCTGATCATTTGGATCATCATCATGAGTTTTGAATATATCTTTAATAACCCTTCCATATCTTCGATACCAATATTTTGATATTAGAATTCCGTAGATTGTGTTTGGAATTATGAAACACTAAGCAACAAAAAATTTAGAAGTTGTAGTATTAGTTTTCGAATAAAATAGCCAACAATCGTATGACCTAATGATACCATTACATATCAAATGTTCCTCGGTTTTGTCATAAGATTGCCAATAAATATTATAACACCGTATATAAGCACATGCAAATTTTCCACCCTCACTTGAATTTTCAAATGCAAAGTCCAAAAATTCTTATAATCCAATTTCATATTCAGTACTTTACCTTGACTTTAGCATTCAATATTTACCTATTTATGAAAGTATCTCATAATAATCGTTCCTTTTGAATGATAACTATGTCAAAAATCTATCTGATATAAAAATGGATTTACTATAAATAAACATTGTCAAAAAAAACATATTGCTAAAAATATGAGACTTTTCATGACATCATTTAGTTAGAAGCATTGGCATCATTTGCATATTATTAGAAACAAACGGTCTTTATGAAATCAATTTGATACAAATATTATCAATATCATTTCCATATTAGTAGAAACAAATACTTTCTATGATATCATATTGCTAAAAATATGATAGAATATTTGCGAATTAATAGAAACAAATCATCTTAAGTGTCTATTAATTCCTCAAAAACAAATAGTCATATGCATGTCAAACATATGAGAATGAGAAACATATATAAAATAATTTTGTTTCAAGTGACCACTAATTTTGCCTAACTTTTACCCTAATATAAATTATTTTTGCAATAATTTTACCCCAACATAAATTAACTTTATCCTAATTGTACCCAAATAATATATTAAATTTACCCTAGTGTTATCGTAGTATAAAGTTATTAATTATTAATTAATTTTCCCTAACAATAAATTAATTTTCCCTAATAATAGATTAAATTTGTCCGAATATTACTCTATGATAAATTAAATTCTCCTTAATTGTGCCATAACTTTATCCTAATATAAATTAGATTTACTCTATTTGTACTCTAATTTTACCATAATATAAATTAACATTACTCTTTATTTTAACCTGGATTATCCTTATTTTAGCCAATTTTTGCCCTACCATAAATTTGTCAGAATCTTGCCCTAATCATGCTCTAATCATGTCTTTGTACCAAAATAAGTTTATTCATACTCAAAGAACATCATAAATATAATCAGATTTGAGTAAAAGGGAGGAACTTACCTATGGTAATTGCAGTGAAGAGTGAGAGTAGTGAGAAGAATGAAGCATAAGGTAAGGAAAGAGAGCAACCCTGTTAGAGAGCAATGACCGGCAGCTTTCGTCAATGGTTGGCAGTGAGAAGAGAGGAGAGGATAGAGGAAAATGGAGGATTTTGTGATTTTTGAATCCTAAATTTCTTAACATTTCTTATGAAAATGTTGGTAAAAACCCTGCTATACTGATGTTTTTAACTAAAACATCGATGCCCTTTATCTTTTAACTCCGTCCCTCTCTCAGCCCCTCTCTGTAAAATGTTTAACTCTCTCTCTCTCTACCCTATCTCGATGTTTCGTTGAAATGTCAGTTAAGGGTAGAAGATTTTACTGATATTTATAAACAAATATTGGCAAAATTAAAAGGTTTTACCAGTATTTAGTGTTAAAATATCAGTAAAAATTTCTACCACAACCTAAATTTACATACCAATCACTTTTCCTGTAGTTTTTGTCAAGGAGGAGGATATGCCAAAGACAGCCTTCTGCACTCGTTATGACTATTATGAGTTTTGTGTAATACCATTTGGGTTGACCAATTCTCTTACGATTTTCGTAAACTTGATAAACTGCGTTTTCAATTTCTATCCAGATGACTTCATAGTTGTATTTATTGACAATGTTCTAATATACTCTAAAGATACAACCCAACATAATGAGCATCATCTCATTGTTTTGTAGATTTTGAGGACAGGGAAGTTATATGCCAAACTTAGTAAATATGAATTCTGGCTCAACAAAATAACTTTCTTGGGTCACATGGTATTCTTCTTTGCGGATCTAAAGAAACTTGAAATTGTTGTCAATTGGTTTACAACTACCAAGGTTACATAAGTGTGTAGTTTTTTGGGCTTAGCAAAATATTATCACAAATTCATCAATAATTTATCCTTGATAGCTATTCCAGTTACCAGAGAATGCACTTTTCAGATAAGATTAACAATGTGAGGTTTGTTTTCCTATTAAAAGGGCATGATTGTATCAGCCTCCATCTTCACATTGTTAGATAGTGAACATAGTATGTGATCTATAGTGATGGATCCAGAAGTGGTTTAGGTTGTGTACTAATGCGAGAATTATCCAACATATGTTTTAGAGTTTGTGGCCATTGTTTTCGCCTTCACATATTTTCTTTATAATGAGTATTGTGATATATTTATTGATCATTAGAATCTCAAATACTAGTTTATCTAGAAAGAGTTGAATTTGAGAGAATGCAAACTGCTAGAGTTACTGAAATACTATGATGTTACAATTCCGTATAACTAGGTCAAAGTAACTATTGTCACATATGTACTCAGTTGCAAGTCCATAGCTCTGGCGGCGGCTCTTCAATTAAGAAAGTATCAAATGATGTTAAAGTTTGAGTAGTGAGAATTAATGCCAAGGTTACCAGGAAATATCTTTTATGTGCGATCTAACTATTTGATCAGATTAGAAAAGTTCATCAAGCAAGTGATTGCAAAGCTTAGAGAGGAGACTCTTAAAGCGGGATGTCTGATTTCACCACATAAGACAAGATACACAAGACTTTGCATAAAATTAGTAGTTTTGGAGTTTCAGATATTGAGAAGACTAATTCAAGAGGAAGCCAATAATTCAGCTTTAAGATTTCCATCGATTTTTCTAGTGGCTTGGTATAAAGAGAAATATACTAGAATTTATTTGCATATACTTAACATCTTAGCAAGTAATGGCTAAACATTAGTCACAAAAGGAATACGTGAGTAGAAATGGGAGTACATTAATGTCGATTTTGTCTCACAATTGTCCAAAATTCTTAGGGAATTTGATGTCACATAGGTCACAACGGATCCATTTCAACACATTTTCTCTTATAATTTATTCTTAACTTATTCTATCAATAAGTTAGGCAAACTCTATATCGATAAGATTGTAAAATTACATGGTATATCAGTTTCCTTGATTGACACATGGACTTGATATTTGTTTCTTGATTTTGATACAGTTTTCAAACTTGTGAATGAAACTTCATAAAATAGAATATTTGGACTGAAGGATTTATTACACTATATGTGCATGTGGAAGTATATAAATTAAAAGTTTGAAATTTTGATATAAATACCTCAATATGTAAGACGCCAATAAATCAACCGAAACCGCGTAATCTCTCGTACGAGTCGCTCAGTCAGGATGGTAATCATGAAACGAAGCACCACCACTTTTCCACGACACCTCAACCTAATGTCCGGTGACCCAAATGACGGAAGAAATTTCTCATGCCCTCAATTAATTTCTTACTTTAGAAATTAATTTCTCTCTCAATTTCTCTCTAAGCAATGTGTTCTTCAAACATGAATCACAATTGCCTTCGTTTAAGCCCTAAACATTGAACCTTCTCTCTACTTTTTTCGTAAGTTACCGTGAAGACATCAAAAAAAGCAACCATGGGAAGTTACTTGCCAACTTGAGAGGAAGAGATCGCTTGTCAATTTTCGGTTAGGGAGCTTTGCATGGGAGGTTATTAGTAAATGTAACTTCCCCTGACATATGTCTACGTGGGCAAAACTAACATCTCCCACTTACACGAAAACATTTTACATCCGTCACCATATCACAACTTATGTGATCTTTCACATCACCCAACTAGACTTTCATACAGGATTGGGCGTCGTGCGATCAGTGAATACACCTGCAATCAAAGACTTCTCGATACACCTGTTAGGATAATCGAAAAGCCATCGTTAGTATAAAAAAGAACTCGTTGTACCCCAAACTCAACGCAATTACATTCATTGAGTCACTTTTCTTATTGAAAGTGATCCCCAATTATTTGCTCGATTATGTATTCACTATTATATTTGAATCCCAATATGAATTAACATTACAGGTCGACTGGTGAATACAACACCATGATATAATGTTGATTGGTTTTCCTTCCATATTACTAACTTTCAATCTTATCTTAGCTGCTTTCCTAGACATACACCGCCAAACCGAATCAACCATGGTTTCTTAGTGACATGCTAAAATAACAACACCAAAATAAAATTTCAAGAGATGGAAAAAAGTTATAAGGGTATAAGAGATCCCACATAATGGATCTTAGGTCTCACACAGTGGGAACGAAGATCTTTAATCATACTATTGTCTCTAATAATAGCTCCCTATCCCTTGGTTGTCTTATCACACGCGGTATGAAACACGTGCCACAATGTTATTCCCACATCGGGTATATGTCAGATTTCTCTAACACTGTACAGGTATGGATCTCAGTCTACATAAAACTTTACCCCAGAGATCTCAGATACGATATCACTTGACGTAGATGATATCTGAGATCTCAACTTGGCTTCTCACAGGCAACATGGATATGTGTATGTCCATGTCAGTCATGTCGCATATGATCTCATCCTGAACACATATCAGGGCGACTTATATTCTAGTAGAGCTACTTTCAAAGTCTCTTACAACTAAAAATCGTCTCATCTCTGCTCACTCAGAACTGGAGGTGGTCACTCGTGTAAAAGAGCCGACCACATCTGTTTAATATATCTTTTATCATAACTCACTACAGAATATATGACAACCAACTAGTGCCAGAAATAAACTTGTGACTTTATAATGCACATATGTCATATATATATATAAACATCACAATCAGTATATAGTGAAAAATGTCAAATTACATGTAAACTCAATGATTTCATATCTCTCATAGAGGAATCTTTCATAATAGGTTAGATGAAGGGATCAACCATCATACTGTATAAAAATATACTTAAACATCACTACACCTTTCTTGGTCATATCTCTTACAAAATGGTATATGGTATCAATGTGTTTAGTCTTTTGTGATATTTAGGGTTTCAGTTGTAGGCAATACCGGCCTGATTATCACTACAAATCATTACTACCCTCCCACTATCTGCCATAACCCCTAAGTCATCCAGAAATCTCTGAAACCAAAATCCTCTCTTGAACTGTCACTGAATATGTCACAAACTCAGTCTCTATCATAATAGAGATACACAGATTTGCTTCTTGCTTCTCTAAGACATGGTACCATTTATTGAGTAAGACAACAAAAATTGATGTCGATTTGCGTTTATCCAGATCATCACCCCAGTCAGCATTTGAATATCCAACCAAACGTAAATCACCTATTCCGTAACACAAGGAGAGGTCTGCAATTCTCTTGCAATATCTCATAATCCTTTTCACTGCTTTCCAGTGATCCCTTCAAGGATTCGATTAATACCTACTTACCATATTGACTGCAAAACTAATGTCTGGTCATGTATGTCTCATTGCATATAATAGAATGCACATTGCACTGGTTTAAGAGATTCTACTCATCTCTCTTATTTCTTCTTGGATTTTAGGACATCTGCCAAAACTCAGGTCTTTACCTCTAACGATAGAAGTATCTATTGGGTTGTCATCATTCATCTCGAAATGCTTAAAAATATACCTGCTGTAGGACTCTTATTAAAGAGTTAATAGTCTTCTTAAGCGATCCCTTTGGATCTAAATTTTGAGAATGAATTAAACTCACCCATGAACAATAACCATATTTTAATAATCATAAGATACTTTCTGTTGTTTCCAACCAACAGAATGTCACACATATATAAGAACATGATCATTAAAGATTCATCGAAACGTATCAAATAGATACAATGATCTTCCTTGATCATCATAACATCATAAGATATCGTCTACTCGTGAAATCTCAGGTACCACCGTCTGGATGAGTGTTTAGGTTGTATGTTGAGTTCCAAAATCAACAGACATTATCCACTTAATCTAGTAGAACGAACCCAGAGGGATGTTCCATGTAGATCGCCTAATCCAGACTTCAGTTACGGAAAGTGGTATTTACGTCCATCTGGTGTGACTCCAAATCTATACTCAAGACAATCGCTAAAAAATGAACGGATCGAGATAAATTAGACTACGACTCCTCGGTAGTCCATCCCTCAGTCTAAGTATAGCCTTTAGTTACTAGATGGGTCCTATAACTCTCTATCGATCCGTCGACATTTCTCTTGATCTTAAGCATCTACTTATTCCCAATAGTCCTTTTGCCTTTAGGCAAATTAACTAGATCCCAGATCCCATTGATTCTCATCAACTCCTTCTCTTCATCTATGGTATTCAATAAATGGTTCTTCGCAGAACCCTCGAGAGTCTCTTGGACCGTTTTGGATTTCTCATCAACTCTATAATGAGGGTCTTACCCTCATTCGGGAAGCAACGTTTAAGTACTCGCCCTCAATATTTCTACAAGAAGAGAGAACCGCTTCACCTTTAGATGGATCACTCTCATTACGACCAAAATTCGTAATGGGTTATTGTGTCCCAACGTTGGCCTCACCTAAGCCACTAGGCTCATCTAGCTAAATAGAAGGTAAAGTTCTGATGGATTTTACCTCTCAATGGATTACTCCCACTGGGACGAAGATTCTTAATCGGTTCTTCGGTCCCACCGCAAAATTTAGCTGAGTTACTAAGCTCATTTATCAAATAAAATGTAGAGTTCTAATTGACTTCACCTCTGTTAGGAAAATCATCCTTAAGGAATATGGTATCACGAGACTAAATTTCAGTAACAGTACCGTCAATATGCTCACCTAAGAACACATACCCACATACCTTGGAGTGTTCTCAATATCTTATAAAAATACATTTCTTTCCTCACGGGCCTAACTCACCGTGTGATGCGAGAAATCGTGATCATACATGACATAACCCCATAAGCTCAAGTGGCTACGGTCAGAGTGTGTCCTATTCAAAGGTCATATGGAGTACTGACTGTGGATTTTGATGGGACACCGTTAAAGACGTAGAATGTAGTCAATAAATCATCTCCCTAATTGGAGATAGAGAAATTGACCTGCGTCATCATTGTCTTTAACATCTCCAACAAACTCATATTCCTTTTCTCGTTTACTTTATTCTACTGAAAAGTAACAGGAATAGTTAGCTGTCTCATAGTATTTTTCTCAAAATAGAGCTCTCTGTGTAGTTCAGACAAATGTTCGTGCCCTCATCGATTTTGAGAGTCTTAACTCTCAAGTCTAACTAATTTTTAATCTCGCTAATAAATCCCCTGAAGTATTCCAATACCTCATATTTATGCGAGATCAAATAAACGTGACTGATACGCGTGTAATCGTTTACGAACGTAATAAATTGGACAACTCCATTTTAGGCTCTCATACTCATATGGCCATAGATATCAGAGTGAACTGATTGCATGGAATTTTAGCTCTCATTGTATTGCCAAATGGTTTTCTTGTCGTTTTGCCAGTTAGGCATAACTCACATATGGGCAACTTGAATCTGGTTAGCAGATTCAATAAACCATTCGCTGCTAACCGATTCAACATCTTTTGCCCTACATGTCCAAGTCTACTATGTCATTCATTTACATCTCAATCTACGCAATCGAATGTAAAGATAATAGAAAAATAATAAGAAATACTATTAAAATGAATAACATACAGTACATATAGTCCATTAAGGACAAAACCAGAACAAATGAAAAAACTGTCGTAACTAATAGAAATATTAGAGTTTCTAAAAAAAAGAGAACAAAAAAAAAAGAGAACATATTCTAGGCATTCAAGCAAGGTACTGAAATCAAGTTCCATTAAATATCTGGAGCGTAAAGAAAGTCATGGCAAGTATCGATCCCTCTAACGATGACAAATGCTCCGTTCCTCACGTAAATCCTCCTAACTTGAGGATTTACTCGGCAGAACTCTACTTATGCGCTCCTGTCTCGAACTACGTGGCTGGTGGCTCCTAACTTTACAATCCACAAAGAAGAGAAATTAGCAAGTATCACAATAAATGAGTCAAAAACTCAAACCATGTAAAGAAGAAGAACGTTCCTTCTACTTGTCACACTCAACGAGTGAAATGACCAAGGCTATCTCAGGCATAGCACTTTGTATTGGTCTTATTAAATTCTTTTTTCTTGCGATTTTGTACTTTGCTGTCGAATTTTTTGGATGGTTTCATCTTGCCTGGATCTCGGGTCTTCTTCTCATGTTTATGCTATTTGTGTTTGATGTCACGGGAACCTTTGCTCGACTCTGTTGCATAAACATAACCCGAATGTGGCCTACTCACCTCTAAGCGCTCCTCATTGAGTTCACAATGCCTACTCACATCATTGAAAGTACAAATACTTTCATCATACGTGAGATAGGTTTTCATGATCTCCCATATTCAGGTAGAAGACTAGATCACACCCAGTACCTGTAAGTCATCCGAAATAGACTCACTTGGATCCCTAATATCGGTGATCATATTGACTTTTGCATTAAATGTTATTTCATTGTATGATCAACAATTTTATTATAAGTTATAAACTTATAAATAACATTCTCACCTCAGGAGCTGAAAGGGCACTTTAATGCTCTTTTAGAGCGAATTTAATCGACATAACCATAGGATATTACTCATAAATCGAGATCAAGTCATCGTGCTTTCCATTGATGATGATTGCCCTAATTTGACTTTCCTTTTCTTCAATACATCATAAACTTTCTTATCCCGTCTAACATGAGGTGTGGTACCCTCCCCGGGACCCACCATCTCATATCTCAAAATCTTATACAGATTTTGTTTCTCGAGAATAAACTGAATTTTCTGGTGAAAAAATTTACAATTGTTACCATTTATTTATTCTCCTTACAAAAAATTTATTACAATAATTTTCTATGCAGTTGAGAGATTTTGGTGACTCATTGATATTTATTCTCACATTTTGTGTACTTTTTGAATCAACAAATCCCAAAAATTCAAGTGTAGATCCTAATTTGAGCCTATGAGCAAACCGATATCATACACTACAAACCAGAATCGCATATTACCATTCGGAGTTTGGATTTAGTATACAAAAAAAAACCCACAAAAAGTCATAAATATGGACATGAGACCTTTAGAAAATGAAAAATTCCAATTCAGGACAACCTGTCTCGTCGTCGTAGGTTTTACGCGCCACCATGCGCCGTCCACGCGTTGCCTACGCCCTTCCATGCACCGGCAGTAGCCTGGTGCATGCGCCAGACGTGGGGTGTGTCTATCACATGTCGCCTGCTAACCGACCCGAGTTCACAGGTCAAGTGCATATACAGGTCGAGCCTTGATCTGGGTCCAAACCAATCCGGTCCACGCCCGATCTATCCATGCGCCTGCACACATGCAGCAGCATGCTACTACAGGTGCAGGACGCTCACGATAAGGAATTATATAGATTGTGAGATAAGATTTGCTATAGCCACATGATGTGGCTTGGTGGTACGAGGTGCTCAAACAAGTTGCGCCAGCTTGGGTTCAAATCCAGGTGCCTACTCCTCTAGGCATTTTTTTTAACAGGTATAGAGTGGGTTGGAGTCCGACCCGAGAAGGCAAACACTGTTCACATGCCTCGTGGCGCGTGAACTACACGCGTCTCGTGGCGCGTGAACTGCACGTGCCTGACGGTTCAACATTCTTCTTCTCCACCCGATGGGTTTTGCAACCAGGTCCTTTTGACTCGGCTGCTGGAAATCCTATTTTCGGCCAATTTTTGACGTGTTTTTCACTAGAAAATTATAATCAAACTTTCAAAATTATTCTAAACACAATTTATTAGAAGATTTAAACCCAATATGGCAAATCAATATTTAAAGTTTTGGCCCTTCATGGCCATTTTCGAAACTTCATTTTCTGGCATCCAAAATTCATAATTTATATATTAAAATGTAGATCTAGGCATGAGAAACACATATATACCAATTTCATATGTCAAATCACTCTCTATAGTGATAGATCTAAGGTTTTAACTTTCGGGCACCATTAGGATACGAAACTTTGGTTTCAAATTTCATTGTCTTAACATACTCCAAAATTACAAAAAAAATATATTCATGATCTACACATCATGGGCAATATCATGGTATAATCGGATTCACGAAACTCATCCATGATCCGAGTCCCAAATTTTTTACCCTATGCCCAAAAAATTCCGAAATTTTTTTTTAAATAAATCCAACCTGCTCTAATACCAATGAAGGATTTATTATACTATATGCACATGCGCAAGCGTATAAATTAAAAGTTTAAAATTTTGGTATAAATACTTCAATATGTAGGGTACCAATAAATCAACCGAAACTGCGTAATCTCTTATACGGGTCACTCAGTCAAGATGGTGATCACGAAACGAACCACCACCACTTTTCCACGACACCTCAACCCAATGTCCGGTGACTCAAATGACGGAAGAAATTTCTCATGCCCTCAATTAATTTCTTACTCTAGAAATTAATTTCTCTCTCAATTTCTCTCTAGGCAATGTGTTCTTCAAGCAAGAAGCACAATTGCCTTCGTTTAGGCTTTAAACATTGAACCTTCTCTCAACTCTTTTCATAAGACACCGTGAAGACATCAAAAAAAGCAACTATGGGAAGTTACTTGCCAACATGAGAGGAAGAGATCACTTGTCATTTTCGGCTAGGGAGTTTTTGCATGGGAGGTTAATAGTAAATGTAACTTCCCTTGACATATGTCCACGTGGGCAAAACTAACATGGACAGATGATCACTCATAGAGGACATGGTTGAACCCTTTTTGAGCTTCTCTTTTCAATAATTTATTTACATTTTATTTTTATATTATTTTATTACAATAAGGCATGATACACTTCACATACCATTTTGTTTTATAGTGGTGAGGCTCACAAGGATTAATTTTGGCGAATTTGCGGATGGAACGATTAATTTTGGAAAAGTTAAAATTGAGGGAGAATATTGTAAAAGTTGAACCTAGAGAGACTTATTTGACAGTGCTAAAACCTGAGGGGGTAATTTCGCATTTTTCTAAAGGGAAAAAAATGTTGCTTTGAGGAATAGAAAGAAAATCCCCCTGAGCTTTGTACGGATATAATACTGTTAGAGAAAAAATTTTTTAAAACAACACAACGGGCAAAATAAATACAAAACTAACACACCAATATCATGACTTGAAGTCACGACATGCAATGTTCATGCATGTCGTAACTTGAAGTCACGACATATATTAAAAATGGGATATGTCGTGACTTCAACTCACGACATGCTTCTAGCTACTTTTCAAGCACATTTTGCAATTATATACGGACTGAATTTACAACAATTCAAGTTACAACACAGCGCAAACACCACAACAATGTTAATTCTAAACTCCAAACTTCAAAATCACAATCATTCATAACCAGAATTCATATACCAATACATCTCAAATCTCACGACAACCCAATTTACAAACTCCAAATTTTATAGTATTTTTCACTATCAATCTTCAAAACAGATACACAATACAGCCCAAATATCAGAATAGATCATCTACAAATCCCAAAAACCAAAAACAACTAAATAAAGTACAATAAACATAATAAAGAAATAAATTAAATTTCATTAATTTTAAAAGAAGTTACAAATTACAAAAAATTAAATTCAATGTCGTCATCTTCTTCTAGTGTACTATCGAAAACCTAAAGCTACTCTACTGTCTATAGAATCATCGCGAGATACTAAACCCAAATCATCTATCTGTGTGATCTGGGAGGGGTCTACATCCTGCTGATGGGGATCGGAGAAAACAGGTGGGGACACATGATACATCGGTGATACATATCTCTCACACCCTGTGTCAGTCCCTTATCCATAAAGCTATCTGGACGAGCTCCCCTCTGAGGAGCCGTCGAAGTGAAAAACTGAGGGAACTCATCAAAGACAGGGGTGTATAAAGATGAAGACTCATCGTATATGGTGGAAGGTCCGGGGACGTCGTCCGAGTGCTGAAAGGGTGGCGGGGATACATGATCGGACGAGGGTGGAGGTCTCGTACGTCGTCCTCTCCCTCATCGTCGTTCACATGCTCGGTCTGCATCACCACCGTCTGTGCCACCTCTATCGGGTCGACCGCTAAAAAGACGTGCCATATCATTATCAAAACCGAGATGGCCAACTCAGCAAGGCCACGAACCTTGACACCAACCTTGTCTCGTATCTCGTACAAAGTGTCACACTACAAGAAATAATGTAAGAAATAGTTAAAATAACAAATTAAATTCATTGATTGAGAATGAAAAGAAGGTAGATGAAAACTTACCACGTAACTCAAAAAAGCTCCCCGACGATCGACAAATCTACGGGAGATGGTACGAAACCAGAGCGAATAGGCAGGATCAAGCGTAGGTCCAAACGAGGTATTTAGCAGAACTAGATAGTCATGTCAATGAATCTAAAGATCAACATACACTGCATGTGCTGCCGACCACTCGACCTCTTGTGTACCTTGCATGCTCGCATCGTGGAGTCTGTCCTCGGTATCACACTTACCCGGAACATACTACAAGCCTCCAAACTGTCACAACACCCTATCTGAGAAATACCACTCACGATACTAAAACAAATCAAAGGGACCTGTGCGTGCCAAATTCTCTCCCCCTGTGACAGTAGTCGGGAAGGGATGATAATACATCATCCGAGTATGGGACCCAAATGACCTGATCGACCGTCTGCTTATCGAGTGCCTCCCTATACACGGAAATGACATATGTAGGGAACATAGTGACATCAAACTCAGTGTGCCATCGTAAAGCGAGTGGTCCATCCCCATTTACGTGCAAATCTCGTTGAATAGGAGTCATACAAGGAGACCACTCCCACCCCCAAAGCTGTAACAAAGCTAGCGCCCCACCAATCCCACATGAATCTATGTGCGTGACTATATACAGCTGTCTGTACTGATATGCCAAACACGTAAATCCCCAACTAAATCTACCTGACAACTCTAAATCCTCTAAAAACAATAAAAACTGTAAATGTACAAAAGTTCCTATTTTATTAAAAAACAGGGCATCTCCTATCAAAAGTAAAATATAAGCCCACGTCTACTGTAAAGTAGCTAGATCATCAATACCAGCGGACAAATTAGAAAAAATGAAAAATCTCGGACAACCACGACATGCTCAAAGTATAACCCTTAAACGCAGACCATGGTGGCCTAACACCTAAAAGTCTCTCGCATACATAACCCCATTTCACACCCGTCGTCCTAGATACGAGGGGGTGGCCATCCACAGGTAACCCTAATAGAACCTCAATTTCCTAAAGGATAATAGTGATCTCACTATGGGGAAGGTGAAAAGTGTGCGTCTCATGCCTCCATCGCTCTACCAGAGCAGTAATAAAATGCCAATCGAACTGAATGAAATGCAGTCGAGCAATGCACAAAAATCCAGAGTCCTCTAAAAGAGGAAGCACTCGCTTATTGATTTGACTATGCTCCCAACGGCGTAGCGCGGCCTCACGTCGACGGCAATGAGCGTAACCGTCATGCTGACTCCCTCCCAAAGGCGAGAAAAACGGTGCCGTTGCTGTAACCGAAGAACACTCGGATCAGAAGATCATAGATCCATTTGCAAAAATACATGATATCAAAATAAAATTGATTACAAATACGTAATGTCAAAATTAAATAAGATTTCAAATACTCAATTATAAAAGTAATTTAGATTACAAGTACTCAATTCAAAAAACAGAAATAGTCAATTCTATAAATGAATATGAAAACACATTTAATCTGAAAATATCAAGAATCAAATATACGAAAACCTAATACTTGATATCCGTTATAATAAGAAATACATAAATTCTAACTAAAATAGAAAAGCTATCTATTTTCACGTTATATGGTTAGGCAATTTCTTCGATTGTGAACATCTTCTTTTTCATCATCATCCTCTTCTTCGACATCTTCTTCAGCCTCTTCTTCGGCCTCTTCTTCCGCCATTTTTTCTTCATCCACATCTCTATCTATGTCTCTATCTATATCTATCATAGCAACATCCACTCGAGATTCGATATGTGGATAGTCGTCTACATAATCGCAATCATGTTGTACATGCACAAACGTCCGACTATTGTATGCCTTTATATACAAGTCATGACTTGTACCCACTCCCATAGCCACCGTAAATTCCATCAAGTTCAGAACATCGTCATCATCGTTGATTGGTACCAAAACGTCCCTTACATTCCTTCTTGTATGTGTGACATAGGACAACGATGAAAAATCTCTATGTGTTGTCTTATCCAATTGATTCGAAATCCTTTATAAACCACGGATACCAGCTCATTAAAATATGTATCTTTTTTCACCCGAATCAACTTTGAAAATTCTTAGTCATAACCCACTTCATTCTCACCCTTCACAATTTCACCATTTGTGTAACATAACAATTTCATCATATCCGTCATTTCTATTTAAAATCAAAAAATATTTTATTAATATACATTCGAAAATGACAATTTAAGAGAATACAAAATTCATTTCAATTTTTAGTTTAACTATAAATAATAAATTTATATATTTTAAAACCCTAAATTTAACTATAAGTAATAAATTTAATATAATTTTCAATTAAAACCCTATAATTAAATTTATTACAAAACCACAAACAATTAACTAAATTTGTCAAAAAAATATTCTAATTTCATTTGATTACAAATAATAAATCTAACTAAATTTACTTATTTATATATTTATAAAAAAACCCTAAAACCTAATTTTATCCTAAATTAAAAAAACCCTAATCCCTAAATTAATATTAATTTCCAACAAAAACCTAAACTTAAAATATCTAATTACATTTCTCCAAAATATAGTTAAATTAACAAAAAACAAGTAAATTGAATAATATATATCTAAATTTAATAAATATAAATATATAAAATTTCAAATTTCAAGAAACACAACAACAATTCATTTTCATCAAATTTCATGTGCGGAACTTTCAAAAGCTCTGTATCGTGATCAATTCACTTCCCCGAGATTGTAGATATCCTTGGCTATTGCAGATCGTGCGCGCAGAGGTGGAGAACGCTTTCGTCCGCGGTGGATAAGAGGAGAAGGTGAAGGGAGAAGAAGGAAAGAAAAAAGAGAGGGAGAAAAGAGAAAAGGCACAGGGTTATATTCGAACATGTCGTGAAAGCATATTTAAATATGTCATAAGTTGAACTTACGATATGTCTCATTTTTAATATATGTCGTGATTTCAAATCACAACAATGTCGTGATTTCAAATCACGAAATTGGTATATTAATTTTATATTTATTTTGACCGCCGTGTTATTTTAAAAATTTTTTTCTCCATCAGTCTCGGCGGCGATTTCCCAAAAACAGAGGAGGGTTTAGGATTTTCTTCAAATTCTGATTCAGAGAAGAGAAATCAAAAGCAAAATTGAAAAGAAGAGAAGAGAAAAATGGCGGGGAGGTTGCGGAGAAGAGTTGTTCACTTCGCAAACCTTCCAATCAAGCTTCTCATGCCTTCTTCTTTCTCCAACATTTCCGAAATCGCCATTAAAACGATCCCTTCTGCTTCCAAGGTATTTCCCTTCATCTCTCTCTCTCTCTCGTTCTCGCTCTTTGTGCTTCATGTTTCTGAATTTTTGTTTCCACAGATTGAAATTAAGAGAGTTATGGAATCGCTCTACGGTTTCAAAGTCGAGAAAGTACATACCCTAAACATGGAGGGGAAGAAGAAAAAGAGGGGAGGATTTTTGATAGCCAAACCTGACTACAAAAAAGCCTACATTACTCTCAAGAATCCTTTGTCCATTTCTCCTGATATGTACCCCATTCGGATGATTGAGGAGGAGAAGAAGAACATGAACAAGCAATCCAAGTCGAGTATGGTTGATGAAGCCGAAAAGAAATCACATTGGCTTGATGGGTCTAAGCCTCAAAACGATTCCACTGGTAAAGGACGCCGTGGTGGCCGTGGTGGTAATGAAGTTCTCTCCAAGTTTCCATGGAGCAGCATGCGTGCTTCTAGGTAGAAATTTGTGAAATTTGAGGACATTGATAGATAAAGTTACATTATGGTTTTGATTTTGTCTTAGATTATAATTTGTTGCGTGGGTAGATGTTTTTATGCTATAGATTGATGCTCGAGGTTAAGATTGTTATGCTTATTGTATTTTTTGAAGTGGGTTTTGTTTTGTTTCTGATAAAGAAGTTTGAATTTTTAATCGAATGGAGGTGGTTTTGAGTAGTTCTAAATCAAATGGAGGTTTGAGTGTTCGATTTTCGGAGTCCAATATATTATTTTAGATTGGTTTTGGTACATGTTAAAGTGGTTTTGATTTTGTTCTTTTGCAGGATAAAGTAATTTATTCAAATGATGTACTAAGAAATTACATTAGAGATAGAAAGGAATTAGTTATACTAGAAATCTTTATATTAGATTGAGGCATATAGAGAGAAAGATGTGCTTATTATAAAGTTTAAGGCTACACTTGAAATCCACTCTACATCCTTTTATCCACTTCACTTTCCCCCATATCATTGCTGTTGTTGTTGTTGTTGTTGTTGTCGTTCCTTGTACTATCTAGTTCCCTCTGAAACTCATGATTGGGAGAAGCTGTTCTGACTTGATTCAGATTGGCAGTGTGGAGGATGGGTGTCACATATTCCTTTACAAAGAATAGTTCTTTATTTTACTCACTTTAATAACTGAAACTAGATTTTGAGAACCCATTTTGTTTTGCAACTGACTTTCTTCTGAAATTCATTATTCATGTCTTGTTTGTGATTGGCTAGTTGCTAGATACAAATTTTTTTCACTGTCTTGTTTTGGGTTTCCTCGGAAGTTTATTAAGCAAGAATTGCCATTGACATTCAATCCTGCATATCTTATCATCACTCCCTGTCTGTGTTTCCCATCAATTGTCTCATCATAGAAAATTATTTTGAGGGAAATGTTCTTGGAAATGATTTCTGAAAGTTATTTTCTCAAGGGGGACTTACCGTGAATTAATCAAACCCTTCACGACGCTTAGCCGCTTGCAACTAAACTAGTTATTCTGTTTTCACTGAACTGATTATGTACTCTTTATTGTTCTTCAACCTTTCAAGTATACACAAATTCGACCCACTTTGATTGTTTGTACGACTGAACAAACTGAAAAGGTACAATATACCACACATCTCTGACTGATCCAGGCACTTGTTTCTTTATCTATAATTCTTATATGAAACCAAACAAAATGTATTGTAGCCAAACATTATGGATTAATTTGGCCGCTCTTTGCGGATGTCTTGAAATTCATTCAATTTATCCAACCACACAACAGCTATTGCTGAAAAACTTAGGAGATGGATTGCCTGCGTCGACAGGCTACTCTGCAGCCAACTTGGTTGGGTGTGTTCTGTATATCCCTAAGCTCATTCCCAACCATTTTTTCATGGACAAAGGAAGAGTTCCTGATCTTTCGCCATCGTGAACTCCAACTTGAACCTTGTCTTTGTTTGTTGCTGATCTTTTCATATTCCTGTTGCAATTCTGAGTAGTCTCTTTGCAGCTCTGCCATTTCTATTTTCACCTTCTCAAGTTCTTCTTTAATAGACTTGATCTCCTTTTTTGTTGATGACCAGGCTCCATCCTGGTCTGAGTTATCACCACCTGATGACTCCTTTGCCTGTAGTGCTGCTCTCATCTTTACTTGTTCTGCAAATAGCACCTGTGATGGTGTTTAATTCTTCAGTTTGAATAGATGCCATTATGTGTAAAATTCAAGTAACTCTTACACCAAAAGTCAGAATTTCTATATGGTGCCAAGGGGAAATCAAATAAATATCATATCCGTGGTCACATGGATATTTTAATGCCCAGTTTCAAGTTCTTTTCTACTACAGTATGCTCGGAATTGGAGGTTCAAGGAATACATTTCATGAGAATTGAGCTGTTTCTGGTTGTGACGATTATATAGTGGATGACTTAGTCTTGCTGAAAATCAATATTGCTGCAAATGGTACATCATTCTGTCAGATTGAAAGCTATGTTACCTGCACTTTACTTGCCAAAAGCCTTGAAATTCATGTTTGCTCATCAAAATATTTATATGTAGAACTAGAACAAGAATCAGCTATATTTTTACCTGGAGAATAGTTCTTAGAGGTAGTCGATCATTTTGTGCAGCATGCATGCATCCGTCAACTGACAACTTCTCGCAGTCCATTATTTTGCATAGCTTCTTTCGTTCATGTTCAGATAGTGATGGATGACTCTGAGAGGAAGATTAGGAACCGAATTTCATGCTTTTGTTATCAATGGACAAACACACACATGCACAAAATGAAAGAAAAAATGCTCCAGACCTTTAGATAGGTATCAATGGCTCTGTAGAGACCATCATGGCATGTTCGAGCATGTGTTGGCAAGGTTTCAGCTAGTACTTGAAATTTGGGAATGGAAAGTTTAGTGTCCCTTGCAACCTCTGCTAAGTAGCCATCCATGAGCTTACTAACATCTAGGCATTTTTGATGTTGTATATCTTGTTGTTGCTCTTCATGCATCAAGAAATACTCCAAGATCCTTTGTACTGCATCTATGTCATGCAAGGTGCATTCTTCTAGTGAACTGCAATTTAATTAGTAAAATCTCTTCTTAGACACATCTGTAAATCATTTTACTGCTGTTCTGTTCTGTTTTGTTTTCTTTATTTCTTTATTTTATTTTTTGAATACCATAATCTGGCATTTGCTGTTTGTGGCTTTGCATTTGTGTTTTTTGACATTTTGGACCCCTCTAGAATGTCAATATATATATTTGGCCAAAGTGATCCATATATCTGAAGTTAGATTATCAGATATTCTGTATGGACTTTTTTAGGACCTATGCTAACAGGAGATATATGAAGAGGAAGAGGACTCACTTCATTAGCATCCCTTGATCTCCATTTCTATAGCTAGGAATAAGTAGATCCCTTACACTAGCATCTCCCAATACCATTCCTACTCTCTTCTCGAGCTCTGAAACCAAAGCTGGTGTCACCGAAAACACAATGGCCATCTTCAACATCCACAGCAAAAACCTGCAAGAAACTGCTTCTTTTTGTGGAGGGAGTATGCTGACTAGGCTCTCAATTATGATTCTCTGCTCCTTGTTATGTCCGACGCTCCCTTCCTGCCTTTTCCCACTGAAGATGCTCAGTTGCAACTCATTTGTTCCGTGACTGCCCCCTCTTTGTCCTTCTGATTCAACATCCATGCAAGGCAGTCTTCTCTCTGCATAATTCATGATACTGAAACCAATCATCTCTGGCTTCATTCCTTTTGCTTTTATTGTGGTGATGATCCTTACAAAGTGATCAATTCGGAGAGTTGCCAGATCATTGAACCACCAACCTTCATTAATAACTTCTCCAGCAGTTGAATTGTCCTGTGAAGCTTTCCAAGCAATTGAATCACAACATCTTCTGACAATTTGGAGGTTTTCACCCCATGGAGACAGATTCTCACAGGACTTTAGTACTGTTATTGAGTCTCTCCATGAAGCAAGGACTATGAACGTTAGGAAAGCTTCAGTCTTGGATATTAAATTCCCCTCTTCAAATTCCTCTGTCATCTCTAGATACTCTGATGCACATCTTAGTGGCGCAACATTGTTAGGGTTTAAGTCTACCGGCAGGCCATAGCAAAACTTCAAAATGATCTCAAAAGTTGCCGCTCCACCAGGGAAATTTTCAAGCTTATGATCGTAACTAACATTTGCATTTGGTGGCTGGAGAATGGCGCGGTTTATATAGCCACTTCTTGAAACCAGCGAATACTATTTCAAGATGACAACATGTCAGGTTACCATTCATGGGAAACACAACACACTGAGGAAATGACATGCCAAACTTGCGGGTTGTTTCTAGTTCTAGCATGTGAAGAGGCACATGATTGAACCCTTTTGACATATTCTAAGTTCTACATTCTACCTTTTTCAGTGTTAAGTGACCTGTTGCAACTCAATGTCTGAGTTTGCATGCCATTAGCTCAATTGTGAGAGACTTATTTTAGATTTGTGTACCTTATGAACGTAGAAGGTGATGTCTTGAACTTGAATCGATAGATCTGTAGGAACATCAGACGTGACAAACCTGCATTGTTATATTAAGCTGGAGCATGAGTGTCATGAAGGAAAGAAACCACTTGAGGCATGGTGGTGTAAAACACTTTGATGGTAGTAAGTAGAATAGAACTATTCTATTTTAGAAAACCCTTGTCGAAGGAGGAATAGTGGGAAAGATGCTCTTTTTTCCATATTTTTGTGCCTGGGGTGGAACAGAGAAAATTGCAACCCCTCTTGAGTATTATATATAACGTGCTGTTGCTACTTCCAGAAATCCAAAGTTAAGTGTTATTACCTTTTTTTTTTTTAAGGTGGAGAAGTTAAGTGTTATTACCATGAATGCTTCTTCTTTTCAAAGGCATCGACGACAGTGATGAGTTTGGTTGGAAGTTCTAAACTCTGGTCATGAGCTTGACGTATGTCATCAAAGTCACTCTCCCGGCTATGCACCCTATCCATTGGGGGAGACTTCTTCATTCCATTCCTCCAGCGAGCTTCTCCCAGGACTTTGCATCATTGCATAGAAGAATAAGAATCAGAAGAGTGGGGCATAGTTCAAATTAATATGAATGAGTAGTCTGTGGCTGAAATTTGAATATTGTAAAGGTGGTTGGTAAGCAAATTACTTTCCATTCCTCGTAAGCATTGTTGATGTCAAAAAAATTTGGATTTCATAGAAATTAGTCAGTTGAATGTGCAAGTGGGTGGGCAAAAAATGAATGTTGGCTATGATCGGTCTATTCGCAACCACGTAGATGTGGACCGGACCAAAGGGTGTTTGTGTGGCTTAGAATAAGGTGGCCAGGTTAACATTTATTAATAGCATTTGTGTTATGGTAGTACACATTTGAAGGCATTCTGTTGTATATCATCGAATGTAATTTATGGGTCTACTATGCGTGTATATGAAGTTTTGAAAGTCTCCTTGTATTTAGCTTTCCTGTTATTAATTAAAAATGATGATCATGGCTGATGTGCTATTTGTGGTGCTTTAATATGACTCTTTAAGTGTGCAATCTTTGCTTTATGACTTCTCAAGCCTCTTATTGTAATTGTGAGGGGGTGAGAATGTGTGTGCTGGATCTGTAACAAGTCTGGTTTGAGGTGGCGATTTGCTTTCAATCTCTCTCTCTCTCTCTCTCTCCCTCTTTTGTGAAGCTTGTAGTTTCTTTTTCTTCCTTATTTGTCATTTAATTACAAGGTTTTGTTTCTGTGAAGGTCTCTTTGGCTGTCAGAGCAGATGTGGCGGAAATTTGTCTTGGGTCTGGGCATTTTAGTAGCTTTCTATTGCTTTCTCCATCTCTCTGATGACCATGAGATCTTTCCAAAACATCAGGACAAAATTTTTTCAATTGTCATTCATTTGGCATCAACGGACAGCTTATCTCACTTGGAGTTGTACAATTCTAAGATTGTGTGGGCCCTACATTCTCAACTGCAACATTTGAGTTCTAAAAATGATTCAAAGAAAATCATCTTTGCTATGCCAGCGGGTGAAACAAAGGGCTAATTATGATGCAAGGACTAGCAAAACAAAATCAATTTGTTCTTTTTTTCTTTAAAAAAAGATTAATTATTATATCAAATGGGTGGTGAAGGGTGACCAGTATTGTCATACTTGGTACATTTTACTTTTAGGGTTTTTACTTGCAATGAAATAATTAAATAAAATTAAATTGTTTTGATGCATTTGTCACTGCAGGTGTGTAAGCGCAATTTCAAGGGTTAAGCTTGGATACCAAATTTAAATCAAATTGGGTCGAAAACTTGTCTACGTGATGTACAAAATCTATGAACTCTTCAATGTCTTTATTTTAGAAGAATAAGATTGGTATTTTGGAATGCAATAATCTTTCATGATACTTGAATCACTCCTCCTCCCTCCTCAATGGCCAAGTTAAGTACACTTCATATACAAAGAATTTGATTGGTCTTATTTTGAAGAAATAAGATATGAATTATCTAAATCGATCTCATTTTATAAAATAAAAGTATGATTATTGTTGTCATACAAAGAAACAACCATATAAATGAGAATACGATATTAAATAGAATACAATATTGTAAAAGGAACCAAGTTATTGACTTTATTTAGTGGGATAAAGAAATGATTATTTTTGTTGTTATTTTTAAGAGAAACCCAAGTATTATTCTCCATAAAAACCTGCAATAATTTTCTCATCGAGTTAAGAAAATTATATGCATACAAATAAACCGAGAGATAATTAGCATAAACTTACACTAGACAAATTCACCCTCAATATTAAGATTTTTTGTTACTAAATAGACTCTCTATGGTTGTAAATACAATTAAAGCTTAATCATTCTATTAGGCAGTTTTTTTTTCTTTTATAAGATTTTCTTATACCTGATGTGCATCATTTTTTTTAATACAAACACAATCATGTTTTGGATGGGAAAGTAAAATCATATCAAAATTAAACTGATGATACATGATTCAGCAGTCCATGATCATAAAGTTTAGAGACTATCAATTTTGCTTGGCCATAACCACGAAGTTCACAGACCACCAAAGGGTCTCTCGATAAAGACCTAAAATAACCAAGCAGGAGCTCGATCAAACACTCTCGACCATGCCTCGATCGAACACTCTCAAATATAACTCGGTTGAACACCCTCTTGGTCGAACACTCTCACTTTTGTTTCCCAACCATTGTTTGGTTAAACTCTCTCGGTTAAGTCTCTTAACTCTTATTGAGTGGTTTCGCATCAAGTAACATCTCCACCTAGCAAATTAGAATTATGATCACCTGAGATTTGAATCTCCCCTAATTTCAAGAGTAATCTAACTCGATAAAGAAGAAAATCTTCATAATCTCATTTGATAAGATAGGCAATTTCCATGACAACTCGAATTTCTCTTAATCTATAAGATCCTAAATCTCCCAAAAAATTTTTCCTACAATCCTTATAATTTCGAAAGATCTCCAACAATTTCTCCATAAGATAATTAAGGTTTCTACATCCCTAAACAAGAGACTTGTCATGCATGCACATGCTATATATATTAAGCAAAGGTTATCTACTAGATACATTTTTTTAACTCCACGTACACATATTATGCTGAAGCTATACATGGCTAATCTAAAACTCTACTCAGTCTACTCTTTTTCTCTCTCGCTTCTCTTTCAAGCTTGAATGTCAGAGTTTCCTTTGCTAAACCACTTCCAGCAGGTATTGTGTAGGTCATTCCATCAACAAAGACCCAGCGGATGCATTATCATCCGTTCCCTGTTCGAGTCAAAAAGGAAGTTTTATCTGTGGAGCAAACATACCTCTAACAGATTGGGCCATTCGTGGGAACTGACTGACGATTCAACCGAAGAAAATTATACGTCCTGTTTCATTGTCTTTCCTATCATGATACCACTCAAAAGAAAGAATGGAAATAACACCTCCAGAATCATATCCAAAGTTGGAGAACAAACATCCAACCCTGTGGACCTCCTCCACAAACAGCCACGGCTAATCAACTGGATGCTTCCATCATTCACTCGTAATGCCATGCTGAACCACCCCCGCAAAGAGAGCCCCAACTGCCTACTGCGCAACCTCAAAGCTGGCTGACTTCTCCCCTTACTCTAGCCTCTCCTAACCAAGTTAACCACTCCCAAATAAAGAGACTGGAATTGCAAGTGCAAGGCTCGAGCAAACAGTTGGAGGAACTCAGTCGCGCTCTCAAACAAGATGCCTCGTTCTCCTCAAGGATATTAGGCTACTCACGTTCGCGCAGACTTGATCCAGATGACTTGAAGAAGCAAGTTGAAGAACTTATGACATGATCCAAATGACTTGAAAACACCCAGAGCCCTCAGTAATCTCTTAACGTGATCCGGATGACTTCAAGAAGCAAGTTGAAGAACTTGTGACCATTGAACTTAAATGCGCTAGCATAGGATGGGATGGTACCATCCAACAAGCCATTAATCTTTTGCCCTTCGATTCAAAAATCTTTACCGAGCTGATACCACAAAATTTACTCATCCCCTAGGGAGAGGTACAAAAACACCACAGTCCTCGAGATCACGTGGCCCACTTTGTGGTATTCATGATCTCGAGAGACATGTCAAATGCCACCATGTACAAGCTCTTCCCCACAACCATGAAGGGCAATGCGCAGACATGGTTCAATTTACTTCCCTTACTCAACATCAGGAGCTTCTTATAGCTAAGATAGCAGTTTGAAGCTCATTTCGTAATTAGCTAAGGTGCCAAGAAAATTCACCTCCCTACGACAAAGAGATGACGAGGATTTGAAGGACTTTCTTAATAAGTTCAAGATCGGGATGATGAAGGTCTCGGGTCTAGACAATTCCTTCGCTTTGGCACCACTGCTTATTGAATTGCAGCCCTTATGAATGAAGATCTCAATCACAAAGAATCCATCGGCCACTATCCAAGAATTCTACTCCCGGGCAAAAAAGCACATCACTGTAGAAGAAGCTGAGTCGTTTAACAAGCATTGAAGCAAAATAGCGACAAACGAGCATAGTTGCTCATTATGGCATGAATCCACAGCTAAGAGGAGCTAACTAGGACCTCCACCCTAATCGTAAGTTCAACAACTATACTCATTTGAATGATACACCTAGCCAGATTCTGATACAAATTAGAAACAAGCCATATGTTGAATGGCCCCCTTATCCAATGAGAGACGACTTCAAAAAGAACAAGACATGATGTTGTCACTTCCACAGAGACTACGGCCACCTGATAGATGAATTCCAAAGTTAAAAGATGAGCTCGAGGCCTTAGCTCGAGATGGTAGACTTCAGAGATTTATTAGTGCAAAACGAGGGAACAATTCCCCTCGACGACTATAAGTTGGAGGCCAAACATAGGAACCAAATGAATCACCGATTACGAGAGCTGCCTGGAACCAAGCAAATTGGGTAATCCTTTACATATAGAGTGAGAATCCCTCTTTGGCACCTATCGCTCTCCGTAATTCTCTTCCAACCCAAAGTTCAGTAAATCGAGTGGAAACACAACACCTCCATATCAAGTGAATTGTTGCCCTAGTATTTCAAATGACAGAAGCATTCACTCAAAAAGAGGTTCTGGCTGCTCGTATTGAGAAGGGGAAGAAAAAGAAGAGATCAATGATTGGTTTCGATGACGACGATTTGGTAGAGGTCAATTCAATGACGATGATCTGGTAAGGGTCAATTCAAGCTAACACAACCCATTGATCACCACCAAGATAGACTAGTTCACTATGAAGAGAATCTTCATTGACCAAACAACATGCTGCAATCTCCATTATTGGGATGCCTTCTAGAAAACGGGTTTCATCTAATCACATCTCCATCCTCATACCGGACCTTTGAGAAGACTCTTGAGAGAGTGATTATACCCCAAGGGTACTATCTTGCTCCCAATAACCTTAGGAACACCATCTAACCATGCCACTACCATAACCACATTCAACGTTGTCAAACTATTATCTCCTTATAACGCCATCTTGTGTCATCCTAACGTGGATGCTTTGGAAGAACCATTGAGCACCGAGTACATAAAAGTCAAGTTCAAGACATCTTTCAACATATGAGTGCTCAACTGTGATCCAAATCTATCAAACACCTAGTTTAGTAACTTTTGTCTACCACCTATGGTTACTTTGTCAATTTTTTGGTATTGTTAACTAATTGTCTTGACCTGGAACTCAGTCTTATGATTGTTACAATAATAAATCTATTTTACTTTCTCTACACTTTATAATGCTTTGATCATGTGAATCGTTCAATAATAATAAAAAAAAACTTTCAAGTGGTAGCAATGCATCCTATATGGGTTCCATACCCACTCACCCTGCCCCATGCATCTTATCGTGTCTCATACAGGCCCAACATCCAAGGCATACCTATTCTTTTGGCTCCGTACTATACATGGGTTCCGTACCCACTCTCTTGGCTTCGTGCCTCTTAATTGCCTCATACGTGTCCCACCATCTGAGCGGGTTGACACACCCATTTTCTTGGCTCTGCACCATACACGGGTTCCGTACCTATTCTCTTGGCTCATATCTCTTAACATGCCTCATATGAGGCCCAACACTTAAGTGAGTTGGCACATCCATTGTCTCGACTCCGCGCCACATACATGTTCTGTACCTACTCTCTCAGCTCCAGGCCTCTTAATATGCCTCATACGAGTCTCAGCATCTGAGTGGGTTGGAACACCCATTCTCTCAGCTTGTACCACACTCGGGTTCTATACCTACTCTCTTATCTCTACGCCTTATGTAGGTTCCAACACCTAACCGGGATCTAACTCCCCTTCTCATGTGAGTCCTAGTACCCGACCAGGCTAACATACCCACTCTTTCAGCTTTACGCCTCATACAGACCCTAGTAGGATATAACAACTTATCTCTCAGCTCTATGCCATATACAGGTCTTAATATACGAGAAGAATCTAACTCTCATTCTCTCAGCTTCAACACTTAAAAGGGTTCTGATACTCTCTCTCGACTATATTGCTATTTAATTAGAGGGGATGAATAGTTAAATATGGATAATTAAAAAAAATTGAAGTTGGATGTATAGGTATTAAGAAAAATTTGGAGACTTGACAGAAGAGAAGAGAAAAAGGCATACAAAGATTTTTATAATGATTCCACTAAATCCGGTGTACGTCCATGCTCAGACTCCCCTAAGATTTTTCACTATTAACACAACAAAACAAACTTGATTATAGATTCAAGTTAAACCTTTACACTATTCCTACAAAACACACTTTTCAATCCTTTATAGATTGATTTTTCTCACACTTGACCTAAAGTAGTACCACACACTCTTTCGTCTTTTGAGCACTCGGTAAAAGAAAGAATTTAACATCAAAGATATGAGGCTTTAATCCTCTGATTTGATAGAATTTAGTTTAATCTTCAGATACTCAAAAAGGATTAGGAAGTTGAGAGCAGAGTAACACAGGTAGTAAATACAAGTAATGAAGTAGTTTTTTTAATTCAATTAAGCATTTACTCTTTCTTTCTTTATTTCTCTTCCCTAGTATTTATTGTGAGTTTGAAGAGATCCGTTGAAGTTGCATCTAAACGTTACACAATTAATGTTTGATATTAATGATCTATGCAATAGTGCCAAGTTCAGCACTGAACCTCAATTTCTTTACTAGCTCTACTTTCATCTTAGCCATTCAAAGCATGTTATTGCTGCATTTGAATATTAACTTTGATAGAAATGAAAATATTCAAAGAATCAGAGAAAGAGAGTGACCGTTGAGTTTAAATTTGTTTCATAAATTTGGTTTCTGATAATTTTGGATCGACATATTTAAATAACACATCGATCTGAATTCAAAAATTTGACAGAGTATTTTTGATTAAACAGGTCGATAAGATTATATCTAGATCGACAAGAACATTATCAAATAAAATAGGTGGACATATAGACTTAAATTGATCGATGTGTTCTGGTATGTCGACATGATTATAGTGGACATTGACATGACAAACATTGAAAATTAATATCCTACATCGACGAGTCATATCTACACATTGACATGATCCAGTTTGCTTATAAAATTTGTAGACTTGTTCTAATGAATTAATCGATGTGTTAGATATGTCGACAAGATTAAATACAGGTCGATATGGATTTTAAAGGTTTACAAAATATCAGGTCGACATGTTTACTGTATATATCGACATGTTACTATGCAAATAAAAAATTGGTGGATCTATGTTCGAAAATAGGTCAATATGTTAGGGTATGTCGATGAGGTCAGTCATTAGATCGATATGTGATATTTAAGCACCATTATATCATGTGAACATGTCTTAGTCCCACATCGATATGTTTCTATGCCTTCTTAAAATTGATGGACATGACTCATAAAATAGGTCGATTTGTGTTTTCATATCGACAAGTCCACTAGCATTGGTCGTTGTGTGTCTCTGAAGAAACGAGTAAAACAGGTCGACAAGTGATCGGGTGTATCGACCTGTCGACCTCATTTGATTTTTGTCTAGTTCATGTCGATGTGTTCTGAAGAGTGGGTCATTGTGCTCCTAAAATTGGTCGACATGGTAGTTGAAATTTGTCCATATGATAATGTTCGAGTCGATGTATTCTAGAGATCAGATCGAAGTATGAGATAGGTCGATGTGTTTCTGGGTATGTCGATATATATGTACTTATCAGAGTATGTTATGTTTCTATAGCTCAAGTTGACAAGGGTCATTCAACAAGTTGACATGTCTAGGGTTAGGTTTAAAAATTGGTCAATATAATTCTTAAAATTGATAGACCTAAGGGCAAGTCGATGTGTGTGAAGAGTAGGTCGGCGTAGGCTTCCACGTTCTTATCGAGTTGTTCACTGAAGACCTTGTTGACCAGGCATTAAAAGGTTACCCTAGCATTCTTGATACCAAACAGCATGACTTTGTAACAAATAGGTACCAAACACTATAATGAAGTTGGTTTTTTCCTCGTTTTCAGGGGTTATACATATTTGGTTGTAATCAGGTATGCATCCATGAAACTCAAGAGTTGGTGACCAGATGAATTGTCGATGAACTTGTCGATATTGGAGAGTGGATAGTTATTATTTGGGCACGCCTTATTGAGATTGGTGAAATCTACGCATATTCTCCACTTCCCGTTTGTTTTCTTCACCATAACTACGTTAACTAACCATTCGGTATTCTTCCTCTTGGATGAATCCTGCTATTAAGAGCTTTTGAACTTCTTCTTGTATCATATGTTGGCGTTCTAGTGCGAACACTCTTTTCTTTTGCTTGACGGGTTTGCGGCTAGCATCTAAAGTCAGCTTGTGAACTATGATCGAGGGATGAATGCCTAACATGTCTTCGGGGGACCACACGAAGACCCAGGAGTGGCATCGCAAACAATCCATGATTGTCTTCTGAAGGGATGTCGGTAAATGGGTGTCAACTTGGACGGTTTGATCGGGTATGTCGGTGATGGGAACTTCATTTACCTCCTCTCTAGGTTGAGGTTTCGATTATTGTTCAATGTTGCCTCTGAGTTCCATTATATTTACTACTAAGATTTTTCCTTCTTCTCCCACTATGGGAATGGTTAACAGATCGAGGTCATCGTGAATTATGATGATCCCCAAGAGCTTTCAGAATTTGACCTTCACATGTTTAGTACTTGTAGTGTTTCGAGACCGTTTAGACTATGACGACCCAGAATGTCATTATAAGGGGATGCAAGCTTTACCCATAAAAAATGATTCTGGTAGCAGTATGATGAGGAGGTGTTCCTAGTAATACAATGAGTAAAATAAGACCTTCTGGTCATATGCATTCACCAGCGAGCCCTCTAATGGGCTGATCAGAGGACCAAAGTTGAGATGGGACAAAACCCATCTGTTGAAAGGTATCCCAGGAGAGGTTGTCACATTGCGCTTCTTGATCTACAAAGGTCCTCTTAACGAGGTATGAATCGATTCTTGCAGTGATGATTAGCGGATCGTTTCGGTGAGTATTAACTCTCCTCAAATCGTCATCATCGAAACTAATTATTGGTCTCTTTCTTTTGACTGATGCCATGATGGAAAGAATAAAATGGTAATACGGGTTGGTTGGGAAATCATTCTGTTCCTATGGACGGCGCCACTCTGTTGGAGGTGGGTTAGATTCCACAGATGATAATTTTAGTAATTTGAACTAGGTGGTTTGGCCATATGGTGATCTCGATCGATAGGACTTACAAAAAACCATCGGAGGGTGCTCCGGCGGGGGAGACTCCGATGCTCAAGTTAGAGAGCAGTTTTCAAAAGGGAAGAAACTGACTAATACCGAGAGAAAGTATTCTCTTTGCTTTGTGTGCTCTGTGTAGGTCTAGAGGACTTATCTTGGCAGTCGATACATTAAAATTTATATATCTTTCGCACGTGAGAGCCATATGCATACTGGATGATAAAACTCTAGTTTCCTTATGAGAGTGTCCTAAGATTTCGCAAAATCAAATCATAAGATTCTCAAAAATTGTAAAATTTTACTCGTTTAGAAAGTTTAGATCGCCATAAAGAATTTTTTCTTTATCAGCCATAGCTGTAGACCTCCTTTCTATTTACGGAGGTTTTTCCCATCCTTTTAGGAAAATAAATATTTTTTTAGCAAATTGAATAGTTGACGCTGAGTAGCAAGGAAATTTGGAGATCGACCGGTCGTGGTGCCAAGCAATTGGCTTATCGAGAGAGGAGTGACTAGTGCATACTAAAAGGGTTTGCTATCAATCGTGGGTTTCGCTACCGTTGGACCCCACATGATTTGAGCCATGTACCATCACTATGCAAACGGGAAGTGGAGATTCAATGTTAAAGTCAGAAATTCTACATCAATTGAAAGTGGTAGCATGTTGGAGTTTTATATGGTCCTAAACTTTGCGCAAAGGGAACTCATGTAGTTGAGACCTTTTGATAACTACTTTGTGTCGTCGGTTATCACCAACAACCCATACGTTATCAGAGTGGTGATAATAGATGAGAGTCCATCATTTCACTGCTCACAATGCCTGAGCATCCCTAATATTACCAGCAGTGGGATGGAGTCACTCTTATACAATTAAGATTTGTTAGTAAGAGGATGATAAAACTCCAAGATCATGTAACAATATTGCTAAGACAACATTTAGTCAGTTGTTGGGGTCCAAATTACAATGGATCACAGGGATTCGTTGGGATGACAATCGCTCCATGGTTGAGGTTTGAGTTATCATTGGTTCCATAATTGGTGTAGAAAGCTTCTAAGGATATGATTTCGGCTTGGTTGATAATTATTTGACTTCACTAACTCATATATGATTTGGATTCCAAAGTCAAGGATTAGATTACAAAGGTCCAGTTGATTCTAACGCTAGAAGTGTTAGTTTTCACTTGAGTTATTAAGAATTATTTGCGGGTGGCTACAAGTGATCCCAAAATGGTCAGATCATATATATTGGATTTCAGGTTGCTACAAATTAGGCTGCAACTAGGTCTGAGTAGAGAGTAGTATAGTCTCAAAATAAATCACCACATTAGTTGTTGTCAAGATAAGCTCCTAGATAGGTTATTGAGATTGGCTGTCACTTTAGCAATTGGATTTATTACACTATATGCGCATGCAGAAACATATAAATTAAAAGTTTCAGAATTTATGGATAAATATCTCAATGTGAAGTCACCAAAAGATCAATCGAACTGCGAACTTTATCGTATAAATCGCTCAGTCAGGATGATGATTATAATATCGAACCACCATCACTATTCCATACACTTCAACGCTAAATCCGGTGATTTTTAATGATTGGGAGAAATTTTTTATACCCTCGTAGTATCCTCACTTATATTTCTTTTTTAACTTTTTCTCTCTTCATCCAGGTATTGTGCTCTCAAGATAAAATGCCTTCCATGGATTCATGTATACTTCACTAAAGGAATGCCATTGTTGCATAATCACATAAAAGGGAGACTCATAGAGAGAATGACTCACGCTGGGGTTTTTTTTTTGGGAGATATCTTTGTAGGAAGTGCATCCTTTTGTTTTATTGTACTTCACCTTTTTTTTCCACACATACGAGAGAGAGAAAGAGAGAGAGAGAGAGAGAGAGAGAGAATCATGGAAGAGAGAGACATGCAAGGGAGTTATGGGTGGTTATCTTTTGAAATGGGATAACTACCCCTTATTATTATGTTCATGTGGGCATAAAATTAACATCTCCTACTTGCATATAAAAGCATATTACGTCTATCACAAGATCACAACTCATGCGATTTATCACATCATCCTATTGGATTTTCATATAGGATTGGGCGTCGTGCGACCGGCGAGTACATCTACAAGCAAAGGTTTCTAGATATACCTGTTAGGATAACCGAGAATCTACCGTTAGTATAAAAAAGAACTCACTATACCTCTGACTCAATGCAAATATATCCATCAAACCACTTTCTTTATTGAAAGTGATCTCAAATCATTTGCTCGACTGTGTATTCACTATTATGTTTAAATCCCAATATGGATTAACATAACGGTCAACCGGTGAATACAACACCATTATATAATGACGATTAGTTTTTCTTTCATACTACTAACTTTCAATCTTATTTTAGCTGATTTCCTAGACATACACCGCCAAACCGAATCAACCATGGTTTCTTGGTGATATGCTAAAATAGCTACACCAAAATAAAATCTCAAGAGATAGACGAAAGTCATAAGGGTACATGGAATCCCACCCATTGGATCTTAGGTCTCACATAGAGGGAACGGGAATTAGAATCATACTATCATCTCAAATAATAGCTCCAACTATACCTTGGTCGTCTTATCACTTGCGGTATGAAACACGTGTCACAGTGTTATTCCTTTATCTCTAAAAGGGCATATGTCAAGACTCAATTCTTCACCTTTAGCGATAGGAGTATCTATTGGGTTGCCATCGCTCACCTTGAAATACTCAAGAATCTACTTGATGTAGAACTCTTGTTAAAGAGTCAACATCCTTCTTGAGTGATACCTCTGAATCCTTACTCCGAGAATGAACTAAACCCCACTCATATCCTTTAGATTAAAATTCAATGATAACCATGTTTCAACGGTCATTAAATACTCTCTGTTGTTCTAGCCAATAGAATGGTATGCACATATAAGAACATGATTACAAAAGAGTCACTAGAACGTTTAAGTCAGACATAATGATCTTTTTCGATCATTATAAAACCATAAGATATCACATTCTCCTAAAATTTTAGATACCACCTTTTGGATGACTGTTTTAGGCTATATGTTGACTTTCAAAGTCAACAGACCTTATCCACCTCACTACTAGAATGAACCTAGGGGTTTACTCTATATAGATCTTCTCATCCAAACTGCCATTTACGGAAGGTGGTCTTTACATCCATATGGTATAATTCCAAATCTATATTCGCGACAATCGCTAAAAGGTAAACGGATCGAGATAAATTAGATTATGATTCTCCGATAGTCTAAACCCTTAGTCTATGTATAATCGTGGCTACTAGACGGGTCTTATACCTCCCCATCGATCCGTCGACCTTTCTCTTGATCTTAAGAATCTTCTTATTCCCAATGGTCCTTTTGCTCTTAGGCAAATCAACTAAGTCCTTGAAAACCTACTCGTTCCCAATGGTCTTTCTGCCCTCAGGCAAATTAACTAGGTTTCAGACCCTATTAATTCTCATTGACTCATTCTCTTCATCTATTGCCTTCAATATATGGTTTTTCGTAAAAACCCATGAGAGGTTTTAAGACTATTTTAAATTTCTCATCTTCATCAAGAGTCACAATGAGAGTCTCACCTTCATTCAGGAAGCGACATTTAAGCACGTGCTCTCAATACTTCCATGAGGAGAGAGAACCTCTGCACCTTTAGATGGATCACTCTCACTAGGACCAAAATTTGTAATTGGTTCTTGTGTCCCACCGCTGGGCTCATATAAGCCACTAGGCTCATCCATCTAATAAAAGGTAAAGTCCTGATGCATTTTACCTCTCGATGGATCGCTCCCACTAGGACAAAGATCCTTAATCCATTCTTCGATCCCGCCGCTAGGTTCAGCTGAACTACTAAGCTCATCCATCGAATAAAAGATAGAGTCCTAATTAATTTCACATCTCTTAGAGAAATCATCCTTAAGGAATATAGTATCATGAGACTCAATCTCAGTAACAGTGTCGTCAGTATGCTTACCTAAGAATATATTTCTTTTGTCGTGGACCTAACTTGTTGGGTGGATGTGAGAAATCATGATCATATGTGGCATAATCCCATGATCTCAAGTGGCTAAGATCAGACTACCTCTCTATCTAAATTTCAAATGGGGTACTAACTACGAATTTTAATGAGATATGGTTAAAGACGTAGGCTGCAGTCAATAAAACATATCCCCAATAGGAGATGAGTAAATCGACCCACACCATCAAAGACCTCACTATCTCTAACAAAGTTATATTTCTCTTCTTGGCTACTCCATTCTGTTGAAAAGTAACAGAAATAGTCAGCTGTCTCGTAATACCCTTATCAAAATAAAGGTCTCCGTGTAATTCTGACAAATACTCATGCCCCCATCGGTTCTGAGAGTCTTTACTCTCAAGTCTAACTAATTTTTAACCTCACTAATAAATCTCTTGAAGTATTCTAATACCTCAGGCTTGTGCGCGATTAAATAAATATAACTAATACGCGTGTAATCGTCTACGAATATAATAAACTACACAGCTTCATTTTGGGCTTTCATGCTCATAGAGCCACAGATATCGGAGTAAACCAATTGCAATAATATCCCAGCTCTCGTTGCGTTGCCAAATAGTTTTCTTTTATCTTTGCCGGCTAGGCAAAATTCATACACGGATAACTCGAACCTGGTTAACGGGTCCAATAGAACACACGCTGCTAACCGGTTTAACCTCTTTTACCCAATGTGTCCAAATCTACTATGTCACATATTTACATCATCAATAAGATACAAAGGCAATAGGAAAATAACAAGAAATACCATTAAAAAGAACAATATCCAGTGCATATAGTTCATCATGGATAGTACCAGAACAATCGAAAGAATTGTCATAACTAATAGAAATATTAGAGTTTCCAAAAAAAAAAGCTAGGCATATTCTTGGTAATCCAAACAAAGTACTAAAATTAAGTTCCATCAAATATCTAGAGCGCAAATAACGTTATTTAAATACAGAGTTTGTCCACATTGCAACTTAAACTCGCAACTATTAATCCCTTTGCTGATGATAACAAATGTTCTATTTCTCATGTGAATCCTCCTAACATAAGGACTTACTCAATGGAACTCTACGTACGTACTCCTATCTTGAACTACGTGATTAGTGGCTCTTGAGTTTATAAACCGCAAAGGATAAAAATCAGTGAACTACACGATAGATGAGTCAAAACTCAAACCACGTAAAGAAGACGGATATTCTTTCCGCTCGTCATACTCACGAGCGAAATGATCAAATCTATTTCAGATATAACACTTCGCATTGTCTTATCAAACTCCATCTTCTTGTGCTTTTGTATCTTGTTGTCGGTTTTCTCTGATGGTTTCTCATTGCTTAGACCTCGAGTCTCCTTCACATGGTTATATTATTGGTATGGTGCCATTAGGGTCCTTACTCAACTCCGCTGCATAAGCATGACCCGAGTGTGGCATACTTGCCTCCAAGTGCTCCTCCTCGAGCTCACAATATCTGCTCACATTAGCGAAAGTACAAATACTCTCGTCATTCATGAGATAAATTTTTATGGTTTCCCATGAATCAGGTAAAAGAGTGAATCACACCCAATACCTAAATCTCATTCGAAATGGGTTCGTCCGTATTTCTGAATTTGGTGATCATACTCGGCATTTGCATCAAATATGTATCATTGTATGATCAATCCTTTTCTTCAGCAACCTCACCTTAGGAGCTGAAAAGAGCACTGTAATGCTCTTTTAGGGTAAGCCAAAACCGACATATCCGTAGGATACTCATCGATCGGGATCATGTCATCGTGCATGTCATTGTTAAGAATTGCCCTAATTTCGCTATCCTTTTTTTTAATACACGATATACCTCTTTATCTCATCTAACCTTAGGTATGGTACCCTCCCCAAGTCCCACCATCTCATACAGATCATGCTCCTCGAGTACAAACAGAATCTTCCGGTGAAAAAATTTATAATTGTCAGTATTTAATTTATTCTCTTTACAAAAATCTATTACGACAGTCTTCTATTTAGTTAGAGAGACTTTAGTGACTTATTGATACTTACTCTTACATTTTGTATACCCTTTAAATCAACAAATCCTAAATGATTTGAGTATAGACCCTAATTTGAGTGTATGAGTCAACGGACATCATATACCACAAACTGGAATCGTATCTTACCATTTGGAGTTGGATTCGGCACACAAAAAACCCACTAAAAGTCACAAATATGAACATGAAACCCTCAAGAATTTGCAAAAAGTCAATCTGGCAAGACATCATGCACCGCCGGAGGTTCAACGTGTCACCACGTACCGGTGACATATAGCTAGGCGCTTCATGAGCCAGCAGCACCATGGTGCACACGCTAGACGCGCAAAGCGTCTAGCACGTGCCTGTACATGCACAGCAGCATGTTACTACACGTGCAGGATGCGCAGCGCGTCCTGCAAGCTCCTTCACGCGCAGAACGGGTCACAACCCGAGTCAAGAAGCTGGTCGGCTCACGGGTCCAGGTCGTAACTGACCCGGACTCCAGACCCTGTGAACACACCGTGTGAGCGCGTGAATGGCACGTGCCCACTGCTAGGAGCTTCACGCTCCTTCTACGCGCATGTACAGCACGCACCCACACGTTAGGCCGGGTTTTCTTCATCTGACAGGTCTACAACTGGGTCCTTTTGACCCAGTTACCAAAAAATGCCTTTTCGGTTGAATTTTGGTGCAGATTTCAACAATAATTCGAAATTCAACCTTCCTAATTCATCCTTAACTTGATTTTTGGGAGAAATAAGCCCTAAACCTGGCAAATTTGAAATTCCCTTTCACGGCCCTCTGCGGCCAACTTAGGAAATCCATTTTCCGGTGACCAAAACTGATAATTAATATATCAAAATGTAGATCTGTGCATGAAAAATATTTTTGGACCATTTTTACAAATCGATTCATTTTTAAATTCGACAGATCTTAGGTTTTATGTTCGTAGGGTCAAAAATTTCGACCGGACTTTTCATGGCCGTAATGTGCTCAAAAAATTTAACAAAAATTATTTTCATATTTTACGGATCATGGGCATTCTTGTGGTGTTCTCAAATTCATGAAACTTTTCTGTGATCTGAATCTTAAATTTGTGTACCCTACGCATTTTATACCCAAAAAATTTCTGAAATTTTTTTTAGTAAATCCAACATCGCTTTGATACCAATACTGGATTTATTACACTATGTACTCATATGGAAGCGTATAAATTAAAAGTTTCAGAATTTACGAATAACTATCTCAATGTGTGGGTCTCCAAAAGATTAATCGAACTCGAACTTGATTATACAGATCACTCAGTGATGCCAGTGATTACAGAATCGAACCATCATCACTATTCCATGACGCTTCAACTCTAAATCCGATGATTTCCAATGATGGAAGAAATTTTCTATACCCTCGTAGTATTCTCACTTGTATTTCTCTTTCAACTTTTCTCTCTTCATCCGTGGCATTGTGCTCTCAAGATTGAATACCCTCCATGGATTCACGTACACTTCACTAAAGGAATGCCATTGTTGCATAATCACATAAAAGGGAGACTCACGGAGAGAGTGACTCATGTTGGGCTTTTTTGGGAGATATCTTTATAGGGAGTGCATTCTTTGTTTTACTACACTTCCCTTTTTTTCACACACGAGAGAGAGAGAGAGAGAGAGAGAGAAAGAGAGAGAGAGAGAGAGAGAGAGAGAGAGAGAGAGAGAGAGAGAGACATGCAAGGGAGTTATGGATGGTTATCTTTTGAAATAGGATAACTACGCTGATTATTATGTCCACGTGGGCAAAAAACTAACATTAACAAAGTTTCTGAATAGAAGTACAACCCATTCTAATGGTTTTAAAAGATATGACACCACCAGCAACTTGGTAATGTGTAGACTCACTCAGCAAGACCTTGTTTCTCCTGTATGACTAATGAAATATGAATCCCAATTGGATGGGATTTTTATTTACGAGCATTCCCTCAAATAGTACCCAAATTGGCAGATTGTTTGGCTAAATAACTCTTACTGAATGGTCATTCATATGATTCATTATTCCTTGTCGCTTGCAAAAAGAAAAGAAAAAGAGAAGAAATTTCCTTGTATGTTAGACTAGATTGTTGAGAAAGTTACCTTTATATTAAACTAATAATAGTTTGAGAAAGCAGGTTTTTAGCATCAAATAATAAAGGATCAGTAGCACCAAACCTAAATAAATACCAAGAACATTATCACGTGATTGTCAGTACCAAGAATTAGTTGGCTACATGCTGAATTAATCTAAGTGAGATTAGAGCGGAATAGGATGATTGTTTCAGGGTTTTGTAACTGAGGTGACAAACGTGATTGATCGATATGGAATGTGGACTTAGCTAGAGATCAGCCTCAAACTTGAGATCAGGGATTTAGAACTTCAGATAATTACATGGAGGAAAGTGCCAAGCCAGATTTAGTTAAAAATGCTAGACTTTATTGATGTGTTATCTCAGGTCGAGATAGAAAGGAATTAAGGTTGGATATTGGAGGGTGATAAAGATCGATATGGTTTTTCATAGGTTATGCTAACATCAGTGAGAGATTGATCAGGATGAGTACCATGCAACTCATGACTTAGGATTAGCCACATTTCAAATGAGACATTAATAGTTGCATCTGAGTTGGCAAACTCAGGATTTGGATTAAGATAACTACCTGAGATTCCTCCCATTGATTTTGGATAGTTTCACTAGGTTATCATTGGGAAGTGATAGCTGCAATAGGTTCCTAAAAAAGGAAAAAACTAAATTAGCATTATAGTTGAATGGATTGAAAAGGGACACATGTTAATGGCAACAGGGCACCAGATTTTCAACCACGATCATACCCTTTAGGATGGTTTGAATAGAGGGATGGATGTATCTCACAATAATAATGGTTAGGCAGTGAACATGGGGATGCCGAGGTTTGATTAGGATTGAATAACATGGGGATGCCTTATCCATTCTTTGAAAATAATAATAATAATAATAATAATCAAAGATAGAAGTAGGACGTGTTGCATCCTGCCTCTCTCTCACTTCAAAAAAAGCGGAATTTAGCGACGAAATTTAGCGACGAATAATATTCGTCGCAAATTTGTAACAAATTTAGTAACAAAAAATGTTATCGTCGCCAATTAGCCATAATTTTGGCAACAAAAATATTTTCGTCGCAAATTTAGCAACTAAAAACTTTTTCATTACAAAATTCATCGCAAATTTGTGACGAAAATTATTTGAAGCAAAATTCGTTGCAAATTTGCGACGAAAAAAATATTTCGTTGCTACATTTACGACGAATTTCAAAATTCGTCGCAAATTTTGCCACGAATTTCAAAAATCGTCCTTAAATTTGCGATGAAAACGAAATTCATCCCAAAATTAGGGACGAAAACGAAATTCGTCCCTAAATTCGGGACGAATTTAAAATTTGTCCAAAATTATTGGGACGAACTTCTGAATTCGTCGCTAAATTAGGGACGAAAATGAATTTGTCCCTAAATTTGCGACGAATTTCTAAAATTCGTTGCAAAATTAGCGACGAATATTTATATTCATTGCAACAAATTTGATTATTTGTTGCTAATTTTGTTGCAAATAAGTGGGAAAATAACATTTATGATAAAATTCGTCGTTAAAATTTATTTTTCAGTAATTAGATACATTTTCTAGTATAATAAACATTTTGTAATATAAAAAATGATTTGAAAACAGTGTTATACACTTAGAGCGTATAACAATCTTAAAATGTTCAAAAAATATTAAATAAAATCTTTCATTCATTGTCTATTTATATAAAAGAGTCATAATATAGTATCTTTTAATTTGTTACAAAAAATTATTATTAGTATATTCATTTTTTATTCATTATCTGTTAAATTTTCCATTTATAACACTGATAACTTTATTTTATATATTTGTTTAAATATTCGATTAAGTAAATGAAGAGTTAAAGTAGAAATAATTGTTAAATAATAATCAATATATTGAATAATTTTTTATAATTATATCATAATACGCCAATATTATTAATAATTTATTGATTTAGTTTATATTTTAGTGTATTCAAAGAGTTTAATTATCAGAAACCATAAGTATTGTTGTAAAAATTGTAAAGAAAAAAATTATTTTTCGTTAAATTTACTACAAATTGCTACGAAAACATATATTTATCGAAAATTTAGCGATGAAATCATTCTTTCGTCGTAGATTGTAGGGAAAAAAAAAATATTTCGTCCCAGATTCAGGGACGAAAAAAAAATTCCGTCCCTGATTCTGGGACGAAAAATAAATTTCGTCCCCGATTCAGGGACGAAAAGGTTTTTCGTCCCAGAATCCGGGACGAATTTTGGGACAAAAGAGTGTTTGAAGTAAAATTCAAAATATAAGGGAATGGTTTTCGGGAAAATTAGTGGACTACTAAAGTCTATTTTCGGGAGGAACATTATAGTGTATCATTAATTTCCTCTACTAAACTTAAATTCAATTTTGAATTTGTTTATTTAGTAAAATTTTAAAAAATACTATTACAATTTGAAATTTATATTTTCGTAACATAATTGAAGGGTTAGTGAGTAAGAAAATAACTTGTCGAAAAAATTAAAAATCTATAAGCAAGTTCGATATTTTCGTTCCGTTTGCATTTGTTATTAGTATAATTTTGCTTTAAACTAAATTAAACAAATAAAATATATTTAAAATGATTCCGTCGATAAATGATCGTTGATAAAATCAAACATAAAATTGAGTTGTGATATCAAGCGAAATAATTTTTGTTGTACCTTGTTCCATCATCCTCAGAAAACAATTTGTTGCTGAATTACGGTCGAAAAAAAATTGTCAGAAGAAAAAATTTGGTCCCTGAATCAGGGACGAATTTTGGGACAAATTTGTTTTTGAAGCAAAAGTGAAGATATTTCATATGAAAAAAAATAAAAAATAAAAAACCATCTCTCCCATGACAAATTCTTGGCCATGTTGAAAAACAGAATATGCATAGGAATCTATTAGAACAAAGATCTATTTTTCATTTATCGGGTCTTTTTCAAGCCCCTTTTCGATCTGAATTCATTCCAATCTACACTCTATAAACTCTCTAATCTTCCCACTGCAAAAGGCATATAATTCACTCTCATTCCCTTCTTTACAATGTACATTTTGTGATATGTTATCAGATTAGCTCTACTAGAACTGGTAGTTAAGGTCTTATGATTTTGAACAAGAAAGCGTAAGCATAAATCATATCTTTCAGTTAATAAAAAATAGTAGACTAGATATTGTTTGATTACTTTCAATATTTTTCCTTCAACTTTGACTTGAAAAACCATGTTAATATAATTGAGATGGGACGAAAAAGATATTCGTTCCGGCGTCAGGGAGGGAAAAAAATTTTGTCCCTGAATCAGGGATGAAAAAAAATTTCGTCCCTGAATCAGGGACGAAAAAAAAATTCGTCCCTGAATCAGGGACGAATTTTGGGATAAATTGGATTTGAAGCAAAATTGAAGATATTTCATACCTTTGACGCTCTCTCGCTCTCTGTCTCTCTGTCTCTGTCTCTGTCTCTCTCTCTCTCTCTCTCTCGGGTTCATCTTGTTTGTGAAGAGCAGCCGCGAAGGGGTACTACGAAGGGATGGCGGAAGGGATGCCGGATCTACGATAGTGTTAGGTAATCTCTCTCTCTCTCATTCTCTCTCTTGGCCGTAGACGGCAGATCCGGCGGCCAGCCGTCGGATCTGAGTTTTTGATGGCAGATCCATGAAGGGCGAGGTGCGCGAAGGCGCTGCCTCCCCTGCGCTGCCCAGGTGCGCGAAGGGGCCGTCGCCCCTTCGCTGCCCAAACACCCAATGGGGTCGTTGCCCCTTCGCTGCCCAGAGGCGCAAAGGGGCCGCTGTCCCCTTTGCGCCTCCGCCGCGATAATGGGCAGCAGCGGCTACGCGGCAGGGGCTACGCGGCAGGGGCTGTGCGGCCCTGCGGTGCGGCCGTGCTGCGCGGCCCTGCTATGCGAAGGGCCTGCAGCCCCTTCGAGGCCCAGACGCGTGAAGGGGCCGCTGGGCCCTTTGCGCGTCCTCCGCGGGAAGGGGCAGCAGTTGCTGCGCGGCCCCGACGCGGGAAGGTGCCGCACAGCCCCTTTTGCGTCCCTGCTGCGCGATGGGCCACGATGGCCCCTGGCTTCCCATCGTGGCCCATTGGACTGGGCCATTGATGGGCCAGGCCCATTGGGCCCGGCCAAGCCCAATGGGTCCGGTTGGGTCCGGCCCGGCCCATTGGGACTAGTCCAGTACAAAAAGCAATGTATTTGAATTGTATTTTTTAAATTTGTGAGAAATATTATTTAAAAGATGTTTTTATAATATTGTTTTAACTACCTTATTAGTTATTTATAAATCTTTTTTTATGTGTTAGGTTTTGCGGTTCTCGACTATTTGGATTGGAAGCTGTTACTGGTGTTGATATCGGACTCTATCGGTGATTAACATGTTAAAATATAATTAATAGTAAATTTTATGTGATAAATGATTATGAGATGTTTGTGATTAACAATACTCAGTAGTTTATATTAAATTTTATATCGATTTGTTAAATAATCAATGTTGTTAAATGTTTAATATTTGATAATTTATTTAATTTTATTATAATATTTAATGTTATTGTAATAATTTAGTTAATTTATTTTATATTAATTAAGTTTATAATATTATTTATTATTATATTTAATTTTTGTGAAATTAATCTTTGTATTTATGATGATTTCAGTTTTGTACAATAAATGTTATTGTTTATTGTTATATGAATTTAGTTTGAAATATTGATGATATTACTTATGATGATTTAGTAGTTTTGTTTGTAGTTCTTATTTGAATTCTTATTAATATTTCAAAAAGTTTAAATTTGGAGACAGTGAAAATGTAGAATGAAAGAAGTTGGATGTATAAGAAGAACTTATCTGATCGTCGGGGTTTAACTGATGAATTTATTTTTTGGGTTGGAGCAATTTTTACATTTTTCTTGTACTTAAGTTGATTTTATGGATGGGAATAAGCTAAGGTGTCCGTGTAGAAGGTGTCGGAATGGTAAATTTTTAGAGTGTGATAAAGTTAAGGAACATCTTTGTAGAGTTAGTTTTACCCCGAATTACTATAATTGGACATGCCATGGTGAACCATTCATTTCTGATGAAGAGTTTGGACGAAATAGACAATTCTCAGTTAGTGGAGATCGGAGTTATTATGAACAATTGAATCCGTATCAGAGGATGGTAATTGATGCAGTGGGTCCGAATTTTGTTCCCGATCCAAGCGCTGGAAGTTCTAGTTTTGCTCCAACATTTGAACATGGGTATACTAGTTATGCATCACCATTGGAGGAGGTAGAAGTAGTAGGTGTTGATGAAAATCTGTCAAATGAATCATCTCTCCAATTTCAGGAAGTCTTAAGAGCTGCAGATGAACCTTTGTGGGCTGGTTGTGATAGTCATACGAAACTATCTCTAACCGCAAGATTGTTGAATGTCAAGGCAGAGCATAATGTGTCTGAGAATTGTTTTAATGATTTTGTTCAAGTTATTGGAGAAGTATTGCCGCGTGATCATATTATGCCTAATGACTTCTATAGTATGAAAAAGCTCGTGAAAGAATTAGGTCTTCCAGTGCAGAGAATAGATGTTTGCAGAGATGCTTGTATGCTATTTTGGGGAGATGACAAAGAAGCAGAATTTTATAAATTCTGTAATCAAAGTAGATACAAGATTTCTCGGAGGTCGGGTCGTAATCAGCAGCGTAAATCATACAGACAAATGTTTTATTTGCCTTTAACTCCTAGGTTACAAAGACTTTATGCATCTGAGATCACAGCTAAACACATGACCTTGCATGCAAATCATGAAACAGAAGAGGGGTTAATGTGTCATCATTCAGATGCAGAAGTATGGAAATATTTTGATAGAACATATCCTGAGTTCGCGAGAGAGACTCAAAATATTAGATTAGGTCTTTGTGCTGATGGATTTGCACCATTTGGCAAATCAAGAAGAAATTATTCATGTTGGTCAGTTATCTTAACTCCGTATAATCTTCCACCCGGTATGTGTATGAAGGCATCGTATATGTTTTTAACATTGGTTGTGCCTGGCCCGCAAAATCCAAAGAAATTAATAGACGTTTACATGCAACCATTGATTGCGGAGTTGAAACAACTATGGGATGAAGGTGTTCCTACATATGATGTTCATACTAATCAGATGTTTGTAATGAAGGCTGCTCTTCTTTGGACCATTAATGATTTTCCAGCGTATGGTATGTTATCAGGATGGAGTACCGCAGGGATTTTAGGATGTCCAATTTGTTTGGAGAGATCAAAATCATTCAAATTGAAACATGGGAAGAAAACGAGTTATTTTGATTGCCATAAACAATTTTTACCGTTAAATCATAAATTCAGAAGAAATAAAGAAGAATTCACTAAGAATAGAAATGAAAGAACACCTCCTCCACTGAGATTAACCGGTGAACAAATTTGGCATAGAGTCATTAACTTTCCATCTGTTATTGAAGAGCCACATGGTACAACATATGGCCATGGACATTTGCATAAATGGACTAAACGAAGTTTATTTTGGGATTCACTGTATTGGAAGACATAGTTGGTTCATCATAATCTCGATGTAATGCATATCGAGAAGAATGTCTTTGATAATCTGATAAATACAGTGATGGATATCACTGGGAAAACGAAAGACAACTTGAATGCAAGAAAAGATATGCGACTCATTTGTAAACGACCCACTCTTGATGTCGATGAAAGTAGTAGGGGACCAAAACCGAAGGCAGTTTATACATTGAATAAGGATCAGAGACGGCTTGTTTGTGAATGGTTGAAATCGTTGAGATTTCCTGATGGTTATGTCTCAAATGTTGGAAGATGTGTCGATTTAAAGGAATGCAAGTTAATTGGTTTGAAAAGTCATGATTGTCATATATTTATGGAAAGATTAATTCCTATTGCTTTTAAGGAACTCTTACCGAATTTTGTTTGGGGTGCCATTACGGAGCTAAGTATTTTTCTTCATGATATTTGCTCGACAGTGTTGAAACATTCACACATGGAGATGTTAAAGAGAGAGATTCCAATAATTTTGTGTAATTTAGAAAGGATTTTTCCCCCGTCATTTTTTGATTCCATGGAACATCTTTTGGTTCACTTGCCATATGAGGCGAAAGTTGGAGGTCCTGTCCAATTTAGATGGATGTATCCATTTGAAATGTGAGTTTTTCATCTTTTTTTCTTCGTTATGAAGACATATAAATTTCGTAATTTCATTACATATAAATTTATAAAACATTTTGTTTTATTACAATTAGATTCCTATATCATTTGAAGAAGAAAGTTAAAAATAAGGCACGTGTTGAAGCCTCTATTGTCAATGCATATATTGTGGAGGAAGTAACAACGTTTGCATCATATTATTTTGAGCCTCACGTTCAGTGCAAGAGGCGGAGAGCGGAAAGAAATGATGAGGGTTCTATTGATTCAAATGAGAATTCATTCTCAATTTTTAACTACCTTGGTCGACCAAGTGGATCATGTAAGCGTAGATATTTAACTGATCAAGAATGGAGGGCAGCCCACACATATATTTTACTAAACTGTCCAGAAGTGACACCATTTTTCGAGTAAGTGTATATTTTTTATTTTATATATTTCTTATGTCGTACATTATGTGTGATAAATATTATTTCCTTTGATGGTAGAATTTTTCATAACGTATATTCTCAACTTTCGAGACATGAGTTTGATCGTTACTGCGATGAAGAATTTGCACTATGGTTCAAAAAATATGTAAGTTGACTATCAATTATTTAAATATTTATGTTAAAATATTTTAACATATTTACTTAACTTTAGGTCCATGATAATCAAGCTCAACTTCAGCAAGAATTGTTAATCCATCTGTCATGGGGTCCAAAAGCAATGGTACGAACTTGGCCATCCTATTTTATAAACGGGTATAAATTTCATACTGAAGAATATGGAGTGGGCAAAACGACAATGAATAGTAGAGTTTGCGTTCAGTCATCCAATGATGGTGGAGGTCAAAATGATTTTTATGGTTTGTTTGATGAAATCGTTGAGGTAGAGTACCCTGGTCCAGCATTACGGGTTGTTTTATTTATGTGTCGCTGGTTTGACCCTGTGAAAGGGATGAAAGTGTATCCACAGTTTAATTTGATTGAAATAAATCATAAAAAAATTGTATAAAAGATATGAATCATTTGTGTTGGCACAACAAGCGATTCAAGTATTTTATGCTTCATATCCTAGTTTGAAACGTGACAAAATTGATTGGTGGGCTGTTTTTAAAACGAAAGCACGGAAAAAAATTGAAGAACATTGGGAAGAAACAGCATATCAACAAGAGCAAGTTGTCAATACAGTTCAGACCGAGGAATATAATATTCCAACGTCACGAGATCCTAGCGGAGTAGTGATAGATGTGGATGCAAGTGAAATTCATGAAGAAGATGATGAAAAATCTAATTTTGAGACAAATGATAAGGATGAGGATTCTGATGAGGATGATGAAGAGGATGATGAAAATGATGTTGAAGAGTCTAATTTTGAGACGCATGATGACGATGAGGATGACAATGACGATTATGATTTTTGTTGACGGGTAAATTTTGTTCTCTTCATATAATAAAAATCAGATATTTATCTTGATATATGATAATATATTTCTTTTAAGTGGGTAAGTTAGTCGACACGTATAATTTGTAAATTTCTTAAAAAAAATTCTTGTTTATTTACATTCTTATTCTTAAATTTATATATTGAATTTGTTAATATACTATCTTTTTTTTGTATAGGTCATTCAAGAAAATTTCTTCACATATTGGTACCTTGTTTCGTCGGAAATAATTTATCAAATTAAATATGGTAAGTTTATTCATGTTCTTAATTATGTATATGATGAATATGCAATTTACATTTTTTTGTTTAAAATGTATTATGGTTGACAGTTTCGACGTGGCGGCCATAGACGCAATTCGGATGGAAATTCACGCTCTTCACCATCGCAGTCCGCTTCGGCAGCTTCGCAATCGCATTCCCTTGCCGGCAACGTACCTTCGCCTCCCCCTTCTGTTGCAGGCCCTTCACATTCTCAACACATCGCTAGCAATGTACCTTCAGCAGTCCCTTCGGTGGAACAGTTGCATGCCGATAGAGAAGACAATCGAGAGATAATAGCCCCATATGGAGATTCGTAAGTACTAAATTTTAAATTTGTAAATGTATTATTTCTTTTATTTATGAAATAATTTCTTCTTTTAACTATCATATTTATTTAACATTGTTTGTTTGAAACTTTACGATAGATTTACAAATTCTGTACATGTTATTCACAAGCTGAATAGAATTGTGAATAATCATTGGGGAGGGGTTTTGATGTCTTACACAAGCACTCCGGATGAAACAAAAGAACTATGGTGGAACGAGTTCAAGGTAAGTTATCCCAATCAGTTTATATATGAAATGAAGTTAATAGCTTTATAAGTTATTGCTTGCTTTCCATTGCAGCGAGTATTCACTTGGGACGAGACTGAAGAATTGGAAGTAAGAAGGATTTGGAAGAAAAAATGTGGCGATCACATTCGACACGTTTTAAATCATGCAAAGAGACATGCAAAAAAGCCCAATTGCATCACCGAGCAAAATTGAGGCAGGATTCTTAATTTTTGGGAATCGGAGGAGAGTCAACGAAGGAGTGAGCAAAATAAAAAAAATCGAGCTTATAATTCAGGGGAATCGTCTGCGACGTATGCGGGAGGCTCGATCACTATCGGTGAACATAGAAATAGATTGGTAATTTTATACAAATATTAATTTTTTTTATCTAATTTAAAGTATATCATTATTTGTAATAGTATTTTTTTATTTTAGGCAAAGGAAATAGGGACCGAGCCTTCATTCATAGATACTTTCACGCGCACATTTCAGAAAAAAGACAAGACTTGGAGCGGGGAAAGAGCTAGAGCAATTAAGGTTTGTAATTTCAATTTTTCCAATTACTTTATCTACATTTTCAATGTTGATATGAATATTTTATGTTGAGCATATCATAACGATGTATGAAGATGATTTCTTTATGTTAGTCTCTCCCAAGTTTATTTTTATTGTTGACTTGATTCTTTGATTTCTAATGAATTACTTGCTAGAGATTCTCTTTTATTTTTTTTCCTAAAATTTCAACTTATTCAATGTTAATATGAATGTTCATAATTTAGATCCTATATGGTGTCATGATTTATGTTACAAAATTTTTTATTTTCCTTGATTATGTGTTTGAATTATAATATTATTGTAAATTTATTTTAATTTTTCTCATGATAATGTAGGAGAAATATGACGAGATAGCATGTAGAAATTCGAGTGCTAGTGATGATGCTGGCGGATTTGAGCCATCTGTTGATAACATGAATACATGGCTTGAGGTGACTAGTGGACGAAAAGGGAGTAGAGTCGTTGGGCTAGGTTCTTTGAGCAGAACATACAAAAACGCCGGTTTATCTTCTTCCACACCACCAGCAGTTAGAGAAAAAATAAATCAATTGAATGAAGAGGTGAGCCAATTGAAGGACTTGCTACTGCAAAGAGATCAGGCATTCAGTGAACTTCAAGCAAAGCACACGCAAGAATTGCACGAGGTCCGCACGCAACAAATGTTAATCATGCAGCATCTTCAGTTATTCTCCGCTCCAAATCAGATTCCCCCTTCTATTTCTCCTCCTGATAATTCTTGCGATGGTGATGAGGGTGTTGGTGATGAGGGTGATGATTTCTTTGATGATGATGATGATGATGGTGATGGTGGAGGTCATACTTGAAATTGTGAACTGTTATGTTACTGTTATATTGATTTTTTTTGTGTGTATGGTTATTGATAATTCGATATTTAGTTTTGATGTTACTTTTTGGTTAGATATTATAAATATGATTGCTTATTACATTTTTAATTTTTTGATCTTATTGAATAGGTAGTTATAATTATGAGTATAGATTGTTTAAATTTTATATTAAAAATGATTTGGATTATAATATTGTTGATAAGGTTGGGTGAGCACGTAAATTTTGTCCAAATATTATAATAAAATTTGTATTCGTTGTAAAACATATATTATTCGTGACAAATTTTGTTCCATGGTGTTGTAAATTTAAATTTCCGATGAATTTTGCAACGAAAACATTCGTCGCCAATTTGCGACCAATTATTTTTCGTTGGTAATTTCCGACAAAAAACTAAATCGTTGCAAATTTAGCAACAAATATTGTTTCGTCGCAAAAATTTGGGACGAAATAAGATTCGTCGCAATTTTGCAACAAAATAGTATTCGTCGCAAATTTTGCGACGAAAATATTATTCGTCCGAAAATTTGCGACGAAATAATATTCGTCGCTAAATTTTGCAACGAATAATTATTCGTCGCAAAGTTTGCAATAAAATTTTTTTATTGGAAATTTGCGACGAACAATGTGTTCGTCGCAAATTTTGCGACGAAAAAATATTCGTCGCAAAATGTGCGACGAATTTACTTTCGTCGCAAATGTCGTTGCAAATTTGAGACGAATTTCCGAACATATAAATATTTGTTACAAATTTTTGCGACGAATAATTAATTTTTCGTCCCAAAATTTTGCGACAACTTATTAGCGACGAAAAAATATTTGTTGCAAAAGTCGTCGCAAATGTGTTTTGCGACGAATTTTTCTTCCAATTTCGTCCCAAATTTTGTCTTTTTTTGTAGTGTCTCTCTCTCTCTCCTCTCACGACAAAATTAAATCTCTATATTGACGGTAACATTTAATGTCGGTAAGTTTTAGTGACGGTTTTTTATACCCTATAGAGATGATTTTGATAAAACCGTGAAGAAATGTATACATTTTCTTATGTGTATAAATTGTCCGTTGGGAAATGTTTATCAACCATCAGTAAATATAACACAACCGTCTATAAAAATGATATTCAATTATGACGCTTATCAGTTGTGGTAAGTAAATATGACAGTCTTTAGGGATGATTTGAAAATATTCTCTATATAACTTATCTTTACTGTGCGCTTAATCATATCATTTGCATACGTCTACATCTATATTAACACGTATATTGCATAGTCATTAAAACCTATATTTAATTTTTACGGTTATCATTTGTGGTCAACAAATGTGGGACGGTTAGTGATAGTGGGACTGTTTAAAAATTAATAATTAAAGTTATTAGCAATATATAGTGGTAAGTTGGGGATAATTTGTGATAACAGGTGCTAAATTACTATAATAGGTGGTGTGGTGCGTTGCGATAAGTTATGATAAATTTGCTATAACTAATGGTAATATAGTATGTATGTTAACATTATTGTGGTAATGTCTAATAAAATTGGGAATATTATTATGTTGTGATATCTAGTGGTAAATTTGATATAACAAGTAGTAAGTTTATCATAAAATAAAAGTAGTAAGATTACAAGGTTGCGAAACAGGTGGTATAAAATGGTGATAACTTATACTTAATTTGCCTATCACCGGAGTCAAATACGCATGATTATATGGTTTTTAATAACATGTAGTAATGCATGGTAACATTGATATGAACCCGTTGGGTATAAAAACCCTAGAACCCACGAACAAGTTAATTTAGCCCATCGTCCCAATGAATTATTTAAACCGGTGGAATTAAATATCTCAACCTTTGCCCTAAAGGAGGAAGAACCTAAGGTATATGACCTTAGACCCGTTTCTCACTAAATCAAAAACCTTGGTATAAAGGTGGAATGAATGACGCCACAATCTATATGGTTCGAACCTAGATTGATAAGTCAAAGAACTTAACAAGACTCTTATTTTAAATAAGTTCAAAGTTCTCAAAAGAACAAGACCTGTATGAAAAATCTTCACAATTTTATTAATTCTCTCCAAAAATGTTGTTTTTTACACAATATATAATGACATATTTATAGCCTAAAGGTAAAGATTTAATTGATAACTAAAAATTTAGTAACTCCCTCAATAATAAAAAATTAGAAAACTAAAACATAAATTACAAAAAATAAAAATAAAAATTAGGAAACTAAATAAACCAAACTATTTTGACAAAGTCTTGCTACTATTTTTCTTTATTTTCGTCCTCCCTTGGTTTTGGGTAGTTTTGGGTCTTTTATTCTTCCAACTGAACTTGTATGAGCATAATTAAGACCCCTTTTGGTTATTCATTCATTTGGGCTTCCAAGGGAACTATGTTAACTTAACTCCTTAGTAAATGCCAAAATAAAATGGGGGGTTTATAAAATAAATTTCTAAATAAAAAATTAAAAGATAAATCAAATATGTAAAAATACTAAAAATTGGAGAAAAAAATTTAATATGTTAAACATCTGATCCAAGGGTTCACACATATGATTGTTTCACTGATCATTGGTTAAAAAAATGTTATTCTTATGATTCAAGTATTTAACCTTAAATTTATTAGGATAACCGTAATAAATCTTGTGTTGTCCTAAAATAATTGACAAAACCTTACATCCAATCAAAATTTATCATTAATCGATTGGGTACGATAGCGTTCCATATCAAATAATGACAAGTTCTGTGAAAACAGTTAAACCAAAATACAAATAACTAGAATAGCTGTACAATTATTCGATTTTGTTTTATCGATTCTGTAAGTTGAAATGAATATTGGCAAACGATCCATAAACATATATAACATATTTGCTATTCGTACTATTCATTCATGACAATTACGGATCACTGAAATCCTAAATGCAGTAGAAAAAATTGATATTAAATTAAATTGTCAAATTAACCAATACTAATCCTTTATAAAAATAAACCAAGAATCGACGAATACTTGAATTAAAAATGTAAGAAATTAAATAAAATACATAACCTTATAATGAAAACAATCAATGAAATTTTTCTTGAATCAGAAAAAAAAATTAGTCACTCATGGTGAAAACAAACGAGAAAAGAAAATTGTTCTTAAATGAAAAGAAAAAAAACTAAAACCTAAAGGAATAAATGTGCAGCTGCCATCTTCTCCTGTGAACAGTAATGTGAATAGTGCTGTGGACTCCTTTGAAATTTATATAGGCCATGAGACTCCAAGGTAAATTAGAAGTTTTCTCTTGTTTGACCTAGATCTCAAAAAGATTCTTCCCTAAAAAATAGGAAACAATTAACTCTTTTAAACAATTTTATTTGAAATAAAATTTCTATTACAAATAAATTTCTCATTTTAGATGCTTCCTCCTTCCTTTGTAGGCCCAATTGATATCTTGAATCAATTAATTCCAAAATTATCTCCTTAAACCCATTTTGATCCAATCTCCAATTTTAATCCCCTAAAAATAAAAATGTCATAAAAACATTTATTAAAACACTAATCAATTCAAAATCAAAACATGTTATCAATAATAAAATAGACAATTTACGTATTATCAAATTCCCCCACACCAAACCAATGCTTGTCCTCAAGCATTCACTAAATTAATATCACACAACTATTCTTTTCTTCACTCATTCCACTCCTTCAATTTATCTTCAAACAATCCAAATCAGTACACATCAAAAAATTCAAGCAAAAATAACAATCCAGAGAGCAAGTGATCATAGCTTCATAATCTTAAAAGAAAATATAAGCATCCCATCAAACTCAACAATCTCATCAAAATTCAATATGTCAAGATTCAATACCCTCACAAGGTGTTCACTCTCACACTCAAAGTATTTAAGAGAATTTATCAATAACTTTCAAAATCAAATCAAAGTATGCTATTACCATAAGTTTGCTTATTTATCAAATCTCTACCACCACTTATATGAATTTCAAACAAAAATTCGGGGTTCTTTGTAAGGGTTGTAACATGGCTTAGGTAAAGGCAGGATAAAAGGGGTAAGTGTGATGTGTAATAAATATATCAAAAGAAATATGTTGAGAATCACAAGATCATATCCCCTATATCACATATCATGAAACACAATCAACCAAAAAAAAAAATAACCCAATCAAGACCATCTCATCCCTCAGTAAAAACTTTTGCATTTCTTCTTCAAATTCCCTATTTTCAACTTTTGAGAATTTCTTCTTTTTCTTTTTCTTTTTTTTTGTTTTTTTTTTTTTGAATCACAATCGACTTGAGGATGAATAAAAATATGGAGCATATACAACCCATCCCAATCGTATAATCAACTTCCCAAAAATAATTTCCACAATAGAAGTACCCCATTCCCTTTACAAATAACTACTCAATCTATATTCAAATCACATGCTTCTTTGATATAAGGACTAAAAAGAAGGTTAATGGTAAAAGAAGATTATGTGTTAATTAATGAGGTTAAAGCAAAGAAAATGAATATAAGCTCAAATGGGTTTCACTAGGGGAAATATTATATATGGGAAGGCCTTTTTTCGAAAGCTAAAAAGGGTAGACCTAAGTACCCCCATCATATTAATATATGAACTCATTGATGTAGTCTTAAAAAGTATAGTAAAACAAGTTCTAGAATAAACATACTATGATTGATAAACACTCATAAAAAATTTAGAGTAAGATGATAAATGCTCAGCAGGCTCAAAAGCTCACAAAAATGTTTAATTTGTATCGAATCTATCACATTTTCAAATGACTCAATCATCAAAATCAATGGGACACTTAAAACAATTTTATCCAAAAAAACAACTAATCACGTTTGTTTTTTTCATGCATTTTAAACTCAAATCAACAATGCATACTAACTTAAAATTATTATCCGACAAAATCCAGAAAATACGAAGTTCCAAAGAAAAATAGAAGAAATGACATTGGCATGAAAATCCCCCCCTCATACCTAGATACTACATTGTCCTTAATGTATGCAAAAGATAAGAATTTTAGACACAATGCTAAAGAAATTCACAGCTAACACAATTGAAAACCAATCTCAGAAATGAAAGATGCTACGCAATGAAAGAGAACAATGAAAAGAAAGATAAAAAACGAGAGAACTCCCCTAAGGTGATGGCGGGCGCTATGGAGAATGCGAGGTCTCCTCTATGAATCCTTCGGCTTGGGCATTCGCAACCAGCACATTTTTTTTGTTTCTTTTTTTTTTTCTTTTTTTTTTGTTGAACCCAAAACCGCGTGATCATCTCTTAAGAATGAAAGTGCTCCTGCCGAAATTCGGATTGCACCTTTAGAATACCGCATGATCATCTCTTAAGAATGAGAGTGCTTCTACCCAAAAATTTTATTTGACTTTTGAAACCGCGTGATCACGCCCTAATGCCAAGACTGCTTCTGCCTCCGAAAATTCTGTATTGAACCATGACTTAGGTGATTGAATTGGACAACTGCAAAAATTAAAAGAAGAGATAAATAACACTTAAAATTGAATAAATGAAATTACTAAAAATTAAATCAAACTCTTAAAAAAAATTTGGGTTGCCTCCCAACAAGCGCAATTATTTACCGTCGTTTTGCTCGACGGTCTTCACTTGTTTCTCTTCAAGGAGGCTTCAACTTTACTTTGTGAGTCTCATATGACTTTCCTTCCATATCTAATTGTGCATTCAATTCAAAATCAATATCACATTTTTCTTCACAAATTTCCTACACAATTAAATAAAATATATCAGTAGAACAAAGTGATTGACACTCATTTGGATATTTCATAGAATCAAAAATAATAAATTTCACAATCTCGTCGCGAAGTCGATGGAAAGAGTACCTTCATCCACATCTATTTTGGTTTTTGCTATCTTCATGAATGGTTGTCCTAATAGAAGTGGAACTGAATTTGTGATAGTGTCTCCTTTCATTTTCAAGACGTAAAAATCAGTTGAAAAAATTAATTCGTTAACTTGCACCAAAACATCTTCAACAATCCCCTCTAGATTTGCACATTTTTCGGATAGAGTTCTTTTGATGATATCACATGCATTCTCACCCATCTCATGACCCCTTATAGTCATTATTTCTTTCTCATATTCATCTATCTTGGATTTCTCAAACTTGTGTTCATCTTCTTTGTCCATATCCTTTCCTTCATTCGCCTTCTTAGATGGAGTGAAATTCAAATGAAATTCCTTCTCACTTCTTAACGTTATTGCGCTGATGTTCTCTTTAGGATTTACTACCGTTTGTGAAGGTAGTTTCCCAGAGGTTCGAGCTTCCAAGTTGCTAAGCGAGGTTGCGTAAATTTCTTGCAGTCTTGAAAATCATATCAAACATTGTGCACAATGATATGAATTTTATCCTTATAGTAACATTATTAATGTATTATTATTAGTATTATTAATATATATTATTATTGTTTTTAATAAGTTAAAAATTATTTTGAATGTTGTTATCTAATTTGAGGTGGATTGATATAATATGTGGTAAATAGTAAATTTACGATAAGTGATAACTAGGTGGTAAATAGTAAGTTTAGGATAAGTGATAACTAGTAGTAACATCATGATAACAGTGCTCCCGTGCAACAGATTTTATGATAATAATGTATGGTAACATTATACACAATGGTAAGAATTTTATCACTATAGTAATATTATTAATATATTTTTATTAGAATTATTAATATAGATTATTATTGTTTCTAATAAGTAAAAAAATTATTTTGAATTTTATTATTTAATTTGGGGTGGATTGATATAATTGGCAGTAAATAATAAATTTATGATAAGTGATAATTAGGTGATAAGTAGTAACTAGGTGGTAAATAGTAAGTGATAACTAGGTGAGAAATGGTAACAAGGTGATAAATGATAATTAGGTGATAAGTAATAAGTTTACGATACACTAGTGTGGTAACATAATAGTGCTTGGAGTGCTTCAACATTGCTAATATATTAATAATTTAAATTATAATATATTAATAATTTAAAAAAACCTATATTAATAATTTAAAAAAATTATATATTTAATCACAAATTTTTACTTGATAAAAATATATACTATTAATAACTCATAATTCATTCATTTATTCACAAAACATAATTCAAATAAATAATAGATGGTTTGAATATATCAATTTGAATTTAACAGTAAGAAAATTCAAAGAGAATAAAAAAAACACAAACGCAAAGTAAAGGAAAAAAATAGAGATGAGAGTGAGATAAGGAAAAAAAAATGAGAGTGAGATAGGGGAAAAAAAAGAGTGAGATAGAGATAAAAGAAGGAAAAAAAACCAAAAAAATCATTACATTGTAGCACAGTGGTTAAGACAACTCATGTGGGTGGGAAGTCGAGGGATCAAACCCGCGACCTACGTGGCTGGGCCTCGCGGGCCATGCGCTGAGCATGCCTATGTGGCTGGGCCGCTGTACACATGCCTCATATTTAAAATTTTAATATTATTATTTAATTAATATAATTTAAATTATTAATATTATTAATTTAAATTATGTAATATGAAATTAATAATTTATATTGTAACATCAACATTCGGTGTACTATATATTGTACTCATCATTATCTCATATATGATTTATTTTCATTTTCACATAGAGAAAAATCACTCAGAACTTAATACTCTTGAAAAATTTTGGTGAGATTGTCGAGAGCTAAAAAAATTTTTTTTCTCCGTGCCATTTTAAAACCTACGCGTACAATTTTAACCCCGATGAAATTACACATGCTAAATTAACTTAAAAAGTTAATGGAACTTGATTTCGGGCAATTCTTAATTGTTTGCGAAAAAACGTCTGATACTTAATCATCGGAGATGAAAATTTGTCATCACCGAGTGAAATTTAATTCTATCTGTGCAAAACTACTAACATTTTTCCAGAAAGCATAAATTAGGCTAAATTTATGTTTTATCAAGTTAAACCGCAATTTCACGAAATTGCCAAAATTGCCCAAAATGAAGGGAAATTGACCCTACCGTGCCAAAATAACAACCACACGTGCAAATTTGATGCCGTAAGAAATATATATGTTAAATTCACTTTCAAAAGTGAAGGGTCAAGAAGCAAAACTGAAATTTAAGTCATAGTACAAAAATGCTTGGTACTCTTAAAATTTTTAGTCTGAGAAACCCTAATTTTTGTTAGAATTGAAATTTGTTCGAGTAAATTGTCCCGTTTCCACTCAAAACCTATATTTTTGAAATTTATGTATAAAACAGAGTCCGTAGTGTGATTTTACGCATTTTGAAGTCGAGATCAAATTTTAACCGATTGAGAATTTCATTCACTTCGAGAAACGTTTGGACAATCAAATGACCTCAGATTAATACAAGACCAACTCTATTTGATTCAGTGCAAAAAACTGAAACAAATGGATAAATTTGAATTTCTCAGATTTCGGGTCGAATATTGACCCGCCGTGCGTGACGCAAAAATTGAGATAGGAATCGTTACGCAAATCTAAGAATGACCTTTTATGAAATTTAGAAAAAGGTGTTGGAGTTAATTAATGACTATGACAAGTGTACCCATGAGGTGGAAGGCTAAGATTCATTTGAAAAGTCAAAGAACAAATATGAGTCATTGATTTTGGTTATTGGGAGACAAATCAATTAATGAAGCATTAATTGAAGTTTGACTTGTTGGGGCTTGAGGAGGAAAGAGTAAAGAGAGAGAGAATCACCAACAAGCTATATTCATTCTCCCAAAACCGTGAGAGCAAAGAGAAACAAAAAAAAAACAGAGAGAAAGACTTCTTCTCTTCTTCCTCCCTCCATAACCGTGAGCCATTCCTTGAAGGGATGCTTGATTCCTTCAACCAATCTTCATTATTTTTACATAAATCCATCCCTCTTGAACCCTAGAACAATATATCCAAAAATCAAAGCCAACGGAAAAGGATTGCTTGGTGAAGAACAAAGGGACAGCCAAGAGTTCAAGAGGAGAAATCCAAGTTTTGCTTCAAGCCCAGCTATCCATCTTCAGGTATGAGGCCCTCTATACTCTATAGCATAACATATCTTAATTTGGGGTCAAAATGAGGAGGTTTGCTTAGGGAACTAGGGTGGCCGAAATCTGAAGTCAAGGAAGGAAACCAAAAATTCTGAAATCTGGATATTTTGAATTGGTTGTAGTATTTTAGCTACAACATTTTCTTCACATGGGCAAATTGTGTGAAATTTATAGACAAGAAACTAGACATTCAAAGTTTTAAAATGAGATAAGAACCATTGCATTTTGAGTAGAGATGGATTTTATATGATTTTTCAAAGTTAGATACTATACACTAATTCCCTGTTCAGTCCTGCATTTTGCCTTAATTACGGCAGTAACACTGATCTAAGTTCTCAAGCCCCTTTCTAATAGATTCAGATCTTGGGCTAGTTGAAAGAATTGTATACCCATATCTTAGATTTCCAATGAGGTAAGGATCACCTCAATCCGATCCTTGTGTCAAACGTTATAGCCATTCTACTAAAACTCGTCAGAGAGTCATCCATTTTCCAATACTAAAAACAGTAGCATTGCATGACCCTCTTCCGGCCCTTGTTTGCAAAATCTTAGAGATGAAAAGTTCTAGATCTCCCTCTTATCTACCTACTATGACATTTTCAGTCAATTCGGCTAAGGGAATCAAGAGTTATACAAAATCGCCCAAATTTATGCAGAAACGATTCTATTTCTCGGCCAAAACTGAACAGAAATTTTGGTGGTCAATTTCTGATCCTTTCTAGACATAATTGGAAGAAACCCAAAATATGAAAAATGTAAGGTTATGTGTCTTTAGGTACTGTAACAATTTCAGATAATTTGGAGTTGTGTGTTAAACGTTGTGATGGTTGTGCTAAAAATTGTTCAGAACAGACTTCTAAAATGTAATGTGGGTAAAATGTTACTATTTCAGGGACTTGCACTAGGAATCTGAGAACGTATCCAACAAAGAGGTTGTAGCTTTGTGTCTTGACTACTACATAGTCAAAAATCAGAGTATTTGCATGAATAGATTGTGAGATAGGGGAAAGTTACTAAAACATGACAGAATAGAGAGTGAGATTTAGATTGGTTTGAAAATGTAGACTTTAAGAAATCTTCCACAGAGATTTTGGAGATAAGTTCAACACAAAAGGTGTGTGTTTTTATGTGAGTCAACCATAGAAATAGAAATTTCCTAATTCCGACCCCGGTTGAGGAACTTATGGTCAATTCTCTAAAATGGCGTAAGAATAGAACTTGAAAACCTTAGATTTGCCTATAACTAGGGTAGGGTTGCATCATATTTACGTTATTATATACGCATCATATGACCTCTTAAGTGACACATATTCTATATTGTGTTTATAGAGATTTGTTGATGATATTGAGGGGAGTATTTTTTTGTATGTGCCTCGAGATTCGTGCCGGGAGTGGCGTACCCTCCCGCATACTGTGAGTGTGATTTATTATATTATATGTTCAATGCATAACATGTTTTAAAACCCTTTTCAATACAAGCATGAATTATAATAGTGTGCTATGATTTTTGGAATAAATTTGAGAAATGTTTTATGAATTATTGGAGTGTCCACAACATGATTTTATTATGAAATATGCATCCAAATGATTTGCGAAATGAAAAACGTGCCATTGCATCGATATGCATATGATTTTTATGAAATCAATTATGAGAAGTGTTTGATATGGTTTGATAAATTTTAGAATGCCACGTACATTATGATAATATTATGTTATCAGCCGAGAGTCTTTATGCATGCCATGATGATATGATTTATAAGATACGCCCATGAGTTGGGTATGCCGTAGCTAAGAAGGGCGTTTGCAGAGGCGTCCATTATACCCGAATACGTTTCTGCATGAGGTATCCCCAAACGTCGTATATGATATTCGGACTCGACACGGTACTAGTTGGTTGAATCTAAAAGGGGGAGGACTAGGTAACGCCCTGGTTTAGCACCTGATAAGGTCCATCGCCAACGTCGGGGTAGAGAGCATTTTCTAACTTTGCATATAAAAACCCCCGATGCGCCTGTTATTGGTCGTGTCGACCTTTGCCAAAAACTAATTTTGGCATACTCTATACTTGTGTGATTTGGTTTATATGGATGCATTTCTATTTGAAATGTATGAAAAAGAATGATTAATTGTTCATTATGCATTGTTTTCAAATATTATGCGGATTTGTGGATTTATTGAATCATTTTAACACTCTATTTTTCATCAACACATTAAACATACTTATATATACCCTCTCACTCACTAAGTATTTCCCATAATACTTATCCCTCACTTTTTGCTCCACAAAGATAGCTATAGTGGGACGTGTTACGATATAGTAACGTACGAGATTTTGTTAGAGATATCGGATCTGGGTATGGTGTTAACTATTCTTCCGTAGGATTGTGTTTAAAAATATGAGATGATATATATATATATATATATATATTTGTATTTTTGAGATTGTAGATAGACCATTGTCCATGTATATAAAAGGGATGACTGTATGTAATGAATTATATATATTATTGTAACTCTCATTTCATTATATTGTATTGAGACATGATTGTACTATTGTATTCAATCACTTTGGGAAACGTGTCATGTCTAAAATTGTTTATTAGATTCGCTCGGTGCCACCTCTAAATCATAGGAGGGGTGACTGGCGACTCTTCATGCCTTTGATGAGGGCATGGCAGTAAAGGTCTGTAAATAGAACTGAATTAACCTTACGTTATTTTGGATGTTGACAGGGATGTGAATTGGTTGGTTGCTTTGATAATTTGTGAGATTAGCCTTTATACATTTATATGTTATTGATTGATGAGATTTTGATATAGGGTGGACCTCTAATTTATAGGAAGGTTCTATCCGTTTGTTTGTTGATGGTTGGGAATTTAATGTCAGCATTCGGGAGAGCGTGGCGGCTGCTCACGCCTTGGATTGAGGATCGCGGCGTGATATATATAATATAGTGTTATAATTTATTTTTTATTATTTGATAATATAATATTATAATATGAAATCATGAATAATAATATATTAATTATGAATATTATATTCCAAAAAACAGTTAACAACATTAACATTAATATTAATTTATTTTAATTTAATTTAATTTACATTATAAGTTTATCATTTTAACATCTAGAATCGTGCCAAAAACAATTTTCAGGTCAAATCCAATTTAATCAAATCTTTCTTTTTTGAGTCAATTTTTTAGTTCAGCTCCAATTTAATCAAATTTCTTCATACCAAAATGCCAAAAACAATTTCTATTTTGTCTTGCTTCTTATATTTATTTTAGTGTAAACTTATGCATTGATTTGTATTTAATATAAGTCATAGTATTTTTTTTGTACTATATCAATCGGTATCCAAAATTATATTCCGATTAATCCGGTTTGGCACTTGCAGTGATCCATTTAAGGGGACTATCCTCCCAACGTAGTTTTTTCTATACCTAAACCGCAAGTCGAACTCGGAAACTTGATTAAAGGATCTAATACCATAATCTACTAGAGCAATTGTCCGTTGGTTAAGTCATAGTATTTTAAATTAAGAGAAATTGATAAATATATTGGTGGGTTAATGCAGTAAGATCTTTGTGTTAAATTAATATTTCAATACATGGGTTTTCAATCGCTTGTTGCTTTCAATATGGATATATCATCAATGTATCCAATCTAGATAATCTTTTTCACCATAATATATGTTTGGTATGCTATATTTACACTTTTACATGATTCATGATCGATCCGACGTAGGAGTTTCTCGTGGATGAAGAATTACACCATTTTACATCCTAAATATTAAATCATATGTAATCGTAAAAATATTGAAAATGTTTGGTATAAGTTTTAAGGTATTGAAAATTTGGTTGCATGTGATAAGCTGCAATAGGGATATGAGAGTGCATGCAAGTGTGATGTGATAATAGGTTATAGGTAGTAAGTTATGGTAATTTTGAGTGTTGAGTGTTGTGATAATAATAGTATGATAAATTATGATAATTTTTAGAATGATAAGAAATGGTAAGTTTTGTGAGAGTGTGATAGGTTGGTGTTGAGTGTTAAGTTTGATACAAAATGGTGGTGGTAAGGTGGTGGTAAATAACTAAGTTGTGTTAAGTGATAACTTAAACAATTAATGAAAAAATATGATAAATTAAGAATAACGCTTGTGTAAGAAGTGCATTTGACAATTGCTCCAACACCTGCTAACAAGTCAATAATTATATAAAAATTGTATAATATGACATAGTAACAAGTGATAACAAATGATTTTCAACAAATGGTAACAAGTTCTTTTATTCTGTATCTTCTAGGACATGGTAATAAGTGATGACAAATGATTTATAATAAGGTAACAGTACATTTCATGTTGCTCCAACACCTGGTAAAAAGTGGTAAGTTAATAATTGTATAAAATTTATATAATATAGTATGATAACAAATGGTAACAAATGATTTTTAACAAATAGTAATAATGTAATAAGCGGTAATAAGACAATAATTGTATAAAATTCATATAATATGGAATGGTAATAAGTGGTAACAAGTGAATTTTAACAAATGCTAACAAATACTTTTATTCTCTATTGTGTAGGATATGGTAATAAGTGATAACAAGTGATTTATAACAAATAACAAATGGTAACAAAGTACATTTAACGATTGCGCTAACACCTGGTAACAAGTGGTAAGACAATAATTGTCTAAAATTTATATAATATGATATGGTAACAAGTGATAATAAATGATTTTTAACAAATGATAACAAGTACTTTTATTCTTTTTCGTGTAGGATATGGTAACAAGTGATCTATAACAAATAACAAATAGTAACAACTAAGAAGTGTATTTGACGACGAGTAGTAAGTCAATAATTGTATAAAATTTATATAATATGATATGGTAACAAATGATATATAACAAATGGTAACAAATATTTTATTCTTTATCGTATAGGATATAATAACATGATCTATAATGGAACAAGGTAACAAGTGCCAACACCTGGCAACAAGCCAGTAAGGCAATAATTATATAAAATTTATATAAAACGTAACCCATCATGTTGCATTTGTATGAAAATATTCGTAACAAGTCTTAAAAATCACATCACTAAGCTAATGAGAAAATAATACATATGGAAATATTGGAAACATATGAGAAAAAAAGAAATAGGATATCATGTGACTAAAGCAATGATTAAAAAGAAAGGTGATCAAAATCCCACAAAAATTTGTAATGACATGGAATGGTTTAAATTTTTTAATGAAAAATGACACGGAAAAATTTATTTTCAACATTTGTTTCGCGCTTGAAACATAGTTGAAACACATTATTGAATCTTGTCGACTATTGGAGTAATGAAAGTCAAAAAACTTTATAAAAATTTTGACAATAATAATATAATTTAACATTACTATATAATACAACTATAAATTATTATATGTATATATATATATGATATTAGAAATGAATTAGGTAAAAATATGATACTAATTATATAAAATTAACAATAATGCATAATAATATTATATTATGTTATATATATATAATATTATATTATAATAATGTAATAAATTATTTTATATATATTACATTGTTAGCAGATGCCTGCGCGGCGCAACCGCGGGTGCCCGTGCAACGCAACCACGCAGGCAAGCTCGTGGCAGCGCTTGCGCGGGATTTATATCATATAAAATTTGGATTTATATTAATTAATAATTTATATCATATTTTTGTCATAAATATTTCTTTTGATTATGAGTACATAATTTTATATTAATTAAAAAAACATAAAACCTTGTATATTTTACATCAATTAAAAAAAAGGCCGCATCTTCCTCCGAACATGGGATATAATGTTGCATTTGTATGAATGTAATCATAACAAGTCTTAAAAGCCACATTAGTAAGCTAATGGGAAAATAACACATGAAACATTGGAAATATATGGTAAAAGAAGAAAAAATGGATATTCACTATATCATGTGAGTAAAACAATTATTAAACTCCGAACAATTAAAAAAGAAGGTGGTCCATCCCACAAAAATTTATAATGAAAAAACATGGAATGATTTAAATTTTTTGTTTTGTGCGGTCACTTGAAATATAAAAGAAGAAAGAGGGGGAATTCACTGTGTCATGTGATTAAAATAATTATTAAATTCTTAAAATCCAAACGATTAAAAAGGAAGGCGGTAACGCATTCCACAAAAATTTGTAATGAAAAACACGCGGAATGATTTAAATTTTGACACGAAAAAATTTATTTTCATCATTTGTTTTGCGCGCTGTCACTTAAAACATAAACTGTGAACCTTATGTCGACTATTAAATATATAAATTTATAATTACGATTATCAATATTAATTTAAATAATATAATTATTACCAATGTAATTAGTAATATTATTATATTAGTATAATATAATATTACTATGTTATCAATTTAATTATCATATTCCTTAATTATAAAATCTAAAATATAAATTATCATATGAATTAAGTGTGTAATTAATATTATTAATTTAAATAATATAATATATCATATGCATCGATACACATCTCCACGGCACCTGCCTCCGTATATTATGCAACCTAGTGTTGCGAACTAACATTCCTTATTTATAAAAATTTTAAAATATAAATTAAGTATGATGATATAATTAATATTATTATTTTAAATAATATAATCATATGAAATTTTTATGTACATATAAAATTATGTTACAATATAGTAATAATAATATAAGTAATATAATACAATGTAGTAATATAGTAATAATATTTACTAGAAGTGATGAGAGTTATATAGTAATAGATGTAATATATCACTCAACCGCGCACATGTGCAGGGCCAATTTAATCGGCGCCAAAAACAATTTTCTATTTTTAGAGTCAGTTTAATCAAATTTTAAATTTTTTTACTAAAAACATTTTATTTAGCTAATGCTAATTTAATTATTTTTGTTTCGCCAAAAACATTGGACAAGTCATGGTTTGTATTCTAAATCAATTAGCAGGGTTAATGCATTTCTTGAATGAATGATGTCCTTGTGTTCAATGATTCAACGGTGTTCATTTTGTTACAGTGTGGAGAGAGTTATGAGTTATGAGATAAACTAACTTCAGATATATGTCGAAAAACCAAATTCCAAATAGAATATGCTTACAACTATTTACTTATACCTTTTATAGTGTTTGGTGGATCAAGTGTATCATATCTCCCAAAAATATAGGTGTTAACATGTAAATCTTATCTTATAAAAATTAAATTTTAATTAGATTTTGATGATGAAAATTTAAGTAAAAATTAAATTTGAAAATAATCTAAAAATTGCATGAAATATAGTAACACTAAGTTAACAAATCCTATAAATTGTATGAAATATAATAAGTAATTTTTTTAATAACACATATATGAGAAAGATATGAGAAACATGTGGTATTAACTATGAAAAAATGTAAGAAATTAAAAATAATGTAGGTGTGTAATGAAAAAAGAGGTAGGGGACCACACTGTCGATGCTATAATAAGTAGTAAGCAAGCCACACTGCCAATTCATTGCTATAATAAATAGTAAGTAAGCCGATGCTATAATAAGTATAATAAGCAAAACGGATGGCGAAGAGCAATGCGGGTAATGAAAAAATAGGCGCAAAAAAAGTACGAAAAAAATGGGTAGGTTTTTTAAAATTTAGAAAATGATATATTATAAATATCCGCAGGAAAGTTTCACCATCAGATTTCTCCACCGAAAGCTTTCCTGCTCTAACCATCTAAACCTCTCACTCAGCAAATAAAAAATAATGACATTTATATATATATATATAGAAAAGTCACTCTGGGTTGAGTTCTAAGCATTCCAAGAACAAGTTCTACTACTACTTGTAATTGAGCATGAAGAATCACAATCATTCCAAGAACACTTTCTGATCAAACTCAATCATCCAAAGATGTTATCCAAGTTTAAAAATAAACATAAAGGTTTAATTTTTTAATTATTCATTTTTAATTTTTTATTTTGACTAATTGTCAAAATGTGGAGACCACGCGCTACTATCAAGATGTTTTGTTCACTTTTGTCTGGTTTTTCTGGTTTTTAGGACAATTTTACTAATTTCACTATAATTAGATTTCTCCAATACTAGATATACCAAATGCTATGCTCGATGCTGGATGCTAGAGTGAATATAGAACCAACCATCATCATCACTACTTGACTCCATCTCAAAAGATAATATTTTTATTTACAATAATTTTTAACAATGTCACCATATAATTATATTCATTTCACTGTTTTTGGTGTTATTAATAAATAGATTGACACCGAGAATTGTGGATAAAAATGTCTTCATCTTTTGTGAGTGAATTTTCTTGGTGTAAAACATTTTAGAAGACATGCTGAAGAAAACAGAAGATAGTTGTGTAATCTTTTCTCTTTTTTTTTTTTGGTTTTATATGTAACTATATCAATATATCAATCATTTTCTCATATTAATAAAACCCTCATACACTTACATTATTTTTGTAATTTTTTTATTTTTTAGTCTTTTAATTTACCTATATTAATTTAAATCTATACCATCTTAAAAGTGGTAACTGATAAAAAAAGTAAATTTTTTTATCACTTGTGGTAACCGATAATAATATGTAATAACATTTTCTAACACTTGTGATAGAATGATAACCGATTATACAAGACAGTAATTTATAGTAATACATGTGGTAACTGATGATAAATGATTGTAAATTTTTCCAATCCTTTTCTAACCGACGATAAAACTAATAATATTTCCTAACATGATACAAGTAGTAACTTATACTAGCAGACGTGAAAAATGATTATAAAAGGTAATAAATTTATTAACACCTATGGTATCCGATAACAAAAGATAGTAACATTTACTAATATCTGTGGTACTTATAAAATATAGTAACATTTACTATGGTAACCCACGATGAAAGGTAGTAACATTCTTAACAGATGTAATAATAGATATGATAATCGACGATAAAAGATAATAATATTTACTAACATATGTGATAATTGATAATAAATAACATAACATTTTCCTAATATATATAGTAACCGACGATACAAGATAGTAACTTTTACCAACACTCTTCTAACCGTCAATATAAATATAGGACATGCTCCGATGGTGATCAAAACTGTCAGGATAGATCTATCCCAACTGATGTATAGCCAACTGAAGACTCATCCGTTGAAAAAGATTTTGCTAACGGTTTTAATGGATTTTGTAGACAGTTTTTGTCCATTTAGATAAGTCATTTATTTTGTAGTGAACTATAATAGACTTCGGACTATAGGATTATATATCCATCGCTCTCTTTTAGTTTTGACTCTATTTGTATTCTTTTTTTTTTCTTGAATTGGTTTGTCTAAGTAATGCTTACATTCTGATATATATGAAATAAGTGGATTTTATGTTCTCTTTATTGGTTTTGGTTTGTGTCGGGGCTAGATGCTCTTGTCAATGCCCAAGATTTAAGTCTGAAATGATCTAGAGCTAAAATATAATTGATAAGTTTTGGTGTGACAGGGTTTGTCATATTTATGTTTATGAATTTGCTTTAAAGTTATAGTTTGATGAGTTTTGGTGCGGTAGGCTTGCCAGCTTTATTTTTATAGATGTCACACAATAGCACCGAAAAGCATGATAAATGTTTAGAATGTTAGAATAGTTAAGGTTGATTTCACGTTATATGTGACTTGTTACTTGATGGATTAGGAGGGCCATTGACGCCAACTCTTATTGTGATATTGAAGAGTTATAGGTTTTAGATTGTTGATGATAACCCTGTCTAATTTAGGTGTTTATTGTGAAATAGTGGTCTCTATAAGGGAAACTTTGTCTAATTTACTCAAAAAAAAAAATAGTTAAAGTAAAAGTTTAAAAGTTTTTCTATTTTTTCCTTCCATATTTTTGCATACGTATGTAGTGATTTAAAGACAGTTATTTCGTGTATTGTATGTTTTATAATAATTTAATTTCTCAGGAAAAATTATATGTAAAGTCATTAAATTTTGAATTTAAAAATTAATTTGATCCTTATTTATTTTGCTACAATTGAATTCTTAAATTTCAATATATCGTAACAATTAAATTCTTAACTTGATGTCGTTGATAATGTGGTTATTATCTACGAACATGGTGAGCTCAACTTCTGAGTTGTTGATAATGTGGATCGATCTTGTTGATGTGGTATGTGACATATCAACAAACAGCTCTCTCTCTCTCTCTCTCTCTCTCTCTCTCTCTTCTCTCTTCTCTCTTCTCTTTTCCACGCGTGATTACACAGGCTCTAATTTCCTAATCCTTCGAGCAAGAAGATACCATGCCCCACCTTGTTTTCTTTTCTCCCTATATCAATCTCTCTGTCTTTAAAGTAATCTTTTGATTAATCTCATAAACCCTGACATTAAAAACTTAAAACACCATGTTCATCTTCAAAATCAAGACTTCCACTATTCTCGTGATTAACAACAAAAGTGAACTTCCTCCACTAATAGTCAATAACTATTTGCTTAAAATCGAAGTGTGATTTTAAAGTTTTTGGACTTCCTTAGTTTAATTTCATCCTTAAAACATGATTTTGATCATCAAATGAGTTTTGATTCTGAGTTTTTATCTGAGTCTTTCTTTTCTCTACTATTGTTAATGATGCTAAGGTTTATTCTGGCACGATTCTCCTTCTATCAACTTCTTCACCAAACCATACATTACAAAACCATTAGCTGCATAGTCTATTCATTGACTGCTTCCTTCCTAAGCCAATCAAAAACCTCGAGGGCACACCATGAATCTCTTCCCAAATACTTACTGCAATTCTTGAGTAGAGAGTCTATCATTCATTGACTAGGGAATATCGGAGGGTCTAGTCATTCTCTTCGATTCCTCAATTACTCTGAGGAAACCCTTGCTCATTTTGTCTTCGAGATCACTTGTGATAAACCGGTCCAATTTGACTTACTTGAATCCCCTAATTATGTTCCTCTTTGGTATTGAAAGTGAAAACCTAGGGCTTTGATAATTTGAGACTCCGGTTGAAATTCTTGAACAGGATTGAACCGAGTGGTAGTAGCATGGCTCTAAATGAAACAAGAAGTCAAGGTGAGGCTAAAGAAGTAAAAGCCATCTTTCGGGTTTCAATTCATCGTTGAACTGTGTGTTGAGCAGTGGTAGGCCTTAAATGTATGTAATATTTATGATTGATTTTATATTATTTTTAAATAAATATTACATTAATATTCATATTTTATGATATTTGACACGGTATGATTAATGGAGGGGACTCATTAAAGAAAGTGAAGAAAAATAAATTAAATTGGAGCAATTATACAAAAATGAAAAAATTGGACAGTAATACTTTTTCATTAGCATGTGGGCACATAGATCTCAAGAGACAAACAAAAAGTTTTGAAAATTTAATGTAGTAAAATTTTCTTTTCCAATTGCATATTCAAGAGAAAATTGGAATGAAATTGGAGATATTAAAAATTTTGAAGATAGGAAAAAAAATTTTTGAAGATGTAAATTTCAACATATTTTATTTTATTGAAATTTTTATTTTAAATTTTTAAAATATTATCTCTTAGAGAGTTTTATTCCTTTTTAGAAACCAATTTGAATAAAAAAAGTTTAGAATTAATATTCATATATATATATATATATATATATATATAAAAAAGTGTTACACATTGTTTGGAGTCGCTTTTGGAGGAGGTGCAGCTCCCCAAAGCGGGCAGCAGCCATCACAGCCGGCGGCACTAAGGGAAAAGCACATTTTCTTTATTCATTGACTTGGGACGCACGTATTAGGGTGAAATGCTGCAGCTGAGAAGCACCTTTAGTGTCATTTTTTCTTTTCCAACATCAATAAAAATCAATTTTGTGTGTTTCTTTCCTTCGTGAATTTATTTTAATTTCTTTTCTAATAAAAGAATTATTAAAATCTTGATAAATGAAAATTATGAGATCTAAATGATTTTGATTTTATTAGCTTGATATTTATACGTATTTGTTTAATCTCTATACTTAATGTTTATATTTTTTTGAGAATATTAAATAAAGATTTATATTTAATAATTCTAAAATAATTTAAATAAATTCAGATTGTAATTTACTGATTAGAATTGAGTCTCTCTAAATCTTAATACTGTCGGAACACTAAATCCAACGAGAGTCGCTTGGATTGTCTTTCGATTAGAAAAGTAATTAACGATAGTATCTTGATTACTGAAAAAGTAAGAAAATATTGGTCGTTTTGTAGTATTTAACGACTATAGTTAATTTATTCACATAATATCAAGTAATTTTTATATCGATAATCAATCAAGTACATCAAGATGAAAATAACTCATTTAATTAGATTTTGCTCTCATTGACATTCTCTCTTTTAATTGATATTATTTAATTGTTTTATTTATTTTTATTAGATTTAGATAATCTCTCAAACTCTCCATATTTTTATTTTTATTTTTTTAAAAGAGATAAATTCGTCGTTTCATGTGAATACGACTCTATTCACCCTAGACTCATTTTTAATTAAATAGATATTTTTATTTTTGGTTGGATTGACACTCATCAAACATATTTTTGAAAGTGCATGAAACCCTAAAATTTAGGGGTCTTTATTCAAATTCCATTGAGCTCTTAGTGTTTATTGGAGTTGAGAGAGAGAGAGAGAGAGAGAGAGAGAGAGTGATAACCGAGCTATATCTCATTGTCACATATACACATATTCATGCTACACCCTATTGATGGGAAATATCGATTTAACTTGGACTTAACTCTTTTTTCTTGTTTTATTGTCTTAAAATTATTTTGTGATTAAAATAAAATAAAATTACAGTAGTAAACATAGCCTTTCGCAATTAGAGGTCAATTTTTTTAAAATTAAAATTTGTAATTATAGTAATAAAATTTTCCTATTGAACACTTTAATTATAAAGATGCACTTGTTATGTAAGGTAAGTAAGAAGCCAATGAGACTATAAATATACAGCTCATATAGCACAACATTCATTGGGTGAGGTAGGGCGGCACCACTGGAAATGACATTTTTTATTATTTTTTTATTAAATAAAGTCAAGTTTTATAGGATTAGTGAGTAGAACCAAGCCATGCACCATAATTAGTAGTGGGTGCCGGCACGACTCTCCATCTCTATGCCATCATTAACGAGTCGCCTTCTCACCCCCGACAGGACGGGTTAGTCATGCACCATAATGCTCGTATGACACTATAGTCGGGCGAAAACGAGGGCAAAATGGTCAAATAATGAAAATTCAAGGATACAGGCCTTGCCGTCCTCCGCGTGGTCGCCGGTTTCTTCTCTCCCTCGACACCCTGAGATACATTTATATATATCATAAGATAAAATCACTCCCATTCTTCCTCGTCCCCTGATTCTCTCTCTCTCTGTCTCTGTCTCTGTCTCTGTCTCTGTCTCTGTCTCTGTCTCTCTCTCTTAAATTGAGATTCAGATCTATATTGATCAACAGAGGAAGGGAAAAAGCAGAAGATGGCGGTAGTATCACCCCTGGCGAAATACAAGCTGGTGTTTCTCGGCGATCAATCCGTCGGAAAAACCAGCATCATCACTCGTTTCATGTATGACAAATTCGACACCACCTATCAGGTCAATCATTCATTTTTCCCCCTCCTCCATCATCTGAATCTTGGGATTGATCCCTCTCATGATTAGTATGTATATGCGGTTGCATATTTGAATTCTTTTGAGTTTTTGATTCGAGGGTTTTGTGGGTTCCCCTTGCTTTGCTCGATCTTAATCATGATTTGCCTGCTCTGTCTCTGTATGATCATATTCTTGTATTCGACGATCGATTTAGTCGAAATCATAGAACCCAGAAATATGATATACCATAATGAATATGTTCAATTTGGTTGATCATGTTGTTGTAACTTTGAAATTTAGAACGAGAACAATGGATATGGATATGGTCAATAGCTCTCATTTTTATGTTATCTTCCATTGGATTCATATGATTTGCAAGAGGGCCATCTCATCGGCTATTTTATATGTGCACAGACACTTCTAGCAATCAAATCATATTCTGGACATAGACAAAATACCATAATATGCTTTTTAACTCACAATCATGTAAAATCTTTTCTAACATCGTCATATCGCTGTACACATAACCTGTGTTCTTTGTATGTGGCTAAATCCATGCTACCGTCAACCTCTCTAGATGTTACAATGAAATTTCATTTTTCTTCACCCAGCTCAACCAGGTTATGTGGGTGGGATGAAGAATGAAGGGAATGGATAGAACAAATTAAGATATTTGAAAACCCGTTCTTCTTACTGGTATGAACAACAAGGAACCTAATTGGAAAATGATAAAGCTATCTCCAATACCTGGCTTGCGTTTCTGGTATCAAAACACGTTGTGTCTACTGACCATGTCCCTGTGGGCGAACAGTCACCTAGGGGTTTTGAACCGGTGTGTATGGACAAATTTTGAAACTCCAAAGTCCCCTGTCCCATTTAAAGAGCAGAAAACTTTTGCGGCGGGGGGGGAAGGGTTGGAGTCTGGTCAGGTCTTAGATGAATGCATGGAGCATATTTTTTTGCCAATTCACAGCGATTTTGTTGAAAATAATCAGATTGAACATTAACATCCGTATCTATTTTGGCATATACTTGGGCCATTTTCACATGCTTTACTATGCTTGGGGATCTATTGCTAGTGTTAACTTTGTTAATTAGACAGTCTCATGTCTTAGTGTTAAACCTACCAATCTTGCAATAGGCTTCATGAGATTGCGCAATAGCCTACAGACCTCTAGGAGTTGCATGCAACAGTGGCATTGCATTTCATTTCTAGTCCAAACCGAAGTTTCTTATTTGGCTTTATTTTTTGGTGCATATATGATTTCCGTTTATTTAATTTGGTTACTTTTGCTTTTATGAATTCACAATTGCAGGCTACCATAGGCATAGATTTTCTGTCAAAAACCATGTACCTTGAAGATCGGACAGTTCGTCTGCAACTCTGGTAGGATCTCGTTCTTTGTATGGATGGGAAGCTGCTTCACCTGGAAGTTTTTCCTATAGTCTTCCGCCTCACCTGACATTTAGCTAAAAAGACAATATTCCTTTAATACATTCTGAAGAAATCTGGAACCTTAGGATGCCTGGTAGTACTTCATATTGTCACACTAATGAGAACACAATGTCTTGATATCTCTAACTTGATCTTTTAATGCACTATCAAAGAAAATAAAAGATTGTAATGAATATTAGAGTGGCATTTCCTATTGTCGCAACACATGCAGAAGGTATATGATAGAAAGTTTTTTTTTTGGTTCTAAACTTGTGTTTGCAACTACCTGTGTAAATTCTTCTACATTTTTCCTTTTTTCTACTTCACAGGGATACTGCTGGCCAAGAAAGATTTCGCAGTCTCATTCCTAGCTATATTAGAGATTCTTCTGTTGCTGTCATTGTGTATGATGTTTCTAGTGAGTATGACCCTTTTTTTTTTTGCATATGCATGTGTACACAGTTTGCTCTTCATCTATCTAACATGCTGGACCGGCTCATGCAGATCGACAATCATTTCTGAACACATCTAAGTGGATTGAGGAAGTACGAACCGAGCGAGGAAGTGATGTTATTATTGTCCTTGTGGGAAACAAAACTGATCTTGTGGATAAAAGGTATGTCATGATGCTCTTTTTTATGAGCTTATGCAGATCTCTTAATTTTATTTGACATGCATTCCATCGTTATGGCGACCAATAGCATTGAAGCTGTAGTGTTCTAATTCCCTGTGTAAGAGCCCTGAAATTTTCCGTACAGTCTTTTTTTTTTTTTTTTTTTTTTATTTGGGTTCAAGCTCTCCCATCATATGTGTGGTTTGTGTTTTCTAACTACTGATGATCAAGAAGAAAACATGGAGCCCATTATGAAGATCAAAATTTTGTAATGTTATGAGAAGGTTTGGTGACCCAAAAAAATGTAAAATTATCAAGTTCGGATAGGTGGGTAAGAATAACTTACAATGCTAGTTGTGGAAACCACATTGCTCACACTTGTATCTAATTTTGGACATTGTAGTGATGGTTTCATTTCCTTTTGAAATAGGCAAGTCTCAATTGAAGAAGGAGATGCTAAAGCTCGTGAATTTGGTGTAATGTTTATTGAAACCAGTGCCAAGGCAGGATTCAATATCAAGGTGGGTTGCCACCATTTCTCTCTCTCAGATGATCCTTCATTTTGTATCATCGGGTGTGAAATTTATTGAACTATCAAGAACAGTGTTATTAAAACCGGACCGGTTCAACCCCTCTCTCAGAAATTTCACGGTTCGGTTTACTGTTTGTGCATCGAACCGGACCAAACCAGTGGGTCAATTGCGGTTGAACTGGGAACCGTGTGAACCGCGGTCTAATTGAGGGTAAAAAAAAAACAGAGAAGATAGAGAAAAATCTGTTTCTTCGACTCTTCGTCTTCGTCTCTTCAATCTCACTCTTGCTTATTTATCTTCTCGATCGCGGCAACATACGTTTCCTTGTAGAGAACTGTGTTCTGATTTAGGGGTTTTTGGGATATAAGAAGAGGAATTAGGGTTTTAGAGAGAGGGAGATTGAGAAGAAGAGAGAGAGAGAGGGCGACGGAGATGGAGATGGAGATGGAGATGAAGATGAGATCTGGCATGGGGAATAACCTGGAGATGAGAGATAGGAGTATTCTTGAGAGAGAGAGAGAGGCAGGCTTAGTGTGAGCAGTCCACCAAGGGTGGGTTTTCAAGAAGTGAGCAGTCCGCTATCAGCCTTGGAGGAGCTTCTAAGAATGGATGCCAGGGGTGTATCTTGGGTCAGAGAGAAGAAGGGTGTCCCTTCTGCTTAGTGTGCCTCCGGCTGGGTTTGGTTCCTTTCGCCTTTCACCATAGAGAGAGAGAGAGAGAGAGAAGAGATGGGAGATGAGTTCTGGAGATAAGAGATGGAGTATTCCAGAGAGAGAGAGAGATAGAGAGAGAGATGGGAGATTGTAACAAAAAAAAAAGAAATGGGAGATGGTTCTGGAGATAAGAGATGGGGATTATTTTTCGGAGAGTGATCCCACCCTACGTGACACACAACCGAGAGAGAGAGATCTGAGATAATTAGTATATACATTTGACAAATAATTGAAATGTTAATATAAAAATAAAAAATTAATATATATTTATTTTAAAATTAATTTTATATAATTTTTCATTATTACTAAAATACCAGCGGTTTGATCTCGTTGACCTGAATCGGTTTAATCATAATTTTAAAAATCACAAGATTGATATAGGTGCGATTCTTTTTTTTTTTATTTTTTATTTTTGGTTGAAGTACGATTCTGATAACAAACATTGATCAAGAATGGTGCTTCTAAGTGGGGAATGGCTTGCTCTAGTTGGAGCAGCAAAACCGGTCCCATCAGGTTGCCCACATGGGTGGCCAAATTGATGTGCCATCTAGATGCCTGTGGCCCCATGAGACCCAGAAGAGGTACCTCGTTCTGGCCATTATTTGGGTGGTTGGCCCGACTAGCCTTGTTTCCAGTGGAGCAAGCCATTCCCTACTAAGTATATCCCAAAGTAGGTACTCTGCAATTAGCATGGCTGCTACTATGATTCCATGCACTACTGATTATTTATGAAATTTTCTCTCTAAGAGTGTGAACAAAATTATTGCAGCCTTTGTTCCGCAAGATTGCTGCTGCACTGCCTGGGATGGAAACTCTTTCCTCAACAAAACAAGAGGAAATGGTTGACGTGAACCTGAAGCCCTCAGTCAACTCAAATCAGACGGAACAGCAGGGAGGAGGTTGTGCATGCTAAGATGATTTCAGAATGAAGAAAAGTTGGTTTAACTTCTTGGAACACAGAAAAGTTCAGAGGCAATTACATTAAGAGATTAACCATATTTTTAGAGGAGCAAAATGAGATAGATGCAGGTTTAAAGTTTCTTCCATATCCATACTTACCCAAGTCATTTCAAGTCTCACAAAAGGAAAAAAGTTATGTATGATTCTGCTCTTACATACTTATGCTGCTGACAGTTTTGAGATGCGCTCTATGATTGTGATACTATTTTTCCTGACATGATTCTACTTTGTATTAAATTCTTCGGTTTGTTTTTTTTTTTTGGGACTTATCTTATTGTATTCTTTTAGCACTTGTTTTGTCACGAAATATTTTTGGAAACGTTTATACTGCTTGCAGGAGACCACATATGTTTGAATGCTTGAGGCCTGAAATTTTCAATTGCCTTTATCCTTACCATGCGCTCTTCAGCATCTACATTGGCAAGACACCATGGAAGATTCCCATGAGCCTAGTCTTTCTACCGATATTCTTTAGGCGAGATTGCGTGCGGTTAGCTTTAGCAAGACAGTGTTGTTGCAATGGTGTCCTAGTTACCATAAACTAACATTCTGATGGTGCGACGGAGAGTTCAAAATATGGTACATTGTTTGTGCTTGATGCTCTCGTGCTTTTTTCTTTTACTTTATGTTTTATGTTATTTTAATGCCACTATTTTCCAGTTGCTCGTTAGTAATTCTGTGAAACACTGTGTTGTAACTTACTAGTCATGTGATTTGAATAGACTCCCTTTCTCTTCCAAGGAATTATGATCGACCCCTAATTTGCTTCAATTCACCCACAGTTTGAAAAATTGGAATTGATATAATCGCTTTCCTCATAAATTTCTTATCGATAATTTACCAAACTCCATGATAGAAAGCTAAAGGCCCTTATTGTATTTATTTTGGGGAGGGAAGCACTTAGCTACACTAGTTCAGCATTGATTTTTATTCACTATAGAGAGAAAAAGAAGAAAGGATAGAAATATTCTCAATGTATGCCTGCTTACTGTCCTCCTAAGTGCTATGCCCTATATAATGATAGTGCTGCCTGGTGATCCGTAGGTTGCATTGCAGCACATTCAGGCTTTAATTTCCTAACGGAGTTGAAGAGATTAGATCAAATTGGAGCAAATTAAACAGTGCATCCAGTGAAAATGTAGTCCTTCCAGCTTGAATATCAATCAGGAATACCTGCTGGTTGGCTTTTTAGAACCGCCTGATTTGGCTTTTCACTAGGATGGCATGAAATCTAGGGTAGGATAAATTGGGAGGATTATGTGGTCTCGATTAGGACTTTTATTCGATTGGGACTTTTATTCAATAGGAACGGAAAAAGATAGGGCGTACAATCACCGGAAAGACATACCTTGTTTGCAGAAGATCTGTAGAGGGGGCGGGTTGGCGTGTAAAACTCTACCCGGTACCCATATAGGTTATTTTTCTAAATTCCGGCTCTCTGAATGTTTTCTATATAAATGATTAGAGTTGGGTTAACCAGTGCTAATAATGTTGATGAATAGAGGTGTCCAAATGGTACAAGTCCTCCCCAACATCACCTTGGTCGGTCAATCTAAGGTTGACCGTTTGTGTGAATAATTTTGTCCATCTATATTCTACCGTTGAAACTATCTAATGGTGCACCCCTTGCCCTTAAAGGAAATCCCAAAATTGAATCACCAAAGATAAGTACAATATTAGCAAGCCTATATAAACACAAAGTAGGTAGTGATTAGAAGAGCACGACCTCCCACTTTGCAATATGTGCCCAGAAATATTTCCTTCAACGCAGTGTTGGTAGCTGTGGCAACCAATACAGCCAAAGAAGTCATCTGCATAGATGAGTTCCACCGTTGCTAAAAAGAACCAAAACTGTAATAAACAAAACGCAGCATGGGAGCATCGGATCAACTGAAATGACGTTGTAACTTATGTACAGAAGAAAGGAAGCCCGTCCTAAGCAATGAATTAATAAGAGAAAAATCGAAATCACAAATTGTCCTCCAAAGAAACTTCACAAAGATGAGTTCCAGCACAAGAAGTTGGCCGGCGGACATTGGTTCAGATTAGGCACGAACAAATCCATCACTGATCTGCTTAACCCTTAATGTCAGATATATTAAAACTATTGTTCCCATACTTGACCTGGCAAACAAAGCCATGTAAATGACATTAAGAGATAAAAGAGACTGGAGTCATACAAATATCTAATCTGAGGGGGGGGGGGAAAGAAAAGATAAATTCTAGTGGTATGGCTCTTGGATGCATTGTGCCTATATCTTTTTCTAGTAGAACAGTGAGAGTAACCAAAGTTTTGTTCATATTACTGTCATTTCAATGAAACTTAAGTTTCATTCAAGATATGTGATGTCCAAGGGTCAAACTTGAATAATTATCAATAGGAATGGGTTTAGTACTTACAACACTGAGAACAGAAGTACTACTCTTCTGGAATCAAACGAGGCTGTTCGCTTTAATTTCCTCCCTCTGCTAGGTGTCTCATGAACCCTTTCAATTGCTGACCGATCTGCCAATGGCATTATCACAAACAATATTAAGCAATTAGCATCTGTGGATTTACTAGTTGGGAGGTGGTGAAAGTTGGCAATGCATTTCTTAGGTGGGAGCTTGAGGTTAAAGAAAAGAAGCAAACTACTCCGGAGATAAAGCCAGGTATCTAAGAGAAAGATCTAGTACATATTAAGGTGTTCCATTGAGTAAGTCAGATTTTTGCCCTGGAAGTGCTGTGGTGTTGAAACCAGAATGCCAGATAAGCATAGCGGAAAAGAATATTTAAAACAATGGAGCACACACAACATGTACAACTCACTCTGAGAACACTTGTAACAATGTAGGAGCACACTTGTTAAATCCATTCTGCGTGTACCAAGGATGAGACAAAAGTGGCAAATATAGAAGTAAAAGGTAACAGTGGAAAGGGAAAAAGAAAGTACTGGTAATCTGAGGTGATCAAGGACAAATTTGCAAAGGCCAGAAAGGGATGGTGTGAAGTTCAGTTGAGCAACAGAAGTGGTAAAAGTAGGATAAGTGATTTAGAAAGATGAAAATTTAGTGTGGGAGGAGTAGCAGTGGTACTTGTGTGTACAAGAGTTTAGGATAAGGGTAACACTCTGGACTAATTTAATTGTACTGTTAATTTTACACTTCTAGTGAAGAATGGTTCATCTCCACATGGATGTGAGCAAGCTTTTTCTCGAACGATGCAAAACTTGTGCATGCTCATTTTCATCATGCTAATTTTAGTTTTCCATTTTACTAGGTCTCGTGTGCTTGTTTTAACACCACAATGTTGCAAAAGTCCAAACAAAATATAAGGCTAATATAGGTTTGAATTCCTTTGAACATGCTCCTACATTGGAAGCCAAATTATCTAAATGTAGTCAAAGTAAACTAATTTGTCATATGATCAAATGTGTTGCTCTCATAGATGCAGTACAGGGAAGTACGATTAATTCTTGTAATAGGAAAAATCTATATATTGAACAGATCTCTTGACAATTTCCTTTTCAGTTATTCTGTTGCATGATAGTCTATATAAAGTGCAAGGGAATAAGCACTCCACTGACCGAAGTTTTCTAGGTTCTAAGAGCAATTATGGTATATTGCCTTTACCATGGAATGTGATGAGCCTACGATAGTGGAACCGCTACTCCACTATACGTAACCAATTTTGGTCTGAGCAAAGTTCAGTTTTCCTTTTGAGGAGTTTCAGGTTCTTTAAGGCCATGAGGAAAAGAGTAAAGAGCCAAAGAGTCGACTGCAGAATTACGAGTGATTACATAGGACAAAAGGACAAGACATACACTAGTTGCCTTTTCTGAAGGTTGATCATCTAGCTGAAGAGCTGTGTCCAACTAATTAGGCGTAAAAAGTTTGTGATGCCTTAAAAGGTACTAAATAATTATATAGACCTTTTGTTTGGTCTCATGAATGGTGCCCTGAGCTTTCACTAAAAATAAATAATAAGCAAATAATTGTATGAATTAAATCATGCACCTACATGTCAAACAGCCAGGACCAGATCTTGTGAGAGGTATTTTTTGCATGGTTCAATTCTATCACAAGCATTTTAATTCTGATGTGGTGCTTACCGTACTTGGAAGGTAGTCAGAAGACCATAGCTATCCCCCCCCCCAAAAAAAAAATTGAAAGAAGAACAACCAACAGCAAGTCATGAATTGTGCAACAGGAGTGCATTGCAAAAAGAATGATTGCATACCTCTCGAAGCAAACCTGAGAAACACGTTGGCATTGTTCATCAAAATCTGCATCAATTTGGAACCTATATGCAAGTTAATTTGTTGCTGGAGTGCCTTCTGCAGATGCTGGCAAGTCCCCAGAAAAAGGAAACAAAAAAATAATCAAACATGAATAACTTGGCAGGATACCCCAAGGACAAAGCAGGTATGGGTAAATAATAGTCGGTCTTAACAACAGATGACGCCACTTTTATGGGGGTGGACTTGCAAATATGGGCAAAGAGGACTTACGGCCAAAGCATTCTCAGTTTTAGAATTCCCAAAAGTTGCGTCACTGGTTCCAGGTGTTTCAGAGTTCCCCTTTTCAATATCCACATGCACTGCAGGTGAGGCACGGCTTGCAGTTTCCAAAGCTACATTGATGCACTTCTGGCAGTCCCATTGGGCATCCAAGCATATCTGATCTTCAAATGCTCTGGGAACTCCTAAAAAGCTTAAAAATGCAAAGGGTGCCTCACATTGCTGCTTGGTGTCTCCTTCACCGGGCAATACTGAAATATTATGGCTCTGCATAAATGAATAACATTGAAGTTTCTCAAGACGCAAACTCAAAATCCATAAATTTCCAACCTTCCTACACGCATAAGGTCCAATGATTATGACTGAAAAAGGAAGAGCCAATTCCAAATTTTCCCACCATAGTACATTAAATTCGATATTAAAAAAAAAAAAAGAAAGGAAAAAGCTAAAATAAGTTAATCACAAATATCAGAAGTAAGAAAATAAAATGTCGGAAGAGATGAATGATTGACTTCGTTTAGGACATGCATCGTACCATGAGATACCATTAAGGATGAAGCAAAAATTTATATGGGAGCAAACTACAATAATGCATTTAGGGTAATAATTTCAGGAAAAAATAGACGTGGGAAGATCTAGCTCAACTTTTTCTAAAAGTTTATAATTCCTAAAATATGTATTATTATATTTTTCTTTAATAAATTTGGAATTATCTAAGAAAATAAATAACATATTTATTTACAACCCCATAGCCAACTTTCTAAAATTTGGAAACTTTTTGGTCATCAATAATTTTTTGGCTGTAATGTTGTCAAAGAAATTAATTCTTGAACCAAATGCATTTTAACCGAAAAAATGTTCATACACACACACATACGCATATATATATATACATATATACATATATATATATGTACATATTTTTAATAATACAATTTTTATCTTATTGTGAATGGGGGTGGAATTGCTAAAGCTAATATTTATTTATTTTTTATCCATATATGATTGTGTGCTCGTAGAAATCGGTTCATGCCATAAGAAGCTAGGATTGATAATTGTGAGAGGATTCTACCGTCGGAGCTAAATCTTACCTGTTTGGACATAGTAATTTGGTGAAACATGGTTCAATGTAAGATGGCTTTAGAAGGTGGAGATTTTAACCATTTCTGCCTCCTTGTTCCACTCTCCTATGTGTTTAGCATTAACTTTCTAAAACAAGCAAGATTGGCCGTCACATGGTACTACGATTCATAATTGGGGAAGGATTCTATATTGTTGGAGGCAAATCTACGTTTAATTATGATTGCTTAAAATTTCTGGCAGTCAAAAAAAATAGAAAACAAGTTTTGGGAATTATCAATCCCAAATCCGAGATCAAATCTTTCTCTTTCTTCTATTCCAGCATCATTATTATTTTTTTTCTTATAAAAAGAAAATCAAAGTTATGTGTTCTTTTTATTTTTGTTAAAACTCGTGACATCAACCATTCCCACGGTATCCAAAACCTATAATTCCGATTTGGGAATTGGGATTGATAATTGATGATGATTGGTGAGATCTAGCTCCAACGGTAGAATTCTTCCGCAATTCACAGTCCTGCATTAATGCATTTTCGGAAACAAACCATTTATGAATTCCAAAATCATTGAACACTCAGATAAGCTCGCTGAATTGCAACCAATTTTTACCTACACAAAATGTTATTGGGATGAAAAAAAAATGCATCATCAAATATATTATATATATTGACATTTTATTTGTTAGGCCGCATTCGGTTAAAGAATTAACTTATCTACAATGGCGAAAAAAACTACTGGTCGCCAAGTTTTGGGGGAGGGATTAGAAATTTGGTTTTGGGATTATTTATAAAAGATGTAATTTACCTTGTGAGAGAACCCCAACGAAAAAGGAAATCTGCTAAATAGAACAAGATTTTTCACCTAGAAATGGAAATAATTGTTCATACAAAAACTTGGAACGTGAGAGAAATTGAATCTCAACTCTTAGAAATTAAAAATTATAAAGAACATAATCCAGCGTTCTTGGAAATCATCATGATTCGGAAAACCTAAATCGTCTCAGAAAATTTGTATGGTCACATGTCAAAGTCAAATCAAAATTTGCAGACTATTATAACGTAAATGTGCAAACAATACATAAAATTCAGAACAATCAAACCCTATAAAAATTAGAACATGGAAAGAGAAATTGAGATAATCTAATAATGCAGGGTAAAAGAAACGAAATCAAGCAGAAAATGAGCTTAAAATTTTGAAGCGGAGATCCTGAATCTTGATGCGTGAGAGAGAGAGAGAGAGAGAGAGAGAGAGAGAGAGAGAGAAACAGGAAGATCTCAGTAATTAGAAGCTGAGAGAAAAAAACAACAAATAAATGAGCTACTGAGAAATCTCACCTCTTCGCTGGAATTCACAGCCATCGGAGAACTGAGAGAGAGATATAAAGAGAGAGAGAGAGAATGCAGTTATGCAAGTCAGATTTTTATGTGCTCCGAAATATGAGAGATAGAGAGAGAGAGAGAGGATATGAACGTTACATGGAAAAGAGCACTGAGGTTTTTTTTTTTTTTTACCGACAGTCGCCAGAAAAGCTTCTCCTCCCGATCGCGACTTTCATCATCTCACGACAATCTCTCTCTCTCTCTCTCAGACTGACCGATTTATCCTTCACTTTTCTTTAAATTCTTTTTCACCATCATGCTTTCCATTTCCATTTTTTTTTTTTTATTTCTAGCCTCTACGAGAAATTAAATGGCCAAATTACACTCAGTTGAGATTTTTTTTACAAAATTCCTAATTTTAATACTAAATTAGTAATATTTTCCAACAATTAGGCTCCAGATTTGATGATTTAATTTTAATAGCACCGGGAATTTCTGCTACAATATTTTTTGGATAAAACTCATAAATTAAATGAATATATATAATATTTCACATATACCAACAAAAATACATTAGACGACTTATATCTGTAGATTTAAAATTTTTTATATATTATAATTGAACATTATTAGAAAAAAAAATACATCTAATTTCAGTTACACTTTGATGTATAATTTAATGACTTTAAATCATTTTTATGTATTTGTTAAATTTTATTAGAAAAATGTATCATTGCTGACATCATAATTAAATTTTTTTTTATGGAAACATCCTTATAAAACTCCTTGTTATTGGGTTATATTTTGTTAATGATTGATGCATATATTATTGAGTAACGTTTGATTGATACACTGCTAGAAAAATTAATATTGGCTATTGAAAATTTGTCAAACTAAAACAAATAAGGCACTCTTTTCTTTTCTTTTTATTTTTTTATTTTTTTTTCCTTTTTTTCGGTGTTGTCAACTATTTCTATAACTTAAAATTTGTATTATTTCACGTGAGGAAAACAAATTTAAATATTTATAATAAATATTTTAATAAAACTAAGTTGGTCTAAATAATTTTGCTCGACTCCCAACAAAATTAAAAAAAAAAAGTAGAAGCAAAGATTGTTGAAATTTAAAATTTTTATCTTTTTTTTTTTATCAAATATTACTACGCATTCGATGGTACAGGCAAATAATTTTTGAAAATATTTTTTTAAAAAAAAAAAGAAAAGATAATTTAAAATATTTCACATTATGGTTGTTGTCGGCTTTATTCAGATTTATTTATTTCCTTGTGCCTTTATGCATCATACCTTCACTCAAAAATGTAATGGGAAAGGAAAAGTTGTGGGGCGGATGACCCTAGTAATTATTTAGAAACAAATATATCAGTAAAGGCATATGTGGGTCAAGTTAAAATAATAAGTGTCCTCTACCCAGCCTCTTCAGATCCAATTAAATTCAAGAAAATCCATTTTAAGGATCTTCCCTAAAATTTTATGTCAATTATTTTTCTGGATATAGCAATAATGCAACCTCAAAAAGCCATTGAAAAAAGTTTAAATTTTGGGTCCATGAGAATTGGTTCCTAACTTTTTCCAAGGTATACCTTCGTTATAGGGTCCACCTGCCCAGCTTAGTCATATGCTTAACCTAATCCATCATAATTGCTTGATGACTTTATTTTTTTATTTTTTTACAAAAAGATGTAACAAAGAAAAATCGAATAAAAAAGAAAAGAATAAAAATCGAGAGATTTTACTCGCTGAGTTATCTCCCAGGGATTGACTTTATTAATTGATGAACTAAATGATTTTATTTTATTTTATTTTATTTTATTTTTTCATATGCTATAGAAGGCATAGCTTGACACCACAAAATTTAAAATTAGGATGATAATCGTTAATTATAATTATAATCTAGAATTTGAATTGTTTTGTTAATTTGATGCTGTGTAATAAATATTTGTTCAAATTTATATTTTGATATCTGATTTATTTTTAAAAATACTTAAATATTTTAACAACGAGAATCATCTCTTATTAAATCTTTCAATAAAACTCTTTTAAAAAGAAATATAAATAATATTAGAAACATAAAAGCTTTAATACTGAATTTAAAATCAGTTTTTCATTTTGATTGCTTTTTTAAAAAAACAAAAAAAAAATCAAAGATTTATATGATTATGATGCTTAATTATGGGAAAGACATATTAATCAAAAACCAAGGGAACATATTGCGAGGACATATGACACTAATCTTTGTTATTTGTTTTATAATTATAGGAATAAGGATGATATTTGGATATTGTCTAAAACTACAACCACATTGAATATTGTTTTTTCTTTATTTTTTATAGGTCAGAATTGTTCCGACTAATTCCGCTCGAGTATTGTAAGATCCGTTAAGGGGTTAGTTCTCTCAAATCCCTTTTCTCTATTCTTAGAAATCGAACTAGAGATTTCTGATTAAAAAGGTAAAGTGTTTGACCATTCAATTCAAAAAAGTTTGAAATTACGTTGAATATTATTAAAATTAACTAATTCAGTTAGTAAAAATTCTTACTATAGTGTTAAAAGACTTTAAAATTAGTTTTTATGAATAATAAGTTGGAATAATTAATAATACAGATGTTTAAATCCTAATTTAGAGTTAATTTTAAAGTTATTTTCAAATTAATAAAAAAATGTTTGATCGGCTCCATCAAACAAAAGAGGGAGGGCGATTGAAGGACAAAAGTGAATCCTGGTAGATTGATGTTATGAACTAGAATTGTCGGATTGTATTACTATTTAGTGCTCGGAAATGCATGTGAATCTAAAAGTGAAAACAAAAATGGGGGTGTGGTTGGATGCTAATACCAAAAGACAACTCAAACAGAATCAGAAATGGGTAGAGTGTCACGGGTGCTATACTGTTACATTTCTGTCTGAGTCCCACATTTGACAGGGCCCGGCCAATTTTGTCTAATTAGCCCGTGAGACCACCGTAAAATTCTATTTTTTTTTAAATATTGATTAAATCTGATTCGAGATTGATTAAATCTTTCATAAAACTCTTTTGATATCTATTTTTATCGTACATAAAATTTAAATTTAATATTTTAATTAAAAGTTATTAGTATTTAGTTAATAAATCAACTAATATTGATGTAAGGCGGTACACACCTAAAGCATTTTTATATTTAATGCGACAAACCCCAAATTGAGGGGAATTATAATTATTTGCAATTTTCTCATATTTCAATGAAAAATAATATTTTGCATGTGGGATCAAATTGACTCTATTTTAATGATTGTGGTGGGGGGCAAGGCAAGGGCTTTGAGAGATCTTTAAACCAGAGTTGTTGCTAATCTCAAAATTCTATTAATTAATCATTCATTAAGGAAATTCGTCTCTCTCAACTCTCTAGGTGTCATACTTGGTAATATGGAGATGCAGGCGGTCGAGGAAGCAAGGTTGCAGGAAGTCACATTTCTCTCACGTGCTTCGACAGGGGAATCAATTGGGTTGGACTTATTAGGTAAGTTGGGTCCCTCTTTTGGGGCAACAAAAAAAAAAAAAAAAAAAAAAAAAAAAAAAAACGAAAAAAGGCTTAGTTTGTGGGTCCCCACCCGTAATTCAAGGCCATCGATTTTTTTCTTCTTTTTTATATATAAAGTCTAATTTGTTTCTATTATTTCAATTTCTTAAACAAACGAAATTCGAAACAATTCTCCCAATTATATTAAATACAAAAATAGAAATAAAAAACCTTAATTCTGATGTAAAAAATATAAATAATCTTTATTTTTGAGTTAGTTTCAAAATTACAAATAAAAACTTAAAAAATTTTCAAAAAACTATAAAATGTTTTATAAATATATATATCTCTATTATCTTAATTAGAGATCTCGAATTCGAATTATGTGAATAACAAAAAATGATTTAGCAAATTCAATCTTTAAAATGAACCTTTTAATATTTGAATTGGAATAATCAATTAAATTTTAAATACCGATAGTGAAAAAAAAAAATATCATGGTTCTCTCTCAAATCTCCTCGAGATGGGAGAAATCATAATGATTGAATTGGTAGCACAATTATGTTTGTCAAATACCGTAATAATCAATGATAACAACCTAGGTTAAACTTACGGATGCCTAGAAATTAAATCAAACCAATTAAGAAATTGATTGATTGGTTTTGGTTTCAAAACACAAAAAGTATGCTTTGATTTGAATTCTTCTTAAAATTTTTTATATTAATTTGTTTTAAAAATTTTAAATTATATCCGGTTGAATCAAACTGATAATCAACATTAATGTTAAGATTTAATTTTTATTTAATTCTTTTTTATGTTACTAATACATTTGCTTTTCATTTAGATTAAACGAAAACCGAAAAATATAAACAGATATGAAATATATAGAAAAATGATATTTTATAAACATAAGATAAAAGAATTTTTATATAAATATTAATTAGTTTATAAAAATAACAGAATAGCTATTTTTATAATAAGAATATAAAATAATCAAATATATAATTATTAATTATAAAATAAATAATAATTATAATTAAAAATTACAATAAAATTATACTATAAAATATTGTAAATAGAAAAAAAATATAAACTAAATTGAAATAACCCGATCCTATATAATTTAGTTTATTATGGAATCAATCAAATTTCAAGTCTAATTTTAAAACCAACCAAACATTCCCGTGCCAAGACAAAGCACAAAAAATCATTGAACATACTCCCTCTCTCCATCATGTACTTCTGTATTAATGGCATTCCTTATACTTCACCTCTTCTGCATAATCATTTGAGTGAGGATGTTAAAATTTTGTGCTCATCTTTGCTTTTTTTCTTTTTCTTTTTTAAATAAATTTGTTATTTGTCTATTCTTGCGATAAATATTTCAAATAGAAAAAAATTTCGTGATTTTATATTAACTGAATTTACTTGGATTATTATTTTAATCATTTTGACTGTATTCAGATAATAAATGAGTTTTTTAGTTATAGTATATCTAAATTATGAACTATTGTATTTGTATAATAAATTTAATTGTGAATATCCAAAAAGTAATAGGCAGAATTTTCTCATCTTTATGAAAAAGGAAAAAAGAAAGAGGTAAATACCAATATTTGATTTAACAGTGTATGATTTCTGGTTTTTTTGTGCGTTATTGTATTCTACAAACAAAAAAATAAAATAATTTTTATACTTCACAAAATTCTTTCTCGTTGAAAATATGCAAACTGTGTACGACTAATTGAAATTTCATTTCTAAGTAAAAATCGTTTGAGAAAATTGTAAGTCACGTAATCTTTCTTATTTTTTTATCTGGGCCTTTTGCAAAAGATGTTTTAGTAAGTCAAAGAAGAAGATTAAACTTGTTATTCAACTACAGGAGATGGATGAATAGTTGAATATGGACTTTTTGAAATTTTTATGAATTTAAAAAACAATGTGATAGTAAGTGAAAAACAAATAAAGAAAACACAGAATTTTTATAATGGTTCCACTAAATCCGGTGTATGTCCACTCCCAAACTTCTCTTGGATTTTCCACTAAATACTTAGTTTACAAACTTGATTACAGGTTTAAGTTCAACCTCATACAGTGTTACGTCTGAACACAACAATTCAATCTTACTTAGACTTAATTTTGACTTCTCTAAACTTAAAGCAATATCACACACTCCTTAATCTTTAACACTTGACTTAATATATGAAATAAATATCAAGAATTGAGACTTACTTTTATCAGATTTGACAGTGTGAAAAATTAAAATGAGACACTTAATATAGTCTCAAATTTTAAATGCACAGAGATGAAAGTATTCAACAGAACTTTTAATTCGAGTCGTTGTGTCTCGTCTATCACGTAAGTCTCGTAACCCTCTCCATTTTCTGCTTCTCAGTATTTATTGAAGTTTTGAATAGATCCGTTGAGCGTTGGTGATAGTTGTTGCATTCAAACGTTAGGTATTTAATTTTCGCCATTAAATCTTTTGCTATTTTTTCTTCGTTCGCGCTGAGTCTTCGTTTCTTTTACTGGCTCATCTTTTAAATAGGCCAATCAGAACTTGTTTACGCTGCATTTGAACGTTAGCTTTGATAGAAAAGGAAACATTTCAGAAATAAAAAAAATAAGATGTCCATTAGGTTCAAAATTGTTTCCCAGATTTGATTTCTGATACACGCAGGTTGACAAGCTTGATAAGGATATCAACCTGAATTTGAACCATTTCTAATGTATTTCTATGTGAACAGGTTGACAAGATACTATTCCAAGTCAACAAGGAACCGTGCTAAACAAAATTGGTAGACATGTGATTTTTAATTGGTCGATGTGTTCATAGTGTCGATAAGTTTTCAGTCATATCGATGTGTAATGTTTTAGATTTTGTGAAGAGTAGGTCGACAAGTCATTTTAATGCATTGACATGTTCTTGTTCAGGTAACAAATTGGTCGATGTGCATATATTGTGTTGACAAGTTGATAACGGGTCAACGTGTGATTTAATTAGCAAATAAGGATAAGGTTGATAGGTCTCATAGTGTACATCGACATACTATTGTACAATTACAAATCAGTGGACCTGGATAGATAAATTGGTCGATGTGTTTTCTACAGGTTGACAACAATTTTGACATATCGATGTGAATTTTATAAAGTCCTATATACACAAATCGACATACGCAAATCTCAGATTGACGTGTTACTGTTCATTTATTGAATTGATCGATACGTCTAAGTAAATTGGTCTTTGTGTTTTCGGCCTGGTCGACAAGGATCTTGATGTGTCGATGTGTGTATTTTAGAGTCAATGACTAATAGGTTGATGTGCTAACTACTTAGGTTGATGTGTTCCTGTTGAGAAGTCAAATTGATCGATATAGTGTATGAAATTAGTGGACATGACATTATTCAGGTTGATGTGTTTTTAGAAATCAGGTTGATGTGTATGGAGAATAAGTTGATGTGTCACTATTCACAAATGGAATTGGTCGATATACTGAGGTAAATTAGTCGATGTGTCACCGTTCTTATAGTTTTATGTCGATAAGATTTGTGCTTGGGTCGATATATTGGAATGTCTGATCTATATGACATTCATTGTTCAGGTCGATGTGTGTTTGTGTAGGTTGAAGTGTTCAGACACTCATTTCTATATGGAAAACATTTGGCTCAGGTCATCAAGAACATTAAACGGGTCGATGTGTGTATGTATGAATGTCACAGGTCGATGTGTTTTTTAACCAGGTCGACCTGTACTGTAGATTTCTGAATTTGCTAATTGTTTTCTTATATTCTTGAATTATTTTTCTTTCACTTTTTCATCATCAAAACTCTACTTGGTCAACATTCTCTCCTCTTTTGATGATAACAAAACTTTTAGTGTTTAATCTATAATACTTAGTTAATAGAACCTCTAATTTTTGACATATGTTTCATATACTAATATCCCAACATATTTAACACACCATTTAACAAAACTTCAGACATTCAGCACATACACAAGCTTTCAGTACTTCAGCATGCATATTATACTTATCAAACAACAGTGCATATATATATATATACTTCAGCACACAAGCATAACATGAGTGTTAGCACATCCTCAGACCATCAGTACTTCAGCACATTTCTTATAAAGTTACAGCACACGTTCATTCCATACAGAGCACATATACCTAGCTAACTCATCATTGCACTTCAGTACTCAGCACAAGCATGACACATTTTAGCACAGAGAGTATATACCAGCATTACACTAGTACACTAGTAGCATATACTAACATATACATACTATAACATATGCATATACATACTGCACACTAGTAACATACTATAACTTCTCCCCCCTTTTGTCATAAGCAAAACTAGGTTATGACCATACTACAGTGCTCACATACTTCAAAAACCAGTAGGTAAAGCAGGTCACTGCATACCACAGCATACTCACAACACATACATTTCAGATTCAGCAACAGGATCATTCATTAGCTTAGCTAGATTCAACATGCACATTGCAGTAGCAAGAGCACACATCTAATTTACAGTCCATGTTTCACAGTAGTAAGAGAACCAAAGGTAAGAGAACTAGAGGATGCTTTGAACAGAACTAGAAAATAACACAATTAGAGTTTGAAAGGTTTGTAAACCAAGTCAGAAAACAGAAAAGAGATTAGACTCTTAGACTGGAAGGACTTTAATGGTTTTGGATCTTTCTTTGACTTCCCTTTCTCCTTCATTAAAGCATCCAATTTTTCTTGTACGTTGGAAAGATCCATTTTGTTAAAACAACACATTTGACCAATCATGGTTCGTCGCCTCTCAATATTCTGCAGGTTGTCCCAAATCATTTTAAGCGTAATTGGTTGAATGCTAGAGGATCTCCTTCTTTAGTTCTTCTTTCTTTCCTTGGAGCATTTTCAATCTCCTTGTCAGCCTTAGCCCCTATCTCTTGCCTGTTCCCCCTTCTTTTCTTACCCATATTCCTTCACTATTGCATAACCATTTTGCTCTCAACATTGACAATGCATTGATTGCATTCTTCTCACTTAACTCAATAAGTGTGTCCTTTTCGATATCTATCCTATTCTTTGAGAGGACATCAGTGATCATACTCGCGTATGGCAACAAGGAGCTTTTAGATCTATGTGCTACTATCATGAAGTGTTGAATGATATAGTGCAAATCAGGGTTCTTTCCACTTATAATGCAGGCCATTAACTAGAAATCTTCCTTTGAAATTATGGTATAGTTTCCTCCTCCAGGTCTTAATACATGACTGACAATCAGATGCAGAATCCTTTCATGAAAGCTAAGTTCAGTAGCACTAGAGTTTATCACATTGAGGTTTTGAGATTTATTGTACTTGTGTTGTCATATTTGATTGGAATGCAATCAAAATCTAACCCATAGTCTTTCATTTGATACTTGATCCAAAGGATCTGTGCTGTGCATTGTCCGACTGAAACATATTCAACCTCTGTTATTGACAATGCCATACTACTCTGCTTTGGGGATGACCATGATACCAACATACTTCCGAAGAATTGATAGGTGCCACTTGTGATTTTTCTATCTACTTTGCATCCAGCAAAATCAGCATCACAAAACCCATACAATTGAAAGCTTGAGTTTTTGTCATACTAAAGTCCTAAGTGAGTTGTTTCCTAAGTATTTGAAAATTCTCTTGACTGCAACCAAGTAAGATTCTTTAGGATTTGATTGAAATCTAGCACAAAGACATATACTGAATTGTATGTCAAGTCTTGAAGCAGTAAGGTAGAGTATTTTATAAAGTTTTTGACAAATTGATTTACTATTTTCATCTTTGTCTAACTTAATGTTTGTGCTCATTGGTATTGCATTTCCCTTGTAGTCATCCAAATTTTTTAATTAAATCATTTTCATATTTTGATTGATTTATAAAAATTCCATCTTCAGATTGTTTAATTTGCAGTCCTAGGAAATAGTTTAGTTCTCCCATCATACTTATTTAAAATCTCCCTGCATTTTACCTGCAAACTCCGCACACATTCTCATGCTAGTTCCTCAAAAAATTATCTCATCTACATATATTTGTATGATCAAGAAATTATCATCTTCCTTTTTGATAAATAAGATGGTGTCTATCTTTTCTCGTTCAAAATCATTTTCTATCAAAAAATTGCTTAATCTTTCATATCAAACTCTAGGAGTTTGCTTCAGACCATACAAGACTTTGGTTAATTTGTAAACATATTCAGGACATACACTGTCTCATTCAAATAACCATTCAAAAATGCACTTTTGACATCCATTTGGTAAAATTTAAAATTCATAAAGCAAGAGAAGGCAAGCAACATTCTTATGGCTTCTAATCTTACTACTGGTGCATAAGTTTCATCGTAATCAATTCATTCTTCTTGATTGTAAGTTTTGACTACTAATCTTGCTTTATTTCTTGTGATTGTGCCAAATTCATTAAGTTTATTTCTGAAAACCTATTTGGTTCCAATTACTGATTAATCTGTAGGTTTAGGAACTAGATTCTATACTTTGTTTCTCTCAAACTGATTTTAGCTCATCTTATATTGCCATAATCCAATGTTCATCTCCTAAGACTTCATCCATATTTTTGAGTTCATTTTGAGAGATAAAATCTACATATTTACATTGGTTTTGGATTACAGATCTAATTCTAACTCCTGAATTAATACTTCAAATAATATTTTATAGATTTAAATCTTTCCTAATCTGAGAATATTTGATCTCTTGCTCTTGCTGTGTTTCATTTCTTTCCTCTTGTACAGTGAGTTCATTTGATTCCTCTTTCTGACTATTTATTTCATCAGATAAGATCATTTCATTTAGTCTCTCAGATATTTCCTCATCATCCATCGTTCTTTGATTGGAATCATTTTCTTCATCAAACTCTATATGAATTGACTCCTCCACCGTCATGATTCTTTTATTATAGATTCTATAAGCTTTGATTGCTAAGGAATAGTTTAGGAAAATTCTTTCATCACTTTTGGCATCAAATTTTCATGATACTTCTTTTCCATTGTTTAACACAAAGTATTTGCATTCAAACACCTTAAAGTATGCTATATTTGGTTTCCTTCCTTTGTAGAGTTCATAGAGAGTTTTCTTTAGGATTGGTCTCACTTGAACTCTTTCCAAAATATAGCATGCAGTGTTCACAGCCTCTTGACCTTGGATGAATTTCATTAGTATAATGTTTTACCTTTGATTCTTTTCTTTTTGTTCATCCAATTCTTTCTTTAAAAGCATATTGTCATTTGCTAACTTCATGCTATCCTCATCTAGATGTCTATTTTTCAGTTTTTCTTCAATTTCGATTACTTTATGTTTTTGTTTTGCACTTTTCTTTCTCAGTGTTTCTATTTCAGTTTTTGATTTTTCTAGAATTTTAACATTTTCAGCTAGATCTTTCTTCAATAAATTAATTTTCGTCTTTGATCTCTTCAATTCCTTTATTACTTCTAGCAGTGCTTCACGTAATTCTTTAATGGTGAAATTATCTTCAGAATCAAAAGAATCAAAATAAGATAATATGATGTAGAATTTATCTCATTGTCTAAGAGTTCTTCATTTGCCATAAAACAGATGTTAGCTTGTTCCTCATTTTGTTATTCATCACTTGAGCATGAGTTTTTATCACTCCATGTACCGAGCGCCTTTTTCTTTTTCTTTTCTTTTCTGTCCTTTTTCTACTTCTTTTCATCCTTTTTGAGAGAAGGACAGTCAGCCTTCATATGCCCCAGCTTTTTACATTCAAAGCATCTGATTTCTTCCTTCTTTTCTGACTTTTTGAAGAAGGACTTGTTCTTGTTCCTTTTCCTCATCATGAATTTTCTGATTTTTCTCGCCAGAAGAACTTCATCCTCTTCATCTTCTTCTTTCGAGCTAGACGTGTTTTCCTTATTGTTAGCCTTTAATGCTACTCCTTTTCCTTTTTCTTCTTTGGCAGGCTCTTTCACGTTCAGCTTAATCCATGGGTTATTAAGGATCCCACAAGCTCATCCATTGTCAGAATCTCAAGATTTTTGGATTCCTCAATTACTGTCACCTTGGGTTCCCAAGACTTTGGTAGATTTCTTAGAATTTTGTCAACCATATCTTCTTGAGGAATTAATTTTCCGAGTTGTCTGAGCTCATTGGCTACTTTGTTAAATCTTGTGATCATCTCATTTATTGTTTCTCCGTCATTCATTTTGAAAACTTCATACTCTTGCTTCAGTAGTCTGATTTTACTCTTGCGAACTTGATCAGTTCCTTCATAGGTAGTTTTGAGTCTTTCCCAAATTTCTTTTGCTATTATGCATGATAAGACTCGATTGTATTCATTGACGCTCAGTGCAAGGTGAAGAAGATTCATGACTTTGCAGTTCGCTTGATAAGGTTTCTTCTATTCCATAGTCATATTTTTCAGTTTAACAGGCACACGAACTCCATCTATTTCTTCAGTGTGGAATTCAACTCCTTCGATAATTTCCCATGCATTTAGATCTTGTGCAATGATGAAGTTGCGCATTCTTTGCTTCCAATAACTGAAGTTGCTTCCATTAAAGAATGATGCACGGTTTGTTGAGCAAGCTTTAACTGATACGTTGTCTCCATTGATTGCCATTTAGATCTTTGGTGTTAAGCTGTTAAGCCTCTTGACAACACATACACTCTGATATCAATTGTTATTCAACTAGATAAGAGGGGTGAATAGTTGAATATGGATTTTTTGAAACTTTTGTGAATTTAAAAAACAATGTGATAGTAAGTAAAAAACAAATAAAGAAGACGCAGAGAATTTTTATAGTGGTTCCACCAAACCCGGTGTACGTCCACTCCTAGGCTCTTCCTAGATTTTTCATTAAATATTTAGTTTATAAACTTGATTACAGGTTCAAGTTTAACCTCATACAGTGTTACGTCTGAATACCACAATTCAATCTTACTCAGATTGAATTTTAACTTCTCAAGACTCAAGACAATGTCACACACTCTTTAGTTTTTAACACTTGACTTAATCTATGAAATGAATGTCAAGAATTTAGACTTGCTTTCTTCAGATTTGATAGTGTGAAAAATTAAAATAAGACATTTAATACAGTCTCAAACTTTAAATGCATAGAGATGAAAGTATTCAATAGAACTTTTAATTTGAGTCGTTGTGTCTCGTTTATCTCGTAAGTCTCGTAACCCTCTCCATTTTCTATTTTCCAGTTTTTATTGAGACTTTGAATAGATCCATTGAGGGTTGGTGATGGTTCTTGCATTTGAATGTTAGGCATTTAATTTTTGCCATTAAAACTTCTGCTATTATTCCTTCGTTAATTTTATTGATACCTAGACCAATCAGAACTTGTTTGCTCTGCATTTGAACATTAGTTTTGATAGAAAATGAAACATTTTAGAAATTGAAAATATAAGGAGTCCATTAGGTTCAAAATTGTTTCCCAGATCTGATTTCTGATACACGCAGGTCAATAAGCTTGATGAGGACATTGACCTGAATTTGAACCATTTCTAGTGTATTTCTGTGTGAACAGGTCGACAAGATACTATTCCAGGTCGACAAGGAACTGTGCTAAACAAAATTGGTATACATGTGATTTTTAATTGATCGATGTGTTCATATGTGTTGACAAGTTTTCAGTCATGTCGATGTGTAATGTTTCAGACTTTGTGAAGAATAGGTCAACAAGTCATTTTAATGCATCGACATGTTCCTGTTCAGGCAACAAATCGGTCGATATGTGTAATTCAATTGGTCGATGTGTGTAATTCAATTGGTCGATTTGCATATGTTGTGTTGACAAGTTGATAACGGGTCGATGTGTGATTTAATGAGTAAACAAGGATCAGGTCGACAGGTCTCTCAACGTACATTGACATGCTACTATGCAATTACAAATTGGTGGACCTGGACAGATAAATTAGTCGATGTGTTTTCTACAGGTCGACAACAATTTTGACATATCGATGTGAATTTTATAAAGACCTATATACGCAGGTCGACATACACCAATTTCAGGTTAACGTGTTACTATTCATTGGTTGAATTGGTCTACATGTCTAAGTAAATTAGTCTATGTGTTTTTGGCCTGGTCAACAAGGATCTTAATGTGTCGATGTGTGTATTTCAGAGTTAAGGACTAACGGGTTGATGTGCTAACTACTCAGGTTGATGTGTTTCTGTTGAGAAGTCAAATTGGTCGACATAGTATATAAAATTGATGGATATGACACTATTCAGGTTGATATGTTGTAAATCAGTTTGATATATTTTTAGAAATCAGGTTGATGTATATGGAGAACAGGTTGATATGTTACTATTCACAAATGGAATTGGTCGATGTGCTGAGGTGAATTGGTCGATGTATTACTGTTCCTATGATTTTATTTTGACAAGATTAGGTCGATGTGTTGGAATGTATGATCTATATGACATTCATTGTTTAGATTGATATGTGTTTTTGTAGATCGAAGTGTTCAGACATTTGTTTATATATGGAAAAAATTTGGCTCCGGTCAACAAAAATATCAAACGGGTCGATGTGTATATGTATGAATATCACAGGTCGATATGTTTTCTAATCGGGTTGACCTGTACTGTATACTTCTAAATTTTCTAACTGTTTTCTTATTTTCTTAAATTATTTTTCTTTCACTCTTTCATCATCAAAACTCTAATTGGTCAACAAAACTCACAAAAGCTAGCTTAGAATATAAAAGAAATTAAACTATACAAAAGCTACAAGTTGAAAAATTAGATAACTTAAGAACAGGTATAATATGGTTGCATTGGTGGACAATAGCTGAAAAATTTGTCCTACGTTTTTAAATATATAGTCGAAATTAGATTCTTTATCATGGGAATAAAGTATTATGCAAAAGAAATTCATTTTAAATATTAACTCGCTTTTTATTAAAAAAAAAAAAGCTCAGGATTTGCAATCCCAATTAAGATAAGAATAGTCCAAGATTATGGAATCATTTTCTATTGGAGAGGAAGAATATTGAACAAAAGAACTTCTAAGTTGTTGCCACAAAGAAGATCGATATTTAATAGAATTGCATGTATATTTGTAGTAATAAACGTGTGGTAATTATTCAATTTTACATGTGAATTACAAATTGGTCCAAAGAAAGTTTTATTGTTTGACATGTTTTGATTGTTAGCATTTGCTTACTACAAATATCACTTACAAATTAATATTTTTGTTCTAAAGCAAAATATTAATGGAGTGTCTGAACTTTTATTTGAATTTATTATTATTTTTTAAGTCTTATGTGAGCTTATTTTGTTTGTTTATTACTCTCTAAATTCAGATATAAACACTTCTATTAATTATTGCCACCATCACTCAATCCCTGTACTATGTTATAATTTCAAGTCATAGCAAGAGAACCTTTTGATAGTTTTTTGAGTCATGGATCTTGACTTTTTATTAACACTACTAGAAAAAGGACTTTCAGCGACGGACCATTTTCCATCGCTGAAAAGTATCAGAGACGGATTTTTTCCGTTGCTAAATCCATCGCTAAAAGTTACCCCGCTAAATATTAGTGACGGATTTATTTCCGTCGCTGATTTTTGATATCTTAAAAATATATGTACAATGCACAGGGCCGCCGGCCCACTACCAACCCGCCTCTTTTAATTTGTGAGAATTGCCTCCGGAATGCATGTCGTACCTTCGAACCCACGTCTAATGAAAATGATAAGAGCAACACTACCACTAGACCAAGTGAACAACCTAATCATAATTTTTTTTTACTTATTACATTTATCTCATATTTTTTAATAATAATAAAATAACATAAAATAATAATTTATTATAAAATAATAAAATAATTTTATTTTAGCTTAAAATAAAATAATAAAAAATTTAAAATATAAAATAATATTATTCTTCCACAAAATAAAATAAAAATAAAAATAATTATTAAATAAAAATTTAAAATTTAAAAAAATTTAAAATTTAAAAATATTAAAAAAAATCTCTCAGTAATCCGTCGCTAATTTTTCGGTCGGTAGTCCATCGCTAAAAATCTATCGCTACTATGTCGCTAATCCGTCATTGATAGCTGTATATATATATATTTTAATTTTTTTTCTTCACCAATACACCGACGAATTAGCGACGGAATTTTTCTGTCGCTAAAAATTCCGTCAGTAATCCGTCGCTGATAAGTTTATGATTTTTTTTTTTGCGGTTGACCACTAAAGCGACGAAAATATTTCTGTCGCTAATTTCCATCACTAATCCGTCACAAATTGCTTGGTATTCTATCCGATGGTATTCCATCACAATTTTATCGCTGTTACTATCGAAATTCTTTCCGTCGGTAATTTTTCGTCACTGAAAGTCTATTTTTTTGTAGTGTAAGGGTTTATTCTCCTCTATCTTTTATAGATAAGAGTACTTCTAATGAAAAGAGGGATATTGAAATATGGGAGAAATCAAATCACATGTGCATGATGATCATGAAAAAGACCATTCTAGAAGAATTCACAAGCATAATGTATGAAAAAATTACTACGATTAAGGACATCCTTGCGGATATTGAAAAGAGATTTATCAAGAATGAAAAGGTTGCAATAGATACACTCTTGACAAGTCTCATTTCAATGAGATATAAAAGCAGAGGTAATATCTGAGAATATATTATAGAGATGTTTCATTTTGCTTTCAAGTTGAAAGTACTAAAACTTAAACTCTCCGAGAAATTACTAGTGCATCTGATTCTGATATCTCCACCAACAAAGTTTAATCAATTTAAAGTGAGCTATAAGTGTTTGAAAGAGGTTTGATCTCTAAATAAGCTATATCACATTGTGTTTAGGAAGAGAAAAGACTAAAACAAGATAAGACAGAGAGTGCTCATTTGATCTCAACTTTTAAAGATAATGACAAGAGAATGAAAATGAAGAAGGATAAGGAAGTTGCAAATATGACTTCTCAAAAAAAAAAAAAAACAAATGAAGCCGGAAAAACAGAAAGATACTTGTTGTTTCTTATGTGGAACTCAAAGGCATAAAAAATGAGTGTATCAACAATCACGCATGGCATGCTAAGAAGGTATACTTTTTAATTTGGTTTGTTCTAATATTAATATAATTTTGGTACCCAGACACACGTGGTGGATGGATTCTGCTATAACAACTCATATCAATGTGTCTATGTAGGATTGTTTAAGTTGCTGAAAGCCAAATAATGGTAAAAGATACATCTATGTAGATGATGGCAAGACAACTCAAGTTGAGACAATAAGAAAATTAGGTTATTGTTAAAAATTGGATTTGATTTGGATTTTAATGAAATGTTTATTATACCATCTTTTAGATGGAATTTGATTTATATTTTTGTTTTGAATAAATATGGTTTTTCTTGTCCATTTGGAAATGGAAATTCAGATTGTTTCATGATTCCCAATTGGTTGGTTCTAGTTCTTTATCAGACTATGATAATCTTTATTTAATTTGTACAATTGTTTTATTTAATGAATCTCTACATTAAAGTACACAAGGTGTAAAACAAAAATTAACTAATGAGAATTCTGTTTCATTATGGCACAAGAGATTATATCACATTTCAAGATGAATAATTAAAAAACTTGTATCAGATGGAATTTTTGTTCTACTTCATTTTGTGAATTTTGATATTTGTACTGACTACATAAAAGGGAAACAAATCAATAAAAAGAGACTTGAAACCAATAGGATTTTAGACGAATTAGAACTAATACAAATAGATATTTGTAAGCCATTGCCTATGATTGTTTGAAACAAGCAACAATATTTCATAACGTTCATTGACGATTTTTTGAGATATGGCTATATATATCTCATTCATGAAAAGTCATAGTTGCTGGATGTGCTAAAAAATTATCAAGCTGAAGTTAAGAACCAGCTTAGTAAAAGGATCAAAAGTGTTAGATCTAACCGTGGTGATAAATATTATGGCAGATATGATAGTTTAGGTAAACAACATTTATGACCATTTGCTAATTTCCTACAGGAATGTAGTATCATCTGACAGTACTCTATGTCAGGTTGATTCGCAATGAATGGTGTTATTGCAAGACGAAACATGAAACTTAAGGACATGGTGAAGAGTATAATTTCTCATTTTACCTTAACAGAATCACTCTAAGGAGAAGCCCTTAAGACTGCATCATATATTCTTAATAGGATTCCAACTAAAGCAATTACCAAAACCCGTTATGAACTTTGAATAGACAAGAGACCTAGTTTAAAGCACTTACACGTTTGGGGATGTCCAACTTAGGCAAGGCCTTATAGGTCTAACGAAAGGAAACTAGACTCAAGGATGGTAAGTTGCTATTTTGTTAGATATTTTGAAAGATCTAGAGGGTAAAAATTTTATAATCCCATAACTAAATCAATTTTCGAGTCAAGAAATGTCTATTCTTTGAAAATGTCAAGTTTGCTAGGGGATATATTATCTTTGAAGATGAATATGTTGATATTCCCATAGGTGTTATTGGCCTTGTTTAGGATTCCATTTTTTATTTTGTTCAAGATACAACAGAACAAGATAATATTATATAATCTCTCATTCAAGAAATTGTTCATGAAGAGCAAACTCTACCACTTCAAGAGCTCATGCCATTAAGATTATCCATCAGAGAAAGAAGAAATGCGGTACTAGATGACTACATTGTATTTCTTTGAGAACATGAGCTGATATTGGGGTGATGGAAAATGATCTGATCAACTTCCATCAAGTTATGGAAAGCTCTAACTCTCAAAAGTGGATTAATGTCATGAATGATAAGCATATGGGATTTTGTCCCATTCCAAGGTATACCTTTGTTTCAGGGTCCATTTGGTCAACTTAGTGTAACAATGTTATTGGGAAAATTTGAATTTAATGGCCAGTACTAAATTAGCTATTAAATCCAAATGAATCGTTAGTTAGTTGATAGTTAGTTCGAATCTACAACAAATGTTAGTTAGTTAGGTTAGTTGAATTAGTTAGTTTGGTTGCATATTTGAACAAGTGGATTGCACAAAAAGTAATGGAAAATAATGGAAAGAGCAAGATTTATGTTTTTAGTCTCTCTTTCTCTAGTTTCTCTCTTCCTATCTCTCTCTCTCTTTATCTCCCTCCCTTGAATTCTATCTTTTCCTCCCTCTTCTTCTTTTCTAACTACTTCTCAATCGATCTTCATTGTCAACATCATCAATCCCTTATGAATTTAGAAGCTCCACACACCTCAATTTTCCATTCCCTTGTTTTTTAGGAGCTCTATTTTCTATTCCAATTGATTTTTCAAACTATAACATCTCTTTTTGCTTAAGAAGCAGGTCGGGCTATTACAAATTTGATATCAGAGCCCATGCTTCTTATCAAAGAATTCAAGAAAATCAACTATAATGGTAGAATGCACGAGATTTAAAGTTATTGATGAGCAATTTAAGAAGCATGAAACAAATTAGAAGAATAAAATCAATAGTTGGAGGCTTTTATGGAAAACGTATATGCTAGATTTAACGCCCTGGTAAAGATGATCAGTAGAACTCAAGATGAAAGATAAAAAGTCAACAGCCATTCAAAATCCCCTCTTCTGTCTACTCCCAATAAAGGTAGAGTAAGAATGAAACTAGGACCTCCACTAACCACGAGGGACTTGGCCAGTTGTGGTGTACTTTAAAATTCACAAAAAATTGAACTTCCAATATTCACTGAAAAAGACCTACAAATCTTGTTAAGGAAGTATAGTAAAATTTTTTTCTGTATACCAGATCGCTAACCAAGAATGGCTAGACACCATCAAAATGTACTTGGATAGTAAAGTTGAGATTTGATTTCAAGGATTGAAGTAGGTAAGGAAAGATTTGGAGTGGGGTGAGTTTTCCAAACTCCCGTTCCAAAGATTTGAAGCTAAAAGAATGCAAGATGAGATCGAAGAGTTTAACAAACTATAGCAACAAGGATCAATGGCTGAATGCAGGAGAAATTTGAAGAATTGCAGTCTATAATGCTTCTCAAAAACCAAAAGCTTATTAAAGACTATTTCATTTTTAGCTTTATTAGTGGGGTAAAGGTGGAAATCAAATCTATGCTAAGAATGCTTAAGCCAACCACTTTACTTCAAGCATTTGAGATTGCTACACTTCCGGAGTAGTCTTTATAATTAACTAAGCAAAGAAAGATTGGAATAAGGGTCTCAAGAATATTGGAGGTCCTACTACTGACTTTAACAACTCTATAAGTAAAAAGGTCGTCCTCCAGAGCCGTTATGGAGAACAAGGTATCCAAAATTTCATTACAAGAAATGGAATACAAAAGGGTGAATAATCTTTACTTCAATTGTGGAGAAAAATATATACATCCGACCACCAATGGAAATTCAAGAATCTCCATTGATCATAATAGTAGAAGAAGAAGAAAATCAAGAACTAGTAAAGCAAGAATGATTGAAGAGCTAAGTGGGGAAACTATAAAAATGTCACTATGTGCTCTTTCTAGCACTTTGAACAGAAAGACCATTGTATTATAAGGCATAATGTGTGGAATGATGATAACAGTGCTAGTTAGCTCCAAAAGTTTCCCAAATCAAATATTGGTGGAAGAACTTGAAATGCAGACAGAAACTGATAAACCTTTCCGTGTTCTTATAGTTGGAAGCAAAATCAACATTCATATGAAGGTTGACAGGGTGAAATGGAGCTTCCAAGGCTACAATTTCTTTTTTGATCTAAGGGTGATTAGTTTAGGGGGTTGGGACAATCTTGGAGGTGGACTAGATGTACAGTTTTAGTCCCATCACCTTAAATTTCAAGTAGCTTTAGGACAAGTTTGCTAATGAAAAAGGTGAGGTGGTGTTAGTGGGTCAAGCAGAGAACTCAGTAATGAAACTAGTAAGGGGTAGGGGCACCAATAAATTCAGAAAACAATAGCTACAAAACTATGGTACCATAGCTGTCAACCTAAAAAAAAACTTAGGACATACACCAGAACCAATTGCCAAGTTACTTTAGTAGTTCAAAGACATCTTTTCTACACCAAAGTCCTCACCACCAGAAAGGTATCACAACCACCAAATCCCTCTTAAACCAGACTTCTAACCATTCAAACTTAGGCCCTATAGATACCCTTACTTAGAAAAGGTAGAAATTGAGAATCAAGTAGAAGAAATGCTCAACAATGACATTGTGTCAGACCTAGTACTAGCCTTTTGCTTCTTCTGTATTATTGGTGAAAAAGAGAACAACATATTGAAGTTTTATGTGGACTATAGATAGCTTAAACTATCTTCCAAGATCTAAGGACCATTTCTTGTGCTATCTAAAGTAGGCAAGGTGTCAAATAGATTGCAACTACCACAGGAATAAAAAATCTACATAGTATTCCAAGTCTCCTTATTAAAAAAAATGCTCAGATCTACCCAAATGCCCATGCCAAATCTTCCTCTAATAGGATTAGACAAACAAGCCATAGTTGAGCCATAAGTAGTGCTTAAACAATAGGTTATTCCAAGAGATAATAAACCAATCACCTAGTACTTGATTCAATGGATCAATCTCAACACTGAGGAATCAACATGGGAAGATATGGATTTCATTTCTGTCGAATTTCCAAACTTTTATCCTTGAGAGCAAAGATATTTTTAAAGGAGAGGGTATCGTAACAGTGTTGTTGAGAAAATTTGAATTTAATGGGCAATATCTAAATGAGTTGTTAAATTCAAATAAAACATTAGTTAGTAGATAGTTAGTTTGCATCTGCAAGAAATGTTAGTTAATTAGGTTAGTTGAATCAGTTAGGTTTAGTTGTAGATCTAAACAAGTGGATTGTATAAAAAGCAATGGAAAATAATGGAAAGAACAAGATTTGAATTTGCAGTCTCTCTCTCACCCCGAATTCTATCTCTTCCTCTCTCTCTTCTTTGTTTCTAACTACTTCTCAATTGATCTTAATGTCAACATCATCAATCCCTTTTCAATTCAGAAACTGAACGTGTCCCTATTTTCCACTAACCCGTTTTCGTGATGCTTTGTTTTCTGTTCCAATCAATTTTTCAAACTCTAACATCTCTTATTGCTTTAGAGGCAGGTCGGGTTGTTACACTTAGTCATATGCTTAACCTAATTCATTATAATTGCTTGATGCCTCCACAAACCCAACTTCTTGAAGTTGGAAAAGAAGAAATACACACACGCCCTCTCTCTTTATTTCTAGCCATAGCCACATCGCCATCCTTTTGATTGATGGACCAAAGGATCGTATTTTATTTTTTGACCATTTGCTACAAAAGGATTGTTCTGCATTTGCATATATTTGTTTAGCTCGATAGGAGGGGAAACACTCCTTTCAAAAGAAATATAAATGATATTAGAAACATAAAAACTTTAATACTGAATTTGAAGCCTTCTTCCTTTTGGTTGCCCTTTCAAAAAATTCGAAGATGTATACGATTATAATACTTAATTATGGGAAAGGCATATTAATCAAAAACCAAAGGAACATAGTGCTAGGACACATGATACTTGTCTTAGTTATTTGTTTTATAATTATAAGGATAAGGATGATAATCACATATTGTCTAAAACTACAACCACATTTGATATTATCAAAATCAACTAATTTAGTTAATAAAAATTTTTATTATAGTATTAAAAGATTTTAAAATTAATTTTATGAATATTAAGCCATGATAATTAACAACATAGACGGCTATATCCTAAATTTAAGGTTAATTTAAAAGTTAATTTTAAATTATTTTTGATAAAGAAATATTTGGTTGGTTATATTAATATCATATCATCACTGTATGAACGTCACATCAACATCACTTTAAAACTATTTAGGATTATGGAGGGATTATCTTGATGCTCCGGTCTTTTTCATTTTTGTCCGATAATAATGATATAATTTATAATATTTTATACATATCAAAAGTTATTTGTTTTTGTAATATGAGTAAGGATCCTTAAGTTTAGCTGTTTTGCGTAACGTTGGTATGATCGGTCAAATCTTTTTAAATAAAATTAGTTTAAAAATAATTTGAAATTCTTACCCATAAATTATAATTTGCCATTTTTTATGAACTAGTGTCGGTAACAATCCAAAAATAGAAAATGAAGGCCAAAAGTTGAAATAAAAAGTGAGGTTATGGAGATATAACAAAAGAGGAAGGCCAAATGAAAGGACAAAAGTGAATCTTGTCATTTTCTCATATTTCAATGAAAATAAAATTTTTGGGAAGTGGGATCAAAATTATTCTATTTTAATGATTGTGGTGGACGAAAGCCAAGGGCTTCGAGGGACCTTTAAAGCAAAGTTGTTGCTAATCTCAATATTTCTATTAATTAATTATTCATTTAGGAAATCCATTCTCACTCAATTCTCAGGATTGGAGTCATACTTGGCAACATGGAGATGCAGATGGCAGAGGAAGGAAAGTTGTAGTAAGTCATATTTTTCTCCCGTGCTTAGACAGGGCAAGAAATCAATTGGGTTCCCTCTTTTGTAGCAAAAAAGAAAAAGAAAAAAAAAGGCTTAGTTGGTAGGGTCCCCGGCGGGATATATATAAACTCTAATTTGTTTCTATTATCTCAATTTCTTAAACAAACGAAATTTGAACAATTCTCACAATTATATTAAATTCGAAAATAGAAAAAAAAATTAATTCTGATGTAAAAAACATAAATAATCTTTATTGTTGGGTTAGTTTCAAAATTACAAATAAAAACTTAAAAAATTTTCAAAAAACTATAAAATGTTTTACAAATATACACAAAATAATCATATCCTAATAACAAATTTAAGTGTTAAATCATAACAATTGAACTGAATAAATTGATTGATTCAGTTTGGTTTCAAAAGGGAAAAAAGTATAATTTGATTTGAATAGTTTTTTTTTAAAAAATATTTTTACTGTTTTATTTTAAAAAATTTTAAATTATACCAAATCAAACAAAATCAATAATCAATACTAGTACCAATATCTTACTTTTTTTTAATTAGTTTTTTACATTACCAAGTTCGCTTGATTTACATCACTCACTCACTCACTCCGATAAGTATCATTTTTCTTCTATCTCTATAATTTGTTTTAACCGTCTTATTTCAACTATCATAATTTATTTTTAATTTTTAAAAACTTTAAAGAACTGTGACTATTTTTTCACTATTTTGTGCATCCTGACATTATAGTAGTTAAAATTTTAAAATTTGGTGATTTATTTTACTGAATGAAATTATTGATTACTAAAAAAATATGAAAAAATTATATTATAAAATATTTTAAATAAAAAAATGTAGACTAAATTGAACAATATAATTTAGTTTATTATGGAATCAATCAAATTTCAAGTCTATTCTTCAAACCAATCTAACATTCCCATGTCAACCAAAGCAAAACAAATCATTGAACAACTCCCTCCGATAATCACGTACTTTTATATTAATGGCATTCCTTATACTTCATCTCATTTTGTATGTTGGAGGTGGATTTACTCCACAGGTGAAATTGCTCTACCGACTCAAACGGGGAATTGGCATTGATGTTGCTGTTGGGCCTTCGTGGATGGAAGGACCTGCAAATACTCATTGCAGGTGGCTCGACGAAAGAAACTCCAATGTTCAAGTCAGAAAGAGAAGTGAGAGGGAACAGACTGAGATGAGCTTTAGATTAGTCTTGTGTAGTCTCTGTATAATGTGTGTTTATAAAGTGGAAAGAATGCATCTGGTAGGTCACCTTTGTTCAGTATATATAACATGTGCATACATAGCAAGTCTCTTATTGAAGGGTACAAAAACCTTAATTTCCTTATGGAGGATTACTCAAGATCTTCCAATATTACAAGAACTATAGTTAAAGATCTTTAGGATATTTAAGATCCTATAGTGTTAAGGGAAGTTCAAATTGTCACGAGATTCCTTATTTATTGGCTGAGATTATAGAGATTTCCTTCCTTATTTGGTAAGATTACTCTTGAAATTTGGGGATGTTTAAATATGGGGTGATTATGACCTTGATTTGCTTGGTGGAGATGTTATTCGGCAGGAGACCACTTGATAGTAGTTGAGAGGTTGATAGTAACTAGGGGGTTCAACCGAGAGTATTAGACCTAGTAATGGCTAAGAACATTAACCAAGATTGTTCAACCGAGTGCCTGCTTGGTCATCTCGCGTGCTTATCGAGAGTCTTCTATGGGCTTTGTGATTTCGATCTAGTAGACTCGATAATCTCTGGGTTTTATGGTTATGGGTTCTTGGGTTCGGTACCATCATTTGCCTCCACTCCTAATATCATTTTGAAGAAATGACATTAGGAACAGAGTTTAGGTGGTAGGAATGGGGAAATTTGAAAAGGCGCGAAAATGGAGTATTAAATACGAGACATTCCACCTTGATTTTCATGAAGCGCATTCGATATGCTTTTTGTTATATAATTTGTGATTGGTTATAGATAGTATAATGCTTGACACATTTTCATCAATTTACTTTTTGAGATAAAATTTGGGGATTTAGGGTTTGTGAGATTTGCAAAGAACAGAAATAGCAAAGAATTTTGAATCACAATCTCACCATGCTATTAGCAAGATCAGGAGTACTATGACAGAATATGAACTATGAGGGATGGTGAATGAGATGGTGTAGGACAATGATTATTGGTTATGGTTGCCCATGGAGGAAAAAAGGGCAAATAAAGCACTGAAGGGTGTGTCCCGATGTACAAACAATATATAACGTATGGGCTTTGGGTGCCCTATATGGGTCCTTTTGCCGAGATTTTGAAGGGTTGGAATATTTTTATGACCATTTTGATTCTCAGTGCTTGGCATCTGGTTATGGCTATAGCTAGTTTGCCAAACTATTGCCATTTAAGTTCTAATTTTGAGGTTTTGTCGTCTATGTTTTCTTTGAGGATGTATGTTTTTGAGGGCCCAACGGAGGGGTGGTTCTGCATTCAGACAAGCCCGGAGTTGAGATGGAAGTTTTTCTATAAAGAGACTACCAGTAAGAATTGGATGGAGAAGTTCTTTTTTGTGGAGTTTGTAAATAAAGAGTTGATGTCCGTGCTGCCGGAGGCTAGGTAGAACCTTTTGTGGGATTGAGGCCTCTGGATCCTCTTAGCATTCGAGCTTTGTGCACTCTGTGGGTAATTTTTGCTTGTCGAAAAATGAAACCATTTATGTAGAAACCTTTCTAGATAATGAAATATTGAAATTAGCATGCCTGTTAGTAGGTGAGAAGATACAAATTGAGAGACCCTTTATGGTGAAAAAGGGAGCAATGAATCTCCATGATATTGTTGTTTAAGCCAAGGGTGACAATCTTATGGAGGTAACCACTGGGAGGTTGATGAGGGCCGAGCCCAAGAGAGGTGTCAAGGAGGAGGAGAGCGCATCAGAATAAGGTGCTCCATTAGTAGATGTTCTCCCAACTTGGATTCCTAGGAGGAAGAGGAGAAGAGTGAGGATGCTGAGCCCCGAAAGTGAGGAAGTGGAGGAGGAGAGAGAAAGGGGCTTAGTGGATGCATCTGTCATATATCGGCTAGAGACAATTGAACAACCAAGGGGAGAAGAGAGTAAGGTTAGAGAGGTGCTTTCTCGACATCAAGAGTGGCTCTCGAGGAAGGTACCGGGAGGATACCGAGAGTGGAGCTCTCAATGGTAGAAAGTGTGTGTTTCTATTCGATGCCTTTCTGAGGGACTTATATATGTAGAAGGGCATATGGGTCATGTCGGAGAAAATGGTTCCTCCCTTTCTTGTTTTTGTCATGTCGTTTGACGATCAGCAAAAGATGAAAGAGAGGGGTATTGTCACAATTAGCATGGGAAACAATTGCTTTAGCTACATGAACATTGTTGAGGTGAGAAGGTTCACCGACCTGCTGGATTACCATCGTTTTGAGTTAGAGTTGGATGCTTTGTCTATGGAGCAAGGCTACAATTCGCTCATGGCCATCGGGATTTAGGTAGGGTTTTACTCTTAGAGGCATGTTTTATTTGTGTTTTTTGTTATGGTGGGCTAACTTATTGTGTTTTGTGCAAGCTATCGCTTTGATTGAGTTCTAGAGGTTGAAGAGGAACCAGGTGGTGGGCCATTTGGAGCACTTGGTGAGCTAAAGGAATGAGGAGATCTCTCGTTTGTTCACCAGCGTGAGCACGCTTGCTCGGGAGTGCGTGCTTGCGTACGAGCGCGTGCTTGCGCACGAGCGCGTGCTTGCGCACGAGCGCGTGCTTGCGTACGAGCGCGTGCTTGCGCTCGAGCGCGTGCTTACACACGAGCACGCTCCAGCCCACTAGCGCGCAACCTGCGAGCACGCGACTACAGTCCAGCTCGCGAGCGTACATGCCAGCCCGCGAGCCCACCAGCCTACGAGCCCGCAAGTGTGCTTTCCCAAAAGCCTACCAGCCCGCGAGCCGTGAGCCCTCCAGCCCGCCAGCCCGCCAGCCCGTGAGCCCTGGGCTGTGGCCCTGCTGGCCTTGGGTGCGAGAGAAAGATTTGATTGGTGTGAGCCCTGTGCGGGATTGGTTGAGTACCAATACTTGAGTGTTATAGACTTATTGTATGCATGAACAAAATATAAGAAATTAAAGTAGGGTTCTAAAAGATTCAAACTACCTTATTTGCATTCGTGTATTAGAAGTGATAGCCTATTTCCTATAACTGTGTAGGTTTGAAACTTGTTGATATATATATATATATATATATATATATATATACATTCATAGGTGTTGGGTGCCTCGAATTAGGGGAACACTTTTCTTCGCTTCATGGTATTATTGGGGAGTGCGCTACCCTCCCCCATACAGTGAGTGAGATTTATTTTAATGCCTTTGTTTAATATGTAAACCTTATTTTATAACATTTTGATAAATGAGCATGATTTGTCGTGTGTTTGAAATGTTTTTACTAGTTTTGGAATTGACTTTTTGTGAATCGATGGAGTGTCCAAAAATTGGGTTGAATTATGAAATTATGCATCCATGTGGTTGAAATGTATAATGTGTCATTTTACGCTATATATTGCATTTGGTTTGTGAACCTGATTTCGGCACATTCTTGATACGAAATTGATTTTGGCCTTAAGGGCTTTGGTATGTATTGTTCCGTAGCTACGAAGGACACTGTGAGAGGCGCTTGGGTGGTGTCCGGATATGCCTAGGCCTGGGGTATCCTACGAGTTGTCGTGATTTTATTAACGACACGGTACTAGCCAGGTTGAACCCGAAAAGGGGGAGGATTTGGATACTCTCTCCAAGTCTAGCACCGAACGAGGTCCGTCGCCAATGCCGGAGTAGAGAACACTTTAAATTTGCATATAACACGCTCGGTGCGCCTGTCATAGGTCGAGGTAGACCTCTATCATGACACTTTCGGCTGACAACTCTATGATTTTTAATTACAGTGTTTTGGATGCATATTTGACTTGATAATGCGTGCAAATGATATATTGTTGAAATGAAAAGCATTATGATTTGAAGTATGATTTGTATACTTACGATTTAACACTCCAATTTCACAATTCTTATTAGATGATTGCATTGACCCACTTACTCATTGAGTATTTTTTCCCTGAGTACTCACCCCTAATTTCCCTTCTTGTTTCAGAGATAGTATTTGGCAAGGAGCGTTGCTTTTAGGACGCTTAGTATCATTGGGAGATCTGGTCTAGACTTGAGAAGTTATTGTATATTTTCGCTACAATTTCGTGAGTAAAAATTGTATTGATGATGTATATGTATTTTGAGATCTATACATGATCATTGTATAATTCTGCGATGACTATACAAATATGGATATTTAAATTGTGGAACTCTCATGTCATTGCATAACACTTGCATTGAGCCAATTTCTATTCATTGTGTATATTACTTGGGAATGTGTCATATCCTAGAAGTGTATTTTAGGACCGCTCGGTGCCATTTCTAAATCATAGAAGAGGTGACTGGCGATTGTTCATGACTTTGACAGGGGCATGGCAGTAGAGGTTTGTGATTAGGACTGTGGAAATTCGTTTTGTTAGCCTTGCGTTGTCCTGGATTGTGCAATATGGATGTGTTGGTCTGATATTGGGATTTGATTTATGTATTGTGAGGCCGGGTTGGCCCTATTATACACATAGTAGGTTGATTGCTATATGGGAGACCTCCGATATGCGGGAAGGTTCTACCCGATTTTCTGTAAAAACACAGACAGCATTCAGGACAACAGATGGTTGCTCACGATCCCGGTTCGGGGCATGATAGGTAAGGTAAGTTTCCCAACTCCATCATGTGAAAAGGGATTAAAAAGTGAAGTCCTGGGTTCTTTTTCTCTATGATGCAAGCCATAATCTAGAAATCCTCACAAGTTGTCATTGTATAGCTGTCTGCCCTAGGTCTAATGACATGAGTAACTATGAGATGCAACAGTCTCTCATGCAAGTGTAGAGCTGTTGCTTTGCCATTTCTAATCTTGGTTTCTTGAACACTACCCTAGCATTCTTTATCAACTCAGTCCCAATATACTCTTCGCATTTATCCCTTGGCCCCCAATTTTGGCTTTTGAGTCTATAGAGCATTCTGGTGTCACCACAACCTCAGAACCACCTATGAATGTCTTAGAGATGCATCTACTCTTAATCTCTCTGACTTTGATCTCAATTTCTGAGGTATTCGCATACCTCCCCTTCACATCTCCAATGTTAATGTGCAATAATCTCACAATCCTATCATATGACATAGGGTTTGGATCTATGAGACTAGTAGGGACCACCTTCCTAATATGTTCTTCATATGGAAACCCTATGTTGTGTAGGAAACCCTAATCTATTATCCTACCATGAGTGATAATACAAGAAGAGAAATTTTGTTTGAAAAGCTTACCCTTTTCACGAGATGGAAAGTCGTTGGGATCAACAGAAGATGGATTCTTTGTCCTTGTTAAGATTTGAGATTAAAGTGAAGCTAGAGATTTGGTTTTTCTGAAAGAGGTTATGTTGTTGAAGATTCACCTTAAGAGAAAGTGAGAGTCGGCTAGGGTTTGTATGATGGTTAGTCAACTTAAGTTCGGGTTTTCTATTTATACTCTCCCAATTCCACTTATCATAAGTCGGCTCATGCCTCTTGGTAAGTTGACTCATGATGCATACTACCCAAATTTTGTTATTCTCGGAATTACGCAAGTTAACTCTTTATGTTGGGTAAGTCGACTCATGGTGTCATGGGGGTGTCAAGTCTAAAGAATTGAGGTTATGTCGACATAAAAAGGTTGTTATTTCAACACAAATTGTCACAAAACCCATTCTAATTCTAAGTGTTATAGACAAGTTGACTATCGATGTATAGCAAGTTGACACATGTTGGTCACAACCTAAAATCTCAGTCTCTGAGTTTTCTCAAGTTGATTTATGATCATTCATAAGTTGGCTTATGGTTTCCAAATGAGATTCAAAACCTTGAGCAATTTGACTCATTCATTTATGTAAGTCGACTACCATGTCTGAATGTTCAAAATTTCTGTCATCTGTTCGAAAGCAAGTCAACTCTCATTGCAAGCAAGTTGACTTGTCATTCTCAAATTTTAAGTTTATGTGTAGACAAACATAAAAACTATACACAAACACTTTAAATCAATCAAGCAATCATCATTCATCAAAGTTCATTATCCCTAGTTCTTTTCTTAAGCTGTAGAACCTACATTTATCTAGGGGTTTGGTAAATATGTCTACTATTTATTTGTCTGTTTCAATGTATTCAAAAATGATAATATTCTTTAATACATGATTCCTAATAAAGTGATGTCTCATTTCTATGAGTTTGGTTCTTGAATGATGGACTGGATTATTAGTTAAGTTGATGTTAGTAGAGTTATCGCACCTAATGGGGACGCTATCTAACTCTAGTCCATGGTCCTTCATTTGATGCTTAATCTATAAGATTTGAGCACAACATCGACTAGCAACAATATACTTATCTTTCGTGGTCAATGTGGTAACACTGTTTTATTTCTTAGAAGACCATGAAATTAAGATATTCCTAAAGTATTGATAGGTGCCACTTATATTCTTTCTATCTACCTTACAACCAGTAAAGTCTACATCTGAATATCCCTGTAACTGGAAAGATAAATTCCTATCATACCATAGGTCTAGGTTGCATGTTACTTTAAGATATCTAAAGATCTACTTTATGTCACGCCCCGAACCGGGGGCGTGAGCAGCCGCCCGTTACTCTAGATGCCAACTGTATTTTTATAGAAAATCAGGCAAAATCTCCCCATATTTCGGATATCTCCCAAGTATAATTTGACCTGTATAATTCACAACCATCTTATCAATCAAATAAAATGGTCATCCCGGCCTCAAGATAATGAACCAAACCAAAGCAAACAACCAGGACAACGCAAGGCTTTTTAATTACTAGCAGTCCTAGCCACAAATCTCTACTGTCATGCCAAACTAGAACATGAGCAGCCGCCACACCGAGCGGGCCTAAAGTTTATACAATGTACAACAATTTCCCAAGTATAAATTTTTAAATGCGTACAGGTGCCTCAATGCAAGTAAAATGTGGGAGTTTTCCAAACAATATCCATAATTTATACAATCATCTCATATAAATGTATACGACCAACTACAGATCTCAATATCATGATCTCGCAGGGTCGAAATAAAATAAGGACTTCAAATTTTTATTTAAATTAAATCTCACCGTCGTGAATATTGAATCCACCAAAATGCTACGAAAACCTCTAGAGCCTGTAACGTCGCTCTATCACAGTAATCCTGTCTGAGAAAGGTAAGGAAAAGGGTGAGTATTAGGAAAGATACCCTGTGAGTGAGGGGATTAATATCAAGCATAAATAGTATGAGTGAACCATTGAAGTATCAAACAACAATATTCGTAACAATAATTTACATTTCACAGTAAAACATGTTTAGCAATTTGAAATCATTTAACCAATCATAGATATCAAGTATATATGAATCCATTCAAAATCAAGTATTATTAGAGCAAGCAAAAAATGATCCTGGCAGAGGTCAATCATGACCAAGAATATGCGCATCGAGGGTTTTATTATGCATAAGTTCAAAAGTCGCTCTTTATCCCGACGTTGGCTATGAGTTCACTGGGGATAGCTCATCATCATGTATAGGACCCCGTCCGATGCTAGACGATGGTGTTACATACGTCCTCCCCCTTACGTGGGTTTAACCGGCCGCGCCTATAGCCATTAGACATATGACGTTTTCGGATACCTCTTACAGAAGCGTATCCGGGCAACCCGGTGCCTCTATAAACGCCCTTTGTAGTTACGAAATTTATCAAAAAATATCATCTCATCACAAGTGGGCACCCGGCCCATACAGATCATCCCATCACAAATGGGCACCCGACCCATACAAATCATCAAAACATTTTAAATTCGTGTGGCAATACAATCATCAAATCATTTCAAATCCATGTTAATGCGACAGTAGAATAGAAAACATATCTGGTTCTCAAATAATGACACAATATCATTTCATTTCAAACCATGGATACATAGTCATCAGAAATATAAATTTACGACACTCCAAATGTCACAAAACAAGTTTTGAAATTTAATATCATACGTCGAGTCCATGCATATCGAAAACATGTTTTATGAAAAATATGACAGAAACAAGTTTTACTATTTCATGCAAGAGATTAGAGTCTTACTCACCTTTTTAGGGAGGGTGGTCACTCCCTATTTTCAAAATAAATCTAATCTGATTTCTCGAATCTCCAAAAAGATTTCCCTAATCAAATCATCACAATTTAATATCAAACAAAAGCCTAATAAGGGATTTTCAATTTTTCTTTACAATTTAATACAACCCTAAATTTACACAATCTCCTTTCTAGATTCCCGTTTCATCAATTTTGAATCATTTGGCTCACAAATGATCAAATTTATAATATTTCTCATTTTTCCTAATTTTTCTCGAATTAAACATATTTCAGAATATATATGAATATAGTTTCTGATTCTAAATTCAACCTAAATTTGACAAAATCAAATCAAATGTTGAAGTGATTGCATTTCTCTCACCTAGGGTTCCTCAAATCTCAGACCTAACTTTCATTCGCCCGTCAATTGGTCTAAAACCTGTAATATTTCTATATTTGAAACTATGTTAGCAACTAACTCAAATTCTAAACACCAAACCCTAGAACTACAACCAACGCAGCCGTTACCTACAGTGAAGAAGCCGCGACCTAGGGTTCGGGGGTCGGTTGATGATTGTGGTTTGGGCTTCAGCTGGGGTAGCAGCAAGGGGGCCCTCGCGCGGGAAAGCTCTTGAAGGAGAGAACAGATCACGGACTCGCGGAATGTCGCGGGCTCGTGGGTTGTTTTGAGCTCGCGGGCCGTCGTGGGCTTATGAGCTCGCGGGCTGGCGCGCTCATAGACTGAGCTGCGCGCTCGCGAGTTAGACTACAGTCACGCGCTCGCGGAAGGTTACGCGCTATGGCGCACTCGCGTGGGGAAGCTCGCGCTGCGGCATGCTCGCACGGGGAAGATCGCACTGCGGCACGCTCGCGAGAAGGCTGTGCTCGCGGGAGGAAGGAGCAGCAAAGAGAGAGCGGCGGAGGGTGGCAGAGCCGAAGAGAGAGAGAGCGACAGCGAGAGGGAGAAAGGGAGAGTGAGAGAAGTAAAAAGGGAGAGACGAGAGGTGGGGAGCGGCGACAATGGCACGCTCACGGGAGGAAGGAGCAGCGACGGATTCGGTGAAGAGAGAGAATCAGGAGAGAGAGAGAAAGAGAGAGAGCTAATCCAATTTGTGGGGAAAAACGCAGCAGTTTGGGCAAAACGCTGTGTTTTCCTCCATTTTCTTTTTTTTTTCTTTTAAGGTTCCAATTTTTAACGAAATAGGGTATCTCAAATCAGTAATACGGATGCTTTATATATATATATATATATATCAAAATTTTCGATTTAAAGCCCCAAAAATCAAAAATCAAAATAAATAAAAATTTCTCTATATATATAACTGAGAAATATTTTTTATTTAATTCCTGAACATAAGTACAATAGTAAGAACACCGTAGTGTCGGTATTACATTTTCTAACCCCCTAAAAATAAGTTTCGTCCTCGAAATTAAAAGAAGGCTAAATAGTAAACAAATTGAGGTACTGTCTCCTAATAGTCTCGTTGAGCTCCCAGGTCTCCTCCTCGACCTCGTCACTCCTCCACAAAACTCTAACCAATGAAACTTCCTTGCTCCACTGCTTTCTAACCTGCTGATCTAGAATAGCCACTGATTGAACTGGAAGACTAAGGTTCTCTCGTAACTCAACAGGTGGAGGCTCAAGTACATGAGAAGGATCGGTCAAGTACTTACTGTGTACTGAGACATGGAAGATGTCGTGAATACAGGATAATTCATTTAGCAGCTCCAATCTGTATGCTACACACCCGACCCTCTCAAGGATACGGAAGGGTCCAATATATCTGGGGCTCAACTTGCCCTGCTGTTTGAACCATATAACTCTCTTCCAAGGAGATATCCTCAAGAAAACCATATCTCCAGTGGCAAACTCAAGAGGTCACCACTTACGATCGGCATATGCCTTCTGTCTGTCCTAGGTGGCTTTCATCCGCTCACGGATAACCTTAACTTTATCTTTCGTTTCCTCAATTAACTCGACACTATTGAGACGTCACTCTCCGATCTCATCCCAGCATATCGGGGTGTGACACTTTCTGCCATACAGTGCCTCATACGGGGGCATCCCTATACTGGCTTGATAGCTATTATTATATACAAATTTGATCAGTGGAATGTGTCGATCCCAACTACCCCAAAAATCCATCACACATGCTCTCAGCATGTCCTCAAGGGTCTGAATGGTACTCTCTGACTGACCATCTGTTTGCGGATGATAGACCATACTAAAATTTAGTCTTGTGCCCATTGCCTCCTGTAACTTGGGCCAAAACCTAGATATGAATCTAGGATCTCTATCTGACACTATCGATACAGGTACTCCATGAAGTCTAAACAATAGTGTCGATGTAAAGACATGCCAACACTTCCAAAGAGAAATCGGCACGAATAGCAATGAAGTACGTAGACTTCGTAAGTCTATCTACAGTCACCCATACGGTGTCATGCCGTGCTGAAGTCCGAGGTAGTCCCATCACAAAATCCATCGTGATATGTTCCCACTTCCACTCAGGAATGGGGAGGGGCTGTAATATACCAGCCGGCCGCTGATGTTCGGCCTTCACCTGCTAGCAAACTAAACATCTAGTTACAAAATCTGCGATTTCCCTTTTTATCTCGCGTCACCAATAACTATCTCGGATAGTCCGATATATTTTCGTGCCGCCTGGATGCAAGGCATAAGCAGAGGGATGAGCCTCCTCAAAAATAGCCCTATGAAGATCGTTGTCGACGGGAATGCAAACTCACTCTCTGTATACAACTAGTCCGTCATCGCAGACTCGGAAGTCTCCACTCTCGCCTCTGCTGATCTTCTCAAGAATACTCTAAAAGCTCGCACTGCGGCGCGCTTACGCGGGATAGATCGTGCTACGGCGCGCTCACGGGAGGGAGGAGCAGTGAAGAGAGAGCGCGGAGCCGAAGAGAGAGAGAGTAACAACAAGAGGGAGAAAGGGAGAGTGAGAGAAGTAGAGAGGGAGAGACGAGAGGTGGCGAGCGGCGACGATGGCATGCTCGCGGGAGGAAGGAGCAGCGGCAGATTCAATGAAGAGAGAGAGAGAGAGAGAGAGAGAGATTAGGGCTTAAAGCCTCAATCCAATTTGGTGGGGAAACGCAGCGGTTTGGGGAAACACAGCGGTTTGGGCAAAACGCTGTGTTTTCCTCCCTTTTTTTAAGGTTTTAATTTTTAACAAAATAAGGTATATTTCAAATCGGTAATACAGATACTTTATATATATATATATATATCAAAATTTTCGATTTAAAACCTCCAAAATCAAAAATCAAAATAAATAAAAAAAAAATATATATATATATAACTGAGAAATATTTTTTATTTAATTGCTGAACAGAAGTACAATAGTACGGACACCGCAGTGTCGGTGTTACACTTTAAGATATCTAAAGATCCTTTTGACTATAGATAGGTGTGACTCCTTAGAATTAGATTAAAATCTAGCATGTAAATATATACTAAAGCAAATATCAGGTCTAGAGGCTGTTAAGTACAATAGAAATCCAATCATACTCCCATATAATTTAGAGCACACAGGCTTCTCATTTTCATCTTTGTTCAGCTTGACTACAGTGTTCATTAAAGTTGTATTTCCCTTGGCCTCTCTTGATCCAAACTTCTTAATTAACTCCTTACTGAACTTAGACTGATTAATGAATATGTCATTCTCTGGTTGCTTGATTTGAAGTCCTAGAAAGTAGTTCAATTCTCACATCATACTCATCTCAAACTCAGCATGCATGGCTTTTGCAAAATCTTATCTAAGTTCACTATTTGTGGCCCCAAACACTATATCATCTTAATAGATTTGCACTATCAGCATCTCTTTGCCATTTTTCTTAATGAACAAAGTTATGTCAACTTTGTTTCTCTCAAATTCATTCTCTATAAAGGCATTGCTTAACCTCTCATACAAAGCACTAAGAGTTACAGAGCTTTGGACAATTTCTACACATAGACTGGATATTTTGAATATTCAAAACCGGGAGGTTACTCTACATATATAGTCTCATTAATTATACCATTCAAAAATATACTCTTAAGATCCATTTGGTATAATTTGAAATTTATATAAAAAGCAAAGGCAAGAAGTATTCTTATAGCTTTCAATCTTGCTACAGGAACATAATTTTCATTAAAATCTATCACTTTTATTGACTATAGTCTTAAGCTACAAATATTACCTTACTCCTAGTAATGGTTTCATGCTAATCAAGTTTATTTCTAAAGATCCATTTGGTTGCTCTGACTGATTGATCTATAAATCTTGGAATTAGATCTCAAATATCATTTCCTTGAAACTGGTTCAAGTCTTCTTGCATGGCTAGAATTCAATTTTCATCTTCCAAAACTTCATCAACATTCTTAGGCTTTATTTGTGAAATGAATATTAAAAAATCACATTAGTTTTGTAAGGTTGATATAGTTCTACTCCAAATTCTAGATTTCCTATCATATTTTCTATATTTACACTTCTACTTACTACATGAAATCCAACCTCATGCCTTTGTGGAGTTTCCTTATCATTCTTAAACTCTTGCTCTAGGTCAGAGGGTTCTTCCTTGGCATTATCAGGTTCTTATAATTTTGGTTTGCTAATTTGCTCTTCTAATACCTTATCATCAAGACTTCTTTTGCCTAAGGGTTCATTCTCATCAAACTCTACATGAATTAACTTTTCAACCATCATATTTCTCTTATTGTATACCCTAAAGGTTTTACTAGAAGTTGAATATCTTAAAAAGATCCAATCATCACTCTTAGCATTAAATTTCCCTAAGGGCTCCTTTCTATTATTCAGAAGATAGCATTTACATCCAAATACATGGAAATATGCAATAGTTGATTTTCTATCCTTGTAAAGTTCATATGAAGTCTTTTTTAGGATCGACTTTATTAAGCTTCTGTTAAGAATGTTACAAGTTATATGTATAATTTATGTCCAGAAATATTTGGGAATATTATGCTCACAAAGTATTGTTCCAGCCATCTTCTCTAATGTTTTGTTCTTCTCTCTACAATCCTATTTTGTTGAGGTATCCTAAAGTCTGAGAAGTTGTAGTCTATGCCATTTTCTTCATAGAAATCTTGCATTAGCCTATTCTCAAATTCTTTTCTAGACAGAAATAGCACCCAAGTGTTTTTAGAGTAATTATCAATGAATACAAATCCATAGTGCTTTCCTCTAGGCTTTGTATTTTAGTTGATCCAAAGAGATCTATACATAACAACTCTAAAGATCTACTGCTTGATACTATGTTCTTTGGTTCAGAGGAAGATCTTACATGTTTTCCTTTCATGTAAGTATAAAAAAGTTTATCTTTCTCATATTTTAGTTTCGGGGGCCCTTTAATTATATTGTTTCTAACTAGTTTTGAAATTAGATCCATACTTGTATGACTTAGTCTCCTATGCCATAGCCAATCCTTGTCATTGTCCATTGCTATTAGACATGCCTCGTCTACATGTTCTATGTTATCAGATTGATTACATACATATTGCCTTGTCAAGAACATATAAATCTAATATCATTACTTAGTTTGTCTATCATCTTACAACAATCATAATCAGAGAACACAATATATCATTTATCACACAATTGACTAATACTAAGTAAATTATGCTTGAAACCTTTAAACAAAAGAACATATTCAATATGCATAGGGGACTTACCTATATTGCTGATACCCGTGTTGCCCTTTGAGTTATCTCCACTTTGCCTCCTTTCTTCTTCTCCATGTAGTTAAACCTTGTGGCATCCCTAATCATATGTCTTAAGCAATGACTATCTAGGAACCATATGTTCCTAGAGCCTTCAGCTTTGAGGCAAGTCTATACAGAAAGGAGTTTAGGTCTTTGGTACCCAAATTGTTTGGAGTCTAGCATTGTTAGTCAAAACATTGTTTTTAACTTGATCTTTTAGCACCCACTGCAAGGTTGCTTTCCTTTCTGTCTTGCTTCTATTTCTAAACCAGCAGGTTTTCAATCTATGTCCCTTCCTATGGCAATTTGTGCATCTCGGGTATGTTGTTGATCTTCTAGCGTTATTTGCACTAATTTGCCTCTTAAGCTTGTAGTGTTCTACCTTAAGTCCTAGTTCCATACATTTTTTACATCAAATCCTAGGTTTAATGGTCTTTGAGCTGGGCACAAAGAGGCTGTAGAGCTTCTTCTAGGTTGTAGTAGGGTTATATCCTAATATAGGTTTATCATATATAGCCCTTTAGGCTCCTAACATCAAGTCTAGTTTTTCTTGTCCCTGAGAAAACTAGTACAGAAGGGAACTAAGTCTCTAGTTCTTATCTTTCTCTTGTTGAAGTTCATTTGCTAAGTTATTTGTGTCAGCCAAATGTTTCTCTATGCAAGTATTTATTTCTAAGTGTTCTAAGTTGTCTAACTCTTTTTGTAGCTTAGATGTTTCCTAGACAATTTTCAATCCAACATGTCGTTCATCATTTTCTTGTTTTAGAGTTTTATTCTCCTTCCTTAAAATTTCATTTTCCAATTTAAGTTTATTTCTTTCTTCCTTCATTTCTGATACTAGCCTCTTTAATGAGGAATTCTTTTTGGTCATTTTTCTAAGGACTCTAAGGGATTCCATTAGGGCTTCTTGTAGTTCATATGCAAATAATTCATTTTTACAATAAAAAAAAATTAGATGAGTCAGAGTAATATGAAGATACCTCATCTTTTTTATTTTCTTCAAGTGGCATGAAACACAAGTTGGCCTGTTCTGGTTTAACTTCTTCTTTGTCCAAGCTACTATCCTCATCACTCTAAGCTGTAAGGGTTTTGCTTTCCCTTCTTTTTCTTTTTCTTTGCCTTCTTGAGTTAAGGACACTCAGCTTTAATATGGATAATTTTCTACCATTCATAGCACTTAACTCTTCCTTCTTTCCTGACTTTCTAAATTCATTTCTTCCTCTGTTCCTTTTCCCATCATGAAGCGCTTAAATTTTTTGGTTAGGAGAGCCATGTCCTCTTCATCATCCTCATCACTTGAGGCCTCATCTTCACTATCTACTTTGAGGGCCATGGATTTCCCTCTATCTTCCCTAACAAATCCCTTAGAATTTATTTTCATTCCATGTGTTGTCAATGAGCCTACCCGCTAGTCCATGGTAAGGGTCTCCAAATTCTTTGATTTTTCAGTTGTCATGACCTTAGCCTCATAATACTTAGGCATACATCTCATAACGTTGTCTACCATGTCTTCTTGGCTCAGTCCCTTTCCCAGCAGCCTTAGTTTATTGGTGATCATGTTGAATTTGGTGATCATATTCCTCACAGATTTACCATCCCTCATCTTGAATGCCTCTCATAATTTTGTTTCAACAATCTGATTTTGTTCTTTCTTACTTGTTTAGTGCCTTTATATGTTGCCTCTAACATTTCCCATATTTCTTTTGTTGTTATATAGGATGATATCCTATTATATTCATTTAGACTCAAAGCGAGGTGGAGCAGATTAACAACTTTACAATTTGCTCTATAAGATTTCTTCTATTCGGCTATCATATTTTTCATTTTTGTCGGCACTCTTACTCAGTTTACTTCTTCCGTTGGGAATTTAATTCCCTCCTTAATAATCTTCCAAGCTATTTCATCCTAGATGATGATGAAATTCCTCATTCTCTGCTTCCACTAGCTATAATTATTGCCATTGAAAAATGGAGTTTTATTGTGGAGCAGGCTTTGAAGGGAACGTTATCGCCATTGAGTGCCATTACAGATCTTTTCTGTTGAACCTGTTGAACTCTTTACCAATAGATCTGCTCTGATATCAATTGAGAGACTAATTTCTAACAACCTAAAGGGGGTGAATATATTGTTTAGCATTTTTAGTATTTCTGGGAGTTTAAGAGTTAAAGAATAGAAAGGAGAATAGAGATAGGAAGAAGACTCAACACAGGATTTTGTAGTTGTTTCACCATCCTTGATATACATCCACTTCCAAGTTATACCTGGATTTTGAATCCACTATTTTGTTCCAAAAATAGTACAACAACTACCTTGAACAAGTGCTAGTTAAATTTCACTAAGTGTTTTACTCAAATACTCACCACTAGCTTATACAGATGCTAGCAAACATAACTTATGTTCTCCAACACAACTAAACCCTTAACCAAGAAGACCCTTTCTTCTCGTCAATTACAAGTTTATGGAATGAAAATGAGATTACAATCTTGATCCTTAATGTTTAGATGTCATCTTGGTGGTCTAACACAATATAACTTAGAAAATTTAAAACCATGAAGATCTTCAATATATTTAAACTTAATAAATGTGATCCAAAAGTTATTTGATCTTCAATTATATTTATAGCTTCTCTTAGTGATTTAGTCATTGTAAAACATTTAATGCTGATTTGTAGCCATTAAGGGTGGTTGAGTCTTCATTTATGGCTCAAATAACTTTTCTAAACAATTAGTTGTTACTCATAGTTAATTAACTACCTCTTCTTCATGAGTAGACTTATGTTTGGATTTTTTCAACTCTTACTAGGATGAGTTGACTACCTTTATGTGGTAAGTCGACAACCTATCGATTTTGTTTAGAAATCTAAGCTAAAACTCAAGGTTATGTCGACATAACTACTTCCTTGTATCGACATAACTCTTTCTTTGCTTAAGCTTTTGCTCATTTGTGCTTGGTACAAGTCGACTTGTGTTCTTCATAAGTTGATTGCCTTTCAATACTGCTTAAGCTTCTAGCCTTTGGAGACTTGGTTGTGTCGACATAACTATTTTCTTATGTTGGCATTAGCTTCTGATACTTAGTTATTTTTGCTCGAAGTTTTATGAGTCGACTTGGACTTCCCTATGAGTCAACTTTCATATATTCCTGCTTATGTGTACATGCATCATGTGAGGTGCAGGATGGCTTACAAAATGTCTAGTGTCAGCTAAGTGCATTTTCGCTCCAGCTATATGGCATTTGGCTTGGTGCAAGTAGGTTTGCTCATGCTCAGCTAGTGGTGTATTCATTGTCACATGCATGGCCTATGCAAATCAACTTAGGGTGTAGTGTCAATCAACTTCCTCTTATATCATATTAGTTATTCTACATTTAGGGCATCTTATGTCGACATAACTGTGTTTCTACTTAGAATTTTTCTAAGTCCTAGATGGGCAAATCGACTTGGGATGTGTAACAAGTCAACTTGTGCCTAAGTTATGTTGACATAAACTTCCTTATGTTGACATAACTCTTCTAGGCCATCCTTTATGTTGTGCCCAATGCCATGGCATGTGTCATGGCCTATGTCGTGGCTCATGTCGTGACATGATACGGCTCATGTTTTGCTCAGTGCCATGACTTGTGTCATGGCTCATGTGGCTCGTGTCATGCATGTGTCATAGATTGTGTCATGGTATGTTATGGCTCATGTCATGCATGTGTCATGACTTGTATTATGGCATGTCATGGCTTTTGCAATGCATGTATCGTGGCTTGTGTCATGCATATGTAGTGGCTTGTGTCATGCATGTGTCGTACTTTTGTGTCATGCATGTGTTGTGGCTTGTGTCATTACGTGTGGTGGCTCATGATATGTCCTAATGCATTTGCCCTATATCTTAGCATGTATGAGTTCTTATGGTCTAGCATGTGTGTCGACTTATGTTAGTCAACTTATGGTTTATAGCAGGTTGACTTAACCTATATATTGTGTGTCTTATTTTCCATTTTGACTGTTAATGTTTTAAATGTTCGACCTTTGCTACTTTGAATTTTAGTTCTATTACTCCCTAAAATGAGTGAGTCCACTGATTCTATGGGGTAAGTTGACTTGAGTGGCTTACTACCTAGGTTTAATTTGTCTAAGGAGCATCGTGAGTTAACTTATGTTTCTACATAAGTCAACTGGCCTAGCAATCTCTAGAAGGCTATTCTAAACTTAATAAGTCAACTTGTGTCCAAGAGTAAGTCGATTACTCTAAGTCTGAGTTTTATATATGCGTCTTCTAAACTAATATTTCATTAATCTATCCTTCTATATTCATCATGTACTCATTATGACTTATCATCAAACTCATTTTGTCAACAAAGTGATCATGACAAAAAATTTGAGAATAGTTTAATGCAAGATTTATGTAAAGAGAATGGAATTGAATATAATTTCTTTGCCTCTAAGACTCCACAATAAAATAGTGTTATAGAAAAGAAAAATATAACTTTAGAGAAAATAGTCAGGACAATATTATGTGAAAACAAATTGGCTAAACATTATGAGTAGAAATTGTAAACACAACCTGCTACATACTAAATAGAATCTTAATTAGATCAATTTTAAAGAAAACTTCTTATGAACTTTATAAAGGTAAAAAGGTTAACATAAGATATTTGCATGTATTTGGAAGCAAACGCTTTGTTATGAACAATGGAAAAGATTCTTTAGAAAAATTCAATGCCAAAAGTAATGAGGGAATTTTTTTAGGATATTCAATCAATAGTAAAGTCTATAGAGTCTACAATAAGATAACCATAACGGTTGAAGAGTCTATCTCTATTCAATTTTATGAGAATGATCCCTTAGGCAAGAAAAATTGCGATAATGAAGCATTAGATGAATCAATAATAGAACAAGGAGTAATAAAGAATGAAAATGCCAAAGTAGAAGTTACTAAAACAAAACAAGAAACTAAGAAAGATGAAATTACCCATGAAGAGCAAGAAATCATATTTCTTGTAGTAAGAAGTGTAAATGTAGAGAATGTCATTGGAAATCACGATTCTGGAGTTAGGATAAGATCAGTTCTATAAAATCAATTTGAATATGTTGCATTCATCTCTCAAATAGAATCTCAGAACGTAGATGAAGTATTTGGAGATAAAAATTAGATTCTAGTTATACAGGAAGAATTAAATTAGTTTGAGAGAAATGAAGCATGAGATTTGATTCCTAGGCCTAAGGATTATTCTATTATAGGAACAAAATGGGTATATATAAATAAGCTGGATAAGCATGGAAGCATCACAATAAATAAGGCAAGATTGGTAGCTTAGGGAGATAGTCAAGAAGAAGAAATAGATTTTGATGAGACATATGCTCCTGTCACAAGATTGGAAACTATAAGGATATGACTTGTCTTCTCTTGTTTCATAAATTTTAAATTATACCAAATGGATAAAAAAATTGCATTATTAAATGATGTAATTAATGAAATAGTTTATGTAGAACAACCCCCTACCTTTGAACATTCAAAACATTCAGACCATGTGTATAAGTTATCCAAATCTTTGTATGGTCTGAAACAAGTACCGAGAGTTTAGTATGAGAGGTTTAGCACTTTTCTAGTAAATAATGAATTTGAAAGAGACAAAATTGACACAATCTTGTTTATTAAGAGAAATGATAAAAAAATATTAATAGTTTAAATCTATGTAGCTGATAGAGTATTTGGTGCAACAAATGAAAATTTTTGTCAATAATTTGCTAAGATCACATATGCTAAGTTTGAATAAGTATAATGGGGAAGTTGAATTATTTTCTAGAATTACATATTAAACAAACTAAGAAGGGAATATTTATTAGTCAATTTAAATTCACGAAGGAGCTCATTAAGAAATTTGGATTTGGTGAATTCAAAGGAAATACAACTCCTATGAACACCTCAGTAAAGTTAGACAAAAATGAGTAAGGAAAACAAGTTTGCTTAAAGTTTTATAGGAGATGATAGGTTTATTATTTTAAAATCTGACATTCTATATAGTGTATACTTATATATTAAGTTTCAATCCAATTCTAAGGATTTATTGGCATATTTATAGATTATGATGATAAATAAAATATGATTAATTTGATTAAGTAAAGAATTTGGAGATAAACATGATTAGAATGATTAAAGAAAGAATTTGGAAGATAAGAAGTTGGATAGAAATAATCCAGGTTGAAAACCAGGTTTGACCAGGTTTGATAATCTATTATTGATAGTGGATAATAGTACTACTCATTGAAGAAAATTTGATAGAAAATAAAACATTTTAGAATATTGAAAACCAAGTTTGACCAACCCGCAAGAGACTAAGTATTCAAAAATATGAGTATTTAAAATTTCAAGAAAATAAGAATGAAAAATGGCATTCCCCAAGTATCAACTATAAAACCTATTTTTCTAGAATTTTTCTACGTCATTAATTCTTCGAACAAACTCATCCAAAAATCAAAACTGAAATTTTATTTTTTGAAGGGAAAGTTGACTTTTCTAAGGCCTATCGACCTAAATGCCTTAAGCTTATGACCTGATGAAAATCATGTCGACTTGCACATACATAATGTTAACCTGCTCAAACTTGAAAAACATGTTGACCTATTAAAGTTTAAGCGACAACCTATTCAAACTCCTTGTCAACTCATGCTCTGCTCAGTCAACTTGATTCACAAGCTACAAAGAAGAATGGTCGACCTATTCCACCTTATGTCGACCATACATCACATAATGTTGACCTACAAGGATGCAAGTTGACTTACAATCACTTAAACACTTAAGAACCATTCCTTAAATCACACAAGTTGACTTGTAGCTGTGATATGTCGACCTACGTACATTTGTCAACTAATTTAAGTATATTAAGTCAACAGATTGGACACCTTAGTATGTCAACTATAAACATTACTAAATCAACTTAACGTCGAACAAGCAGATCTTCACCAATAAACAACTAAGGGATGTTGACCTATTTATATGTATAAGTTGAATGAAACTCTAAATTGGTCGACTTAAGTCACTATAATTGGTCGACACGGTTAGTAGAGTCAACTTGGGATACATGGTGTCGACTCAGCAAACACCTAGGTTGACATAACAAAAGATGAGATTCAACTCAAATCTTCTAAATGATTTAAAAGTCGATTTAAAAATTATATATGTCGACCCTAACTATCATAACCAAATGGAAAACAGTTGTCAAGTCGACCTTATTGTTAAATAAGTTTACACGAACTTTAAAATAAATCAACCTACTCTGAAAATAAGTCGACTCCATGCTTTACAAATAGTAATTTCAGAACTCATGTTGACCCCATATTAAAAACAAGTTGACACTTCTTGTTTACAACTTACAAAATTCAAAACTGAGTCGACTCTCAACCGATACTATGTCAACCAATATGAAACAAAGTTCAAACTCAGAAACTTGAAATCTTCAAACACAATGATAATATTGATTTGTGCATTTAATATGGTGTTTGTGAGAACTAACGATTGATGTGCCAAAAAAGTAAAAGGAAATCACTTCATTGGCCAAGGATTAAACATGTAGCAGCAAAGAATGTGCCATTTGCAAAAATTGAGGAATGGTTGAAAACATTTAATGAAGCCGGTGAGCCATGTTAATGACCAACATTCAACTTCAACCAACCCCACAATGGCACTCTTTTGTTCAACCTTAAATACTGAAACAAAAAAGAAGAAGAAAGAGTAAATGCTCTTTGACAAACAAAAAGACAAGAATTTATTGCACAATCAATACTCTGTTTCTAGAGAATCACACTCTGTTTTTCATTCAATATTCATCCCTGAGTGTAAATCTATTGTAAGTTTGTCACGCCCTGACCCTCAAGTCGAGCACGCAACAACCGTCGCATTATCTCGACATACAAGTAGCATCTTCCCATATACAGGGACAACGCAAGGCACTCGTCTTCACCTGTTAAAACCTATTTTTCCTCAAATAACATTTCCCAAGTGAAATAAAAATTTTAAATGCAACATTTTGTCTCAATGCATGAATATACAACAAGTTCGAGAGTTTCAATTTACATTTTACAATTACATATTTACAGTCATCCCATAAAATATGCAATGGTCAATCTATAAACCTCTAATATATATATAAGGTCCAACTTCATCACGGAAGGATGGTTGGTACCACACCCAACACTCGTCATCTCCAAAGGGATGTCAAGTGTGTCGAAGATCTCTCGACACGCCTCCCTGCCAAAACTATATCTGTTATCATGGAAAAGTGAGGCGTGAGTATTATAGGAAAACACTCAATGAGTGAGGGGTTGATATCATGAAATTTATACGTATGATAAACAATGGAGTATCAAAATCAGTATAACAGATACACTTCTAAATTTTACATGAAATTTTCAAATAATGCGTTATGTTCCACGTATACACATCAAATTATTTATATACATTCAAATCACTTTTAAAAATCATAGAGCTAGCCAAAAAATAGTTCCCGGTAAGGGTCAACCACGACCAATGACAGGAGCACCGAGGGTTTTCTCTATCTCGGTGTTGGCCATGGGCCACCCTTAGTGCTAGACCATCTATACTGATGGCCCTCCCCTTTCGGTTGAACTGGGCTAATTCGTAATCTATAAAACCACCTTTGGGTCTAACCCATACGGTACGCATCGTTTGTGGGATATCCAGACACACACGGGGTATCTCGACAAACGTGTCCATAGCTACGACTGTCCCCTTGGGACTATATCATATCTGTCAATTTCCAAAAACTCTCAGTCCAAGTGCCAAATCAGTATCAATCAAATATGCTAAGATGCATAGTCATATTAGAAATCATATTTCAAAATTTCAAAATACGGTACGATATCATTTAACAATTCACATGAATGTATATTAACTCATTTCTTTAGACATTCTACTTATCACGAAACATTTATCAAACCCTTTAACAATATCATTTTTCACATGGATAAATCATGACATTTCTGAAAATGATAAAATACGGTTTGATATTAATAACATGGTATCATAAATCTCACTCACAGTATACGGGAGGGTACGTCACTCCCTAAAATGTACCACAAGGTGTCGAAAATGTGTTCTCCTTGCTCGGTCACCAAGTGTGTCACTATAATAGCAATACATAATATATGTTATAAAAATTGAAGACCACTAGGTTACATTAAATTCTAATAATCTTTCATCTAAGATCAAAACCTAGGGCATCGTAAGTAAGCTCCAATTGTATATATACGCCGTCTCCTTTTCCATCACCAAACCGGCAACTTCATATGCTCATTTATATACATTCCTTACGACTACCCTACAACATTACACATACACATGTTCATACGCATATTCCTCACCACTTGTCCAGAAATTCTGCACATATTAAACGAAACTTTTCAACTTACTCATGCTCCCTTCTCTCCTCCAATTTCTTAGATACACAAGGTTCAATTTTTTTTTTTTTTTTTGCACACAAAATTCTGCACACACACATATAATTCTTCACTCTCTCGGCCTCTAATACATACACACTTTCATCCTTTCACCACAAAATTCTGCACATATATAAATCTCTCTCTCCTCACATTTTCTCTTCTTGGCCAGCATGAAAATAGCCTTACATCAATTATTTTTAGTACAGAAAATTTATGCACGTAATGTGCCTCATTCCTTGGCCTTTAAAGTATCTTTCTTGCACACTAACATCCATTTGTTTCCAACCAACAAACACTCTATTTTGACAAAATAAAAGAGAATTTTTGAAAATTTGTTTTGTTCTGTTCATTTCATTAAGAGAATTACAATATATAGATATCAAGAATAATCAAATCTCTTAATTCTAGGGTCTAATATAGTAAATATATTCAGATCCCTTAGTCCTAAATTTATTATAAGAAAAATTACAACATTAATTATAGTAAAAATATTTACAACAATAATGAAAATATTTAGAGAGCTAATCAAGGGATATACAACTATAAAAAACTAAATAAGGAAAGAAAAATATATTGACATCCACCCTCAAATTGATGTGGGTAAGTCAAACAGCATCGATTTGCTACCAAGAAACTTGTGTCGTTGGCATGTCAAAGCTTTCGTAAAGACATCAGCGATTTGAAGATCAGTAGTAAGATAAGGAAGAGTGATAACACCTCGAGTGAAGGCCTCCCTAATGTAATGATAGTCCACCTCTATGTGCTTTGTGCGTTCATGATATACTGGATTCGTAATTATTTGAATGGTACTAGTATTATCACCATGAAGTGGAATCGGATCAAGTTCGGAAAGAAGACCACGTAACCACACCATTTCAGAACAAGCTGCAAACATGTCTCTATACTCAACCTCCGTAGAAGATTTAGAGACAAAATCCTACTTCTTACACTTCTAAGAAATTAAGGCATCGCCAAAAAAGATGCACCACCCTGTTGTAGACTTCCTAGTATCCGGGCAGCCAACCCAATCTGTATCACTATATGTAGTCAAATGAAGAGTAGATTTTGTAAGAAAAAATAACCCACAAATAGGTGACCCAATTAAGTATCGAATAATACGACAAACTGCAGCAAGATGAAATATCGAGGTGATTGCATAAATTTGCTAACTATATGGACAACATATGAGATATCGGGCCTGTAATTGTTAGGTAGATAAGACTACCAACAAGTTGTCTATATAAAAAAAGGATCAAGCAAAAGCTCACCTTCATCTTTTTGGTATTTCACATTCACCTCCAGTGGCGTATCAACTGCAGTAGCATCCTTTAAACTAGCTAATTCAATGAGATCTTGGATATATTTTTGTTGATTTAAGAACAAACCATGATCTCGAGAGTGAACTTCCAACCCCAAAAAATATGTGAGGTGCCCAAGATCTTTCATTTTAAATGTACTATGCAACATATTTTGAAGTTTTGCGATCAACCGATTGTCATCAATAGTGATGATAATATCATCAATATAGACTAAGAGAAAGACCATACTAGTGGCTGTCTTGTGAAAGAAGAGTGATGAATCATATTGACTTTGTAAGAAAGAGAAGGTAGAAGAGTGCTGCGAGACTTCTCAAACCAGGCCTTAGGTGCCTACTTCAACCCATACAAAGAGCATCTTAGCTTGCAAACTTCATGAGAAGCCGTCATTGACATACTGGGTGGAAGTTTCATGTAAATCTCTTCCTTAAGGTCCCCATTCAAGAAGACATTTTTTACATCCATCTAATATAAATGCCAAGATTTAGAAAAGGCAATATCAAGAATAGTTCTCACTGCGGTCATCTTAGCAACTGGTGCAAATGTTTCTTCATAGTCGAGGCCATATTCTTGTTTATTGCCAAGAGCAACCAGAGCCATCAGACTTGAGTTTCACAATATAGACCCACTTACTACCAATGGGTTTAACATTTGAAGGACAAGAAACAATATCCCATGTATGGTTTTCCTCAAGTCCTTGGAGTTCTGCTTCCATTGCTTGTTGCCAACACTCATGTTCCATAGCCTGTTTATAACAAGTGGGAATGGAAATAGAAGACAAAGTAGTAGACATGGCCATAGGGTTTGAAAACCCATACCTTTCAGGAGGTTTGTGACGTCTAGAGCTTCTTCGAAGAGGAGGTGGATCATTGGAAATGGATAGAACAGAATCAGATGCCGTTGAAAGATGTGGAGGGACCTCAATGAGACCTGTAGGAGGGTTAGATATAGGAATGCGTCGACGATAAACATAACCAGGTTTAAACCTTTGGACTGATATTGGCGACTCAGGAAAATATGGTAAAGCAAATAGAGAAGGGAATTCTGAAGTCTATTATATGCTAAAGAAGGGCTGATTTTTTAAAAAAAATGACAATCCTAGAGACACGAGTTCGACGGGCATGAGGATCATAGCAAACAAATCCTTTTTGGGTTCCAGCATATTCTAAAAAGGGATACTTGACATATTAGGTACTAAGTTTATTTCTCTCATGTGTAGGAAGGTGAACAAAACAAACACATCCAAAAATATGAAGAATGGAATAATTTGGTGCATGCCCAAACAAACGAAAGTAGGAAGAATCATCGTTCAAGTTGGGAGATGATAATCTATTGATCAAATAAACAGTAGTAGACAAAGCTTCACACCAAAAATGAGAAGGAACACAAGACTTAATTAGAAGAGTTTGAACAACATCAAGAAGATGACGATTCTTTCTTTCAGCCACACCGTTTTATTGTGGAGTGAAAGGACAAGAACGTTGTAATATGATCCCATGACTTTGAAGAAAAAATTGAAATTAATTTGACATATATTCACTACCCGAATCAGATTGCAAGATTTTGATTTTGATAGAAATTTGTGTTTCAACTAAAGCAAGAAAGACTTTAAACACAGAGAAAACCTCACTTTTAGACCGAAGAAAATATACCCAAGTGAAGCGAGTGAAATCATCGATAAATGTAACAAAGTATTTGTAATGTTCATGAGAAATTACAGGTGCAATACCCCATACATCAGTATGTTCAAGTTCAAAAGGCTTGGTGGTGTGGATTTTATGTGATAGAAAAGGAATCATTTTGCATTTACCAAGTTTGCAAGATGCACAGTCAACAATGTCATTATGAGAAGAAGTTGAATTTTTATTTCCATGTAAACTAGATTTAAGCAAGAGTCAAAGAACATGAGGATTAGGATGTCCTAAACGTCTATGCCACACCTGATTATCACATTGAATAGCATTACAAGCAACATAATTTGACATCGGAGAGGGAGATAAAAATAAAGGAAAAAGATGTCCTACTTTAGGTCCCTTCGCGATCATCTTGCCGAATACTTGATCCTACACAAGACAACCAGAATTTGAGAATTGAACACTACAATTGTTGTCAACTAATTGACCAACAGATGTAAGATTAGTGGACAGCTTAGGAGACACAAAAACAGTATTTAAAGAGGCTGAAATATCACCAATAGCTGTGATGGGTAGGGAATTACCATCGGTAGTATGAATCTGAAGATTGCCTTTGTATTTTTTAACAATATTTAATGGTAAGGCAGTGTTGGTCATGTGATTGGAAGCACCAAAATCAAAATACCAAAGCTTAGGATTAGAATTTTTGTTACCTGAAAGGCCTAAAGCAGAAAGGGCAGAAACGATTATTTATTGGACCATTTCAAGAGTAATAGAAGACTGACCAGGACTAGGGGCATTTGAGGAACCAACCAAGACATTATAAGTAGTTTCAGATTTCTTTGGAGGTCGAATAGAACAATTTTTGATGATATGCCCCATTTTCTTACAATAATTACAAATTTTTTTAGCACAATTAGTGGCAATATGCCCAAACATTTGCAACTATAGCACTAGACATTAGTCATATCTCTGCCTCCTTTAGATCTCCCTTGAGCAGCGTAGGCAATAGGAAGTATAGTAGAATTTTGAGTTTTCTGCTCCAAGACAGCCTATGTAATTAGTTGTTGTTCTTCCCTAAGAATCTCTCCTACACAAATATCCAATAAAGGAATTGGTTCTCTGTTCATCCGGTTGGATCTAATTGGTTCAAACTCCCCCCTTAACTTCATTAAAAACTGGTCATGCTTGCTAGTTTCATGCACTCGTTGGATAGCAATGAGTCCTTCGGAGGTACACCTACATACACAATATCAGTATACTCAGCCCAAAGATTACCAAAAGAAGAATAAAACTCTTGGATTGACATACTCCCTTGAATGAGTTGACCCAACTCGAGTTCCAATTGAAACCTTCGTGCTGCATTGCTTTGACTGTAAATTTTCTTCAAGTAATCTCATATTTCTCTAGAGGTCTTATAAGGCTTGAGATTGAGAAGTATGGAGGGTTCCACACTTCCATGGATCCAAGACATAATCTGAGCATCCTTCACCTCTCATTTCACATATTTCTCTTTCTCCTTCTCGCTGTTAAGTACAGGATCTGTCCCATCAATATAACCCCATAATTCCTTTCCCTTGACAAAGATCTGAAATTAGAACATCCAAGCAGAATAATTCTTGCCATTAAATCGAACAAGAAAGTGTTCAGATCCTTCCAAAGACATGATCCAACTAAAAACAAGAACTAAAAGACCAGGTCTAAGAAAACAGAATAGAAAAACATGAAAAAAAAACAAAGGAACAAAGCACTAAGATCTTGGAGATAGACAAGGAACCAGACACAAGATGAAATGATCTCAAACTTTTGGCTCTGATACCAAGACAAAATAAAAGAGAATTTCTAAAAAATTATTTTGCTCATTTCATTAAGAGAATTACAATATATAGATATCAAGAATGATCAAATCACTTAATTCTAGGGGTCTAATATAGTAAGTATAATCAGATCCCTTAGTCTTAGGCTTATTACAAGAAAAATTACAGCATGAATTATAGAAAGAATTTTTACAACAATAATGAAAATATTTAGAGAGCTAATCAAGGGATATACAGTTATAACAAAACTAAATAAGGAAAGAAGAACATATTGACATGTTTTTCCCCTGTTTTTCACATTACAAATTTACAAATTTTCATTCAATTTTCTGCACATAAACTTCTCCAAATGAAGGATACACTTTTAGCCCACAATTTCACCTTTCTTCCATCCAAATTTTCAACCAAACACAACAAATTTCTGTACACTTTTCTCACATCATTTTAATAAACAGCATATACATATTCCATTACTTTTTCTTCAAAGTTCTGTACATATGATTCACATTTAGAAATTAAATTTCAGCTCACCACAATATATTTTCTTATCCAAATTCTCGGCCAACACAAGTTTAAATTTTCTGTACATCCTTTCTCATGTTTCATTTGGGTTCCACCTAAACTTTAGGTTATAAAATCATGCTAGAACATCAAATTAAATCATTCCCACAAGGCTTTCAAATTTCCAACAAGTGCAGAATTTTCTTACCTCAATTCTTGATGTTTCAAGACCAAATCAAGGTCAATCTTCAAAGAACTTACTTCCTTCCTAATCCCTAACTCTCGGTCAACAAAATTTCACTAAGTTAGACATCTCCTCTTGGCTCAAAATCAAAGTATGTTGTGTTAAGGTTTTAGGGGAATGAATATACACAAAAATTTCAATGAATGGTTTGAAGAAATCATACGTTCAAGAATTGAGCTCACAGTCACCCTTGGATTTCACTATGCAAAACTCCTCCTTTTGCTCTAATTTTTGGATATATTGTAATTGGACATGAGAGGAATTGATCTATGTAAAAAAATTTGATTGTAGAAAAAAATTTGGATCTCTCACCTTGAAACTCACAGTTTTGAAGGAAGAATAGAGAGAAAATGGAGAGCGTTCTTCTTTGCCTTGGATGTGTCTCACGGTTTTGGGAAGGAGAAAGGCATAAGTATTAGCTTTATTTGGTCGCTCTATCCAATCCTAGCCATCCAACCTTTTCAAGATCAACTCCTAGCCTTTGGATTATTTTGATCATAACAAGTCACTGCCTCTCTCTCTCTCACGGTTTTAGCTCTTCTCTCTCTACAAAACACATTCTTTTCTCACACTACACTCCACTTAGTCATTAATTGCATGTCCCCCAACCACTAAGATCCAAGGGCTCACAATTTTCATCTAATTCCAAGTTAAATCCTCACCCTTGGTTTAATTCTCAGAAACCCAAAATTTCTTCTCTCTCTCTCTCTCTTTCTCTCTCTCTCATTTGGCCACCTCACCCAACTACTCTTCTTTCTATTTTGTTATTCACGGTTTTGGGGGGAGTGCATTGCCAAAATACTTTTAAATTTTTGTTAATTACAAATAAGTCCCTTGACTTATAAAAATTACATTTTGACCCCAAAATTTTTCATAATTTCAAGTTAGACCTAAAACCTCGTATTAGGCCTAATTTAATTTATGTCACATCAAAACGTGATCGTTTAGCTTTTCTGAGATACGTTCGACTCGAATAGAGTTTTACCTTTGATTTTCTAGAAAATTTGCGACTCAACTCTACAACATAGGATCTACTTAAATTTGATATTCTTATACTCTTTAGAGTCATTCTTATTATTATTAGACTATCAATGGTCATTTTAAAAAAAATTTTAATTTCTGACGATTTTGGTCGAAATTTTTTCTAGAGTGGTTTTAGCAAAAAAAAATTCGTAGTGAATTTTTCAACATAGAAATGTGAGAAATAGCATATATAGAATAAAGAGAAGTACAATAGTGAGGATACCGAGATATCGATATTATAAAGTTTATAAATAGTCATATCTGAGAATTAAGATCTCATTGTCTATAACATTTAATCTTCTCCTGTACTTAAAGTTCAAGGATCAAAAAGGTTATTCTTATTCTAATGTTTAGAGAGAGAAACAATTTGTGAGATATTGGATAGTGTGTCGTAAATAAACATTGTAAAGGTTTGACTTGTACCTGAAAGAAGTTTGTTATACTATTTGGGTTACAAATAGTAGAAATCCAGATTGAGTTTAGAAGTGGACGTATACTGAGTTTAGTGGAACCACTATAAAATTATGTGTGTACTCTGTTTTTCTTCATTTTTTAAGTTCTTCATTTCACAATCATTTTTTATAAATCAAAAAACCTTTAAACATCTAAAAATTGTCATGCAAGCTATTCATCCCCCTCTCGATTGTATTTCAGGAGTCACATTTATCAATAATGAAAAGAATTTTTAGATATTTAAAGAACTCATGCAACTTAAAACTATAGTATGCTAGGAATATTTTTCAAATGCATGGTTATTCTGATACTGATTTTGCTGGATACAAATTAAATAGAAAAATTATAAGTGGCACATATCTATTCTTTGAGAATATGTTAGTATCTTGGTTCTCTAAGAAACAAAATAGTATGGCCATATCTACCACTGAAGCTGAATATATTATAGCTAGTTAGTGTTATACTCAATTCCTTTGGATAAAGTATCGGTTAAAGGATTATAGATTAAAGTTAGATTGCATCCCCATAAAATGTAATAACGCTAAGGTAATTAATTTTACTAAAAATCTAGTTTATCATTCTAGGACAAAACATATAAAAGTGAGATATTACTTCATTAGAAACCATGTACTAAAGAATGAAATCATTTTTAAGTATATTGAAATAGAGAAACAGATAGTAGACAGTTTCACAAAACCCCTAAATAAAAATAGCTTTTATACCTTAAAAAGAGAATTAAGGATTATGAACTTTGAGAAATAAATATTGCCTGATTTATTTGATGTGTTTATGTGATGATTTTTGCTTGTCTGTGCATGAATTTGAAAATCTAAAAAAGACAAGTCTAGTTGGTTAAAGTGTGAGTCAATTTATATTCAAACAGATAACATTAATTATGAACTTTAAGATAAACAAGTTGATTTATTTGAGTGCATGAGTCGACTTAACTTCATGATTCAAGGTTCTAGATCTCATTAAGGACTCAATGAGTCAACTTGTAAGAGTCACAAGTTGACTTGGGGTAGTTTAGAGTATAGAACATCCATTCCATAAGTTACCTCACTCAATATATGTAGTTGACTTGCTCTTAAAACTTAAGGTTTGGAACAATTTCTCAGAATCTCAAGTTAACTTGCCCCCTAACTCTACTCGATTTATCATTAGTGCCCAACTCAAACTGTAAATTTGGAATCAATGAGTCAACTTGCACCTAAAACTTAAGGTTTAAAACAATGAATCTTTAGCTTCAACTCATCTATTAAGACTCAATGAATCTACTTATTCTATGTATAAGATGACTTACATTCAATACTGTGAGTTCAAAATATAAGTTTGAACTTAACAAGTTGACATGTCCAGATAATGAGTTGACTTGTAGTAGCTTAAAGCTAAAGAATATTATACACAATACTTGATGAGTTGATTTGTTAAAACCTTCAAGTCAACTTGTGATAGTAGAAATCTTGACACTATAATTAGAAAACCCAGACCCTATTCAACTAAAACACATCCTAAAACTCTAGTCGATCTCTCTCTTTAAGGCGACTTAAAAGGTGAAGGCAACTCACCCAAAATCCTAACCCTAACCTACTGTCATCGGAAATCCATCTCCAAACATGTTGCGGACCAAGAATTCTTCTTCAATCACTCTAACTTTCAATCAAAAGCCAAAAGTGAGTCTTTCAAAGAAAACTTCTCTTCTAAAATTATAGATCACTCTAGACTCATAGATTGAGACTTTTTAGAAAGCATTGATTTTCCTTATGGCGAATATATTAGAAAAACTTGTCTCAATAGCCTCATTCACCCCAATACCACATTATACGATAGGTTAGTCCGATTATTTTACAATAACATAGGAGAACTCAATGGCAAATATGGAAATTTTTTTAAGACGAAGATGATGATAAGAAAGCATGACAAAAAAACTATCTTCAAGAGCTATGTAGGAGGAATGGAGATAGTAGTCACCCCAAAAATCCTATGTAGTATAAATAGTTAAGATTGGATACCCCATGACAAATGTGATGAGTATATGGGCACGGAGCTATTGGGCAGTGCAAGGCTAGTGTTCAAAACCCTAATTTTCAAGTAGTAAACATAAAAGTAGCTTACCTATATTTACATGAGTGATTGCTCCACTTGAATGTGACCCATGTGCTAAGACCTAGGGCAGGGAGTTACTCGAGAGGATTTTTGGAGTATGGCTTGCCTCATGCAAGGCAAGAATCCTTACTTGCACTTTCTTGTTCCTTTCCATATGATAACCATTTCAAAATCCAAAACTAGATATCTTTCATACCCCTCATTGGTTGATGACCTCTTAGCTAGATATTGGATAGATTGCACCGAGGAGATTAGAACATAATTAAATCCTAAGCATAGCATTGGTGCCTTCTCTCTTATTAAGTCAAAATGGTTTGAAGATGATGGTGTATGGAAAAGAAAAGGAGGAAGAGAAGAAAGAGAACAAGATGGAAAGCCTAGCCATAAAGCCACAGAGCTTACTCACCTTAGTTCTAAGCCTGCCTATAAGCCTAGTCATTTTACCCGACTTGAACCTTCTGAGCATACTAATATGTCCAACCATTAACTTTAGCCATTTATCATGGAGTAGCTGATGGAGCACACAACATGTCTTCACAGCCTGTGACTCTAGAGATGATCTAAGGTTTTCTATAGAGGATGTAGGAGCAGATCGAACATGTGGAAGGCAAGGTGGATGTTTTGTTTAGAGTTAGAGATTCCTCTCATTGAGATCCTACATTGATGCATGTATTTTCTTTATTTTTGGACGTGTATTTGAACTTTGGTACCTTTGCTTGTTTCTCTACCTGCTCGAAGACACTTGATTTTATAAGTTTATACACTTGGTTTTATGTCGTTTTATGGAGCTTGTGGATTTGCCTATACACTGAATGCGATTGCTTATGAGTTTATCAATGTGTATGTATTTACTTATGTATTGAACATGAGTTTATGAGTGTTTGAATGTGCTTATGATTGATTGTCTCTCATTTGTTTATTGCTTGTCATTCCTAAACATGCCATTCCTTTATTAATGCTTGCTCGTACCCCATTTGCTGATAACAAAAGGGGGAGAAGATTTATGAAATGAAAATGAAATATAGAGATAGGGGGAGAAGATTTATGAAATGAAATGCAGAGATTAAGGAGGGGGCATAGACTAAGGGGAGCTATGTTAAAATTGACATAGAAATCTTTCATCATTGGGTAATGTTTTGTAATCATAAAAAAAATAGAAGATTATTGGCAAAATGTATTTTGATGATGACCAAAATGTGTTAATCTAGCTTATATCATGAGAAAAATAGGATAGATTAATGAAAGATTCATTTGGAAGAAATTAGAACAAGTTTGAGAATGTTTAAAGGTGAATAACTTAGTTAGAGACATCAACTCATCTATAAACCAAGTCGACTTGCCATGTAAAGATCAACCTTGAACTAAGACAGAATGTTATACAAGTTGACTTGAGTAGGAATCAAGTCGACTCACTAAGTGATATAAGTTTATTGAATTTAAACAGTAGGTTAGTTAAGTTGACTTATTTAAAAAATCAAGTCAACTCAAAAAATATTTTGTAAAGACAGACTAAGTACGAGTCTAAAAATAAGTCAACTTGCCCAAAGTACAAGTCGATCTATCCTATAGAGATATTAAAGAAATCACATAATCAAAGTTCTAACGGTCGAAAATTCAAATATGTAATGGCCAAAACAACATTAGATCATTCTATATTTAGGTCAAGTTGACCTAATATAGTAATAAGTCAACTTGCCTCTTTAACACAAAATTTGTGGAAAGAAAGCTAACTCACAAAACATGGGTTACAAACATGAGCCATGAGTTACGACAGTTGCCAAGACATGAGCCATCACAAGATAGTGACAAGCCAAGACTTAGAGCTCAAGTAAAATCAAGGCCAAGTCAACTTACACATTGCATAAGTTAATTTACACATCCTAGACTTAAAACATTTTAAGTGACCTCAAACTCAAGTCGACCTAGGCGTGATACATAGTTGACCTATACATGTGTGAAAATCTCAAAGGTCATTATGCACAAGTCAATCTGCACATATCATAGATATCATATAATACTCAACTAATCAACTTCAAACAATAGTAAATCAACTTGCATGAGCCAAAATGAAAAATATGCTAAGTCAAGACGTACCAAGTTGGCTTATCACAACAAGAAAACAACATGCACAAACCATATCAACTTGAATGTAATACCAACTTGACCTGTATTAGGCAAGAAGTATAAATGCTTAAGTACCATTAAAGTTCAAGTCGATCTGAAGCACAAAGAAGTCAACCTACACAAGCAACACAGTGAAAATACCTAAATAGAATGAAATCCAAGTCGATTTGAAGAAGAGTACAAGTTGACCTACACAACCCACAATGTGAAACAACTAAGTAGTAACTAGCAAAAGTTGACTTGAAAAGAGCACAAGCCGAGTTACATGAATAGCAAGGCAAAAATATTCAAGCAAAATACAATACAAGTCAACCTGACTTACATATGAGGTTGACTTATGCTAACCTTGGATATTGCAGAATTCAAAACTTAGTCGACTTGAAGTAAGAAAGACCCAACTCAATGTAAGTAATTGCTAGTGATTTAGCAAAGCTACTTTGACATTAAATGAGTTTCAATCGCCCTCAATGGCTAAGTTTCTATATTAAATGAAGTTCAACGACTATCTCTTCTTCAGACTTATAAATACAACATCTTGAGTGAAAATTGAATGACTTTTGTAGCATTAGTGAACATAAGTAAAATCTTCTGTGAATTTTATTTTCCTTGTATTGTACTTTTCCATCTAGGCTTAAATGACTTATCTAAAGTCAAAACTTCATTATACTCTTTGTTTCACCTCCAAATCTTTGTAAAAGATCAAAAGAAAGGGTTCTTTTGATCTGTGCTTAAAAAATATTTGTGTAAAATATGATATAGGTTTGCTAACTCCTGTACAAATCTAGTGCTGAATGTTCAAGTAAAACACTTGTAAGATCTAACTAGCACCTGGGCAAATTAGTTGTATATACTATTTTGGTTAAAAATAGGGGATTAGAAAATTTAGGAGAAATTTGAGAGTGGACGTACATCGGGGAAGGTGAAACCACTCTAAATCCTTTTTCTGGATTCTTTTTGCTCTTCTTTCAATTTTCTTCTAAAAGCCAAAAATTTGAAAAGTGTTAAAACAATCTATTCATCCCCTAAGTTGTCACAATTGGTTGTTGAAAAGTATTTCTAAGTTATTGTCCCATAGAATATATATATCTATCTATATGAAGAAGAAATCATGTTGCAAAGGATATTTTTATTTGTAAAAATGGTAAACTTGGAATGCGTATGAAGAAATTAATTATACCACTTTATCTTTTGAATTTTTCTACCTTGATCACTCGCTCAAGATATTTAGTCTATACCTAGACTTGATGAAAAAATGAGATCATTCTTAGAAACTTGTTGAGAATGATTCTGATTTGGTGTATTGGCTATTAGAAATATAAAACACTCTGGCAAGATTTTGGCAAACAAAAAAACATTACAGTCAATTTGATAATGATCGAATGTCATTGCTTTTTCGACCCGAACCAAAAAATCCCTTGAATATGACATAAGCGGATCGCGTTCTATGTTGATAAGAGATTCCTTTATGATAAATACGAATCAACGCTTGGAGAAGGGAAAGAAGGAGCCCTCGACTCACAATTGATATAGGAGGATCTATTTAATCACAAAGTTTGACCTCCTAAAATTTGGCACCCTTGGAGCTTTCTCTTTGATTGTATCGAAAGGCCCAATGTCATGGCCCACTAATAGGTACAAGTATAAGCTATATCCCATTGGCAGCGCATGAGTTTACTTTGGTTTGGCTATATGATACGTAGACTAGGAAAACTTTATTTAAAGTTTAAACTAATAAATTTATTGAACAGATACAATAGACTACAATAGCTTATGTATGAGGTCACCCAATATATAGGTAAAAAACCTCCAATGTTAGAATATTATCTCATCCGTTGTTCCATGCTATGTTGGACTACAGACAGCTAATGAGGGAGCTGGGGGTGGCGGAAGTGAAGCATGTGTACAGGGAAGCCAACAAGTGTGCGGATCACTTAGTAAGATTAGGCAAATCTAGTCCCAAAGGTATGTCTCTCATGGAGAGCCCACCAAGTTCTATCCTCTCCTTGCTGTGGGAAGACAAGTCTGGTGTAGAGTCAAGAAGACTCGTGACTTGTAGGTTTGTGGACCGTTTCATAGTGTAGTCCCTTGGGCTGTTTTTGTGTGTGTTGTTAGTTCCCTATCTACCAAAAAAAAAAAAAACCAAATACTGTGAACTCAAACCATAATAAGTATTGTGCTTTGCATTCAAATTCAAGTATGTTTTCTGTTTAGGAAGTAACCTTTTTTAACTTTAAAAATTTCAAATATTAACTTTTAAATGTATACTAATAACTTTATTTAACGTGCGCAGTGTCCTACAAATCATACACACTAGTGAGGCTATACTCATAATTTCTCTCATGAAATTATCAAAAATCAATTTTGAGGTTATTAGAAATTATCTTTTTCTTCTTAATCTCCACACGTTTTTTTCCAAACAAAATAAATTTCTTTAATTTTCATACAAATATTAGTAACACAATGTAGCAATTGAAACATCTTCAAAGCAAATAACAATAAATAAAATTTACCAACAGAAAGCTAGTATAATGGGATAGGAATAACGTTATATCTTTTAACCAAAATTCGAATTCGAATATTGGAAATGAAAACAATTATATTGGAAGAGTTTCCCCTTAAAAAGGATATGACAACAGGTCAGGTCGAATTAGTCGGAATTTAAATTTGGATACCGGTTGGTCCATATAAAAAAATAATAAATAACATGTTACAAAAAATGCAAGTTGAATTGAAGTGCAAAGTCTAAGCCTAAGGCCCAAACCTCATTTTGCAATTCCAGGCCCAAAAGGAAGCTACAACAAGTGTCTTTCTCATCAAATATCAAAGATAGAATGTAGGAACCAACAAAAACTAGTGCAGGTGGTAAGGGACCTGTTACTCCTAAACTATGCGGGAGTTCAACTCCCCATGGAAACAAAGAGGAATTTGTTGGGAGACCCCCTCACCTCGGTAGGCCCCACAGCGATCGATTCAGATTAGTCATGACGAAAATCTGGATATTGGATGGTAACCAAGTCATGGTACCAAAAAAAAAAGATAGAATGTAGGAGTCTATTTAACCAAAGTTACACATCCAAATTTGGGAGACCCCCTCACCTCATTGTTTGAAGATATAGTTGGAGTCGTCTTACCCTCTCAAAGTGGTTCTTAGTTTAGGATTTTTTTTCATTTTTAATGGGTTTCGACCATAAAAAATAACATTAATAATCTTGCCAAAAGAAAACAAAAAAAAGGGTTTTCATATTAATATGATATTGTGTATATTTTCTTTAAGAAATTTGTAAATCAAAAGCCATACTATCGACCATGTATGGTGTTCAACAAGTACACTAAATAAATACTTCACATTAACTCAATTAGAACTATCCAACATGATTAGAAAAGTTTGGCTCTACATAAGGTCAAGCTTTTCTTGTTTTCTTTGGCAAGTTCACAACATAATTTGCCTAAGCAAAAGAAACTTTATGATGCTTTTGGTCTTGTTGGTTGAGATAATGACTCAAAACAATTGACACAATCAAATATTCCATTCCATGTCCAACTTACGGGATTTCAGCTTTCCTTGAATATATTCCACCAGCTCTTTACACATTTATGGTTGAGAGAGAGAGAGAGAGGATCATTAACCCAGAGCCGATTTAATCCATATGTGTCTCCTTAACCATTGTTTTTGATCATTTCTCTTGTATCTTTGTAAGAAGGCAAACTAAGTTAACAAGTTTTCTAAAAATAAATATACCCTTTAAATTTAAATTTTATATTTTTATCGGATATATTTAGAAAATTAAATCGTTTATTTTAAGTGAAAAGTATATAATAACTTCACAACAACATTATATAACTCCATGTTTATACAATTTTACTTTTAAATCCATCTTTGCAAAAACAATTTTGTCTTTTCTATGCATTTCATGCAATTTTTTTTTTGTGCTCTTGGACTTAGTCCACCATCCGGTATTCAAAATTTTATTCCGATTCATTCGGACCAACCCGACCGAGATCTCTCTTAGGAGATAGAGGTCTCCTGTAACAACCCAAGCAGCTACTGGATTTTGAAGCCAACGACTACTGGGTTGTGAGCAGTTAGTTCTGAAGTCAGTTAACCAATTGAATTGTAACCAAAGTTGTTGACTTGTTAGATAGTTTGGGATTACTCCAAAGAATGTATAAATACATGTAAAATGATTCACAACAAGATAGATGATGAATGAAAAGAATTCTCCTTTCTCCTATACTCTCTGTTTCTCTCCCTCTGCCTCTGTTCTATCTTCTCTCTCTCTCAACCCTTCTCTCTCTCTCAACCCTTCTCTCTCTCTAGCTACTTCTCTCTCAATCTTTCTCTCTTTCTTCTCCCCCAACTCAATCCTTTCAACCACCATAAAGATCCGTGACAAACATCATATGCCATTGTGAATCTTCATCTCCTTTCCTTTGCATTTTCCATGCTCTGTTTTTACTCCCAACATGCTCTATTTTTGTGTTCCTTTTCACTTTTAAAACCCAACATGTTTTAGTATTGAAGAGGCAGTTAGCATTGTGACAAATTGATATCAAAGTATCGACTCCTTGGCCACGGGCAAAATCAATGGCAGAAGACACTTGCTAAAAACACAATGATGATCAAATCAAGAAACAAAATGCCAAGATACATGAACTCACAAATGAAGTTAAAGAGATCTGCAAGATGGTCAGTGAGCAAAATCAAAGAATGGAAGCATTCATGACCACTCTTAGTGCTTTCCTTAAAACTTATCAAAAGGATAGAAATGAACAAGTTAACTCTGAAAGGGTGTTTAACTCTTCCCCGTTACTTGCACCCATTGAAATACCAATCAAAGGAAGGCAAAAGATGAAAGGAGAATCTCATACGATCAAGAGAAACCATGCTACTCAAGGGTTAATTCCCAACCCGCCCAAGATTGAACTTCCAATCTTTCTTGGAGAAAACCTACGAGCATGGTTAAGGAAATGTCATAAGTTCTTCACTGTGTATCAAATACCGAGCCATCAATGGGTAGACAAGGTGGAAATCTACTTAGAAGGTAAGGCTAAAATTTGGTTCTAAGGTTTGAATTGGATAAAGAAGGACCTAAATTGGGAAGAGTTCTCAAGGGTGCTGTGCCAAAGATTCGAAACCAAAGGATTGCAAGACAAAATAGAAGAATTCAATAAACTACAATAAACTGGTTCTCTAACTGAATATCAGGAAAGATTTGAAGAGCTTTGGTCAATAGTGCTTCTCAAGAATCTAAAACTTACTGAATCTTATTTCATTTCTAACTTCATTAGTGGAATTAGAAATGATATTAAACCATTGTTAAGAATGATGAAACCAACCACACTCTTCGAAGCCAACTACACTCTTCCAAGCCTTTGAAATTGCAGCACTACAGGAACACTCTCTTGAATTAGCAAGGAAAGAAAATGTTAATATCAACAAGCATTGGGATCCTGGGTAGAATTGGATTTTATCATAGCTTAGTTTCCATCCTTGAGGGCATGGATGCTTTGAAGGACGAGAAAATTGTAATAAACTAGCAAGAGTTTTCAAAAGTAACGTCTAGGTATAACTACCATAGATCTGTCCAGCTGAGTGAATAAGCTTCAATTGCAACTGTAATTGACAATTAGTTATATTGTTTAGTTTGTTAGTTTGTTAGGAAATTGGTTAAGGCCATTGTATAAGAAGGAATCCAAGCAAGAGGAATGAAAGACTAGAATGTTCTCTATTTTTTTAAACTCTCCCTCTTCTTTTCTCTCTCTATAACTCTCTCTTTCTCTTCTCTCTCTATCATTCTTCCAATCTATAATCCATTACAATATTTCTTTACCGCCATAAGTGAACACCAATCTTAACATCCAAGTTATTTCTCATGCTCTATTTCTAGTTTGTATGCTCTGTTTTCTTTACCATTGAATAGTCTGAAGTCCAACGTCCCTCTTTCCTTTGGCTTTAAGCAAGATTGTGGCATCTCCCAACATAATTGACTTCATGTCCAAGTTACGAGTTAAACTCGTGATTTTAACTAAGCGGTATAATGAGTTACCTGCTACACCAATTACCCGTTGGTTATGTAATTCATGCATGATACTACTATTGAGCTACTTACGCGTTATCAAGAATTAGGAATTGGGAATTCTGAAACTAATGATTCTGGAGTCGTGGTATTTCTGGTGCTGGAGTATAAGACAACAATTGAATCATAAAGGTAAAAAGATAAGATCATACGACAACAATTAAATTATTGAGATAAAGAATAAGATGGTAAATGAATTATATAAATTTTAATTTATTTATATTTTATGAAAATACGTAAGCAGTTCAATCTTTAAAAATAAAAATTAAATTCAAAAATTTTTACTCCTTTATAATATTTAATATTTTGATTCAAATTCAAAATCAAAATTAAAATTAAAACTATTTAAAATCAGAATCTAGATACTTTCAAATCAAAATCAAAACCGAAAGTATATGACTTTAGAGTGATAACCGAAACTATCCTCGTATTTTTCACTTCATCTAAATCCGGAATGAGCAACCGGTGGCTTTGGAAGTCGAACCTCTTGCCATGTTTATTTCATCCTTAAATAAATAAAATTTCCCCATGCGTGTCTAGCTATAAATATATACGGCAAAACTGTAAGAATTTCACAAACGGCAACAAATGGAGATGGACGAGGAAAAGGAAGTGAGCCGGCGTTGGAAGCGAGAAGCCAATTCTCCATAACTTGCAACTAGACCAGCCTCTCTCTCTCTCTCTCTCTCTCTCTCTCTCTCTCGCTCGCTCGCTCGCTCGCGCTTCTTTCGATTCCTCTCCATCTCTTTTTGAATTCCATTCTCTTTCTTTTGCTCTCCAAGCTCCTTCCTCTCTCTCTCTCTCTCATAAAAATCACATGCTCCATCATTTCCCTCCCAATCCCCACAAAACCCCTTCCATCTCTCTCTTTCCCCCAGCAATTTCAATTTCTAGTTACTGCATTTTGCAATGCTCGAATCTGAGAGGTTGAACTCGTTAGAACCCTTGTTTAATAACCATCTCTTCAAAGATTCCAATTCAATTTACTTCGCCTCCGGTGGATTGTTCCTTGAATCTTCAATTCCTGCTTCCTTCGTCTCTCTGGTTGCGCCCGAGAATTCCGAAACTGCGCTTTCAATTTCATGTTCTTCTCCTTCTTTGTCTAAGAAACTATTTGGTTTTGGAAATTGGCGAGGAGACAGAAGAGGAAGATCGGGAAGAGAGAGAGAAGTGGTTGTTAGTAGTGCGAAATTCTTGTCAGTGAGCTTGCCAATCAAAGGTGGCAGCGGAGGGTTCGAGCATGATTCGAGCGTCTTGTTGGGACAAAATGGAGAAAAGAATTCGGAGAAGGCGACATTGGTGTTTCAAAAAGAGCAAAAGGAACACACGAAGGAGCAGAAAAATTCTGGTGCCTTGAATATGACTAAGCATCTTTGGTCTGGAGCTGTTGCTGCTATGGTTTCAAGGTCTCTCTCTCTCTCTCTCTCTCTCTCTCTCTCCAATTATTCTGGATTTTCATTTTCTATTTAACTCTGCTATGATTAATTATATTGATCAGTGGTAATATGTTGCAATCGTGTGGTTAATGAATGGTATTCCTTGTTTATTTCAAATTCTGTACTTTGGACAGGAATAAGTAGAGGGAGGGAAGTGATTATTCCCTTTACATTGACAATTGGACTTTATGTTAGGGTTTTCCGGCCACAGAGAATTTTCCCAGTTGCACTTAACCATGGCTTGATCTCGTGAAGTGGCAGTGAACAGTTTCAAACTCAGTATTTTTTAGGACCAAAGAAAACAATATGTGAGTCCATGCGAATTAGAATCAACAATTTTGGGTGAGTGGGTCGGGGCAAGGTTTGGGGACTAAATGACAATTTTGCTAGTTGGCTTTTAGAGTTCGTCGTTGAGATCAAACAAAGTAGTGAATTTATCATATTTCTAGTAGGATATTATGTAGTTAGTCGTGGATTCCAAGGGTACTTATTTGAATTGATGTAATAAGATTAAAAAATTAGAACTATTCAGGGAGTTTTAGACTAGGAATATTCTTTTTGAATTACTTATCTACCTATGCTTTGTGGAACTAAATGCTATTGTTGTCTAGAAATATGTTATAGAAAGATGCTTGCGTCATGTGTCTGTATGTCTATTCGTGCATGTGTACTCTTTAGGTGTTAAGACAGATCTCTATGCATCTTGACATCTGTGTGCATACATGTATATCCAAGGCAACACAGTGAAGCTTAAACGAGAGTAGCTAGATTGAAACTAGAGGTCTTGTGGGGGCACCATTATCATGGTTTGTGGTGGCAGGGAAACACGTAGGTGTCTTGAGTTTTTAAAAATTGTTCCAATACATATAGATTTCAAAAGGAATACTTCTAAGTTGCAACCTCAAATAATTTTGGGTTTGGATCAATGGTAAACTGAGATTAATTCAAAAGAGGTAACTTGTGGTTTACAATTCTATCTTGTACTGCAAAACATAAGGAAAAAGTCCACTATGAGATAATAATAGTATGAGGTCAACTGCTCTTTCACCAAATTTCATCTTCTTCCGTTACAAACATATTTTTCTTTCGGAAGAGAAAAAAAATTGCTTGACCTTGTTTGAGAGGAAAACACAACTCTCCATGTCACAAGCATGGTTGATAAGAATTTTATCAATTTAGTTTGCGTACAAAACATGGACACTTCAAATGGGAACTAGTTTCTTGTCCAACACTATATAGAAATGACACTCACTTGATATTCATGAGATGCTGGGAAATTCTATTCATAATTATTTTTCATACATATTTTGCATTCTTTTGTTTTAGATCGTTTGTAAAATCTTTAATTTGTGGGCAATGATTATGGCTTGTTAAAGAAATTTAAAATATTTAAAGCAAACATTATTACTGAGTGTACAGCTTTTTTAAGTTTGTTTATATTGTGTTGTTTTGACGTTAGTGTGCTAGTTGTTTTGCATCATTTTGTAAAATTTTTAATCTTGCAGTGCTTGTATCTTGTTTCAACGATGTCAATCCATATCTTTGTGGCATAGGAAGCTATTTAGGATTGAAAGGAGAGACTATGTTCTCTTAGTTTGTGTCATCGGGATCAATCTAAATTCATCTTTGAAGAGGGAAGGTGCCTTCTTGACATGGTGAAAACAATTGTTATAGATCTCCAGTTATGGTTTGGTGGGCGGTCTCTGAAGTTGTGCTCATGGTGTCATGGCCAGTCAACGCAGGTGAAGAACAGATTCAGTTAGGTTTGAGAGAAAAGAGTTGCAAGAGTTGCAATCCATGTTAATGCAACTAAAGTAGACTTTTGGGGTTTATTGTCCGGTTTATTGATAAGATGTCCCATAGTTTTCAATAGCTGGCAATTACTGAGAGAGAAGATATAGGAAAGAGAGTACATTTCATTGTAATATTGGTCAAACAAGGAGGTTGAAGAAGAGGGGTTTCATGTGTGGTAGAGCTTCAGGATTTTGCACGATAGTCAGCTATTATGGAAAAGAGAGAAGTTCAGTTTCAAATTGCAAGATGGAGCAGGCCTCATATTGGCTTCAAAAAGGAAATTATCTCTCTTTCCACAAAATTAGAGTTTTGGTGGCTGACAGAGGTTGGTTTTTCCCCAAGATGGTTTGGGTTTGATTTCATTCTTTTTGAGTCTTTCTGATGCTTTCCTAGTCAAGTAAGCAACCGAAACATAATTCAAAATCATGATTGCAGATGTATCTGTTTTGGTCACCATAGATTATGCCTAAAAGGATGAGTTGTTGTGGTCTGATGATATAATGATAAATCATTTGAGAGAATTAAAAATGTAGCAACCAATAATGGTGATGGTCACAATTGTTATGTGAAGGCCATGGCCAGACTTTTATTCCTATCCATTGTTGAGATGGAGTCAAACCTTTGTTATATCCTAATTTATTTGAGTGGGTTTGAAGTCTAAATGTTTTCTTTATCGAATAAATCGAGCTTGAGCTGATGCTTGAATCAGTGTAAGAAGCACAAGTAAGCTTGAGCTCAACTTGACCCCGCGGGGGGGGGGGGGGGGGGGGGGCGGGAAGAACATGGCAAGAGAAGATAAAAAGGGAAAATACCTTGTGGACCTTACTGTGTAACTAGGGAACTGCATGTTGTGTCCAAATTCAAATATTAAAGCTTACATTTTTGGATCTTTTTTAGTTTTCCTCCATTGATTATTGCTGTGGGTTATCACTTTGTTGATTAGGGAGAGAGATGGAAAGAGATGTGACCATGAGATTTGGGGAGACTAGTGTCTGCCTTGCCTTGTGCTTGCGAGATGTGGCTGCCAGGAAGAACATGCAGATAGTTTGAGAGCTGTTGTGGCTGACACAAGCAGACAAAAGGGCAGTCGCAGGGATGACTAAAAGGTGTTTCTAATGCTCAATTAATGTTTAATATGAAGAGTGCGTATTCTTGAATGAGCCCGTCCGAGCTTATTTTCAGCTTGTAAACTAGCCAATAAATAAGCTGAAAGTCAAGTCATTCACGAGCCTACAGTACCCGATCTTGTTGATGTTCAAGCTGGGCTAGTTTATTAATTGAGCTTGAGCGTGTTCATTCATGGCTCTGCTCATATGCTGTCCTAATTTCAATTAAGTGGCACTTCGAACGCTAGCATCATAAAGCTTAGAATTGGCCATGGGATGAAAGCTGAAGTCTCTGAGAACTTGAGGATCTGCATTCAGATATGCCATGCATACAAGGTTGTATTTTCTGTTTGATGGGAATGTGCCCAGAATTAGTCATTAGAAAGACAAAAGGATTGAAAACGTGATTTTAATCCAAGTAAAGGTATAGGGGCATGCAAATTTATAGTTCTTGCTCTAGATTGTGTAATATCTTCTTTGAGTCAATGTTGTGAATCTGTGTCAATGTTGGTTTCAAACGAGGTTATGATTCCTTTTGAAATGCTGAACAGGATTGAGTATGTCGTGCCCTCTCACATGTTAGCAAAGGCCTTCACAGGCAAACATGAATGAGGTTTTTAATTGTTCATCTTATTGTAACTTTGACTATTGTATAGTTAGAAAACCCTATTTAATTTTTAACTCAATAAATTCAATAGCTGGTCAACTTTAGTACCATCACTTCAAATTTGAATTACCCTCTAATTCTCATGAATAGTAGACATTAGTTATTCATTTTACTCCTTTCTCTACTGAAGAATGAGTTGAACCCTATTCCATATATACTTGGAAGTGTCGGTTACTCTAGAAATATCAGGAATCAAGAATTATCCATTAGGCTCATTAGAGCCCAGTCCTCCATTAGTTCTTCCACTCATTCTTGCTCGGCCCGTCAAAGTCTAAAAGAATTTTTTAAGAAGACATTGCACTTATACCTTGAAATTGATGGGTTTACTTTGTCGCAGAGTTGACAAGGATAGTGCTATACAAATCAGAACTTTAAGATGATTGTAGAGATCTCTGTTCGTCTTTCTATCCATTTGTCTGCTTTCCCTTTTGATATGATTCCTTGGTTTCTGATTTCCCTGTTTTCTAGATGAATGAATATTAGGAGCACATTCAATTTTTTGTGTTTGCTATAGCTTCTAATTGAGCTTGCACTGATTCATATCTTCCATATATTTGGACTTTACTGTTTCAGAACCTTTGTTGCGCCACTCGAAAGACTAAAGTTGGAGTATATGGTTCGTGGTGAGCAGAAAAATCTATTTGATCTCATCAAGACAATTGCGGCTTCTCAAGGGCTGAAAGGCTTTTGGAAAGGAAACTCTGTCAACATTCTCCGAACTGCTCCTTTTAAGGCAATCAATTTCTATGCTTATGATACATATAGAAATCAACTGCTGAAATTGTCTAAAAATGAGGAGACAACAAATTTTGAGAGGTTTGTTGCTGGTGCTGCAGCTGGAATTACTGCAACCTTGCTTTGCATCCCGATGGACACTGTAAGCATGATTTGCCGATTACTTTTGTTTCATGATTTGTTGCACAATTCTCTCTTCCTCCTAAGGATATGACCGAATGGGGTTTTATTGTTCCCTTCTTTTTGTCATTTGGGAACCCTGTGGACTTGAAACAAATCTCTTCTACTTGTCTACTGATGTAACGTCTTTGGAGGGGGTTGCCCATCTAGCTACAGACTGTTTATAGTTTAAACACACTCTCTAAATTAACTTGTCTATGAACTAGGATCTCTTCCTAGTGTACTAACAACGAGAATGCTCACAATTCACAACTCTCTAGATATTAGCTCTTTCTTATCTCTTCCCATTCGGAAGTAAAGATTTACTAGATGGAAAGATAGAAGTATTTACTGGAAGATAGAGGTCCTGTGAGGAAAGATGATATATCTGGGATAGGTCTTTTATCAGTCCAGGATACATATGTATCACGAACTATGGGTAAGTGGCTCAACTGTTGGACTCCAATGGTAGTCAACAGAAAATTTAATAATAATATCTCGTTTCTTGTTTGTGCCACAAAACAGTGGTGCTTAATCTTCAAACTTCTCATGTGATATCTATTTAAAAGACAAGTCAACTGACAAAATGAATATTAACAGATCTCACAAGACTTGCAAATTGGTGACTGGTATGGTGTGACTAATGTTCTTTAAGGATTCAAAATTGTTTTGAACTCGGCAATCAAAGCTGAGGTTTCTTGTTGATTAAAAGGCACCATGACAGTACTACTTTAAATGTTAAACCAGATCATATACAAAGACACAAAACATTTAGAAGAGCCAAAAAGAGGGGGGAGAAAAAAAAGAAGAAGAAAGCAGAAAGAGAAGCTGCTCTGCTCCCAGACAAGTTCATTTCCAGGCTATCTTCCTTTATCAATAATTGTGTGGCCTCATGAGGATTGAGGTTGGTAGCACCTGGGAATTTGTGAACTTGTGCATTGTCCATTTGATCTGGACAAATCTGCTCTTTGCTAGTGGAGAAAAAGACTCAAAAGTAATCCATAGTTCTGTGTATATATCCCTTCACTATCAATGGAGCTTCCAGCGGAGCAACCACACCATCTGGAACAACCTTGATAGCGTACACCCATTGACCGCCAACAACAGATTTCCCCAGGAAGAAGATGCACAAGTTTCCAAGTACCATTCATTTGTAATGCTTACATCTCTTTCAGTCATCCTACCAATAGCATGCTCTGTAAACATTTTTAAAAAATGCAACATAGTTGCTGCTTCTGCCTTCGACATATAAATTCTGATGACAGTATCTTAAATGTGGATTAGGATATAATTTGGCATTTGCTCTCATGTCCGAAATTTTTCAGATTAGGACGAAGTTGGTAGCACCTGGTGGTGAAGCCCTAGGTGGTGTAATTGGTGCTTTTTGCTACATGATCCAAGCCGAAGGATTCTTTTCTCTTTACAAGGGCCTGGTTCCTTCCATCTTAAGTATGGCACCTTCAGGTGCAGTTTTCTATGGCATTTATGATATTTTAAAATCAGCTCATCTGCATTCACCTGAAGGAAGAAAAAGAATTGAGCACATGAAACAACAAGGCGAGGAGTTGAATGCTTTGGAACAATTAGAGTTGGGTCCAATGAGAACATTATTGTATGGGGCAATTGCTGGTTGTTGTGCAGAAGCTGCCACTTATCCTTTTGAAGTGGTAAGAAGACAGCTGCAGATGCAAGTTCGTGAAACTAAGATGAGTGCATTGGCAACTAGTGTCAGAATAGTTGAGCAAGGAGGTGTGCCTGCTCTCTATGCTGGATTAATTCCCAGCTTATTACAGGTATGTTGACTGGTAAAGCTATAGCAGTATTGTAGCACCTTTTATTTTGTTTAGGAACATAGCAACTTTCTTACTTTTTTGAGCAGGATTCTGAGTGAGGTGGCTTCCTGAAGATAGTCAGGACACAATCCCCTCTTGACTAATCCAAATTATAGTGACTACAACTGTTTTCTTCTTGTAAAGATGAGTAGACCCAACACAGTTAATTTCTAGAAGTCAAGGATCTGATGCTTTCAGGACCTTTCCTAACATCACAAATGATTTAAGTTGTGCATCTATTCAACAGAATTAATGCATTCATCCCTTGTCATATATGAGGTTTGGTTTCTTGATGATGATTCACTGCTTTCTTATCAAAAAAGCTTGATGATTCACCGCAAGACCTTTGTAAGACAGAACATTAGGTTGGATTTTGTCATCTCAGAATGACATTTGAAATAGGGAATAATTTGTAATATGAAATTTGAAATAGATGCATCCCAGTTTGATGACAAAAAGGATTCATAAAAGTCAAGGGGCAGAGTGGAAGTTTTAAATCTCATGTGCACTCTGGAAAGAGGATTATAAACAAGTCAATAATGCAAATAAATCTTTTTGCATCCTTTTCCTTCACTTGAAATCTTCCAGGACATTATACTTAACACTTTTTTACGTACTTAAATCATAGTCTTTCTTTTCTTCTAATGTCCTCAGTGGTAAAACCGTGTGGTTTATCCATATTACCATAGACTTGTCAAGATCTTGCAATGGATTTAGTCTTGCAAATTTCTTATATTTGGTTGTTGATTTTCTTGTCTCCAGGTTTTGCCATCTGCTGCAATTAGTTATTTTGTATATGAGTTCATGAAGATAGTCCTCAAAGTTGAGTGACCAGACATTGCTGGCACAGAGCGGTTGAGACTCCCTTGTAAAATGCCAAGGGCGTAGCACTCACCATGGGTATATGTGGATCAAAGAATAACTGTTTATCTGCTTGCCCTCACTTAAAATTGGTATCCTCAGAATAATTCATTCATACAATCTTTTTTGACGGGTAGGTTATGGATGAATTATATTTCTACATTTCTTCTCAATAAATGTGTAATTTATCAACCCATATTGATGTCACCTTCAGGGCTTTGCTCCATTTTAATGCTTCAATTTGAATTTTATGAATTAGAAATCACTTCCTTGATAGAATTGACCCGTAAGTAAGAGGATAAAGAATTAGGATTGGATGAACTTTGTAAACCTTAATTTGATTTTATTCATGTCGAGATGCTTGTCTAAGATTTTAATATTTCCATTCATGACATGCATTTAGGGTTTATGCCCCTTGTTTAGGGTCTTGGTATGTTACATTCGGAATCAAAGAAAAATTCTTTAAAATAAAAAAAATAAAAAAAAAAAAAAAAAAAAGCAATTGCTCAAAGAGATGCTTCTTTGTAATTTATAGAGGGAGGAATTCTGCTAATAAGATTGCACGTAGGTTTAAACTCCAAATTTGAAATTAATTTAGAATCAGAATCGAATTTTCTATCTATATCTTAACTATTAAATTAAACTTTAAATAAGTTTAGAATCTTATTTTAACTAATTAGTTAGTAAACATTCAAACTTATTCTATGTTAGAGAGGTTAGTCACAGCTTTGGAGGTTGCAAATAAATAAATAAATGAATGCCCAACTCAAAAGAAATTAGGGTTGAAGCCCTTCTATAATGCTATGTAAATTTTGCCCCCAAAAAACTTCTCTGTCGCAGAAAGAGCTCTTCCATAACTTTCAAAATGTTATAACTAGTCTCTTGAAGACCAACTCTTATTTTCTTTCTTTATTTTCTAATATCTACCCATATTATTATCTCTAGTATAAATAAGCATACAATCAGTAGGTTAATGAACAAACAAAGTATTAGGATGTTCTCGAGGGGACAACCTAGTGGTACAAATCGTCATCCTCAAGTTGGTGATCTCAGTTTCAAATCGTTGTACAACACACAAAAAAAACAAAGTATTAGGGTCGTGGGTTAATGAATCAATAGAGTATTAGGGTAGAAGTAGTGACTTAAAACATATTTATTTTGTTCTCTGAAATATTATTCAAAATTTTAACCTTGATTAATTTTACTAAATAATTAGGAATGCACCCTAAGTACATCGAAGTATAAAAACCCAGGTTTCAAAGACATCCACATGTGTTCAAAATTAAGGACATAACTACATATAAAAGTAGAGTGTACATTTCTATTCGAGCACCTCTTAGTAAAGGAGGGAAAATAATGTGTGGAAGCAAGATTTAAACCGTTATAAAATAAATGACACCCAGGATGGTGCTCTTTAGGTTGTCATCCATATGTTTGATAACACAGAAGGAATGAGAGGTAAAATTTTCAAAACTATTAACTTAACTAAATTTTTCAGAAAATCGGGTAAAGTCTCCCTTATAAATATAGGTTAAATCCAGCCACACATAAATTCAGCTACACAAGGCAATGCAAAACAACTTAAAACCTGTAGCACTTTAAACAAATATAACATAGGAACTATATTCTCTACATCAGAGTTAAACAACAACATAAAAGTGGCAAAGCCTGCAATGCTAAAACTAATAATGTGTATCCCATTCAAACGTTAGTTCTGTTTTAAAAGTATAATCATTAGCAAGGTGTCTAGCCAAACACATATCATATCCGACCACAAAATCATAAACTTATCACATATACATTAGAATACCAACGATGCTTAGTCAAACAAATTTAGAAATTAATATAAGATCCTTAAACCCATAGTCCACCATAGCTTCCCGAATTTCCTTACTTGGCTCCCTATGTATCAGAAATATTGAGATTTGGGTCAACCAAACCATTGGCTATTAAGTGTTCCCAAGGGGAATGGGAAAGTGGAAACATACACAACACACACATTACATAAAGAAAATATTATGCATGGAATAAGATACGAATGACCATGCAGAGAAAACCTATTAACTATTTAAATTTAGCCGAAAAGTTTAACTCATGAGCAGTGACTTTCTCTATCAGAGAGAAAACATGACTCATATGGTGGCCGGGGGTCTTCTAATCAAATTTAGCCGCTAAAATCAATCCCAGGAGGTACTCTACCATGTATCCCCTCATGGAGAGGTTTTACTTTAAGTTGCTTAAGATTTAAAGAATTTTATTATTAAAAGGTGGTGAATTTTTATCATTTCCTTAGTCTTCGTTCCATACCTGCATGCTAGTACTCATGTATTGCATAAGCGCACTATAATTAAGCCAACACAAATCATCAGTTAAACCAACATATATCACTATTTAAACTAACGTATTTATGCAGGTATAAATCATTGTTTATGCTATTCTATTAAGCTTGGGTATATCACCACTTAAAATAATATATTAGGATAGCGTATATTAGTGTCTAAGTTAACCTATTTAGCTAATATATCTTATTGTTTAAGTTAAAATGTTAAGCTAATATACTCGTGTCCTTACTTAGACTAATCTAGTGTTGGGGATGGCAATATCCAACCCAATCTGACCGATATCCAACAATTATGAGTCGACGGAGCGGATATTTTAATTGAATAATTGGGTCGATTTGGATACGGATTTAATTAATGAAAATTTTGACCCAATTACTCAATTTAATATTTTATTATTAAAAAGTATTTATATTGAATAGTTAAAATTAGAATTTTCACTTAAAAATTGAAATCCTTTAACTAAAACAGAGTAAAGACATGACACCAATGTAGCCTCAGCCTCAGACTCAGCCTCCCTCCTCCCCACCCTTCGCCTTCATCCCTTCACTTTGCCACCCACACCATCAACAACGATAGATGGTAATCAATAGATCGTCGTGATCGACCCACCCATATATACAACTACACTGAAACAAAGAGAGAAATAAATAAGAGTAGACACAAAGTAGGGTCAAAGAGGTATTAGAGTCAAAAACTAGAGACACCTAAACTTCGACTTTAGGAGATATTTCAATCTCGGTTCCTTCCTTGGCAAGTGACTTTTTCTCACACTCATAGATCTCTCTCTCATTCCTCTCTCTATCTCTCTCTCTGTGCTTGTCAACTGAATCTAAGGTAATCCCAAAATCACTTTCTGATGTTCTTTCTTGTTAGATATGTCCCCCAAATTGTTTAGATTTAGGTTTTTTTTTAAAATAAATTTTTGTTATTGTTATTTTTGTTTAGATTTGCATTGCTCAAGTGCTTCTACTACTCATTCTTATTTTAGGGTTTTCTTTCTTGTTGTCTCCTCTTCTTCATTCCGGAGTTTTTATTCATGTATTATATATTTTTTGGATTTTCATTAATTATTTACATGTTTTTAAACTAAATTTAGGTAAATATGACATATCACCATGATTCTTTGTTTTTTTCTTGATGGATAAAATCAATTTTCTAATTGAATTCGATTTGTGATAGAGTCAACCACTTTGTCACCATGTTGATTTAAGCTTCTCAACTCCCACGGATGGCACTTCTATTACGACCCCAACTACTACTAGTGGTACTTTTAATACAACCCCAACTATTGCTGAGGTTTCAAACTCTAATTATAAGGGTAAGTATCGAACTTCAATTGTTTGGAATCATTTTGTAAAAGAACAAATTAATAAGGAATGGAAGGCAGTGTGTAATCATTGCAAAAGAAAAATGGGAGTAGACTCAAAAAAAAAAGGACAAGTCATTTAAAGGCACATTTGGAAAGTTGCTCAAAAAGACAAAAATACTATATAAGAAAAAAAATTTTAGTGATGAATAAAAGAAAAGAAATTGCTAGCACTGCCAATATAAGCAATTATATTTTTCATCGAGTCATGTCAAGGAGAGAGTTTGTCAAAATAATTGTGATGCAGCAATATCCATTGTCCATGTTTGATTATCTATGTTTTAGAAAGTTCATTAATAGTTTATAACATATGTTTAGTATTTCTATTCGTTATACAATTAAGATAGATATCATGGATTCTTTCAAGGAGAAATAGAAGATGACAAAAAATGAACTTTTTCAAAATAGTAATAGGATTATAGTTACTGCAAATATGTAAACAACGGATTACCAGAAATACAGACACATGTCAATTACCATCCATTACATTGATCCATCATGGAATTTGTGAAGCAAACTATTAAGATATTGAAATAAAACTTTTTAAATATTTTTAACTATAAATCTAATTGTATTTATTAACCTTCTTATGATTTTGATTTTGTAGGTATTGTTATGTTCCACATCCCCATGATGGAGATGTAATATGACAACAATTAATGAACAAATTTCTGGATTGGCATATTGATCAAAAATTGTCAATGGTAACAATGGATAACTGTACATCTAGTGATTCTATTATAGAGTTGTTGATCCAAAAAATCCATAGTGGAATGCTTATGCAAAATGGTATGTTTTTCATGTGCGATGTTGTGCACATATATTGAATTTGATTGTGCAAGATGGATTGTCTATTATTGGTGAGGGTATCTCTCAATTAGGGATAATGTTCAATTTTGGCCGACAATACTAAAATGATGGCAAAAGTTTGAGAAAATTGATACTTTTGAAAATGTGTCTATTACTAAAAAATTATGTCTTGATGTTAAAACACGTTTAAATTCAGTCTATTTGATACCTGCTTTGTTATATAAAGATGTTTTTGTTTGTTTGACATAATGTGAGCCAAGACATAAAAGTTTGCCAAGTGATGAAAAAAATGAGATAGATAAGGTGGTTTGTGAGAAATTAAAAAAATTTTACACTGTGACTCAGTTATTTTCTTATACTAATTATGTAACTACAAATATTTGTGTCCCAAAAATTTATGATAAGTTGTCATTAATGCAGTGGACTAGCAAGGTTGAGAATAACGAGAATATTATTAGAATGGCAAAGCCAATATTGCAAAATTTTGACAAATATTAGGGTAAAATATAGGGTATTTTGGTTGTGGCTACTATGTTGGATCCAAGATACAAGAATGTGATATTGAAACATTATTTTCAGAGAACTTATGGAGATAAGGCAAAGGAAGAGACTAAAAAAATTGTACATGTATCTCATGAGTTGTTTGTTGATTATGAAAATGTATATATGGTGAATCATGAATTTTATTCATCTGGTATTGTAAGTATCATGAATTTTATTCATTTAATATTGTAAGTACAGTAACTCTCATAGGTGAATTAGAAGATTTTGATGTATTTGCTCAAAAGGAAATGCAAATTGATTTAATGGCAAAGGCAAAATCAAAACTGGATGGTTTTTTTATTTTTAAAAAAAATGAGTTATCCAAAAAAAATTATTTAATACATTACAGTGGTGGAAACAAAATGGTGGCAAGTATCCTATCAAGCAAAAAATGGCAAAAGATATTTATGTCATACCTATTACCACAATGGCTTCTGAATCTGCATTCAATACAAGTGGTCGGCTCATATCTTCTCATCAAAATAGACTCCATTATACAACTGTGGAAGTTTTGCACTACACTTAAGATTGGATATGGACTCAATATCAAAGTATGCACCTAAAACCAAATAAATTCTCTATTAATTCACATTTAGTTTATCATGTTTTAATATTTATTTAGATTTTTCTTTTTTTAGAAAAAGAGTCAAAAGTTCAACTTGAAATTATAACAACATTGTCAAGATTTATTGAGGATCAAGAAGAGGATGGTGATGATGCCTATAAAATGGCCAAAGAATTTTCTATTGCAAATTTGGAAATGTAGAATTGTATTTTTTTTTTTTTTGCAGTAATTAGAGACTTGCTCATGCGTGAAGACTAGTGGTGTGTTTTGAGTCTACAACCTCCATGCAAATCAATTAATGTAACATGAGTCGAGTTGTCCTAGTGTCCTATGAGCCACTCTTCATTTCGGACATGTTGTATCAGCATAACATCATTCTTGTGTCGACACACGCTTATGCTCACTTAGTCTAAGTCCTATGACATATTGTGTCGATACAGAATGTTTTGTGTGTCAACATAGTCTTGTACGCCTTAGGGCCTATGCCCTTTGTCATGGCTTGTGCCAGGGCTCATGTCGTGGTTCGTGTCATGACATGTGTCATGGTATGTGCCGTGATTCACATTGTGATATGTTGCGGTTATGATTTGTGCCATGGCCTGTGTCGTGGCATGTGTCATAACCTATGTCATGGCCTATGTTATGGCTTGTGTCGTGGTTCGTGCTTCACTCATACATTTTCTAAATTTTTGTAGTGTGAGTCAAATTGAGGTTACATGTAAGTCATCTTGGCTTAATGCATAACTTAGATTTTAAGATTTTAAGCCTGGCCTATGTCATGACACGTGCTATGGATCATGACATGTCCTAATACCTTGTACCCTATAGTCTAACATGTGATTGCTCTGTAGCCTAGCATATGTGTCGACTTGTTCTTCACAAAAATTTCTTAGTGTAGAATTTGTTATTCGACTTATGATCTATAGTAGGCTGACTTGACCTATATACAGTGTATTCTATTTTTCATTTTAACCATTAGTATTTTAAAATGTTAATATTTTGAATTTCAAATCTACAGCTTTATAGAATGAATGAGTTGATTGGTACTTTTGGGATGAGTCGACTTGAGTAGCTTACTGTCTAAGGTGAGTCGACTAATATTCCTACATGATTGGACTAGCTTAACATTATATCTAAATTAGAGGTTTTTCCAAACTTAGTAAGTCGACTTCTAAGTGTTCTTGAGAGTGAGGAGTCCTTTAGATCTCAATTTCATATATGTGTCTTAGATTATTCCTAACTCATCCTGATATCTTTCAAACTATTTTTTCATTAGTATATCCTTTTGTACTCATCATGTACTTACTTTTGTCCATTATTTGCTCATAATCAAAACTCATCTTGCCAATAGAGAGAGGATGATCGCAAGAACAAATCATTTGAAACGAGGTCTTTAGCTAGTGGGAGGACAAAAGGAAAGGCAGTTGATGGCTAGGAGGCAAATCACTGTCGATCACTAGCAAGACTCAAGTGAACAATGAGAGAAGGATGAAAAGACAATCAAAGATGAAAAGAGGGATAGATCTAGTCATCGTCGGACGGTAATCTAGATGGCCAGAGAAGGTCTTGACAATGTGGCTACTGGAGAGGCAATACGAAGGGAGAGAGGAAGCAAAGGTTACTATTCTCTAACACTAATGTCTCCTCTCTTCCTCACTTCAAATCCTAACCCTCACACTTTTCCTTTTTAAAATATAATAAACTAATAGGCCTATTTTAAACCCTAAGGGCAAACCATAGATATATTAACCCTCAAGTCTAATTTAACCTAGTATATAAAACAGATAACATACAAACACATATATAATTTAATTTAGACTTTTGATAATATGCTTGTAATATGAAAGAAAAATATTTTTTAAAAAAATCCGTGAAAAAGGGTTTCTAGAATTTTCTAGACATAGATCCTCATATTTATAGTACATTTAAAGAAACCATTTTACGTATATTATCGGTGTTAGCCACTAACACTGATTGATATTAAGCTTGAACCACTGTTTGATGATCTACGTAAACCATCCCTAATCTATAGGGGACTCAAAGGCTATAGTTTATGCATGATGAAGTATCTAATTAATTAGATTGATATCTATTGTATGTTCCTTCAACTTGGTTACATAAGTCATACATTTTGTGTTACACATACAAATTCATAATATAATTATATGAGATCGTATTATGTAGCTCAATTAAAAGAAATGCATCGTATCTATATAAAAGGTACAGCCTTTTGGATAATATATATAGAAATTGCCATAAAACACTTGCGATAAAGACAATGGTAACTGTCATGCTCAATCTCTTTTTATGCACTTACTTGTTATACTATCTTCTACTAGGTCACCAAAAATCAAACATTAACTGATTCTCTTAACATTATGAAAATCACTCTTAAACCCATGCACACAAGTTGTTTATGGTTGTGTGTGACTGTACCTATCTCTTGTCCCCTAACTCTTTTCATGTTTTTCATGGTCGCTCTCATCTATGTTGTTAGAAAAATTCAGATCCTAAGTCCTCCTCTAACCCCACGAACATTCCTCTTGAACACACATGCACATACTTGTAGTGTGCATCATTGCTCATGTAAGTTGTTTGTGCTTGTGAGCAAACATACCTATCTCACATACCCTTACTCTTTTTATACTTTTCATGTTTTCTCTTATCTACTTTGTCACAAAAATTAAGGTCATATCTCCTCCAACCCTATGAACAATACTTTTAAACACACAAGCAGACACATGCAAGGTGCGATTCTCCATATGTGAGTTGATTGTTGTTGCATGCAACATACCTATCTCCCATACTCATGTGCATTTCATGCTGCCTCTCATCTACTTTGTCACAAAAATTCAAATCCTAAATCCTCCTTTAACCCTATGAAAATCCCTTTTGAACACTCCACATACGCAACACAAGTTGTTTGTGCTTGTGTACAACCATACTTATCTGTCGTGCCCTAACTCTTTTCATGCTCACTCTTATCTACTTTATCACAAAAATTTATATTCTAATTTCTCTTCTAATCCCATGAGCATCCCTCTTGAACTCATGTGTACACCTTAGGCAATGTGCATGATTACAAGTACAAATTGTTTGTGCTTGTGCATGGGCATGCAGGTTTGTCACGCATTCTTTCATGCGCCTACACCCTTCACTTACACCATGATACAAAATTTCACAACCAAACTTCATCTCTAGCATCTCCAACCCTTTATGGAATCAAACCTAACACAAAAATCAAACGTGATCATACTTATGGTATGGGCATACAACATCTATGAAAAAAAATAATATATATATATATATATATATATATACATACACATAGCAAACAATAGTTACCTCTATTTTGGTTCAAATCAATCTCTCTCTAGAGTTGTGTATAAATCATGAATTCCATAAATTTTAAAAATAAAATAAAACAATTATGATAAATGTGTCAAAGTAACATTTTGAATATGGAAACACTTGGTTTTCTTTAAATCTATGAAATTTTTTAAAATCTAAAAGTATTAAACGAGTTGTTTCAAAAATCTAGGAACAGGATGATGAGAAATCATGATAGAAAGTAAAGAAGATGATGAAAATTCTTGAAATCACCACGAATGTGTTTAATGTTTTGGAGAGGGTAAAATTTTTTGTTGTTTAAATTATGGTTGTGCACTTTATTTCTTACACCATTGGCCAAAATGATTTTTCTAAAGTTTTATGTAATCTTGGTACTGGTGTGAAATCATAGTTTATTTCATTTTCTCTAAATTAGGATTTAAGGAATGTCAACTTACAAATATTTTTTAACAATTAGCTAATAAAAATGTAAAATATTCAAAAGATATTGTTGAGAATATACTTGTTCAAGTTGATAAATTGATTTTTCCTGTTGATTTTGTCGTCTTGAATATAGATGACGATGAAAATACTTCTTTAATTATATGTTGATCTTTTCTTACCATTGCATGACCTCTAATAGATATTTATACTAAGAAGTTAATTTTGCGAATTAATAATGAAAAAATTGAGTTCAATATTTTTCAATGTAAGAGAAATTTGGATAAACAAAATATTTTTAGAGTGGATTGCATTGATAAGATTACTAAACATGATTATAAACTTAATTTTTTTATTCTGGTGATCTTATTAAAAATTGCATGGTTAATTCATTACATATAAATCATGACTTTCTAAACAATAAATATGTTAATGCATGTATTGTTTTATGCATGAATTTAATTAAATTTCAACCAAAAAGAAACCTTGATGCAGGGAAAAAAATGATGTTGCGATTAAATTAGCTAGAGGAATGGCAGAATAAGACATATGAGGAGATGCGAATTTATAAGGAAATGACAAAAGATGGCGCAATATAATGAATGAATATAGTGTCATAATATATGAGTTAAAAAGAAGTTGCTAAAGAGGAAGTTGTAAGTTTGCTTTATTATGGGAGTTTTATATTCTCTTTTATTTATTTTATTATCTTTATTTTACTTATATATTGTGGACAATGATTGGTTTAAGTATGAGAGAGCATTCATTCTGATTTTTTAGAAAATTTTTTCTTAACTTTTTAGGATTTTTTTGAAAAAACAAAACTTAAAAATTTTGAAAAAAAAATGAGTTTTTGCTGAATTTTTTTCATACCAACAAAATTTTTTTTGAGTTTTCTAGTTCTTGTATGTTACTTGATTTGAATTTGGTTGTATAAAAAATGATTAGTATTAGTGGTTATTTGATAAATGATTAACTATTCATTTTGTAATTATTGATTTAAAAGATAGACATACAAGATTTGACGCACAAAATTTACCAAAATGAGGAATTGAGTTTTAAAGAACAATTTATTATACTATTGTTTTTCTTGTTAAGCATATATCACGCGTGATTTGGTTATTCTAGAACTTGTTTTGTTATGCATATCAGAATCACATATTTTATTTTCATAAACCAAAATGATTAAGACATTTACCTTTCCACAATTTTAGCTTTCAAAAATTATATCCCTAATATTTTATATTCCCTAGTTAACCCATTTGAATTTAGACCTTTACTTTCAAAATGACCTGTATGATTTACCCTATAACATATTTTTTTCTAACTTCATATTTTGAATCTGAATTCACTAATACACTTATAGTTGATAGTATAGTATTATGTTTTTAGGCATTACCATGTTGAGCTAAAAAAGTGAAAAAAGACTAGCCAAATTTGGGGTAAAAAAGAGATGGTGGTGGTTGAAAAAAAATGAAAAAAAAAAAAAAACAGAGAGAAGAGAAAAAAAAAATTGAGAAAAATATTTTTTTTTTCATTCTTGAGATTGTTCATTAGAAGTTCCATTACATTTTCTTTGTTTTGGAGTAGTGATATGTTATTATATATTCATAGTTGAATTACTATACATATTAGAAATTCGAAATTGTGAAAATTAGCATTTTCTTTACTTTTGTACAAAGAGTATCATATTTTGATACTTGAATATTTTTAATGAATTATTTTAATTCAATATTTTTTCTTATTTATCCTACCATTAAATTTAACGCTGTTATAAACAAATAAAAAAACCTTTTGATTGGTGCATAGATGTTATATATTTAAATGATGGAGATTTGATATATTAGCAATATTATAGTAAAGTTATCTTATTGTACTGATTTGAGTGATATACATATCCCTTCCATAAAATTGAGTGCGTTGAATAGTTGTGTATTATTTTTCTTTATTCTATTGAGTGAATTCATAGCGAGGATGATTGAATTTTGCATTGTTCTTGATTTCAAAAAGACTATTAGGGATGTAATAGTTGTTCTAATATTAAATGCTATGAAATATTAGTTGTCTTGATTACAATTCCAACTTGAACTTATCATACGCATAGTTAAAATTTCTGAAAAGTTGAATTGGTTTTAGAAGAAAATTTTTTTGTTATATGTCTTGCTTAAGGATAAACAAATATTTAATTGTGAGGGTATTTGATAGTAATAATTTTATACATTTAAATTATATTATTTTAATCTATATTTATTAATTTTAGAACTGTTTTAGACTTTATTTTGTAATTTTATACTGATTGAATTCGTGGATATTTATTTAGGAAATATTTGGCTTATTTTCTAAATTTTGGATTGGATGAGCGGCAGTCAATGTTTTGGGCTTATCTCTCTACTCCAATGTCCGATTGGATTGATTATTACTGCGTTGTAAAGAAGATTTTGAGGTCTATAAATCTTGTGAGGAGTCCAGTGGCTGATTCAAGTAGGAGGATATTCAAAAATTGGGCCAAAATTACTACAGTGCTGAAAGTCAATTTCGTGCTAAAAAAAGAAAACTACTAAGTGCATAAGCGCACATTAATGAGGAATTTTTGGAATTCAGTGTCTAATAATTTCAGGAGTTTTCAAATTCAAGTAAGAGAAAATTTTTAAAATTTTGGGAAAACAAGAGATCATTTTCGCACAACAATAGTAAGTTTCTAAATCAAAGACAAACAAGTTTCCAAAAATTCATGACTACTATTTCTTTTAGGATTTTAGTCCTATAAATATAACTCCTCCTGGGGCATTGGAGAGCATTCCTCTCCCAGACTTTCTCCACATAAATTTTAAGGTTTTATTTTCTTTTTTTTACTATGTTTAGTTAATTTCTTTTATTTTTAGAACTTGATGGATTTTGTTCTTTAATTAATTGTATGGTCTGAATATTTCTTTCCCTTAAGATTTACTGGTATGATTATTATTTGATAAAATTTTATTATTGACCGTAATGTTTCAAATGCTTTAAAATCATGCGGTTTGATGATTTGAGATTAAATGCATATATAACCAATATAATTACATGAGATTAGTTCAATACAATAAAATCTCCATGAGATTATAAGATCGACAAAAAATTAATTCATTGTGTGAGATTTTTAAGGAAAACTATAGATTATAGATTTTTCACAGAATAGTATAATTAGATTTAATCAAAATTGCTTGAACATTGAGTTTTGATTATTTGAATTAAGATTTCATTGCGTGACCATTGGATGATTCTAATCTTGGAGTAATTTGTCATCATTAACAATAATTTTTTAACTAGTAAAATTAAGAGATTTGAAAAGATTCGGTCAGATGAAAAATTAAAAACAGATAAAGTCGACGTCCTACGTTATCCATTGATTGAAGTATTGTATATTTTCATAATTTTTAATATTTTCGTAATTGTAATTTGTTTATCCAATTTAGATATGACCGTTTATAATTGATAACACAAAATATTCTCATGAAAACAACATTTACTCACACTACACATAACACTTGATTAGAATATATTTGCATGAAATCGTAATATCAAAATCGTATTCCAACATGTCATAAAATATTAAATATGCTATATAATGCTAATGTGTTTATATAAGTGCACATGTTAATGTTAGTTTTGATTTCAGTTCTTATACGTTGGGAACGAGTACAATATATTAGTTTACTTTGAATCAATCTATCAATTAAATATCATTATCTAAATAGTGTGACTCTATCCAACAATATTTAAATATTAGTTGTTCTTTGACTTCTCTCAGAGAACGGAAGATACACCATTTTTTATAAGGTTACTCAAATAAATTAATATCAAGCTTCAAGGTGAGTTGGTTAGCTAATATTGATTTTTCAAAAGTAATCTATAGATAGGAACTTCAATGTCGGGGGACCGCTCCTAGTAATATTTGTAGTTAAACTCAATTTAAATTTATTTACTAAATCTAAAGAAGTTCTCCATTGGTCATTAATTATTTATTGGCATGAACCAAAATGGAAGTTGTGAGATCTTTTAAAATATAAAACCTTTAACCCCAAAAAAAAAAGAAAAATGTAGAAATTATCATATTGTCTAAATATCAAAATAGGTCAAAAACAAAATTTCTAAACCATGAAAAATATCTCGGGGTCCGTTATGCGAAACTTGTTTAACCTAAAACCCCACGGAGGTCGGTACCATGGCCGGGGCATGGTGACCACTTACACATTAGACAAGAAGCACGGAGCCCACGACAACCAGCAAGCCACTGTAGCCACCCAGGGACTTATGGTTTTCCTCCATGAAACCCTATTTAAAAAAAAAAAAAAAACAATGAACATCTCATGTCCTTTTTATACCATTATTTTTATTTCAATAAATAAACAAGAAATCTTAAAGACATATGATTAACCTTAATTATATATACATATGTATATACACATATATATGTGTGTATATATATATATACCATATATAAAAGAAAAATAGGCTAATCTATTAGAAAAGATCTAAAATCAAAAAAAATGTTTCATCAAATAATCAAATGATCTAATACAATTTATTTGTTGAATAGATTTTTCAAAATTTTAATATATCTAATATGTTCAAAATACATTTTTTTCAATCGAATCAATAAAAAAGATAGATAATATTAATAAGAAAGCATATATTTAATTAAAACAACAAAGAAAAAAGATAAAAAAATAAATATAAATTACTCTTTTTTATAGGTGATGGTATATGATCTAACAGTCTACTATCACAAAACTCGCAAACTATCAAGTCCACTAGGTCATAATCACAAGGCCATGAACACATTCTCGGTTGAGTGCTCTCTTGGTTAAACGCTCTCACTTATGACTCTCGAACTTCTCGACTAGACCCTCTCGGGAAGCCGCTTCTTCACCTCTCAGTCTTACCCTCTCAGTTATTACCAAGAAATCTTTCGGCGGGCAATACTCTACAAATCGAGATCATGATAACCTAAAATCCCAATCTCCCCTAATCTCAAAAGTAATCTCCCAATATTGAAAGAAATATCTATAATTACTCCCGATTAGATAGAAAATCTTCGTGATAATTTAAATTTCCCTTAATCAGCAGAATTCTAAATCTCTCAAAAATCTTTGACTACAATTTTTATAATTTTGAAAGATTCTCAAATATTTTTTTATAAGGAAACTAGGGTTTCCACACCGCTAGACACATATGTAACTTGTCATACATACATACTAGATATACTAAGCACAGACAGCCAGTCAAGTACGTTCAATAACTCTACATTTATCACACAGAGATAATATATAACTATTCTATACTTTTATTAAGATTTTTTTTTATTCTTTCATCACTGCTCTTTCTTACTTGAGCGTCGAAACTCCCCCATCGGAACACCATCCGACGGTATTTGCACCTTTCAACATCCACGAAGGCCTAAAAGACTCTGAACATCGATTCCTCACTCAGTTCAACAGAGTAGTTATTTGTGGAACAAAACCCATCTCCAACAATAGGTGTTGTCTCTTTTGGTTTCCCTAACAAAATCTCAACTGTTTCCATTGTTTTACAACTTTTTGTTATATAAACGATGTGAAAATCTTGCGTACACTCTGCATCTATATCTTCCCTTCTATCCCTAACTTACACTCTAAGTATGATCAATTTGTGTGGGTAGATTGAACAAGGATATGAAGATTTGTTTGATTGAATTGAACGAAAATCTTAGAAAATAATGCTAGAATAAAGTTACGGACACCCAAAAAAAAAAGCTTTCCAAAAAAAAAAATCGATGAGCCAGAGAGGGACATGCCTCCTCCAATAGAGGGAGAACTTCTCTTAATAAAATTGCAACTAAGATTAAACTTTAAGTTTAAATTAATTTATAATTAAGATCAAATTTTTTCTTTATTTTAATTAACTAGATTAAACTCAAGAAGTGTAAATTATTACGGGATTAGGATCAACACTTTATTCTTATCTAACTAAATTAAACTCTAGAAGTTTGAATCCATTTAGAATTAGGATCAAATCATTATCCTTATCTTACCTAACTAGTTTGTTAACATTCAAACTTATCATATATTAAAAGGTTAAAAGAGTGTTTTGGGGGCTACAAAAAAAAGAAAAAAAAAGGTCATTTTATATGAGAATTTAAAGTTAAGACCCTTCTATAATGCTGTTTAAAATTTTTGAATTTACAATTCTGCCCCAAAATATTTTTGACTTTGAAAGACTCCTCTGCATAACTTTCAAAAAGTTACAATTGGGTACTTGTGCGACCAACTCTTATTTTCTTTCTTCATTTTCTTAACTCTTACCTATGTTATTATCCCCAGTATAGAATAGGCTTACAATCAATATATTAACGAATCAACATAGTAATAGACTGGAGATAGAGATAGTAACTTAAAATGTATTTATTTTGACTTCCGAAATATTATTTGATATATTAATCCCCAATTAATTTTAATAAATAATTAGAGCTGCTTTCCAAAATAAATATTGTATTTATTTACAAAACTTGACAAATATAAATTTATCATCTTGTCCTCGACTTATACATATTTATTCAAGTTGTCCCTTTATGTAACACCCCTAATTGAAAAAACAAAAAGAAAAAAAAAAGCAAAAAAAAAACCACACACACACACAAGTATGAAATCACCTTCATTATTCATTTCATTAGGCTTTTCATCCAGAAAGGCGTAATCCAAGAATGTTTAAATTGTCTTTCATTGACCGATTAAACTTAACAAGCTTCAAAACATCCGATATGATACAAAATTCATTTCAATATAGAGTAAATAGAATCTTTGTTTCATAAGCATGTCCTAATTAGCAAAAACCATATACCCAACCATACATAACTCTTGATTTATAATAAGTCTTACTCATTGTACATTAAAATATATAAACTCTTGTGCCAAAAATTCATTGATATATACTCAAAATTAAGAGTACATGAACTACATATAGCACAAGTAGTAAAGTGTTCATTCAATACTAACCACATGCACCAATTGATGGAGATCATACCTTCATTTCAATAATTTAGGTAAACCATCACAGATTCATGAAAGACTCTTAAACTGTAACCAATACATGATGAAGTATCTAGATGTATCAATCATCTATAAACTTTATTTTATAATAAGGTAATCATGAATGAAATTGTGTTCTCCTAGTAGCAATCATTGCAAACACTGTATAGTAGATCGTATACACACACAAATGCATAATATGATAATTTAATAATGTGTCACCTAACTCAATTAAAAGAAATCAATAACATCTATATATGAAAATATTAAAAACTAGGGTCTTTTGGGCATATACATATAAAAATTGTCATAAAAATAGCACGAGTTCCAACAGAATATAGCCAACATCCAACAACTCCTTTAATTTCCTTCTCCATTCTTCCAATTTTATATGGAGTATTTAATATAGTTTTTGCACATGAGGCCTTGCAGCCAGCTATACTGCAATCTTGTGACCAAAGGCATGCCGTGGAGGCAAGATCTTAGGCAATTCTGAAGCCATCACATTTACAAACTCATTTAGAATCTCAGCCACCGCATCAGGGACTTCCACTCTTGGTTCTGATTTTGTCTCGATCATCACTGCTAAGCAAGTTAACTCCCTCCTTTTCATCCCTTGTTTAACTTGCAATAAGGCAACGACAAGGGTTAAACAATCTGATATCTTGGGTGGATCTACAATAAACACAAAGCTAGACATCTTATTGTCAATGACAAACAAACCTTTTAAATGGGGTGCTGGAATTGCTTTGGCTTGCAACAAAAACTCAAGCCTAAGAATAATTTCAAAATCATCTAGTTACATTTACTAAACAACCACGATACCCATTTCTGCATCTTTAACCAACATTTGCGCTGGCTTGGCTTCAGAATTTACTACTTTAAACTGATTAAGGCCTTAGATTGTTTAGAGGTTAAGTTTTTGCACTTCCCGATATGCAATGAAATTGTGTTCTCCTAGTAGCAATCATTGCAAACACCATCTATCTATTCAGAATTGTTTCCACATATATCAAAGGCCGGTTGCTCCGGCCCATATCGCTTTCACCAGCTATAAAAATTGAACATGAGCCGGCATATCACTGCCCGAATCATTTGCCTTTTCTTAAACAACCAATGCAAGCAATTGTTCTCATTTGGGACAATCCTTTTACTTATGTGGCCCATTGTAAATAAAACGTCCTCCTTTCGGTCTGTCTTTTACCTAACCTTCAAGTTTGCCATCAGTTGCCGAAGGGAGTTTTTAAATAACTTTGTCTCCTTAATTCTACATGTGCCTATGGTTATAGTCTGGATATAAAATTAGAGAGTTTTATCTTCCTCTGGCATATTCTAAATATCCAACAAAACCAATAAGAACTCCTTCACAAAATCCGATATAGTACCTGTATATTTCAATTTTTTTCGAATTTCCCTTGCCCCCGGGCAGTATTGCAAGGGAGGAATTAACCTTTCAATTCCATTTTCAATATCTTCCACAATATAAATTGAGGCCTGCCAGCGTTAAGTCATCCTACGCTCAAGTTTGCCACTATAATCTTGCATCGCCTGAAAAGACATTGTGGTGACCGTCACCCATTGTTCCTCTTGCACACGGGTAGCCTTAAAAGTATTATTCCATGTCCTAGGGGAAGTTCTTCAAATCTTTTCTAACTTGGCTTTAATGTATTATGGTCAAAAGTTACATTGGAGTGTTTGAAATCAATGAGACTATCCCACTACAACAATCATCGTAGAGAGATCTTTAACAGTTTGTCTCCTTAATTTTGCCCGTAACCATGGCTGTGGTCTGGGTATAAATTTAAAGAGACATTCTAAATATCCAATAAAACCGATGGGAATTTCTATGAATAATCCCTCATACTACTGATGTGTTTCAATTTCTTCAAATTTTTCTTTGCTATTGAGGCAGTCTTGCAAGTGAAGAATTGATTTTTCAATTCCTTTCTCAACATTTCCTACAATGTAATCTGAGGCTTATGATAAACATTCAACTCATCCTACACTCGCATGAAAGGTACATGGTGGTGACCATTCCACGTACTACTCCTTGTCCCAAAGGAAGTTCACGGATTCTTTTGTTGATCGGTTGCCGATGAAGGCTTCGGGCTCAGGGATCTTCATTTTGGGATGGGTTGCCATGGTTCTCATGATCCTTTCTAGAACCTTCTGCTTCAGAATGACAATATCTTCCTCCACTTTGTTCACTTTTCAAGGCATCATTGAGTGAACAATTTGCAATAGCATTTGCCTTTGTGCTTGGTTCCCTTGTGCATGTCATGAGATACTTCATAGGGCATGCCATCCAACCGACCAAACAAAGAATATAGGGATTGGAATCCGGAGCCCTCAAGGCTTCTTCCATTCCTATCAACCGCTCATGAATATTACTTAAATTTTAAGTCATAAATCAAGTCTATGGCTTTGTCTCTTAAAGAAAACTAAATTTAATTTTTCTCTCACGAGAACTTGACACATTAATTTTCTTCAAAAATGATTATTTAAACTTTCACGGAAACTAGACACATTCTAAATATATTTGATTTAATTTCTCTCGCCGGAAAAAAAAAATTAATTTTTCTCTCTAAATACAATAATTTAGTTTATTATTTCACTCCGGTTAATGGTTTTGTGCGTATCAAATATTAAAAATGCTTCATCTCTTTATTTTTTTGGAATCTTCTTACCTTTTATATATATATATATATATATCACCGGTATCTAAATTTTCTCTAACTAAACCGATTCGAATACTGTAAAATCTATTTTAAAGATTGACTCTCTCAAATCCTTTTTTACCATAACCAAACTCGAGTACTATGAGATCCAAACCCTTTTTCATCATTCTTGCCTTTATTATAACCTAGTAGAATGTTACGTGCCTTTACGTAGAAAAAAGAGAGTTAAAGGTTACCGGAGTAATTTTAACCCCAACTTAACTGCGCTAACCACTTCAGCCTTCACGCCCAAAAGAATTAAGGGGGGTGGGCACCTGCACACGGTCTAAAAAATCCCTACGTTTAGATTCAGAAGCCAACCAATGGAACCAGATGAAGCCCCAAGCACCAAGATGATGGCCAAAATGAACAAGTCAAAAGGCTGATAGATAAAATACCCAAAAAAAAATTCCAAATTCAATCTCAGCATTTGGAAAGAAGCAAAAACCTACATCTGAAACTTTTTTTTTTCAAATGATTAAACAATTTAATAGTATTAGAATTGAACCATGAAAAACCTGATGAATTGAAGAATTATACAGATGAAGTGAGCACCAAGGTTGATGATTCTAGATAAAGAACTAGCAGAACCCCAGCAGGGATCCAAAGCAGTCCAGCACGTAACACCTGTACTTCTGTACATTAGATGCTAAGTTTTTCATCTACCATCATTCCAGCAGTTTTGCAGAGAGTACTGAAAAATACCATTTTCAGAATGATCTTTTCCCCAACTCGGCTACTTTCTTCATATCTGTCCTACTTAGTCTCTAACATAGCAAGATCAGTTTCACACTTGTTATTGCCGCCATCCACCATATTGTTGGTTCCTGTTACTGCCCAATGGATTGGGAACTCTATTAGCACCTGAACCACCATATGGACCACCTTGAGAGTAATTTGATGGGCCACCATAACCACTAGGAGGACCTCTAGGAGGAATTGGCGGGTGCACACTTCCTCCATATGGTGGCCCTCCCCCTTGTGGTGGATATGGCCCACTAGTATATGCACCAACTTGACCTCCGTGATTTGGATTGTGTCCTCCAACAGGGTTTCCACCTGGAGGGAACCTGTTTGTCCCTCCAGAAGGACCATGAGGCTTTCCATAGTGGTGCGTGGATGGGCCAGCAGGCACTGGAGGCTGAAAATTGTTGACAGGATGGCTCGGTCCATGCCAATGTGGGGGAGCTTGTCCTGGTACTTGGATGGGAGGCAAGCGGGCATGCTGTTGTGGATGCGGCATTTTGTTTCTCTTGGCTATTTCTTCATTCTGCCGCTGCTGCTGCCTCTTTTTCTTTGTCTGAAACTCATGTGAAGATTCATATTTGGGCAGGCTGTGTCATCAGAGGAATTGCAAACGGTAGGATAAGAATAATATAACTCATGTTTGATAGTAATGAGATAACAAGAAACAAACCTTTTGGGTTCACTTGGTAATGGGTCAGTCCAGAAATATTCAGCATCAAGTGCATCTTTGGCAGATATTCTCTGCAGAGACTCATTTCAATTAGAGTTGAAAAGAGAATTCGGAAGAAACAAATTACATAAAGTTTGTATAGAAAAGTCAAAAGATCTCTGCGAATGGGTAAACAAGATGGTTGGATACCAAGACTAAGAACATCCAAAAGATATATGAAATAGTTATCCTACATTAAGATACAGTTTCCTAATCTCTAATGGTATTTTAAACATGACAGTTGACAAACTTGATGTTCTCTTTTAATCGTGTGGAGGGGGGTGATAAACCAAAAGAATCAATACTGCTTGAATATATTTTACATAGATTACTGTGGCCCAATCCTCATTCTACACAGATTTAACCCAATGGATTATTAGTAATTGAATCATGTTCACCACAACCCGTCAATAATCATGAAGCCATTCAGATAGGAAAAAAGTAGGTTATTTCCTTTTAGTTTTCATGTAACAAAATAGAAGTCAAAATATTCTGAGGTGTAACTGAATGTACATCCATGTTTGCATCAAGATGAGATCCACACTTTTGGGAACTCACGAGGTTGTATATACCTACCAGAAAAGATTGTAATTCAAGCTAGTCTACTTATTATAAAATAGATTGAAAATTGTGCATACCAAACAAATGGCATTCACACATAAAAAAGACCCACATAAAAACTGAAACAGCATGATGAAGTTGCTAGATACCAATTACAAGGGTATGCTGATGGATGCAAAATACCTTTTCTGGATTAAGAGTCAGCATCCTCTCCAGCAATTCCAAAGCATTGCGATCAAAACTGTAGTATAAAAGACAAATTTTGACAATCATTTTCACTTTACAACAGAGAGAAACTAGAAAAAGAAAAGGTAGACACATTAACAAATCGTTAGTCTACTTACTGTCTAAAAGCCTCCCTGACACGCCTCTTCATTGGCCTATTTGGCTTGAAATTATTATACCACTGCATAGAGGAAACAGTGGGCCAATTCGTCTCATCTGGGGAGCCACAAAGCTCAAAAATCTTATTCAACTGATCAGGCTGGAACAAACATGGAAATATACCGTGTGCCTACATATCAATAGAAATAGACATCTTGTAAAGAACTTGGAATGCATGTTCAGATAGCTTCAATAATTTTGATATAAATTATTGAATGTGTAATATGTTCCATCAATTAAATTGTTCGCCGCAAGGATTGGCACTTGAGCAATAGTAGCAATAACCAGTACTTGTTCAATTCATGAGTTCAATCTCAAGTTTCCAAAATGATGCTGGTTAATCTCACCCCATTCACATATGCAGATAACAAATCAATTTAAGGAATACTCTACATCCATTATCAATAAATGAGTTTTAATAGAACATAAGCCCCAATGTTACAAGGCTCGAGGTAGGACATTAGTCCGATTTCTTTTTGCTTATATTTTTTAATATTTTTTAGTTTTTGGGTTAAAATTAAGAATGAAGACAACAAAAGCAAGTCAGACCAATAGGCACATCAAATCATATAATACCACAAGAAATTCCCAAGACGTATCATGCATTTCACAATGTCTACATGAGGTTCAAGAATGATTCTGTATCAGAATCAGCAACTGTATCTTGTCCAAGGGTACTGGAACAAAACCCAGGATGAGGTTAGGTGCAGCCAGGTTAAGCTAGGTCAGAATAATGTCTAAACTTTATAAAGTTGACCAGCAAAATGTCAAAAAATCAAACACCCCCCCAACACTTGGTGACAAGGGAGCCATGCCTTATCATATTTATGCTCAAAAAAGAAAATAGAATTCATGTGCAAGAAATTCCTCAACTTACAGAATCAAAATTGTAATTTTTTAACTAATACCACCAGGATGTTAAGCATCAGTTAGTTGCCCCAAAATACATACATAAGGAACACAAATATGTTGCAGCTGCTGCTCCCTCTTCCTTTTTTAGCCATTAGTCAAAGGGCATGCAGATGATAAACTCGTAATTTAAGACGAAATGGATTATGATGGGTTAATTGCCTTTACTTGGGTGTATTTGGATGGAAAGGAATGCCAAATCTTCGGTTTCCAATTTTCTAGTACTTCTTTCTCCAGGGACATGATTGTTTTCAATGCGTCTCTTTGGACTTCTGATATGGGTCCTAATATAGGATCTAGCCAATAAATACCCTATAGAGAATTCATCTCTTCCCTTACTCGAGTTTTTCCCTTTCTTAGACCCTATTTTTGACAACGGAAACTTGTTCCCTGATAAGCCTCTCACCACACTTTTTTAGGAGAAAATAAACTTGTCTCTTTTTTTATCATACCCACTTTAAATAGAGAAAACTAGAGATTACAATAAAATAGAAGTTTTACTAAAAATAAATTCCAATAATCATTCCTAATATAAAAACTACCATTTTAAAAAACCTTCCAATAATAAGATAACTACTAATTAAAAAAATTATCATAAACTAAAATAAGAAAGTTACTATTTTTTTCTAAAATCATTCCTTCTTATTAATTCCTAAATATTTTTCTATAATATTTGTTTCCAATAAATGCATTATGCATATCATTACTCCTCCCCTTGACAAAAAGCTTGTCCTCAAGCTTGATCCCTTGGCTCTCCCTCATCCTCCTCTTCGGACTCCACCAATTCCACCCAAAACAGCTTCCTGCATCTATGCCCCCAGGAAAATGCTTCATCACAATCGAAACAAAGCCACTTTTTCCTTCTTTCCTCGTCTCAGCTTTGGTAAGCTTAATAAAGAAGGGTGTGGTGGTACTCCCGGTACTTGTTATTGCTCCAGCAATTCCCTTCTCTGCAGCAGTCCTGCCAGGAGTTATTTTTGGGCTGTTACACACAAGCATTGTCCTGCGATTCTCTCCTGGCTGCTTCTTTGTTTTCTTTCATATGTGCGAGCTAAATTCATAGCATCCCCCAAGCTCTGAGGTTGCCGTAATTCCACCTCCAACTGCAGCCCTCCAAGAGTCAAGCTGTGAATAGGTCGACTTGTTGCTCCACGGAGAGTTCTGAAGTGCGAGCCAGCAAGGACTGAAACTCCCTTTGATACTCCTCCACTGTCCCTACCTGGTTTAAATTGGCCAACTTGCCAAGAGGATTGAGGCTCAAGGGGGGCCGAATCTCAAGTGGCACTCTTCAGTAAATGTCTCCCGGTCCATTACCCCTCCTTCTTGCTTAACCTTGAAAAACCATAGCTGAGCTTTCCCTTTAAGGGGGAATGCTGCCAGCCCCACCTTTTCCCTTGCGAGTGTTCCTTGATTTTTAAAAAACTGTTCACATCGATGAATCCAAATCAAGGGATCCTCAGTCCCATCATATGATGGGAATTCCAGTTTAGAGTACCTGTGAATGGCAGTCCCTCCTTCATGACAGACGCTTCGCTGCCCCCTGTGGTCTGTAAGGGTATGGCTGTTGCTCCCCCCATCTGGACCTTGCTGAGCCCCTGCAGTTTTTGCAGAAGTCCTTCCATCTGCGTACTCAGCACTGTCTGCTGTTACTGGAGTTCCTCCTTCCTGGCCAGTTGTCGCTCCTTTTGCTGCTCGAATTCCCTCATAAATCTCTCATTTTGCTACTCCATTCATTGCTCGAATTCCTTATGAATCTCTCCATCCGACTAAACCATTCTGCAGAGTTTTCCATCAGGGTTGGCTCTGATACCAAATTGGTATGAGCCCCAATATAGGATCTAGTCGATGGATACTCTGCAGGGAATTCCTCTCTTCTCTTACTCAAGTTTTTCCCTCTCTTAGACCCTATTTTTGACAACTGGAAACTTGTTCCCTAGCAAGCCTCTCACCACACTTCTTTAGAAGAAATTAGACTTATCTCTTTATTGATCATACCTCCTTTAAATAGAAAAAACTAGAGATTACAATAAATAGAAGTTTTACTAAAAACAAATCACAATAATCATACCCAATATGAAAGCTACCATTTTAAAAAAATCTTCCAACAATAAAATAACTACAAATTAAAAAGACTATTATAAACTAAAATAAGAAAATTACTATTTTTTTCTAGAATCATTCTTTTTTATTAATTCGTAAATATTTTTCTAGAATATTTTTTTCCGATAAATGCATTATGCATGTCAACTTCATGCTTCTAGCTCTGGATCTTTTAGCTTTTTCCTTATTTGATTTTTTTTTTTTTCGACCTCTGTAAAGAGGATTTTTTATTCTCTTTTTGTAATATTCTGCTTAGCTTAATGCTATAATATTTTTGTTTCTGAGAAAAGTGGAGAACCAAAGATTCAATTTATTGCATGGTCAGCAAGTGAATGAGGTTTTTCTGTTTTGTTTTGTTGGGCAGCCATGTGACATCAAAAAAAGCCAAGAATAATTACTTATGTAAGGGTAAAGGCAGAGTGAGCGTATATGTACACAACCTTCCCCCTGCATTTTTTGCAAGGAGACTGTTTCCACACCTCAAACCCATGACTTCAAGGTCACCAAAGGAGCAAGTCCATCATTGCGCCAAGACTCACCCACAGTGGAATAAAATTCATAACAAATATGAATTTTCAAAGCAAGTTTTCGAAAGGAGAAAAAAATGCATGAGGAGTATATTCACTGCATCTGCACAAACATACAAAAATCACAAAATCGTCTAAAAAGCCAGCAAAGAGAATGAAGAACCACACATCATTGACGAAATAGCAATGAAGTTCTAAGTATTTAATGGAAACATCTCAGCTTAGAAAATAGATTGTTCACTTCCCCTCCCCTATTCCTGAATTAGATCATATTTGAGAGATATCATGGATTACAAAACATGTACATGTATCCATATATAGATACATAATTTTTACAAAACTGAATTATCTAAATTAAAAATACATACTAAACCTATGTTACATACAAAAATAAACAAAGGAAAATTAGGGATTCGATAATTTATAAATTGTACCATGATGTTTCAAAAGCAATTGACAAAATCGATTATATCATTTTTATTTTAAGATAATTTTTAAAAAATTTAAAAATCTAATGTCATTTGGAATGATGAGTTGGGATGGTAGTTTTTTACCATCAGTACTCTTAGAAAACTAGTTAATGAAGAATACATTTTGACAAAATGCATCATCAAATTCTTTGATAATAAATCATTTTTTTTAAATGTTTGATGTATAATGGCAATCGTGGAATGAAATAAAGACAACCTTAGTTGTCATCAAGTTTCATCTCTCTCAATTATTTGAATAAAACCATAGAACAATGGCTCAACTTTATCATCCCTATCCAGCTAAGTAATCTTCCATTCTTCAAACTAAGTAGCATTCTGACTCCATCTAGATTTTGGTATAACTATGATAGGAGCCCTGGTTCAAGATATAGTCAATGGATAATTTGCAGGAATTCCTCTCTTTCTTGCTAGAGTTTTCCCTCTCTTAGACCCTAGGTTTGACGGTTGGGAACTTATTTCCTAACAAGTTTCCTAACATACTTTTTTTATGAGAATTTGATTTACTTCTTTATTGATCATACTCTGTTTAAATAGAGAAAACTAGAGTTTATAATAAAATAGAATTTTTACTAAAAATAAATACCTAAATCATTTCTAATATGAAAGATTCCAAAAACTAGGGTAACCACAAATTTAAAAAAGATTGCAATCAACTAAAATAAGAAAATAGTATTTTTCCAAAATATTTCCTTTTTACTAGTTTCTAAATATCCTTCTAAAAGATCTTTTTTCTATAAAATGTACTTTCTAAAATAATTCTTTCCAATGATATCTAAGTGTATATCAAACTATTTGTGAATTTTCAACTAAACAAGGGTAAAAGGAGATAGGGATGCAAATGCATTGATTGTACAGAAAAATAAGATGCATTTCCTTTTTCCACTATATAATTAAAGAAAAGAGTAAGTATACGTTGTAAGAAAACAGGCAAAGAACTAAAACTCAAAGGTCTCCAACAAAGTAAGAAAGGGACACTAAGTACAACCAAGTAGGATATAAAACCAACCCCATGTTGTAATTTCAAGAATATACATAATCATTGTGTTGCCCTCCCAACAAGCTTCTGCAAACAGCGCATTTCAAAAGAAAAAAAAATGAAATTTTGACAAACACATCTTGAGACAGTGATCCAACCTCATTTTTTCCAGGTAAAATTGGTTTCCCATACAATAGCTCAGCAAAAATACAACCAACAGACCACATGTCAACAGCTGGACCATACTTTGTTGCTCCAAGAAGCAACTCAGGGGGTCTGCAAATAGAATATCAAAGCGTTTAAAAAAGCAAGGACATTATCAAAACAATGGTCTTCCTTTCATGTAAGTTCAGGATTAGCAACTTGATACACATGATGCAAATTAGAACAGTGACATTTTACCTATACCACAGGGTAATAACACGATTCGTAAGACTTCCATGGTCACCAGAGAATAACCTCGCAAGCCCAAAATCTGCAAGCTTCAGATTTCCCTCATTATCTATCAGAAGATTAGAGCCTGCAAAAACGTGATGAACAGTGACTTTGTCAGATGCAATGTGCCAACAAGGAAGATGAAGCTGAACATGAAAAGTACATACCTTTGATATCCCGATGAAGCACAGCATTAACATGACAATAGTGAAGGCCCGTCAATAACTGCTTCATATAACACTGGAAAATAAAACAACCAAGCAATCAAAAGTTTGTGAAGACCAGGATATGAGCATTCAGTCATTAGCCATCTGGATACACAACCTTGATTTGAGGGATTGTGAATCTGAGTCCTGGACGATCTGAGAGACCCATCAAATCGTGGTCCATATACTCAAAGACCATATAGATGCTACCTTTGTACTTGTTACCACTCACTGCACCACAAAACTTCAGTCATTCAGAACCAATAAGCCAACATGAATTTACACCCTCTTGTATAAATATCACAGGCTACTTCTATTGCTGCTAACACATTCAAATTTGCCATACATGCTATCCTTGCAATTTAAAAAGAAATAACTATGTACAATGTTAGATGCATTATACTTTAAATTAACCATATAAATCCTCCTGATATATCAGCTAAAATAAGAAACTAATGGTCAAAACTAAATGGATTGACCCAATAAATTCCCATAAATATAAAGGAAACAATTTCAGCATATGTCATCCCTGGTCAAAATCTTTATTCTTTTTCTCATTAACTTCATTTATGCATTTCAAATATTTTTCTAGGCGAGAGAGTGCAGAAAAGTCACATGAAGGTTGGTGAATCTCTCAACCCTAAGCTAGTCATTGAGAGAAAGGGGCAGTGCATCTTGCAAATGATTACATAATTAGGGATATGATCCTTAGTCTATAAAGTAACAGTTTTTTTCACCAAAGGACTAAGAGAAATTTTTTAAACCCTTTCAAAAGAAGAGCTTACTTGAAAGGAAACCATATATGCAAAAATTATAGATCAAACAATTACCAAAAAAGAGGAAATTAATTTAATATCAAGATATACAGCCTTTGCCACCAGAAATTATTGGGATGAAGACATCATACCTTCCTAAGTTTGGCAGAAGGTCATAATCTACACTAACTAAACAACAATAATCAACTTTGGATGAAAAAAATATGAAGTTTCTTAGTTTTTTGTATATAAATTAGGCATGAAAATAGTACATCAGAAAGTAAGAATTTATAAATATTAGTAGCAAAAGAAACTAAATGAGATTAACAAAAGCAACATTATTCAGCATTCAAGAAACGTGATGAACAATAACTATGGTTTCACTTCATAATTATTGCCCAGCAAAATCATGGAATGAAATCACAATTACAGTATTTTTCAAGTTTCTGGTCATTCAAATAATCAAGTCCTTATGTCCTAATATTAGCGCACAAAGCCTTTTAGGCAGAACATTAAAATGAATATTTCCGCTATCATTTATAAGGAGAAGAAAAGAGAAAAAAAATACAAAATATTGCTACTTGCATTTATAGGGTGGGGAAGGCACAAAGGTAGTGAGGAAACAATCCCTCCAACAGCTTTTTGGTCTAGGTTTCTGCATTTTTGATAAATTCTGATCGACTAGGTACAGGAACACCAACCACACCCTCCCCCCCCCCAAAAAAAAAAAACAGAGGTCTTTCGGTATGTGCCTTGGAGCTACGGAAAGGTTGCTCCATTATGACTTGGAGATCACAAATTAAAATCAAACAAACAACTTTTTTGGCACAGGGGCTAGGTTGCACCAAATTAATCCTACCAGACCCAACTGAGAATCATACGGGCGCAGGCTGCCCTTAAATTAGGGAGTGCTTTGATTATCCACTTTATATTCATTGTTTTTTCTTTTCCCCTTTCCAGCATGTGTTCTTTTCAACTCAAGCATCACATTTCTAAATATGTAATTGCCACACAGCTAGAAGCCTGTCATATGTCACAGACTAAATTAATAGGCTTGTGAATAAACTTGAATGCACCTGGCTTTCCATATTCATCTTTTTCAGGACCTGGAGAAGTAACAATCTCCTTCAACTTGATAACATTTGGATGGTGCAGCTTATTCAGAATTTTAATTTCCCTGATGGCAGTTATAGGGAACTGCAGAAACACAGATTACCTGTCAGACAGATTAATTGTTATATGACAAATTAAACAGTGCACATAACCTAAGGTGCATGGCTATTGTTTGCCTATGCACGCATGCGCATGCATGCGGTGCATGGGGGTGGGGGGGAGAGAGAGAGAGAGAGATGTAATGAACAAGATTACCCCTTCTCTTTCATTGTCCATTCATATCTTTTTCAAAGCTACAATTTCTCCCGTTTCTATTTCTCTTGCCATGTATACTTGACTGCCAAAAAGGACACAAACATCATAAATACCTTCTTAAGGCAATTGTAGTTAGCCAATTCCCACAAAACACTCAAAATGATAAATTCATCTGGAACAATTTAGAAAATGCCACAAAGCTTTTCTATAGTAACCCCTAACTGAAAAATGACTCATCAGTAGTGCTCACACTTGCTACGACAGCATGCATATTAGTTCAGTTCCAAGCATCAGATCCATGTTTCCAGTCACAGACCTTGAAGCATAAGGGTGTAATATCTTCTTAGCATCTATACTAGTGTCCTATTCAGGCATTGCTATTCTGGGTTGCAGCACAAAATTCCTCTTATACACCCAAATTGTTGACATTCTCCCAAGACCCAAATTATTTAATTCACCCAATAATGCTAGTGTACGATCTAGAGTTCTTCTAACAATGTTCCTTCTGACTCATAACTTGGACAACTAGATAGCAATCCTAAAAGTTTAAACGAGCAGCATCTATTAATAATCTCCATCAAAGCCTGCTTATTAAGTACAAATTTTTTTTCCCTTATTTAAATGTGTCCTAGAACTTAAGAGGAATACTCCACTTCAGATGACAGTAATAACCATCGCTCAAATCCCATGTGCTTCCTAGGCATTGCATTTTTCAGTGGTAAAACCACCTGAAATACACCCACACATTGCTCATACTATGGATAAAAAACCCAGACCTTTGTTAGTGCATCTTTTGACACTAATGCTAGATGCCCTTTTTTTTTACATTGGTTGACTTAAGGTCTGCCAATCATGCTTATATCACTCACAATTCAAAGGAAGCTCACTTGCATGAAATATACAGTTAGTTCTCTACCATAGTTCATATATTTCTTAAATTATTTTAAAATTTGTAAATGAATGCACTATGAAGCACATAGTGCTCCAACCCAAGACTCTCTAACATACATCCTCAGCCTCACCCTTCTGAATTATAACTATTAATAGGTATTTTGAAATATTCCCCCTCAACAGTGTCAATTATTAATTGCCTTATTTCATTTTGCTTTTCCCTTTTTGGTGATATGGGTACGGACTGATCGAATCCCGGACCCATATAAGTTAGACTCAATCTCCCATTCCATGAAAACTGAATGAGTATGTAGGTCGCCTTCCTTAATCATCATACCACAAAACTGTGTATGCAGTTTAAAAGAATCAATAGATCAAACTCTATCCAAGGCCGCAACAAAAATCAAATAACAAATAACAGATAGTACTCCCTGAGCACAAGAATCATAAAGCTAGCAAAACTATCTACACATCCTAAATGACCATATCAAAAAGAAATGTTATACAGATACCTTACCTCTCCTTCAAAGACTTTCCACCGTGCTACTAAGAATCCCAAAACTACAGATCTAATCAATACCTTTCCAATCCTGCACACTTTCAGCCGTCTCCATGTACATCAATGCAACAGTTAAGGACACCATGCCATTAAATCTCCAAAAGTATTCACAATGTCAAAGTAACTGATTTTTTTTCATGAATAATGTCAAAGTAACTAAATAAAATGATTGAAAAAAAATTAATAACATCAATTGACCATGCCCCTTCCCTTTCTTTTTCCATTAGTATCAGATCATTAAAGTCTCCAACCAAGATGCCAATCACATAGGAGAAAGCCAAATTTCATATCCCAGTATTCCAAATAGCATTCTCCATAAATAGATCCTAGCTCCTATAAAATAATCAACGACCTCAACAGTACCTCCTATGATCTCACTCAACCCTGCCCATCTTCTCTGGTCACATCTGAGCTCTCTAATCCCTAGCACTTAAAGAAAACCCTATTTAACTCCCCACAAGCATTCCTAGCCAAAAGGAAAAGCTCAAGCATCTGCACGGAAGAAGCAAACGAGAACTGCGAGGGATACTCATGCATCACAGCAAGTCAACCTTTTAACTCCCAACTCCCAAGTACCATCTATCATACGATCGCATAGTGCTTATAGCACTCAACTAAACTATGTATATAGGGTGCAAGATGGCCAATCTAAAGAAAGTTTGCCTCTTTTAAGAAGAAATGGTTGCTTCCAAGTACCGAACACAAAATCACAAAGATGCAAAATAGTTTGCAATGATGATACAGTTGACCCATAAAATTCCTCCACATAAATGCAAAATACATTAATTTTTTATTCATGGAAAAAAAAATACCAGTGATACAAACCAAGCCCCAAAGTTTATTCAAGAAGGAATAAATTAAATTTTAATGAGCCTGTTACTTTGATTTGGTGGGAGAATGATTATGTACAGCCTTTTTGTTCACATGTTTTGATTTTTTTAGAAACTTTCTTTTTTATTTTATTTTGGTGTCCAGTTATTTAGAGAGTTATTTCATTCTATTTATTGTTAAAGGAGTCATTGATAGGATTATTTAGAAGTTTTTAATTTTTATCTTAGCAATAGTTCCTATATTGTTCAAGTTTGATTGTCTATTTAAAACTTGTAACCTTTATTTTGAGAAATTTAGAATAAAACTTTGAATTTATACTTGAGTTCACTTAAACATGGGAAGGTGTGATATTTTCTAGCCTAGGTGTGATACATAAAGATCCACTAGTGTGATTCTAGTAAACCTAACTTTTTCTTCCCATTTATTGTTTTTTATTTCAATTTAATTGCTGATTCTTCTGCAGTAACCCTACCTCCGCTGTAAACCTTGCCCGAATTCCTCTAACGTCATCTTACATCAACCAAACTTCCACTATTTTGCTTCTTTCTTTAAGCTTTTGCATCTCATCAAGAGAGGATCTAGGGCATCGTACATACTTAAATTTGAAGCATACTTCCTACACTTTGTAAATAGAGACCATTAATGAAAAATATACTTGTTCCTTTTTCTTCCTGTCTAGCAATGACATGTACTTAAAAAGGTAATGGAAGCCAAACAATGTAGAATTAACAATTAATATAATGCCAAGGCTGTATCCATGCTCCAAGACAAGGAAACCCAGAAAGTGGTGGTTGAAATCACTATTTTACAAGCTGTTGGTACTTTAACTAAAATTCAAAATAACAAAAACCAAATAAACAAAAACAGAACATGTTCTGAATCTTAGAAAACTACCTGTAGAGATAGGAAGTTCAAACAATTACAGATCTCATAGCACATGTACTTACAGAAGAGTAGCAAGCTAGCACAATAACATAATTACTGCAAAATGTTATCTTACACATAACAGAGAAACCAAGGTTCGGACGCCATTCATAAAAGCTGCCACATACAACTTACAATTATTACCAGCAAAATGAAATGCGTCCTACAGAAACCTAGCAAAAGGGCTGGCTCAACCGGATTGATAGTAAATTGGAATACAAAAACATAAATTACATCACAAGCGTCCAATACGTATGCAACCTTCTGAGTTTCAGTTATGACTGGACAGCCAAGAAGAAATGGGAGAACCGACAAATAAGAAAGCTATGCCAAGGGCAAACATTCAAATAGGAATATATTGTACAATTGCAAGTACGCAAGATTTATTTTGTTCTGTTTTATTTTTTGCAATCTTTCCTTTCCAAATATACAAAAGTGAGGAGGAATCATACAAAACTAATCCAACCTAAATAAAATTATCGAAAGCAGATATTCTGGGAATGCAAGTTTATTGCTTGTCTCAATGACGACGAAGTCATATAACAAGGGTGTCTTTTTATAATCACAACAACCTTCTTTTTTTCTAATAAAAGTGGGAACCCCAACCACCACCCTTCAGGTGTGCACTCATAAACTAATTGGAACTACGCAACAGACCACAGACCGAATGCACCAACAATGATACTGGGAGTGTGGGTGGCCTCAAATCCTTCCATGTGCAATTACCAAGCATTCAACCTTGGACCTTGCCTAAATATACATGCATCTCCAATTGACAGAACTAGGATCTGGATGCTTTTGTTATCTCAACTTATTCATTACCGAGCCTTAGCAATATAAAATAACAAACCTCTAGAGACTCACACGGACACAAATTCAGGAGACAAAACAATGACACAAAATTTATAAAAACTTCACATTTTTTGAAGTCACATAGTGTTGTCTCGCATCATGTGACAGCCAAAAAATGACAGATACAACACACAGGCATATAAGCAGAAGCACATCACCAAGAGTAAATTCTCTGTCAATCCCACCATCGTAGTAGTGGATTTGTTTCATCTTTAGACTGTCAAAAAAGTAATAAAATTGCAGAAACAAGTGGGGTATAAAACTTAATAGTCAACCAGAAAAACCGAGTAAGAGAGACTAATAGAGTCTTAAAAATAAAGATCAAACTGCATTCATGATATGATTTAAAATTTTCCAAATTTTCCATTCCACGAATTCAAAATCGTAACACACAATAGAAAATACATAAAACAAAAAATAGAAAAAAAAAACATGAAACCCAGTTGAGAAAAAGGGTGAGAGAAACAAACCCATAAGTGCCTTCCCCAATCTGCTCTAACTTCTCGAAGCAGTCCACGCTTCTTGAACCCCATGTCGAGAAGTCTTCCAAATTCAATTGTCCTGCTGCTGCCATCTCTCTCTCTCTCTCACTCTTGATTTTTAACGGTAAGAGAGGCGAATGTTTTGAACACAATGGCGGAAAGAGGAGTGAAGTGGGAAGGACTCTTTTCCTCTCTCTGAGGAAGATTGTCGGAGCGAGTCCACCGCCAGTGTTCCGTAAAACGGTGTCGTACTATCGGACACCATTTTCCATTTTTATTTTTTGATAATTATTATTTAGAAATTAAATATTTACATCAATATCTTACCACATTCAATCCAAAGAGAGTTTGGAAAATTTTCTTGTCAAAACAATGTTAGAGTTTAATTAAAATTTAAAAAATAAAAGATTTTTTCTTGGTAGTCAAGTTTCTAATTTTGAAAAAATTTTGTTTTTTAAATATTTATGAGTAAATATACAAAAAATTCTCATTTGTTATTATGAAATTTGAAAATAATTTTTAATATAAAAAAATAAATCATTTATTTTTTTTCCTTTATTTCAAAAGAAATTTGATTGGGGGAGCTCCATAAAACATGTAAGTTTTTTTTTTTTTCCTTTTTAGAAAAAAGATAAGATTCAAACTTAAATAAAGATTTTAAAATATTCAAATAATCACTCGAAACGAAACTTTTGGCCATCAAAATATTTATAAGAAGTTCACAAACTAAATACTATATATTAAAATGCCACATTTTCTCACCACAAAATGAAATTGTAATGCTTTTGAAGATAGTAGATCCTATTTTAGTTACATTTTAAGATTTAAATTAAATATATTTTGAAGATAATTTAATATAATATTTGACAATATGATGTCATTAATACATTAACAGTACTGCTTTTACTCATTAAATTACAACACTATGAGTATTGTTTTTTCTTTTTCATTATGTTATACCTTTTTAATTAGTTACAAGTCTTAGAAAGTAAGAAATTTGTCATATTATTTCTTTCCTATTTTAATTTTAAGTGATTTTAGGTAAGAGTTTATCTTCTTTTTTTTTGTTTTTCCTTTTAGGGCACTAGAAGAGTTTTGATTTAATTGATTAGATTTTATAAACAAATTGTAGCATTGTATAAAGAGATGTTCTATGTTCTTTCTACTATGGACTATGATACCTTAGTAATTAAAATTATTAAAATTTTTGGCATTATAATGCACCATGCTTTTTTTTAAGTAAAGTACTTACTTGAAGATTTTTTTTAGAAAGGAACTCAACAAATCAATTTTCATATCTCATATAATAAATTGTTGAAAAGGAAGAAACAACTATCTACTCATTAAAGTTAATGTTATAAACTCTAGAAAATTTTGGTGGATATTTAATAAATGGAAAGTAAATATTTTAAAAAAATACACATGATACATATATTGCTACAAATAATCAATTTTATATGTTTATATTACAATATGAAAATATCATATATTTGGAAGAATATTTGACTTTAGAATGTTTTAACTATGTACGTATCCCAAATTATATAAATACTTGCTTTTGTAATTTTATTCATTATATAAAAGAATAAAAAATACCTCTCTTTCTCTTGTTATTAGTATTCATTTTAATTATAACACGTCATCAGTATAAAACTCTACCCAACCGAGCACGAAATTCCCACCAACAAAGAACAAACTTTTCTTAGTATGAATTTTCTATAACTTTTATTTATTATTTTTATATAGAGATTTTATTAAATATTATTATTTTTTTCAAAATATGCTCTATAATTACAGTTTAGTTTGACTTTTCATATCAGAAAAAGAACTACCATTGTTTGTTATATTCATTATTTTCTTAATTTAATAATCTTATTATCAATTAAATATATAGATTGGAAACCAAATTTTATGGGCTATAGGTCCAAAAGTTTTTTAAAAGACGTAAATTTGATATAATAACGTTACGTATTTAATCAAAAAGTTTTTATTAGAAATATATAGATTTTTCCTCATCAGTTATAGTTGATAATGTCGTACATTACAAAACTCGAATTTGTGGCTCTTGATATTATGGGAAATAATTATTTATCATAGATGTTAGATGCTGAAATGTATCTAGATACAATGGATCTTGAAAATACAATTAAAATAATTTGAAGGAATAATAATAATGGAAACATATAACCACATGAAAATGGTTGTTTTTATTATGGAAAAGTTTTGTGGAGAAATATTATTAAGAAAGATATGCTAGAAAATTCTCAACTTTTTCGTGTCTCAAATTTGCTTAGTAACAATATTGAAAAAAGGGATTTTAAAATATTATGAATTGATTTTATGTCCCATCGTGACTGAAGGAAATATTATTGATGAAAAATCATGAAATTGATTCGGGTCTATCCCATGAATTAAATGCGATTAAATATTGTTATGAATATGGAAGAGATCATATTTATAGTGATTGTCATGATTATGTAGATTTATCAAACCATTAGAAGTGGTCATGCAAATTCATCACCACCAAAAATGGGACAATAATGATGGGAACAAAATAAGTTCTCAAAACATTATGAAAATATCCTGAAATCAATAAAAGACGAGAAAGATGAATGTCTTATTGATAGTGTTACGATACATACAATACTCAAAAATAAGAATTATTTCTCATACCTGAAGTCAGGAGAAACAATTGTTAATACCATACGTAACAGTGCAAAATTAATTGAAAACTCCAATAGATTACAAATATGTATCCCTGAAGAAATATTGAATTATAAAATATTTATCATGTTCAAATATTTTATCGATCTATTTATTTTAAATCAATATATTTTCACAAAATAAATTTTTAAAATTCACTAGCAATAACATTGTCATGAATACTAAAATATTTGTCAATTTATTGAAAAATATATATACTCTCTTAATTCGATTTGTGATGAATGGTAAAAGAATATGTCTTGCAAACAGTGTCACTACACACTATATTAAAAGGATAAGAAATATTCTTATCTGATAATGGAAGAGGACAATGTTTCTGGTAGTACAAAATTCATAGAACATTTTGAAATAACTAATATATTTTTGTCTAGAGTAACTAAATTTGAAATTGATACAATAATATACTCTCCCAAATCTCAAAAAAAATTATAGAGTTTTAAAAATATTCATAAAAATGGATATTATATTGAAATAACAAATGAAAAAAAAAGCGTTGAGTATGTTCACATTACAAGTATAATTTTGCATGATAAAAGTATATTAAAAAAATTACTGGTATATTCCTTTGATTTGTATTATACATACAAGAAAATAAAAAAATCTCTCTTTTTCTCTCTCTCTCTCTCTCTCTATTTTCTTATTCTTATTAGTATTCTTTTTAGTTTGTACTACACATATTAATACAAGAGAAGCACATGCAATAGTAACCAAAAGTTTACTAAATTGAATAATTTTATTGTTTGGTATGATGGTTTGGCTATCTTGAATCAATAATAAAATGAAAAATTATAAATGATTCTGTAGAGATTTTTTGAAGAATGAAAAGATTTTTCAGTCTAATGAATTTAATTGTATTGCTTACTCTCAAGATAAATTAATTGTAAGACAATAATCAGTTAAAATAAATTATGAATCTCTTGAATTTTTTAAACGAATACGCAAAAATATTTATGAGTCTATATATCCACCATGTAGACCATTCAAATATTTTATAATTTTAATTGATGCATCAACTAGGTGGCCACATGTGTCATTATTATCAACTTGTAATCTGGTATTTACAAGATTACTTGCTTAATTAATTGGATTACGAGCATATTTTTTAAGTTATTCGATCAAGAAAATTTGTCTTGATAATTCTAGTAAATTTACACTCCAAAATTTTGATAAATATTATATGTTGATTGAAATAAGTATAAAATATCTTGTAACACATGTTTACAATCAAAATGATCTAACAGAATCACTCATCAAACGTTTTCAATTAGTTGCAAGACTACTGCTTCTGAGAGCTAAATTACTAGTTTCTAGTTGGGAACATGTTATATTATGTGTAGTAACACTTATTTACATCTGTTCAACTAGTAATAACTTTTCCTCATGACATTTGGTTTACAGTCAGAAACCGAATATCTCTTATTTGAGGATTTTTGAATGTGCAGTACATGTTTCTATCGTTTCACCACAATGAACTAAGATGAGACCTCAAAGGAGATTGAGAATATATGTTGAGTATGAATTTAAATATATTGAACTCATAATAGAAGATTTGTTTATGATTCGTTTTATCGATTGTTGTTTTGACGAGTCTGTTTTCCCAATATTAGGGGAAGAAAATAATAAACAGTGTGAAAATAAAATCAGTTGAAATGAATTATCATTATTTTATTTTGATTCTCGAATAAAATAATATGAACTGGAAGTTCAAAAATTAATTCATTTACAAAGTTTAGTAAATCAATTGTAAGAAAAATATCAGATATCTAAAAATATTGATAATCATGAAATTTCAATAAATTATATTACGGATGGGGAAATATGAAACCGAAATAATATCAAAGTTGATGACATTTTTGGATACTACATAACAATGAGTATTGAGAATGAAAATGAGAATTTTAAACCAATGTGTATTGAGGAATGCAAACATAAACATGATTAGTAGATATGACTACTTTTCGATTTCTAATCATTCTGATAATACAAAAGAGATTCGATTTACATTTAATGAATATCCTTACAACTTATTTGTATGACTCATTATATAATAACATTTATATGAAACTTTTAAAAGAATTTAAACTGTCATAAATATGTAATTCTAGTTCTCGAGAATATTACTCAATCAAATTAATCAAATCCTTATATATATTAAAACAATATGATCGCATGTGATATAACTGATTTAGTGAGTATTTGTTAAAGAAGAGATATAAAAATGATTTCATTTATCCATGCATTTTTATAAAAAGATCTAGATGTGATTTTATTATTATTGTAATATATGTTGATGATTTAAATATCATTGGAACTTTTAAAGAGTTCTTGAAAGCAATAGAGTGTTTGAATAGAAATTTTGAGATGAAAAATTTTGGAAAGATAAAATTTTGTATTGAGTTACAGATAAAAAATTTAAAAGACGAGATTCTTATGCATCAAATAATTTATATAGAATAAGTGTTAAAACGATTTTATATGAATAAAACACATCCATTGAATACCTCAATGATTGTGAGGTCATTTGATATAAATAAAAACCTTTCCAACCGTGAGAAAATAATGAGAAGATTCTTGATCTTGAAATACCATATTTAAGTGTAATTAGAGCACTCATGTATCTCACCAATCATATACGACCTGAAATATCGATCTCCATTAACTTATTAGTGAGATACAGCTTTTGTCCAACACGAAAATATTGGAATGAAATTAAACATGTACTTTGTTATTTACAATGTATAAAAGATATGTGTCTGTATTTTTCTAAACTATCCAAAATAGATTTGATTGATTTTGTAGATGCAGAGTATCTATATGATCTCATAATATTCAATTACAAACTGAATATATGATCACATATGGTGGCACCGTCATTTCATAACGTTCTATGAAACAAACAATAGTAGTTACATTCTCTAATCATGCTGAATTTTTAGCAGTCCATAAAACTAGTCGCAAATGCATATGGTTAAAATCTATGATTCAGCACATATGAGAAGATTGTGATTTATTTTTAAGAAAAGATGTATCAACAGTATTATATAAGGATAATGCAGCATGCATTGCCCAATTCAAAGGAGGATATATCAAAGGCAATAAAATGACATATATTTCACTAAAGTTTTTTTTACTCATGAACTTAAGAAAAATGGTGATATAGATATTCAACAAATCCGATCAAATGAAAATTTTTGTAAGCTTTTAACGAGATCTATTATTTGTGTAATAGATATCCAAGGAGAGTGTTATAAACCCTACGAAATTTTGGTGGATGTCTAATATATAAAAGGTAAATATTTTAGACTGATATATATGATATCGGTATTGTTATTAGTAACATTTTTTATATATCAATATTACAATATAGAAATATCACATATTTGGAAGAATATTTGATTTTAGAGTCTTATGTACACATGTCAAATTGTATAAATACACTATTTTATAAATTGATTCAATATAAAAAAGAATAAGAGATCTCTCTCTTTATCTCTCTATCTTTTTCTTATTAGTATTTTTTTTAGTTTATAACAATTATAAAATATTAACCGATATCTTTAGATACAGTTTAAAAAACTTTACCATTTGACTTTTTATCCTTAGATGTGACAATTTTTTAACAAATTTTCAAAATTTGAGATAGATAGAAGAATTTAAGAACACAAATAAAAACAGTTAAATGTAAGTGAGGATTTTTTAGAGGATTCAATCAAATATTCAATTCGTCTCACTTCTTCTTCGCTTCAGCTCTCTGATATTTATTGATGCATTGAAGATATCCGTTGAGAATTGTTGAGAGTTGTTGTGTTTGAACGTTGAGCAATTAATTTCCGCTATTAGTACTCTATAACAGAACATATTTTTCACGCAGAACCTCAACTCCTTTACTGGTGCTACTTTTGTTTAGGCCAATAAGAATATGTTTGAGCTGCATTCGAACGTTAGTTTTGATAGAAATAGAAATGTTTCAAAAAATCACAAAACAAAGCGTTCGTTTAGTTCAAATCTGTTTCGTAGATTTGTTTGCTGACAATCTCGGGTTGACATGTTTAAGAGAGATATCAACCTGAATTTCAAAATTTGTAGTATATTTTTGGACAAATAGGTCGACAAGATTGCATTCAGATCGACAAGGTCATATGCTAAATAGAATAGGTGGGCATACATATTTAAATTGGTCAATGTGAATATGTATATCAACAGGAATGAGGACAGGTCGATATGTGATTTCAGGGAGTCAATGAATATCAGGTTGACAAGTCTACTATATGCATCGACATATTATTCTACAAGTAAGAAATTGGTGTATCTGTACAAATGAATTAACCGATGTGTGTTTGCTTGTCGACAAGAAAGAGAGTTGGTCGATGTATGAATTAAAGAAACAAAAACTACTAGGTCGGCATGTTCTCCTCATAGGTCGATGTGTCACTATTCAATATTAAAATAGGTGGATCTGTCTTCTGAAATTGGTGGATGTGTTAAGGTATGTTGACAAGTTCAAATGGCGAGTTGATGCGTGACAGTTAAGCAACACTACATTAAGTTAGAGTTGTAACCGGGTCGGGCCGGGCCAGGTCCGGTTCAAGGGCAGTTCCCGAAACCGCGGGCCGGGCTAGCTATGGTTCCTAGGCCAGTTCGGGCCAGGCCGGGCCCGGTTCGGCCTGAAATTTTTTTTTCTCTATTACCTTTTTTTAACTCTCTTTTTTTGTAACTCCATTTTTTAATTCTATTTTATTTTTGTAATTTCATTTTTTTTGCTTTGTTGTTTTTTTTACTCTCTTGTAATAATTTATTTTTTTATTTTGTTTTTTTAAATTCACTTTTTATAAAAAAATAAATCAAAAATTAGAAATACAAAATTTTTATACTGGTTCCACCAATTTGGTGTACGTCCACTACCAAAATAGTAATGAAAATTGAGAGAATGTAGATGTGAGAGAGAAATATTTTGTTGTGGAGATTTTGGAAATGGGGTGTAAGATATTTATAGGAAAATTTTTTGATTTTATCAATCAAAATAATCTCAAAATTAGGCGTTTTATACAAGTTGGGAGGGGTAAAATTGAAAAAAATTCAAAAAAAAATAGGGACAAAAAGCCGTTGGAACCGGCCAGGCCGGGTCGGTTCCAGGTTTCAAAATCAGTTGAACCGGCCCAGACCGCTATAGTAATCGGTCGGGCCAGGCTAGGTTACTGTAGCTCCGGGCCAGGCTTTTTCCTGGCCGGTTGGGTCGGTTTTTGAGCCCAAACCGGCCCGGGCACATCTCTATATTAAGTCGACAAGTCTTGATCTTACATCAACATGTTCCTGTGTCTTCTTAGAATTGGTGGACATGATTTATAAATTAGGTCGATATGCTGCTTGCATGTCAATAAGGTTAAAGGCAGGTTGATGTGTAATACTTAGGAAACAAGTATAATAGGTCAACAAGTTGTCAGGTACATCGATATTTTAGTATTTTTGCCTAGTGTGTGTCGATGTGTATAAAGGATGGGGTCGATGTGCTTCTAAAATTGGTTGACATATCATTCTAAATTTGTCTACTTGAAACTATCCAGGTCGATGTGAGTTGATTTTAGGTTGATCTGAGAGTTGGGTCGATGTGTTTTTACTTAATTATTTTTAAAGCTTTCCTATAACTCAGGTTGACAACGTATGCTTATCAGGTCAATGTGTTTAAGATATAATTAAAATTGGTCGACATATGACTTAAATTGGTGGACTTGTGATACAAGTCGATGTTTTCTATGATCAGATTGAGATGATTTGCAGACTTCTAATATTTATTTCTTTTCCGATTTACTTTAGACTTATTTTTCTTTTTTGTCTCATCATCAAAACTTTTCTATCTCAACAATCTGATTCAGACTGAATCAAACTAGAGTTTATTTGTTCGATTTTGGTTTAACTAAAAAATGATTTTTTTGGTCTGAGAGAGTCAAGAGGAGAGAAAGAGACCCTCTCTTTCTCTTTTGTCCTGAATGGGTGTCAATGGAATGGTTTGATTTGGTTTAGTGGTCAAATTAAACCAAACCAAAAATTAAAATTTCAAAAAAAATCTAAATCGAAAATCTTTAACAAGCGGTATGAGAAGGATGTTAACTTTTCTAATAACAGAGTATCGCTCGAGAAGAATATTAACTCTTTAACAAAAGTTTTATATCAGAAAAATTTTTTAGTATCTCAAAATGAGTGATTGCAACCCATTAGATACTTTCATTATTAAATGTGAAAATCTGAGCCTTGATATGTGCCCTATAACTTACAAAGAAATTAAGGAGATGAGTAGAAAGTTTTATTCCAGTGCAATGGGCAGTGTTATGTATGCGATGAGACATACACGACCAGACATTTATTTTGTTGTCGATTTGGTAAATAGGTATCAATTGAATCCTGAAATGGGTCACTAGAGAGCAGTAAAAAGGATTATGAAATATCTCAAGGGAACAATGGATCTCTCCTTATATTACGGATGAAGTGATTTGTGTCTGTTCGATATTCAGATACTGATTGGAGTAGCGATCTAGATAAATACAAATCGATATCGGTGTTTGCTGTCTTACTCAATAAATGGTACCATGTCATGGAGAAATAAGAAACAAATTTATGTATCTCTATCTACGATAGAGACTGAGTTTGTGGCATGCTCAGCGACAGTTCGTGAGAATATTTGGTTTCAGAGATTTCTGGATGATTTAGGGGTTGTGGCAAATAGTGGGAGGCTGGTGATGATTTATAGTGATAATCAGGTTGGCATTGCCTACAACTGAAACCCTAATTATCACTGTGAGATAAAAGACATTGATATCAGATACCATTTTATAAGGATATCAAAAAGGGTATAGTGATGTCTAAGTATATTTTTTTTATAGAGCATGATGACTGATCCCTTCACCAAATCTATTGTGAGAGATCCCTTTGTGAGACATAAGAAATCATTGGGTTCACAAGTAATTTGACATTTCTCACTATATACTGATTTTGATATTTATTAATATATATGACATATGTGTATTATACAATCATAAGTTTATTTTTTACACTTGTTTATTATCATATATTATGTAGTGTGTTATAAAAAATATGCCAGACAGATATAACCAACTCTCTCATACGAGTGGCCACCTCCAGTTCTGAGTGAGTGGAGATGATATGGTTTCTAATCGTAAGAAATTTTGAGAGTGACCTTACTAGAATATAAGTCTCCCTGATATGTGTTCAGGATGAGATTATATGCGATATGACCGACATGGATATACCCACATCCATATTGCCTGTAACTAACCAGATTTGAGATATCAGATATCACCTACATCTAGTGATATCATTTTTTAGATATTCTCTCCGAAATCTCTAGATAAAATCTTATGTGTAGTCTGAGATCCATACTTGCACAGTATTAGAATAGTCTGATATCTGTCCTTTCGAGAGATGAGAGAATAATATTGTAGTATGTATTTTATACTGCGTATGATAAGACGACAAATGGATAGTAGGAGCTATCATTTAAGACAATAGTATGATTTTAATCTATGTTCCCATTATGTGAGACTCGAAATCCATTTGGTGGGATCTCTTGTACCCTCAAAACTTTCGTTTGTCTTTTGAGATTTTATTTTGGTGTTGCTATTTTAGTATATCACCAAAAAATCATGATTGATTTGGTTTTGCGGTGTATGTATAGGAAAGTAGTTAAAATAAAATTAAAAGTTAGTAGTATAAAAGGAAAACCAATCAGTATTATATCATGGTATTGTATTTACCGGTCGATCTATTATATTAATCCATGTTAGAATTTAAGTATAATAGTGAATACACAATTGAACAAATGATTGTGGATTACTTTCAATAAGGAAAGTGATTCGATGGATGTAATTGCGTTGAATTTGGGGTACAATGAATCTTTTTGGTATTAACGGTGGCTTCTCGCTCATCCTAACAAGTGTATCGAGAAATCTTTGCTTGCGAATGTACTCGCCAATTGCACGACACCCAATCCTGTATGAAAATCCAGTAGAGTGATGTAATAGATTGTAAGTTGTGATCTTATATCGAAAATAAAATATTTTCGTGTGCAAGTGGGAAATATTAGTTGGTATGTTTAGGAGGGGTATTTTCTTTTAGGAGATAATTTAAAAAGAGGGTTAGTGGGATAACTATCACTAACCCTCTTAACCCCCAAAATAACTCCCCCTCCATCTTGGTTAATGTATGGACGTGAGATTTATTAGAAAAAAAGAGCATACTGTCATGGATGAAGATGGAAATTTTCTTGAGAGAACAATTGAGGGTTTAAGAAATTTTTGTGTAGGAAAATTCCTTCCACCATTTGGGTTATTGGACTTTGAGTTAAGACGTTATGGTATTGTGATGGTTATTCGTTTCGTGATTACCATCTCGACCGAGTGATCTATACGAGAAAGTTCACAAATCAGTTGATTTCTTGGATATCTACGCGTTGAGGTATTTATCCAAAATTTCAAACTTTTAATTTATACGCTTCCGTATGTGCATATAATGTAATAAATCTAACATGTATACTCATAATTTGTATAAAAAAAATCTTTTATTTAAAAAAAATACTTTATCAAATGTGAAATTATTGTGCGAGTTTTTATGCGATCTCCTTACGCATTTGGAACTTGTAAGAAAACTTTTTCGGCAGGAGTTTCTAATTGGATTGTGCTTTGTATTATGCTTTGTATTATAGAAATTGCAATTTTTTTTCTTCCTTTCCTCTAGGAGGATCACCTGCGGAGGTTTATCTCCCTCTTCTCTTGAGAATGGTCTTCTACCTCAAAACAATAAAAGAAGAAAAGTTACTTGTACTCAACTCTATCTTTTAGTCTCTAGTGTGCAAATATGACTCCTATCTACATAATCAATAAAAGTAAATCACATATGCAATACGTGTTTGAGACCAAATTTTTAGACTGTCTTTTGTGACATTTGTCCTATTTTTTCAAGTTCTCAAGATTTATATATAATTCCTATCTGGTGAAGGCAAGAATTGGTACCCCTATAACAGGCTATCGTCAAGAAAGTCCAAATCGTGCTGCCCGCCAACGGATTCCAACTAGAAAATATAGAGAGTTTGATGTTGAGCACGTTCAGGTAATCCTTACTGATATTGCTACTTTTCATGGCAGTAAATTGTATAGTTGATTGATTGTGAAAGCAGACATTAGTGTATCTAGGATCTAGCCAAAAAGAGAGTGGGGTGGAGAAGATAATGCATTCGCAACATTATAAATGACATTGCTATGGCAAAGTGATGAAGGATTCTATTGAATGTGTATATCCATAAATATTTTGGAATTAAGTCCTCTATTGAAAGCAATTAAAGGAATAAGGAATTTGCTTGCTAACCAAACTTTTGGTTACCTCTGAGGCGAATCCCATTTTGCAGTGTTTTGTGTAGCGAATCCTGAGTTGATTTCTTTACTATTATTATTTCAATTGACTAAATTTACTTTCATCTGTCTAACAACTGCGTGGTTGTCCTATAGATTAATTTTCTAATACGTGGACCTTATGGAACTGGTAAAGTCTATGCTGAGAAGTTCAAGGAAAACAAGGATGGGCAGTGGAAATGGATGTACTTGATTGTTGAAATCAAGGGGACCCAATTGTTACTGGAGTCATATGTTCCTGTTCCTGAATGAGAAATGGCACGAAACGGTCAAAAAAGTGCAAGACTGACTTTATAGGACCTTGACCCAGTTCTCCTGTATCACATTTCTAAACCCTATTTTTCTCCATTTTCTTTTTTTAGTAGACTTAGAGGGGGCTTGAGCTTAATTTTCTTGAAATTAATGTTCAACATAATTAATTTATGTCCAAAGAAGGAATCCATCTAATCACATATCTTAAAAATTTTGATGTATTAATTTGATCAGTACAATGATCATCCGATTTTAGGGTAGGGCAAGAGCAAGTTTGCAAAGTGGGTTGCATTTTTTTCCCCATCTTGTCACTGTTTTCTTTTCATGGTATAAAATACCATTACCATTCGCAGGTACCATGGATTCTGAATCTAGAGATTTTTGTGGTCTACCCACTTTCTTTGCAATTATGATGCATGTCTTCTGCATCAAAGGAATCGGTTTTTTTTTTTTTTTTATTTATTGTATAAGGATTTGAACCTGAGACACCAGATTAGAAGAGAAAATTTATACCACTAAACTGTTCGCTTAAAGATCTCAGTTTCTTTAACATTCGAAATTCATCTGTTTATAGAAGTGGGTTCAGCCTCAGAAAATAAGTTTATTTTGTATACTTTGTAAGTACACAGTTTGAATTAGTGCAGGTATTATGGATATATGCTCAAGGAAATGTTCTGCATCCATGAGCCCTTGAATTTTCCCAGTATGTCTTAATAGAATCAGTGATGAAAAATCTCTTCGGTACTTTAAATGCAGCAAGATTGTTCTTTGCACTTCATCCAGTTTAAAGCAATACCTTCTAGCCTAGATTACCAAAGAGTTGATATATATTTTTTGCTTTAATTGATTCAGTAAAGCAGGGGACCATAACCACGGACGGAGTTAGCGGGCACCACAGGTAGGGATGAATTGCATGTTTTGGTGGGATAGACCCATATGATAATTTTTTTTTTTTCTGAAAAGAGAAAATGGACAGAAATAAAAATTTAAATATTTAAACATACTACTAATAGTTTTTTCCCCCCCTAAAGAAAAATACTTAATAGAATAGAGTTTTTTGAAAATTTGAAATATTTAAACATACTACTTAGTAGCCTTTTTTATAACCTTAGATTACTTGTTATTTCATATTTTAATTGAATTGAGTTTTTAGAAATTCTCCTTTTTGCTTTTAACTAATTTTCATTAAATATTATTTAATTTTTTATGCCTATGACCGAATATGTCTTTTTTGTGGGATTATTTAATTTTTTTGACATAATTTTTGTGAGAGAGAAATATATTCCTTGTTTTTCTCAACTGAAAAATTCCCTCTTATTCTTTGTAGAATTCGTGAATGTAAAAAAAATGGTGAAATTGTTTAATCTCTCGTAAATGCCATCATTTATATATTGGTATTTATACTTATTATTATTTTCTTTTGTTAATATAAGATATTCATTAGTCTCGTAACCATTCATTTTCCCTCGCCTATCTCCTGCTTTCCATCATTATTTATTTTAGTATTATCCTTATATACATATATAATTATATAAAAATTTTTCACAAACGTAGTGCATAGGAACGAATTAATAAGTTTTTTTTCTTTAATACTTTAATTTTATTTTTAATTTATAAAAATTGTTTCGAATTGCTAAAAGAAATATATATAATTATATTCATTTGTGGCTTAGCTTTGTACATTGATTGGTCCACACATATTCACCCATGTATCTATCAAACGCAATAACGTGATGGTATTTTACTTTCTACTCAATTCTCACCAATTTTTTCATAACATTTATTGGTCACATATTTCCGTCTCTTTTATTATTTGCTGCTTGTTCTCGATTCTTATTAAAAAATCGAACCAAGCGATACAATGTCGCTCACACACATGCAGTTATTGGCACCTTCCTTACACCCTTAAGCACCCCATTAAATGATTCCAATCGATTGGTCGTCATGTTACCCCATCTATGGCTACCGTCATAATACAAAATTCATTTGTCGAGCGAAATCTCCATCAACCACCTATAAGTCAGCTCGCTAAGCTCTTTTATCTTATTCATCACGGTAAAAAATTTTCGGATCTGTCTTTGCTCAGTGGCCTGATGCATCAACTCCGATAGCGGTTTATTGTTGAATCGTCGACTAAAATTAGCTTTCACATGACACAAACAAAGTTTATGGTAGATAAGTGGTGGTTGAAAATTAACATTATGCTCTATAGCTCATATTATACCAGACGTTCTATCTAATATCAAACAAACTCTGTGCCGATCACCAATAATATGCACTCTCAAGTTCTCTAAAAACCAATCCCAACTAACAATTGTCTCTTCATCGACAATAGTAAAACACAATGGAACAATATGGTTAGCTGCATCGGTTCCAACTGCAATTAAGATTTTCTCCATATATCTCTTATACTAAAATGTGCCGTCAATACTAATTACCGATTTACAATGTGTAAATGCTCGATACATGGCTTGAACGCCTAGAAAACAAAGTGAAAGACCCTCTCATAAGCTCCTGATAATTCTGTAAACCTCTAATCAAGAACAACTGTTCCAGGATTACTTATCTGCACAGTATCAAGAAACTGTGACAACAATGTGTAAAAAGTCTCTCAATTACCATACACAATTTCAATAGATTTTCGACGTCCTGTCCAAACCTTTTTGTAAGATAAATTTACCCCATATGTTCTCATATCCTCAATCACGTCACACACTTTGTAATCAACATTTTCTTTTATGTGATTTCTAATCATACGACCCACCATCTTTGAATCCACATTCAGATGATCCCCCGATGACAATTGAGGGAAACACGTGTGTTTCCCTTGAAATCTAGTAATTTCCCAAAAGTTGACTCTTCTTGATTCTAGCCCGAACATGCCACAAACAATTATTCTCATGATGGAAAAAACACCTCACAAACCATACGTTTCGACAACTCTCATTGACTTTAAAGTACTTGTTCTCTTATATTGTGAAAGCATTCTCTTATGCATTTACAGCGAAATAAATGTTTAATGTCCCAAGATTTAGGGTCGGATCACTAACCTTTTCGATGTATGGGTTCGAAAAATGTCACCAATGGATCAATCTCCTTTTTCATTCACAATCTAAGAGTCTTTTTTATGGGATAGAATTATGGTGTAGATCTATCTTCTTTCTCACAATTTTCTTATTCTCTCTCAACCTTCAAGAGCACCATGGATGGGATGGATGGTTATTAGGAAGTTGGAGTTGGTTTTTCTCTTAAAAAACCACTCCCTCCCTTCCCTCCTTTTGAAAATTCAAAAGGGAAATGGGTTTGGGTCAAACCCACATGGGCGACCCTACCGGTACCCCCATAACTTACATCTTCTGCTCGCACATGAGGGTTAGACCTACATTTTACTCAATCACTTCCATATACCATCGATTTCATACAGATAAATAGATCGTGTGACCAACAAGTACATCAAGAGCTCATAGCTACACACCGTTTAAAGATATATAGCAGCTCAAGATCTAATACTATGAGGACATCAAGTCTCGCTATACCTCAGACCTCTTTTTACTATATACAGAGTCATTGTACCTCTTATCCCTCTATTAATGAACGAGAACATACTTGACTCATCTCAACTATGCATTCACAATTATGTTTCAGAATATCAAGTTAAAAACATAACTTGCCAGTCTGTGAATACAAAAATTACGTACAAACTTTAAGACAATCTTCCTTTCGCACTACTATCTTTCCACTTCATTTTAGCTGCTTTTCTAGTCATGCACCGCAAAACCGAATCAAACATGATCTATTGATTACATGCTAAAGTAGCAACACTAAAATAAACTTTCAAGAAGCAGGCGAAAGTCTTAAGGGTATTAAATGAGATTAATTACAAACATTTGGATCTCACACAATGAGATAGAGGGATTTATCAACTCATTAACCATAGGGTCATTGAAAGCACACGTTGTATGAATACGTGCTACGATACCTTTTCTATTTATTTAGAAGCGTATGTCTATTTCAAAATTATAATATATCGTACAGATTTTAGTCCAAATATATCACGATACTGACTTGATTCTCTCATCTTATAAATTCTCCAAAAAATCACTTTTTCAAGAGAGAACCACTCCTGGCTTCTAGACAAGTGTAATGGATTGTGGGAAATCCATTTCGATTATCAAATAAGTAAATATCAACGATAATCTCATCTTAATTCTGTACTAAGGTGGTTAATTTATGTTAATTATCCAAAATTAACATTACCTCATCTCTACATATCACATAGATATTAGAGGCGATTATTCGTGTGAGAGAACCAATTTTCCAAACTTGTTCGACATACTTTTTAATCAAGACATAAGAACTCGCAAATGCAAACAAATTCAAATGTCATATAATAATGAGCATTACATCACGTTCATTGCTTATACATACAATTACACTCTACGCAATTTTAAGATTTTATATGTTTAAGAAATATATCTCTGGGTATCGGTTTCGTAAATGGATCAGCCACCATTAAATACGTAGATAAATACTTCAAGGTCACATCTCTTTTTTCAACAATGTCTCGAATAAAGTTAAATTTCGTATCAATGTGTTTGGTTTTCCCATGATATTTGGGATCTCTTGTATAAGCGATAACTAATTGACTATCACAATAAATTGTTACAGCTCCCACTGTATTGCTTACAATCCCTAAATGTTGTAAAAACCATTTTAACCAAACACACTCCTGAACTGCTGAAGCACAAGCTACAAACTCTGCTTCCATCGTCGACAGTGATACACATGTTTGTTTCTTACTTTTCTAAGAGATGACGCCTTTATTTAGCAAGAAAACATAACCTGAGGTGGACTTACGTTCGTCTAAGTCACCACCCCAATCAGCATCTGTGTACCGCTCAATAACAAGTCATTTCCTTGATAACAAAGGAAATAATTCGCAATTCCTTTCAGGTATCTTAGAATCCTCTTCACAGCTGTCCAGTGACCTTTACCTGGATTGGATTGATACCTGCTGACCAAACCCACGGCATAGCAGATGTCAGGGCGAGTACACATCATAACATACATCAGACTCCCAACAGTGCTAGAATACGGTACTTTTGACATCTCATGTTTTTCTTCAACGATCTTTGGGCACATTGCTAAACTTAAACCTTCGCCTTTAGCCACAGGAGTATCAATAGGTTTACAGCTATCCATCCTAAATCATTCCAAAATCTTTTTAATATAAGATTTTTAAGATAAGGCTAACAATCTCTTAGAACGATCTCTGTAGATCTTAACACCCAGTATGTACTCTGTTTCACCCATGTCCTTCATTTCAAAATTTAATGATAACCAACTTTTGATATTCAGGACATATTCCATATCATTTCCGGCTAACAATATGTCATCCACATACAAATTTAGAATTACAAACTTATAATTGGACTTTTTCACGTAAACACAATGGTCTTCGTCTATCATTACGAAGTCGTAAGAGATTACGGATCTATGAAATCTCAAATACCATTGTCTTGAAGACTGTTTAAGTCCATAAATTGATCTATTCAATTTACAAACTTTGTTTTCTTGATCTTTTACTATGAAACCTATTGGTTTTTCATGTAAATTTCTTCTTTAAGTTCTCCGTTGAGAAACGCAGTCTTCACATCCATTTGATATAATTGTAAATCTAAATTGGCTACAATAGCTAACAATAAGCGAATAGAGGCAAATCTCACTACTAGTGAAAATGTTTCTTCATAATCAATATCCTCTTGTTGGGTATAATCTTTTGCCACCAACCGAGCTTTGTATCTCTCAATTGTTCCATCAGCTTTACGTTTAACCTTAAGAATCCATTTGTTCCCAATAGATTTGCACCCAGGTGGAAGATCAACCAGTTCCCAAACATAGTTGGAATCCATCAACTCTATTTCTTCCTCCATTGCTTTTATCCACTCATCCTTGGCAGGACAAGATAAAGCCTCGTTCATATTTTTTGGCTCATCCTCGTCTTGTGGAGAAATGATAAAAGTGTGCCTTTCAATTTCGTAATGACATTTGGGCACACATTTCCTATTACTTTTCCGAATTAACGATTCGGGTGGATCGTTAGAATTTAAATCCCTCCCACTGGGATTATTTAGGGATTCAACTTCTCGTAGTTCTCTTGATCCATCTTACACGAAACCATCATTTGAATTATTTAATTCAAACAAAGGTTCTCCTTTTGTTATATCACCTTTACTAGGAAAATCATTTTCCAAAAATGTCACATTTCGTGATTCAATTTCGGTTACAGTATCATCTTCTCTTTCACCGATGAACACATAACCTTTTGACTGATGAGAATATCTAATAAAGATACATTTCTTCCCCCGGGGACCAAGCTTTCCAAATTTATTAGAAGGGTCATGAACATATGCTGCCGATCCCCAAGATCTAAGATCAGTCATACTTGGTGTCCTACCAGTCCAAAGTTCGTACGGCGTTGTGGGTACTGTTTTTGAAGACACTCTATTTAAGATATAGGTCGCAATTAACAATACATCTCCCCAAAAGAAAATTGGCAAGTTAGTCTGCGCCATCATAGATCTCGTCATGTCCAACAACGTCCTATTCCTCCTCTCAGCAACACCATTCTGTTGAGGCGTATGGAAAATAGTCAATGGTCTAATTATTTCTTTTTCATTACACAGTTGAACTGATCTGATAGATATTCACGTCCTCGATCTGTCCTTAAGGTTTTAATCGTTCTATCCATTTGATTCTCTACTTCATTCATATAACGTTGAAAATACTCAAGTGCTTCAGACTTGTGAGTAATCAAATAGATATGATCAAAACACGTGAAATTATCAATAAAAGTAATGAAATATGACGCTCCATGCCTAACCTTCACATTCATTGGACCACAAATGTCAGAGTGAAACAATTGTAATGGAAGTTCAGCCCTCACGGCTTTTCCAAAAGGTTTTCGAGTCATCTTCCCAGCAAGACAATATTCACAATTCGGTAAATCAATTTTAGTAAGCGAATCCAATAGTCCTGCTTTCAGAAGTCGATTCATCCTGTCCTGCCCTATGTAACCAAGTCTAATATGCCATATTTTGTTATCTATATTAGCATTACTAGAAGAACAAACATTTAACGAAATATAACGATCAGTATAACAGTTAAACATTTGTCTGTCACAATTTAAAGTAAGAAATCCATTTAACAGATGTTCAGTACTATAAAACACATTACTATTATAAATACAAACCCTATCACGAGCAAAGTTCAAGTCATAGCCTAGTTTAAGAAGAACAATAACAGAGACTAAATTTCGTCCAATTTCCGGTGCAAAGAGAACATCATGTAAGATTAGAGTTTGGTCACTTCGTAACTCCAGTTTGCAAGTGTCAATTCCTTTGACTTCTACTCTTATATTGTTTCCTACGTATATCCATCTTGCACCAGGAGGAACTTGACGAAAGTCCACGAACGCTTCTCGATCTCTCGTCACATGGTCTATTGCTCCTGAGTCTATAATCCACACAGGATATGATTCAGAAAGTAAAACAGTGCTAGAGACATATATAACACTTAGAGAAGCGTTACAAGATGCTACCTTTTTCGGCTCGGGACATTCTCGAGCGAAATGACCAAGAGCTTTGCAATTGTAACACTTCAGTTTGCTCTTATCCTTTTTTTTCCAAAACCGCTTGCGCTTATTCTTGGGGTTGGAATTGCTCTTCTTAAACTCTTCCGCAATGTCCTTCCTTTCTTGTCCTTGTTCTTGTTCCCTTTCCGTTTAACGCCTGCAACTTTCTGGGAACTTGACTCAGCTACAAAGGCATTAGAAATCGATTTTACAGCACCAAGCCGCTCATCTTCGAGTTCTACATGGCGAGCAACATCAGCGAAAGTCTTAATGCTATCATTGTGAGTTAGATTGACCTTCAAGTGCTCCCACTGGTCTGGAAGGGATTGGATTAAAACTTGAACCTGTTGCTCATCAGATAAAACATGACCTGCTGACTTCAATTCCCTTATCATGTTTGACATAGTTCTGAGGTGTAGTTTGATATTGTGATTAGACTTCTTTTTATACGTGTCAAACTTGATAGTCAACTGCCTTAGACGGGTCACACTGGTACCTCCATACTTCTCTCTGAGGTATACCCATATATCATGAGCAGTAAGGAATTGCTCACATTCATGTATGAGATCATCAACTACAGAACTAACCAGAATGCCACGTGCAGTGGAATTTTTCTTCTTCCACTCCTGGTAAGCTTCTTGATCTCTTCTCTATTGAGCAGTGTTTCCAATTCCAGAGTCTTGCATGATATGGTTGATACCCTCCAAGGCATCATACTCTTCCAGCACATACCATATCTTGTGGTGCTAAATGTCATAATTGTCGCTATTAAACTTATCACCTTTATTCAAATCTGCTATTATTGATTTCGACGCCATGGTCTGGGTTTTCAAAGAGAGATTATTATAAGTATTCATACTCATTCATTCATATAATTTTGTACATGAAATCTAATAAATTTATCATAAAAGAATATAAGGTGTAAACTCGAAAGATCACTAAGTTCTCAATCATCATCCATCATCCAAATGTTTGATTATCATAAATTTGATTTCAAAGTAGCAAAATTTTTTCAGTCTTAGGTGAGAATTACTTAAATTCTACCAATCTAAAAACTCTCACTAAAAATCATGTAAATTTAGAAAATATCTCTTCACATGCTCGCATAAATATACAAAGTATGCATATTGTTGATATATATATATATAAAAAAAATTATATCATATGTTCATGGCATTGTTCTCATTACAGTAGATAACTATACACAAAAAAATATATATATAATCAAATTTCTTTTTTCTTATCTTTCTTATCTTCCATATACATGCGAGTGACCATATTGACCATCCCAACTGAAAGTTTATCTCTCGGAGTGAATCTCCTAACAGTTTGGGGTGTAGAGCCATTGATCTTTAGAGACAATGCCCTTTTCATTTTAATTTCTATCTCCTTAACTCTTCACATTTTAAGCAATTTTAGTCTCAAATCCTTGAGGTAGAGACACTTATTATCCTCTAATATTTTGTCAGCCATTCCAACCAAATGATCAGAGAGGGAGTTTCTTATAATTTTAATCTCGGCTTCGTCGCCTCTAAACCAGTAACCCAAACGTCGAAATTCATAACGTTTTTTACTCATAACCCACAAATGTTGCGGCAAAGTATGCGTTGCTTTCATCTTATAATACAACATCATATATAATTTTGCCAAACGTTCCGGGGTCCTCTCATCTCTGCATCTCCCCCGGAGAGGTGCAAGGATACGTCTGATTCTCACCATATCCCTAAAATTGGGTAAATATTAGATTAGATACGAAGCCAACCAAAAAATTTTAAAACACCATCCACAATTTATACTTAAATCAATGAGTACAAATCAAATATGTGTTATAAAAATTTAATTCAGATAGGCATAAACTAAAAAATATTTTTTCAAACATGTGAGAAATTTTCAAAATTTTGTCTCACTTGTTAATTGATTTTTCTGCAATTTTCAAATAAAATTTACTAATTTAAATTTAATGAATACTTTCAGTCAAAAAAAATTAAAATTACAGAAAAAAACAATAAAAATAAATAATAAAAATAAATAAAAAAGGGGCCTGAGAGGGTGCCTCACGCGCCCTCATGTGCCACTTGGTGGCGGCGGCGTATGGGTGACCTGCCCACGCGCCACCTTCCCGACGGAATCCGACTACCGGATTTTGCCTACCCCCCATTTTTGGGGTCTCTGAATTTAATGGTGCTGTCAGTTTTCTGATCTGAGGTCTGGATCATGACGTTTGGGTTTCACAGCCCATGGCCCGAGAGTAGGCTTATGCTGACATCATTGCTGACGTCAGTTCGTCTTCTTCATGCAGAAAAATTTTTTTTCTGTATTTTAACCCTAATTTCCCTAAACCATATCTCATTCATCTCTGAATCGTTTTGCATGTTTTTTATATGGTTGGAAATGATTTTTGATGGGGAATTTAACCATACAAGTATTAAATCATGAAACCTATCATACAAATAGATATTAGCATTTTTATTTTCAACTAAGGTTTCATTTTTCTCCAAAAATACATAACGGCCATGCATGAAACTTTGCAGATCAATTCCCAACATCATGGGTACTCTACCTGGTCTATAATCAAAATTACCATTTTCAATTTTTTAAAGAAAAATGAAACTCGAAAATACATCAAAAAATAGGAAACACCATAAATCATGCTCTGATACCAATGAAAACATTCTCTTATGTATTTACAGCGAAATAAATGTTTAATATCCCAAGATCTAGGGTCGGATCATTAACCTTTTCGATGTATGGGCCCGAAAAATGTCACTAATGGATCAATTTTCTTTTTCATTCACAATCCAAGAGTCTTTTTGATGGGATGGAATTATGGTATAGATCTATCTTCTTCCTCACAATTTTCTTATTCTCTCTCAACCTTCAAGAGCACCATGGATTGGATGGATGGTTATTAGGGAGTTGGAGTTGGTTTTTCTCTTAAAAAACCACTCACTCCCTTCCCTCCTTTTGAAAATTCAAAAGGGAAATGGGTTTGGGTCAAACCCACATGGGCGACCCGACCCGGTACCCCCATAACTTATACATTGACAAACATTTAACAGCATGTTGTACTTGCTCTTTCGAAACAAAGACCATCCCAAGTTTTAACTCCGATATCTGATCATTATCCCACGTTGGACGATCATAATCATTATAGTCATCAACCATCATTGTCCCTTCATCCATATTGTGTAAGTATGGTATCTCCTCTTCCGTTTCAATAACTCGATTTTCTTCCTCTTCGACAGTTTCATTTTATTCATTAATAACATTCTGCTCATCATCATTTTTACCCATCGATTCCTCGACAACAAATGTATCTACCGGATCTGTCTCTTGCCCCTCGTAGGGTCTACACGTACTAGCCCCCAAAGCAACATTATTTAAAAGAGATACACCATACTGTAACCAATCATTTCCAATTTATCCACTACTCAATAGCTCTGAGAAATCACCAATATTTCTTTCACCACCCTCACCCATTACTTCCGTAATATTTTCTACCGTCGCAGAGATACCTGGAATGTCTTCCACATTCTCTCTACCCCAACTTGAGTAACCCACCATGGGTGGATCAATACGTGGAGACACAATTGCTTTTGACTTTAAAAATAATTCAACTGCTATCAAACTCCCGATATATTTCGAAAACGACAATATCTCAGACAAAAATTTATCATTCTTTACAGATAATACACAATGAGAGAGAGATTGTCCAGACCACATAGTATATCCACATGCAACGTTCAGTTTGAAATTCTTATAATCAAACCCACTCTTACGATGCAAGATTTTAATAAACTCCTGTCATCTAATTCTACTATCAACCACAACACCCATTTTCGGACCAATACTATATCGATACTCATTTTCAACCCCACAAATTACACCACCCCAATAAAGTACCAATTTCATACAGTCGTCACCCATGATTTATTTTTCTATCTATAACAACAACAAAGTATCATTATAGCCTGACAGCAATATGAACGATAATAGGTATACAAAATTCAAGAAATTTTCAAATAATACAAAATCACGACCCAACAACATATATCAACCAATATCTCATTTTACAAAATTTTATTTCCAATTTAAAACCCTAATTTCAATACCCTATTTAAAATTTTAAAACCCTAATTTAAAAACCCTAAATTCAAACTGAAAACTGTAATTCAATTTCTAATTCCTATTTTCAAATTTAAAACCCTAATTTCATCTTTAAAACATTAATTTTAATTTCAAAACCTTTTTTTCAATTTAAAAACCCTAATTCAATTAAAAAACCATAATTTTAAATTTAAAACTCTAACTTCATTTTAAAACCCAAATTTCAAAACCCAAATTTCAAAACCCTTAATGCTAATACTATTATTTCAACAAACATTCGACCATATAATATCATCAACCAATATCTTATTTTACGAAATTATATTTCAAATTTAAAACCCTAATTTCAATACCCTATTTACAATTTTTAAACCCTAATTTAAAAACCCTAAATTCAAATCGAAAACTGTAATTTCAATTTCAAATTCCTACTTTCAAATTTAAAACCCTAATTTCATCTTAAAAACATTAATTTTAATTTCAAAACCCTTTTTTCAATTTAAAAACCCTAATTTCAAATTTAAAACCCTAATTCAATTAAAAAACCCTAATTTCATTCTAAAAACCCTAATTTCAAAACCCTAATGCTAATACCATAATTTCAGCAAATATTTGACCATATAACATAACTAAAATGAAACCAACGTCAAGAATTCAACAACAAAATCCTTAAATTTTTATAACCTAATTTCGCATGTATGGACGACAAGGTTTACCTTCCGCAGATGATGTTTTAGCTATTGGAGAAGAGTAATCAAATCCTGTGGTTCTACTAGTCAGAGCTTCGCGTGCAATGCAGGAGAGGAGAAGGTGTTGAATTGGGAGAAGGCTGAACGAAGGCGCAGAAGGGAGCTTCGCGTGCAGTGCAGGAGAGAAGAAGGTGCTGAACCGGGAGAAGGCAGAACGAAGCTGCAGAAGGGAGCTTGCGTACGACTGTTGGAGAAGGCAGAAGTCGCAGAAGGGAGCTTCGCGAGAAGGAAGGTTTCGCAGTCCGGAAGAGGAGAGAGAAATAAGGAGAAATAAGGTTTCGCAATCGCGCGGAGGCTTGTTAGCCTGTTTGTTTCGCGCTCCTCAGGCGCGAAACCTCCTCCGAAAAAAAAAAAATTTTCATTTTTTTTTATATATTAAAAAAGATTTCACATTTTGTGAGTATGAAATCGTGATTTTGGGAACAAAAAAATAACCTTAATTAAATAATTTTTATTTATTTTAACGTTAATTCTATAAAAAACCCCAAATGGACCTGTATTTATTAACTATAATAAAAAACCCTCTCTCCCCCCCAAAAACAAAAAAAAAATAATTAACTATAATTCAACATATATTCAAGTTGGGAGACAGTCGGAGACTACCATCTTTCAATGAAGGAGGAAGATAACCTCCATCCGAGTATCAAGAAAATCAAAGGGAATGATGGGGAGGAGAGACCAATCTTAACTCGAAACTTCAAGGACTTGCTTCTCGGTCCAGACCCTTTGTCCAGACCCTTTGTCGAAGATGAAACATTCCACCATGTGCTTCGATGAAGAAATAGAGTCAGATCAGGAGGAAGCCTGAGATAATACAAAGAATGATACAGATATCCTTTCTGTCCACATTTCAGACAAGCAAATACAACTTCTATGGCTTCGGTGATGGCGGTCAGACAGTCATAGTAATACTATGGGGAAAAAACAGTGGGATACCATTTCCTGAGGTCAAAAATTTTGTCACTGTGGCAACTCGAGGGTGAACTAGATTTGATAGACATGGGAGAGGGATTCCTTCTCGTGAAATTATCCTTACAATCGGACTTCTTCCATGCCTTGACGGAGGGACCAAGGACAAAATAGGGACACTACTTGGTAGTAATGAAATGGAAACCTTGGTTCGTCCCGTCTGAGAATGCAATTAAAAGGACTGCAGTGTGGGTGCAGCTGCCAGGACAACCAATCGGGTTCTTTGATAAGGATGTGTTAGTCCATATTGGCCGAAAACTGGGTCGACCACTGGAAGTGGATATTAATATTGCAACTGCCTTCAGAGGCAAACATGCTATACTTTGCATTGAAATAGAACTCCTTAAGCCTCTCATTCCTCGTATTATATTAAGGTAAAGAACCTAATCAGTGGAATATGAAGGTATTCACTCTCTTTGTTTTGGCTGTGGAAGAGTGGGACACTCTAAGGACAACCACCCGTCGGTACTAGATCCCCCCCCCCCCCACAAAGACACAAACATCGCTCCTGTAGTCTCCACAACGCCTACAAATAATGCCTGGGCGGATGAAACAAAATACGGACCTTGGATGCAAGTCCAGATAAAATCCAGGAAATCCAATAACCGTCTGACCGGGTTGGTTCCTACGGCTACTGGGTCCCATAGTAACAGCTTTGACCAATTAACAGGTTTAAAGGAGGAAATTGATGGCAATAATCATGTTGCTACAATCCTACCAGAATCAGAGGGATTGATTCTTATGAAGAAGGAAAACTAATATGCAAACCGAAGGAAAAATTAAGTGTCCCAAAATAGCAGGGATGACCAATTAAATAGGGTTTTTGGAAGGAATTAATGTTCAACACCATGCAACATTAAGTCCCCGAAAATCAATGGTGTCAACCCTTCCTAGCAATGAAGGTTAGAATAGAAGAAATGGAAGCTTTTGAACCTGAATCATGGATAAAAGTCAAATGACTGACTTGCTTGATCAGAGCCAAGCCCAAGAGATGACAGTGGGCTTTGCTTCCTTCAATCCACAGACTCATTTGACCAGGAAGCCCCTTTTTCCTCCTCCTACATCGACCGTCTCTTCACTACAACCGATGAACACCCCCAACGATCGTAATAGAGACTCCAGAACTGGGTTAGAGGACCCCCAAACATCATCATCGGCACCGAAGGAACCGCCTGACCTTAGATTTGGATTACCACATCTCAGCATCCACCCCTTTCGGCGAGCAATGACGAAACAGGGAATATGGAAATGGAGTTTGATATGGACGTCTGAGATGATTTAGTAGACCAATTAAGTGCGTAGAGAGCTGCAACTACACCGTCACCTTTGGAGCTTTCATTCCTTTGTGCTCAGGGAGATTGGACTTTGGATGACTCTCCTCAAAGCTGCGCAGAGCAGATGACAATCAATGGGCTGGATACGGCCTAGGAAATTTGAAACCTGTTGGATATGTGGCTTCCTCTTTACTCTAATTTCTTATTTATGGCAGTCAATTTAAAAATTTTGGGTTGGAATGTGGGTGGAGTGAATAATCCCAAGTGCTGGTGGGCCGTTAGGGAATATGTTAGAAATTATAACTTGGACTTCGTGTGTCTAATGAAAACTAGATGTAGTGCATTGACTCCCTCTTCTTTTTTGTAGTGTTCGGGTTTTGATAGAGATTTTGTCGTAGTGGTTGAGGGTTTTAGCGGGCCTCTATGGTTGGGATGGAAATCAACTCTTGGGGAGGTTGAGGTGATTCATAGCACGGACCACTTGATCCACTGTGGGGTTTAGTTGGGCTGAGAAGCTTGGTTCATTTTTTTTTTTAGGTACACAGTAAAACTCAAATCCAAATTTATTATAAGGGAGAGAGTAGACAAGTAACCGGGCTGGTTTTCGGGCCCAAACCGGCCCGGCTGGCCCGGGGAAAGCCCGGACCCGGAACCGGCTGCTACAGTAAACCGGTCCGGCCCGAACCGTTACTGTAGCGGCCGGGCTGGTTACAAAAAAATATGAACCGTGAACCGGCCCGGTTCAGAAAACCGGCCTCGACCTAAATCGGAACGGAACCAGAACCGGAACCGGAACCGAGACCGGGACCGGAACTGGCCCCGGAACCGGCCTGTCCCGGCCAGTTCCGATTCAAAATTTCCCCATTTTTTTTGAATTTTGAAATTTTTCCAATTTTACCCCTCTTAACAGCTATAAAACGGTTACTTTTGATATTATTTTGGTTCATAGGGTCAAAAAATTTTCCTATAAATATCTTATAGCTCATTTCCAAAATCTTCATAACAAAATCTCTCTTTCTCTCACATCTACATTCTCTCAATTTTCATTAATTTTCCATTATTATTTCCTTTCTATTACCATTTTTTATATCATTTCCATCATTTTCTACACCATTTCCAATTTTTCATTTTCATTTTCTCCATTATCTATATTTCCACCATTATCTACATTTTCACCAATTTCTACACCATTTCTATTACTTTATACCCCGTTACTTACACCATTTTTTATACCATTTCTATCAATTTTTACACCATTTCTAATTTTCTATTATCATTTTCTCCATTATCTACATTTCCACCAATTTCCACACCATTTTCATTATCTTATACCCCATTATCTACATTGATCAACATTTGACAAGATTTCAAGATTGAGAGCTCATTCAAGATTTTGCGAAAAGTAACTGCTATATTCGTCAAATCGGTACATTTAATTTTTTTTCATATTTATTTTTTTTGCATTTGCATTACATTTGCATTACCTTTTTAAAAAATTTAAATTTTAAAATTTTTAAAAAAAAATTAATCTTAAATTTCCTTTAAAAAATTTTATCGTATATATTATTTTAAAAATTTATCTTAATTTTTTTATAAAATGGCCAGAACACACTTTTCACAATTTTCTCAACAATTTCCTCTTCCTCCATTTTTTGAAATTCCCGATAATATAGATATTGAAACTTTTTTGGAAAAAACTGAATCTAGTAACACTGAATCTAATACAACACGAACTAAAAAAAATGATTTTAATATATGAACATTTTTTAAAAGGAAAAATGATGAACAAAAAGTAATTTGTAAAATTTGTCATCAAAAATATAAATTTTTAAAAGGTTGGGGGTGGACATACTTAAGAGACACTTAGTTAATAATCATCCAGATAAATTAACACAAACAAAACAAATACAAATTTCTATAGGGGGAGGTAATATAACTGATACATTTAAATATAATTCGGATAAAGAAAAAATTGGACAAATAGAATGACTAGCAAGAAAAGAATTACCATTTAGTATAGTTGCATGTCCTTTATTTGAAGAATATGTACAAAAATATTTATAACCCGATTATAAAAAAAGTAGTAAAAAATCCGATAGGAGGAGATCATTAGATAGATATTAAGAATTAAAAAATAGTATACTTATACAATTTATGACTAGTCAATGTAAATTTTCATTAATTTCGGATAGTTGGAAAAGTGAGCATAAAAAAGAATATTATATTGTAATAACATGTCATTGGATAAATAATTCATGGTTTTTAGAAAAAAGAATTTTAGCTTTTCAACGTTAAGAATTTCCACATTCCGGTACACATATAGCTAGAATAATTTCAAATATTGTTTATGATTATGGAATAAGTGATAAAATTTTTTCTATTTCCTTTGATAACATTTCGGCTAATACTATTGCGGTTAATAGTTTAAAAAATTTTTTAAAAACAATTTTAAATGAAACTTTTTTTCATATTAGATATGCATGCCATATAATTAATTTATATGTTAAGGATGGTTTAACAATGGGAGAACTATTTTTAAAACCTATTCGCGATTTAATTCATTAAATAAGAAATTCTTCTGTAAAAACTCAAGAAATGAGACAATTATGTATTTTACATAACAAAAAATATAAAAAAATTAAAATGAAATGTGACACTAGGTGAAATTCAACATATGACATGTTACAAGGTATTCTTCCTTTTCAAAATATTTTTATTGAATTTACAAATTCAAATTATGAATATGGTTTTATTGATAATACCGTTTTTGAATTTGCGTATGCACTTACAAAATTATTGAAAATTTTTTATTTATGTAGAAATTTATTTTCTGTATATTATTATCTAACTACTTATTTAATGCTATCAAATTTTTGTAAAATTATTTATGTATTTAATGAATTTGAAAATGAAGAAAAATTTGGTGAAATTGTTCTTTCAATGAAAACAAAATTTTTAAAATATTATGAAAAATTTCCAATTTTATATTTAGTTGTAAGTACATTAAATCCACGTGTTAAGGTTGAAAGTGCTAAAATATTAATAGATTGTTTTGCACAACCGTTTTCCATCAGAAATGTCTATTAACCCATATTTTTTAAAACAACAAATATCTCATACTTTACGATCAATATTTGAATTATATAAAAAGGAAATTAATAATTTAAATACTAATAATATAGTTAGTAATAGTAGTAATAGTATTCAATCATCTTCATTTTCATTTAATCCCTTACACATGTTAGGAAAAAAATAAAGAACTTCTTCATCATCATTTAATAAATTACTTTTATATAAACAAATACCTAAATTAGAAGGTTTTGATGATATACATTTATATGATATATTAGGTTTGTAGAAAAATAATGTATCGTATTATCCAATTTTGGCCCACGTGGCTAAAAATGTACTAACCCCTCCGATATCCACAGTACCATCTGAAAGTGCTTTTAGTGCAGATAATCGAGTGTTAAGCGAAAAACGTACAAATTTAACGGACGACACTTTAGAAGTTTTAATATGCATTAAAGATTGGAATGATGCAGAAAAAAAGAATGTAAAGAATCATCAAAATCTCGAAAGATGTTGAACAAGAAGTAGAAGAAGAAGAAAAATAATAATAATAATATTAATATTTTTCTTTTGTTTAAGAGTCATTTTAAATAGAAAAAAAATCAAATTGATGTAAAAATCAAAATAATGTAACAAAAAAATAGTGAATTTTAAAATCCAAGTGATGATTTTGGTAGTGGACATACACCGAATTCGGTGGAACCACTCTAAAAATTTTGTATCTCTAATTTTTAATTTATTTTTTTATCAAAAGTGAATTAAAAAAAAAACAAAGTTAAAAAAATGGAGTTATAAAATTAAAATGAAATTAAAAAATAGAGTTACAAAAAAAATTTAGAAAAATGCAATAGAGAAAAAAAAATTGGGCTGAACCGGGCCCGGCCCACCGGTTCCGGTTCAGCGGGCTGGGTCGGTTCCACAAGAAAAAATGAACCGGCCCGGCCCGGCCCGCGGTTCCTCGAACCGAACTTGAACGGGGCGGGGCCCGGCCCGGCCCGGTTACTTGTCTAGGAGGGAGGGAGAGGGAGTGAGAGAGAAGATCACACAAGGGCTTTCATGTTAGTGAATTGAGCTTTCTTCCGAATAGAGATCTCCTTGACTCGAGTATTAATGGCTACAAGCACAGCAGGAAGAACACCAAACCAACAAATCACACTTCTCAGCACCAACTCTGCAAGCCTCACTCTTCTATCAATCACCTCTAAATTGGTTCCATGATACACTGGAACATTTCCGGGACTCACCCCCACACCCAAATAGCTCATTTTCTTTACCTACACCTAAACAAACTACACGAGAGAGAGAGAGAGAGAGAGAGAGAGAGAGAGAGAGAGAGAGAGAGAGAGAGAGAGAGAGAGAGAGAGAGAGAGAGAGAGAGAGAGAGAGAGAGAGAGAGAGAGAGAGAGAGAGAGAGAGAGAGAGAGAGAGAGAGAGAGAGAGAGACCAAACAACCGGAATCAATTAATATTCATTGTTTTTGTTTTTTTAAATTATACTTATTTTCTTGTTTAACAATAAAATTATAATATCCAATCCAAATTTCTTGTACCATGGTGCCCTTCGGATAGAAGGGCAGCTCCTTTGACAAGGTTGCTCCACCTTTCCTTCAGGTTAGGGCAGCTCATTCGTGAAAACCACGTGCATATTGAAATTTTCTGCAACAAAGAAAAGTGGTATGATAGCCTTATATGCCGATAGAATTTTACAGATTGGATTAGAAAAATGGGCATATGATGACATTGCCACTGCAATATCTTCCTCTTCATCTTTCCTTTTCCTCAGAAAGTCAGGCGATTCGGTTTTTCTTTTTCTAACAGATCAATTCTTTGGTTTTCTTCTTATTGCCAATGGGAAGTGATGGAGCAAAAGATGGGTATAGCCAATAATTTCAGAGTGGCCACAGCGGTTACTTAAAAAAGGTTTGAGGAGGCTAAAAAGGGTATTGTAAAGGGTATTAATGGAAAATACTATGAATTTGTGGGGAGATCTATAAATATTCTAAACATTGGTGATAGCCCTTTATCGATCCGTCCCTTGTGGGTGGTTGGCTAGTTGGACCACGGCTGCACCCCATTTATTTTGGTTCTATTTTGCTTCTGACATTTTGTAAACAACAAAAGCGAATTCATTAAAAAAAGAAAAATTTTATATTCAAGTTATTGCAAATTCAACCTTAGAAACAATCATAGAACGCAATTTTTATAAGAAAAAATAAATATATTTTTTTTTTTGGTGCAGGAAATCTAGCTAGAATTGTGGGAGTAGGAGGACAAAAACTTCAGCAATGGCTAAAGATAATCAGTTGCAAGTGCTTACAGATGTATAAGTGATGGGTGTAGGTAAAGAAAATGAGCTATTTGTGTAGTTCTTTTTAAAAAAATAAAATAAAACTAAATCATAGAATTGTTTCAATATCGTTCTCTCTCTATAAGGGGAAGGTGCTGAACAATGAAATTCACTCATGGTGCTGAGGTTAAATCTAGTGAAGAAAGAAGAATGTCCATCTTTTTTTTTTTTTTAATATAAAGTGATGTAACTCTATTCATTATTGGATGCAGCAATAGCACAAGGATGAACCCCATCAATTTAATAGAAATTTCTAACAAATTTGAGTCTCATCTCAAGCCCATTCATGCATTGCTTATTTTTATTTTACATTTGTTGTACAATCCCCCATCGTTTATTATTATATTAATAATTATTGTATACATTTGTTGTAACATTCCATGCAAAACAAATAAATAAAAATCTCCAAATAGAGTTTAATTATTTCAAACGGAAAGAATTAATTTAATTCAAAAGCACTATTTGCTCCGGTTGCTTGTCTTTGAAACAAATAGTTTATTTATTTCTTTAGCTATCTAAAAGCTTCGGAAGATTTACCAAATGATCATGAAGTCAACTTTTTGCATACCTTGATTAAAAGATCCTAAAATTGAAAAAAGCTCTCTATGGGTTGAAATAAGCCCATCATGCTTGGAACAGTTGAATCGATAGATATTTCCAAAGAAAAATAGTGAAACAAAAATGTTGATAATCATGTTGTTTGCTTGATAATCATGTTAGAAGAAAAGCCATAGAAAAGAAGAAAAAATCATGTTAGAAGCAAAACCCCAACTGCATATTTATTAAGAAAATGAACCTCAGGCTATCAAAGCTAAAGATTAAGGAATTCAAACCCCAACTGCATATTTATGTACCACTTTTTCTGGGGCGTTTCTGACAAAGTAAATGGATCCCAAGGCATATGCACAGACAGAGATAGCATATTGTTGGCATAAATTCTGAAAACCCAAAACATCAAGATCAAGAAATGTGCATTACTTATATTTAGTGGACCTTTTTCTTTGTCATACGCATTTTATCGAACGGGTTATGTGTCAGGCTCCAAGAGCTGTATTACTACCACCCCTACACTAATTAGGGTTTCTCCATCGATTTTGTGAAGTAGACTAAGAAATAATTAATCGACTTAAAATTAAGAGATCAGCATTCCAAATCCAGTAATCACAAGAAAAAATAAACTTCGAGAAAGAGATGTGTCAGAGATTATTAACCTTGTGTGCTTGTGTTGGGTCTTTGGAGAATTGATCTTCTCCTCTTTCAGTGAGTGATAAGAGCTCCTACTTTAATTTCTACTCCTTTTCATCAAACAATGAGCGACGATTTTGTAAAACCAACGAGCGGTTAGGGCAAGCGGAGCAAGAGACGATGAATGCCGGCGAGGTTAAGAGCAATGAAGGTCGGCGAGGTCAACGATGAAGGTCAGTGAGGGCAACAAGCGGCTAGGGCAAGCGGGGCAAGCGACGTGGGAGGTGGAGCAAGCGACGTGGGCAACGAGACATGTGAAGAGAATGAAAACAAAATGAAAAAGAAAGAAATAAAATATCCTCCTTAGCGACGGATGAAGTAATCTGTCCTTGAGTTCAACGATGACTTTCATAGTCATCACTAACATCAGCGATGAAAGCTCATATTTATCGCTGAAATCGGTGAAGGATGGCCAATTCATCACTCAAATCAGCGACGAATGGACTATCCGTCGCTGAATTTAATATTCATTGCTAACATCAATGACGAAAGCTTATATTTGTTACTAAAGTCAACGAGGATGGCCGATCTGTCATTAAAATCAACAACAAATAATCAATTCATCGCTAAAATCAACAACCATCACTAATATCAACGATAGATAGATAATTTATCACTAAAATCAGTGACGGATAAACCATCTACTAAAATCAACGACGGATAAACCATCTATTGTTGAATTCAGCAATGAATTTCATTTTTGTTGCTAACATTAACGATGAAACCTCTTATTCGTCGTTAAATTTAGTGATAAAAATGATTATTCACGACAAAATAGCGATGAAAGCTCTTATTAGTCGCTAAATTTAGTGACGAAAATGATTATTTATTGCTAAATTAGCAACAAAAACTATCTTCGTCTCTAAATTTGCAACGAAATCTGTTTTTATCCACTTCTTGTAACAAATTTATCAACAAATTAATTGTTTGTGTGAAATTAATAATGAAAAATACCTAAACTTACAACAAAATGAGAGATGAAAAATATTTTTCGTGTGGTTTATTGATAAAAGGAATTTGGTTTTCATACTTATATATGACTATATTATTTAAATAAATTTGTAACGTCTCTAGGGATTATGATCGATAATGTTTAAAATAAGTACAAATTGCTTTGCATTATCTGTAAAAGAATTGTTCAATACCCAATATAATCTTTTACTTAGCTAAGAGATAAATTATATGCTTATACAAGTAAAATTCTATTATTATACATGGTAATATATTTAACTCGATTTTGTTATTCAGAAAGTATATAAAAAGAGACACGGTTGAAAATGTTTCATAAGAGAGTATAGGAGAAACTTGGTCACAAAATTAGTTACGAATTCCTAAGAAACGTTGCCAATCAGCGATGAATTATTTTATGTGACTAATTAGCGATAAATTTAGTCATGAGATAAAGAATTTGTTGTTAAATTTTGTCACGAAAATATTTTTGTGACTAATTAACGATAAATTTAGCCACATGCAACTGAATTCGTTATTAATTAGCGACAAATCTAACCACAAAAAATTATTCCTTCCTAAATTTAGCGACAAATATTGTATTCGTCATAAAATTTAGTCACAAAATCGTTATTCGTCACTAAATTTGCTACGAACATATAGTTTCGTTGCTAATTTTACCATGAATATTTTTTCGTGACTTTCGTTGCTAATTTTTCCACGAATGTATTTTCATCACTAATTGCATAGCAAAATAGTGATAAAAACACTTTTCATCCCAAATTCTGTTGCAAAAAAGCAACGAATATTTTTTATTATTAAATTCTATCGCTAAATTCTTGTTTTTTTGTAGTGTCGAGAATGATGGAGAGGATTCAACTTACGTGATTTAGGGGCTAGTGGTAGTCCATTTACTTGGATCTAGAAGACAGATGGCTTGGTTGTTCTTTGGGAGAGACTAGATAGGGTACTAGGAAAGTCCAGCCGTATTATGTTTCCGGAGGCACAAGTGGCTAATCTATATCGCTTAAATGGAGACCACCACCTTATCCTTTTGTAGACGTATATAACCTCCCCACCTCCGAGAGAGATAGGCACCCATTTCGGTTTGAGGCGGCTTAGATGGAGCATCCCCATTTTTGTAGTTTTTCACTTAGGCTTGGAACGGGGGTGGACATAATAGAACACTTTTATAGTCAATTCAAGCTAGCATGAAGTCACTTAAACATTGGACTAAGCAGGTGTTTAGTAATATCATTTACAGGGTCTTGGAGTTACTATTTATTATATTACTTTAAATTATAGTGAATCCATTAGCTCTGAATGGGGTTGTGGTGAGTTCGCGAAGAAGTTCATGACTCGTAACCTTATGGTTGATTGTAGTCCTTGTTCTATAATGAACTTCTATCATCCATCAGCGCTACCCGTTCAAGCGTTTTACAACACTTGCTTAGGTTGGTGGAGCTGGATTCCGAATGATTTCAAGGATTCACCATACTAGGAACGCTCACTTCGAGTAGGTATTGGCGATCTATAACCATTCTAAGCTATTTTTCGAGCTCTGACTTGAACGTGGTAGACCTCTCAATCCTTGCTTGAAGGGAGTCATTGTTGATCATCTTCGAAAGGAGATGAGATCAGACGAGTTACGTCTAATTTTGGATGACATGTTTGTTAATCCTAAGATTAAAGACTTTCTCGAATGGTCCTATCTAGGTTCGAGATTGATTACGCTACGTACAATGTTATGCCGTAATAGCCATGGATCCTTAGGTTAATATCGAGGATTTCTTCAAAAGCACCCGTTGTAAATAAGAAGCGGAAGATCACCCTTACTAATTTAGAATTAGTGTGTTTGGTCTTTTATGGTTCCACATATGATGGCTCTATTGACTCAAACGGAATGACTAACTTTCTATCAATCTTGATCGGTGAGACCTACAAAAAAGTCACCAGAGGATGGTTCGGTAGAGGAGATTCTGACGCTCAAGTCAGAAAACGGTTTTCGAAAAGAAAAACAAATTAAAATAGAGAACTCTGTTTTGCCTTTGGGTGCTATGTGTGAGGTCAAAAGACTTACCTGGTCGATTTGTTTGATGACGTATATATAGTCTCAGCATGTGAGTTTCGTATGCATTCGGGATATTAAAACTCTATTTTCCATATGAAAGCACCTCTAAGATTATAGGATACTCAAGAAAAGATTTCCACAAGATGCAGGATCATTTTTATTAAAAAAGTTCTATTTATCGAAAGCTTTCTTTTTTTATCGATTAGAATTTAAAACATTCTTGTTAATTACGAAATATTACTTTTGTGATTTTAAAAAAATCGAATATTATTTCGAATTGACCAAATACTGAGTATCATGGAGGTGCTCTGACCGATCAGTTGACTATCGAGGAGAACTTGGTCATGAGTATTGAGAGAGTAGGCTGCGTCTTCCCCATTGAGAGGTTCATTTCATTTGAGCGAACTACTGATCATGTACTTAAACTCTATATTAATGGGATTTTGGACTATGTATCATGATAAACGATATGAGAAAATGTCCTTTTGTAATAATACTTGAAATGAAAATGTAACAAAAAGCGTAAATATAAAAAAATATAAGAATTTTTTATGTAAATATTAATTATTTTATGAAAATAATAAAATAATCATATTTGATAAAAAATATAAAATAATCAAATATATAATTATTAATCATAAGATAAATAATATAAAAATTATAATTATAATTATAAATAAATAAATAATTCATTAAATATAAAAAGTATATAAATATAATAAATATAAGAAATTATATATAAATACTAATTAATTTAGCGTGCGGAAACATTTCGAAAACAGAAATTGTTACAAAAATAGAAAAGTATTAACGTTAAAAATTTTGAACATCATGAGATGCCATTTTAGGATTTCCTAAAACTTAACATGTCCCTTTTTTTATTTCTTCCCATAATATGTGAAATAACTATGTCAAAATAATGTTGGGAAGGACGAGATTCTAGAAAATGCTCTCTATTTTTATTAGATTTTCTTTTCATAAGGAAAGAGAATGAGAGAGTTTTCATGCAATATCAAATCTATTATAATTTTCAAAATCTTACCCCCTTGGATTGGCAAGTTTGAGAGAGGGGAGTTTCAGATTTAATAAAAAGAATAAATATAAAGCAAATTTATTTTTTTTCCTCCTTAATTATTTTTCAAAAGCTAAATAAAAGAAAAATTGATCCCCTTCCCTTCCCTTCCCGTCCCTTCTAATCCTCCTCTGCCCTCCTCCACAAAAAAAAAAAAAAAAAAAAAACAAAAACAAAAACTCCCAAACAACATATAAGGGGTATTTGACTTATTAGCTAAATCATCTTTGGATCACCGGCCTAATTTCTTTTTTTTTTCTTTATTTTGATATTTCTCATCTCTAATTTGATTTTTAATCCTATTTTTTGCTTTTTTCTTTATTAATTTTAAGGATTTATAATAGTTTTTTCATTTATTGCGTCACTTGAAATCTATATGTTAATTGTTTTAATAAAAGTTAAATAGATTAAAAAGTAAAATGAATAATAAATAACAAATAATACCATAAGAAAATACCCGAAACTATCCTTACATTTTCAGCTTCCCCAAAACTCTCTTCAAAAGCATCCACAAACAAACGAACAAAGTATTTCAATATTAATTAATACCTATTTCACACAAAGAGCACGTGACATAATTCTGATAGAGGGTTATGCCCTGCACATGCACGTGCACATATGAGACGATGGCGGTGGGAAATGTTATATATTTATTTGTATAGTGACTATGTTAACATCAATATTTTGACCAAAGTAATTAAATTATAACAAATTCTAAATACTTTTAACTCGTCGATAGATATTATAAGAACATTGAAACAAAGTAAACTTTCACTGTTTCTTGTACGATGCCTTGAGCATGGTATATATTATATTATTAAAATAATAAATAATTATTCTATAAACATTATGTTATTAGATTGATACTAATACGATGAATAGAGGACCTGTAATTAGAGTTAAAAATAATTATTAAAGATTTAGAACCGCTGAAAGTGTAATCATTTCGAAATGGGTAAAATAGGTATTCCCCCCCCCCCCCCCCCAAAAAAAAAACACAGTTAGTAATAGATAATATTTTAATTGTTTATCGTTATTTTTTTGAATATCAATACGTACAAAATTCGCAAACGTAACGAGCGCGTGAGGGAAGGTGCGAGCGGAGCGCAGAAATGGAAGAGGGAACGAACGATAACGGAAAATGTGAGGGAGGGGGGCAAAAAAGAAATTTCACTCACTCCAAGAGGCGAAGGCCCTCGAACCCCCTCCGATTACCACGTCAAAAAGTGACTCCGAGTCTTACCTGACTCTTGCGCGTGACTCGTTTGTTCTCAGACCATCGGAACTGATTTCAACTTAGGCTGCCGCGTCTCTCTCTCTCTCCCCTTAGTCATCATTCTCATGACATAAGTCTTTCATCGCAAGTCAACTCTCAAGACAAGGGCTCTTGCCCTGACATCAATCGCATCACTCGTAGTTGCAGCTGCTGCTGAATTCTGTTTGATTGTGGGCTTCTCTGCAAATCGTGATTCAATTCTCGCAAGTAAAGTTCAGTCATGGCGGAGTCTGGACGCTACGGTCTCGTCAATGAGTTAGGTGCGTAGTCAAACTTCTCTAACTTCTTTCTTTCGTTTTTCACTCCAAAAACCGACTTCAATTTAGAGCTGTTCGCTTCAATTAGTAAAATTAGTTCGTTTTCTTGCTTTGATGGTTAACCGTTCCAGTTTCTTACTTAGTGAAGGTCTGTGTTCCGTTATAAGTGTTTTTGAGGTTGACTTGACATATTGATGAACCAGAAATCATTCTACATTTGCTGTAATTGAGCTTCTTTAGTAACTTGAATCAATACCCAAACAAGTCAAAAGCGGATTTTGGGATTAGTCATCACATCAATGGGGTTTAATGTGTTAAATCGTTGGCTTCTATTGTCATTTCTGAGATTTGAACCATTGGAGAAAGATATTAGATGAATTATGTTCTAGAAACCATCATCTGAACTGGGCATAACATATTTTTTCGAACTTATATTCCTGCCAAATTGTTTCATGTAGAGGGCTTTCCTGCGGTATCTGTAGGCATTTGTAAATTATATAATAATGGCAAAGCTCAAACATTAAAGTGAGAATAAATGAGCACAGAAATTTACATGTTTGGATGGAAGAGGAGGCAGTAATTCCTGGGCCTTACTACTTCACAATGCTGAGAGCCGATCTTTAGGATTTGCTGTCAGTCTTGGCATTTATACTGTCTGTCCAGCATAATCATAAGCAATTAAATATTGGTCTTTATCAGCAAGGGAGTGGATCTTAAACTCATGCAGTCGTAATTTTGCTAACTCCCATCTCCATAGTATTGCTGAACTTATAATAGGCTGTCAAACTGGCCTTTCCATGTTAGAGCTTGAATTCGTTCTCTTGTTGGTGCAGAATGGATAAAGCCAATCTCCTTAGGGGAACTAGGGGAGAAGCCCTCTCTTTACAATGGCTTCAATTGTGGGGAAGGGAACTACCATGAGAATTATTAGATCCTGTTATAACTTTGTGGGAACTACCATTTCTCCAAATACTTAAAGATATAGTTAGAAATGCATATTTTCAAGTCCAACAAGCATACTTCTTCTCTCCAAAACCCCTAAACTTTGTGGGAAAAGATTTCGGAAGCTCGTAGGACTAACCCATTTATTACCACACAAGGTAAATAAGTGCTTACACATCTCCCATGCAATAGATAATATAGAAATAAGTAATTTCTACTTTCAAAATATTTGCCTCTTTTTGAGTAGATCATTGGTATTAATCTTATTAAATAAGATGATTAAACAAAGATCTGCAAAAAAAAAAAAAAAAAAAAGCATTTGAAGCATCAAGACTCGGAATTCTAGTGTATAAAACATTGTGGGAAGGTTCATTATCCTGGAAAATTACTATAGCTTTTCTATTAAGAATTCTTAAAATTGGAAGTCCAAGGATCGAATGTCTCTCTTAATTATAAAAAATTTGATAGGAGCAGAATAAAATCTAGACAACCTATAAATATAAGGGGAAGAAGTGAACAAGGGCAAATCCCCAATTCCACATATCCTTGTGAGAAAGGATGCCAAAACCATCAACAATTTTGAAAGACACAAAAGGAAGAATAGTAAGATATAAATGAGAAATAAATTTCCAAGGACTGCCTGAGAAATCCTTAGTTTAGTATTGGCATCCCGAGATATACTTACTTTTTATAACTTTATGCCATAAAGTTTTAGGTTCTAAGGGGAATCAATTTAATATTCAGTTTGATACTAAATTTTGAATAACTACTAATGTGTTTTACGTGAATTATCCCCTGCTGAAACAACTTGGCTCCCGAAAGTTAGAAACCATTAGTCAATGTAGGTGAATCAAAGCATCCAAATAAGTTTGTAGAATAACCCCACATGATAACAAATCTGTGATCATCACAACTTCATGCACACCTTGAAAGTGGTGAAAGTTCTCATTAAAGAAAATAAGAAGTATAGTTTAATTTCTAGTAAATTAAACAAATTAACATAAGGTTCATACCTACAAATGATATACAAAGAGTGAAGGAACAAATGAAGAAGTCCTACGATGAGATGACAATTTGATCACAAAGTGATAAAAAATTCAATAATAGTATCAAAATCAGTTTGTCCCGTATGCTCATAAACTCTTTCAAAATTTTCATATTTCACATCCATTTCTACTTATTCAATATTCTCAAAACTCTCAACAACCTTAGTTTAAACGTTTCTTCTTCTTTGGGTGAAGATGAAACAAGAATGTAATGAGCCATATGTTGTATCTCTTCAATTAGTGAGAATTCTTAATTAACTACATGAGGAGATTCATTAGGTTCCAATTTTGGACCTGGCTCTTGAGATTGGATATTGCTTAATTCTTCACAAATTTCTGTAAGTCGACTTTTGAATTCTTCATGTGTCATGCAGACATGTTTAATTTCCTGCATAAGTGCATTCCATTCAGCATTTGACTTACAACATTGATTATATGGCTGAGATTGAAATTCCTTCTTTGGTTCGGAGGGGTATTCTTCAATTGTGTGAATTTTGAGTGTTGACCACCACATAAGCGTAATCATGGTGGGGTCTCAGAATATTTGTAGGGACCTGTAAAATAGGAAGGATAATATCTATGGTGATAATGTGTAGGACAAAAACTATGATGAGAACTACAACCATAAACATATGTTTGATCCTAATACATGCCCCTATGATGTGTCATACAGGATTGAACATTATTAAGGATGGTATCCATGGGCATATTGATTATCAGAATTACAATTATAATATGGGTAATGATTACAATATTCCGTGACTAAGAGAACAACACTTCAAATGGATCAAAATGTCAATTTATTCAATCTACAGAAACTAAATCATAACCTAAATTTTCAGATTTGAGAATGTCACGCAGATCAACCATGGAACATCAAAATTTCAGGAAATAAGTGAGATCTGCACAGAAACAGCTATGTAATGCGCGTAATCCCAATATTGTTCTTATAATCCACCCTGTCCTTGAATTTGGGATGTATTCTAGGGATGAATCTTATGCAAGGAATTATTTAGCTATCTTATTTAGCTGTCTCTTCTAGGTTTAAAGGCCTGTCTAAATTTTTGTACTAGAATCCTCTACGGTCAAGTGGCATACCAAGTAGAAGTACCATCAAAAGGCATTAAGCAATTTAATTTCGTATCTTGCACATGGCCCATTTGTTATTAGTAGGATCATATAACTGAGTAAGTCCCATCAAAATCCTTTGGCCATATATCTTGTCACAAGATACAAAGTATGTTTTATCATGTTTACTTTTCATTCACACACACACAAACACCCCTCAAAATCTTTTGGCCATATATCTTGTCACCAAGATACAAAGTATGTTTTACCATGTTTACTTTTCATTCACACACACACAAACACATTTTCTCTCAAAGGCATTGGCCCTCCAGAATTTGCTTCTTGAAAATTATTAATATTAATTAATGAGATCATTAATCTGGAATCACCGATCTATCTCTATATCAATCAAAACAACTTATGTTCCTTCCACCTTCTTGCCCCCATCCATGCCCAAAATGTAATGCCGTGTACTGTTCATAAGCCTATTATGCAGTAAATGAACTAAAAATAGGGTCATTATTGTTTACCAGTCTCTTTTGTTTTACAGTCTCTATTTAATGTTCTTGCAGCTGTTCTAACTCTATAATGACTGAATGCAGATATTAAGCAAATAATCTTGGAAGCACAAAAGCGATGGCTGCGCCCAGCTGAAATTTGTGAAATTCTTCAAAATTATAAAAAGTTTCGGATTACTCCGGAGCCTCCAAATAGACCTCCTAGTATGATTTTCAATCATATTTGATTTGTCAAAACAATGCAACACATTTTCATAATCTTTCCTGTTTTTCATATCATGTTTTATTTGTTTATGCTTGGAAAAATCTGTAGTGCTACCTGATTTTCTGAAGTCCATTGCAATAAGGTAATCTCAAATTGTTGTACTTGCATATTCTTTCAGTAATTCAAATTACTTTAGTTCTTGGAATTCTGAACTGATCATTATTTAGTAGGTAATCCTGGAACTTAATAGGGTTGACTCTATTAGGGCCTATGCAAACGTAGGACTATTAGGGCCTATGCATACGTAGGAAGCTAAAGATGTATGGATTGTGCAATTGATTAAGATTCCTGCTTTCCTCTGCCTCGCAAGGAAGTCCTTATTTTGCTTTACTAATTTCATTGGTTTCCAACCCAAATATACCTAGGTAGGTGAAAGAACATTCCTCCATTACATTTTAAGACTTTGCATATGCTCTCTAAGTATAACAGTAATCATACTTGATGTCCCAGTTTTTCTCGGTATTCACAGGTGTCCTGCTATGCTCATTCTACTGTTACATTTTCCCAATCTCTCTTGATTGTAGTGTGTCAGTCTTCAGAGATCATTTATAGTTTATCTTTGACCACTGGATATTTAGCCTTTCTTTTTATTTCTGGATCTCACAAAGAGATACTTTGTAATAATTAAACAGCAGTGCATTTATCGGTTTCTCTTATAAGTTTCGAGTTCTCTTGCCTGCTGCTCTTGCTGTTAATATAAGCAATCTTTACCTTGTGCTTTCTGCATGTGTATACACTAGGACTTTATTCTAACAATTAATGCTCACATGGAGAAGAACATTTATTTTGTTACATGGAAACATTTTAAAGATACAAAGTTCACATGGAGGAGATCATTTAATGGGTAGACAGCAGCTGTAGGAAACAGATAAGAGGAATTCAGAACTAATAAAGGAGTCAAACATGTGAGATTTTATCCTGAAGGGAAGCATCTTTTGATGGATTCATGTGTGTGAAAAAAGGTATGGAAAGCTCAGTGAAGCTGTATTGTCAAATTTTCTTGGGGCCCTGCAGAGGTCATAAGGATTTGTCATGAGTATTGTATTACCATTTTTAGAGTGGAAGTGGGATGCAGGATTATGCATTTTTATTGTCTGTGTATATAATATTAATGGATGATTCACGTGGTATGGATGTTGTTAGGCTTTTCGACCTTCCTTTCTTGCTTGGCATAGTTCATTTTGGATTTGATAGTGTTGCTTTCTTTCCGCGGAAGCTGATGTGGGGTTCCTTGATTAGGACTGAAATTTCATGCTTTTTTATTCTGTTCTCTCAACTGCTGGGACATGTCGAGAAAGCTAATGAGATACTGAAAAAGACTGCTTCATGTAATTTTAGGTAAAAACAAATGTAATGTTTAAAAGAGAGATTGGTTATATTGGTCACTTTCCTTCACAATGAATTCCTGTTAAGATCGTATCAAGGTTGAAATGTGGAAACTTATAATTAGGGATGACTTGAGCATTTCGTTGACAAATTGGGGGCTGGTGGGGTTGAAGATGTGCACGGAGTCCAAAATAATCTTCTGATTCATCTAAAGCATCTTTTGGCTTCAGATTGGTTTGGTGGCCTCTTTTGGCTTGATCAATGCCATAGAGTGACTTGCAGTTGCTATTGACAAGAAAGACTGGGTCTTTCAGCAGGAGGTTTGTCAGAAAGGAGTTGACCCCCAACAAGCTATTAAGAATTGCTAGAATTATTTTTGTAAATGCTTTCTTTGTACTTGGAGATCAGGTTTAGTTTTTGTCAGGTCAAGATGCTTTTGCGGAAACATCTTGCATAGTTGAAGCGTGTGCTGAGTGGATTAACAAGCTGCTACTTGGTTTTTCTTAATCATTAACATTTACCAGATGACAAGTTATGGCCTATAGAGGGAATTAACATTTCTTTGGTAATGTTGTTTGTTCTTTCTTTGTTATATTATGGGCTTGGAGGGGTGATTACTGTTGCATCAGGAAAAATTACATTTTGATTTCTTTTCTGGATCAGTACAGAGAGAGAGTGATGAGGTTTTTGTTTTTACTATTTAATGTTGTTTCTTCTGCAGATTTTCACTCGTGTTTAATTTTGTGGACTTTGGTGCTTTTAACTTCATGAGAAAGATTTGGTGTATTTTACTTTGATTCTTGAGGAAAATAAACTTGTAATAATAATTACAATGATAAAATAATTTCTTAGATCTAATCTAATTCCATGCTATAAATTCTGAAGAATTAACTCCAAACCCCAAACGAAACCAAGTCGTGGATTTTATACTGTTTTTTAACCCTAAGGCATTGTGAATTTTTGTTCTTCTCTTTAAAAAGGACTTCCATTTTTCTGCATTTTTTGGCTCCTTGTCCCAAATTAGTGTTTTGTGTGTCTCTCTCTATATTTGTGTGTGCATGTATGGTGGGCCTTTAAATATTTGAGCAGAGTGTTCTATGGAGTTAGGTATCTTTGGATTTTATATGTCAAACATTGCAACCCAAAAAGGTTTTCAGGGCATGCCTTTTTCCTTTTTGTGCATATGTGGTCCGGAAGTGATATTATCATCATTTTTTGGCTTGATATAATCTATTTCTTTCAGGCGGTTCACTTCTTCTTTTTGATAGGAAGGTTTCAAGATACTTTAGGAAAGATGGGCACAACTGGAGGAAGAAAAAAGATGGAAAGACAGTGAAGGAAGCTCATGAAAAACTCAAGGTAAGCACAGAAAGATGGTTGCATTAGATTTATATATTGTCAAAGATTGTGTAGCTCAAAATATGGAGATCTTTTCAGGCGGGAAGCATTGATGTTTTGCATTGCTACTACGCCCATGGAGAAGAGAATGAAAGTTTTCAAAGACGTAGCTATTGGATGCTTGAAGAGTGAGTTACAAACTGTAAAAGATAAACAAAACATTGAAATTGCTCAATGTTGACTTTATGTCTGCTCTCTCTCTCTCTCTCTTAAAATTTGGAATAGCAAGTAATTATCCTATGATGCTCTTCAAACAAAAAAGAGAACTTCAGAAGAGCTAATAGAGTAGGCTGTGGCACATCAAGCAAAACAACATATGAAAGGTGGCATGCATAAAGATAATTGAATAAAGAGGATTTGAACTCCGAGACCATTGTAACTCTTTTCCCCTTTTGAATACATATTTCTTTTCTCCCCTTCTTGAATACAAATTTCTTTTGAAAAGCACCTCACACACCATCTTGAGCTATTACCTGATACCCACAGAAGATGTTGGAGAAGATTGCAGTCCTCTTTTTCCATTGGGCGTTGACAACGAAGATTGTCTTCCTCTTTCGATTCTTTTGACATTTCCACATGCAAACACTAATCTATTGTCTCTATTCTTTATTCTCTTTTTTAAACCCAACTTATTGCCATCAATATTCCATTTCAAGGTTATTGAAAGCCGATGTGCTGCTATTCTATGAGGCAAAGCATCATCACTACATCTTGGAAACAAGAATCTTGCAAATCTTCTTACTGGGTGGGAAAACAAAAATGCAATCCCTTCACCCTTAAGCATCCTGCAGTAGGAGCATACACTATATGTCAGTTGCATCCCCTTTTGTTCCATCTAATACTTTTGCCTTTTGTTTTCTTTAATGAAGAATAATTAATATGAACAATTATAATATTATCTTCTCTAGGTTTTCTTTCTACCAAACTTCCAGCAAGCACTATAAGAAAAGAATTCCAAGATCACAAAAAGCTCAATATCCCCATAATCATTGTGATAATGACAAAAAAATTGTTATATAACTTTTTGTCCTTTAGTGGAAAAAAAATTGGTAGCCATAGTTTCAAAACTTTATCATAGAGTATCATCTCCTACATTATGTGTTATATGTTCAACTTATTTTATCCAAGTAATCTGTTAATTTTATGTGGGATCCTTTCCCTTACTAATTGAACCTTTATATTCATAAAGCTTGGTAAAACATTTCCATCTCTTAAACCTTATGCTTAAAACATATGGTACAAACTGACCCAATACACCAATTCCAGATTTGTCCAATGTCTTTACTGTATACTGTAGAACTCTAATGAAGTCATGATATAATTGTGGACTTGAATTGCCATTTGTGAGAGTCCCATTCGTTTGTTGATATAGTTTTTGTGTACCTGTGGGCCATTTTCGACCGCTTTACCAACAAAGAGATGAGATATCAATAAACTCAATCTTCTCTTCATGAATGTTCCCTTCATGATTGTCATACTATTCTTTCATTATTGAAGCTTTTCTACATCTTCCAACTATTTTCCATCACTTGGAATTTAAGTAAAATTCTTCATTTTATTTTCCACACTACATCCTTGAAGTAAAGTCTTGTTTCTGTGTTCTACTCTTTTTCCTGTCTATAAGTAAATCCTGCAAGTATAATGATGGCTTAATGAGCATGAGTTTTAAGTATAAATTATCTCCTAATCTTGATGCAATGCTAATTCACATTTGCCTAAATGTCTGTTGTCAATAAATATGATCTAGTTTGAAATGCATTTACTTGGGATAAAGATTTGTAATTTTTTTTTGGTTGAATGATATTAATGGAAGAGCGATTAATTTATTCATCCTTCTATTGTCTTATCTGGTAGAATTTTTTCTGCAGGGAACTCTCACACATTGTTCTTGTTCACTACCGGGAAGTTAAGGTATATACCCATTTAACCCACTTATAACTGTATATTTATTTTACCCATTTAGTCAATTTGCATTGTTTCAAAAATGTAGATCTTAAAAAATTTGCAAGGAGAAAGTAGTCTTATCTTTATTTGCTTTTTGAATTGCCAAGAAAAAATTTAAAGCTATGACCAATCTGGTCCTTGACATGAGACTTTTGCAAGGTCTCACAGGGGCATTGCCCATTATTTAGTTTTTGTTGGATGTCATGCCTAGTGCATGGCTCTATTTGCCCTTTGATTGTGTGGGCCTTCATGCCCATTGGTAATGAGAAAGGCCATGCCATTGCTCTTCTTACTGGTTGCACGTGCATGCAATGCTGACATACTAGGGAGATTTGGAAAGTGCTACAAGAGAAGGGAAAGAATTACTCAAGAGCCAAGACTGTTATTTGGCAAAATTCTAATATAGAATCTGCCTAAAAGGATATGTTTTTATATATAATTTAGTAATTTGGTTCTTTGGAATTTTTTCTAAGTGGTTGACTCCAAATCTAGTTTGGAGTTTCTAGTTTTTAGTTTTGGTTGTAGTTTTTATTTTTCTTCATTATTTGAGTTAACTTAGAAGTGTCTAAATTCTAGTCATTGTAATAGTTTCTTTTTTCTAAAGGTTAATTGTCTAAGTCTTGTAACCTTATTAGAAGTTACAATAAGAATTTCAATTTTCTAACAAATTGCTTCGAGTTCTCTCAAAACCTAGATCATGTGATGCTTTCTTCTTCTAGTGAGTGATTCCTAGAATCCTTGTGTGATTTCTTAGATTATTTAACTTTTCTCTTTTGTTTATTCATTATATTCAACCATAAACTCCGGTATACAAAAAAATCCTGCATCAGTGTGGGCATGTGCCTATTATGGGGGTTGTGAGTCCCTGTTGTTAGAACCAAAGAAAAAGTATGTCTACATGCAAGTTTCTCTTTTTAGTGATGTTTGTTCTTTCCATGACCTGTGAAAGTGAAACCAGTTTTTCCAAGCCTCGCCCTTTTTTTTTTTTTTAATTTAAATCTCTTCTCAATGCAGCATACCACAAGCTCCTCTGCTTTCTATCAGCTCTAAACAGTTTATTGACGAGGAAAGAGAAACTCTCTTGGTTCATGAGAACTCTTTCTGCTTTGCAACTTTTTATCTTTATTTCATAATTGCACCATCAGAAAAGTGTACTTGTCACTTTTATGCTAATATTGCCATGCCCTGTTCTGTTTGCCCCTCTCCTCCTTCGTTGTGGTTTTTTCCTGTTCTTTCCATTGTTTCTAGTCATTCTAAATAATTTTAAGCAGCTATCAGCTTAGATAAACTACTGCAATCCTAGTACAGACCATAGTTGTAATTTATATGAATCCCATGAGGTGGGTCATAAGAACATAGGAGTCAGGCATTATCTTTCCCTTACAATTTTAACTATGCTACCATCTGCTTAGATATATATGCTGAACCTTAAGCTTATCAGTCAGAAATGCTCTTAGTGTGTTTTGGTATTATCCAAGTGTCCAGGTGCCTAACCATGTGAACTGGATCAACTTGTACTGCCTGAAGAAACATAGCTGCCTGTTTTGAGGATTTGCCTCTTTTTGAATATTTAAAGTTTCTTTTTAAGTTGTGAAAGATCTTATAGACCTAAACATTTAGATTTTATTGGATGTAATGAAAAACAATTCTATGATGAGGATGTCTATGACTAAATGAGTTTCACATCGTAATATGCACGCCTGACAGTTACATAAGTTGGAAGTCAGGGAAAAAGAATTTGCTTTGTAGAAGGTCAGCATGTCTTTTATGTTTTTGTAACTCTTGCTGCTAAAAAAGAGTTCCATCCACCATAAAGGGCTTACCCCGTGCACAAAGTGCTCCCTGGCTTAGTGCGGGGGTAGGGGGAGAGTGAGCATATATGTACGCAGCCTTCCCCTTGCATTTTTGCAAAGAGGCTGTTTTCACGCCTTGAATCCGTGACCTCGAGGTCACCAAAGGAGCAACTCAACCATTGCACCAAGGCTTGCCCTTAGTTCCATCCACCATCAATCTTTAAAATACCTTTGGCAGCTAGACCCACATACAAAAGTGATCGTCCGCTTTTTTGAAGTAGAGATTCTAAAATCTAAAAGTGTACAGAAAGGGTCTCTTACATGACCATGACATGCAGGGGATAGGCTTTGTTAATCAAGGAAATGAATGCTCTGAAAAGTAATCGAGAAGGTTCCAGGTGTATCAGATGTTTTCTCAACTCTTGGAGTTCACTAGCATGGTTGCAGATAATTAAGATGAGTCGTAGACATTTAGGCAGATAAGCTGCAATTAAACTAGAAATATGGCCGTTTGGCATATCCAAGAGCAAGTCAGTCAACAATTCCCATCAAATAGAGGATGCAAATATTACAATTTATAATATAATAAATATTGTGGCCATTTGACATATCCAAGAGCAAGTCAGTCAACAATTCCCATCAAATGGAGGATGCAAATATTACAATTTATCATATAATAAATATATCTTCTCTCCCATCAGCCTGAGCATTTGGAGCATTTTGCTATTTCACATAGTATGAGAACAGAAGGTCCTAGTTCAAATTTTACTAGGCCCTTTCTGCCTCATTTGATTTTCCATGTGTTTGGGACTGTATTATTAGTTGCAGTGGCTCGAATGTGAGGGGGTGTGACAATATAAAATAATAAATTACCTTACTCTTTAACTTGAATTTTTGAAGAAGTTGGTTGTTTCACAGCAAACTAGTTATTAGAAGATTTAATGCACCAAGTTCAACAGACACAATTAGTGTCAGGGAAGGAAGCTGGATGACTGACTTCTACTTTCTTCTACGAAGTTGGCAACATGAGAGATTGCATTTTTGAAGTTCTAACCAGGGCAGTTGACCGACTTGCAAAAGCTTATCAAGTAGTTAATGGAATAGTTTGTTAGGATCCTCAAATACCATAGTTTTTTGAGCAAGCGTTGGGTTCAGTTACCCATCTCAAAATCTCAATAGACATGAAAGCTTCTTGAGGATTTCTTATCCTCTCAGCATTTTTTCTCCCTAATTCTCCTTCTCTCCTTAATAAATTTCTGTGCCCCCCCTCCAAAAAAAAGATTGAATCACCCCAAGCTTGGAAAATTTTTGCAATTTCTATTTTAGTACCATTCATGATAAGTTCAGACTTAAGGGCCTTTCAAGTGATTTGTTGTCGTCACTTTGAAAGGCTTAGAGAGCTAAACCCAAGAGAAAACTGGCTTACAATATTTTAAAGAAATAAGTTTAACCAATGTACTCTAAACTTATTACATTGTTGCCACCAATCATACTTCTTCGATGTCCCACTTGACCATACCATGATAGTATTTAGAAGTAGATGATAAAATCAGAATACCACTTTACTTAGCATTCATCTGAACAAAACTACTATCGGGTCATCTTGTGACCAAACCTAAGTGTGCACTCATCACATGTCACCTTAATCTGACTCCATGCTTCACACATGTTGGATATATGGGGTTGTTCAAAAACAAAAGTAACACTCCAATTTTCCAAGAAAACTGAAAAGGATTCTTGGAATATGATGAGCTCTTGTACAAAATCTAGTCAATGAATACTTTGTAGGGAATTCCACTCTTCCCTTGATAGAGTTTTCCCTCTCTTAGACTCTAGGTTTGATAGCTGGGAATTTTTTCCTTAACAAGTTTTCCACTACACTTCTTTTATGAGAATTAGACTTGTCTGTTTATTAATCGCACCCTCTTTAATTAGAGGAAACTAGGGTTTATAATACAATAGAATTTTTACTAAAAATAAATTTCTAAAATCATTCTTAATACGAAGGATTCTTAAAGCAAAAGCAACTATTGATTTTTAAAAAATTGCTATCGACTACCTAGAATCCTTCTTTTTTACTAATTCCTAAATGTTTTCTTTTAATAATTCTTTTGAATGATATGCATTGTGCATATCATTAAATTGATATGAGTTTTAATATAGGATCTAGTCAATGGATTCTCTTTAGGGAATTTTCTCTCTTTCCTTACTAGAGTTTTCCCTCTCTTAGACCCTATATTTGACGGTTGGGAACTTCTTTCCTACCACACTTCTTTTATAAGAATTAGACTTGCATCTTTATTGATTACACCCTCTTTAAATAGAGAAAATTATAGTTTACAATAAAATAGAATTCTTACTTAAAACAAATTCCAAATATGAAGGATTTCCAAAACTAAGATAACCATTAATTTTGAAAAGATTGCTATCAACTAAAATAAGAAAATTAATTTTCTTTCTAGAGTCCTTCCTTCTTACTAATTCCTAAATATTGTCCTAGATTAATTCTTTCTAGTGATATGCATTGCGCATATCAGAATATTCTGAAAAAAAAAAAGGAAAAATAGGAAAATCATGTAAGGTTTACTTTTTAAATTTTTTTCACCATTTTCAAAGTAATTCTGTCATTCTTAGACAGAAAACATATGTGTTTTGAACACATTTTTAAATTTCTTGAGTTGAAAAATGTGCTGAAATTTTGAGAAATAAACATGTTCTCTGATTTTCCATTGGAGAAAGAAAATTGGAAATGGAGTAGAGAACTAAAGCTGGAAAATGGAAAAGGTTCTGTTAGTGATTGGCCCCATAATTTTCCAAGATATGTGAAGCCCAGAAGTATTCATGAAGTGCTTGTAAAGTTGTTATTTCTCAATGCTTTATGCACTATAACAGAACTGATTTTGATCCCAGAATTCATCTTACATTGAATGATTAAGGTGCATAGGTAAAGTTGGATTCTTGCTTTGGAGCCTTAATCTTTGGGTTTGGGTTTGTGATACTTGTAAACTGACCCTTTTCCCTTGTGCATCGTGGTCCTAACATAGCCATCTTCACTATGAATATGATAATTCTTTTGGGCTTTGGTAATTACTTGAAAGAGAAACTATCATAGCCGTACAGAAACTTGTACATGACTAGTTTGTTTGGGTAACTAAGATTTGACTTTATATCATCATTTAGGGCAATAGAACGAACTTCAACCGCATTAGTGATGCTGGAGTAATTAACCCTAGTGAGCAAGATAACCAAGAGCATGCATCGAACTCTGAGATAGACAGTTCAATGTCTTATAGTTTTCTGCAAAATAGCTACCACTTGCCTTCGCAAAATGCAGACACAGTAAGCATGAAGAGTAGTACTCAAGCATCAGAATTTGAGGATGCTGAATCAGGTATTGCATGTTCTTAGAAGCTATTGATATTACCTTGCAAGATCTCGGAACTTATCGGTGAAGTGGATTTCATGCAGCATATAATCACCAACCAAATTCCACATTCTACTCTTTCCTTGATCCACAGCGGCCTCAGATGGAGAATATTGATGCTGGACTTCAAATTCCCTATTATCCTCCGCCTTTCACTGGTGATATTTTTTTCTTTTACCTTTCTTTATTCCTTCTCCAATTTTCGTTTTTGGCTGAGCTTATCAGTTTTCTTGTAAGTGAATTGCTTTTGAACTTAATTGTGAGTTCTGAAATCATGAACAGATGATTATCAAGGAAAATTGACTTCTGTTCCTGGTCTGAATAATATGTCTGTTGCTCAAGTTCATAGAGATAAAGACAACAATGATGCTGGTGTAACTTATGACGCCCGAAAACACCTGGATTTTCCATCATGGGAGGATGTCTATGAAAATTGTGCTGCAACACAATCTTTTCCCTTCCAAGAAGCACTTTCTGCTTCACACTCCAATGTCATGGGAGTCAATCCTAAGCATGAAAATGACATGCTGGCACAGTTACTTCAAGACAGCTTTAGTAAGACACAAGCACTGCATAGTAACTCTGTCAGACAAGAAGAGTGGCAGGTATACAGTGATCCCATATATACTGCAACATTATCTTCAAGCTATTTTCATTTTTTCTGTTGCTATTTTCATTTTTTCTGTTGCTAGACAGCACACATACCCTTTTGCATATATGAATATATTTCCTTTTTGTGGACATCTTGTCTAATTTTGTAGCATGAAAGACTTAAGCAAGCCACAAAAGACAAGTTTAGACAGCTGCATTTGATTATGATAGTAGAGCTGTTAAAGATCTTCTCAATTTGAAAATACGAATGCTGGTTATTAACTCCACTATTGTCCTGTGCTTAAATCATCAGGTTTGTGATATAAATTGCTGAGGAAAGACGAGTACATTATACGGCTTCACATGAGCCTTCACTTTTGAATTTTGAATTCATTTCTATATTTTATCAGTGACTAGCTCCTGGTAGCAATTATATGATGGTGAGTAAATTCTCTTTCCCATTCAAAGCTGCGGCCTTGAGCTCCCTTTTGCTTACAGGCTTCTGAAGATGGCTCATCACACATATCAAAGTTGACCTTGAATCAAAAGTTGCATTCGGAATCTTCAGTGGGCCTCACAACTAAGTTTGAGGAGCAAGGAGGATGCCCAAATTTACATAGTACCTTTGAGAGTTCCCATGCATATACTGATCAAGTAAAGGAGCTTCCTTTGCATAAAGTTTTTCAAGTGCAGCCCAGTAGTGCTGAAAATGAGAGATTCTTGAAATCGGAATCAGAAGGCATCTTGACCACCGAGGGAGAACTCAGCTACTCCATTGGAAAGCATCAATTGTTGGATAGTTCTCTGGCAGAAGATGGTCTGAAGAAGCTTGACAGCTTCAATCGATGGATGAGTAAAGAACTTGGTGATGTAACTTCGCATGTGAACTCCAGCTCTGGGACATACTGGGATACTGTTGATGATGAAAATGGTGTTGAAGATTCCAGTATTTCTTCTCAAGCTCAATTGGAAACTTATATGCTTGGTCCCTCACTCTCTAAGGACCAGCTGTTCAGCATTATTGATTTTTCACCAAGCTGGGCATATTCAGGCTCAGAAACAAAGGTGCTCTGCTATTTGGAGCTTTGTACGGAAATAACCTCATTTTTTTAAAAAATTTCTAAAACAACCTTGCTGGGAAAAATATTACAAAGATAACCCACATATGTCGAGTCTTCAAGACCGGACATATACTGTTCACTATATGTCGAGAGTTGAAGACATGACATACACCGTTCACATACGTTATTCACATGCATTTTAAAGTTTGTCGAATTTTCAAGACTTGACATACATTGTATGTCGTGCCTTGAGGACCCGACATATACTGTTCACTGCGTTGTAAAGTTTGTCGAGTCTTCAAAATTCGACATATGTGATTTACTTTTGTAATTTTTTTCCCCACAGGGTTTTAAGAATTTTTTTTTTCAAAAGGTTATTTCCGTACAAGGCTCCCACTATTTGCCTTTGATGTGCCATGATCTTAGTTAAATAGACTTGAAAGATCCCCTAAATTTCTCCCTTTTAATGACTCAAACAGGTTCTGGTCACTGGGAAGTTCCTGAAGAGTAGGCAAGATGCAGAAGAATGCAAATGGTCATGTATGTTTGGGGAAGTTGAAGTTCCCGCAGACGTCATAGCAGATGGTGTTCTTCGTTGCCATACTCCTATACACATAACTGGGAGAGTGCCTTTTTACGTTACTTGTTCCAATAGATTAGCTTGTAGCGAGGTGCGAGAATTTGAATACCGTTTTAACCCAATTCAGGACGTGGAGATTACAGATGTTTGTCATGATGCCGTGTTTGAAAATGATCTTTACATGCGATTTGGGAAATTATTGTCCATGCAATCTATCCATCCACCTGATTCTTCCTCCAGCAATGAGGTCGAGAGATCACACTTAATCAGTAAAATTAGTTCACTGTTGAAGGAAGAGGATGATGAATGGTCCCAGATGTGGAAGCTGGCATCAGAGGAAGATTTCTCCCCAGGCAAAGTGAAAGCACAGTTCCTTAAAAAGCTACTTAAAGAGAAGCTACATGTGTGGCTGGTTCAGAAGACAGCAGAAGGTGGAAAAGGTCCAAGCGTGTTAGATGAGGGTGGCCAAGGTGTGCTACATTTTGCAGCTGCTCTTGGATGTGATTGGGCCATTCCCCCAACTCTTGTTGCTGGTGTAAGTGTCAATTTTCGTGATGCAAATGGATGGACTGCACTTCATTGGGCTGCATATTGTGGGAGGTGAGGAATCGAATATGCCTTTCTTTCCTGCTGTCTGAGAATGATGCCCCACATAAGTTTGGTTTTCTTATTTGTCTTGTGTTCATATAAACTTATAATAAAGAGAATTGGTGGCATTGGCTCCTTACTCTTGGCAAACTGGATTTTTTTGGGGGGGGGGGGGGGGAGGGGGAAGAGAGGTGGTTGCAAAATTTAAAGAGAGTTTTAGGATTGAATGCATATGGTTTCCCATGCAAAGGGTTAGACCAGACTCATTAGCACAAAATGGTTATTCTAAATAATGGTCTTGAAACTAATTTCGTGGTTAACAATTTTAAAACCAGTGTTGTACAAATTAGTTGCAGAAGTATTCAAACAATCTCTTATTAAGTGGTTTTAAAACCATTATTGTTGATAATGGTTATAAATGTGATGTGGCCTATGAAACCCCTTTGATTGGGAAAAAAACCCAACTGCTAAACACGCTTTCATCTGAAAGCTGCCCCTGGAACTGGATTTGGCCCATCCTCCATTCCCCAGTAATTGTTCACCTTGTCTTTTTTTTTTCCTAAAATTATTGTTGTACACTTGGAATTCCTGTAGAGTTTTTATAAGTGGTTTTCCAAAATTTCAACTTCTTCTGTCGTGGAATGTTTACCAGCATGTATGCACAAGTTTTCTTTCTGTGGTTGCTTTTTAGGAAATTTGAGTTGCACGTGATACTTTGTGCATGGTACATTTGAACTATGTTTTAAGGTGAGCAAATGAAGCGAGTAGTTTATGAATTTTGTTTCTTTGTTAATATTATTTTTTGATTCCAAGATGTTCTTTAACTTGCTATTGCTTTTCTTTCTTTTTGCTTTATTTCTTTGTGGTTCTTACATAAAAATTTTCTATATCAGAGAAGGCACTGTTGTCTCCCTCATCTCTCTTGGTGCAGCCCCTGGAGCATTGACTGATCCTACTCCCAAATATCCTTCAGGGAGAACACCTGCAGACCTGGCTTCCAGCAACGGACACAAAGGAATTGCTGGCTATCTAGCAGAAGCTTCATTGAGCATGCACCTTTTAACTCTCAATCTAAAGGATCCCAAGCAAGGCGAAGCAGTTGAAATATCTGGAGTAAAAGCTGTAGAAACAGTTTCAGACAGAAGTTCGACTTCAATAGATGTGGATGTGCCACATGGTTTGTCAATGAAGGATTCTCTGGCTGCTGTCCGCAATGCTACTCAAGCTGCTGCTCGCATTTACCAAGTCTTCAGGGTTCAATCCTTCCAGAAAAAGCAGTTAAAAGAGTATGGTAATGAGAAATTGGGAATGTCAGATGAGTGTGCCCTTTCAATGCTTGCAGTTAAGTTGCATAAGCCAGGAGTACATGATGAACCTGTGCATGCAGCTGCAATCCATATACAGAACAAATTTCGTAGTTGGAAGGGCAGAAAAGATTACTTAATAATCCGGCAACGAATTATAAAAATTCAGGTTTCATGCCTTATTACCCTTGTAGAATTTTGTGGCTCTTGTCCATCACTTTTTCTTGTTAAGTTCCTTAATGCGCCACTCCTGTTTCTTCCTTCCCATTTGTTTAATTCTAGTTTCTAAATTTTTCATGGTCTGAAGGCACATGTAAGAGGGCATCAGCTGCGAAAGAATTGCAGAAAAATAATCTGGTCAGTGGGAATTTTGGAGAAAGTAATTTTGAGATGGAGAAGGAAAGGAAGTGGCTTGCGTGGATTCAAACCTGAAGCAATCAATGACAGAACAAGCACGAAAAATAATACGTCATCTAAGGAGGAGGATGATGATTTCTACAGGGAAGGCAGGAAGCAGACGGAGGAGAGACTTCAAAAGGCCCTCACTAGGGTGAAGTCTATGGTTCAGTATCCAGAGGCAAGAGATCAATATAGTAGGTTACTGAATGCTGTTGCAGAGATCCGGGAAACTAAGGTATGTAATGTTAAAACAATTTAAAAAAATGTAAGTGGTTTTCTATTTGTGAATTTCTGTCTATGGTATCCTTTTGGCTAAGTGGAGTGTCATGCAAATGTGGATAGAAGAGAGACTTGCATAAGATATTCATTGATCTAGAAAAAATACGATAGGGTTTCCAGAGATGTATTGTGGCGGACGTTGACAAATAAGAGGATCTCATTGAAATACATTGATCTTATCAAAGATTTGTATGAGAGAGCTGTTACTAATGTAAAAATCTGTGGGAGTTTAAGCGATAGTTTTCCAATTAATATTTGGTTTCATCAAAATTCGACATTAAGTCTCATCTTTTGTGCAATAGTGATGGATAAAATAACGAAAAGCATCCAAAATGAAATATCATGGTGTATGCATTTTACAGATGGCATTGTGTTGGTTGATAAAATTAGGGAGGGTATTAGTGTTAAGTTGGAGTTATGGAAGGACATTAAAATCTAGAAGATTTAGATTGAGTCGGTCAAAAAATTGAGTGTATGATATGTACGTTTAGCGGCAGTAATAATGAAAAACGATTAAATTAAAAGGATATGACATATTAAAGAGTGAACGTTTTAAATATATTGGATTTATCATTCAAAACAAGGGTAACACAAATGAGGATGTGAATTATATGATCCAAACAAGTTGGATGAAACAGAGAAATGTGTCTAGAGGTCTTGCGATTGCACGATACCATTGCAATTGAAGGAGAAGTTTTATAGAACCACAATAAAAGCTGCATTATTATATGACATTGAGTGTTGAACCGTTAATGAATAATAAGAGTATAAAATTGTTGTAATTGAAATGAAAATGTTTAGATGGATACGTGGTAAAATTAGAAAATATATGATTAGAAATTAAGAGATATGTACTAATTTGAGAGTGAGTTAAGTTGAGAGTGAATTCAACTGTGAGCAAGGAGAGAGTATTGCCTAAAGTGATTTGGACATGTGTAACGAAAATCTAAAAATGCACCGATTAGCAGGGGTTAGATCTTAAATGTAGAACATTTAGTAAAACGTCGTGATATGCCATCGAAAATCTAGATGCGAGTTATTCATAAAGATACAAATGTCAAGTGTTTAGTTGAGGAGATAACTTTAAATAAGAATAAGTTGCATAAGAAAATTCAAAATAGTTGAATCATCATCATCATCAGCATTGTCATCATTATTTTTATTTTTATTTTAAGTTTTTATAGATAGTTTATTTTTAATTCTCTCTTTTCATTATTTTTATTTTATTTTTAGTGTTATCTTTTCTATTTTTATTAAATTTTAATTTTATTTTTTATGTTATTATTATTTTTCTTTCTCTTATATTGATTTCTTAAATGGCCGACCTTAAAATTTGAGATTGAAATTCAGATTGTTGTTGTTGTGTAGTGTCATGCAATTAGTTTATTCAAAATTGATGACATATTATCCAGATGGCAATCTTGCACAAAGGTGGTCAGATCTCCCCTCTCTGTCACTAATAGAAGTTAACAGATAATAGTCAAGAGTTCGGAATAATGAGATTTCCACTTTTCTACGTTGATTACCTGTATGTGGTAGGTAAAATTCTCCGGAAGGAATAAAGAAGGCAAGGTCAATGCAGGCTTTTAATATTTATGCATTGTTACTAGACTATTCTTTTGAATATTTTCTAAAGTTCTTCTCGAGAAGTAAAATTTAATAACTTTTAAAATAAAGTTAAAAGTCGTTTGGAATTGAAACTAGTTTATTTTTAATTCTCTCTTTTTATTTTTTTTATTTTTATTTTTTAGTGTTATTATATCTACTTTTTTAAATTTTAATTTTTTTATGTTATTATTATTATTATTATTTTCTTTTCTCTCTTATATTAATATCTCAAATGGTCGATCTCAAAATCTGAAATTGAAACTCAGTTTGTCATTGTTGTGTAGTTTAACGCAATTAGTTTATTCAAAATTGGTGATAGATGGCAATCTTACCTGTATATGGTAGGTAAAATTCACCGGAAGGAATAAAGAAGACAAGAATGCATGCTTTTAACATTTATGCACTGTTACTATACTATTCTTCTGAATATTTTCTAAAGTAAATGAAGTGCCCAATTTGTTGGATTTTTTTTTTTTTTTTAGACTTTCTTCTCCTTATAAGAAGAAGTAAAAATTAAGAACTTTTAAAATAAAGTTAAAAGTTATTTAGTAATTTTACTTGTAAAAACAAACTGATTTCATAGGTTTTGAAATAAAATTAAAAGTTAAAAACTAAAAATTAAAAGTTAAAAGTTAAAGTTAAAGAGAAAGAGGGGACATGAGGGTAAATGAATTTATGACACGGACATATTTAAAATTTCATATCTTTCAAATGAGAATATAAATAAAAGAAAAAGAAACATATTTCTTAAAAAGCTGAAATGTAAAAAATAAGGAAAAGCAAAAGCCCCTCCTAGGAATTATTTTTTTAAAAGATATTTTTTAAAATTTTTATTTATAAAAAAAAAAAAACTATTTTAAGGAGAAGGAATCTGTTTGGTAGGGGTTCTTTTTATAAAAAGAAGAGAAACTGAAAAAAAATCTTGCCAAATTAAGATACATAATTGTGCTTCTCCCAACTAAATTAGACAGTTACGAAACAAAAGATTATTTTCTGTAAAATGAATTAATTAGCTACCAACCCTCGTGGGGGAATTCAAAAGGCCTGAACTTGATTTCCACCCAGGTAGAGCTATATGATTTTTCTTCTTTCATTTTTTTTTCTAACTTTGTGAAATTATATCATAATGATGCAGAATAATTTAAATTTTCTACAGCAGAGATTTCTTAGACAATTCTTCTACCTTCTTGGTACATCCCATAAAAGAAAAATAAATGATAACTACGGCTTGTATATTAGATTGTCTACAGGTGTATGTCAATAGCGAGTGACGTCTTGATCCACATGAATTTGATGGCTTATTGAACCCCCCCCCCCCCCCCCCCCCAAACAGATAATCTGTATGTTTAAGTTCTGTATCAACTAATGATAGGACAGTGTAGCATGCAAATAAAACTGATTCACAGGTAGCAAACCCCCCCCCCCCCGCCCAAAAAAAAAAAGAAAAGTCATATGAAGCTATTATCCTATTGGGCTTTGGTAAAGTGTTGTGTCGTTGTGGCCAATGATTATTTAGTGCTTTTTTACATGTCTTGCAGGTCATGTATGATAGTCTTCTAAACAGTTCAGAAGAAACAGCTTGTTTTGACGATGATCTGATTGATCTCGAAGCCTTATTGGGTGATGATACCTCTATGTCTACAGCATCTTGAGTGAAACACGCAGTTTAACCTTGAAAATTCTCGAAGCATTATTGGGTGCCAACTGGGACTCGTCCCGTCTCTTTATATTTTGATGAATCATAGTAAATTCTCTGTATATGTAACACCTAACCAAGGATGCTAATTGTTCCCCACAAAACAAGATTAGATATCGAGTTTGTGGTAGTTGTCCCCTTTCAGATTGGGCTTGTCTGTAAATTTGTATTTCAGTAGATTGGAAGACAGCTAAGGTTGACTCGAAAAATTCGGCATTGTTGTCATAAAACTGCCAATCAATCATATGTACATTAACAGTACGTTCTTTTTTTTTTTTTTTTAATATTGAGACTAGAACTCGAGTCTATTCGAGCCTATTACATGGGGAGGGGAGGGGGAATGTGTCATTTGAGCTAAAACTCATTGGCACATTAATAGTATATTCTCCCTCCTCTTAAGACTAGTTGGCTGCGATTATTTCTTATTTTAACGTTCTGTTAGGGACCATTGGCGGTTGTATTATGTGATTGCAGTCTTTTTTTTTTTTTTTTTGTACTATGTCTTGGACGCCGTTCGGTATCTGGGGTTTCGTCTCTATTAATCTGAATCAATCGCTGAAGTGGTTTCTTTTGGAGGGTGGGTCTCCCAACGGGGAACGCTCCTACGCATGAGGGCTGCTGAGAGTCGAATCTCGATTATATTTAAGGATATTTAACCCCACATTCAGTTGAACTAACCCGGTTGGTATTGCATATTGTCTTTTGGCAACCGGTGTGAAGGTTTATTCTTCAGGTTCCAAATTTGAATTTATGAAGATGGATTTTTGCTACCTACCCTGAAGGGGCATGCAATTGTGTGGTTAATGCCCCATTTATAGTGGAAAACATGTTAAATTGGAGCCGTCAAAAGTGAAATGGTTCGAGAATCAGAAGGGACCGGGAGGAATTATAATCTAGCCTCAAAGGATTTAGAATATCTTAAAAAAGCTACAATTTGAGAATCTCTCTCTCTCTCTCTCTCTCTCTCTCAAAATATGTTCTTTTCTTAAAACTGAGCAACCATTTCAAATGATTATGAAATTTATTTATTGATTTTTTTCATACACCATCAAACGAAAATATTACATCTTATCAAAATTTTACGAATGGAAGGGTTTTAGGGTATCTTTAGAATACCACTAATTGAGAAATTTACCTCTTTTACCCTTGGGATTGAAAATATTTTAATATGCAAATAATTTAGATTTAAACTCTCATAATCAAAGTAACCACCAAATTCTGTATCTTATTATCATATATTTTGGTTGTATTGAGCATGTAATCATTGATCAATTTCATTCATATCCATATTCAGTCCAAACAAAGACCGAAAGATAGCATGTGTTTATTTAGAACTAATCAAGTATTTAATAAAAAATCAAAATCAATACCAATATTAAAATAAAGGATTTTAAAATTATATGCTTTTGTTATAATGTATTGTTAGATTCAGCTTGTAGACAATGGTATGATATTTTGTGACGTATAGAAACAAACATGATACATCACTATATGTACGTTTGTATGTCTGGAGAGAGAGAGAGAGAGAGAGAGAGAGAGAGAGAGAGAGAGAGAGAGAGAGAGAGAGAGAGAGAGAGAGAGAGAGAGAGAGAGAGAGAGAGAGAGATAGAGGACATGAAAATGAAAGTTTACGGACCAAAAGTATGATATCAAGAAGGATAAGAAAATAGATATATTTTGCGCTGTATTTTATAAACTCATTTGATTTATTTCCATTAATAAAATGCTTGGCATTGCTCTGTCTCGTAGGACACACCTCAAATGTAAGGTCGCGTTGTAGTGATTGGAACAAGATGGCACCTACAAAACAAGTCAAGCCCCAAATATAATTTCCTCAGAATTGAGACTGTTCACACACTATGGTATCATAGAAGTGATTGGCGAATTTTCGAAAGTGACACAAGGAGAACAAAGCATCCATACCAGAGACTTATGAATGAAATCACAAAGGTTGTCAAGAAATGACATGCAAAAGATGCCAACATTTTATCCTCGAGAATGCTTGGAGGAAGCAGCAAAGTATACATCAAAGGTCCAAATGGTAAACTTAATATCGAAATCAACAGAATCCGACTTTGATTACAAGCTCCATTGAATCAAATATGAATTAACTATCCAGCAATGGTTACCATCCATCGCATCTGATCATAAATTTTCTATGTCAGCCTCGGAAAATTTAAAAACCTCATGTGAAATTCCCTTTCACATAGTACCATTTACACAGCTTGTTTTCCTCTTTATTTTAGAACAAGAGGAGTGTGGAATTCCATTCTTCCACCAACTGTACATTGAAACATCCAAAGTATACATTTTTTCACATACCATCTCCCCCCCTTCCCCAAAGATTATAAGGAAAAATAAAAAGAATAAAGATACAAAGCAGGAGTGAGTTTGAGTATAGAGATGGTAAATATGAACACAATTATAAATTAGGATTGAACACTTTACTCCTCAGCTCCTGCTACTAGTGGCTTGGCTCTCATAGAACAAGATGTAACCATGATCTGTGTTACTCGAGTACTCTTGCGATGACCCAAAGAAAGTCTGCACCGCTGATTCATCAATCATCTCAACATTTTCATCATCAAAGAAAAGCCAATGGTTATGACTTTTCACCAGGCTCACATAGTGACCATGGTTTGGCCCACTTCCGACATGCACGACTACAGCAAATAAAGAATATTCTAAATCTGCATCTTCCACAGTGTTGCTTAGCTTCAGCTCGAGAGGAAAGACAACACGGTAGGAAAGCTTCTTGTACCGACCAAGCTGCTCGATGTACTTGAATCGCTTTAGATGGATGACCAGGATGTGAGGCGGCTTCTTTATCTTCATCCTCTTCTGGGCCTCCTGCAAGCTGCATGAGAGACACCACAATTGATTACCCCAATGGAGCATTGGCAAGCAATATGGCTTAGCCAATATGGCTATTTTTTCTTAAATATATTCCATTATGAGAAAATCCATACTGCATTTATGATAGATTAATAGGTTTTTTTTTTTATTATTATTATTGGAAAAGAAAGATTTATTTACTAGATTAGAATTACAAAGGCAGGGGGTACCAAGGAGGTGCTCACCAATTGCTCTACGGTGAAGAGAATCTATGAAATTGACAACATCCAAGGACTTATCCACAAGACACAACTTATTCATTTTTTCTATAGCCAATCTAACGTATTATTTAAGGAAAAGAATTACATTAGCGATATAACAAAAAATATATATGGTTCAGAAGATGATAAATCCTAGACACCAGAAAAACCAAAAAATAAAAATAAATAACAGCAGACTGGTTTCCAGTCCCTCTACAAGTCTATATTTCCATATTTTGTACTCTTCTTGATTATGCTGGGAAGAAATTTTATTCATTTTTGAATTTCTTGCAATGGCATTCTTTCTTCATAGTGTGGGCCACAAGATAAGGAAAACAATCAATCATTGCAGTAAGCTAATATCTCAATCCAAACTAAGGTAAAAAGTAACAAAATTTGGCAAGATCGACCAGTAATGGCAAAACATATCACCGACCTGCAGCACTTGTCACAGAAAAACTTATCTTCTGCATTCAAAGTCTCCGTGGAACTGAAATTTTTTAGACAACTTGTTATTGAACTGTTCTGTTCAATATCAAGACTCAAGTCAAAAAAGGTCTCATCTCTTGCCGTAACTGTCTCACATCGCAGGCACCTTGTCTCATTCGTGAGTATACCCTGACAAATAAAGCCATAAAAATTGAAATGCATAGACAAGAAAAATATTGCAGGAAAAAATGAAAGAGCATAAGAGAGAGAAAGACTGTGAGTATCAAAGGCAATATAGTCCATGGATTGAGTAATCCATTCAGGGAAATATTTCAAATGGTATAGAAATCGCGCCATACATGTACAAAAAGCCCTAGAGAGGCCAGTTGCAAGAGCAAATTAGGGTCTCCTGTCTCCTAAGCTAAAACTTCACACATTGTCCATATGATGTGGTGCTAACCTACTCTAAGGATAGTATGAATTGACCTTTCATCCACTCCAGATCAACCATATAATATGGAACCCTCTCCCTTTTGATCAATAATAAAACAGCTGAACAATCTATACAAACTATGATACCACTTCGCACACACTGACATGCAAAATGGCAAAAGCCTGTTTTCATGCTTTGCAGATAAGTATTTTAAGGTAGCAGATCAGTTATGAAAGTAACACAACTGCGAGTGACCGAGGCAACTTACCTGAAAATTTTTATGTACCCAAGTAACAAGAGGCTCTTTATGAACACCATTAGCCAAAGAACTCTTTGGCCCATTTGCGATCTTTTGAGATGGAGATGAAGTTTCAGGATCACTCCTTGCTGCTTGCGACTCTTTTTCCAATATGTCAACCAATTCATTCAGCAAGAAGTTCAGAAACTCATGGGCATCCTATCAACAAAAAGGCAAGATGATTTGTTCCATGTACTGTGTGAACAAGGAGAAACAACAATATATGGTATGAAAGCTACACCAGTATAAGACAACTAGTACAAGCAAGAATGAAGCAAAGATTCACTTGTGACTCCATAATTTTTGACAAACATACAAGTAAACTATTTCCAGGGCACCAGTTGCACACATATTGGATTTCAAAACCAATACAAATTAATGCTTTAGTTATTAATATGAGTGAGCAGATAAAATCGTTACAATTAAATGTAGTTAATGAATTCACATTTAATTAATTGAATAATTTTTATAAAAGTTTTTTTTTTGAATCATAACTCTTTTAAACATATTTTATTTTTAACCCATATTGGCTCTGAAGCAGTGAATAATTTGAGGTACATCAGTTCTCCAATTTACACTCTTAACATAATTCAGAGTATTGGTACCATCGAATTTTGTTCGTACATAGTTTGATGGAAATTTATGCCCAATGTAAAGTTAGTAGAACATCAGGCAGCTCAGTTTTAAATATAAAAAATCTTATACACGAGACTATTTTTCTCTTGCAAGCATGCAGGTATATCTATTCTATCCATGGGAGCAAAATCATAATAATAGTGATGACATGGATGTCAAGACTATTTTTCATTTCTCTTTTCCCTCACCAAGATTGGATCAGAGGACTGGAATGGCATTCCACTGCTACTGAAAGAATTAGGCTACAAACAACCAAATTACAAGTATCGCTTGCAGCACAAGAAGGTTATACTGATAGCTATATCCCATTTATTCATAGAAGAATAATCCAGAAGGTCAATTATAAGGAATAAAAAATTAAATTCATGATAATTCTGGATGTTCTTGTGCAGATCTTACATGGCATATCAGCTGTAATACCTGTAACAGGTTAGTCATGGCCAAATCCACGATGTAACAGCTAATACATCATGAACTGACCAATATTTAAATCTAAAACAGTGGCCACTGGCAACAAAGCTGCGACAACTGCTGCCAGCAGGCATGGGTAGCTTGAGGAGACTAAGGTGACTGGGTGTTCAAAGAGACGAAGAGAAAAGAAATCAAAGAGGAGAGGGGAGAGAAGGTGATACGAGACATACAGCCATGTCAGCACAATCTGGGCAAATTTGGTCCACCAGGAATCCACCTAAGTTGAGATGTAATGGCTTTAATAGTCACATCAGCATGATTTAGTTTACACTTAAATTAGTGTTTGATTGACCAGTTTGTATGAGTTCAAGGGTTCATTGCACCAAAACAGAATGCCAGGCTATGAAGTATGCATGGACACTTGAAAATAAAACTTGTCTCTGTCTCAGGCCATGTAGAACATGTGATATGGTGTGTGCAACTTTTACCATTCTTAGAACAGAAACTAACTGCATACATTTTCTGACACTACTTGTAGACTTAAGGACACATCTTGAACGCTTTAATATTACAATTCAAAAGGTTATAAAGTATTAAAGAGTTTTTCTTGCAAAAACAAATGGCGGTATAACAGTCATACCTTAACAATATAAATTACTCTTTTTCTAAGTTACTATCATATGTTTTGTGTTTATATATTATATTCTTACTAATATTATTCTAATCTTGTGCACGTCCTATTTTTTGAAAGGTTTTAAGGTCGTCAAGTCCATGCCATGTTGTGTTTTTATTAATACTTTAATAGGTTCAGAATACCAACGTATGTTGGATGTTTGACGATAGTTTTGGAGCTAACTCTAGACTCAACATTAACTGAAATAACTAAACATCATGGACAAGATGGTTATGGGCATTGAATTTTTCTTTGGGTGCCTTCAAAAATTGTGCTCTTGGAATTGTGGGCTTGAAATGGGTTAATAGGTTGGTGAGAGAAAGATTATTTCTTTAATTCTGCAAGTTCTTCTTTGGTAGTAACAAAATGATGGTTTAGAACCCTCATTTCCTATCAAGTTCTCAGCCTTCTATAACTGCGGAGGATGTTTTGTCCTTTGTGGATTCTATGGTTTTTTCATAGGTTGTATATGGTGGTCCTAGGTGCAGTTACTGAGTTCTTCGTTTCTATAAGAAAGAGGGAGTTCTTAAAGTAATTGTACCAATACTTACAGTTTAGAATAAAAGAATAAAACACAGGAAAAATAGGAATGCCTTTTGAAATTTTCATTTACAATATTCATATCTACAAAGCCGTTAATTGCCATTATGAAGAACCAGTAACGTAAGTAAATATGCCCGCACACTAGATTACATGCAACACATAGTTGAAAATAGATAAGAATCAACAATAGTCAGAAGGGAGAAATCCATAAGAAATCTTGAACCTCCATTCTAATAAGCGAAAAAAAAAGAGACAATAAAAATAAAAGGTATCAAAATGATTTCAACATACTCAAGCCTGGGAAACTACATATTTTCCAGTTACGGACAGAAAACTTCCCATAGAAATGGACAACAGCGTAGTCATGTAAGATATCTCACCTAAAGTACTTGGACATAAATGACAAAAGAAATGTATGCGCAACCACTCAGGTGATGATCTTTTTTAATAGAAAAGAAGAATATATTTTAAAAAAAGGCACAAATGCAACAAAACAAATCTAAAGCAGCAGAAAAACTACAAAGTAGGCAATCTCTTCAAAGGAAGAGGACTTGGAGGAAAACCAAAAGGCTTTTCAACGAACTAGCTAAGTGCTTTTCAATGCCAAATAAAGTTGTCCCATTTCGTCCCTACCCAACCGACCAAAAAATGGTAACCAATGACAAGAAATTTTTTCTCGCTGTATACTCGTGGCACTCCATGCCTAAAATTCACTATTACACAGTGTTGGAAGAGATCTAGTTAATGTGATGGAAAACAACTGCTCCCATAGATCACGAGTCCAAGGGCAATGAACTTACAAACAATCAAGGATTGCTCATTACTTCTGTTTGTATGACGAGCTTGGAAATCTTCAAATGCATGGTTTAAAACTTGTGTGCATCACAAAAAGGCAATAACACACAAAACCTAGCAGAAAAACTGGCAGCAACAACAAGGATACATGTTCATGATTGTTGTTGTTGCTGCCAGTTTTTCTGCTAGGAAATCATGAACTTGTATCCTTGTGGCATTGTTCACTAGCAAGTCAAGTTCAACTAGGAAAACCACATCAGACACCATGTATGTCCATGCCATTTTCAACATGGTTTCCACACATACACATACCTGATGCATATAGCTGCGGAAAAGCTCATTTTGTTTCTTCAATCTTTGCACAAAGCGTTTTGGAGCAATGACACCAGTTTTCTTCTTCTGTGAGCTTATCTGCAGAAAGAAGGTCAAAAACTAGATTCGGTGACATATTCCTTAATAAGCTAATCAGGAAGTTCTGGTTAAATGTATAAACAAGAAACATTGAGCTCCAAGGTGTCATCGAGTTGGAGGGCGTTCGGGCCCCCTCTGATATTGTGCCTTTCTGGTGCCCATATTAATGGGTTGGGATCAAGTGAGATGCATCAATCAGAGCGGACCCTTAAGAAGAAACAAGACAAGCACAATGTAGATAACATTTGAGTAACAAACTACAAGTAGAAAGCCAAGACATATTGAACAGATAACCAAGTTTCTGTTTAATGCTCTTAATCTTATTAATTGCACCTCAATTGAATCAACTGCTAGTAGTGCAAGAATGATCATTTTCAGAGCTTAAGAGTCCAACTCAAGAAGTCAAAAATCACAAGCGTAGTAGTACCTGAGTATATAAATCGGCCAAACATGTCAAGAGATTTTCCTCTGCGTCCCCCACATTTTTGTTATTTGCATAGTAATCCAACAACTGCTCACGGAAAGGAACACAGAAATAAAGAGCCTGCATATATGAAAAGTGGCTTTTAGTAACAAGCATACAAGTGTACATCTCAGCTAACAACCCAAACCTATTTAAATGAAGTCTAGTTGTAGCACTATCAATAGAATATAAAAGCAACTCTTGTAATCTACAACTCAATTAGGAAACCATTTGCAGCCTTACGAAGGTATTTGACACCAGCTTACTACAAATTACAGAACCTGCCAACAAATGCATGTTTACCAACCAGTCAAAGACAGCTCAATAAGTTAACTTTATGTGATATATCTCCCAACAATAAAAAGTTTCATATCAAGCTTAAAAATAGGGAAAACAAAATTGCATGGTATGCCAATCCCAAGTAACTGCAAGCAAGTTAGAGTAATAAAGATGCTACCATTACATGAATGTAAATTATTGCAATAATAAGTCATAACGTATCAAGCACCAATGTAATACTTTTTTTTTTTTTTTAACAAGTAAGCATAGCATTTGAAACTAAGTCACAGATTACCATCGGCCTCCAGCTTATTGCGGCCTAATTACTGGGGTGAGTTTCAAAAGAAAACATTAATCTAACTTAGAGTTGCATAATATGTTAATCATTGCACTACCTGATACAAGTTGGAGGACGGGGTAAGGTAATTCTTATAATTCACAATAGTGGGTAGGCTAAGTTGGTATGGTTTTTCCATTCACAGTATAATGTATCAGTTTTACTTAATTCACTTGAATTGATATACACAAAATAAGGTTAAATCAGGAAAAAAAAATTGTATTGTGAGTGACAACCAATGAAAATTTCTTATTAAATTCAAAAAATTAACCACAATTAATTACTTAATTACTAATCATTTTAAGAAGATGTTTTACTTTAAGAAAGTGAAAGGTCAGATATGTTTTATTTTAAGAAAGTGAAGGTCTAGGTTTATGTATTAGGATTCTACAATCATAAATTGGAACTTTTACATATTACTTATCTTTATTGTACTGTCCATCCCTTTGCTAGTAAAAATAATAAATTAAATGGAGAAGAGGCTGATACTAAAAGTAACAAAATAAAAATTGAAAAAAAAAATCTTTTTAGTGCTTTCAGAGTCCCACCCACTCCCACAATGCCTCTTCCTCACCCACTCCCACACATCTCTTCTTCTTTATCAACAAGGATGACAGTTGCTCTCCAACCCTCTTCAACTCGACCTTGATCTCACCTCCTCTCTAGCTCTCAAGCTTTCCCATCTTCCTCTTCAATTTTAACCACTAAAATCATTTTATCCTTCAAATACTGTTAAAATCCCATTGCCATCACCAATTCCATCGCCTGCTGCCGGACGAAATCCACAATAGCTGTCATCATTCAAGCTCCAATCATCATTGTTAAGTGTAATTCTTTTGATTTTTGCTTGAATCTATTAATTTTCTTTTATGCGCAATGCATATCATTGAAAAGAATTATTCTAGAAAGTGTAAATCGTTGGAAATAGATTTTCTAAGAGAATGTTTAGAAATAAGTAATAATGAAATATTTTAGAAAAATAGTAGTTTATTTATTTAGTTGATAGCTACCTTTTTAAAAATAGTAATTACCTTAATTTTAAACTTCTTCATATTAGGAACCATTTTTGGAGTTTGTTTTTAGTATAAAGTCTATTATATTGTAAATCCTAGTTTCCCCTATTAAAAGGGAGCATGATCAATAAAGACATAAGTCTAATTCTCATAAAAGAAGTGTGGTAGGAGACTTGTTAGTGAACAAATCTTTAGTCGTCAAACCTAGGATCTAAGAGAGGGAAAACTCTAACAAGGGAAGAGGAATTCCCTGCAGAGTATTCATTGACTAGATCCTGTACTAGGTCTCATATCATTTTCCTACTCCCAAACCTAATCCTTTGTTCAATTTTATCTTTCCAATTGGGAATGACAGTTTTATAGATGAAAGATCTGCAATTGCGATTGCGAGTACCGGAACCGAGATCGTGGACAGACGGGCAAATTAAGCAAACACTGAAAGATCTATAATTGAGATCACATATACCGGAACCAAGATTGTGGGGGAATGACAAATTAATACTGATCTAACTACTAAAGCATACCCTCAAAGGAGGGTATCAAAATGATTGACCAAATAAGTATCCAACTTCCAACACTTTTTCACAACAAACAAGAATCATGTCACTAATAGAGAGGGTGCTTCCCTGCCTTTGAAGCACAAACTCGAGCAATAAAAACACCACATAGCACTGACTTTCCCATGAAGAACAAAAACAACACATGCAATAAGACAATATCATTTGTTGCACATAACAAACAGTTTCTTAGATCTCAAAATGGCTTTAACTAATAAAATAAATCAAACATAGCAAATAACCAGTCCACATAACTCAAATATAGTTGTAACAAGATTCTTGCTTCGCAGTCCAACATAAACATACAAAATGATTGAGATCCAAAGTCTATGCTAATAAGTTACGAGACTAATTATTACTTCATATAAAAGCGTGTTGCAAGTATCCAATGTTAAAAACCAGCAGATTTGGTGTGGCATACACATGACACATCATAGAAGAGTATAAATTAGTTATATATTCAGAATATATCAATTTAGTGCTTCGAGTGATTGTACTTTTATGAATCAATGAAGTACTCAACTAAATCCGGAATGACAATTCAAATTGACAAATAATAACAATGACAAGAAATATATCCTGAAGCTCAGTTTGACTTGGATTAGGACTACTCAAAATGCAATGACACAAAAACAAGTCTGTCATTTTAAATAGCCCAATTGAGCTGATGATGGGAAACTGTTATAGACTTAAGAAAGCTAAATATTCTAATGTTGTACTAAAACGATAGAATAACCGGAGTTGCAATGTTATCACCAAGCTTACAAGAGTCCGCTCAGAATGGTCCATGCATTATATGAACCATTATTCAGCAAATTAACTAACATAGCACATCCCCATTCGCATTTTTCTTCTTTCTTCTTTGCAGGGCAGCTTAGCCTAAGCAGAAACTGCTGAAGTTCAGAAGCAGAATTAGTTCGTATACACAAAGGTCAGAATAAGCTTTGGATTGGAACCAAGGAGAGAATTCAACCAGCAGCAATCTAAGAGTAACAGCCAGCATCTCCAAGTGTCAATCTTTTAACAGACAGACGAAGAATTGATTATCCATCCTTAATTGAATATTGATCAAAGAGGACTTTGCACTTTTTTAACTTCTTATCTGAAACTCGTAATCAATATGCATATGTCTGAGCATTCACAAAGAAACTTAACTAGAATAGTTACTTTTACTTTAGATGAACAGAAGATCAAGGAGGATTGAACTAAAAGAAATATGCTCTTTTATATCATCGTAGATATTATCATAGAAAAATCCTTGTTCATCACTTTTGGAAACAAAGAGCCATCCAATTAATATCATATGGAAAAATAACAATGTCTTCCATGGTTATTAAGAGTAAAATTTCAAATAAAAAGTTTTGAAGATTAAAATCATTGAATGTAATTAATCTAAGAAGATTTGGATTGTTGCAGTTTTTGAATTGCGGATCTGGGTCTATGAATTCTATGAAGATTGGAGTCTTTACTACACTTGAATCGTAAAAAAATGGGATGAAGCCTCCATTCCTAAATCGCATCAAATTGAGGACAGCAGTTATAAGTGAACCTCAAATTTGTTTCTGGCTATGTATCTAAAGGATCAAGTTAAGGAAATGGAATGGATACTGGAACAACAATCAGTTTCCTAGTTCCTATCATGATGCAAAACTCGCAGGAGTACAGGGAAAACTCCTATTTAGAAAGTCTCAAAATTCTCATCCAGCATGATACACTCAGCTCCAATCAAACCAATGATTTCAAACATTATCAGATTTAGCTGCACGCAGTCAATCAATGAATCAGGCGCCAACAACAGAGGTAACATACAAGATTCACATCAAAAACCCCAAGTCCTTTGCAACTATTCAATTCTAAAATAGACAGCAACAAGAATGAATTAACATAGCAGACACGTGATCCAGCTCAAAACCCAAATCAAATCCCACTTCCAAGAAAACCTAAAATCACGAAACGAAGAGAAATGCAAGAACACAAGAAAATTACTAAAACCAACATCGATCAAGAAATGAAAGAAATGGGAGATCAAATTAACCTGAAGAACACTATTGCAGTAACAAGTGTTGCCGAAGTTTTCGAGGCCGAAATAGCGCTCGCCTTCTGGAAACTGGTCGCCGAGAGCCTTCTCGAGCTTGGAACCCGCCGCACCCATGAGTGCGTCGACGATTGATGAAAGCACACCTATTTTTGCTCCCTCTTTTGATTCCCCACACGTACACTCTCACACAAATTCCAATCCCTAACTCTTCTCAATTCTTCATTCCACCCGCACACACCAACCAATCCTTGTTCGATTGATTTTCTTCTGCCCGGTAAATTTTAGGGTTTTCTTTCCGTTTCTCTCTCCCTCTCCCTGCGTTTGTGTTCTGCTTTGATAGTCAAGAGGGGACGAACCAACAGGTTGTAGGCAAAGAAAATTGGTAGGCGTAATGACCAAACTGCCCTACAGGTGAGTTCGGAATTTAAAAAACTTCAGTCCGTCGTCTCCATCACTTCGTTTATGCGTATATGTTTTCTTTAGATGGGATTTTGCTTTCTCATTTCTGTTGAGTAACATTACCTTTCGGTTGCACCATAAAATTAATTATTTTTTGCTACGTGATAAAAATTATAAAAATATACATATTCATGAAAATTTAAAAATTGAATCTCGAGATGAGATATTTGAGCAAAAAATTTTTATCAATCACGTCACGCTCAGACTCATGATCCAGAAACTCTGAACAGTCACCCGTTATCTCAGACACCGGCCTAACCCTGTCACGTATCCTCAAGATAATGCAATACTAATCAATATTTCAATTATGAATATTTTATTACTATTTAAAATACTAAATTTCTTAAATATGTATATATACTACAGATGAAAGTTTCTTGGTTTCACACAGTCATTCTGACATGATCAATTAATATGCTCAAAGATACAGTGGAAGATAATTATCGTAAACGGTCTCCGATACTATGTACATCGAAATAAGTCAACGTATCTCTCCAATGACTAACTATGTATAGATTTAAAAATATTGAGGGGTGAGTATAATCATTACTCAGTGAATGAGAAATCCGTAATATGTAATTAATAAGTGAAATGAGAATGGAGTGTCAAAGTCATATATATATATATATATATATATATATATATATGTATGTATGTATGTATGTATGTATATTCATGCAAGACATATTATCAAAATCATAACAATTTCAACACGGTTTTCCATCCAATATAAACAAATGCATCCAAAATCTCATGTCATAAATCATAGGGTTATGCCAAATCATATTTTCGACAAAGGTCTATTTCGACCAATGACGAGCCACCAACGGGTTTTTGTATGTAAACAAAAAAATCAACCCCAAAATCTTGACATTGGCATCGGGCCTCCCCAAGTGCTAAACTGAAACGTCATTTAGTCCTCCCCTTTCGATTCAATTTGGCTAGTCCGAAATATAATACCATATACATGCCACCTAACCAAGTGGAGTGTCTGCGTTTCAAGACATCACAAACGTATGACAATCTATATAACGAAACGGATCTGCTCTAACATACGAGGCGAGTTTGCGTGGGACGACGCCTATCATATCATAGTATTATGGCGATAAGTACTATCTCCGATTTATAATCAAAGGGATTCAGGTAGTAATGCCCGAGTACCTAATCTCACATCCAAATCATGAATAAACCAACTGCGCCATACATGTCGAGAAAAATCATGAAAATTTAATATATTATATTATAATATATATCATCAAAGTACATTTCATGATTTAAAACATGACAGATATATTTTTTTATCAAAATTCATGGATGCATATTTTAGAATTTTTGTGACACTCCATTTATCACAAAATATGTCACCAGTCATTTAACAAATCCATTTTATAATTATTTTCACAAATCATGTTTTGAAAATGATAAAATATGGTTTTGTTTATTAACTATATGGCAATAGTAAAATCCACTCACATGTATGGAAGGGTACTCCACTCCCTTAAAACCTCAATACTCAATTGAGTCACCCATTGAGTATAGTATAGTCTCCACTCTTAAGACAACAATATATATATATATATATATATATATATATATATATATATATTCAATCCAATCAAATTCAATTCCAATTCACTCCAGTTTGTTTAAACTCATACATCTACATTTTTCGTATTCAACTCATCTCCAAATTCCCACTACACGAATTTATAAAAATCTATATTCAATCTAGTTCGTACTTATATAACTAAATTTGCACAGTTTTGGTAGAAAATTCATATTTCAGTATATATATTTCCGATTTACATGATTCCAAGTTCTACTGAAAGATAAGAGATAGTTCTACAACTTTTATATTCAGTATTTCTTTTAATTCTAAGTGCAGAATTTCATAAAATTTCATTTCTATCTCAGTTCCAGTTCTAAATTATACTCTGCACAGTTTTAGTAAAAATATCATAACTTCCGGTATACTACTCTGATTCAAATAATTTTATCCCATTTTAAAGATAAGATAGAGAGCTAAAACTTTGATGTTTTAAGTTTCTCAAAATTTTGTACAGAAAATATTTTAAAAATTTATACAATATACTAACCGTGCATAGAAAATGAAAAACAGAACATGTCATTTTGCTGTCCCTTTCCAAAAATCACTATAAATCACATTTTTAATGAAAATTTTTGTGTCATACCTTATTTTAAAGTTTGGGGAGTCTAGTTTTATTATAATCAAATCGATCTAAATTTCGATCATCATATAATAAGATATCGTGGAATTACTACACCTTACTTATCATGTTAGCTTACTTAAACAAATCTACTTCATGGGACCAATTTAATCCAATGTCTACTCAAAAAAGAATGTATTACCTCTTTATTAAGATCTTGACCATATATTCATTACCGACATCACCTTTAACACTTGATCACCACGTCTTGCAATGCAAATACAACAATAATAAAAAAAAAAACTCTATATCATAATAATACTATCTATACAATTAGAATCCTATTAACAAAAAATTTTCCTTATCTTTTCAACACCTCAAATGCTTGGATGAACACAAGAAATTTTCACTTCCTACACTAGAACTCACAGCCAAGAGGGTAAATTTTGAGAAGAAAATGAGGTCCAATACTTGAAACAACTCATTTATGCAAACCTAGCAAAAATTTTGATCATTGATACATTTGCATGCAAGATCTCTACTCTACACTGTCAAAACTTCTCTTATGTACTTCAAATGGCAGCAAACAACCTCCATGCATGCAAAAGAAGTGTCCAAGTCGGCCAAGAGGAAAGAAAGCACAAGAAATCCACTAAAATCCATTTCAAATCACATTTCATATATTAATTGTTTTTTACAAGCAATTTTCTTCCAACTTTGTCAGTGGAGTTGTCCTATGTGGCCACTAATAGTCTTGGTGTCCTTTTATTTAATCATTTGGCTCCAGTTGTCTATCCTTAAATGTTTTTCAACTTAGTCCCTCCACTTTTCTTATTTGCATTTAGACCCCTGACTTTTAACAATTTATATTTTTTGTCCCTATGAAATTTTATTCGAAATTTCTTAAATATGTGAAATTTCATTCAAATATCTCTATTTAAATATGTGGGTCTTTTTTTAGCCATTTTTGACTTCTTTATGCCTTTTCGGCGCTCGCTGAGAAAGTTTTATACTTACCGATAAAATTATCGGTTTCAGTGATTTTGAGGGAAATCTCAAAATAAATAAATAGAAAATTAAAATTTCATTTTAAATGTCTCAAAAGGATGTTACTATATATATATATATAGCCGTGAAGAGTGGTACATGATATACAGTTACTAAAATACTGTGTTATAAATCGGATATCTCTAAAAGAGCAAAACTAATTTTTTGTTTTCCGTTGAAATAATTAAAAACGGACATAATGTTTTAATATCACATAAATATGAAAAGGACAAAAATGGTATAATAAAATATTAATGAAAGTAATTTAGTTAGTTTATAGATCATAATAAAATAGTTTTGAAATTATGTATAAAAAAAATTAGGGTAGAGATGGAGCTGTTTTTTAAACGGTTTATAAACTCTCAATACTCTATTTTTAGAGTCTATGTTTAAAATTTATAAACTTTTAAAAATATATATCAAATAAATTTTATGAACTTATAAGATTTTAAACATGTTATAAGATATTTTGAAAAGTTTATAAATTTAACTGACACATTCTTTATAAGATTTCAAATGTCTCATAAGAAGGTTGTTAATATTATTTTTCACTTGAAGTGCTATATGTCTCGATCAAAACAAATATGTGAAGTGTGTGAGATGAAGAACAACCTTCATATTCGGAATGTTAGGAAATCTCGAAAAAGAAAAAGCAATCAGACTTCTGGAATGTTTTTCTCATTGTTAGATTCAAAAACCTTGTCTTCAACAAGGCACACAACAATTTCCATATTTGGAATTGACCAAAAATTCACCTTAATTAGTAATCACGCAAACCCTATGTTTTAGTAAACAAAAATAGTAAAATTTTAGTTTTCAACCGGCAATTGATGCACCTCGATTATTACCTCACTAGATGAGTCATTGCCCTAAGCACAAAGATAAAATTGTGAAATTTTTTATACCAGAACAAATTAGTTTTTCTCATTTTGAGTTCTTTAGAAGTTCCCACACTTTTTCGATTTTTTATCCTATGTACTCAAAATTCATTCGAATTGAAGAAACTCTAATTTTAGCAATTTTTAAAGCCAGATTAGACTTCTAGGAATTTTATTTAATAAAATTTAAGATTAACAAAACTTTAGTATCATAATCACTAAAATTATCTCTAGAGGTTTAAGATCCAAATTTCCAAAATTTGGAATTACCTAAAGCCTTGGTGGAACTAAAAGTCCCCTAAAGTTTCTAGCTGTCATGACAAAATTATAATCTAGCAAATACATAGTACTTAATTAGGATCCAACTGAAATTGTTAGTTATATACGCTCGAGCCATATATAAAAGGTGATAGATACTATATTACAAATCAAATCCAATAATGATTAAAATAATTTGAGAAAAAAAATCGAATGTATCTCCGATCATTCTTGATTCTGACGATTTTTGACAATTGTGATAGTGTCAAAATAACGTGCACAATCCTTCTAAACCCACAATTTCTCTCAATAGATGGTGTAGAGACTTGAAATTAGATTTAGGGACTCAATACATTAGGAGGGGGTTTATATAGACTCTTAACCATCAAAGAGTCTTTAAAATCTCATAATTGTCATTTTAGAATATTGCTAATCATATTAAGGATTTAATCAAATATTCATAATAGAAAAACAAGATTAATTGTGTAGAGATTTGAATGAGACATCTAATCTGGCCAAATACATTCCAAGTCAAATCCCTTCTATTTTTTTATCACATTTAATCATTTTTCAGTTATATTTTCCTCATTAACTTTATTTTGAATGCATTAACTCATTTATGGAATTTGAATTTCAAAAAATTCCTAACATTCTCCCACTTGGCCCAACAAACCAAATTGAAATAAAAAATAAGTCAACTTTGTAAAAAATAGAATACATGAGTCACGACAATAAGTTCTCTAAAAGCGAGTATTGTCTTCCGTGTACTACAATGCATTTCATTTTCTAACCTTATGGTGACATTTACTTTATGAATAAATCTTACGTTTATTCGGGATCCAAACTTGATGAATTTATCTGAAGATGATAATATGTGTACAATTTTTTTGAGAAAATTCAATTCTGAATTTCATTTAAATAAAACAATAAACCCATATTTACAACATGATCTCTAAACATACTTGATAGCATGCCTTTGGTTTAGGAATCGACCAACATATAATCAGTATTAATGTGTTGGATTACAACTTTATTTTCCAACACTCTATCCCTAATAGCTAAATACTTTATATCGATACGTTTATTTCAACTACTACTCTTATTCTTAGCAAAAAATACAGAGCTGAATTATCATAAAATATACATAATGGCTTAGATATAAAATCTAACACCCTAAGCTCGGATATGAAACTCTTGAGCTGCACTACGTGTGACGTAATCTCAAAACATGCCACAAACTCAGTTTCCATAGTAGATATTACAGTCAATGTCTGCATAACACTCCTCCACGATACAGCTCCATCAGCCATCATAAAGATGTAACCTGACGTTGATTTCTGGGAATCAACACAGTTGGCAAAGTTTGAATCCGAGTATCCGATTATTTCCAAACTTTCGGTTCTCCTATATGTGAGTGCCTCTTGGTGCCTTGTAGATATCTCAACACCTTCTTTGCAGCCTTCAAATATTCCAAACTCGGGTTATTTTAATATCTACATAATTTCCCTACAACATGCCCTATATCAGGTCTTGTACAGACCTGTGCATACATGAGACTTTCAAATACCACTGACGGAAGGTTTGTTTCAGCCCGTATATGGATTTCTTGAGTTTGCATACCAAATACTCACTACCACTAGAGGAGAACATTCAGATTGACACATGTAAACCTCTTTCTCTAGTTCTCCATTAAGAAAAGTCATTTTCACATCTATTTGTTGTAATTCTAGATCAAAATATGTAACAAGTACCAGAATGATACGAATGAAATCTTTCTTCGATACCGGAGAAAATGTCTCCGAGTAGTCGATTCATTCCTTTTGGGTGAACCCTTTAGCGATAAGTTTGGCCTTGTATTTCTCGATATCGCCTAATAATTCTGTCTTAGTTTTGAAGACCCATTTACATCCGATGGGTTTTACCTAATCTGACAACTTTATAAGATCTTAGATTCCGTTGCTTCTCATGGAGTCCATCTCATCTTTCATGACATTTAGCCATAAGTTTGAGTCCTTAGAACTCATGGCTTGTGAAAACGTTTCTGGATCCTCTATAGCTCCAATGTTATAGTCAGACTCTTAAAAATATACCACATAGTCATCGGGTATAGCTGACCTTCTTTCTCGAGTGAATCTCCTTAATGTAGGTTCAACATTCTCTGTAGGAAAATGTTGACTAACTTGATATTGATTAGCTATTTGTGGAATTTTTTGATTATCACTTATATTCTGATTTGTATTCATAGACACTTGAGAGTCATTTTGGACGACAACTAACTTGGTACTTGAACTTGATAGGATACTTGATAGGTCCCTTTTAAAAGTTAACTCTCGAAAGTTATCTCTCCCACTAACCAAATCATTTTCTATAAATCTAGCATTTCTAGATTCCACAAATCTAGTGTGGTAGGATGGACAATAAAACCTGTATCCTTTGTACCTTTCGCATAACTGACAAAGTATCTAGTTACGATCCTTGGATCCAATTTCTTTTCCAATGGATTGTGAACCCTTATCTCTGTAGAACAACCTCAAATGCGTACATGTCTTAAACTGAGTTTCCAACCTTTAAATAACTCGAAAAGAGTTTTGGCTGCTGTTTTAGTTGGAATCCTGTTTAGGATATACACTACTGTTTTGAGAGATTCCGTACACAAGAATTTAGGCAATTTGGAGCTAGCCATCATACTCCTAACCATATCAGTAAGGTCATGCTCATTCTTTCAGCTACATCATTCTGATCAGGTGAACCATGCACGGTGTATTGGGCAACAATCTCATTTTTCTGAATAAACTTTGCAAATGGACCCGGTGTTTGTCCATCCTTTGTATACCTTCCATAGTATTCTCCACCTCTATTTGACCTTACGATTTTTATTTACTTATCGCATTTTTTTTCTATTTCTACTTTAAAAATTTTAAAGGCATCCAATGCCTTATTCTTATGGTGAAGGATATAGACGTACATATATCGTGAATAGTCATCTATAAGTGAGATGAAATAATTATGACCATATAAGTCTGTACCTGAAGTACAAATATCTGTATGTATGATCTCTAGCAATTATGAGTTTTTCCTAATATCTTTTTGAGTCTTATTGGTCTGTTTTCCCTTGATGTAGTCTACACAAGTCTCAAAATCAGTAAAATTTGGAGTATCAAATACTCCATCATTTACCAACTTTTCTATTTTTTTTATGGAGATGTGTCATGATCCCTGGTGCCACAATATGAAAGAATTTTCTTCAATAACATTTTTTTAACTCCTGTTGTCACGTCTTGATCCTCGATCCAAGGCGTGAGCAGCCGCCACGCTATCCCGAATGCTGACATTAAATTCCCAACCATCAACAAATAAATGGACAAAACCTCCCCATAAATCGAATGTCCATCCTATATCAAAGTCCCGTCAATCAATAACATATCAATGCATAAAAGCTAACCTGACAAATCATCAACACAACCAACCAATTCACATCCCTGTCAACATCCAAAATAATGTAAGGCTAATCCAGTTCTATTCACAGACCTCTACTGTCATGCCCCCATAAAAAATATGAACAGTCGCAAGTTACCACTCCTGTGATTTAGATGTGGCACCGAGCGAACCTAATAGACAATCCTAGACATGACACGTTTCCCAAGGTGATTGAACACAATAATACAATTATGCCTTAATGCAATATAATGAAATGAGAGTTATAATAATATGTACAATTCTTTACATACAGTCATCCTTTTTATATACATGTACAATGGTCTATCTATAATCCCAAATATACAAAAATATATATATATATATATCATCCTATATCTTTAAACACAATCCTGCGAAAAAATGATTAACACCATACCCAGATCCGATATCTCCAACAAAACCTCATGCGTTGCTGTGTCATAACGCGTCCTACTATAACTATCTCTGTGGAACAGAAAGTGAGGGGTGAGTATTATGGAGAATACTTAGTGAGTGAGAGGGTATATATAAGTGTGTCCAATGTGTTAGTGAAAAATGAAGTGTCAAAATGATTCAATAAATCTACAAGTCCGCATAATGTATGAAAACAGTGCATAATGAACAATTCATTTAAATCATTCTTTTTCATACATTTCAAATACATATATATCCATATCAACCGAATCACACAAGTATAGAGCATGCTAAAATCAGTTCCTAGCAAAGGTCGACCACGACCAATGACAGGTGTATCGGAGATTTTATATGCAAAATTAGAAAATGCTTTCTACCCCGACGTTGGCGATGGATCTCATCAGGTACTAGACTAGGGCGTTACCTCGTCCTCCCCCTTTTGGGTTCAACCCAACTAGTACCGTGTCTAGTCCCAATATCATATATGATGTTTGGGGATACCTCCTGCAGAAGTGTATCTGGGTACAATGGGTGCCTCTGCAAACGCCCTTCGTGGCTACGGCATACCCAATTCTTGGGCGTATCTCGTAAATCATATCATCATGGTATGCATAAAGGCTCTCGGCCGTGCCATGCTAACATTTATCAAACCATATCAAACACTTCTCATAATTGATTTCACAAAGATCATATGCATATCGATGCATTGATACGTTTTTCATTTCGCAAATCATTTGGATGCATATTTTACAATAAAATCATGTTGTGGATACTCTAATGATTCACAAAATATTTTGTAAATCCATTCCAAAAATCATAGCACATGATCACAATTCATGCTTGTATTGAAAAGCGTTTTAAAACATGTTGTTATGCATTGAACACAAATATAATAAATCTCACTCACATTATGCGGGAGGGTACGTCACTTCCGACACGAATATCGAGATACACATAAAAAAATACTCCCCTCAATATCACCAATAAAGCTCTATAGACACAATGTAGAACATGTGTCACTTAAGAGGTCATATGATACATATATAATAACGTAAATGTGATGCAACCCTAGTTATAGGCGAACCTAGGGTTTTCAGGTTCTATTCTTGCGCCAATTTAGGGAATTGACCATAAATTTCTCAACTGGGGTCGGAATTGGGAAATTTCTATTTCAATGGTTGACTCACATAAAAACACACACTTTTCATGTTAAACTTATTTCCAAAATCTCGGTGGAAGATTTCTTAAAGTCTACATTTTCAAACCAATTTAAATCTCACTCTCCATTCTGTCCTATTTTAGTAAAGTTCCCTTATCTCACAATTTATTCATGCAAAGACTCTGATATTTGACTATGTAGTAGTCAAGACATAAGGCTACAACTTCTTAGTTGGGTAGTTTCTCAGATTCCTAGTGTAAGTCCCAGAAATAGCAACATTTTTCCCACATTACATTTTAGAAGTCTGTTCTGATCACTTTTTAGCACAACCATCACAACATTTAACACATAACTCCAAATTACCTGAAATGATGACACATAACCTTACATTTTACATGTTTTGGGTTTCTTCCAATTATGCCTAGAAGGGGTCAGAAATTGAACACCAAAATCTCTGTTTAGTTTTGGCTGAGCAACAGAATCGTTTCTGCACAGTTTTGGGAGATTTTGTATAACTCTTGATTCCTATGGCCGAATTGGCTGCAATTTTCACAGTAGATGGATAAGAGGAAGTCTATAACCTTTCTTTTTTTGGATTTTGCAAACAAGGGCTGGAAGGGGTCGTGCAATGCTACTGTTTTTAGTATTGGAAAATGGATGACCCTTTAATGAGTTTCAGTAGAATAGCTGTAACTTTTGACATAGAGATTGGATTGAGGTGATCCTTACCTTGTTGGAAAACTAAGACATGGGTCTACAATTCTTTCAACTAGCCCAAGATTTGAATCTATCAGGAAGGGGTTTGAAAACTTAGATTAGTGTTACTGCCGAAATCAAAGCAAAATGCAGGACTGAATAGGGAATTAATACAGAATACCTAATTTTGAAAAATCATATAAAATCTATCTCTACTCAGAATGCAATGGTTCGTATCTCGTTTTAAAGCTCTGAATGTCTACTTTCTTGTGTATAAATTTCAAGCAATTGTCCCTTGTAAAGAAAATGCTGTAGCTAAAAAACTACAACTAGTTCAGAATATCCAGATTTCAGAATTTTTGGTTTCCTTCCCTGACTTCAGATTTCGGCCACCCTATTTCCCTAAGCAAACCTCCTCATTTTGACCCCAAATTAAGATATATTATGCTATGGAGTATGGAGGGCCTCATACCTGAAGATGGACAGCTGGGCTTGAAGCAAAACTTGGATCTCTCCTCTTGAACTCTTGGTTGTCCCTTTGTTCTTCACCAAGCAATCCTTCTCCGTTTGATCTAATTTTTGGATATGTTATACCTTGGCATGAGAGATGATGATCCATGAAAAAAAATTGGGGTGTTGTTTGGAAAAAAATCACTTACCTCTTGCCTAGAAGCTCATGGCCATGGAGGAAGACTAGAGAGCATTTGTGTTCTTGCCTTTTTGTTTAGACATTGAAGTGTTTGGAAGGAGAATGAAGGGTTAAGTGTTTTTAGCTTTGTCAAGATTTTTCCCTAATGAATCCTAGCCATCCAATATTTGTGAGGTAAATTTCTAGCCCTAGGATTATTTGGCCACACAAGCAAAGCCCATTTTAAGTCAATTTCTAACCCTAGTTAAGTTTAATTAACTTAACTCTAGTTAAACTTAACCATTGTTAATTAACTAGGATTAGTTTCTTCCAACATGTAGTGCCACTTGTCAAGACCATACAAAGTCCAATAAAGTGGATTCACACATTCCAATAAAGTGATTGCACACACTTAAAGAGCATTAAATGCTTGTCCTTTGTGCTTAACCACTCGTTGACTCGCGATCCAAGACCGATCAAAGTTACTATTCATCTAAAAAATTTTTAAAATCACACACGGGACCCAGGCTTTCGTACTGAATCCAATGCTGTTGGTTTTGTATAAATCTGAGATCGTTTGGTCACTCAAACGTCCTTCGGAGTGAAAGAAATCTGCGATTGGTCAAAATTTGATCTCGATCTCAAAATATGCAGAATCTCACTATGGACTCCGTTTTACGTGTAGATTCCAAAAATATAGGTTTTGAGTGGAAACAAGACCATTTGCTTGGTCAAATTTTGATTTGGCTCACAAATTTAGGGTTTATCAGGTTTAGGTGAAAATTTAGGATACCGAGCACTTTTATGCTACAGCTTAAATTTCAATTTTTTGTCTTAGGCATTCACTTTTAAAGTGAATTTTGCACGTATAAACCACACGGTATCAATTTTGCACGCGTAAGTTTCATTTTGGCTCGGTAGGGTAAATTCCCATCCTACCAGGCGAGTTTTGGCAAATTTCTCAAAATCTCATTTTGACATATAAAAATCGTTAGTTAATCTAAATTTGGCTTCTGAGCAAAATTTCAACAATTTCGCATGGATAGATTTTGATTTGGCTCGGTAGGAGCTCATTTCTCGCCCCCGACGAGTAGTCATCGAACACTCCCGAGCAAACAATGTGGCTTTGCCCAAATTTAAGTTTTATTAACTTTCTAGGGTGATTTTGCAAGTATAATTTCATTGGACTCAAAATCGCACGCGTAAATTTCAAGATAGCCCAGAAGGGTCCCTTTTAGCCCCCCGGGGCCTATGCCCAAAATTCTTCTAAGGCATTTTGGCTCGGAAAAATTTCTGAGTGATTTTTCTTTATGTGAAAATGAAAATAAATCATATATAAGATAATGAGGAGTACAATATACAGTACACCGAGTGTCGGTGTTACATTTCCTAACCCCTTAAAAAAAAGTCTCATCCTTGAGACTAAAAGAAACTATACGGATAAAAGTTGGGGGTGCTGTCTCCTCATGACCACCTCAGGCTCCCAAATCTCTTCCTCGATCTGGTCACTCCTCCACAAAACTCTAACAAGAGGAATCTCTTTGCTCCGTAACTTTCTGACCTGTCGATCCAGAATAGCCACGGGCTGAACAAGTAAGCTCAAGTCCTCTCGAAACTCAACTGGCGGAATCTCTAAAATATGTGAGGGATCTGGCTGATATCTCCTAAGCATTGAGACATGAAATACATCATGAATACATGATAGGTCTACTGGCAGCTTCGATTTATACGCCACACTTCCAACCCTCTCAAGGATACGGAAGGACCCAATATACCTGGAGCTCAACTTCCCCCGCTGCCCAAATCGAATGACTCCCTTCAAGGGAGATATCCTCAAAAATACCATGTTTCCCATAGTGAACTCTAGAGGTCACCGTCTACGATCTACATAGGATTTCTGTCTATCCTGGGCGGCTTTCATCCGCGTACGGATAATCCTCACTTTCTCCTTCGTCTCATTTACCAATTCAACATTGGTGAGTCGTCGCTCACCAACCTCATCCCAGTATAACGGGGTACGATACTTCCTCCCATATAATGCCTCATAAGGTGGCATGCCAATGCTCACCTGATAATTATTATTATAGGCGAATTCCATTAACGGAAGATGTCGATCCCAACGCCTCTGGAAATCTATAACACATTCCCTAAGCATGTTCTCTAAAGTTTGAATGATCCTCTCTGACTGACCATCTGTCTGGGGGTGATACGCTATACTGAAATTCAGTCTAATACCCAAGGCCTCCTACAGACTGGGCCAAAAACGGGAAGTAAATCTGGTCTTGATCTGATACTATCGATACTGGAACCCTATTAAGTCTCACAATCATATCAATATAGAGGCGTGCCAATGCTTCAAGTGAGCAATCACTCCTGATCAGGATGAAGTGTGCGGACTTAGTAAGTCGGTCGACTATTACGCAAAATGCATCATGTTGTGTCGAAGTCCGTGGCAACCCCACTACGAAATCCATCGTGACATGCTCCCACTTCCACTCAGGAATGCGAAGGGGCTATAAAGTGCCAGCTGGATGCTGGTGCTTGGCCTTTACCTGCTGACATACAAAGCATCGAGCAATAAACTTCGAAATCTCCCATTTCATACCCAACCACCAATAACTGTCTCTGATGGTGTGGTACATTTTAGTACTGTCGGGATGTAAAGCATAGGCAGATGAATGAGCCTCCTCAAGAGTAGCCCTGCGGAGATCACTATCTGCTGGTACATATACCCGATCTCAGAAAACCAACAGTCCATCTCTACGGACTTTGAAGTCATCAATATCACCTCTGCTGGCTTTCTCATAAATACCTCGGAGCTCTTCATCACTTTGTTGAAGCTCCATGATACGGTCGAGCAAACTAGGTCGAACCTCACTAGCCAACCTGACTCCCAAAGCTCAGAGTCCCAATAAACACAAGAGATAAGTACTCTCAGTAGTCTGAGAAGAAGAAAATGACTTCTGGCTCGAGGCATCAGCCATTACATTTGCCTTGCCCGGATGATAGTCAATGATAAGGTCATGATCCTTTAGCAGCTCTAACCATCTCTACTGCCTCATATTCAGCTCCCTCTGAGTGAACAGATATTTCAGACTCTTGTAATCTGTAAGCACCCTACATGTGACTCCATATAGATAGTGGCGTCATATCTTTAGTGCAAAGACTATGGCCACCAATTCCAAATCGTGCATAAGATAGTTCACCTCATGCTTCTTTAGCTGTCGTGAAGCATAAGCGATAACTCTACCATCCTGCATCAATACGCAGCCCAATCTCTGCCTGCTGGCATCACTGTACACCACATACTCTCGACTACTCGTGGGAAGGACTAGAATCGGAGCGGATGTCAACCGCTATTTAAGCTCCTGAAAGCTCGCCTCACAACGATAATCCCATATAAATTTGATGTCCTTCCGCGTCAATCTAGATAACGGAGCAACAATTCGGGAGAATCCCTCTACAAATCTGTGATAATACCCTATTAGACCAAGAAAACTCCTAATCTCTATCACTGTTTGTGGCTTCTCCCATCTCAATATAGTTTCAACTTTTTGCGGATCAACAAAGATACCCACCGCAGAAACTATATGGCCAAGAAAACCAATCTGCCGTAGCCAAAATTCATACTTGGTGAATTTGGCATACAACTGTCTATCGCGAAGGATCTACAAAATAACCCGAAGGTGCTGAGCATGCTCATCATCACCCCGCGAATAGACTAGAATGTCATCAATAAATACGATAACGAATCGATTTAGATAATCATGGAAAACCTGATTCATCAAATTTATAAAGGCGGCTGGTGCATTGGTCAGCCTAAACGGCATAACCAAGAACTCAAAGTATCCATATCGGGTACGGAAAGCAGTCTTTGACATATCCTCAGCTATAATCTACAATTGGTGGTAACCCGATCAAAGATTTATCTTTGAGAAAACCCTAACACCTTGCAGTTGATCAAACAAATCATCGATACGAGGCAATAGATATCGATTCTTGATAGTGACTTTGTTCAACTGCAGATAATCTACACAAAATCGGAGGGTACCGTCATTGTTTTTCACAAATAGTATTGGGGCATCCCAAGGTGAAGTGCTCGGACGAATAAACCCTTTATCCAATAATTCCTACAACTGAATTTTGAGCTCTTTCAACTCGGCTGGTGCCATTCTGTATGGTGGGATAGACATAGGAGTGGTTCCCGGAGCTAAATCAATCTCAAAATCGAACTTCCGAATTAGTGGTAATCCGGGTAGCTCCTCAGGTAATACGTCGGGAAACTCCTGTGCCACTGAAACCTCATCAAGTCTCAGTCCTTCTATGGTGGTATCAATCACATGAGCTAGGTATGCCATGCATTCTCGACGTATCATTCATTTGGTTTCCATCACTGATACTACACAGCAAGGTAGTACCCGACTCTTACCCACAAATGTCAACGGTGGCCCTTCAGACCTTCGAAACTCTACTTCTTTGATGAAACAATCTACAAAAGCCCTATGAGTACTCAACCAATCCATCCCTAGGATGGTATCAAAATCTGTCATGTTGAGAGGAATCAAGTCTGCTTCTAACACTGTCCTCTCGATCATGACATCGCTCCCTCTATATATGGAATCTCTAATTAGCTGCTCACCAAGAGGAGTGATAACTAATAGCTCCTCTTCTAAAGGCGATAACGGCCTACCCGACCGTTGAGCGAAGGGAGCTCTCACGTAAGAAAAGTTCGACCCGGTATCTATAAGAACACGGGCATCGGCTCCAAATATTTTCATAGTACTTGGATGTGAGAGATTTAAAATAATCAATCGAAAGTACTCACAAGATGGATATATATATATATATATATATATCAAAATAGTTAAGCCTCTAGGGTTTTTACTAGTTGTACCCATACATGTCACTATGAGATACATGATTTCAAAAAGGGAAATCAAAATAGCTAAGCCTCTAGAGCTTTAGCTAGAAATGGATTTACATAACTATCATGGTACTCATGATCTCAAAAAGAAAGAAAGAGTACATAAACTCCTAAACAGAAGGATCTACTGGAGGATGACCCATGATTACATCCAGGTTTGCCTGAGCATCCTTCTGAGTCATAGCATACACCTGGACCTATGTTGTCGGCTGCTGCCACGAAGGTCCTGGTACAATGTTGCTCCCAGCTACAGTCCGTGGAGTAGTGTGTACTGAAGGTGCAGGTGTCCCGACTATCCTACCCACGGACCACTCTGATGACTGAAGTCACTTGACCTCCGAGTCCTAAATCAGGACATGAACTCCTGATATGTCCTGGCTTCCCATAGTGGAAGCAAGTAATAGGTGCCTTGTAGGCTCCCAGAGGGTGGGGACTGCCACATCTGCGGCAAGGAAAGGGCCACTGAGCAGTAGTCTGAATCGTGGCACGGGGGTTGGTGCTACGAACCCCTGTAGATGTGGTCCTTGTCCAAAGTGTGCCGTAAAGTGAGAGGGGCCTCTGTGAAAGCCTGAAGTCCTACCCCTCTTCGAGCTCTGACCTGACTGTGCCCCAGTCCTCTTCTTTCTCTGCTCTCTACTCTCCCTTTGCCTACCTTCAACGCGGACAATCTCTTCTGCACGGTAGGCTGAGTCAACTATCTCCGCGAGGGAGAAACTAGGAGCGACTGTCATGTACCTTCTAATATTCAAGTTGAGGCCGTCCTTAAACTTAAATCTCATTTGCTTAGGTATAGCTAAGTCGGGGACAAAGCCAGCTAATCGTCTCAATTCTGCCTCGTACTCTGCCATTGACCTAGTCCTCTGCCGCAAGTGAAGGAATTCCGTCCTCTTACGATCTTGCTGAAACTCAGAGAAGTATCTACGGTCAAACTCCCTTAGGAAGTCATCCCACCGCAGTGGCTCGGTAGCGTCGTCACTAATAGCCTCCCACCAAGTGAGGGCATCTCTGTCTAGTAGCCTCTCTGCTACCTGTAGCCTATACTCATCACCCAACCCCAAGTCTGTCAAGATCTAGCGGGTCTGGTTAATCTAATGTTTTGCTATTGTAGCATCACCAGATCCCGCAAAGTACATGCATCCCAACTGTCGAGCTTCTTTGAATAGCTGAGTTAGCTCGTGGATGCGTCTAAGCGTGGAGGAAGTAGTATCACTCAGACCAGAGACTAAAGAAGGACTTGCCACCGGTGGAGGATTCGGTGCCGCAACTGTAGGTGTTGCTGGAGGAATAGGCACTGCCGTAGGAGTCGGTACTGCCGTCGGTGGTGGTGGGCGTGGCATCTGAATCCCGTGGGAGGTGTAACACTCATACACCTGCTTAAACGCCTCAAGTGATGGTGGTGGAACCTCAGCTATAGTAGCTGGCTGAGTAGGTGCTGCAGGGGGCACCCATGAAGAGAAAGCAGCCTCAAGCACTCCAAGAATGATTAACACCATACCTAGGTCTGATATCTCCAACAAAATCTCATGTGCTGCTATGTCATAATGCGTCCTACTATAGCTATCTCTGTGGAATAGAAAGTGAGGGGTGAGTATTATGGGAAATACTTAGTGAGTGAGAAGGTATATATCAGTGTGTCCAATGTGTTGATGAAAAATGGAGTGTCAAAGTGATTCAATAAATCCAAAAGTCCGCATAATGTATGAAAATAGTACATAATGAACAATTCATTATAAATCATTATTTTTCATACATTTCAAATACATATGCATCCATATCAACCGAATCATACAAGTATAGAGCATGCCAAAATCAGTTTCTAGCAAAGGTCGACCACGACCAATGACAGGCGCATCGGGGCTTTTATATACAAAGTTAGAAAATACTCTCTATCTCGACATTGGCGATGGATGTCATCAGGTGTTAGACCAAGGCGTTACCTAGTTCTCCCCCTTTCGGGTTCAACCCAACTAGTACCGTGTCGAGTCCCAATATCATATATGACGTTTGGGAATACCTGTTGCAGAAGTGTATCCGGGCACAATGGATGCCTCTGTAAATGCCCTTTGTAGCTACGGCATACCCAACTCATGGGCGTATCTCATAGTTGGGCACTTTCTCAGATTCCTAGTGCAAGTCCCTGAAATAGCAACATTTTGCCTACATTACATTTTAGAAGTCTGTTTTGACCAATTTTTAGCACAACTATCACAACGTTTAACGCATAACTCCAAATTACCTGAAATTGTTACAGTACCTAAATGACACATAACCTTACATTTTTCATGTTTTGGGTTTCTTCCAATTATGCCTAGAAGGGGTCAGAAATTGACCACCAAAATCTTTGTTCAGTTTTGGTCGAGAAACAGAATCGTTTTTGCACAGTTTTGGGAGATTTTGTATAACTCTTGATTCCCTTGACTGAATTGGCTGTAATTTTCACAATTGATGGATAAGAGGGAGTCTACAACCTTTCTTCTTTGGGATTTTGCAAATAAGGGCTGGAAGAGGGTCATGCAATGCTACTATTTTTAGTATTGGAAAATGGATAACCCTCTGATGAGTTTCAGTAGAATGGCTGTAACGTTTGACACAGAGATCGAATTGAGGTGATCCTTACCTTGTTGGAAAGCTAAGACATGGGTCTACAATTCTTTCAACTAACCCAAGATCTGAATCTATTAGGAAGGGGATTGAAAACTTAGATTAGTGTTACTGCTGAAATCAGGGTAAAATGCAAGACTGAACAGGGAATTAATGCAAAAGACCTAACTTTGAAAATTCATATAAAATCTATCTCTACTCAGAATGCAATGGCTCTTATCTCATTTTAAAGCTCGGAATGTCTAGTTTCTTGTATATAAATTTCACGTAATTTGCCCTTGTGAAGAAAATGCGGTAGCTAAAACACTACAATTAGTTCAGAATATCCAGATTTCAGAATTTTTTGTTTCCTTCCTTGACTTTAGATTTCGGCCACCATAGTTCCATAAGCAAACCTCCTCACTTTGACCCCAAATAAAGATATGTTATGCTATGGAGTATGGAGGGCCTCATACCTGAAGATGGACAGCTAGGCTTGAAGCAAAACTTGGATCTCTCCTCTTGAACTCTTAGCTGTCCCTTTGTTCTTCACCAAGTAATCCTTCTCCGTTTGATCTAATTTTTGGATATGTTATACCTTGGCATGAGAGATGATGATCCATGAAAAAAAATTGGAGTGTTGTTTGGAAAAAAATCACTTACCTCTTGCCTAGAAGCTCACGACCATGGAGGAAGACTATAAAACATTTGTGTTCTTGCCTTTTTGCTTGGACATTGAAGTGTTTGGAAGGCGAAGGAAAGGTTAAGTGTTTTTAGCTTTATCAAGATTTTTTCCCAATAAATCCTAGCCATCCAATATTTGTGAGGTAAATTCCTAACCCTAGAATTATTTGGCCACACAAGCAAAACCCATTTTTAAGTCAATTTCTAACCCTAGTTAAGTTTAATTAACTTAACTCTAGTTGGATTTAACCATTGTTAATTAACTATGGTTAGTTTCTTCCAATCATGTAGTACCACTTGTCAAGACTACACAAAATTCAATAAAGTGGATTCACACATTCCAATAAAGTGATTGCACATACTTCAAGAGCATTAAATGCTTGTTTTTTGTGCTTATCCACTCGTTGATTCGCGATCCAAGGCCGATCAAAGTTGCTATTCATCTAAAAAATTTTTAAAATCACACACGGGACCTAGGTTTTCGTACTGAGTCTAATGCCGCTGGTTTTGTGTAAATTTGGGATCGTTTGGTCACCTAAACGTCTTTCAGAGTAAACGAAATCCGCGATCGGTCAAAATTTGACCTCGACCTCAAAACTTGCAGAATCTCACTATGGACTCCATTTTACGTGTAGATTCCAAAAATATAAGTATTGAGTAGAAACGAGACCGTTTGCTCAGTTAAATTTTGATTTGGCCCACAAATTTAGGGTTTATCAGGCGAAAATCTAGGGTACCGAGCACTTTTGTGCTATGACTTAAATTTCAATTTTTGTCTCAGATATTCACTTTTAAAGTGAATTTAGCACGTATAAACCACACGGTATTAATTTTGCACGCGTGGGTTTCATTTTGGCTCGGTAGGGTAAATTCTCATCCTACCGGGAGAGTTTTGGCAAATTTCTCAAAATCTCATTTTGATATAAATCATTAGTTAATCTAAATTTGACTTCTGAGAAAAATTTCAACAATTTCGCATGGGTAGATTTTGATTTGGCTCGGTAGGAGCTCATTTCTCGCCCCCCGACAAGTAGTCATCGAACACTCCCGAGCAAACGATGTGACTTTGCCCAAATTCAAGTTTTATTAACTTTTTAGGGTGATTTTGCATGTGTAATTTATTGGACTCGAAATCGCACGTGTAAATTTCAAGATGCCCAGAAGGGTCCCTTTTTAGCCCCCCGAGGCCATACCCAATATTCTTCTAAGGTATTTTGGCTCGGAAAAATTTCTGAGTGATTTTTCTTTATGTGAAAATGAAAATAAATCATATATGAGATAATGAGGAGTACAATATACAGTACACCGAGTGTCGGTGTTACACCGTACGTGTTACATTCATGTAAGTATTATCTTATAAAGTAATAGTATATAATCCATCTAAGAATGGATCATAACCAACGACATTTGAACTATAAAATAATGTCATTTATTACTAAATTGGAAAGAGTAATTGAATTGCAAGTTTTGAAATAGAAATTAACTTCCTAGAAAACTTAGATACATAAAATACTCTCTTTAATTTCAAAACATGCCTGCTTACTACTGTGATCTCGCAATCACCAATAGCCTTTACTCATGAGCCCATCTTGTTTCCCAAATAGATGAGTTATTCACGATCCACTAACTTCCTTAGGTTTTGCAAGCCCTGCAACACATTCGTAAAATGGATGGTACAACCAGAGTCAATTCACCATGTGTCATGAGAAATTTCAATCGTGCAAGATTTATAACAAACTAATGAGATTTTCATACCTTTATTCTCAAACTACCGCCTGTACTTGGTATAATCCGGCTTCATGTGTCCCTTCTTTTTATAGAAAAAATATTTGGACTCTTTCTTTATTTCCAATTTTGATTTTGTGCCATTTGCGTTTGGTTTGAACTTACCCTTTTTCTTTCCTTATACTAATAGAACTTTACTTCATCTCCATCAGTAGCCTTTCTTTCTCCTATACACACATGGCCATCAATTCATTGATAGACCATTTCTCCTTATGTGTGTTGTAGGAGATCTTAAAAGGATTGTATGGCTGAGAGAGGGAGTTCAGAATAAAGTGCACAAAGAAAAACTTGGACATCTCAACCTTCAGGTTCTTTAGTTGAGTCACAATGTCCTGCATCTGCATTATGAGCTCGCGCATACCGTGGACAATAGTGAGCCTTATGGAAGAAAATTACATAATGAGGGTATTGGTTAAAGATTTCTCTGATATCACAAATTGCTCATCTATAGCCTTAAGAAGAGCACGGATATTAGTATGCTGATTGACCGATCCACGGATATCAACCGAAATTTTGCTCTTTATGAACGCGGTACTTAGGTGATTAGATCGCTCCCATTTTTCATAAAGAGTCTTTTCGTCTATAGAGCTGGTATCGGTCACCGGAGGTGGTTTGTCCTTCCGTATAGCATGGTCAATGTCCAAGTAGCCCAAATGGAGAAGTACCATTACCCTCCATTCCTTATAATTTTCTCCATTCAAATTGGAAAAATCGGATTTCAAATCCATGATTTGGAATACTGCAAAATAAATAACATATTTACTAATTATATGTGAGATATTTAATATATGTTTACCAAATGCAAACATATGAAAATAAATTTATGACATAGAAATTGCCTGTTGGCCAAATTTATAATTTTATTAGATTTATTTAATCTTATAATAAGATTTATCAAAAATAGATCATTCCCCAATACCTGTAAGCTAATTGAGAAACTATCGATAATTAGTTTTTTTTTTTATCACTTTATCCTTTTTCTACTTAGCCTTACAAGACGATTTTTCTAATACACCAGGTAGATTCTCAGGTAGGTGGTAGGTTATGTAGGACCGCTTAAGAATCAGTCTATCTTAGACTTATCTCCGTCTTTTTGACAGAATTAGCCTACACATATACTAAATCAACCGTATTTATAATATTATATAGAAAAGTGATTTTATCTAAGTAGACTGCTACTGAAAATAATTATTTTAATATTTTATCTTCCATTTTATTATTTTCATACAACCAAAATTCTTATGGGATAAAATTCATTATATAAAAATAATTTTCATGATAAATTTATTCTTTTCCTAATGTGATCATGTTTTTTTATATATATTTTTATTTAATTATGGTTGCTGTGGCTAAACTCTAATTAATTTTAAAAATTATGTCGATCACAAGAATAATAATATTAATTAATTTTGCCATGCTAAGAAACATAAAATAAAAATGCAATTAAATTAGTTAATGCATTTTATTAATTTTGTATCCCCCTTATGTACAAAATATATTGAAAATTAATTTTATTCACAATATTTTTAATATAAAGGTCTAATATGAAATGATTGAAACTTTATTAGGCATTTTAAAATATATTATAGGGATTCAATTGAAAAAAAGAATGAATCTTTTAAAATCATTTAATACAAGACATAAATGATTCCCAAAAAAGAAAAAATTGACCAGATGATTATTCATTAAATAAATGAATATTTAAAATATTACAATTTTTCTAATTGTCCTTCATTTATTTCATTTTATACACTTTTAATGTTGTCATCTTCACTTGATGGACCCCAAGGGTTCTAACCTGGAATCAATGGCTTCCGATGAGTCTATATGTTGGAAAACTGCTGAAAAGTGCAAAAATACTCTAAAATAATTTTTGAAAACATAGTTTTGATCATAATGATGTAACTATTTCAATTTTTTGAAAAATCAAGATTTTGGGCCACTAATTCAAAAATCTGAAAATCCTAACTTTTAAAAAATTTTGAAATTCGCTGAAATTTGAAGGTAGAGTACAAAACAGATATGATACCAAATGATAGATACTATATTGCAAACCAAATGCAATAATGATTAAAATAATTCAAGAAAAAAGATCGAATGTATCTCCGGCCATTCTTGATTCCGACGATCTCCAACAATTGTGATAGCGCCAAAATAACGTGCACAAGTATTCTAAGCCATCAATTTTTCTCAATAAATGGTGTGGAGACTTGAAATTGGACTTAGAGACCCAATGCACTAGGAGGAGATTTATATAGGCTATCAACCATCAAAGAGCCTTTAAAACCTCATAACTGCCACATTAAAATATTGTTGGTCATAATAAGGATTTAATCAAATATTTATAACGGAAAAACAAGATTAATTGTATCGAGATTTGAATGGGACACCTAAATTCAGCAAAATGCATCACAATTCAAATTCCTTCCATTCTTTATCACATTTAATTCTTTTTTCGGTTATGTTTTCCCCATTAACTTCATTTTAAATGTATTCATTTATTTATGGGATTTGAATTTTAAAAATTCCTAACAAAAGGTTATATTAATTAATGAAGAATTAGTAAAATGTTCCACTTTGCTTAAACATAATGCACTTATGCTGAAATCAATTTATAAATGGCTGCAATGTGTTAGAGTCTATGGCATTGATGGATCATCCAGCAATCAAATCTCTCTTTCTCTCTCTTTTAGTCTTAATTGAAGCCCTCTTTCTCTTTTTACTGTAGTCTTGATTGCTCTCTCTCTCTCTCTCTCTCCCCAACCTATGGTTGAAGCCTTCTCTCTTCGTTTCTCAATGTCTCAGGCGATCTTTGTCACAACCTTTGTTCCAATGCCTTCTCTTAGTCTCTTTCTATGTCAATATCTCTCCCTTCCACTCTCAATCTTTTAATCCTGTTATTTCATCCCACTTCTTTAATGAACAAACATTCTGTTCTCTTTCACCTTTAATGATCAGCAAGATTTAAACTTTTGGAAGGGAATTAAGTGATCAAATAGGAACAAAAATCACCTTCTTTTATCCCTTGTTCTTGTAGAATTTTAGTCAAGTGTTGGGTAAGTATTTCAAAAATTTCCTCCTTCAATCTTATTCCAAACATTGAAGTTTTTGATTCACTTGATTCCTCGATGCTTAATGATATTGTAGCCTCAATATTTATTATACATGTACATATGATAAATCATCTTGCCACATCTTAGCTTTCTACGTTCTATGTTCTAATATGAGAGAAATGATGTTGAGTTTTAGTTTGTGGTTTGAGTCATGATTTCATAAAATTTGATGAGTTAAACTATAGATAGGCTTTGTACAAGCTCTTGAGAATTAGGACGAAGTATCGAAACCATCAAACTTGAAAAGGCAAGTATTTTGTATGCTTATTGTTTTTCTTCAAGATATCATGTTTTTCTAAGTTGATGTCATACTTCTGGTTAAGTTTAAAAGGTCGAAATATGTAAATAATTGCTGAAGTATTAAGCTTTTAGTAAAATTAAACTATGTTCTTGAATTGTGCACAAATCTTAATATGGTTGAGTTATAATATGTAGATGATGATATTTTTGCTCTAAAATCTCTAAGGTTTTAAGTGGTTTTGTCCTAGATAGTATTATTCGAGCATATGTTTGATTATCGATGTACTGAGCATGAAGTGTACCCTATTTTCCCAAAATTTGATATTTTTATATGTTTAATGAGCCTCCTTAGGTATTTATATGCTCCTATAGTTACAAGTATTCAACATTTACGTTAAAACTTAGAATCTAGATCGTATTACATGGTTTAGAATAGTTTAAGGAAACATAAAAGTTTAGGTATATAGAAAATCTTATGAAAATTCTTGATTTAAGATTCATTCCTTTTAGCATTATATGACTGTTAAGTGAGGAAAGGATATCATGAGTTAGAACAGTTATGATAAATATTAGAAGTGATTCAACTAAATTGGAGTTATTATGTCCTTTCCTTTGATTAATTATATTGATTCTGCTATAATTATATGTCTTGTTCTCCATTCTTTACATTGTTATATATATTTATGACTAACCTTTTCAGGTTTCTACAGACAATAATGTGAAATTCTAAACTATTGGGTCTTTAATGTTATGTTCACGGGTGTAAATTTAAGAAAAATAAAGAAATGTTCAAGTAGAAATAAAAAATGCTAATGATCACACAAGTAATAATAAAGACTTTTTAAACTTAATAAACTGAAACTCATCTCGAGTGGGTTACTTAGCTAAGTACCTCAAGGAGATGATTTTGCAGCTGGATTGGATAAGAAGGCCCCCGGCCTTGGTTTATTTATACTATCACCATAGAGTCCAAATTTTACTATTATGTAAAGAGTCATCACTCGTCTCATATAGTGGATTTCAGGCTTGGAATTCTAAATTTCTCACCTTTTTTTTAACATTTTTGACCATATTATGTATTGTTTCTCTGAGTTCGCTTATCTAACTAATGTATTTGAGTTAATATGAATGAAATAACGACAAAGTAAGGTTTTAATTTCAATTGCTTCCTTTGTTTAATTAATTCTTTTGTGATATAAACTTCGATTGATATAATCAAAGATTAGGAAAAATAATTGTGAATTAACATAGAGAAAGAGATTGCACCAAAATGAGAAAAAAAAATTAGAAAATAAAAAATATTGATTAACATAACAGAGTGCATGATGGTATGAGAAGCTACTATAGTATATTAGAGTTAGGTTTTGAACCTGGGACCATAGGTTTATGAGTCCAAGATACTTCGGCTGCACCACTTTTCTTTTGAGATATGATTTTAGGATTAAATTGTGCATTTCAAAACCAAATGGCTCATTATTATTTTTTTACCATAAAATAGCTATGAAAAAGTTGTTGGATTAATTGGTTTAATTTCTTCTTTTGTTTAATTAATTCTTTTGTGATATAAACTTCACTTGACACTATCAAAGATTATGAAAAAATTATGAATTATCATAAAGAAACAATGAAAGCAAAAAGATCAGAAAATAAAAATATTTGATCAACATGAGAGATAAAGAGCGGAACAAGGAAATTGAGAAAAAAATGGGGAATTAGAACCTACTCTAGTATATCATTGATCCTAGGATTTGTGGGTTATGGTCCCACCATACTTCCGCTGCGCCACTCTGATTTGTGTGTTCTAATATTCATGGTTATCAGATTTTAGGATTAAATTGCGCATTTCAAAGCCAAAGTGCTCATCATTAATATTTTCTTTTCTATCAAATATCTCATGAATGGTTGGCTTAATTGACATTGACAAAGTAAGACTTCAATTTTAATTTTTTCTTTTGGTAAATTAATTCTTTTGTGATATAAACTATAGTTGACATTATCAACGATTAAGGAAAAAATTATAAATTAACATAGAAAAAGAGAGTGATAAGTTGCAAAAATGCGAATAGAAATAGAGTAGTGAGCTGCAAAAAGGGAATTGAAAGATAAAAAGCAATTTGGAAGCAACTTTAGTATATCAGAACTAGGTTTTGATCCTGGGACTTGTGGCTTCCGCTGCACTACTCTGATTTGTGGCTTTTGATTTTTCTAGTTATCAAGTTTGAAGCTTAAATCAAGCATTTTAAGGCAAATGGCTTGTTATTATTACTTTCCTTTTGATGAAATGTGCCTTGAAAAGTTGTGGGATTAATTTGTACTTTGTGTGGTGACAAAGTAAGGCTTCAATTTCAATTTCCTCTTTTGCTTAATTAATTGTTTTGTCATATAAAGCTGAGTTGTTATAGAAAGGGATTAGTGAGCAACAAAATGAAAAAATAATTATAAAAAAAACTATTGATTAATATGAGAGAGTGCAACATGAAAAATAAGAAAAAATATGGCGGTGGAAGTTACTCTAATATATTAGAGTCAGGCTATGATTTTTCTAGTTATCATGTTTCAGGTTTAAAATGTGCATGCCAAATGGTTCATTATTTTTCTTTTTTTTTTCCATGAAACTTCTCCAGAAAGGTTGTTGGGTTAATTGGTTTAATTTTTTCTTTTGCTTTATTAATTCTTTTGTGATATAATCTTCGCTTGACACCATCAAATATTATGAAAAAATTATGAATTAACAAAGAAAAAATGAGAAAAATGTTATAAAATAAAAATTATTGATTAACATGAGACAATAATAGAGAGAGAGAGAGAGAGAGCGCAATGAGAAAAATTAGAAAAAAATGTGGTGGTATTAGAGCCAGGTTTCAATCCTAGGACTTATAGGTTATGTTATGGGCCTGCCATACTTCCGTTGTGCCACTTGTCAATATATTATTCTTTCCATATTTAGTTTTGTTATTGTTGTATATCCCTTGATTAGCTATCTAAAGATTTTTATTATTGTTATAAATATTCTTACTATAATTAATGCAGTAATTTTTCTTGTAATAGGTCTAGAACTAAGAGATCTAATTATACTTACTATTATTAGACCATAGAATTAAGGGATTTGATTATTCTTGATATCTATATATTGTAATTCTCTTAGTGAAATAAGTTGAACAATTTTTCAAATCTCTTTTATTTTGTCATGGTATCAGAGCCTTCATCTTGTGTCTGGTTCCTTGTCTATCTCTAAGATCTTAGTGATTTATTCCTTTTTTTTTCGTGTTCTTCTATTCTGTTTTCTTGGATTTGGTCTTTTAGTTCTTGTTTCTAGTTGAATCATGTCTTTGGAACAATCTGAACACTTTCTTGTTTGATTTAACGACAAAAATTATTCTGCCTGGGCGTCCAATTTCAAATCTTTGTCAAGGGAAATGAATTATGGGGTCATATTGATGGGATAGATCCTGCACCGAACAATGAGAAGAAGAAAGAGAAATATGTGAAATGGGAGGTGAAGGATACTCATATTATATCTTGGATCCTTGGAAGTGTGGAACCCTCCATATTTCTTAATCTCAAGCCTTATAAGACTTTTAGAGAAATGTAGGATTACTTGAAGAAAATTTACAATCAAAGCAATGCAGCACGAAGGTTTCAATTGGAACTCAAGTTGGGTCAACTCATTCAGGGGAGTATGTCAATCCAAGAGTTTTATTCTTCTTTTGAAAATTTTTGGGTTGGGTATATTGATATTGTGTATGCAAGTGTACCTCCTGAAGGACTCATTGCTATCCAACAAGTACATGAGACTAGCAAGCGTGACCAGTTTTTAATGAAGTTAAGGGGGAGTTTGAACCAATTAGATCTAACCTGATGAATAGAGAACTAGTTCATTTATTGGATATTTGTGTAAGAGAGTTTCTTAGGGAAGAACAACGGCTAATTACACAGGCTGTCTTGGAGCAGAAAACTCAAAATTCTACTCTAATTCTTGTTGCCTACGCTGCTCAAGGGAGATCTAAAGAAGGTAGAGATATGACTAATGTCTAATGCTATAGTTGCAAAGGATTTGGGCACATTGCCACTAATAGTGCTAAAAAATTTTGCAATTATTGTAAGAAAACGGGAAATATCATCAAAGATTGTTCCATTTGGGCACCAAAGAAATCTGAAACTGCCTACAATGTCTCGCTTGGTTCCTCAAATACCCCTAGTCTTGGTCAGTCTTCTATTACTCCTGAAATGGTCCAACAAATGATCATTTCTGCTATTGCTGCTTTAAGCCTTTTAGGTAACAAAAATTCTAATCCTAAGTTTTGGTATTTTGATTTTGGTGCTTCCAATCATATGACCAACACTATCTTACCATTAAATAATGTTAACAAATACAAATGTAATCTTCAGATTCATACTGCCGATGGTAATTCCTTACCTATCACAGTTGTTGATGATATTTCAACCTCTTTAAATACTGTTTTTGTGTCTCCTAAGTTGTCCACTAATCTTATATCTGTTAATCAATTGGTTGACAACAATTATAGTATTCAATTCTCAAATTCTGGTTATCTTGTGTAGGATCAAGTATTCGGGAAGATGATCACGAACAGACCTAAAGTGGGACGTCTTTTTCCTTTATTTTTATCTCCATCTCCGGTGTCAAATTATGTTGCTTGTAATGCTGTTCAATATGATAATCAGGTGTGATATAGATATTTAGGATATCCTAATTCTCATATTCTTCAACTCTTGCTTAAATTTGATTTACTTGGAAATAAAAATTCGACTTCTTCTAATAATGACATTGTTGACTGTGCATCTTGCAAACTTGGTAAAAGCAAAACGCTTCCTTTTCCATTGCATAAAACCCGTACCACCAAACCTTTTGAACTTGTACATACTGATGTATGGGGTATTACACCTGTAATTTCTCATAAACATTACAAATACTTTGTTATATTTATCGATGATTTCACTCGCTTTACTTGGGTATATTTCCTTCGGTCTAAAAGTGAGGTTTTCTCTGTGTTTAAAGTCTTTCTTGCTTTAGTTGAAATGTAATTTTCTGCCAAAATCAAAATCTTGCAATTTGATTCAGGTGGTGAATATATGTCAAATGAATTTCAATTTTTTCTTCAAAGTCATGGGATCATATCACAATGTTCTTATCCTTTCACTTCACAACAAAACGGTTTGGCTGAAAGAAAGAATCGTCATCTTCTTGATGTTGTTCGAACTCTTCTAATTGAGTCTTGTGTTCCTTCTCATTTTTGGTGTGAAGTTTTGTCTACTGCTGTTTATTTGATTAATAGATTACCATCTCCCAACTTGAACAATGATTCTTCCTACTTTTGTTTGTTTGGGCATGCACCAATATTTTTGGATGTGTTCGTTTTGTTCACCTTCCTGCGCATGAGAGAAATAAACTTAGTGGCCAATTTATCAAGTATGCCTTTTTAGGATATGCTGGAACCCAAAAAGGATTTGTTTGTTATGATCCTCATGCCCGTAGAACTCGTGTCTCTAGGAATGTCATTTTTTTTTAAAACTCAGCCCTTCTTTAGCACATAACAGACTTCAGAATTCCTTTCTTTATCTGTTTTACCATATTTTCCTGAGTTGCCAATATCAGTCCAAAGGTTTAAACCTAGTTATATTTATCGTCGATGCACTCCTACATTTGACCCTCCTACAGGTCTCACTGAGGTCCCTTCACATCTTCCTACTGCATATGATTCTATTCTACCTATTTCTAATGATCCACCTCCTCTTCGAAGAAGCTCTAGACCTCACAAACCTCCTAAAAGGTATGGGTTTTCAAACCCTATGGTCATGTCTACTATTTTGTCTTTTATTTCCATTCCCACTTGTTATAAACAGGCTATGGAACATAAGTATTGGCAACAAGCAATCGAAGCAGAACTCTAAACACTTGAGGAAAACCATACCTGGGACATTGTTTCTTGTCCTCCAAATGTTTAACCCATTGGTAGTAAGTGGGTTTATACTGTGAAACTCAAGTCTGATGGCTCTTTAGACAAATACAAAGCTCGATTGGTTGCTCTTGGCAATAAACAAGAATATAGCCTTGACTATGAAGAAACATTCGCACAAGTTGCTAAGATGACCACAGTGAGAACGATTCTTGCTATTGCATCTTTTAAATCATGACCTTTATATCAGATGGATGTAAAAAATGCCTTCTTGAATGGAGACCTTAAGGAAGGAATTTATATTGAACTTCCACCCAATATGTCAATGACGGCTTCTCATGAAGTTTGCAAGTTAAGACGCTCTTTGTATGTGTTGAAGTAGGTACCTATCGCCTGGTTTGAGAAGTTTCGCAACACTCTTCTCACCTTCTCTTTCACACAAAGTCAATATGATTCATCACTCTTCTTTCACAAGATAGCCATTGGTATGGTCTTTCTCTTAGTCTATGTTGATGATATCATCATCACTAGTAATGACAATCGGCTGATCACAAAGTTTCAAAATATGTTGCATAGTATATTTAAAATGAAAGATCTTAGGCACCTCACATTTTTTTGGGGCTGGAAATTCACTCTCGAGATCATGGTTTGTTCTTAAATCAACATAAATATATCCAAAATCTCATTGAGTTAGCTGGTTTAATTGATGCTACTGTAGTTGATACGCCAATGAAGGTGAATATGAAATACCAAAAAGATGAAGGCGAGCTTTTGCCTGATCCTTTTTTATATAGGCAACTTGTTGGTAGTCTTATCTACCTAATAATTACAAGGCCTAATATCTCATATGCTATCCATATAGTCAGCAAATTTATGTAATCACCTCGACATCTTGCTACAGTTTGTCACATTATTCGATACTTAATTGGATCACCTACTCATGGGTTGTTTTTTCCTACAAAATTTGCTCTTCATTTGCCTGCATATAGTGATGCAGATTGGGCTGGCTGCCCGGATACTAGGAAGTCTATAACAAAGTGGTGCATCTTTCTTGGAGAAGCCTTAATTTCTTGGAAGTGTAAGAAGTAAGATTTTGTCTCTAAATCTTCCACGGAGGTTGAGTATAGAGTCATGTCTGCAGTTTGTTCTGAAATTGTGTGGTTATGTGGTCTTCTTTCCGAACTTGGATTTCCTCCAACTGATCCAACTTTATTTCATGGTGATAATACTAGTGTCATTCAAATAGTTACGAATCCAGTATATCATGAGCGCACAAAGCACATAGAGATGGACTGTCATTACATTAGGGAGGCATTCACTCGATGTGTTATCACTCTTCCTCATCTTACTATTGATCTTCAAATAGCTGATGTCTTTATGAAAGATTTGACACACCAACGACACAAGTTTCTCAGTAGCGAATCGATGTTGCTCGACTTACCGCATCAATTTGAGGGAGGATGTCAATATATTTTTCTTTCCTTATTTAGTTTTGTTATAGTTGTATATCCATTGATTAGCTCTCTAAACATTATTGTTATAAATATTCTTACTGTAATTAATGCTATAATTTTTTTTGTAATAAGCCTAGGACTAAGGGATATGATTATACTTACTATATTAGACCCTAAAATTAAGGGATTTGATTATTCTTGATGTCTATATATTATAATTCTCTTAATGAAATGAACAGAATAATTTTTCAGAAATTCTCTTTTATTTTATCACCACTCTGATTTGTGGTTTTATAGTTATCGGGTTTGAGGCATAAATTGTGCATTTCAAAGCTAAAGTGCTCATTATTATTATTTTCTTTTCCACAAAATATCTCTTGAAAAGTTGGGTTAATTGATATTTTGTGTGGTGACAAAGTAGGGCTTCAATTTCAAAATTTTCTTTTGTTTAATTAATTCCTTAGTGATATAAACAACAGTTATGCAATGAGTTGCAAAAATGGGTTTAGCAATAGAGAAGTGAGCTGCAAACAAGGGAATTGGAAGATAAAAACTATTCAGAAGCTACTGTAGTAAATCAAAGCCAAGTTTCAATTCTACCACCTATGGTTTATGGGCCCGCCATGTTTCTGCTATGCTACTCTGATTTGTGCGCTCTGATTTTTCTAGTTATCAAGTTTTAGAATTGTGCATTTTAAATTCAAACAACTTGTTATTATTACATTCCTTTTGATGAAATATGTCTTCAAAAATTGTTTAGTTAGTTTGCTCTTTGTGCTGTGACAAAGTAAGGCTTCATTTTCAATTTCTTTTTTTGCTTAATTAATTTTTTTTGTGATATAAAATTCAATTGAGGTAATCAAAGATTAGAAAGAAAAATTATAAATTAACTTAGAGAAAGGGATTAGTGAGCAAGAAAAATGAGAAAAAAATTAGAAAATAAAAACTATTGTTTAACATGAGAGAGCAACAAGAAAAAATGAGAAAAAAAATGGTGGTGGATGCTACTCTAGTATACCAGAGTCAAGCGGTGATTTTTCGAGTTATCATGCTTCAGAAGGGAATTGGAAGATAAAAACTATTCAGAAGCAACTGTTGTAAATCAAAGCCAAGTTTCGATTCTACCAGCTATGGTTTATGGGCCAGCCATGCTTCTGCTATGCTACTTTGATTTGTGTGCTCTAATTTTTCTAGTTATCAAGTTTCAGACTTAAATTGTGCATTTTAAGTTCAAACAACTTGTTATTATTACTTTCCTTTTGAGGAAATATGTCTTCAAAAATTGTTTAGTTAGTTTGTTCTTTGTGCTGTGACAAAGTAAGGTTTCATTTTCAATTTCTTTTTTTGCTTAATTAAATTTTTGTGATATAAAATTCAATTAAGGTAATCAAAGATTAGAAAGAAAAATTATAAATTAATTTAGAGAAAGGGATTAGTAAGCAAGAAAAATGAGAAAAAAATTAGAAAATAAAAACTATTGTTTAACATGAGAAAGCAACAAGAAAAAATGAGAAAAAAATATGGTGGTGGATGCTACTCTAATATACTAGAGTCAAGCGGTGATTTTTCAAGTTATCATGCTTCAGCTTAAATTGTGCATTTCAAAGCCAGATGACTCATTATTTTTATTTTTTTTTTCCAAGAAATGACTCTGGAAAAGTTATTCGCTTAGTTAATTATTTTGAATAAATTTTGCTTGATGGTGCCAAAGATTATGAAAAAATTATAAATTTATACAGAGAAAGAATGAGAAAAAAGGTTGCTTCCACTACGCTACTCTAATTTATAGGTTGTAAGTCTTATGGTTATCATGTTCAAGGCTTAAATTGTGCATTTCAAAGCTACAACGCTCATTATTATTATTTTCTTCTCCATGAAATATCACTTGAAAGTTTGGGTTAATTTATAGTGACATAGTAAGGCTTCAATTTTAGTTTTTACTTTTGTTTAATTAATTCTTTTGTGATATAAACTATAGTTGACATTATAAAAAATTAAGGAAAAAATTATAAATTAACACAGAAAAAGAGAGTAATGAGTTGCAAAAATGGGTAGGAAATAGAGTAGTGAGCTGCAAAAAAGGGGATTGGAAGATAAAAAACTATTTGGATGCTATTCTAGTATATCAAAGCCAGGTTTCGATATTGGGACTTGTGGGTTATGGGCCCATCATGCTTCCGCTGCGTCACTCTGATTTATGGCTTTTGATTTTTCTAGTAATCAATTCAGGCTTAAATTGGGCATTTTATAGGCAAATGGCTTGTTATTATTACTTTCCTTTTGACGAAATGTGTCCTCAAAAGTTGTTGGGTTAATTTGTACTTTGTGTAGTAACAGAGTAAGGCTTCAATTTCAATTCCTTCTTTTGTTTAATTAATTGTATTGTGATATAAAATTGAGTTGACATAGTCATAGATTTGGACGAAAAATTGTAAATAAACACATAAAAAGGGATTAGTGAGCAACAAAATGAGAAAAAAATTAGAAAATAAAAACTATTGATTAACATGAGAGAGTGCAACGGGAAAAATGAGAAAAAATAAGGTGGTAAAAGCTACTTTAATATATTACAGTTAGTTCGTGATTTTTCTAGTTATCATGTTTCAGGTTTAAATTATACATGCCAAATGGTTCATTATTTTTTTTCCATGAAACGTCTGTAGAAAAGTTATCGGTCTAATTGGTTTAATTTATTCTTTTGCTATATGAATTCTTTTGTGATATAATCTTTGCTTGACATTATCAAAGATTAAGAAAAAATTATGTATTAACATAAAAAAATAATGACAAAAAATGTTAGCAAATAAAAATAACATGAGAGAGAGAGAGAGAGCAAAGAGGAAAATTAGAAAAACAAATGTGGGGTATCAGAGCCAGGTTTCAATCCTGAGACTTGTGAGTTGTGGGCCCACCACTAAAGATGTGCCACTCTGATTTGTGGCTTTATAGTTATCGGGTTTGAGGCTTAAATTATGCATTTCAAAGGCAAAGTGCACATTATTATGATTTTTATTTCCATGAAATATTCATTGAAAAATTGTTGGGCTAATTTGTGGTTTGTGCAGTGACAAAGTAAGAGTTCAATTTCAATTTCTTCTTTTGTTTAATTAATTCTTTTATGATATAAACTATAGTTAAGCTATCAAAGATTATTGAAAAATAATAAATTAACATAGAGAAAAAGAGTAGTCGGATGCAGAAATGGGATTTGAAAGAGAGTAGTGAGTTGCAAAATTGGGATTTGAAAATAAAAACTATTCAGAAGCCACTCTAGTATATCAAAGCTTGGTTTCGATCCTCAGATGTGTAGATTATGGGCCCACCATGCTTCCACCGTGCAACTCTGATTTGTGGCTATGATTTTTTCTAGTTATCAAGTTTTAGGTTTAAATTGTGTATTTTAATGTCAAAGGGCTAGTTATTATTACTTTCCTTTCGTTGAAATGTTCGTTGAAAAGTTGTTGGATTGATTGATACTTTGTGCAGTGACAAAGTAAGGCTTTAATTTCAATTTCTTCTTTTGTTTAATTAATTCTTTTGTGATATAAACTTCAATTGATGTAATCAAAGATTAGGAAAAATAATTGTGAATTAACAAAGAGAAGGAGATAGTACCAAAAATGAGAAAAAAACTAGAAAATAAAAACTATTGATTAACATAAGAGAGTGCATGGTGGTATGAGAAACTACCATAGTATATTAGAGTCAGATTTCGAACCTGAGACCTTTGGTTTATGAGTCCATGATACTACGGCTACATCACTCTGACTTTCGAGCTATAATTTTATTGTTATCATGTTTTAGGATTAAATTGTGCATTTCAAAACCAAATGGCTCACTATTATTTTTTTCTCATAAAATATCTATGAAAAAGTTATTGGATTTATTGGTTTAATTTCTTCCTTTGCTTAATTAATTTTTTTTTGTTATAAACTTTAGTTGACACTATCAAAGATTATGACCAAATTATGAATTAACACAATAAAACAATGTAAAAAAAAAAGGATTAGAAAAAAAATTATTGATCAACATAAGAGATAAAGAGCAGAACAAGGAAAATGAGAAAAAAAAATGGGGAATTAGAAGCTACTCTAACATTTCAATGATCCTGGGATCTGTGGGTCATGGGTACACTGCACTTCCATTGCGCCACTTTGATCTGTGTTTTCTAACATTTATGGTTATCTGATTTGAGGATTAAATTGTACATTTCAAAGCTAAAGCGCTCATCATTATTATTTTCTTTTCCATGAAATATCTCCCGAAAGGTTGGCCTAATTGATAGTGACAAAGTAAGCCTTCGATTTTAATTTTTTCATTTGGTTAATTAATTCTTTTGTGATATATACTACAGTTGATATCAAAGATTAAGGAAAAAATTATGAATTAACACAGAAAAAGAGAGTGATGAGTTGGAAAAAAGGGATTAGAAATAGAGTAGTGAGTTGCAAAAAGCGGATTGGAAGATAAAAAGCTATTTGGAATTAAATTGTACATTTCAAAGCTAAAGCGCTCATCATTATTATTTTCTTTTCCATGAAATATCTCCCGAAAGGTTGGCTTAATTGATATTGACCAAGTAAGCTTTCAATTTTAATTTTTTCATTTGGTTAATTAATTCTTTTGTGATATATACTACAGTTGACATTATTAAAGATTAAGGAAAAAATTCTGAATCAACACAGAAAAAGATAGTGATGAGTTCGAAAAAAGGGATTAGAAATAGAGTAGTAGCTGCAAAAAGGGGATTGGAAGATAAAAAGCTATTTGGAATTAAATTGTACATTTCAAAGCTAAAGCGCTTATATTATTATTTTCTTTTCCATGAAATATCTCCTGAAAGGTTGGCTTTTTTTCATTTGGTTAATTAATTCTTTTGTGATATATACTACAGTTGACATTATCAAAGATTAAGGAAAAAATTATAAATTAACACAGAAAAAGAGAGTGATAAGTTGGAAAAAAGGGATTAGAAAGAGAATAGTGAGCTGCAAAAAGGGGATTGGAAGATAAAAAGCTATTTGGAATTAAATTGTACATTACAAAGCTAAAGTGCATCATTATTTTTTTCTTTTCCACGAAATATCTCCCGAAAGGTTGGCTTAATTGATAGTGACAAAGTAAGCCTTCAAATTTAATTTTTTTCATTTGGTTAATTAATTCTTTTGTGATATGTACTACAGTTGACATTATCAAAGATTAAGGAAAAAATTATGAATTAACACAGAAAAAGAGAGTGATGAGTTGGAAAAAGGGATTAGAAATAGAGCAGTGAGCTGCAAAAAGGGGATTGGAAGATAAAAAGCTATTTGGAAGCTATTTTAGTATATCAGAGCCAGGTTTCGATCCTAGGACCTGTGTGTTATGGGCCCACCATGCTTTCACTACGCCACTCTTATTTGTGGCCTATGATTTTTCTAGTTATCAAGTTTCAAGCTTAAATTGAGCATTTTAAAGCAAACGGCTTGTTATTATTACTTTCCTTTTGATGAAATGTGTTTTAAAAGTTGTTCGATTAATTTGTACTTTGTGCAGTGACAAAGTAAGGCTTCAATGTTAATTTTCTCTTTTGCTTAATTAAATGTTTTGTCATATAAAGTTGAGTTGACGTCGTTAGAGATTAGGAAGAAAAATTATGAATAAACACATAGAAAGGGATTAGTGAGCAACAAAATGAGAAAAAGATTAGAAAAAAGTATTGATTAACATGAGAGTGCAATACAAAAAATAAGAAAAAATATGGTGGTGGAAGCTACTCTAATATATTAGAGCCAGACTATGATTTTTCTAGTTATCATGTTTTAGGTTTAAATTGTGCATACCAAATGATTAATTATTTTTCTTTTTTTCCATGAAATGTCTCCGGATAACTAGTTGGGTTAATTGGTTTAATTTTTTCTTTTGCTTTATTAATTCTTTTGTGATGTAATCTTCGTTTGACACTATCAAAGATTATGAAAAAAGTATGAATTAACACAGAAAAATAATGAGAAAAATGTTAGAAAATAAAAATTATTGATTAACATATGAGAGAGAGTGTGTGCAAGGAGAGAAGTTATAAATAAATGCGGGGGTATAAAAGCCAGGATTCAATCTTGGGATATGTGGGTTATGGGACTACCACACTTCCGCTGTGCCACTCTAATTGTGGTTTTATAGTTATCGTTTGAGGCATAAATTGTACATTTCGAAACCAAAGCGCTCTTTATTATTATTTTCTTTTCTATGAAATATCTCTTGAAAAGTTGGGTTAATTGATATTTTGTGCAGTGACAAAGTAGTGCTTCAATTTTGTTTTTTCTTTTGTTTAATTAATTCTTTTGTGATATAAACAACAGTTATGCTATGAGTTGCAAAAATGGAATTAGCAATAGAGTAGCGAGTTGCAAACAAAGGGATTGGAAGATAAAAACTATTCAGAACTTATTGTAGTAAATCAGAGCTAGGTTTCGATTCTATCACCTATGGCTTATGGGCCCACCATGCTTCCGCTGTGCCATTTTGATTTGTGTGCTGTGATTTTTCTAGTTATCAAGTTTCAGACTTCAAATTGTGCATTTTAAATTTAAATAGCATGTTATTATTACTTCCCTTTTGATGAAATATGTATTGAAAAATTGTTTAATTAATTTGTACTTTGTGTAGTGACAAAGTAACGCTTCAATTTCAATTTCTTCTTTAACTTAATTAATTATTTTTTGATATAAAATTCAATTGATGTAATCAAAGATTAGAAAGAAAAATTATAAATTAACTTAGAGAAAGGGATTAGCGAGCAAGAAAAATGAGAAAAAAATATATGGTGTTGGAAGCTACCCTAGTTCTCCAGAGTCAAGCTGTGATTTTTCAAGTTATCATGCTTTAGCTTAAATTGTGCATTTCAAAGCCAAATGGCTCATTATTTTTATTTTTTTCCATGAGACGTCTCTAGAAAAGTTGTGTTAATTGGTTTAATTTATTCTTTTGCTTTATTAATTCTTTTGCGATATAATCTTTGCTTGACACTATCAAAGATTACGAAAAAATAATGAGAAAAAAGTTAGCAAATAAAAATTATTGATTAACATGAGAGAGAGAGAGAGAGATGAGAAAAATTAGAAAAAAAATGTGGGGTATTAGAGCCGTATTTCAATCTTGGGACCTTTGAGTTATGGGCCCACCACGTTTCCATGTGCCACTCGGATTTGTGGTTTTATAGCTATCAGGTTTGAGGCTTAAATTATGCATTTCAAAGCCAAAGTGCTCATTATTATTATTTTCATTTCCATGAAATATCCATTGAAAAATTGTTGGGCTAATTAGTGTTTTGTGCAGTGACAAAGTAGGGGTTTTCAATTTCTTCTTTTGTTTAATTAATTCTTTTATGATATAAACTATAATTAAGCTATCAAAGATTATTGAAAAATTATGAATTTAACACGGAGAAAGAGAGTAGTGAGCTGCAAAATTGGGATTCGAAAATAAAAACTATTCAAAAGCCACTCTAGTATATAAGAGCTTGGTTTCGATCTTGAGATGTGTAGATTATGGGCCCACCATGCTTCCACCATGCAACTTTGATTTGTGGCTATGATTTTTTCTAGTTATCAAAGTTTTAGGTTTAAATTGTGTATTTTAATGTCAAAACACTACAAAAAAAACATGGTTTTAGCGATGGATTTAGCGACGGAAATCTTAAAAATATTTGTCACTAAATTTTTTAGTGACATGTTTAGCGATAAAATTTTTTTGTCGCTAATACGACGTCGCAAAAATTTAACGACGAATAAAGAAAATTTGTAACAAAATTAGCGAAAAAAAAATGTGGTCGAAAATTTCAATGCTAATTTAGCTACAAACAAAGAAATTCATCGCTAAAGTAGCGACGGATGGCACTCATCCGTCGCTACACTTAGCGACGGATAGCTCTCATCCGTCGCTAATCCTGGTGATGGATGTCTCTTGTCCGTCGCTAACCCTCACGATGGATGTCTCTTCTCCGTTGCTAAGCTTAGTGATGGATATCTCTTCTTCGTCACTAATTCTAGCGACGGATGGCACATGTCCGTTGCTAATTCTAGTGATGGAAGGCACATGTTCGTCGCTAATTTTAGCGACGGATGACAATTTCGTCACTAACTGTAGCGACGAATGGCTTTCAGCTAATATTTAGCGATGGACTTTGCAATGAATCTGGAAACTGTGGCCACAAATTTGGCGACGAATTTAGTAACAGATTTGTAAATTCAGGAAAAAAAATATCGGTTTGTTTTATTGTTTTTCCCTGTTTAGAAAAATAATACCATGTTCAACCAACATTCTAATATCCAAATCCAACAAAAAAATCTACCAGTATCCATCAAATCCAATCAAATATTCCATCAATATCCGATCGAACAAAAAAACATCAATATTTATCTAACGACGTTCATTTAATAAGTGAAAAAATTTTACAATCTAAGCATCCATCCAATAAAAGTTTGTACATCGAAAAAAATGAAAAAGGAAACAAATATCAATATAGTTTATCCAACATCGAAGATACTAAATAATAAAATCAACATCGTCTAATATCCGAGGAAATAGTAATAATAATATCCAAAAAAAACATACATCAATCATCATGTTCCTCGTCGGCATTGGGGTCATCAGTAGGAGGTATAGAAGGGGGAATCTGACTCTGCGAGGGCATAAACTGACTGGCATCCAATTTAAGGTGCTGCAACATAAGTCGTTGCATTAATTTAAGCGATTGTTGCTTTTGCTGAAGCGATTGCCTGAGCTCATTCATTTCATTGTCTTTCTTTGTAATTTGCACTTTGAGGTTTAGCACTTCTTCATCTAGTTCCACTTGTCTCCTTGAAAGAGCCACAATGGAGGAAGATGGACTAGGTGTGTACATTCTGTTTAACGATCACATCCCAAATATTCTTCCTTTCTTTACCCCACCAGATGCCTCTAGCCACAAATCTATATTTTCAACAGACGGCTCAGAGGAGACACCCTCATAAGCATCACTCGATTAAGCCAGTAGAAGTTTATTATATTTCTCCTGCAAATATAAAAATAATAATATTATAAAAAAGACAAAAATATATATACACATAATATAGTGAACTAGAATTAAGTCCAGCAAATAAAACCATATGAAATGAGCCTAAGAAAAATGAAGTCCAATAAAATTTAGAAAAAGAAAAGACAAAAAAATATATAAATAAACAGATAAGCAAACAAAGAGTGACGAAAATTGGATGAACAATAAACGCAGTGAAACAAATTAGCACGAAATTATTAAAATAAAATAAAACAAGACAAAGAATACTAATAAAAATAAAAGAGGACATACATTAGACACAATTGCATTATTAAAATAAATTAAAAACAAAACAAACAATAGTATTAATAATAAACATCACTTTAAATTAAGATAATCATTTTCCAACCTTCTTTTGACAACAGCCACATTCCAAGTTGCCACACACAAATGCAAAGGTCTGTAACATTAAGATTCATTAATTTTGCCAACAATAGAAGTAACAAAAAGATACCACAAGTAAAGCCATGTAACATGAAAGTTTAAACAAATCTAAATCAAATCCACCTTAACCTAAGTAGGAAAATATGTCAGTGTTTATGTACTGTAATTGTACAGTTGAAATCAAATGCGGCAAATCATGTATGTGCATCTTTCCCAAATGAATAGTGTCTAGCCAACAACCTCTAATAATCAGCAGCCGCAAAGAATTAAAGAAAATTTACAAAAATCGTGACTAGAACACAGTATATTGAAGAATCCTCACAATGTACCAAAAATAAATGAATAACAAGGATGTACAAACAAGAACCTGAAAATGAAGATTGTAGTTTGATTTGAGAAACAAGTAACGCAAAAAATTAATGAAGGAAGAAAGACAAAGAGCAAAATAGTTCACCAAACATCAGATACAATTGCCATTGGAAGCCACTACAACAACCTGACAACTTCTAGCCACAGATGTGGAGGGAAGGTAAGAAACCAAACCAACTTGTTCTTAAACAAAAGATAGAGAAAACCTCAACATGGTCAAACGAAATAACAAATGCAGGACAACAGCTAACAAATAAGAACTATGTGACAGGATACTAAATGACTTTCTTAATTTTGTTTTTTCAGCAATCTAGATGTACTTCTATATAATGTGCAAGCGAGGGATCATCAAGGTAGTTCAAAAAAAATAGAATCTGTGTAATGTACAAAAGTAAAAAGTTTTAACCAAAAATCGATCAACTGACTAAAAAATTACCCCTTCCTCTGAAAAGCTATCCTATATCTTTCCTTTGGCACCATCAGAAATATCGCAGGATAAATTAGGCAACACTCTTGTCTTTGGAAATGCCCAATCATTCCAGGATGAAAGTGCCTCTTGAAGTGTCCAACGAAATGTAGGAGCAAAGAAACCTCTTGAAGTGTCCAACGAAATGTGGACGCAAAGAAATCTAGACTTGGACATATGTGATCTTGACAAGCAGGGAAAAAGTCCTAGAGTAATCAAAGCCAAATTTTTATTAATCTCCCTTTGCAATCCACCAAGCTTTCAACAAATCAACAATTCCATTATACACTCATGGACAATCCTATTAGTGAGAGCACTATTGCTTTATCTGTCTTCTCTAGTTAATGAAGATGAAAATAGTACTAAAAGGCATAACTCTACTAGAAATTCTGACCCAAAGGTTGTAGATTTTGATTGGTATATGTATGTTAATAAGGAAAAATTATTACTGAAAAACCACCATTGGCAAAAAACAATTGAGGGTATGACATGATTTAGCAGCAAATTAATAAAGGTTAGAAGTGGCAGCAGATCAAGTCACTGATGGAAGCTGAAAAGAGCATTGATGGAGACACTGATTGAAAAGCAAACAATGGATTTGCAAGATATGGGGGGATAGGAAACCTACATGCCTCTCAGAGTGTCAAAGATGATAAGAACCACAAAAACATGGTGGTGAATGCTGAAAAAATGCAAGAGATGGAGTGAAGCAAGCAAACCTTTTAGAAGACAGCAGCACATCAAAAGTTAATGAGGCAACAAATTTGGAAGGAGCCAACATGAAGGAATCTCAGATTTCATGGAATTACATAGTTTGACTATTGGACAAATGTGAGTCATGGAATTACATTTTTAATTTACGCAGTAGGTCAATTATATACCGATTCTAGACCTTGTCCTTTTTTTGAAATGAGCGCTCAAAAGTATCCATATACGATAGCCTTAAAGAAAGAAATAAAATTTCACAATTACCAATAAAGAAATAGTAAAAAAAATTTAATTGATTGAAAAATAAATAAGTGTTTTTAATAGTTAACATTCTTTTTCTATGCGCATCGATATTGATTGATCCCCGGCACAAGTTGCAAACTGTTGGCCAGAATTGCAAGATTTATTCCTCTTGTTCTACATACTTCTTTTCTTACTCTCATTGGACTCCCAATTGCCAACATTCTCATCCAATTTTCCTTAGTCACAAAATTTAGCTTCGTCTGAGTTGTTTTTGCTTTGTTAATCACATTTCAAATGTGATCACCAACTTTCTTCTTGAAGATTCTTCTCATTTCGTTCTCTTCAGAATCATTCCAACAAAACCTCTGCTACAATAAATAAAAATTTATTAAAACATGAACTTTGATTGATATATCAATTGAAAGGCAAAACTTATCTTAAACTCTCTCCACCATAACTCATTTGTTTTATTTGGAGTGCTGGTGTAATTGATCGATACTCCTCTCCAATAGTTATTAACAATCTTATTGAGAATACGCACCACATTTACTGGATCTGAGAATCTAGATAAAAACAACTTACAAATGAGGAACAACAAATAAAAGGATCATATAAAATTAAATTTTAAAATTAAATATTTACGAATCTCCATATGTGGATATAAAATTTCGGGTATCTTCTATGCTTATGTCCCCCGTATCATTTGATTGTTGCACTAAAGGTGTAAGTGAAGAAGATGGGGCTAAAGCAAAGTCAGAAGCAAAGGGGATGGGGACGGCAAAGGTGAAGGGGAAGGGCAAGTGGTAGATCGTTCTTGTGACATTCGGGTGTGTCCTCCGTGTTTGCACTGACAAATATAAATGTTAGACAAATGAAGGAAACAACTTTTGCATATTTTACCAAAAAATAAGAAAGTGTCTCAAGAAGCTTATCATATTCAAACTTTTGTAGTAGACAGAATATCAATAGCACTCCAACTAACTGACCCGAATGATCTACAAGAAGAAAGCAAAGTATGAGATTACGAAAACCAATGATATACAGCAGAGACCAAATAATTTGCTCTCTTCAAAAGAGACCAAATAATTTGTAAAATGGAGGCTACAGGGTATATACTATAGAAACTCTAAAAAAGTGTAACCCACATTGCAAAACGTTCAAGTATAATTTGCTCTCTTCAAAAGAGACCAAATAATTATTCATCAAAGAGACTGAGTTCACTAAAAACATGAAACAACTCTGAAACAACTAGCAAAATGCCAATAAGAAAGCAAATTTTCTAAGAGCAGAAAAGTACATCAGAGGAACTGAAAAAATGGTTATATTTCAACAATATATAATTGAAATATATGAGTATTGTCGAAACATTATTATCATATAACAATAGTATAATAAATTACAACTTTCATTTGTTCTTAAAAGGAATAGGCTTTAACAAAAACATTTTTTAATAGATTTTTTGTTATTCTTTGGATAAAAAAATTGGTTTTCTTGTTAAATCAAACTACTTTGGTAATAATAGTGATGAATACAAAGCAAGAAAAGTTTGAAACCCACAAAAGCAAAACTCATGGTGCACCTGAAGTGTAAAAAATAATCACTTATGGCATCAAGTGTATCAAGAAAACAATATCAAAACTTCAAATGACAGCCCGGTGTAAGTTAAATTGTGAAATTGTTATAAATGTTAAACTATTTTTAATAGTTCGTGGTGAAAATATTACACTCTCTTTGAGTTATAGTTCATGGTGAAAATCAAAACAAGCATGCCACATCCATAAAACAAAGTAAGCATAGAAATATGAAAATCAGATATCACAATTGAAGCTAAAACTATATATTTAAGACTGAAAAAAAGGGAACAAAGATAATTTGTGATCTCACATTTCCAACAAACACCGAACGTGAAGCCACTTCCTCCCTGCTGGCCTAAGTTGCAGCTAAACTAACAGGATCTGCATTCAATGATAATTTCAGTCCATGTTTATATGCTCCAAAAACTTAAACTCATGCAGTCTGGTTCTTTATTATTTTTACACCTTCCAATATATCCTCCATGACAACTTATAAGAGTACCCATAGGACTTGAATGAAAGTTATCTCCTCCAAAAGCTTAACCATATGGAATAAAGTGTTTAATTATTACTTTTAAAGAACCTTAGAAGTGGTATTTGCAAAATCAGCAAACAACAATGGGGTCCCACTCCACCCAAAAAAAAAAACAAAATGTGAACAAAATAAATAAATAATCAAGCAAGCACCATGATAATTTTGTAAAACCTCAAGGTCAAATGAAGAGAAACTCACCAATGGATCAAAGGGATTTCCAACAGTCTCGATAGGAACAACACCTAGCGAAATTAAAATCTCCATAAATTGCTTGTATATGCTCTGGTAATTGTTGTTGATATTCTCCTCTCCCTCAGTCTCCACCTTGATCTGGGCTTTGGCTCTCTCAAAATTGTCTAGTAATGGCAAGAGTTTCAAAATTAATGAGCATGTCTAGTTTAATGTCTCCTAAACTTCCAAAATCATGAGCATCAGGATAAGAAACATAGATTAGGAACAAAATCAAAAGGAATCGAATGGAATCGAAACACTGATTTCACTAAAATTACTCACCTAAAATTGTGAAAAATGAAAAATGAAAAATGAAACCCTGAAGTTGTGAAAAATGAAACCCTAAAATTACTCTTCGAATCAAAGGAGAAGACAAAGAAAGAGGAACTGGCGCTACAAAGGAAATGGCTTATGGGGCGGATGAAAACCGTGAGGAAAATGTGGTAAAACCGTCGATAAAGTCTTCTCCGACCGATAGAGGTTCAGTTGGATATATACGGGTCGGGATAGACCTATGTCGACACTTATCATGACCGTTGGAGCATGTTAAATATCCGGACGGTTAGAAAAGTGTCAGTAAAAATCGATCATATATCATTAGTTGTAAAGGGTCCGTAAAAATTACTATTTTTATCACTATCTTGTAAAGAGTTAGTAAAAATTACTACTTTTTCGTTGTTTTAGGGGTTAGTAAAAGTTTCTACCTGTATCATCACTCAATCACTCAATATAACTGTTAAGAATTGGTATAACTATTTATTATCACCAATCATATAATACGTCTGTTAGGAAACGCTATTACTTTTATTATCGATAAATACAAATGTTAGTAAATATTACTACAATAGCGTCGTATCTTACCATATAGGAAATATGAATTCTTTATTGTCACTTATACTTACAGAATTGTTGGGTTAGTAAATATTACTACTTTTATTGTCGCTTATGCTTACAAAATTATTGGGTTAGTAAATGTTACTATCTTTATTATCGTTTATAGAATTATTAGGTTAGTAAATATTAGTATCTTTATTGTCGCTTACAGAATTGTTGGGTTAGTAAATATTACTACTTTTATTGTCGCTTACGCTTATAGAATTATTGGATTAGAAAATGTTACTACTTTTATTGTCACTTATAGAATTATTGGATTAGTAAATATTACTACCTTTATGGTCACTTACAGAAACATTTTGTTAGTAAATATTACTACATTTATTATTCATTATCGAGTAAAGTTGTTACTTATTATCGGTAACCAAATGTTACAACTCTTTTGGGTCGGTTATCACAATATTAGTAATTATTACTATTTTTATTCTCGCTTAGCAAATGTATTAGGATATGTTAATACAAATATTAGTACTCTATCGTTAGTAAATATTACTACTTTATCATCGTCAACAAGTGCTACCTAGAAAATGTTATAATTGTGGGTTAGAAAAGAGTTAGAAAATATTATATATACCATATCTTAGGAAATGAAGTACCTTTTATATCATCATGATTGGAATATACATGATGACATATATATGATAATGGTATAAACACTATAAATTACAAAAATTACAAAAGTAATAAATATAATCCTAGAGAGAGAAACAAAAAGATTGTAACTTCCAGACAATTACATATTTTCATATCTTCTGAAATGAAATATTCATGCCAAAAATGTTGATTTCGAGCATCCAAAAAATTCCAGCATCCGTAGCATTCGGTTCTAGGATCCAGCATGATGTGTGGTATCATTCTATAGTAATAAAATGAATATAATTATATGGTACATTATAAAAACTTGTACATTTAAATATTATCTTTCAGGATGGACTCAAATACAGAAGTAAAAGTAGTTAGATTATGATAAGAAATAAAGAAATGATATTTGTATACTACAAAAAAATACGCTTTTAACCACAAATTTAGCGACGAAAATTTTAAAAAAATTTGTCGCTAAAAACATTAGCGATAGATTTAGCGACGAAAAATTTTTCCTCTCTAATAACACATCACAAACATTTAGCGACGAAAATTAGAAATCCGTTACTAAATTTAACGACGAAAATCTACATTCCGTTACTAAATTTAGCGACAAATAAATTTTCGTCACTAAAATTCATCATAAAATTTAGCGATGAAAAATTATCTATCGCTAAATTAGCGACAGAAAAAATCCGTTGTTAAATTTAGTGACGAAAATCTAAAATTCGTCATTAAATTTAGCGATAGATAATTTTCGTCGCTAAAATCCGTCGCTAATTTAGCAACAAAAAATTATCCGTCGCTAAATTAGTGACGAAAAAATTATTCATAACTAATTTAGCAACGAAAAAATTATCCGTCATTAATTTAGCGACTAAAAAAGTTCGTCACTAAATTAACTAAATTAGCGACGAAAAATTATCCGTCGCTAATTTAGCGATGAAAAAAAGTTCGTCACTAAATTAGCGATGAAAAATTATCCATCGCTAATTTAGTGACGAATAAAAAAATTTATCGCTAAATTAGCAACGGATTCCAAATTTATCGGAATCCAAAATGCCCAAGGAGCGCAAACCTCCTACAAAATCAACACCCTTGTTTACATTTTGCCTTTTTATTTCATTTTAACACTTTGATTTGAGACTTTGTTTGGATATTAATTTTATTGTTTCTATTTTACACAACGTTTTTATTTATGGTCTATTTTCAATATTATTTTGTGTTCTATTTTAAGATTTTATGTATTGTTTTTTTAATTTTCTCTAGTACTTTAATTTTATGATTCTAGTTTTAATTTTAGAAAATAAAAAAAATATTAATTGTAAATGTTATTAGAATTTTAGATTGATTTAGAAATTTTCTCTTAAGATTAAAGTTTTAGTAATTTTTATTTTTTTCCTCTAATTTATTTAGGTATTATTGTTAGAGTTTTGCATTTATTTAGATTTAATTTATTGATTATTTATTTATTTGAATTATCATATATTTAGGATTAGAATTAATTCTTATTTCATTCAAAAGCTGGTTATATCATCTTAGATAATTAGAGTAACTTAAAATTAATCAAAAAAATTGACTAATACTTGTGGGATCAACAACCCTATTCACTAAATTTACCACATCAACCAACCATTCTCAAGGACAGAAATTGACGTCGTTGAATTACATCCATTTATCTGTTTTCTTTGCTTGTCACCAAAATCTAATTTCTTCATTATGAATTCAAGAGAACCCCAATTCACATTTTCATATGACTTTTCAAAATTGATTTTGAAAATGCATCTATTTTTTTCTTTTTCTTCACTTCATTAACAATATGATCGCTTCAATAATATACCCACCTTTGACAAATGAAGACTCTTTCCCACTTATAACATGTCAATAACTCTCCCAGTTCTATTTGCCAATATATTTGTTGGAATCTTGTATAGACTACTATAAAGTTTATCAGTGTGCATTTTTGAATTCTTGTAGAGTTCTTTGTTTTTGACATAAAGTGTTAGAAAATGAGTATGGAGTCGCCCATGAGGGTTGACACTGCCTTATTCATTTGAATTCAAAATAAGAAAGAGAGTAAGGGAGTAGTTTTTATCTGGAAAAAAAAGCCTAACTCTTAGCTTCACTCTCCATTTGAATTTGAAATGGTGCCTATGGAAAATGTAGAAAAAAAGAATGAATGTGAAAGAAAAGAGATATATCATTCCCGTATTGAAAATTGAAGACTAAGAGAGAAAGGCATTAGTTGATTATTTTGCAAGGATTGCACCACAATTAAAAATATTGAATTGTAGGAATAAAAATTGCTCCATTTGTGATGGTTTCAGACAATCTTTATACCAAAATATCAACAAAAAAAAAAGAGTTTAGTGATCCAACCTTAAAAATCTTGAAAGTAAAATTGTATTTTATGTATGAAAATACATGAAATATTCTTCTCATTGGTATTGGATCCATGCATAGGTTGTTTTCCTTTTTTATGTTGTAAAATGATATAAACATATATGCAAATGCCACTTTTGAAAACAATCCGTATATATGAATTTTTTTCCGGTTGTTAATGATGACTTTTGTTATACTTGACGAAATACTATCATATTTTAACAATAGTATGTTTATATCATGTGAAATGATTCTGTGAAATATCATACGAATATGTTTGGTGTTTTGAGAGATTTTTTCAACCCTAACCGAAACTTGAAGTGATCACTTCTTTTTATATAATACTTTTCAGGGATTGATTTTTATATAGTTAGATTTCTTAAAAAATGCTTTCCAACCATATAAAATATGCGAAAAATAGTTAAGAAATGAGAAAGATATGATTGTTTGAAGTTAGGGTCGAATTCCAAAAAACTAAAATTTTCAGGAAGATGAATAGTAACCATTGCCCTTTCCTACTTTTGGTTGTATGTGCATGAGACTCAAACCACATGTCAAAAGTTCCAAAACAATAAGACCACCATTAGACTACAAAATATCGAATGGAGGGTGGCCAAAATTTCATTGTCGGAAACCGCTAGGAAGGTGGAGCTTGGCCCATGTATGATGACGTGTGTGTGGGTACATGAACTATAGTTCATAGCTCAAATCTAGATAGCACACATGTAACGACCCATGGAGGCGCATGTAAGGTCTGATTTGGCTAAAATTTTTCAGAAATATTTATCATTTTGTTGTGGATTTTTCAATAATTATAAATTTATTTTTCAGAGCTAAAAAATAATTTTTGTTCATTTTTAAAGTCATAAAATATTTAAAATTACAAAAAAATTGTTTACAATCTAAAAAAGAAATTCTAGAAACTTTTGTAAGTTAAACAAGTTATTTTCCTGCTATTGGCTACCTTGGTGAAATTTTTAATGCCTTTTTTATTTTATGCTCATTTATTTATGAACAAAAAATTAATTTTCTCAACATAAAATAATCAAAACTTGAGCATATTAATTAAAATACGCATTTTTTAATTTTTTGTATATATTATTATTGGTTACATGTCCAATATAATATTAATTCTTATTTTTAAGATATGGTAAGAGTCAGACATATTCTTAGCATTCTCCGAGGAGAGCTAGACTTTTGAGGACTCAGAGCATTTAACAAAATTAAACACAATAATTTGAGAATTATGAAAGAAAAACATTTAGAGCTTATTTATTTGGACCATTGGTTTGGAGACATTGAAGCTAAGAATAATATAGTCAGAAATTCTCTATCTGATGATTGGGCTATTGTAGTTGATAAGTTAAAGGACAAGTGTCACGCCCTGAACCAGGGTCATGAGCAGCTGCCTGTTACCCTAGATGCTGGCTCGGTTTTCTAAAAAATCGGACAGAATCTCCCCATATTTCGGAGGTCTCCCATATACAAATCAACCTGTATATTGAATGATCATCCTGCCACATGAATAAATAAGCCAACCCGGCCTTATAACAATCAACCACATTCATATCATACCAATCAATCTGTACCATACAAATCAGGACAACGCAAGGCTATCACAACTCTAACAGTCCTAACCACAGACCTCTACTGTCATGCCCCATCAAAGGCATGAACAATCGCCAGTTACCCCTCCTTTAATTTAGAGATCGCACCGAGCGAACCTAAAGAACACTTCTAGAACATGACACATTTCCCAAAGTAAATATACACAATAGTATAGATCATGCCTCAATGCAATAGAATAGAATTGAGAGTTTCAATAAAATACACATAAATTTACATACAGCCATCCATTTTTATACACAATGATCTATCTACAATCCCAATACACAAATATACAATTTCATTTGACAAATCCTTCCCAATATCATATCGAGTACCTAATCAACAGTCTCGATCTCTAACAAAAGTCTCATGCGCTGATAAGTCTTAACGTGTCCCACTATAGCTACCTCTGTACACAACGGAAAATGAGGGGTGAGTATCTAGAAAAATACCCAGTGAGTAAGAGGGTATATATCATGTATTTAATGTGTCAGTGAAAAATGGAGTATCAAATTTATCAATAATTCCACATATTGTAAGAAATCATGTATAATACTCAATTTATCATAAATCATTCTTTTCACATATATTTCAAACATACATGCATCCATGTCATCAAATCATGCTAGAATAGAGCGTGTCAAGATCAGTCCTGGCAAGAGTCAACCACGACCAATGACAGATACATCGGGGGTTTTGTATGCAATAGACTAGAAAAACTCTCTACCCCGACGTTGGTGACGGATCTCATCAGGTACTAAACTACGGCACACCATAGTCATCCCCCTTATGGGTTCAACCTGACTTGTACCGTGTCGAATCACAATACATTTACCATTTTTCGATGTCATGTGGGATACCTTCCGCAATAGCGTATCGGGTGCAAATATGGATCACCCTACACACGCATCCTTTGTAGCTACGAAATGGGATTTACCCATAACAAAGTTATCATCATCACATGCTAGGGCCCTCATCCCATGTAAAATATTATCATTAAATCAATCATGTGTCATGCCACATTTTTCAAGCAATGTCAATCATTTCCACAAGAATGATTTCATAAAAAATGTATAAATCAAATGCAATGGCACGGTTTCGTATTTTAAAACTCGTTTGGATACATATACAACACATATAAATATATTTGTGGATACTCCACGAATTCACAAAAACATTTCATAATTTATTAAAAATTTCACATCACATATTCATTAAATCATGCTTGCGTCAGAAAACATTTTAAAATATGAAATTATGCATCAGATATAATCTCACTCACAGCATATGGGAGGGTCAATCATTCTCTATCAAGTACCACAAGTGTCGAAAGTGTTTCCCCTCGTTTGGTTACCACCCGTGTGTCTACAATAGCAACACAATGCATATATGAGGATTTGTGTCATGATTTGAACTTACTAGGTTAAGTTGTATTCTAGTAATTCTTTCCTCTAAAATTAAGGTTAGGGTATCCTAGGGTATGCTCTATCCCTTTTTTGTCATCTTTATCATATATTCTTTAGAATTCATTCAATTAATACACATTTTATCACCACCAACACAACACATGTGCTTATAGTTCATTATTCATGGTTTTTGCATATATGCACCTTTGCACAGTCATGGGAAAATGGTCATAATTTCTACTACACAACTCCGAATCATATGCTTCCTATTTCATTTTAAAGCTAAGAGACAACAGTACAACTTTCAGTTTGAATGTTTCTTCAGATTCTAATCGCAGAATTTCAGAAAAACCAATCTTTCTCTCAGTTCTGTTCCAAACATCCACTCTGTCCTGTCTTAGTAAAAATGCAATAACGCCTTGTATACAACTTCAATTCAAATGAATTTTGGATATGTTATGGATACGACATATACCTACAACTTTCATGTTGAACGTTTTTCTTAATTCAGTCCAACAAAGGGTCGAAATAGGTCACAAAGAAGGCAGTTGATCTGGGACCGAAAACAGAGTGAAAATTTACATAGTTTTGGGAGATTTTGTATACTTTTGATTCCCTGGTGCAAATTGGTTGAAATTGTCACAGTAGGTGGCTAAGAGAGAGATCTACAACTTTTTTTCTTTGCGTTTTTGCAAACAAGGGCTGGAAAGGGGTCGTGCAAATTACTATTTTTAGTGTTGGAAAATGGATGACCCTCTAATGAGTTTCAGAAGAATGGCTGTACTTTTTGACACAGGGCTCAGATTGAGGCGATTCTTATCTCGTTGGAAAGATAAGATATGGATCTACAAATTTCATAGCTAGGGCTAAGGTTGGTTCAGACCATAAGACATCTCATATTTGAGAACAAATTCACGGCAGAAAACAGGGCAGAACAGAGTATTTTCTGTAGAACATCTAATTTTGAAAAATCACAAAATTCCAATTCTCTTCAAAATTCAATGAATAATATCTCATTTTAAAGTTATAGAAGTCTAGTGGCATATGCAGAAAACCTCACTCAATTTTCATTTGTGCAGAGAAAGTTATTATAGAAAGAATACAGCCTGGTTAGTTTGCAATGTTTTGCAGAAATCTAAAAGTTCAATATTTGTATCAAATCTTTCTTTCCTCATTCAATTTCAGACCACCAAACCTTGATCATATATGTATACACACGTATTCCTACACACTTTTGGTCTCAATTTTACATACATATACTCAATAACACATCATAAAATTCTGCACACTTTCCTATTTCACTTTTTTTTCTTACATTTCACTACATATTTCACATGAAAATGACTTCCCTTTTAACTTCCACTAGTGCAAAAATTTTCTGCACTCATTCCTTCCTCATTTCATTCACTACACACATATATACACATCATACTTCAATACCAAAATCCAGCACACACACAAGTACATTAAATCCACATTTTAACACTCAAAATCACATTAAAACCCATCCAATTTCATAGTCAAAGTTCTGAATTTTTCTGCACTTGTTCCCTTACGGTTTCTCACTCCATTATGTGATCATTCAAAACTTACATCAAACATTTCACATGTTAAAATTTTTTGCACACATTATAGCATTTTTTTACTTGATTGATTTTTTTTCTCTAACTAAACTAAAATCAACACATTGACACACCAAAAGAAATGTTCTCAAGTTCAAACAAGGTGTAGAATTTTTTTATACCTCAAGATTTGATATCTCAAGTCTCAAACAAGTCCTCTCCTCCAAAGATCTCTCCTTTCCTCTTTGATTCTAATTTTTTGTCAACAAAGAGTCACCAAGTTAGAGATTTCCTTTTAAATTGATATATGTTACACTAGGGAACAAGAGGAAGCTTTCTTACCTAAAGTTGTTGAAGAAAATTTGAAGAACCCATAGATCTCTTCACTTGTACCTCTAGGTTTCCACCCTTGAATCACCAAGCAAACCTTCTTCTCTTCTTCTAATTTTTGGATATGCTGAACTAGGGTTTGAAAGGAGAAGATCTATGTAAAAATATTGAAGATTGATTGAAGGGATCAAGTCTCCCTTCAAGGAGTAGCTCACGGTTTTTTTTTGGAGAAAGGAAAAGAAAAAGCCTTCTTTGTTCTTCCTTTTGTTCCTCACGAATTTTGGCAAAATGAGAAGGCTAGGGTTGTGTTGTCTTTTCCTTTAAACTTAATCCACTTTATTAAATTCAATCTCAGCCATCCAAATGATCTAAACCCTTGGATTTCACTAATAAACTCTAGAATAGTCACTTATTCTCTCTCTTTCACACACACTCTCTCTCCCTCTCTCACGTTTCCTCTCTCTCTCTTCCTCTCCCACTCCTTTACTTAATTAATTAATAGTTTTCTCATTTTTAAAATTACTTTTTTTTTGTGTGGGACCCACCATTTTCTCTTTTACTCTCTACAACTCACACCCATATTTAATATGTGGGCCCCACCTCAAGACCTTAAAGCTCTCATTGGTCCAAATTAGGGTTTTAGGAAAATAAAATTAGTAGATTAATTCTAAGTTATTGTGTATTGCAAACAAATCCCTTAAACTTTAAAATTTCTATTTTGACCCCAAATTTTTCATAACTACACACTAGACCCCTTACCCCATATTAAATCTAACTAAGTCCATTTCGCATCATAACGTGGTCAGTTAATCTTGCTGGAGCTTATTACCATCCAATTAGGGCTTTTCGAGAAATTTTTCAGAAATCCCTGATTTAGCTTTATAAAGTGATATTTATCTATATTTGAGATTCTCATACACTTTTAAGGCCACTCTGATCATTATTTGACCTTCAGTGGTCATTTGGAAGTTTTAATCTCCGGCGATTTTAGTCGAAATTTGTTTAGGGACGATTTTATCAGAAAAATTTCTTAGTGAAATTTCTATATCAAACATAAGTAATATCATATATAGAATGAGAAAAGAGTACAAATATGAATACACCGAGGTGTCGGTGTTACAACAAGGGAAATCAAATAACTTTTAAGTCTTTAAGGTCCGCATTAATTAAAATGTGGAGAGTTAAAAAGATGGAAATCAAAATGTAGAAACCATTATCCCTTAGAATAAACAACTTTATCCCATGTGTTGTAAGATTTTCACTCCTACCAATAGGCTTTCAACAGAAATGATCAAAATGATTTCCATGAATATGTCTTGAGAAGAGATAATATCTTTACATCTTCTTTGTGAAAGATAACTAGTTATGTACTATCTTCATGTTTTATAGAAACATGTGAGTATGGCATACAAAGTTTCTCTCTTTTTATTTCGAGTATGTATTATGTTTATTCACATAAATATTTTTTAACATTTTGATAAAAATACATGCTTATATGATCGTGTATGCATGTGAAAAGATATGTTCTTATGTTACATGATTCAAATACTTTATGTATTTGAGTGTTAAGTTTTAGGTTGGAAGAATTTGATTAATTCTCATATAAAACCTAATAAATTTTGTTACTATAAATTAATTTATAGTAATCCAACATTTGGATTATAGATAAAAATTGAGAACTTTGAGATCTTTCAAGTCTATACTTTATATTGATTTATCATAAATGGTAATTTTAAGTACAAAATTTTGTGTGTATTATATGAGAATTATTACTTTTGATCACCCATTTAACCTGTAAATAATAATAATGATACATATATATAGTCGGCCGTGTATAGTATCCCGTCCAGTAATAGACAGAGATAAACTCACGTTCTCTCCGATGAGGGTCAACCTGGGATACCCATACACATGACGATCTGGCGGATACCTCCGGCCGAACCGTATCTAGGCACAAGGGGTGCCTCTACCAAATGTCCTTCGTAACTACGGAATGCTATAGGAAGCATATCATCATATTACCAAGTTGGTCGAACACATAGCCCCATGCATCACATCATCATGTCGGCCGAGCATATAGCCCCATGTATCGTAATATAACTTCGGTTGGGCGTATAGCCCAAATAGTATATATAAATTCATTTAAAACTACGTGCCAATACAGTAAAAGTATTTAAAACATGTCAATATGTTAAAAAGAATGGCACAATATCAGTTATCAAACTCATTGATACATAATCTATAAAATCAGCAGTTAGAACACTCCAATGGTCACAAAAATATGTCTATCAAAATCCAAAAATTTAGTTTTCACACGTATAGAAATCATTTCATTTGAAAATCGGTAAAATATGATTTGTCAATCAATAGAAAATATCAAAATCCCACTTATAGTTCTAGGGAGGGTGGTCACTCCCTATTTTCAAAACAAATCCAATCTGATTTCTCGATTCTCCAAAGAGATGAACCTAATCAGATCATCACAATTTAACATCAAATTTCAAGTATTATAGGGTTTATCCATTTTTCCTAAATTTGTACAAAGCTTAACTCTTTAATTTATGAATACACTCTAATGTCATCAGTTGCATTTTATTTATAAACAATTAACGTATCTTTAAACCAAGTCAAATTCAACTCTAAAACCACTCAAGGTCTGCAATAAGCCTTAAAATAAATAATTTTCCTATAAAATGGAAAATTTTTGAAAAATCATACACTTTTCGATTCTCATCCAAATGTTTCAAGCCATGTGTCATTTTCAAGGTATGTGAGTCTATTTTCATAATACGGAGATCGTATTTAAATTGCTTATAAGCATAACAATTTATAATTAGAAAGGCTACATCAACCTTTGAATTCAAATCCCAATTTCCGACTATTTTCATGCATAAATCAATTTAAACTCTAAGGGAAACTATTCAAATCAAAATTTGATTCTATCATCCTGAACAGTCCCATTTCATATAAATTCTTACACTTAACCTAATGAACCGCATATAATGTCTGAGAATGCATTCATTGCGAATCCAATTTACATTCTAGCATATACAAGATTTTTTATCCTAAATTTATCCTAAATTCGATAAATAACTCGAATGGGTTCAAAAACACTTACCTAGGGTTTTTCTCGGATCGCAAACCTTTGTCCGAATGTCTTCTTGATCACTCCAAGATTTGAAATGCTACCTGTCAAGACAGAGTTTATTAGTTAGGTTCAAACACTTAGATCGGAAGTAAAACCCTAAGTCAGTTATCTGCATGGAAGTTCGTGGGCTGTCACGAGCTCACGAGCTCACGGGCCATCGCGGGCTCGTGGGCTACAGCAGGCTTGTGGGTTCGCGGGTTAGTGGGCCAATGGGCTTCGTCTAGCGGGCTCGCGGTCTGCGGGCTAGTAGGCTAGCAGGCCGGCAGGCTTGCAGGTAGATGGGCCTGCGGGCTGGAGGGCCTGTGGGCTGGCAGGCCTACGGTTAATGGGCCTGCGGGCCGGCAGTGGCTCGTGGGCTGGTGTGTGCTCGTGCGCTACCTCGCGTGCGGCTTGGCTCGCGCTCGCAGCTAGGTGGATCGCGTAGGGGCGCGCTCGTCTCGGGCTGGGGAGATTATGCTGCAGAAGGCGCTACAGTCGCGCACTGTGGCGGAAGGCGGTGCTCACGGGAGGAAAGGCACGATCGGTCGCGGCTCGCAGGGGAGGGATGCAAGGCGGCAAATTTGGGCGAAGCCGAAGAGAAAGAGAATGAAATAAAGAGAGACAGTGAGCGGGGTAGAGAGAGAAGACAGAGAGGGAGAGGGTGGCGGTGGCACACGGCGGAGGAAGACGATCGACTGTGGCGGAGGAAGATGAACGGCCGCGGAAGAGGAAAAGTTGGGGAAAGAGAGAGAGAGAGAGAGAGAGAGAGAGAGAAAGAGAGGGAGACGAAGAGATGGGATGAGAGAGAAGGAGAATTAGGGTTTCACCCTAATTCCTTGGGGACGCAGCGTTTTGAAGCAAAACGCTGCGTCTCCTCCCCACTGTGTTTTTTTTTATAACTAAATAAATAACTATATACACATTTATGCATATATATTTCCACACCCATATTTCGTTAGAAATGCGAGTTTCATAAAAATGAGGTTTACTTTGATTTACCGATTCGACAAATTAAAATATACTAAAAATTTAATTTAAATACCCCAAAATCAAAAAAATCAAATTTTTTCTCATATATATATATATATATATATATATTTCGAAAATGGTACTCTTCTACGAACACCACAGTGTCGGTATTACATTTTCTAACCTCCTAAAAACAAGTTTCGTCTTCGAAACTAAATGAAAACTAAACAGCAAACAATTAGAGGTACTGTCTCCTAATAGTCTCCTCGGGCTCCCGGATCTCTTCCTCGATCTGGTCACTCATCTACAAAACTTTGACCAATGAAACTTCCTTGCTCTGCAGCTTTTTGATCTACTGATCCATAATAGCCACGGGCTGAGCTGGAAAACTAAGGTCCTCTCGACTGGCTATCTATCGCCAGTCGTTGTTTGAGCTCCTGAAAGCTGGTCTCACAACAATTGTCCCATAAGAACTTGACGCCCTTCGTATCAGTCTGGAAAGTGGAACAGCAATCCGGGAGAATCCTTCTATGAACCGCCGATAACACCTACAAGACCAAGGAAACTCCGCACCTCGGTCACTATCTGTGACTACTGGTGTGTTGGTCAGCCCAAACGGCAGGACCACGAACTCGTAATGTCCATATCGGGTATGGAATGCAGTCTTATGCATATCCTCAGCCCTAATCCGTAATTGATGATATCCTGAACAAAGATCGATCTTTGAGAAAACCCGCGCACCCTAGATTGATCGAATAAATCATCAATACGTGGTAAAGGGTACCGATTCTTGATGGAAATGTTGTTTAGCTACCTATAGTTCACACACAATCATAGAGTCTCGTCCTTTTTCTTCACAAATAACACCGGAGCACCCCACGGTGAAGTATTCGAACAGATTAAACCCTTGTCCAGCAATTTTTGCAATTGGACCTTGAGCTCTCTAAGCTCAGCTGGTGTCATTTTGTATGACGGAATAGATATGGCAGTAGTCCCTGGAGCTAGGTCAATTTCGAATCAAACCTCCGAACTGGGGGTAGTCTGGGTAGCTACTCAGGAAATATATATGGGAACACCTGCACAACTGGGACCTCCTCAAGCCTCAGCCCCTCCACAGTGGTGTAATACCATGAGCCAGGTATGCCATGCACCCTTGGCGTATCAATCTCTTGGCTTTCATCACCGATACAACACAGCAAGGTAACACTCGCCCCTCACCTGGGAATCTCAACAATGGCTCCGCAGTCTCCGAAACTCCACTTCTTTGGTGAAGCAATCTACTGAGGCTCTATGCATGCTTAGCCAATCATCCTTAGGATGGCATCGAAATTCGTCATTTCAATTAGAATCAACTCTGCCTAAAATACTGCATCTTTGACCATGACCTCGCTCCCTCTGTAGATGGAATCTCTAAGTATCTACTCACTGAGAGGAGAAATTACCAATATCTCCTCATCAAGTGGCGACAAGGCTTACCCAACCCATGGGCAAAAGACACTTCTCACATACGAATGATTCGACCCGATGTTAATAAGGACACGAGCGTCAACTCCCCATATTTTCATAACTCCTAATGTGAGAAAATAAAAAGATCAGTTAATAAATATGAAAGAAAATACATGCTCTCATATATATATATCAAAATATATATACATACCAACATAGTTAAGCCTCTAAGGTTTTAACTAGTGATGGTGCTCAAAAGAAGGTACATAAAAAGAAAATATCTCTAAACATGAGGATCAGTGGGAGGAGCACCAATAATCACGTCAGGACTCGCTTGAGTGTCCTCCTGCGTCATTACGTATACATGGGCCTGTGTCCTCTGCTGCTGTTGGTACCATGTTGCTCCCGACTGCTATCCGTGGAGCGGTGTGACTCGAGTGCGCAGGTGCTCCCTGTTGTCCTCCTCGGGGACCACTCGAGTGTTTTGAAGCTATCTGACCTCCAAATCCCAACTCAGGGCACGTGCTCCTGATATGCCCTGGCTTCCCACACCGGAAGCATGTAACAGGCACCCCACACTCTCCAAAAGGGTGGTGTCCAGAACATCGGCGACAAAAGAGGTGCTGCTGATCTGAAGTCTGAGTAGTGGCACTAGGGGCCGGTACTCTAAATCCCTGAGATCGTGATCCTTATCCAGGATGTGCTTGTCTCTGCTAAGAAGAGTCTTCCTGATATCCTGAACTCCTGCCCTTCTTCAAGTCCTGGCTCGAAGAAGCACCAGATCTCTTCTTCTTTAGCTCTCTGTTCTCCCGCTGTCTGCCCTCAGCATGGATGATCTCCCCGCCCTAACTGCTGAGTCCACTATCTCCACAAAGGAGAGACTAGGAGTCACTGTCATATATCTCCTAATATTCAAGTTGAGGTCATCCTCAAACTTGAACCGTAGCTATTTCGGTGTCGCCAAGTCTGGAACAAAAACAACTAGTCGCCTCATCTCCATCTCATACTCTATCACTGTCTTGGTTCCTTGTCGCAATTGTAGAAACTCTGCCCTCTTGCGGTCTTGCTGGAACTCAGAGAAGTACCTGCGATCGAACTCCTGCAGGAAGTCCTCCCATCGCAGCGACTCGGTAGCATCGTTGCAAATCGACTCCCACCAAGTGAGGGCGTCACCATTCAAGAGTCTCTCTGCTATCTGAAGCCGGTAGTCCTCGCTCAACTCCAGATTAGTCAAAATTCTGCGGGTGCGGCTGTTCCAGTATTTCGCTGCTGTGGGATCACCTGTTCCCGCAAACTCCGTGCAGCCTAACTGCCTCGCCTCCTTCACCAACTGGATGAGCTCGTGAATACGCCTCAAGGTGGAGGAGGTAATGTCACTAGGTCCTGAAACAGTGGAAGGACTAACAACTGGGGGCTGATCTGGTACAACTGAAGGTGGCACGGCCGTAGAAGTCAACGTGGCCATCGGTACTAGTAGAGGTGGCATAGCCGTAGAAGTCGGCACTGCCGTCGGTGGTGGTGGGGGTGGCATCTGAATCTCGTGGAAGGTGTATCACTCATACACCTCCCTAAACGCCTCAAGGGATAGTGGTGGAACCTCAACTAGAGCAGCTGGCTGAGTAGGCGCTGCAGGGAGTACCCGTGAAGAGGAAGCAGCCTCAGGCACTCTAAGGGTTTCAGGTCCCCTCAAAGGGTCAGGCACTTGAGGAGTCTCGGGCAGCGCGAGTCTAGCTCTGCGTCCTGCTGGTCCACCGCATCTAGGCGGCATAATTCTACAAAGGGAGAATTTTTCATTAGATATAACTCTAGAATTTGGCATGATTTAAAAATTAGGTGAATGAAATTAGTGGTCTACGACCACGTATGGGATTTTAAATGATTGTATGATACTCTCTAATGCATTGAAGATTTTTAAATGTACTTGGGAAGACTTGACTTTTATTACTATCCTTTCTCTAACCCAACCTGTCTCTGATTCCAACCGAACTGTCACGCCCCGAACCGGGGTCATGAATAGCCGCCCGTTACCCTGGATGTCGGCTATATTTTTACAGAAAATCGGGCAGAATCTCCCCATATTTCGGAGATCTCTCTAGTACAATTTGACCTATATATCAACATTTATCCTGTAAAATAAATAAATGGTCATCCCGGTCTCTCTAAAATCAACCAAAGCCACAGTCAACATCCAAAACAATGCAAAGCTATAAAAATTTCCAGTAGACCTAGTTACAGGCCTCTACTGTCGTGCCCAACTAAAGCATGAGCAGCTGCCACATCAAGCGGACCTAAAATTTTACGTAATATATAATAATTTTCTCAAGTGACATTCAAATACGTACAATCGCCTCAATGTAAATAAACTATGAGAGTTTCACAAATAAATATACATAAATTATACAGTCATCCCAAAAATAAATAAATGAAAACATTTATCAAATTAAAATTTCCAATAATCGTAGCAGAAGATATGGTAACCTCCATACCCAAACCTGGTACTATCAAGTCCACGTCGCAATACAATAATTCTTCTTCAGTCCAAGACTAATATGTGGGGAGAAAGTGAGGGGTGATTATCTATGGGAGAATATTCAACAACTGAGGGGATTGATATCGTGCTATCAATATCGAGAGTGAATTTGGAGTGTCAAAGTATGTAATAAAATATCGTGTGTACGAAAATAACGTGCTGTTTCAGAATAAAACATATATCAAGGCACACAACAGAAAATAACATATGCATCCATCCATGTATCAAGTCACAAATGTAGAGCCGACCGAATAAACAACCCCGGCAATGGTCTACCTAGACCAAGGACGGACGCATTGGGGGTTTTCACTATACAAATATCAAATAATGACTCTCTACCCCAATGTTGGTCATAGACTACTCCAACTAGCCTGTAAATCATAATAATGATACATATATATACCCGGCCGTGTATGGTATCCCGTCCAATGCTAGACAGAGATAAACTCACGTCCTCCCTGATGAGGGTCAACCTGGAACACCCATACACATGACGATCTGGCGGATACCTCCGGCCGAAACGTATCCGGGTACAAGAGGTGCCTCTACCAAATGTCTTTCGTAGTTACGGAATGCTATAGCAAGCATATCACCATATCACCAAGTCGGTCGGCCACGTAGCTCCATGCATCACATCATCATGTCGGCCGGGCATATAGCCCTATGCATCGTAACATAATTTCGGCCGGGCATATAGCCCAAATAGTATATGTAAATTCATTTAAAGCTACGTGCCAATACAGTAAAAGTATTTAAAACATGTCAATATGTTAAAAAGAATGGGACAGTATCAATTATCAAACTCATGGATGCATAATCTATAAAATCAGTAGTTGGAACACTCCAATGGTCACAAAAATATGTCTATCAAAATCCAAAAATTTAGTTTTCACACGTATAGAAATCATGTCATTTGAAAATCGATAAAATATGATTTGTCAATCAATAGAAGATGTCAAAATCTCACTCACAGTTCTAGAGAGGGTGGTCACTCCCTATTTTCAAATCAAATTCAATCTGACTCCTCGAGTTTCTAAAGAGATCAACCTAATTAGATCATCACAATTTAACATCAAATTTCAAGTATTATAGGGTTTATCTATTTTCTCTAAATTTGTACAAACCTTAACTCTTCAATTTATGAATACACTCTAATGTTATCAGTTGCATTTCATTTACAAACAATTAATGTATCTTTAAACCAAGTCAAATTCAACCCTAAAAGTACTCAAGATCTGAAATAAGCCTTAAAATAAATAATTTTCCTATAAGATGGAAAATCTTTGAAAAATCATATATTTTTCGATTCCCATCCAAATGTTTAAGCCATATGTCATTTTCAAGGTATATGAGTCTATTTTCATAATATAGAAATCGTATTTAAATTGCCTCTAAGCAAAACAATTTATAATGAGAAAGGCTACATCAACCCTTGACTCAAATCCCAATTTCCGACTATTTTCATGCATAGGTCAATTTAAACTCCAAGGGAAACTATTCAAATCAACTTAATTTGATTCTATCATTCTGAACAGTCTCATTTCATATAAATTCCTACACTTAACCTAATGAACCGCATATAATGTCCGAAAATGTATTTATTGTGAATTTAGTTTACATTCTAGCATATACAAGATTTCTTATCCTAAATTTACCCTAAATTCGATAAATAACTCGAATGGGTCCAAAATCACTCACCTAGGGTTTTTCTCGGATCGCAGACCTTTGTCCGAATGTCTTCTCGATCACTCCAAGATCTGAAATGCTACCTATCAAGACAGGGTTTATTAGTTAGGTTCAAACACTTAGATCGGAAGCAAAACCCTAAGTTAGTTACCTGTGTGGAGATTCGTGGGCTGTCACGGGCTCACGAGCCGTCGTGGGCTCGCGGGCTACAGTAGGCTTGTGGGTTCGCGGGTCAACGGGCCAGTAGGTTTCGGCTAGCGGGCTCGCGGTCTGCGGGCCAGTGGGCTAGCGAGCCGACAGGTTTGCGGGTAGATGGGCTTGCAGGTTGGTTGGCCTGTGGTTGATCGGCCTGTGGGCTGATAGTGGCTCGCTGGCTGGTGCGTGCTCGTGCACCAGCTCGCGTGCGGCCTGGTCGTACTAGCGAGCTGGGTCCTGCTCGCGGCCTGGCTCGCGCTCGTGGGCTGGGTCCTGCTCGCGGCCTGGCTAGCTCTCGCGGCCTGGCTCGCGCTCGCGGCCTGGCTCGAGCTCGCGGCCTGGGTCCTACTCGCGACTGGGTCGCGCTATGTTCGTGCGGGAAGGATCGAGCAGGGGTGCGATCGTGCTCGCGCTGGGTGGATTGTGCAAGGGCGCGCTCGACTCGGGCTAGGGAGATCGCACTGCAGAAGGCACTGCAATCGCGCGTTGTGGCGAAAAGCGGTGCTCGCGGGAGGAAAGGCATGATCGGTCGCGGCTCGCAGCGAAGCGATGCGAGGCGGCAGATTTGGGCGAAGCCGAAGAGAGAGAGAACGAAATAGAGAGAGATAGTGAGCGGGGTAGAGAGAGAAAACAGAGAGGGAGAGGGTGGCGGTGTCACGCGGCAGAGGAAAACGATCGACTATGGCGAAGGAAGATGAACGGCCGCGGAAGAGGAAAACTCAGGGAAAGAGAGAGAGAGAGAGAGAGAGAGAGAGAGAGAGAGAGAGAGAGAGAGAAGGAGATGAAGAGACGGGATGAGAGAGAAGGGGAATTAGAGATTCACCCTAATTCCTTGGGGACGCAGCATTTTGAAGCAAAACGATGCGTCTCCTCCCTACTGTGGTTTTTTTTTTTACTAAATAAATAACTATATATACATTTATATATATATATTTCCATACCCATAGTTCATTGGAAATGCGAATTTCATAAAAATTGGGTTTATTTTGATTTGCCGATTCGGCAAATTAAAATATACCAAAAATTTAATTTAAATACCCCAAAATCAAAAAAATCCAATTTTTTCTCATTATATATATATATATATTTCGAAAATGGTACTCTTTTACGGACACCGTAGTGTCGGTGTTACAATAACTATAATATTTGACACCATAAAATTTGGCATGACCATATCATGCAAGATCCTAAAGTGGCAACATAGCTTAGTAAAGATAGATCAAGAGGCTTCCCAAGAATGGAAAAAGAAATTTTCCACGACTGATGCTATCTTAATTCGCTTTGTGATTGAAGATCTCATTCACAAGTGCGAGCAATATCCTACTGCTCATGATATCCTAAGTATACCTCAGGAAGAAATATAGAGATACCAGTATGTCTCTTTTACCACAACTAACTATCAAGTTTGATATTTACAAAAAATAAACTAATCATTGTATCAAACAATATCCAAGAATTATTTCAATTATCATAAGGGAGTTAAAATTAGTTGATCATGTTTTCTTTGATAAGCAGTAAGTTAAAACTTTGATTTGATCCCTTCCTAATAAGTGAGAGCACTTGAAAGTCAACCCATGATAATAGTATTAAGATTTGCTCTGATATTGCTCGCCATATTAAACTTGAGGATGAGCGATTTGGTACTTTAAAATTTTTTGCTAATGCTTTTATGGCTGAATTTAGTTCCAAAAAAGTTTCAGACTTTATATATAAGAGGAACAAGAGCAAAAGCAAGAAATAAAAAGAGATTTGTGAAGGGTCCAAGAAGAACAATCCCAGCTTCAAGAAGAAACGCAAGCAGTTTGGAAAGAAACAAGATAAAAACAAATTGAAGTGCTATAATTATCAAACTCTTGCTTTATTTTGCTCATGAATGTTCTGACCCAAAAAAGGTAACACTTAATTATGCTTGTTTGAGTATTGTATGTATCTCTAATACTGTTTTACTATCTAAATTTTATCCAGTGTGGATTATAAACTCAGGGGCGACAGACCATGTAACTAGAGATTGTGAAGCATTTGTGGATTTCATCGAGTTCCATTTGACACAAGATGGAGATATGTAAGAAATAATGGAAGAGTAAAAGTCGGAAGGAATGATACTTGTAAACTTGAATTATAAAGTGATCAAACTTTTATTCTACATGACGTTCTCCATTCACTAGAGATCTGACAAAATTTAATTTTTGTTATTGTCCTTCTGAAATACTAGATTTGTTCACGTTAGACAAGATAGGATGAATCAACTAATGAAAGCAAAACTATTGGGTTTGCTTGCCAAAATTGATTTATCTATTTATGGACATTGTCTTTCTGGTAATATGACACAACCATTTGAAAAGACTAGGAGGGCTGAATTTTTATTGTAATTAGTCTATTATGACATTTGTGGTTCAATAAATATGAAGATTAGATATGTGGTATCATATTTCATTATATTTATAGATAATTTCACATGATTTGGTCATATTTGTTTGATTTCTCACAAATCTAAAATACTTGAGTGTTTTAGATGTTATATGAATAAAGTAAAGAATCAAATAGATATGATTATAAAAACCTTAAGAATAGATTGAGAGCATGAATATATTTCAAATCAATTTAAAGATTTATATAATGAAAAAATAAACAACCCAACAATTAACTATTCGTTATACACATTAGCAAAATGGTATTGCCGAGAGAATAAATAAAACATTATTAGATATGATAATATCCATGATAACACAAACTAACTTATTTATTTTCTTTCGGGGAGAAACACTATTAACTATGATCTATATTTTGAATAAAGTGTCTTCAAAATCAGTACCTACTATACCATATAAATAGTGAACCAATAGAAAGTTAAGTTTGAGTAATCTTAGAATTTGAGAATCAACTACTTATGTTCATGATTCTTCCAACAAATTTGGAAAGTTAGGTTCTTGTGAAAAGAAATATATCTTTATAAGATATTTTAATCAGTATAAAGATTATGTATTCATTGGTAAATGCAAAGGTATTACTATTATTAAGATTGAATCACAAAATGTGACATTTCCTGGCATAAGTGAAGTAACGAAAAGAGAACCATTGTTTAAATTAATTAATTCAGATGATGGTTTTGTGCAAAATGGATTATTGGAATCATAAGAAATGAATTATTAAATGATCCCAGTGGGAGGGTTTTGTTTTCTAACGATCCAACCATATTACCATTTCGGAAAAGTGTTAAGAGAGGTATCCCCAAACATTATTATGAGATTGAAGGGCGTGCTTCTATTCTCTATCTAGAATACGAAGAAAAGCCCAAAAACATAAATGAGGATTTATCTTGTCCTGCCAAGTATGAATGCATAAAAGCAATAAAAGAAGAAATAAAGTCGATAGAATCAAACCATATTTGGGAACTGGTTGAATTTCTATTTGGGAGCAAAATTATTGGGAACGAGTAAGTTCTAAAAAAAGTGTAAGGCTGATAGAACTATTGAGAAATTCTAGTCTCGACTGATGACAAAAGGTTATACCCACAAGAAAGTATTGATTATGAAGAAATATTTTCACAAGTAATGAGATTTGTCTCTATTCGCCTGTTGTTGACTTGTTGTTGATTATAGTAATCAATTTAGATTTAGAATTATATCCAACGGATATAAATTCTGCTTTTCTCAATAAAGAATTTGAAGAAGAAATCTACATAGAATAATTAGTAAATTTTATCGTTAAATGTCAAGAAAATAAAGTTTGAAAAATGAATAGATCAGTTTATGGTATTAAACAGTTTTTAAGACAATAATATTTGAGATTTCACAAATATATAATTTCTTATAGTTTTGTCATAGTAGATAAAAAAATATTGTATTTATGTGAAGAAATCTAATAATAAGTTTATAATTCTATCTCTCTATATAAACGATATATTGTTAACTGAAAACAATAAAAAGTATGTTCTAAATAACAAGAAATGGTTGTCTTCAAATTTCGAGATAAAGGACATAGGTGAGATAGATAATGTAATGGGTGTTAAGATCTATAGAGATTGTTTTAAAAGATTATTGACGTTATCTCAAGAATCTTATATCAAAATGATTCTGGAATGATTTAGAATGTAAAAATGCAAATCTATTGACAAAATATGGCTAAAGGAAAAAATTTAAACCATGAGATGTGTTCAAAGATTATTGAAGAAAATAAGAGATGTCATGAGTATCATATTGTAGTGTTGTTGAAAGCTTGATGTATTCCATGATGTGTACTTATCCTAATATTTATTATGTCGCAAGTTTAGTTAGTAGTTATCAATTCAATCTGACTAAAAGACATTGCAGTGTAATAAAAAGGATTTTCAAATGTCTAAAAGAAATTATAAATTAGTTCCCTTGTTATCAAGGAAAGGACATCATTAAGAAAATATACAGCTATGGATTGAGGTGATGATTTAGATAAGCATAAATTCAAATCTGGTTATATTTTCTAGTTGAATGATGGCGTCATCACTTGGAATAGTAAGAAACAAACATGTGTATCACTATTCACAATAGAAGTAAAATTTGTGACTTATATTTCTACAATTTAAGAAAGTGTTTGATTGAGAATATTTTTGCAACATTTGGAAATCATAAGTAATTTAGTGGGAGTTGTAGTAATTTATTATGATAGTCAATTAGTTATTGTTTATACCAAAACTCCAAAATATCATGACAAAATCAAATATATAGATACCAAATTCAATTTTATTAGAGATATTGTTGAAAAGATGAAGGTAACATTGAAGTATATGTCTAGTATTTGAAGGTGGGTGATCCTTTTATGAAAACAATGCCTAGAATATGTTTTTGAGACATATTAGATTTTTTAGATTGCGTAGAATATAATTGTAATAAAACATAGAATAACGGCGATATTTTGCTCATATTTTATAATATTTGAATTTGTTTTGTATTCACAAATTCTTATATCTTGATTTAAAGATATATCAGCCAAGTTTTGAGATTGATTTTTTCATATGAGCAATTGTCTCTAATGTTGAGTAGCATGTAAAGATGATACAATATTGATTTTTTGAGAATGATCAATACGTGTGCTACCATAGTAAATCACTAAAATTACAAGTTCTTTTTGGTAATCGAAATGGATATTCTATTAATCAATTAAAGTTGTTTAAAAGTAAGGTGTGTGTTTTTTTCTTAAGATTGTTGGGATTGGAGGACTTATAATAAGAAAACCCATGTCAAATACTAAAATATATTTGAATTAAGATCTGTACGATATATTATTTAAGAATAAAAGACATACGCTTCTAATTAAGAAGAAAATGTATTGTAACATGAGTTTCATACTACCTGTGCTGATATGACCATATGGATAATGAGTCGATGAATTCTCCTATACCTCATTGTGTGAGTCTAGATATTTATAGTTAATCTCATTTTATACATTTCAAACTCTCAACTGTTTTTTGAAAGTTTATTTTAGTATTGTGACTTTAATATGTTATCAAAAAACTATGGTTGATTTGATTTTACAGTTTATGTCTAATAAAATAGTTATTATGAAGTTGATAGATATTAGTTTGAAATGAAGACTATGGTTTAATTGACACATTATTTTGTATTCATAGGCTTTTTTAACTTAGTATTTTAAAATATAATTGTGAATATATAGTTTGAATTAAGTCAGTCCACCTTTACTTATATTGTTTGAAAGATAAAAAATACGTCGACTGCATATAGTAAAAGATGTTTGGGGTATAACGAAATATGATATCCTTACTATCTTAAAAAGTAAGATGTAGTATATCTTTAACCGATATATAGTTTTAAACTCTTGGTATACTTGCTAGTGAGTCACCCATTACGGCTTGACCTTATCTAATTCATTTGAATTCAAAATAAGAGAGAGAGAGAGGAAGAGATGAGTTTTCTCTAAAAAAATAATAAATTAATTCTCAACTTTTTTCCCCATTTGAATTTAAAATGGATGACCTTTGAAAAATGTATTAAAAAAGAGAATGAATATGAAAGAAAATAGATATATTATTCCTGCATTGAAAATTTGAGAGTTAAAAAAGAAAAATATTAGTTAATCATTTTGTAACGATTATAACATAGTTAAAAACATTTGAATTATAAAAATTAAAACCGCTCTATTTGTGATATTTTTCAAATAATTTTCATATCAAAATATCAAAGAAAAACTTTAGTTATTCAATTTTAAAAATTTTGAAAATATGATTGTATTTTATGTATGAAAATATATGAAACATTGTTCAACTTTTTTAATAAGACGTCTGTATTGTATAGTAACTAAAGGTTTTTATATAAACTAACAAATAATTTTTTGCATGCGGAAATTCTCGAATCTGAATTTGGCTAGAATCACTTAGCTCTTTCCGATAATTGAGTATTTTAGGCCAAGAAGATATCACATAATTGGATCATCCTCTATTGTTTACAATCTAAATGTCACGGTGAAGAATGATCACCAATTTTTCAAAGCCCTTTTCTCTATATCTCAAACGACTCTTTCTCTCTTTCTTCCATGTGAAAGACACATAAAATTGGACTTCACCCTTTTTTGTCCTTTTTTCATTTGTTCTTTCTATTCACGTCATCCTAAGAGGAATGTGAGAAATTAAAATGTGGATTCCCCAAAAACAAGAGAGAATGGGAGGTTTTCTTTGGCACATGTGGGAGTTGAGGGGGTGGTTTTTCAATAACCACTCCCCCCTCACAACATTCAAACAAATAAATATTGGGGCGAGTCTATCTTATGGATGGACTGCCCCATTTTTCAACATCTCTTACTCACACATGAAGGCTAGACTCACATACAACATGATCATTATAATCAAACGTCAATTTCATACAGACAAGTGAATCGTGTGACCTGCAAAAATATCAAAAGCTATAAAGTTATATACCGCTTAAGAATATAAAGCAGCTTATCGTCAATGTGGTCATGAAGATATCCTATCTTGCTATATCCCATACCTATTTTTCTCGACATAGTCAACATATCTCTCATCCTTCAAAAATAATGTAAGAGTATACTTGATTCAATCTCAATCAAGTATTCACAATTGCGTCTCTAAATACTAAGTTATAAATATAATTGATCAGTTTGTGAATACAGAGCAATATGTCAGTCAAAGATAATTTTCCCTTCATACTACTGACTATCAACTTTATCTTAATTATTTTCATAGACATGCACCGCCAGACCAAATCAACCATGGTTTTTTTGTGACATGTTAAAGTAGCAATATCAAAATAAAATCTTAAGAGACATATAAAAATTCTAAAAGTATAAATTAAGATTAAATATGAATCTCCGACTCTCAAACAATGAAATGAAGAGGGATACACCAATTTATTACTCATATGGTCACATAAGCATATGTGATATGAAATACGTACTATGATACTTTTTCTTCCCATATAGAAGCGTATGTCTTCTTTTTCTAAAATTAATGTATTATACAGGTTTTAGGCCAAATGTACACAACAGTTGACCTGAGTTTTCTTTCTTATAAGTTCTCAAAAATATCTCACAATATCAAGAAAAAACTTATACTTGGCTATTAGACAAACTCAATGGATTGTAAGAAATCTGTTTCGATTATCATATATATCACGCCCCGAACTGGTGTCATGAGCATCCGCTCGTTGCCCTGGATGCCGTCTCGATTTTCTAGAAAATCAGACAGAATCTCCCCATATTTCGGAGGTCTCCCATATACAAATCAACCTGCATATTGAATGATTATCCTGCTACCTGAATAAATGGGCCAACCCGGCTTTACAACAATCAACCACAATCATATCATACCAATCAGTCTGTATTGTACAAACTAGGACAACGCAAGGCTATCACAACTACTAGCAGTCCAAACCACAGACCTCTACTGTCATTTCCAACTAGGACATGAGCAGTCGCCACACCGAATGGACCTAAAATTTTATGCATGAGTACAACAAATTCCCAAGTTAAAAAGTTAAATGCTTTCAAGTGCCTAAATGCAGGTAAAATGAGACAATGTGAGAGTTTCACAAATAAATGTCAATAATTTATACAGTCGTCCCATAAAATGTACATGTCTATCTACGGACCTCGATATCAAGACTTCGCAGGGTCGATATACAACACGGATCTCATATTTCAAATGAAATTTAGATCTCACTGTAGTGAATACGTAAATCCTCAAATACACAACAGACGTCTAGAGTCCGACACGTCGCTCTATCACAATAACCCTATCTGAGAAAGGAAAGGAGATGAGTGAGTATCAAAGGAGATACACAGTGAGTGAGAGGATCAATATCAAGCATAAATAGTGTGTGTGAACAATTGGAGTATCAAACATGATTATTCGTAAACAATAATTCACATTTGGAAGTAAAACATGGTATGATCAGTAAAATAAAATCATCTAGTCCATCACACAGTACCTTACATATATGCATCCATTAAAAATTAAGTATTTTTAAAGCAAGCCGAATATGATCCCGACAAAGGTCAACTATGACCGATGACAGGCGCATCGGGGGTTTATTATGCATAAATGTTCAAAAGTTGCTCTCTACCCCGACGTTGGCCCTGAGTTTCACCGAGACTAGCTCATACATAGATCAGATCACGTATAGGACCCCGTCCGGTGTTAAACAGTGGCGTTACACATGTCCTCCCCCTTGCGAGTTCAACCGACCATGTCTATACCCATATACCAGACGTTTGCGGGTACCTCCACGCGAAGTGTACCCAAACGCATACTCGGTGCCATAACAAACATCCCCCGTAGCTACGGTCGTCCTCTTGGGACTCAATCATATCATAACAGTCATCCCACAGCCACACGGCTCCAAATCAGTGATATAGAAATCATAGTGCTCAATAAATGTATCATATTGGGTCATTTGAAATTAAACATGTGAAAATCATAAAATATGACACCATTTTAGTTGAATCAAATTTATGGATGCATATTTATAGAAAATATGAGTTCACGACATTCCAATAGTCACAAAACAAATTCGAAGTCTAGTGGCACACAATGAGTCATACATATCAAAAACATGTTTTGTTGAAAACACGACAAAATCAAGTTTTACTTTTCATGTATGAGATTTGAGTCTCACTCATAGTAATAAAGAGGGTATAGCACTCCCAAATGAACCACAATTATGATGTATCGAGCTCTCTTTAACGGCATGGGCAAAAGTCACCTATCAAGTTCACTCATAGTTCTCCACTTTGAGCTACTTTGTGTAGTCCTACGAACATTTGCATAACTTTATATATATATGTCCAAATCAGGCCAACTTCTGATATGTTGTAGGTAACTTCATGACTACAACTTTCATGTTATACACATTTTCAAAATCACATTACAAAATTTCTGAAAATCCCCATTTTGATTTAGTTACATTCTAAATTCAGACTCTGTCCCATTTTAGTACAAAAGCTATAACGTTCACTATACCTATCCAAATGTAATGAAATTTTAACATGTTATATCCAAGACATAGGCCTATCACTTTCACGTTCTGAGTTTCTCTCAATTGTGCTTAGAAGGGGATTGAAATGGATCATGATCAGAACAAGCAATTTTCAGTTGGAAAAACAAAATTTCTGTCAACACCCCTTTACTAAAATAGGTATAACGTTTAATTCCCTTGTGTGAATTGGCTGAACTTTTAACATGTTGTAGCTAAGATGGATAGCTACATCTTGTATTCTTTGAGCTGGCCCAAACGACGACCGGAAGAGGGTCGTTTTTATACATTGTTCATAGGGTTCGAAACAGGACAACCTTCTATCGAGTTTCAGGACAATTGCCATACTTTTTTCACAAGAATTGGATTAAGGTGATCCTTATCTCGTTGGAACGATAAGACCTAGATCTACAAATTACTTAACTGGGGCATTTGCTAATTCATACCATAAGACACCTGAAAATAGAGGTTAAGTCACGAATAGAAACAGAGCTAAAGCAGGACAGAATAAATATTTTTATGCAGAACACTTAATTTTGAAAAATCATAATAAATCCAATTGTTATCAGAATGCAACAAATCATATCTCATTTTAAAGTTTTGTGAGTCTAGTTTCACTTGAAATTAACCTAGCTCAGTTTGCCTTTGTGTGGAAAATGTTATGACCAAAATATCACAGCATGGTCAGAATGTCCTATTTGCAGAAATTTCAAAGAAATGTTTGAAGAAAATCCTACCTTCCTTCAATGGTGATGCTCATGGCTCCTCTTGTTCTTCACCAAGCAAAACTTCTCCTTTTGCTCTAATTTTTGAATATGTTGTAGTTGGGTTTGAGAGAAAGTGATCTATGTAAAAATATTTGGGTGTTGTTGTAGAAAAATTTTTGGATCCCTTACCTTGAAGCTCACGGTTCTTGGGAGAAAATGATAGAGCTTGCTTTTCTTTGGCTTGAACACACTCATGGTTTTTGGGAAGGAATGAATAAATGTTTGTTTTATAGCACTTGCCCCATTTAATCCAAGCCATCCATATTTTCCCAAGATAAATTCCTAACCATTGGATTTTTGTGTCACACAAGTGTTTATTCTCTCTTCACAAGCACTTTCTCTCTCTCTCACTCTTACGGTTTTGACTCTTTTTCTCACACAACAAGTCACTTTTTCTCACTACACTCTCTTTCTCAAGTCCCATAAGTTAAGCCTAATTAAATGCTTCATTAATGCCTTGTCTCCCAACCACCTAATCCAATGGCCCACATTGATTTCTCAAATTTCAAACAAATCCTAGCCTTCTACCTCATTGACACACTTCCCTTGGTCATTAATTGTCTCTAACCCCCTTTTTTTAAAATTGCATAAAAGGTCCTTAAATTTGCGTGAAAATTTCTACCTCGATTTTTGCGTAACGCACGGCGGGGTCAATATTCGACCTGAAATCTGAGAAATTCAAATTTACTCATTTGGTTCAGTTTTTTGTACTGAATCCAATAAAGTCGGTCTCGCATGTAGATGAAGTCATTTGACCTTCCAAATCGCCCTTAAATACACTAGGGTTTTTAGAGCGATTTTGCTTTCCTCTTTGCGTTTTTGCCAAAATTCTTGAAATTGCATTTTAACTTGATAAAACGTTAATTTAGCCTAATTTAGGCTTTCTGACAAAATTCTAGTGGTTTTGCATGGGTAGAATTAAATTTGGCTCGGTGAGGACAAATTTTCATTTCCGACAATTTCGCCAAAAAATTTCATGAGTATTATAAATCGAAAAAATTTTCTGAAAGACTTTTCTCTATATGAAAATAAAAATATATCATATATGGATAACGAGAAGTATAATATACAATACACCGAGTGTCAGTGTTATAATATATGTATATATAATCAGTAATCTCATCTTAGTACTTAATTAAAGTGTCATATATATATGTTAATCTATCATAAATTAATATTGTTTCATCTCTACATATCACACAGATATTAGAGGTGATTGCTCGTGTGTGAGAGCCAATCTCAAAACTTGTCCGACATACTTTCAACTGTAGACACAAGAATTTTGGATACAAAAAATAAAATTCAAATGTCAATAAATATGAGTGTTATATCATATATATTCTGTATATGATTGCAATTATAATCACCGTAATGTCATAATCTACACAACCCAAGAAATCTAATATGTCACACAAACATGTCTTTAAGTGCTAGCTTTGTAAAAGGACTAGCAATCATCAAATGGGTAAGCATGTAGTTCAGTGTCATTTTCCTCTTTTTAATCATGTCTCTAACAAGATTGATATTTGTGTCTATATTTGGTTTTACCATCGTCATTGGAGTCTCTAGCGTAAGTAACAGTTGACTTATTATCACAAAATCATAGCTCCTACTGAATTACTTACTACTCCTAAATATTGCAAAAACTATTCAACCAAATTTCTCTCTGAACTGCGGAAGTACATGCCACAAAGTTTACTTCATCATAAAAAGAGATATACCGATTTGTTTCTTGCTACTCCATGAGATAGTGTTATTATTGAGCAAGCAAATATAACCAGAGATAGATTTTCTCTCATCTAATTCACCTCCTTAATCACTATCTGTATATCATTTCAATACTTGATCATTTCCTTAATAACGAAAGAAATAATTTACAGTTCAGTTCAGATATTTCAATATTCTATTCGCATCAATCAAATCACTTTTCTCTGAATTGGACAGATACTTGCCTTGCTAACCAAACTTATAGTATGATAAATGTTTGGATAAGTACATATCATAGTGTATTTCAATCTCCCGACTGTGCTAATCTGACATTTAATTTATTCATTAGGAGTTTTAGGACATTGCATCGCTTGAACCATCGCCTTTAACTACTGAAATATTAATGGATTTATAATTTTTAATTTTGTATCGTTCTAAATCTTTTATAATACGTGACTCTTGTGATAATCTCAATAATCTTTTGAAACGATTTCTATGAATTTTAATTCCCAATCTATCTCAAACCATATCCTTCATATCTTTCATCTCAAAATTAGAAGACAATCATTTCAAAATTTGAAAGATATACTCTTTATCACTCGTGGCAAACAACATATTCTCAACATATAGGAATAGACTTACAAATTTGTTATCAAATTTCTCAATATAGACACAATGGTTTTCGTCTATCATGACGAAATTGTAAAAGATCACACGTTTATGGAATCTCAAATATCATTATCTCAAAGACTGTTTAAAACCATAAATTAATCTACTCAATTTACATATTTTGTCTTCCTGGCTTTTTAATAACAAAACTCTATAGTTGTACCATATAAAGTTCTTCCTTAGGTTGTCCACTGAGAGAGGCAGCCTTTACATCCATATGACGTAATTTTAAATCCAAATTGTCATTGTTGGTATCAATAGGCAAAATGAGATAGATCTTACTATTGAGGAGTATAACCTTTTATCACCAGTTAAACATTATACCCCCCAGTAGTTCCATCTACCCTACATTTTGTTTTGAGAACCCAATTATTCCCAAAAACCTGCGCTCTAGCAGAGGTTCAACTAATTCGTTAAATATGATTGGATTTCATTGACTCTAACTCTTCTTCTATTGCCTTTTCCATTTATCCTTGACAAGAATAGATAGAACCTTATCTATATTTTCAGTTTTTCTTTATCTTCTGGAGAAATAATAAATACGTGCTCTTTAATCTCAAAATAACAATTGGGCATATTTTTTTAACACTTTTATGAGTTTGTAATTCAGTTGGATTGTTAGAATTTAAATCTCTCCCATTGAGATCAATATCATTCCAATGATCCACTGTAGATAGAGCCAGCCTTGAATTAATTAATTCAAATATAGACTATATGTCCTTCATGTCACTTCTGCTAGGAAATTCATCTTCCAAAAATGTGACATCCATGATCCAATATTTGTTATAGTATCATCTTCTCGTTCACCAATGAACACTTAATTTTTGGATTGGTCAGAGTATCCTATAAAAAATACTCCATCTTTTACGGGGAATCATTTTTTCAAACTTATTGAAAATTTTAAATGCAAACGACTGATCTCCGAGATCTGAAATTATTCAGACTCGGATTTTTACTAGTCCAAAATTCATATGATGTTAATGGTACTGATTTTGAAGATACTTTGTCCAACATATAACTCACGGTTAATAAGGCTTCTCCGCAATAAGAAAGTGACAAGTTAATCTACACAATCATAGATCTTATCCTATCCAACAATATTATGTTTCTTCTTACTACAATATCACTTTACTGACGTGTATAAGAAATGATCAAATGTCGGATTATATCTCTTTCATTATACAGATCCTTAATTTGATTTGATAGATATTCGCGCTATCTAGTCATCCGATTCTCTAACTCGCTCATATAATGTCTAAGATACTTAAGTGTTTCAGACTTACGAGAAATCAAATAGATATGACCAAATCATGTGAAATCATCTATGAACGTAATGAAACATAAAATTTCATGTCTTCTTGTCTACATATTCATCAAACCACAAATGTCCGAATGGACTAATAGTAATAAAATTCAGCCCAAAAGGCATTTCCAAATGGTTTTCTCATCAGTTTGCATAAATGACAATATTCAACTTTATAGTTAAACATTCGTCCATCACATTACAAAATTATAAAACCATTTACAAACTATCCAGAACCAACATATGTCATTCAAGTGCAAATTCACATTATCTTTCTGAAAGTTCAAAACATAGCCAAGTTCCAAAGGCTCCGTTGTATTTTTGGTATGCAGAAAACATCATACAGAATGAGAGTTTTGGTCACTTTGTAACTTTAATTTACAAATGCCAACTCCTGTAACCTCTATTCTTGCATTGTTCCCCACATAACTCAATCTCCTAACAAATGGCACTTGACGAACATCTTCAAGTGTTTTTCAGTCTGTTCTTTTGTGATCTTTTTTCATTCTCCTTTCCTTTCTTACTTTCGTTCTAGCCCCTTCACACTTAGAGTCCGAAACTCTCATTGGAACTAAACTCTGCAACAAAAGTATCAGTTGTGGATCTTGCAACAGTAAGCCACTTATTCTCAAACTCAACGTGGCGAGTAACATTCGAGAAAATCTTCACACTATCATTGTGAATCAAACTAACTATCAGATACTTCCACTTGGCAGGAAGGGATTGGATTTAGACTTGAATTTTCTATTTATCGAAGAGGACATGATTAGTTGACTACCATCTCCTTAATCATGATAGACATGACCCTTAATTACTATGATACTGTGGTCACTACGCTTTTATTTAGTATCAAACTTTATACTCATCTATCTAAAATGAGTCACTGGTACCTCTATATTAATTCTTGAGGTACACCCGGTCGTCATGAGTAGTCACATATTGCTCATACTCGGATATCATATCATCAGTCACAAAGTTAGCAGGGTTGTACAAACAATGGAATCTATCCTTTTCCATATCTAGTAAGCACCTTGTTCTCTCCTCTGTAGAACAGTATTGCCCGCACCAAGATCCTATATGACTTACATGATACCTTCCAATGTATCTGTTCTTTTAGCAGATATCACATTTTATGGCATCATATCTCATAATCATTGCATTCAATTTGTCACTACTATTCAAGTTCGCAAATAACGGACTTTGATACTATGATTTGGATTTCTAAGAGGATGGACACTTATAGTAATGCTTATATTATAAACATAATTTTGTATTTCAAAATTAACATTCATGACAGATCAACATTAGGTATAGAATCGAAAGTTCACTAAATTCTCAATTATCTTCTATGGTACTAATATATCACCATCACAAATTTAATTTAAAATTATAAAATTTAATAGATTTTAAGCAAAAATTATTCAAATTCTTCCAACCAAAAAACCTCTAACTTAAATATACAAATTATTTGAATAGAACTACAATTTTGAATGAGAATTATTCAAATTCTACTAATTCAAAATTTTCATTTAAATATACAAAATATTTAAATACTCTAGTTTTCTTTTGTATGCATGATCATCTTCTCAATATGTTTTCAATCATATCTCAAAAGTAACCATTAACAACAATCTTGAAATGCATATGTTTCAGGATTCCATTCTTATTAACCATGCATGATGCAAAAGAACTTTTATAAGGGACTTTTAGAGATCACTAATTGACCTAAAATTAAATTTTTGATATCAAATAACACTACAATTTTATTCATATTTTTGCGGTGAAGACACATTTGTAAGGAAATTTGATTATCACATTTGAAACTCCAACAATATTATCAATAATTTGTGGAGAGAGTTTAAGAAAAACAAAACAAAATAAAATATACAAGAGAAATAAATTAAACTCTTTCTTTTAATATTCCGGAGAGAGACTGAGATTTATACTTTTTGTTCTTTCAATATGTTCCACTAAAATTCCAAGGGAAATGAAAAATTAACCTTGATTTAATTTGCATATCCAAACAAGGGAAGGGAGGGCAAGAAATTTTATTCAACTGATATAAATTTTTTATTTTGTTAGACTATCTCTTATTAATTCTGAAAATAACTAGAGAAAATTTTAGTTGAAAAAAATGAAAAAAAGAGAAAATCAATGTCAAAATATCGAACTGGACCAACTGGTCAAACTAAAAAAAAATGAAGCTTTTCATGTGACCATGGCCATAATTGATTATAAGGTGATTTTAAAACCGGGGAACCAGTTTCAAACCATTCAGACTGAGCGGTTTTCGATTTGATCATCCGGTGTAATGGGAATAAATTGGTGCCATTGCTATCCTTTCCTCAAACTTTGAAATTTTTTTTACTAAGAATGGGTTCGATCACTCAAAGATAAAAGAGAGCAAGACTCATTAATATTTTATTCATCCCCACCGTTGATTGATCCTTTGCTCTCCTATTTATAGCGCTCTCTCTTCCTCCCTCTTTCCTCCTCACTAAATTTCCTACTTCGGACAAGAGAATCTCTCTCTCTCTCTCTCTCTATAACCAATCGGAATGAGAAACCATATTTTAACTAATTTGATTCAAGTATTGTCAAGTTTAATTTAGAGAGAATTCTTTCAATATAATTTTTCTATTTCTAAATTTAAAAATTTTAAATTCGAGATTTGATTAAAAAGTTTAATACTCTTATCTATTATGTCAACTCTCATCAAATTAGTATCTCTTCGTGTCTCTCTATAACTTATCTTGTCTTTATCACTTCTTCCTATTTCTCTCTCATCAAGTTAGTTTTATGGCTTCATATATACTCCTTTTTCTCACTTCTTATTCATATTTATTTATGGATGTTTAGTTATATATATATATATATATATCTACATACTTCACATATATATATGATTACAAATTTGGGTGATATTATAATCTCAATTTTTTGATATAAATCATCGATATTTCAAAATTGTAGTGCTTTCAAAGTGATATTAGTTTAGTTCAGTACTAAAATTAACTTATTTTTTGTTATAATTTAGTGTTTTATTTATTTTAGATAATAAATTAAAAATTTTGAGTAACTTGATTATTGCCGATGATTTAATATCAAGGAAGCATATCTAAAATGAAGAATTGTATATGGAGATTTTGTACGAGGGATGAAATCTAATATTTAACATAAGAATGAACAAATCTATACTAAAAAAGTTGAAACAATGTTGGAAAAAAAATAATAAGGAAACAAAACTTTATGCTTATTAATTTATCATAAATAGAAAAATTTTATTAGTAGACAAACGTTTCTTCAACTTGAATCATGAAACATATATTTACAATTTTATATTAGAAATTCTTATTCTTAATGGTTATAAATTTTGAATTGAATTAGAGTTATAACTTATTTATGATATTATAAATTCTACTTATTTTAAATTTAGATTTTTTAAAGGTATTCTTTTATAAATTATACAACATATTATAGTTTATAATATTTATTTTAATATTTAAAAAATCGGTTCATAGTTTGAATAAAAGTTTGTGTGGCCTATTACTTTTTCCTATTAAAATCTTTTATTTTTTATTTTATAAGTTATTATATAAGAAAAATCTAAGTAATAAGTTGTTTACCAATTTTATTAAAAGTACTTTATTACGTAAGCAGATTGTTTAACAAAATAATCTATATAAATTCTGATATTTAATTAAATTACAATAAAATGTAGTAATTGATATTAAAGTTTAGGAAAAATTTATAAAATAATTCATAAAATAAATACTTTCAAGAATAATTATAAAATATCCAAAAATTAAATATAAATATTTAAAAATATTCATAAATATTTAAAATTTATATAATTTTAAGAAAAAATTTCATAAATAGTAAAAAGACAATGCCATAAATAGTTAAATTAAAAATAGACTCGACAAAATATTTTTTGTTTTATCAAATGTTTTAATATATTTTTGGGTTTATATATATGATAAAATCGTTAATAGTTATGGAAAATTTTATTAGTTTAATATTTTTATTAAAAAAACTAAAACAGACCAAATCACCATGGAAGACGAAGGAGACATGTACCGAATTAACAAAAAAAAAATTAAATAATATGAGGGAGAAACCATTTTAAAAAATAATCCACAATTATTGCGGGTTGGAGTCGTGATATGGTATGTCGTGGGTTGGAGCAGAGTCACGGCCACATGGTGCGCTTTGGACAGTGTCACGTCTTCAAGACACGACATACTATGTTGCGTGTTCAAAGTGCAACACATTGTGCCGCGGGTTGAAGACGCGACATGCTTGTCATGTTTTTAACCTCCGACAAGTCCGCTAGGCCGCGGGCCAACAGGCCAACCTACGGGTCGTTTGACCCTAACACTTGATTTAATTTGAGAAAAACAAAATCGGACTCTCTAAACATGCTATAGCTCGAAAACATTGCGACAAGCCCTTACCCCACTAAGCAGGCCAACGGGGCGAGTTGCGGGCCAATGGGGCATTCATGTAATACATGCACAAATAACCGACGACGCTAGTCAGGTGATATTTCATGTAATTTAAGAAGTTAATTATGATTTTTTTTAGAATTTCAGATGTTATATTTTATGTAATTTTCACTCAGAGAATATTATTTTTGTTAATAATGTACTTATAAGATTTTCAGAATATACTTATAGAGAGGAGCCTGCTAAGTCACGCGTTGAGTCAATTGGGCCCAGGGTCTTTATCACAGGTTTGGCCCGTTTTGCTCATGGCCCTTTGTCACGCGTTCGAGTTGCAATATGTTTAGAGAGTCGGATTTCGATTTTCCCAAACTGAATCAAGTGTTAGGACCCATTGGCCCATGGGTCGGCCCGTTGGCCTACTTAGTAGGATAAGCGCTTATCGTAACGTGTTCAAGTTACGATATATTTAGAGAGTTCGATTTCGATTTTTCCAAATCAAGTCAAGTGTTAGGTCCAAATGGATCGGGCGTCGACCAGTTGGCCCACGGCCTGGCGGGCTTGTTGCGAGTTGAAGACGCGATAAGCATATCGCGTCATGAAGACGCAACACCGTTTAGGGCGTGCCACGTGGCCATGACATGGGTTTAACTTGCGGTAAACTACGCTACGACTCCGATCCGCGATAATTATGGATTATTTCCAAAAATAATTCCTCCTTCAAGTTATTTAATTTTTTTTTTCTTTTTTACGACGAACAAATCCTTAGATCCGGTGCCAAACAAGAAGCATTTAGCAGTGATCGAACGTCTCTCAAATATCACCAATCTCGCATCAACCATTCTTTTTGGCGCAGAACTGATTCCGACAATTCCACCCGATCCTTCTTGAATGGCTTCTCTCAGTCCAAGCAATCCATCGAATCCGAACTTGATCGCTGCCGTCAACACTCCTCCTCCGATCCTGACGCCAAATTTTATCTCGACAAGGTCTCGCTCTCCCTCTCCATCTCCGACCTCGAAAAGCTCGTCGCCGAGAATTCCTACTTCCTGCCTCCCTACGAGGTTCGTTTGTCTCTCAAATCCATCTCTGATTTGAAAGAAAGCCTAGAAATTGTGAGTTCCAAGGTTTTGCCTAAGAAGAAGTTCGCATTTCGTAATAAGTCTGCGATAAAAAAGGAGAATCAGACTAATGAGGTTAAACCGAGTAAAATTGAGAAAACGAGTTTTTTAGTAAGGGATTCGCCCAGATTTAGAAAAAAAAGAGGGTGAGATTTTGGTTAGGGATTTTAGGGGATTGGAAACGGGGGAATTCATTCTTTCTGTTTTGAATTCTTGTGAAATTCTATTGATGGGTTGTTTGAGAGCACTATTTGTTCATAGATTGAGAAATTGTAATGTTTTTGTTGGACCAGTAATGGGTTTTATCTTAATTGAAGAAGTTGAAAGTTGTTTGTTTGTCTTGGCATCTCATCAGATTCGGATTCACCATGCTAAGGTAACTGATTTTTATTTAAGAGTACGGAGTAGGCCGATAATTGAGGATAGTAATGGTGTAAGATTTGCACCTTATTGCTTGTCCTATGACGGGGTAGAAAAAGAACTTAAGGATTCAGGTCTTGGTGAGGAGACTGGGAATTGGGCCAATGTCGATGACTTCAAATGGTTGCGTGCTGTGCAGTCTCCAAATTGGTGTATTTGACCAGAGAATGAAAGGGTTGGCAACATAGTTATTTCTAACCTGCAAAAGGAGACTTGCAGTGGTTAAAATTTTTAGCTGGATTTTATTGGCAGTGAGCAGTTTCAGCTCTAAAGCAGGTGTAATGCTTCATTGTATTTTGTAATTTTGATAAAAGGAAAGAGAAAATCTGCAATGCTCGCTACCTTGAGTAGTTCTTTTACTAGTGTCTGTTTGAAGGTTATCATCAATCTTTTTATCTGTTAGCTTTTCATGTAATCATGAATATGCATACCTGTTTATTTGTGCATCTGAAATATTTGGTGCTATTGAAGAGGTTTGTCATGATAGTTTTGTGTAGGTGCCTTTTCAACTGATTAGATATTTATTTGTTGCATGAAAAAATTGATGCTGTATTTAGGTGGTAAGGCTTCAATTTTGGGAAATGTTGGTTTGGCAGACTCCTCATCTCTGCTTTCTTGCTTAATATCTCCATTCCACAGTCAAAGATGAAACTGGTTTATGTCAGAGATGTTCTTAAATTTTAGAGAGGTAGTTAAACCTGATAATTGCTTACTATTACTACCATTAATTGTGACAACCTTCATTTTTTGCATCACACTATGACTGGACTCTGGTGGCATATATGCTCTCTCTCCCCAAATGATGAATGATGCATTTTCCGGTGTCTGCTAACATGTCTTCGTCTCCTCATTTCCCGATTGTCTTTCATTTTGCTGCTGGATAAATCCTTGATGAATCACCAGTGGGGAGTTAATTATAAAAGTTAACATATATCTCCTTATATTTTTGTTGGAAATGTTGATGATTGCTCATTTCTATCTGAATTTTGATAAGATTGAAAGAAAACTTTGAATGATGCTTAGGCAGCTAGTTATAAAGTTCAAGCTGCTGTTGTCTTGTTGCAGATTTGAGCTTCTTAGAGTCATTTCCCCTACACAATTGGGGTAATAAATGACTGGCTACCATAGTGTCTCTGCCGGGAATCAATACTCATGAGGCAATTGGAATATTCCCTCTGAATATGGTTGGTTTTCTTGTTATGACCCTTGCCAGATTCAAAATAAACATTGAAACCTATGAAACTAGTCCTATGTTTCAAATGCCACCCTTCAAATATGTTATTAATAAGGTCCTATCTTATCTGGTGGAGACTTAGATGCCTTCTATTAGATACGAGACCCTTCATATATGGGAAATTGACTTGTGTGGTTTATCTTTGTGGTCTGTCCTGCAGAGTCTTGCTTGGATTCTAGCTGTCTTTCAATTGAAGCTGAAGCCAATGCTTTCTGAGATGAGGAAAAAGGTATCTTCCCAATGCCCTTTTATGTCATCGGTTTTGATAGGCAGATCATGTTAGCTTTTTTGAAGTGAGATATGAAGTAGTTGGTACCTTTACCTATTCTGAGCTTGGAAGTTTGCGGCAGACACTACATTTTCTCATAAATAAGTTTTCTGCATTCTTTAAGCCTGAGTTCAACTTCTTATCTTAATCTTCGGTATTGGGCCCTCAACCTGTAATTTTTAACCCTGCTATAAAATTAAGTGAATATAGTGCACAATTCTAGCCTGAAGTCTTTGATTCACATTTTTATATTTTCTTTTTCTTATGCCGTTTTTATTGTTAATTTGAATGATGCCACCAACCACCATCTTTTTTAGCTTGGCCTTTCACGCTCTTACTAGATTCTGATGGGATTACCCCAACTAACTTATAGGCAAATGAATAGATAGGAGGATCCTCTCTCTCTCCCTCTCTCACTCTCTCTCCATGGTATTCTTCTATGATGTTTGCAACTCTTTTTTCTGGCCATACTGTTGTGTCCACAATTTGCAACTTCCTTTTTCTTTTCTTTTCTTTTCTCTCTCTCTCTCTTTTTTTGGGGGGGGGGGGTAGAGGCACAGATCCCAGACGATTTTGTGATACAAGCGCCAAGGTGTGCTCTGTTCAATATAAAGCACTACCAATCTACGCCTGGTCAAGATGAAGTCCTGGATACAGCTCTCTTATCTCATTTACTTGAAGATCTGCAGCTTACTTTGCTTCTGTATAAAGCACTACCAATCTAAGCTTATGTATTAGATAATTTGAACACCATAAGTGCATAACATCTGGTCCTGCACCACCAAACTCTTTTGGTTTGAGTGGTCAGACACTCCACTCCCTTAACCAGAGATCTCGAGTTCGAGCCCTGAGAATGGAAAAAAAGGATTTGGGAAAGCCAACCTCTAAAATGGGCCCACAGTGCTCGGACCGGATTTATCGGGCAAAGCCTGGATACCGGTGGTGAAAACAAAAAAAAATGGTCCTGCACAAGCTCAATTATTTCTTTGAATCATCATGCAATCATCTCATTCCTATGCTTTGTATTGCCTTTTCATTTTCAATCAAATCTTGAAATTAAAGGCCTCACTAACTGGGTTCCTGTTTAAATTAGATTCTGATTCTGTGAATCTACATTTTGCTTTGTGCTGTTGTTCTGTAGATAGTAGTAGATGACTTGTTTTTGTAACCCATGGGATACCCTTAGCGAGGCTTTTTTCCCCTTACATGTGGATATGTAATGGTTCGCCCCCTTTCCACTTGTTAAATATGAAATTTTATCCTCATGAAAAAAAGAAGGATGAAGTATTCAATTTAGTGCCAGCTCATGGTGTGTTGAAATGAAATGAACCTCAATAACTTTGCATAATTTAAGGTAACATTTGGTAGAAGGGAGAATCAAAATTGCACCATGAAACATATGCTTATATATTCAGGTACTTGTAGAAGAGGAGGACAGTGGTATGCCCATATATTCTCCTATCTTTAGGTGGGGGAATATATTATCCCTCTATGGTTGTAGCATGATTGTCTGTGAAAAATTTCAAGGCATTGCAACATAAAATATAGATATATAGTCCTCTCTTCTTTTAAAGGAGAGAGGAGGGTGTGCTGTTGGTAGTGGTGAGATCCAACTCTCCTAGTGATTTGATGAGAGAAGTGGAGGCACTGAACTTCTCCAAGCATGAGGACATTTTCAAAAATGCGATTCAGAAATGGAAACTTTGCTTGATTAAATTTAATCAAGGCATATTCCTAGACAAGCTTAATTACAAGCCTTTTGAGTTTGTAAATGAGTCTACAAACAAGCTTTACCGGGCTTGCTCGCGAGTCTCTAGTCGAGTGACATCACAAGCCCAAAGAGCAAGCTTGAAATGTTCGAAAGGGGCTCTTTAATTAATCAAGCCTAAAAGTGGACCTCGGGCTTGGCTTGTTTACCAAATAAATGAGCTCAAGTGGAGCTCCAAATGTGCTGAGATGAGCCTGAGCTTGTTTGCAAGCAGTTCTGTTCATTTGCAGCCCCACAAATGAGGAGGGAGAGGGTCCTTGTATTTGAAAGTTGTAGGCCCCTCCTAGAGTTTTGCTCTTTACTTGGGAGGCAACTTGGGGAAGGATTTGGATGCAAGAAAATCTTCGAGGAGGGTCTGGTTCCTGTATATAGGTGTGCAGGGTTTAGCTTATTTGTGCTGGACTCATTCGTTGTAGGAGAAAATTTAGTCCTTTATTCATATCAATAGGGTGATCTAAAGATCAATGTGGGTTTGGAGTAGCATGAATATATATACAGTGACAAGAAGAGCGCAAAGGATGATTCATTCGGTTATGTTTTGTTCGTCCATAGGAAACGCAAGGGCGTTAAGATGCCTTTCTCTTGTTATGTAAATAGTATTTTTTTTTCCAAGTGTCATAGCCCTTGTTTTAACTCTACTATGGCCGATCCCAAATTCGGGTAAAAAAGGAGGGTTGCGGTAGGTTGACAGTTAGCATAATACTCCTTGTCAAAATCAAATGAGAGACAAATATAGAAAATTTGTTGGGAGGTTCCCTTCTCAATGACGTGTTGCATTGGATCTCAAGTGTAGTGACAAATTAGTAAGGGCTTTTAGGTTGTCGTCCAAAAGTGACACGTCACATCACTGTCTGGATGTGGTGTCAAATAGGTCAGGGCTCCCACATTTATGTGGACGGGTGCGGGTAAAAAAGTTAGTCCATAAAGATAGTATTCGTCTAACCACTTGAAATATATGATTCCTAACCGGTATGTTAGGAGAGACAGGAGAAATAATGACTAGACGGAAGATTAATATTATATGTCTCCAAGAAACTAAGTAGATGGGAGAGGACGTGAGAGTAGTTGAGTCTTATGACCATAAATTTTGGTACACAGGTAGAGATAGAACTTAAAATAGAGTAGAAATAATTATCCATGAGAATTTAAAAAAGAATATAGTGGAGATAAGAAGAAGGGGAGATAGAATTTTGTTTGTCAAATTAGTTAATGGAAAAAACGTAATTAATATGGTTAGTGTTTAGTACCTCAAATAGGTGTAAATGCAATAAGTAAACAACAGTTTTGGTAAGATTTATATGAATTTATACAAACCATACGTTGTGGGGAGAAGTTATTTATCAGAGGAGATCTAAATAGACATATCGGTAAGAATAATGAGGGATTTGAAACCGTACATGAGAACTTGGTTTTGGTAGTAGGAATAAGGTGGGGGGTACCATTTTAAAGTTTACCATAGCATTTGATTTGATTTTTGTAAACAATTTCTTCAAGAAAAGATAATCGTACATTGTTACATATAGAAATTGGTGAAATGTTAGTCAAATAGATTTCTTCCTCACTAGTAGGGATGATAGAATAAATTGTATGGATTGTAACGTTATATCATGGGAGAGTGTAGCAACTCAACATTAACTTTTAGTTTTAGATGCACATGTGTCTAAAAGACAAAAATTATCACCAATTTGTGGAGTTAAGAATTAAGCGGTGGAATCTAAAAGAAGAAAAAGTGGCAACTTTTAAAAAAAATTAATGCAAGTGGCAACCTCATCCGCTAGTGATGATTCGGAAACTGTGGGTAGAAATGTCTAATGATATTAAGAATATAGGCAAAGAGGTTCTAGGCGTTTTTAGGGTTCGGGCTCTAATAGGAAAGGAGTCACGGTGGTGGAATGAGAAAATTTAAACTGTTATACGAACTGAACGAGAGTGTTATAGGAACTTTAAAAACAAAAGAGATAACGATGCATTTGAAAATCATAAGATTGCAAGAAAAGAGGTAAAAAAAAAGTTATTTACGAATCAAAAAGTAAGATATATAACGAATTATATAAGAAACTAGAAACTAAAGATGAAGAAAAAGATATTTATAGAATTGCCAAACTAAGGGAGAGGAAGGGAAAAAATTTAAATGGTGTTAAGTATATTTAGCATAAGACCAATAGTGTTCTTATGAGGAATGAGAACATAAGAAAGCGTTGAAAATATTATTATAATAATCTCTTTAACGTTGAGAGTACAAGAGATATCGGTGATATCATGATATCTGTAGAGGAGATCAATAAAGATTTTAAACGCAAGATTCGTCCTCATGAAGTAAAGGAGATCTTAAGGAAAATGAAGAATAACAAAGTCATAGGACTCGATGGCATCTCTATTGAGGTGTGGAAGTGTTTAGGTGAAGTGGAAATATGAATGTTAATGCATCTTTTTAACAAAATCTAGCAAATCAAGAAAATGTCTTAAATATGGAGGGAGAGTACACTTGTACTACTATATAAGAATAAATGAGACATACAATATTGTTCCAATTATATAGGAATTAAATTTATAAATTATACTATGAATTTGTGAGAGAGAGTGATGAGTATAGATTGAGCTTGTAAATAAATGTGTTTCAGAATTAATTTGAATTTATATCAGGATGATTCACCTCTGAGACCATTCACTTACTAAGACATTTGATAGAGACATTTTGAGCGTAAAAGATAAACTTATATATGATATTCATTGATCTAAAAAAAATATATGATAGGGTACCTAGAGATATATTGTGGTGGGCGTTGATAAAAAAGGAGATCTTTTTTAAATACATTAAACTCATCATGTATGAATGGGCTGTTATCAATGTAAGAATTTCTGGGGGTTTAAGTGATTGCTTTCCCATTAACATTGGGTTTCACCAAGTTTTGACATTAAGTTCCATTCTTTTTGCAATAGTGATCAATGAAATCATAAAGAGTATTTAAGATAAAATATTATTGTATGTATTTTTTGCAAATGATATAGTGTTGGTCGATAAAACTAGAGATGCTATTAGTGCTAAATTGGAATTATGGAGAGATACACTAGAATTTAGAGAATTTAGATTGAGTCAGTAAAAAACTGAATATATGAAATGTACGTTTAGTGCAGCCATCAAAAAGATAAAATAACTATTAAGTTAAAAGGTCAAGACGTACTAAAAAGTGACCGTTTTAGATCTTTTGGATCCATCATTCAAAACGATAGCAATACAGATGGGGATGTGAATCATAGAATTCAAGCGGATTTGATGAAATAGAGAAACGCATGTGGAGTTTTTTGTGATCGCACGATACCATTGCAGATGAAGGGAGAATTTTATAGAATCATGATAAGATCTGTATTATTGCATGACGTCGAATGTTGGGTCATTAAACAACAACAAGAGCATAAAATGACTGTAGTTGATATGAGAATGTTCAGATAGATGTGTGATAAAACTAGAAAAGAAATAAAGAGATACGTATTAAGTTGAGAGTGATTTTAGTTGTCGATAAAATGTGAGAATATTGTCTAAGGTGGATTGAATATGTACAACGAAAACCCAAGGATGCACCGGTTAGGAGATGCGAGATCTTAAATGTAGAAAATTTGATAAAGTATCGAGGTACACTGTTGAAAATCTGGATACAAATTATTTGTGAAGATATGTATGTTAAGAGTTTAGTGGAGAAGATAACTTTAGATAGGAATGAGTGATGTAGGAGAATCCGAAACAGTTAAATTATCTCTTTTATTATTATAAGTTTTTAGGAATAGTTTTTTTTTCATTGTTTTTTTTTTCTGAAAAAAAAAAAAAGGAAAAACAGAATCTTTTAATAATATAAGAAAATTGGGTACCTTGTGCTCAAGTATTCCACTGAACATGTGGAATTTATGATGAGCAATATATCTATATAGATTTTCACAAGAGGAGATTGCTTTCAGGAGTTGGCTGTAAATCCTCAATGCTATGATGCAGTCGACTTTACATTGTGCACAGGCTTGCCTGTAGAGAAATTCATGGATTGAGTTAAAAAACTACAGTTGCCTTTTCTTTCTCCAACCATTTCTGGATTACAAAGTTAGCACTGCTAAAGAGATTGTAGACATACAATAAAATTTGTTGAAAGATATTTGTGCTCTAAAGAGTTGGGGGAAAGTCTTGCATTAGGTGAACTGGAAAGTCAGCTGAATGTTGCAGAGGGCTGCGGGGATGCTTTTGAGTCCATAGTGGGTGCAATGGTTCATGTTCTATCTTTTAATTTTTTGTTTTCTATTTTTAAGAATGACATGTTTTTAGAAGGTTTAGATAGTTTTGCTGTTGCTTCAACTGTTTGCATTTGTCAGATTCATTAAAGTTTGCAAAGTGATCTCAATTGATATTAACCAAGCCCAAAAGAATGGGTCAATGTGAGCTATTTTGGCCATGGATTAAGGGCCTTTTGTGGTATTTTCATGTCACTCTTGGAATCAAATGGTCAGAGTAATGGAATTATTTAGCACAATTAGGCTGTGGGCCTGGTTATGTTTCCATAGAAAGGGAATGGAAAACATTTACATTTCCATTCTGGAATTTTGCTTTGGGAACGGAAATACCTATTAGCATTTTTATCGCGGAAGATTTGAATTAGTCAAAAATGGGTTGTGGCAACATGCTAAGTCTTGATTTCAAAATCCATTGAGCACGGGGAATATTTCTATGTTCAGTTTTTTATCATACTTGGCTTGTTGAAGTAACGAGTTCAGTACATTCTTGCCTTTTCACATTAGAAATGGATCTAGGAGATTTTAACAAGTTGACATGGAATCTCTTTATTTTTTGCTTCTCTCTCTCTCCCCCCTCCTTTTCCTTTTTTTTTTCAAAGCTATTTTCTTCCAGGAATCAAAGCTCAAATTTTCTTTTACCAGCTTGAACTTGACTCCAGCTCAAGTTGCTTTTAGTCTTAGTCCTAGGGGATGCACATGAAGCAAATGCTGGTTTTATATTAATTATTCAACTTGTGCTTCGGAAAAAATCTTGGACTGATGTTTTTCTCTGGTGAAAGTCATCAATGAAAGTACTACTATTGAAATCTACAAAACTTTGTTGCCTTGAATGCTTTTGGCATCAACAATCTTCTGCAAGTAGGGCTTTGAATTATAACTGCAGACAATTCTGTTGATGCTATGTACATGACATAATTTTGCAATATGGATGCCATGCTATGATCAAGTCTTCTTGGTTCTGTTCTCATTTATTTAATTAGATTAAACAGATTATATACCCAGTTATGTTTGGAGATGTGAAAGTTTGCCAATGACATTGATGACCATTGCTAAGCTGTGGTCAAGGACAGGAAAGGAAGATAGAGAGTAGGAGATTCAGCCCAATGGTGTGTGCCTCTGTAGGCCATATATGGATTAAGGGAAGGCTTTGGATTCTGATTTAACCAGGGACATTTTTAGGAATGCTGCCTCATTGGTTGCAAATGGGGTGGACTCTCCTTGATAGCAACAGGTAGAGGCCCATTTGCAACATTTGCTTTAGTATACAAGGTTAAGGGTCCAATTGGTGGTCCATGGACAACTTGATGGATCAAACATTATCTATATGAATCCTCAGATCTGGTTACTCTTGATGTCTGGTGATGATACATTATGCATTTTCCATTTTACCTTCCTGTTGACATAGGTGCAGTTACTTATTTCCTGTTCGTATGAATTGGTTACTTCTCTGCCACTTTGAGGTTTGTATGTCTTTGTCATTGCACAAGCGGTTCTATTTTCAACTGGCTGAACAATTAATAATTGGAAATTTCTTTTTCTTTCCTCTATTTTCTAGCTTTTATTTTCTGTTACCAGCTGAAATAGAGCAAAACCATGTGCCCAAGTAATAAGTTAATTAGCTTTTGAGTTGGTTGATTCATGAACCAATATATACTGACATCTTCTTGTAATTATCTTCTCTTCATTTTTCAAGTTGAAATCATATCAGATTTGCTACTTTCATTACTGGGGCAAGTAGGTGCAATACTGCTTTAATCAATGGAGACAAATTAATAGAACCTCTTTCTTTTATATAAGGTACAATTTTAAATTGATTGATGAGCATATATACAAATATTGCAACTTGCTTTTGGATCTCGAATTTTATTTCTTTTGGTGTCCCTTGCATACACCTGTTTCATTCGAATTTCTTCGGCTGTCTAATGAAATAGCGGACTAGATGTCTGTTTTCTAATTCAATTTGGTAAAACCATGTTCTGATTCTATTTAATTTTGCCTGAATTTAAGGAAAATGTAGGTTGTTTTCGGCTATCTCTTGCTAGAAATCATGGAGAAAAATTTTTTCCCAACAAACTCAGCTCTGATTATTAATATGGTTCATAACAAATTGCATGCATATCTATATGAAACTGAGCTGGTAGTTTTTGTAAGTAGTAGTTGCTATTTTTATAAATTTATTTTATTTTATTATTAAGTACATAAATAGGCAATTACTCTTGTCATTAGTGTCACTGTCAAGTTATATAACTGGGATAATTGAAAATATAGAATTTAACTAAATATCTCAAAAATATCAGAATAGGACAAATACACAGAAGATTGAACTAAATTTCAATATCGAATTTTAAAAAAACAGGGAGGCAGTTGTAATTTTTATATTGCAAATTGCATAAGATGGACTTGTTGACCTAGAATAAATTTAAAAAAGACATGGAAGGGTAGAGAAAGACTGAGCATGGGGGACCAAACAGTCTAAGATAAAACAGAACCATATAATGCACAATAATTATGCTTTACAAAATACTATTTAATGTTTTATAAGTCTTTTCATGCAGATGAGTTTGTGAGAGCAGATGAACATTTAGAGGAAAGAAAATGTATTGACAGCTTCAATGAGCTTAGACCAAATTTTGTCCATTGAAAAACTTTTGTGATGGCTTCATTGTGGCGAGTCTTTTTACATAAAATCGCTACATCTTAATGTTCTTATACCTAATCATAGAATATTATAGTACTGAATTTTTGATAAACAATGTAGACATAAATTAATTTGACTGGACAATGATAGTTGTATTGGAAATATTGGCCAATTATGGCATTAAGGCAAGGTTGTCATCTCAATGATGTGTATGAAGTTATATCTTAAAGTTTCACTATTCAACTCATTGAAAATTTCTGACTCAACATGGTAGTTCGTCGTTCTGACCTTAGTGTTTTCATTTCGAGAGGTTATTTAACTACACAATGTGGAGCTCCCAAACCCTGCTTTGGTGGGATTTAATCCCAAATTTTCATCCCAAGTCTGATCTTTGTTGTAAACCAATCTCTCCAGAGAATTCTTTTTGATGCCTGTATATTTATTTTTATCAATGTGATTGCACTCAAAATGATCACCTTTTCTCATACTCTCACGTCTTCTCTTTACCCATTCAAAATCCATGTCTGTAATTTCTGTTCATTTTCAAATTTGAGATTTGCATATCAGTGCGCAAAATCACCTTAGTGAAAGTTCCTGCGTTAGTCTATGTTCACTTCACAGTGGCCATTCCTTTTTTTCTCCCCTCAAGTTAGACCACCTTGTTTTAGGTTAGTTCATTTACCAAGATTTAGGTGTGAATAGGTTTCTGAGAAATTTTTGTAAGTTCATGTTCTTGGTGCATCAAGCTGATAGCTTGTTTGGTGGTCTACAATACTGGTTTCCCTCTCCAAGGAAGTGGTAAACCTGGTCTGAGACTAGGAACCAAAAATTTAAATGATTGCCAAGTATTTTATTTAGGAATAGGATAACTTGATATATTTTGTAATTATATGGTGATTAACTGTCAAATCTCACAACCTTTCATTGTCCTTGGCTGGTAAACATGGTGATGTCATTGCATATGGAAGTTCAGCCAACAAAGACTGTAGTGGTTGATGGCTAAAACAATGATTAAGTGAAGTATAATTCTCCATTAAACCACTATTAAGTATCTTTATTTATAAATTTAGCAAATTTACTTTTTATTATTATCTAGAAAACATATTTGTTGATAAACTAATTCATAAATACTAGCAAATCCCTTCTTTTGGGTATAACAGTTGAGAAAACAAGACACTAGCATTAGTCAATGTAAGGAGTCATTTAAAAGATATGCGTTTCACTTATTCAAAGATCCCAAACAATGTTTAAGTTGTAGTGTCAATTTTATAAGACATTGGACCCTTTAGTCCTAGTTGATTATACATCATTTTTGCTTAGAGGAAAGTCGGGTAACTAGTGCTATTCTGTTTGGGTATTAACATAAAAGTTTTTATTTGTTGTGAAATTTCTGGGTGAGTCTATTGCCATGGTACCATCAAATATCAGGCAGTCCCAATACACTTTTGTCTTATTGATGATATTATTTTCATACAACTCACATATAGGTTTAGGGAATCAACCATCCAGGGAATCAACCATCCATATTTAGGTCATGACCAATGGGTGGCAGGGCATTCCCCATAAGAGGGATTGAAGAGTCTTTAGTTTGATTACGCAATTGTCATTTGAAATGGTAAAGATTTGATGAAATTAGCATAGATTTTCTTGACCCCACAGGTAATTTTAAACATTGAATTAGGGGGTTGTTGGGCGATTAAGGGTTGAAGGGGGCAAAGTTGGTGTTTGATGTATTATCACAAATACTATTCACGTGTACTATACGTAATGGAATTATTTCTTATTTAATTAGCTATGCTAGGCTTTGCCACTGCATCATATATTTGTTTAATCAAGCCCATAACTAAGCCGAGGGCAACTGCCAATGTCACAAACTAAGAAAGCCTTTAGTGGTCCCGACCAAGTAGAAGATTAGTAAGCGAATAATTCATTTATTTAGTTTTGTTTCTCGTTCTATTTTTTTTTTTTGGGTACAATTTGTTTCTTGTTCTATAATATTTAATTATATATCAATGTTGATTTTATGATCGTAGTGTTGTTACTATTATCAATATCATGACTAGAAAAATAATTTCTCATTTGTCCTTCTGACTAATACACAATGAATTTGGCCTATTGGTTCTCTCATGAAGCACAACATATTTTGATTTAACACCCTGGACCCCTCAGTGAGGTTTGCAAAAGGTTGTGTTGATCTGAACCTCATGTTGTTGAAATGTTGCAGATATTCATTTAAGTTTGTTGAAATGTACTAATCCAAGTCTATGAGTCTTTTTTTTTTGGCCTATATTTGGGTTCTATTCTGGAAAAACTTATCCAAGATAAAAAATTCAAGCAGGCCTTCATTTCCAAGGATTGTTTCTGTGAAAATGTAGGAGACAATATACTGAGATTGAGGAAAACAATTATTAAAAGATTCTGAGAGAACCATAATTGTGCTGAACAAGAGCATCTCGATGGAGAAGAAGAAACAGAGAAAAACAAAATAAAATAATGGGAGGGAGACTAAGCACAAGAGCAAAAGACACAAGAAAGACAAGGGTATACGTGGGCATTTGAAGCATCAGAAAAAATCCGCCTCCACACAGATGTATTGGGTAGAAACCCAACAGAGCAAGCAAATCGGTTGTCTAGCTGAGCACCATATAACAATGATTAATTTTTCAAATATTAGAAAGGTGTTACTATTTTGGTGACATCATAGACTTCTTCCTTTCCATTTTAAATTTCTTTAGTCTTTTAATATTGACCTGCTTCTTTTGATGTTTGGAAGATGGTCCACCCGACAAGGAAACTTGGATTAACAAGTAATCTCTCTCTCTCTCTCTCTCTCTCTCTCTCTCTCTCTCCCTCTCTCAAAAATCTTTTACTAAGCTTTTATGTATTAAGGGTGGTTTGTGTTGAACTTGAAACTACTCAAGGTGGTTCTTTTCTTTGTTTTAATGAGTGAAAACTTGTGCCGACAGCAAAATGAGGTCAGAGAAGGCGAAAAAAACTGACAGAGAAGGTAGATAATAGTATTTTTCAGCACTTACTTTGACCCATTGTGGCCATTGATGTAAAACCATGGGCCCTTTATATTGATTTTATGTATAATTACTAACTGAAAAAATGCCACATTAATTTTAAAAGGTAAGGCGAACTTCATTGATTTTCATGATAGAGAGCTAGTTTAGTTTATGGACACCATGGGCCCTTTATATTGATTGAGAACAAATAGGAGATTAGTCATGCATGTATAGCCGCCATTATGCATGTGGACAAGCATGTGCATGCATGTATGAATGTGATAAGTGTACAAAGTATAAATATTAAATACAAACATATAAAACAAAGTGTGTTTTGGTGTATAATATGTGCATACCTAGTCTTTGAAAGTCGTATATATATATATATATATATGAACCTCTGTTTTTTAATTGTATCATCAAAAGTTTATTGAAGTACCTAAACCAGAAACAACTATTTGAACCACAAACACATTCTTCAATTTGTATACATGTGTAGAGGGGGTACTTCACCATGGGATTGCTTCACCAACTTCATTTTCTAACAAGCTCAAGCTGCCACAATGGTCAACAATGTGTCTATATCCTTCCCACGTTCTTGCTTTTGATGGCTATGGCTATTGAAGATCATCTCACTATATATATATATATATATATATATATTGTTTTTATCGATCGATATTTGAGTTTAATCCCACTAATTATGTCTGAGTATTGTGGGTCCCATTATGGGGTTGGTTTTTAAAATCTCATTTTTTTATTTCTATGACTTAAATCCAAGATCTATGGTTAAGCGAGCGCATTCTCCTGTCGTTATACTTATGAGAGTTTTGGTAGATGTCTCACTATATTATCTTGCCTTCTTTAGACTTTGATACAGTGTAATTATTCAATTACGGTTTATATTATCATTAATAAAAACCTCATCATGATATATGATTGGTTTGTACATCATGTAAAAACCACAAAAAGAAAAGAAAATATAAAGCACTAAAATCTCTCTCTCTCTCTCGCTCCCTCCGTGATTGGAACGCAAATGTGTGAGGCAAATTTCTTCATTTATAATTCCAGTAGGTAAAGTTTTAATTTGTGTTATGTTTGTGTCCGATAACTTAGATTTGGATTTACACATGTATTTCAAATATAAAACTTTCAAATGTCTATATTTGAATATTAGAATTCAAAATACTCTGTTAAGATATATTATTATATGACAACATTAAGATTTCTAAATTTTCATACTCCCAAGTTCTATTGTGTTTCCAATAATTACCATATATAATTAAAATAACCACCCTGAGTAATATTGAATGAGAGAGAGAGAGAGAGAGTTCTAAACCTAGGGGATTAAAATTTGATTATGTTCTATAGCCAGAAAGAGAGGGAGATTGAAAAGTTGAAGGAAAAGAGAGATTTCAAACTTAAATAGTTTTTTCCGTAAAAGGAGGTGAGGGAGAGAACTTGGGATACCCTTTATCTCTTAATTAGGTAAGGAGTTATTCCTCCTGCACATGGAGAAAATAATGTTGGGAGATTTATCCTCACAAAGTGGATGTTATAGCGGTCGATTCAGATTAATCGGGATGAAACTCCGGATACTGAGTGGTGATCAAGTCAAGATATTTAAAAAAAAAAAAGAAAGAGAAATCGAAGACTTGAATCACTTTTAGAGATAGAGAGAGAGAGTGAGAGAGAGAAATGATTTGAAAATTTAATATTTTTTTGAGAGAGAGGTGTAGAAAGAGATGTTTATTCATAATGTGCAATTATAATACTTACAAATTTTTAAATTTAAATATCGGAAGTGTATAGAAGGGAGGTATGGTTTGAGATACTGTAGTTTTGACATGTTGGGATTGATTTTGTTCAAATCTAAATCTCAAAATTGAGTATTCAAACTGAAAATTTGAGTTTGGAATTCAAATACATAGCGTTTGGTTTAAAGTACGAAAGAGACAAACATTATGTTTGATTTGTGAAGACAAAAACAAAATTAAAAATGATGTTGTAAATGAATAGAGTTTGTGTACCCCATTTTCGATGGGACATGATGGAGATGAAAATTTTAATATTTTTATTTCTAATTTTCTCCTTATATATTTTAAAAATTTTCATCTCACTCCTTTTATAGGTGTTTATATATATAATTTTTTTTATTCTTAATTATTTTTTCTTTTTCTATATAAGTAAGAAAGGCGAAGGGACGGGAAGAGCGGCATATTTAGTGTGTGTGTGTGTTTTTTTTTTTTTTTTTTTTTTTTTTTTTTGCGTGAGAGGGTGAGAGAGAGGGAGGGGGGGAAGCAGGAGGAGGAGGGACCCCCCATATTTCTGCATGTGTACGTAATGCGGTTTTGAATCCATGCAACGAGTGACGACGATTGATTGGGGAGAGAGAGAGAGAGAGAGATTGTCTCTCCTCTTCTAAATTGATTGTTGCGTGCCTGAAATGCCTTCTTTGTTCTCACCATCTGGGACTTGCCATGTGTTCCCTTTGATTTTGACTTCCCCCAAAAATTACTTTCTATTTTGTTTTTAACCTAAATGCCTAACAACCTGATTTGAACAGTTGCCTTTGGAAATTTCTTTCCTACCCCCGCAGTCTTTCTCTCTCCCCAATCATATTCTCTAATTCAAGGTGAGTATAGGCTGCAAATGCTACCCCCGTGACATGTATGGAGAGGCCAAATCTGAATTACCAACTAAATGCAAAATCAGCAAAAATTAGAGGCTAAATCCCAATTATAAATTGCTAAAATGATCACAGCCTAAAGCATAGGGAAGTACCTTTTTTTCTTTTCCAATTGATAATCATAATTATGTTTACCATTTGCACCTTAAAAAGAGAAATATTGGGTTTTTAAGGGTCAATTGTAGCCCTTGATTTGACTACAAAACAATTTGTTATTTGAAATCAAATGAACTCCATAAAAAATATAAAGTTTATTTTAAATTTCAATTTTTTGTTGCTTGGGATAAAAAAAAAAAAAAAAAAAGATATTGATTCTATTTCCAACTCAAAGATAAAGATACAAACTTCTTAATCAACAAAAAATAATTAAATTTATAAATAAATTCTACAAAAATTTGTAGGTTCATATAATTTGAATTTTTTTTTGTTCAAAATACAGAATTTTATGATAAAATTAAGTTTATAATTTTCTTCATTTCAAATGCATATGGTTATCTCTTTTTAATTTGAGGAAGCTCATCAAGAAAAGTATCTTCTAAATAAATACTAAAAGATATATATATTTTTTAAACCACGAGAATTTAATAATCGCATTGATTTTTACTAAATTCAGTTTGAGTCGAAGATTTGAAGGTAAATTTTTTTTGATATTTTGTTTTTTTTAATAGATAAAATTTAAAATTGAGATTTTATTAAAAAAATACCGGTGCCCATTCGGTGAATCGACTATGCATTTTTATACTTAGAATACTATTTAATGATGGAAGTGATCAATAATTACTTGCAAAATAGACAAACAGAAAAAGGAAAAAAGGATATGATAGTCATTTTAATTTTGTACAAGAAACAAACAACCGCATAAACTTAAGATTGCTTGTAAGTGGAGGCTGTGGTACGTCAGTCAACTTCCGAATTGGATTTAATAAGAGGACAAACTTTGTTGATGGTTTACATGTATATATATATAAACAGTGAGGCATAGTTATTTGGTAGGATTGGAGGGAAACAAAGGCCCAAGATCATAGGGATTTGAAAGTGGAGAGAGAGAGAGAGAGAGATAGAGAGAGAAATCAATCATGGGAAGGTCCCCTTGCTGTGATGAGAGTGGACTCAAGAAGGGTCCTTGGACTCCTGAAGAAGATCAAAAGCTTGTCAAATATATCCAAAAACATGGTCATGGAAGCTGGAGAGCTCTCCCTAAGCTTGCAGGTAGCTCTCTCTCTCTCTCTCTCCCCCCCCCCCTTCCACTCTCTGTCAAATGAATGAGTGCTGATGCAGCATACATTTATGCAGGTCTCAACAGATGTGGGAAGAGTTGTAGATTAAGATGGACGAATTATCTAAGGCCCGATATCAAAAGAGGAAAATTTTCCCAAGAAGAAGAGCAAACAATTCTAAATCTCCATTCCATCCTTGGTAACAAGTAAATATTTATTTTCCTAAATTTATTTTTTATTTTTCTAGACTCGTTATCATACAACAAAAGAAACTATAGCTTTTGTTATTCTACTAGTTTTGTTCACCTAATATCTCTCTATCTTTCTCATTTTCGTTAATTTTTCCCCCTCTCCTATAGATGGTCTGCAATTGCAACTCACTTGCCTGGTCGCACGGACAATGAAATCAAGAATTTTTGGAACACCCATCTCAAGAAGAAGCTAATTCAAATGGGATTTGATCCGATGACTCATCGGCCTCGAACCGATATCTTTTCCAGCCTTCCACATCTCATAGCTTTAACCAACTTGAAAGAGCTAATGGATCATCAGCACTCATGGGAAGAACAAGCTCTGAAACTCCAATCAGAAGCTGTTCAAGTGGCTAAGCTCCAATACTTGCAATACCTTCTCCAGCCAACAACAACTACATTTCCACAACCAATAGCCATGCCTCCAACTACTTCAAACAATATCACAGACTTGGAAGCTTTGAACCTCTTGGACTCTTTCTCTTTAATCAAAGACAACATTCATCAAATTCCAAATCCATCCCAGTTTGAGACTAATAATGATATAAACGTTCAAACTCTCAACGAATCGATTCCTTTTGCTCGTTTGCCTGAATTAGAAATTCCATGTAGCTTCTCATCACATTTAGACAGTGAAAACAACATGTTTCAAGCATCTGCTATGACACTAATCAACCATGGAGAAAATAGTAATTCGCCTCATTCCCCATGGTTTTTAACCGCTTCCTCTTCATCACCAACCTCTTCATCTCCTATTATAGCTCCTCCATTGACAGATCCTGCGACTATGAATCATAATTCAATCAACAACAATCAAGGTGATGCGTGCAGCACTTCTAGCAGCTATGGTGGAGTAGGAGTTTGGCCTGTGGATTGTCTTCTTGAAGACCCTTTATTTCATGAGATTGCTTAAAGAGTAAATATAAATATATTTGTTTTTCATTGTATATATTTTTCCTTCATATACATCGACTTTGTCACATGGTTGACATATTATATATATCAAAATATATATGGTGAGTTTGCATGTACTTTTTTGGATTTTTTTTGTGGGGGGGGGGGGGGGGGGGTTACCAGGGCTTGCATGTACCTAAATATATTTGGATTTGGCTCTAAGTATATACGACAATTTAACTCTAATAATTGTGTGTTTCTCTTGTCTTTTTACAGTTCAAATTATGATCCATCTCAACACAATGCACCTGGGATCCTCCAAAATTACTATTGATGTTTTGGCAGCTTTCACTTCAAGAAATTTGTTTTTTCTCCCTTGTGCTCACATGAATTTGGTTAGTGAATTCATACCCATGTTGTGCTCAAAATTACTTTGAGTAGATTTTTGTGTGTGTTTGTTTGTGTTGAAGATAATGGAGACCTTTTTTCGAGGAAAAGGAAAATGCTTTTTGTTCATGAAATGTTTCTTGAGTTTAGCATGCATCAATTGGACAATCTTCTCTATTAGGGTTTTGTGAATGGACCCATTAAAAATTATTTACACGCCGTAATTTTATGATAAATAGCATTTTCTCATTTAGTTTAGCAGATTATGTTCTGGTCACATACACATATCTTGAAACATATATTGTTAACGTTCACTTGGGTTCTGAATTTTTGAATATTTTTGATTCTTCACGCTAGCAAACAAGAGAATATCTGTAAGGGTTTGCTGGCTCTGTGGAGGAAAAAGTCAATGAATGAGAGAAACCTAAACAAATGTAAATGTTCAAGTTCTTAGAAATTGGGATCAATTAGGAGCTTGAAGGGATAACAGATCATCATTGAGAAAGTAAAAGTGTTCACACATGACACCATGTTAGCTATTCTCTTTGGTTTCTTTTGATTGGTGTGTAGTTTAGACAGACTGTATAAATTTAATTTGGATTGTGGGGTGAGTTGGGATCCAAATTAGTAATTGACTTAAAAGCTTTTTTCAACCTGCACAAGCCAACTACTCCAGGAAAAGAAGCTCCAAAACTTTCCCACTCCGTATTCTTGTAATTCGTCATTAAAATGCTTTAATCTGCCCTGGAAGCCTTTTAGATAGGGGGAGAGAGAGAGAGAGAGATCCAGAGAGAGTTGACAACTGGATTTAAATGTCAAAAACGTGATGTCAAAAGGATCCTCAATGATAAGGGGGACCCAAGTAGTTAGGAAAGACGAGACGGGCTTTCTCCCCAAGGGAGATGGGATTTTCTTGGTGGTGGCAAAGACAAATATTTATAGATAATGGACCACTGCTAAGGGCTAGCTAATATTATCACCCAAAATGAAATATAGGGTTTTATTGACAAGTGGCGTTGATCAATAGGGTTATCAAACGATTTTGATTTCCTTTGTGGAATTTATTTTTGCTAGCTTTATTTGTGAAAAATGCTTTTTTCTATATGGAAAAATATTTTCATAAAATGTTTTTTAATGGTCTTTTCCCACAATTTTTGATAGATTAGACAGCTTATACAGTTAAATTATAAGATTGTGCAAAAATACTGCAAATATTGATTTGTCACAGAATTCATGAATAATATTACAAGAATTTTTCTTCTTATCAATAACATTGATATAAATTATCGATATTCGGTAATCATATTGAATCAATTAAATCCAGTTCTAACTAAATTAGGCATTTAAGGATAAAAGTTTCTCGATATTTATTTTTATCATACTGGAGATTCGAATCCAAAACTTTAATTAAGAAATATCAGTATTCAGTCACCGGATCAACCAGAACTTAGTATAACATTAATTTTATAAGGCTAGGAATGATTCTCTATATGTCAATAGGTCATTAATCTTAATAGCACAATACACAATAATTTTCTGTTTGTGAAATTAATAAGACATGGAATTTACAAGTGATTACATAGCGAGAATGTTATTTCTACATAAAAATTTCTTCTGTGGGGTGTCGTTTAATAACAGAAAATATTTTTTATTTCTCAATTCTAATTTTTTTACTTTATTTCTATCTTTATTTTCTAATTAAAAAAAAAACTTAGAAAACATGTTCATTTCTCAATGGAATTTGGCTATTCACCGTTTGCGAGAATCCCTTCTGAGCATTCATCACTACTATAAAACATGCATTTAGTTACGAAAAAATCTGTTGTTGAAAAGTATTAGCGATGAATTTTTTTCCATCGTTAAATTTATCGAAAAAGGCACCCTACTAAATATTAGTGACGGATTTATTTTTCTATTGCTAATATCAGTGACGGATCAGTAACGAAAAAAATCTATCGCTAAAACTGAAAAAAAAAATCAACGACGGACTAGCATCCATCTCTAATTTTTGAGTTATGAAAAAAAAATGTCCACCTATACAACACCCTTTAATATCTGCAAATTGCTGTTGGTGAGCATCTAACCCTACACAGAGAAAATGTGAGAGAACGCTAACCACCTGACCATGCGAGTAATCAACTCTACTTTTTTTTTTTACTTATTATCTTTATTTCTTATTTTTTAATAATATTAAAATAATATAAAATTATAATTTATTATAAAATAATAAAATAATTTTATTTTTACTTAAAATAAAATAATAAAAAAATTGAAAAAATAAAATAATATTATTCTTTGCAAAATAAAATAAAAATAATAAGAATTATTAAATAAAAATAAAAAATAAAAAATAAAAAATAAAAAAGTTCGTAGCTAATGTGTCTGTAATCCGTCGCTAATTTTCCATCGTTAATTTTTCGTCGCTAATCCGTCACTAATAACTTTACATATATATATATATATATTTTTTTTCCCTTCACCAAATCATCGACGGAAATTAACGACGGAATATTTCTGTCTGTAAAAATTTTATCGCTAATCTGTCACTGATTCTGATTTTTCTAGTGGTGCACGGTTGAATGGTTACGATGCCCAACTTATAATTAATTAGGGCACAGAAGTAATTAAGGAAAATATTGTAGACCTTTATCCTTGATAATGTTTGAGATAAAATATGACACTTTAGTTGGAAAACTCATGGCCAGCGTTGTACCACCCATAAGAAAGACTTAAGTATGCAGAAAAAAAAGGATATATCTTGTACACAAGGATCTAAATGTTACAATATATAAAAAAGAGATAATTATGCTCTCGTAAAGATATCCGAGTGGATAAGAATTCTTAATCAAATATCTTTTTTGAATTTATAATTAATATTTTAATTTTTGTGAATATATAATTTATAATTTTTATGACTTAAAAAAAATACAGGAATAATTGTGCGGTGCAAGAGATACAGAGTTTTAACTCAAATGATATCGTCTCTTCTCCCACGTAATAGACTAAGCCTCGATATGTTAAAAAACAAAAAAAGAAAAAGAAAAAAAAAGAGATATACACAGTTAAGAATCATGCGTTCGTCCAGTGGGAGGTGTCCCTTCCGCTCCCTTTTAAAGTCTTCTTTTCATTTAATATGCTTGGGGACCCGTACAATTTTTTATTACAAAGGAAAGGATGAACAGGGATTCCCCTATTTTCCTCACTAAGTAGGTGAACTTTTGTCCCTTTTCTACGAAGGGATTGACTATTTAAGGATAACACTCCTTCCTTATTAACTTTAACAAAATAAGTCTTCTTCGTCTTTGTAAGCATAAGATCGCATTCGTGTTCGCTTGATCAACTGCTTATTCTTGTGACTCAAGATAATCATGTTCGTCAAATCTTAGATGCTAAATTTTGGCAAAACTCAGGTTAGAAACATAAATATTTATTAATTTTAGATTATTTTTTAATTATTTGATTGGTTCCTTAATTAGTATCATATCAATATTATGTATGTGTTACTTTTAAATCATTTATGATTAAAAAGGTTTAATCGTCATTTATGATGCCAGCGTGACCGGTTAAAGATCTAGTTAAATGGAAATAGTGTGGAAGTTATCATAAAATAGGGTTTTTTTTTTTAAAAAAAATATATTTTTCATCCCATGGTTAAGATTTTACATAGTCTTAATAAGATCTAATTTTATGTAGTTAGCAAATAAATATGTTTTTTAATAATTAATTTTTAAAATATAAATTTTAACTCTCTCTCGGATGATAATAGGGCTAGAATTTAACCATTATGTTGGGTTCACTTTAACCATCATATAACTCACAAAAATAGTATATTTGTATTATATAGGGAAGGGGAAAGATCATCGTCTTTCTAATTTATCTAACTAGCAAAGGGAGTCTAAAAGGTTCTGCACCGAATCCTAAAACCTTTTTGTTAAGCAGCAATTTTCATAATAGGAATGACCACATCAACATGCCAGTTTAGAATTTTTCAAATTTAATCGTTCTTTGGACGTGGGACAAATCAAATCATAGTCACAGTTTAAGAAATCATTGGTCAATTTATGGTTCGGAATTAAACCATGTCTAACCAGTTTAGTTCCAATTTTTCATTTTGAAAAATTAGAAACCAACAAGGTTTTCGTTTCGAACCATCACCGCCAACAACGGCTGATTCAAACTATTTTTTTTTTTTTTTGTTTTTAAATATTTTTTTAATTTGTTCTATGCACAATATGTGATATGAAAAATTAAAAATACTAAAAAACTATTATCGTTAGTTTGAAAGTAGAAATAGAAAATTTTACATTTTAGTTAATACTAAATCTAGTATAATTATTAAAATTCAGTTATAAAAATATACATGAGTTTTATATTAAAAAAACTAATTTAAATAAATTATTTTATAAAATGGGCAATAAATATTTATTCATATCATCATGCTAAAGTGAAAATTTTGTCGACGAAAAAAAGACATAATAAGGGCCTAATTAAATTCATTTCACAGTTAATTTGTCATATATATTTTTTATTTTTCAAAAGATTGATACTTATTTTTATTTTATATTATTTATATTTTAAATTTTATAGTTTCAGTTTTAAAATTAAAATTGAATCAGAATCATCTCGAGTCGTCCATTTGATATTCCATTTCCATACTTATAAAAATGGAACTAAGAATAGAAGATTTTGGAGGCTTTCAAAACCATGGTAAAGTCTAATTCCATTTAATGCCCTTGTGTACGTGGGTATGGTGCCTTCTTCACTTCTAGTCAAAAAGGCAAAACTAGACCTCTCGGTTAGAGCTGGCTTCTTCCGTTCTTGGTTTATTGACCCACAACTATAATGGGGCGTGACCCCAAGCGAAGCCCATGTGCTCCCAACTCAAATTTAGTTTAATTAGCTTAAAATGTTTATTTTTGGATTAAATTTAGATATTAATAATTTTGTTAATCGGATTTATATATTTTTAATAAACTAGTTTTTAATTATTTGTACATTTGAATCGATAAATATAGAAATATATAAAAGCAAATATGTGAAATAGAAATATTTAACGCTAGTCAACTTATTTTTAGATCAATGGTTCCATTAGATTTTTATATCATACTAGTTTCCAACTGCATGTATATTACAATGATATAAATGTATATAAAAGAGAATGTATGAAAAAAAAAAGGGTAATTCAAGAGATACAAATTCAAATAAATAAGAAAAATATAAAATAAAAGAAGAGAAATTAAATTAAATATATAAATGTAATATAAGAATTTTTTTTAATGAAAGTAATATTAATAATAAATAATTCTGTTTGATATATATAAGGTCTGATTTATGTGTACATACATACCTAGAGATTAATCACCCAGATTCATTCTTGAGAGAGAGAGAGAGAGAGAGAGAGAGAGAGAGAGAGAGAGAGAGAGAGAGAGAGAGAGAGAGAGAGAGAGAGAGAGTCTATCCCATTTTCCCTCACATAGGAATATCAAATGGAGATGCTGTCTTTACTTGCTGGCGATTGTTTCTCTGTAACAATATGGCGGGCAATGAAAAATGTGGTCAATGCCTAAAAGCAAACCAGCCACATATTTAAGCATTAGTCACCATGGACAGTGAGAAATTAAGTAATGAAGGGTATTTCATAGCATAAAGCCATGGAGTGTGATCTAAAGGGTTTGTTATGGCAAAGCCCTGGAGGTGATGAAGCACGTTGCAGACTTGGAGGGTTTGAAACCTAAGCTCACAATGTATAGCACTAGCTCGGGATTAGGACCACACTATGATATACATTGGACGAGTTTATTTGTTAGAAAGAATAAATGGTAGGGTGGTGAATATGAAGAACTACCCCTCCCCCCCATTTCCATGTTTGTATTTAAATTTCCTTGTGGTAGAATTAAAACGTTCGCTGGGTTGACTCCAAGCGAATAAAGTTTCTGCTCCTTAAAAGAGGTGAAATATTGGGAATCCAAATGGTTCAATGTTTTCATGATTCTAATTATTGTTATTCTCAACATTAATTTTGTAATATATTTTTAAAATGTGGACACGTCATTCAATCATGGAACTACCCTAATAACAATCCCATCAGATGATCAAAAAAAAAAAAAAAAACAAATGTAATTGCTGTAGTTGGTGTCAAAATAATGGGAAGCCCTGGCTGCTTGAGAGATAAATATATTTTAAATATTGTGGAAAAAATGTTCTTTTGAATGTCTCTCTCCAAGCTCTATCAGACAAGTTGGTATGTCTCTCTCCATCTCTGGTAGAGTCTACTTTGATGGGGGTATCTAATAATTGCAATTTTATTAGAGAAAAAGAAACCACACAACTAGCTAGCTAGGGATTTGGTATACATATTCAAACATAATCAAGTCTGCATAAAGTATGTAAACTCTACATTATGATTCAGAGTTTATATTAATATAAACAAAATATCATATATCTCTCCTACAAAAAATTTAGAGTCATCAATGATTATATGCCTACGCAACACAACAAAATATACCAACATCATATAGTGTAAATTTAGTGGTAAAACACTAAATTTCTTTAAATAAGGTTTCGAATTCAAGTTTTATAATTAAAAATACAGACACGGGAAAAACCAATTCTTAAATGAGTTTCACAGTGCTTGAATTAGATTATTTGAGTAATTTAGATATTGGTTGGTAAAAAAAAAAAAAAAAGACAACAAAATATTATCCCAAATTTAAAAGCCCCAGCAAAAACAAATTTAGATATTGCCAAAGTCAAATATATGGCCCTTACGGAATCCAACCGTCCATATATCTTCACCGATTGAAGTAGTAAGGCCCAAGATGGAAGTGTTCTCAAATAATAGAGCAATATTCTCCATGGGTGGGCTGAATTACAAAGAATACTCTTGCCGTTTAGCCTGTTTGCCAATGTTTAATATTTTGCAAAATACCCTCATGCTCTTTAAATGCATTTTGCACTTCTCGTCCAACATCCAACTGAAAAATGACAAAAAATAGGAAATATTGCCCCAATTGTCACAAATATGTGACTCTAATTGCACAAACGTCAATAATACTTTTAGGATAGTAAAATTGCGTTGAATGTCATGATTTAATAACAAATCTATTTTAGGGCCTTCTACCATTGTTTAAATAGTTTTTCTTTTTTCATTAACTATACTTTTTCAAAATTATTATAATTTTGGATTCAGTTGTAAATTGTAGACAAAACTAACTAAAAGGACATAAGCATTTTTGTGATGCAAGATAGTAGTGAAAAATAGACAAAAAAATATTGCAAATGGTTTTTGCGACGCAATTTGCAATGAAAAATGTGTCGCCCAGTTGGTACTGCTTAGTCATGAAAGGTATTGCAAAAATTTTTCTGTGATAGGAAGTCTGGAGTTGCCAAACTGATGGAATTAATGCCCATGTGGGACATTTTTCCATATATGAAAAATAAGAATAATCCCACTTTCCATATTCTCAAATGGTAACCGATGTGAATTATGCTCCTTCCTTATGTGGTTATGGGAGAATAAATCAACCTCACGAGAATAAGGTAAATTAGGGCAAAAACCCTAGTGGTGGCACACAATTGAGATGACACACAATAGAGAGAAAACACTATTCTCTGAGAGTGAGGGTTTGAAAAAAATTTTGTTTAGAGAATTTTTCCTATCGTATTCATTACCAGATTTTGGATTGGGGTGTTGTGGTGCTATGATGATAACTCGATTTTTGTGGTTATCATCCCGATGGTGAGGTTGTTCGTGCAGGATTCGTGGTTTCTCGAATTTTCTGCGATCTATTCATTGAGATATGTCCGAAAAATTCAAACTTTTACTATTCTGAAAATTTGTCATGCTTCCGCATGTGTATGTGCATCTAAATTCCAACATTGGTATTAGAGCACTTGTTGGATTTATTATATAATTTTTGAAATTTTTTCAGATATAAAAATATAGGGTTAAAAATTTGGGGTTCGGATCACGAATGAGTTTCATGAATCCAATTATATCATGATGTTACCCATGTTATGTAGATCATGAATATATTTTTTTCAAAATTTTTGGAGTATGTTTCGGCCATGAAACTTGAAGCCAAAGTTTTCGACCCTAATGGTGCCCAGAACTAAAAACTCTAGATCTGTCAGTGTAAAGGGATGGTTGATAAAAATGGTACATATATGTTCCACATGCACTAATTGACATTGAGTTGGCAATTGTGGTGAGTTATGTGTAGGGAATATATGTGTAGAGGGATGCTTGATAAAAATGGTACATATATGTTCCATATATGTCCGTATAGATCTGTCTGTGTGTTTATACATTTGGAGGCCAAGGGATGTGGTATAATATGTGCAGAATTTTTGACAAGTGGTAAAGATTGGGAATGAGTTGTTATATAATTTGGAGACATATATATATATATATTGTGAGTTTTGTGTAGGGAGTTCTAGTGAGAATCTTAAATTGACAATATAAATTTTTATTTGCCAATATTTGTGGTTTCAAATTTTATTTATATATATTATATATTGCCATTGTAGTGATACGTTTGGTAACCGAACGAGGGGAACACATTTCTTAGATATTGTGGTGCAGTTAGGGAGTGACATATCCTCCCATATACTGTGAGTGGAACTTTGACGCTATGTTTTTGATTTAACAAAAATACATGTTTTATAGCGTTTCAAAATGATATATTTTATGACATGTATGAAAAGTATGAGATTTTGTCTATGTTTTATAAATTCTTCTCTTTGTGATCATTGGAGTGTCTCAAATGATTGATTCATGATTACATGATTAATAGAAATGCCATACTCGATTTATAATATCATCATGTTTTCAAACGTGCTTTGACACTCCGTACTCACGCATTCTATTGATAACATAATGTCAATCCCCTTACTCACTGAATACTTTCCCTTAATGCTCACCCCTCATTTTTCCATAATGACAAATATAGATTTTGTATGGAGACGTGTCGAAAGACTTTCGACATATTTGACATACCATTGGAGACGACGAGTGTTGGGTATGGTACCAACCATTCTTTCGTGATAAGATTGGATAATATATATATATTTGAGATCTATAGAATGACCAATGTATATTTTATGGGATGACTATAATTATATTATTGCAAAATGTAAATTGAAACTCTCGAACTCGTCATTCATGCATTGAGGCACAGTGTTGCATTTTAAATTTCTTTTACTTGGAAAATTATATTTCGAGAAAAAACAGCTTTTAAAAAGGTAAAAATGGAATGTCTTGCGTTGTCCCGATATATGGGGAGATGCTGTCTGTATGCCAAGATAATGCGGCGGTTGTTACGTGCTCGACTCGAGGGTCAAAACGTGACACTATTTACCAATTAGGATTTTGAGAGTGAGGAGAAAAGTATGTGTCGATGAAGAGTGAAATACAACCTAAAGAAGGGTGAATAGATTGTATGGCATTTCTTGAAAAGTTGGAGATTTTGCAATTTTTGTGGGAAACAAGCGATATACAGAAATTAAAAAGTTAAGAAAACTGAGTGTTCAAGGAAGATGAAAATGAAAAGAACAGAAATCAGAGCACATGAAATTTTATAGTGGTTCCATCAAACCCGGTATAGATTTACTCCTAGCCATCCTCTTGGATTTTCCACTATTATCTTAATAGTACAAACTTGATTATAGATTCAAATTATACATTTATAGTGTTTATCCGCAAATATTAACTTTCCAACCTAATACAAGTTGATTTTCTCTCACTAAATCCCATACCGTGAATGTCTCAACGGTATTTGACAATTTCATAACAAGAGAAGTAAAATATTACATAAAGTGAGGCTATAATTTTCAGATGTAACAAAATAAGATATTACATTAAATTGCACTCCGATAGAAAATTTGAATGAAAAACAGAGTGTCGTGAAAAGAAAACAGAGCAGGAGGAACAGTGAGTTGATTATTGTTTTGATCGTCAAAGAAGTATTTTCTCTTATACCCTCTACTTCTCTAGTACTTATCGATCAACTTAAAACAGTTGTTATGCGGTGGTTGAGTTTGAACATTAGCCATTAATGTTTTTCATTAAATGTTTTCTAACAATTCCTCAAATTGCGCTATCCCTTGATTTTTTTACCACCGGCTCATTTCCTTTGAACAATTAATTGAAGATCTTCTGCTGCATATAGGTGTTAGTTTTTCACAAATAACGATAGATAATAAAATCAGAGATGGGTTACCATTATATCTGACACATTTTGATTTTTGGGTTATGAAGATATTTCTCATAGGTTGACACATTTAAAGAGTATATCGACCTAAATTAAAATTTTCATTTCTCAAGTTAAGGGCTATGTCAACATATTTATGAAATAGGTCGACCAATTAAATTATCTCAAACTTCAGTCTAAGGTGTTGACAAATTTGTGGTCTTGTGTCGACCAATTCCGTGGGAGTATTTGAGTTAAATACTGATAGGTTGACAATTTAAGTTCATTTATTCTAGAGGCGGTCGACATACTAAAATTTCATGTTGATATGGTTCTATTCCAAAATTAATTGATATGATGTATTTGTATTGATCAACATATTTTAGTATGTCGACATAATTACATTGAGATATCGACATCTTTATATTATGAAGCAAAAGGCTTTGCCGACACATTAAGATTTTCAAGTTGATATGATTCTATTTTAGGATAAATTGGTGGACATGACACATTTGTATTGGTCAATATATGATGGTGGGTCGACACATTTTAATTTTATTTTCTAGGTCAACATAGTTCTGTTCAAAAATTAATTGATGGACTTGACACTTTTAAATTGGTTGACGTATCTAACAAAACGACATATTTTGAATAAATGTCGTTGTGTGACTCTTATCAAAAAATATGATGGGTCGACAAGTTGTCGGACATGTCAACCCTTTTTATGTTTTTGTTAGATTCCTTGTCGACATGTAGATTAATAAATCAACATGAGACTTCAATTGGTGGACCTGTAAACTAAAATAGTTGACATGATGTATATGAGAAATAGTTAGGTCGACATCTAAAGTAATCAGTCTGACATGACTTCAATTGGTGGACCTGTGAACCAAAATAGGATGACATGCTGTGGATAGCTCGACAACTAACAGTAATCAAGTTGACATGAGAGGCAGGTCGACCAATTTTAAAGATCAGGTTGACCACTTTGTGAGTCATGTCGACATCTTGTTATTTAGGTCGATAGAAAGTAGTTGAAACTCCTTCAGGTCGACATGATTAGTATCAAGATATAGGCTTAAAGTATTAAGATCGATAGGACTGATTTCTAATCTTATTTATTTTGTAATAATCATTTAAATAAATGTCAACATTTTAAATTTGACATTTGATATTTTCATTTACTTAAAATATTACATGTAAATAAAAAATACTCCAATTTGGATTTAATAAAAAATGTTTCAAATCCTAAGTTCTTAAAAATAAAAAGTCAACTCTCCCTTCAAAAAACAAAATTTCGATTTTGATTTTTGAATGAATTTTGTTTAGAGGATTAACGAGTTAGAAAAATTCTAGAAAAACATGTTTTAAACTAATTGATATGTGAGGAACAAATACCATAAATTTTTAATCTCATTTTCATGATATTTCAAAAACTCGTATTTTTTAGTATTTAGACTTTGGCGAATTGGTCAAACATGCTTTATTTTCATCCAACTTTCTTGTCTGAGCAACACTATTATCTCACTATTGATAATGAGTTGTTTTTATTTATCATGTGATTGTTTTTCAATATTCTCAAATATCGAATATTCTTGCCTATTTTCTCTATACGTATTATTACCTATTTATTTATGAGTCGACTAATTTTTATATTTTAATTAATATACTCTAAATTTGTTTCTTGATCAAATTAATCATATTTTGTTTATCATCAGAATCTATAAATATGCCAATAATCTCCCCCTTTTTTATTATGACAAAATATTCTAAAATTTGAACTTAATTCCCCCGTAATTTATGCTCTGAATATGTCCAACTAAATTTTCTAGTCTCAAATTTCAATTTTTTCAATCTATTTAATGCAAATTATATACATTTCTCCCCCGTTTTTGTCATTAACAAAATATGGGTTAGCCATACGCATTCAATTCAAACATAATAAAACATATTTCATTGTAAGCTTTATAACAAGTTCTAAAATTTTCATTTTTGGACCAACTTTCATTTTAACTAGCCATCTGTCAAGCCATCTCTCCTGTAATTCTCACCTTATTCTTTCTTCTTCTTTTCTCCCCCTTTGTCATCAACCGAAGGGGCGTGGTACTAAAGAAACTATAAGGGCAAAATAATGGCCCAAGTTTAAGGTCATTGACCTATGATAGAGTTGAAAAAATCCCCCTAAAAATGTGTCTACATGTCCTATATGAATGATTAGTCTGATAGCAATAATGTAGACATTGAGTGTACTAAGCCTAGGTATGACTAATTCACCAGACTATCAACGTGTTTTGAATGTAAGTAATAGGAATAGAAGCTTAGACTTATGCTATTATTAGTTAGGAGTATGAACATCAGACTAGTACAAAGTATGATCATAAACATGAGCATTCATATGAACGTCTAACTATCAGCACAAGCAAGATCATATGATTGAACAAAGGCTAGAAAAGTTTAGATGCAGGATACCAAGACGATGCATGAGGTTTAAAACAGTAAGTTTCAGCAGAGGTTTAGATGTAGGAGAAGCAGAAGGCTCAGCATATGGTTAAGATGTTGAAACACTATTAGTAGAAGAGGGATTATATTGTTCATTTGATACTTCAAGAGCAATGTTGGAAATATGTTTCTCTTAAACTATGCTTACATTTTCTCAATGCTATATTCATTTAACACCTGATTATTTTAGTTATTTTCCTCCTTAGATTGCATTATAGGAATTAGTGTTTTTGGAAGGAAAGATCTTTAATGAGTTTCTGAATTTTTGCAGTGACAGTAGTGAAGGGTTTCAGAATATGGCCGTCCTTTTCTTTGTGTGAGAGAGTTCACATTTTTCTTTATTTTATTTGATTACTCTTTTATTTGAGAGTTTTGTCCCTCTATTCTACATTCTGTTTAAACTACCCCAAATCATTTGTAAAGTAATATGTTTAGATTGAAAAAGTTACCTATCGCTCTAACTTCTATTTCAACTTTTTCTTCAATTTGAGCTCTTTCTCCGAGCTTCATTTCTATATGCCATGTTTTGCTTTAATTACAGAGGAAACTCCAATGTCATTTTTCATTTTTAACTTCATTTTTATCTCTTTCTTTACATTAAATCCATTGGCAGAGATAAATTTAGAGTTCAAGGAGTAAACAAGGAATTCTAGATTGAACCTTTGGACTAGAGATCATAAAATGGAGAATCAAATGGTACAACTCAGGTTCTGTTCTCTCATTATTATATTGTCAACCAGAAATCCTCTAAAATAACACTTGAATGATTTCCTCCAAAAAATCGAAGATTACTTTCATTTGTGCCTAGAGAATTTGTATTTGTACTTGCTATCTCCAAATTAGGATTTTTGGATACTGTATTTTTTTATTTGCTAAGTGTTTCTCTTCCATGTTTTCTTCACAGTCAATATAAGAAACCATATTCTTATTTCACAATATTTTGGTAGAGACTATATTTTCTAATATGCATTTTGAACTTATAAGATAAATTTTCAAATCAATAGTGAGATATTTTTCTAGGTGATTTTTCATTTTCATTTTACATTACCTCAATACCTTGACTAGTCTCTTCATATATTGTGCTGTTGGAATTAATTAGGGAAGTTGGACATTTCTTTCAAGAGCTCTCAATCTACAGAAGTTCCTTTTAAAGGATTTGAAAGGAGTCATATTAAACATTTCTAGAGAAAATTTTGTCTCTTGCCATTTTGTTAAAAGTATGAGCTTTCAGTAAGAGATGAGGATGGAGATTCTTTATTAAGAGAGAGAGAAAAAGGATGATTGAGGCTATGTAGAGATCTTCAAACAGAGTTGGAAAAATGGAGAGAGGATAAGCTTTGAAAAGCTAGGAGGTAGATTGTGAAAAGTCAGTTTATAGCCTAGCAGCTTGTGATCTAGTCCATGTGTGAGGAATTTGTTAGATTGCTAGGTGTGAGGATGTAACAAACAACAGAAGCAGATTTCAAGATTTTAAACATAATGGCTACTTCACTAGCAATTATATCAACCCACCCTAACTAATTCTAGTTAAACCAAACAGTAGTAACAAGATTGGGTAGGTTGGTTTGGTTAGTTGAATAACCATTACTTAGTATGCATAAATAGATTGCTAAAATTTGAATGATCAAACATGGATGATCAAGTTTTTCCTCATTCTCATTTTCTAACTTCTCCCTCTCTCTCTCTAACCCATTTCCCTCTCTCTATCTATTTCTCTATTAATTCTTCTCTCCATTGTCTCTCCTAGTCTCGCAATTCTCATCAATCTTTACCACTCTTACCATCATTTACTATACACTTTCACCTCCATTTTTCTATACTTTATGACTCTATTTTTATCTTATGGAACTTTATCTAAATTTTTGGTTCTATTAGTGAATATTGGCTTACATAGATTTCTTCATATATTAATTTATCTAGGATAATCATTTTGTCTTCTTCTTTCTTATCTGACTTTTGGTATTCTGGATTTTTATTTGTGACTTATCAAAACATATAAATTTCATGCTAGAGGAATCAGATTTAATAAAAATCATCTATATTTTGTCACGAATTAATTTTCTACTGTTACGGTCTTTCTTATTGAAAATTTTGCATGTTTTGTTAAAAGTCGAAGAACCTTATTATTTTTAGCATCAAATTTCCTAGGAAGCCTTTTCCTTTTAGCATTTGCACTCAGAAAGTATCGTTCATTAGCTTTTCTATCGTTATAAAGCTCATAGGGTGTTTTCATCTAAAATTGATTTGATTAAATCTTTATTTAATATGAAATAGTCTATACCCTAGAAGTATTTATCTAAGTGCTCTCTCAAAGAATCGTTCTATACATTTCTTTTAAAATTCTCTACAATAATATTTTGTTGAGGACTTCCAGGGGCTAAAAGAAATCATGATTTGTTCCATGATTACATAATTCCTTTATCAATCTGATTTCTATGTCACTTCTTATCCTCGAGGTTTTGCAGCTTTCTTTATTTTGGATAGATTGAAGAATATATTTATAGTTTCTCTTTCTTAGCTATACAGATTACTTAAGAATTTTATAGAGTTGTTATCGATTACACATGTATTATTTTTCCTTTAACTCTGAGTCGTAGTTGGGTCCAAACAAGTTTATCTAATGATCAATAGATAACATTAGATATATATATTAAACTTAAAGGGACTTTTAGTTTATTTGTCAGCATCATATCTCGCTTTCAGCACATTTCTCACTAAATCTTTAATCATTAAAACCATATTTGTAGGTTCTAATTTTGTCCTACAACCAAGCATTTCCTGGATATACTACCATATGCTTTTCTTACATTGTTCATTAATCATTTGCCTTCTTGATTTAATTTTAATGTATTCTTTTCTCTACTTTCTCATTATTACTTTCACAATTTTTAGATTTAGATTTCAACCTTATTTCTTTTGTTATGGTTTATGTATGTTTTAAGTTGTTGATTGAATGTTTTTCTTTATTTAACTAAGCATCCAATTTTCTGAGAGCTTCTTAATTGAGGGATGAATCTAAATCTAATCTGACCACTTAGGTATTCTAATTTCTGAATTCAGTACCCTAGATTAGAAATTTAAATAAATTTTGCACTATCTCCTATCTTTAGTTTTTCTATGCATGTCAGAAATATATGAGAGAACTTATAATATACAAATTCAAACAGTATTTTTCAAAACAAAATAGACAAGGGTTATATAAATGTCACATTTCAACAGCCACCTTGCCTTTTGAATTTGGAAACGCCCAATTCCCTTAAGTATCACACAATCAATATTTCTCTTTTTGAATAAGTTTGCAAGACATACTCAAACTTTATTCTTTGGTATCTGTTATTCAACTAGAGGGGATGGGTGAATAGTTGAATATGAGTTTTTTGAGACTTTTTGCAAATTTAAAACAAAAAAGTAGTAAATAAAAATTTAATGAAAGAAGACACAAGAAATTTTTATAGTGATTCTACCAAACTCGGTATACGTCTACTCCTAGACTCCCCATGGAATTTTCACTAATTGTTTATATTACAAACTTGATTACAGTTTCAAGTTTAACCTTGTACTTACTCATATTGAATTTGACTTTTTTTAGACTTAAGGCAATGACACTCACTCCTTAATCTTAGATACTCGTAATAATCTAAGAAACAAATGTCAAGAGTTGATACTTGCTTTTCTCTGATTTGACAGTGTAATAATTTGAGGGTATTTGATCTCTTACTCTTGCTGAGTTTCATTTCTTTCCTCCTGCACCGTGAGTTCATTTGACTTTTCTTTCTGATTGTTTGCTTTATCAGATAGATTTATTCCATTTAATCTCTTGAACACTTCATCATAATCCAACTTTCTTTGATTGAAATCATTTTCTTCATCAAACTCTACGTGAATTGACTCATCTACTGTCATGGTTATTTTGTTGTAAACTCTATAAGTTTTGCTTGCTAATGAATAGTCTAAGAAAATACCTTCATCACTTTTAGTATCAAATTTTCATAATACTTCTTTTCCATTGTTTAAGACAAAACATTTGTATCCAAATACTTTAAAATATGCTATATTTGATTTTCTTCTTTTATAAAATTTGTAGAGAGTTTTCTTTAGGAATGGTCTTATTTGTGTTCTATTCAAGATATAGCTCACAATGTTTACTACATCTACCCAAAAGAACTTAGATAAGTTATTTTCGCAGAGCATTGTCTTAGCCATTGCTTGAAGGGTTCCATTTTTCCTTTCTACCACCCCATTTTGTTGAGCTATTCTAAGGGTTGAGAAATTATGGTCAATACCATAATAACTGTAGAAGTTTTCCATAGTTTTGTTTTCAAATTCTTTGCCATGTTTACTTCTAATGCTCTTAATGGACATCCCCTTCTCATTTTGAAATTTCTTGTATAGTTTGATGAATGCTTCACTAGTTTCTTCCTTTTTGACAAGAAATAAAACCCATGTGAATCTAGAATAATGATCAATGATTACAAATCCATGATATTTTCTACCTAAACTTTGTATTCTAGTAGGTCCAAATAAATAAATGTGAAAAAGTTCTAGAGGATTTCTTGTTGACATACAATTTTTCAATTTAAAAGAAGTTTTGATTTGTTTTCCTTTCATATATGTATCATACAATTTGTCTTTTTCAAATTTAAGATTTGGTAGACCTTTTACAATGTCTTTCTTAACTAGTTTTGAAAGTGTGTCCATGCTTGCGTGTCCTAATTTTCTGTGCCATAGCCAAGATGAGTTTTTATTTTCAACAACTAAGCAAGATTCATTAGAGATTTCTGATTGATCTAAGTTAATTATATATATATATTCTTTTCTCTGACCAGTAAATTTCACAGAATTAGATGATTTGTCAACAATGAAGCATGCATTAGATTCAAAAGTGATTGTATAACCTTTATCACACAATTGATTGATACTTAATAAACTAAATTTCAGTTCAGAAACAAGCAGCACATTTTGAATCTGAGATTCAGAGGACTTACCTCATATGTTGCTTATGTCGATGACTTTTCCTTTTGAATTATCTCCAAATACAACATTTCCTCCTTTTTTGTTTTCACGGTAAGAGAATTTTGATACATCTCAAGTCATGTGTCTTGAACATCTATTATCTATGCACCACACAGACTTCCCGGGAGATTAATACACCTATAGCAAAGAACAAACACACTTTTGCCTTTGGTACCCATATCTTTTTGGGTCTGACTGAGTTAGTTTTAAATTTATTTTTGGAGATCCATTGTAGGTTTACTCTATATGAGTTTAGAAACCAATAATTAAAAATTGAGTGTCCAATCTTCCTGTAGTACTTGCAATATCCAGTAATCACACTTAGATTGTTAGTGTGGTTTAAAATTGGATTTCTGAATTTGCATACTTCTGATTTATGTCTAATTTTTAAACAAGTGTGACATCTTTGTGATTTAGTATTCTTAGAACTTCACACAAAAAATTTACATAACTTCTTTTGTGTTTGGTTTGGGTTGTATCCTAAACCGAATTTAACAAATACAGCTCTTTGTGCTTCTAGCATGATATCTAACTTTTCTTGGCCTTGGATAAATTTCATTAATATAGTGTTTAGCCTAACATTCTTTTCTTTCAATTCATCTAACTCTTTCATTAAAATTGTATTTTCATTTGTTAACTTCTTGCTGTCCTTATTTAAATGTTTATTTTTCAATTTTTCTTCAACTTTGACAGCTTTCAGTTCCTGCTCAGCACTTTTCCTTTTTATTGTTTCTATTTCAGTTCTTGATTTTTCTAGAGTTTTAACATTTTCAGTTAGATCTTTCTTTAACAAATTATTTTTCATTTTTGATCTCTTCAATTCCTTTAGTGCTTCTAGCAGTGCTTTCACGTAATTCCTTAATGATAAATTTATTTTCAAAATCAGAAGAATCAGAACAAGATAATATGATGTAGAGTTTACCTCATTGTCTAAGAGTTCTTCACTTATCATAAAACAGACATTGGCCTGTTCCTCATTTTGCTCTTCATCACTTGAGCTTGAATCTTTATCATTCCATACAACAAGTGTCTTCTTCTTTTTCTTCTCTTTTATGTCTTTTTTATACTTCTTTTCTTCCTTTTTTAGAGAGGGGCAATCAGCTTTTATATGCCCTAACTTCTTGCATTCAAAATATCTAATTTCTTCCTTCTTTTCTGGCTTTTTAAAGAATGATTTGTTTTTGTTCCTCCTTTTCATCACAAACTTTCTAATTTTCTTGCCAGAAGAGCTTCATCTTCTTCATTCTCCTCTTCTTCTGAGTTTGACATGCTTTTCTTTGCCTCTTTCTTCTTTGGCAGGCTCTTTCACGTTCAACTTTATTTCATGGGTTATCAAGGATCCCACGAGGTCATCCATTGTCAAAGTTTCAAGATTTTTAGATTCCTCAATTGTTATAACCTTAGGCTCCCATGACTTTGGTAGACTTCCCAGAATTTTATCCACCATATCTTCTTGAGGAATTCTTTTTCCAAATAATCTGAGCTCATTAGTTACCTTGTTAAATCTTGTGATCATCTCACTGATTGTTTCTCCATCCTTCATTTTGAAAACTTCATATTCTTGCTTCAGTAGTCTGATCTTGCTCTTGCGAATTTGATCAGTCCCTTTGTAGGTAGTTTCAAGTCTTTCCCAAATTTCCTTTGCTATTATGCATGAAGAGACTCTATTGTATTCGTTGACACTCAGTGCAAGGTGAAGAAGATTAATGGCTTTACAGTTGGCTTGATAGGCTTTCTTTTGCTCTATAGTCATATTTTTCAATTTGACTAGCACATGAACTCTATCTATTTTTTCAGTAGGGAATTCAACTCCTTCTTCAATTATTTTTCATGCATTCAGGTCTTGTGCAATTATGAAAATGTGCATCCTTTGCTTCCAGTAACTGAAGTTGCTTCCATTGAAGAATGGTGCACGGTTCGTTGAACAAGCTTCAATAGTACATTGTCTCCATTGATTGCTATTTGGATCTTTGGTATTAAGCTGTTAAACTTCTTAACAACGCATCCGCTCATATTCAACTAAAGGGGAAGGGTGAATAGTTGAATATAAGTTTTTTGAGACTTTTTGAAAATTTAAAACAAAATAGCAGTAAATAAAAATTTACTAAAAGAAGACACATGAAATTTTTATAGTGGTTCTACCAAACTCGGTGTACGTCCACTCCCAGGCTCCCCTTGGATTTTCCACTAATTGTTTATATTACAAACTTGATTACATGTACAAGTTCAACCTTGTACAGTACTTCGTTAGAACACTTCAATTTAATCTCACTCAGATTGAATTTGACTTTTCCAGAATTAAGGCAGTGACACTTACTCCTGAGCTTGCTTTTCTCTGATTTGACAGTTTAAGAATTAACATAACACTTAAGATAGTTAGAAAATTTCAAAGTACATAGTAAGGATTTTACAGGGTATTCAATGGCGCATTTAATTCTCGTAACTCTCTCTATTTTTTACTTCTCAATATTTATTAAGGTATTGAATAGATCCATTGAGAGTTGGTGGTAGTTGTTGCATTCGAACGTTGGACATTTAATTTCTACCATTAAAGCTCTGTTACTGTTCCTTCGTTTGTGCTGAAGTTTCACACTTTTAACTGGCGCCTCTTTTAAATAAGCCAATCAAACATACTAGTGCTGCATTTAAACGTTAGCTTGCAAAGAAAAGGAAACATTTCAGAAATCGAAGAAATAAGTAGTCCGTTAGGTTCAAATTTGTTTTCTAGATCTGATTTTCGACACTTGTAGGTCGACAATATTAATGAGGACATCGACCCTAATTCAAACATTTCATAGTATATTTTTGTTCAAACAGGTCGACAAGGTGCCATCTTAGGTCAACAAGAAATGGTGCAAAATACAATAGGTGGACACATGTTTTTGAATTGGTAGATGTGTGCATGTGTGTCGACAAGTTTTCAGCCAGGTCGATGTGTGATGTTTCAGATTTAGTAAAGGTTAGGTCAACAAGTCATTTTAATACATCAACATCTTCTTGTTCAGGGAATAAATTGGTCGACGTGTGAAATTAAATTGGTCGATGTGTATATACTTTGTCGACAGGAAGAGAGCAGGTCGTTGTATATTTCAATGAGCAAACAAATATTAGGTCGACAGGTTTGATAGCATACATCGATATACTACTGTGTACATAAAAAAATTGGTGGACTTGAATAAATTAATCGGTTGATATGTTTCTATAGGTCGACAAGACTTTTAATGTGTCGATGTGTATATTTCAGAAACAAAATGGACGGATTGACATATGCTCATCATGAGTTGATGTATCACTATTCATTTATGAAATTGGTAGACCTAATGTGATGAATTTTTTGATGTGTTTAGGTTAGGTAGACAAGTATAGTGACGGGTTAATGTGTGTGTTTCAAAGTTAAGGACTAATAGGTTGATATGCTAACCACTCAGGTTGATGTGCTCCTGTTCAGAGATTAAATTGGTCGACATAGTGTTTAAAATTGGTCCACATAATACTGTTCAGATTGATGTGTTGCAAATCAATTTGATTTGTTTTTAGAAAACAGGTTGATTGTATGTCAGTAGGTTGATGTGTTAGAATGAATAGGTCGATGTATCACTGTTCCTATAGTTTTATGTAACATCGACATCTCAGTATACTCATTATTGTATTCCATTTCATTTTCTATATGATATCACTCATGTTCTATATAAAAATTTCACTAAGAAAATTTTCCATTACAACCATCCCCAAACAAATATCGGTCAAAATCGTCAGAGAAAAAAAAATTTTCAAAATGACCACAGATGGTCCAAACATAATGAAAATGACTCCAGAGTGTATAACCACATCAAATTGAGTAAATCTTATTTCGTAGAGTTAAATCATAAAATTTTTCAGAAATTTGTCGATAAAAACCCAGTCAGGTCGAATGTATCTCGGAAAGACTAAACGACTACGTTTTGATGCGAGATAAATTAAATTAGGCTTAATATAAGATTTTGGGTCTAACTTAGAATTATAAAATTTTTGGGGTCAAAATATAATTTTTATAAGTCAAGGAACTCCTTTGCAATTAACAAAAATTTAAAACTACCTGACAAATGGTTCCTTCTCCCAAAATCATGACCAAACAAGTGAGAAGAGAGAGGGAAAGAGAGAGGACATGAGATAGAGAGAGAGAGGAGACTCTTTTTGGCATTTGAAGAGTTGATCCAAGGGTTGAAATTGAGTAAGTGGTGAGATGAATTATTTGGACCATTGGATTGAGTTAGTGGGTGGCAAAGAGCACTATTCATTGAGTGAATGTGTGGGTTTCTTGGGAACAAACCAAGGGTGAGGATTAACTTGGAGTTGGATCAAATTTTGTGAGCCCTTGGATTTGGTTATTGGGAGACATAACATTAATGAGCAATTGAGTGCAGTGTGAGAAAGAGTGTGTTTGTAGTGTGATAAAATTGAGATTTGTAGGGTGAAAGAGTGCAAAACGTGGGAGAGAGAGACGGATTGCACTTTTGTGTGACCAAACAAATCCAAAGAAATCAAGAAAATGTTCTCCATTCTCCCCTCCAAAACCGTGTGTTCAAGGTAGGAAACCCAAATTTTTCCTACAACAACACCCAAATATTTTTACATAAATTCATTCCTCACAAACCCTAGTATAACATATCCAAGAGAAGTCTAACCAAGTGGATCTAGAGAGAGACTAAAAGCTTCAAAGAGATAAGAAATTCTGACCATGTTGTGATTTTTTGGTCATAACATTTTTTACACAAAGGAAAACTGAGCTAGGTCAAGTGAAACTAGACTCACAAAACTTTAAAATGAGATATGATTCGTTTAATTCTGAAGAGAATTTGATTTTTAGTGATTTTTCAAATTTAAGGGTTCTGCACATAAATATTTATCCGTGACTTGGTCTCTGTTTTGAGGTATCTTATGGTCTGAATTAGCAAATTCTCTAGTTATTGAATTTGTAGATCTAGGTCTTATCTTCCCAACGAGATAAGAATCATCTCAATCCGACCCATGTGTCAAAGGTTATAGCCACTCTTCTGAAACTCGACAGAGGGTCACCCATTCTCTAACACCAAAAACAATAGCGTTGGACGACTCCCTTCCAGCCCTTGTTTGAAAAACCCAAAGACGAAAAGTTGTAGATCTCCCTCTTAGCCACCTACTGTGAAACGTTTAGCCAATTTGCACTAGGAAATCAAAAGTTATACAAAATCTCTCAAAATTATGCAAATTTTTACTCTATTTTCGGTCCTAGATCAACCGCCTTCTTTGTGAACTGTTTCGACCCTTTTCTGGATTGAATTAAGAAAAATTGAAAGTTGTAGGTATATGTCTCATCTATAACATATCCAAAATTCATTTGAATTGGAGTTATGTGTAAAGAGTTATTGCATTTTTACTAAGACAGGACAGAGTGGACGTTTGGAACAGAATTGAGATAAAGATTGATTTTCCTGAAATTTTGCGATTAGAATCTGAAGCAACATTCGAAATGAAAGTTGTAGTGCTGTCTCTTAGCTTTAAAATGAAATATGAAGCATGTGATTCGGAGTTATGTATTAGAAGTTATGACCATTTTCCTATGACTGCGCAAAGGTGCATATGTGCAGAAACCATGAATAATGAACTATAAGCACATGTGTTGTGTTGGGGTGATGAAATGTGTACTAATTGAATGAATTATAAAGAATATATGATAACAATGACAGAAAAAGGGATACAACATGCCCTAGGATACTCTAACCTTAATTTTAGAGAACAAAATTGTTAGAATACAAGTTAACATAGTAAGTTCAAATCATGACACAATTCCTCATATATGCATTGTGTCACCATTGTAGGCACACGAGTGGTGACCAAACGAGGGGAAACACTTTTGACACTTGTGGTACTTGGTAGGAAGTGACTGATCCTCCCATATACTGAGAGTGAGATTTATTATATTATGTGTCTGATGCATGATATCATGTTTTAAAATGTTTTCTGACGTAACTATAATTTAATGAATATGTGATGTGAAATTTTCAATGAATTATGAAATATTTTTGTGAATTCATGGAGTATTCACAAACATGTTTATATGTGTTATATATGCATCCAAACGAGTTTTAAAATACTAAACTATGCCATTGTATTTGAGTTATACATATTTTATGAAATCATCATTGTGGAAATGATTAACATTGCTTGAGAAATGTGACATGGCACGTGATTGATTTGATAATGATATTTTACATGAGCCGAGGGTCTTAGCATGTGATGATGATAACTTCGTGATGGGTAAATCCCATTCCGTAGCTACGAAGGATGCATGTGTAGGGTGATCCATATTTGTACCGATACGCTTCTGCGGATGGTATCCCACATGACATCGGAAAATGATAAACGTATTGTGATTTGACACGGTACTAATCAAGTTGAACCCATAAGGGGGAGGTCTATGGTGCGCCGTAGTCTAGCACCTGATGAGGTTTGTCGCCAACGTCAGGGTAGAGAGTTTTTCTAACCTATTGTATACAAAACCCCCGATGCGCCTGTCACTGGTCGCGGTCGACCCTTGTCAGGACTGATTTTGGCACGCTCTATTCTAGCATAATTTGATGACATGGATGCATATATGTTTGAAATGTATGTGAAAAGAATTATTTATGATAAATTGAGCATTTTACATGATTTTTTACAATATGTGGAATTATTGAGAACTTTCAGATTCTATTTTTTACCGACACATTGAACACATGATATATACCCTCTCACTCACTGGGTATCTTTCTTGATACTCACCTCTCATTTCTTTTAGTGTACAGAGATAGCTATAGTGGGACGCGTAGAGACTTATCAGGGCACGAAACTTTTGCTGGAGATCGAGACTGTTGATTAAGGACTCGATATGATATTGGGAAGAATTTGCCAATAAAATTGTATAATTGTGTATTGGGATTGTGATAGATCATTGTGTATAAAAAGGGATGGCTATTTGTAAATTTATGTGTATCTTATTGAAACTCTCAATTCTATTCTATTGTATTGAGGCATGATTTGTACTATTGTGTACATTTACTTTGAGAAATATGTCATGTTCTATAAGTGTCCTTTAAGTTCGCTAGATACCACCTCTAAATCACAGGAGGGGTAATTGGCGACGGTTCATGCCTTTGATGGGGGCATGGCAGTAGAGGTCTAGTGTAGGACTGTTGTTAGCCTTACGTTATCCTGCATGGTTGACAGGGATTGGAAGATCTAAGGAGATTGTTGATTGTGACCAGACTGGCCTATGTATATAGATATGTGATAGGTCGATATATGGTATTTAATAGACTTCTGACTTATGGAGAAGTTCCGCTCGTTTGGTTATAGAAAGTCAACATCCGGGATAACGGGCGGCTGTTCACGATTCCGGTTCGGGGCATGACATTTATATCGACAAGATTTGTATTCAGGTTGATATATTGGAATGTCTTATCTATAAGACATTCATTATTCAAGTCGATGTGTACTTGTGTGGGTCATAGTGTTCAGACACTTGTTTCTATAGAAATCATTTATCTCAGGTCGACAAGAACAATAAACGGGTCGATGTGTATGTGCGAATATCATGAATTGGTCGACACAATACTTGCAATTGGTGGACCTGCTATGCAGGTCGATGTCTTTACTAACCAGGTTGACACGAATTTCAAACTTCTGAATTTTCTAGCTATTTTTCTGATTTTCTTAAACTTTCTCTCTTTCACTTTATCATCATCACAACAATATCCAGATTTTCTTGGGTCCTGCCGGGTTAGTCAAAATAATAGTCCTAGCTACCTTTGGCACCCAATGCATTGCAGTTTTCTTAGATGTTTCATTCTTAAACCAGCATGCATATGAATTATGTCCGTTATTGTTGCAGTAGGTACATTTTTGAAAATTTGATAATCTTCTATCCTTGTTTACATTGGTTTGCTTTTTGAGTTTTTAGTGCTCTGCTTTATAACCTAATTTCATACAATCATGGCATCTAGTCTTAGGTTTACTAGTCTCTAAGCTAGGTACAAAGAAGCTGCAGAGCTTCTTCTGAGTTATTGTAAGGTCATATCCTAGACCACCTTTATCATATACTGCCATTTGGTCACCAAGAATCAAATTTAATTTTTCTTGCCGTTGAATGAACTTGTGCAATGGAGAACTAAGTCTTTTGTTCTTTTCTTTTTTATGTTCCAATTTTACATCCAACTTTTCTTTTGACAATTATCTTCTAAGTAGGCATTTCTGTTCAATTTGCAGCTTATTGACCTTTTTGTTTTTCTTTTCTTTTAAACATGTAACTCATTCCTTTCTTTTCTTAGAATTTCTTTTAAAGTATTATTTTCATTCTTCAACTCTTCATTCTCTATTCTTAATTTATTCCTTTTTTTCTTCTATTTCAGTTAATATTTTTGTTAATGAAGAGTTTTTGTAGTTTATCTTTTTAAGTTCTTTAAAACATTTTATTAAAGTTTCATGCATCTCTTCTTTAGAAAATTCATCATCAGAATCAATATTAGAATTGGAACACTAATTAGATCAGTAAGGAAAATTTACCACATTCTGTTCCTTTTTTATTGCGATGAAGAACAAATTGTTCACTTTCTAGTTAGTCCTTTCATACATTGTCTCTAATCTTTTCCAGATTTCCTTAGTGGCTATGCATGATGAGATTTTGTTGTATTCGCTCAAGCTTAGACCAGAGTAGAGAAAGTTCATTGTCTTGCAGTTTGGTTCTTCTTTTCTTGGCAGTCATGTTCCTTATTTTGGCTGGGACTTTGATGCCATCAATTTCGTCAGTTGGAAATTCAGCTCCTTCTTTAATTACTTCCCAGGTTTCCACATCTTTAGCTATGATGAAGATTTTCATTCTCTGCTTCTAGTAGTTGTAGTTTCTTCTATCGAAGAATGGTGCTTTGTTAATTGATCCGACTTCAAATGGAACATCATTTTCATTTGTTTATATGAAGCATTGTTGTTGCTCGCTTTGAATTCTATCTTTATTGCTCGAGTCAATCAAGATTTTTTCTTTCTCAATTTCCACAAACCTTGAGCATTGAGTTTTCAATTGTCCACCATTTTTGCATTGGATGTTTTTTCTTCTTCTGATATTACGTTTCTTACTCCTTTTTAAGTTATTTGTATTTTTGTTTGTTTTCTTGGAATACTTGGGTCGTCTATTTGATGTGGAGGCCTCCTGTGAAGAGTTGATTCGATCAGGTGTCATCTTAGGATCTTTTCTTTTGAGGTTTTTAAACCCTTTAAACAAGAGTCCTATTCTGATACCAATTGAAATACAGCCTACAGAGAGGGTGAATAGGTTGTATGGTATTTCTTGAGAATTTGAAGGTTTTGTAATTTTTGTGGGATACAAGTAATATACAGAAATTGAAAAGCTAAGAAAATTGAGTGTTCAAGGAAGATGAAAATGAAAAGAATATGAATAAGAGTACACGAAATTTTAGAGTGGTTCCACCAAACCGAATGTACATCTACTCTCAGTTACCCTCCTGGAGCAACATAAAGTGTACACAAGTTGACATGATCAGTATCAAATTATAGGCTTAAAATATTAAGGTCGATAGGACTGATTTTTGATCTTGTTTACTTTGTAATAATCATTTAAATAAATGTTTGCATTTTATATTTGACATTTGACATTTTCATTTATTTAAGATATTATATATAAATAAAGAAATACCTTCATTTGAATTCAATATAAAAAGTTTCAAAACCTAAATCTTTAAGAATAAAAAGTCAACACTCTCTTCAAAAAACAAAATTTCAGTTTTAATTTTTGGATGAATTTTGTTTGGAGGACTAACGAATTAGAAAAATTCTGAAAAAATATTTTTTAATCTAATTGATACGTAAAGAACAAATATCAGAAATATTTATTCCCATTTTCTTGATATTTTAAAAACTCATATTTTTTATTACTTAGACTCTAGTAGATTGGTCAAACCTAGGTTTCAATATTCTAAAATGCTTTATTTCTATCCAACTTCCTTGCTTGAGTAAAACTATTATCCTGCTATTGATAATGAGTTGTTTCTCTTTATTATGTGATTGTTTTTAAATGTTCTCAAGTGTCGACTATCCTCATGTATTTTCTCTATACGTATTATTACCTCTTTTTTTGTAAGTTAACTGCTCCTTATGTTTCAGCTAACATACTTCAAATTCGTTTCATGATCAAACTAATCATATTTTATTTATCATAAAAATCTATAAATATGTTAGCAAAGAGCTAGTGAGACGAGTTGGTAGGTGAAGAGGTACTCAAAACCTAGGAAAGGTCCTTCCCTTTTGGCCGATTATGGGTGAGGAGGGATTTGAACCCTCAACACCATGGTTCATAGCCATGTGCTCGAATCCTCTGAACTACAGGCCCAGCCTCGTCTCCGTTGGATCTTGATCATGATAAACTTTGCAAGCTTACTTGGGTATTAGCATTTATGCGTAAGAACTAAACTTTTTTCAATGAATGGTTAGTTGCGAATCATATGAAGGGTCTCGTTTTTTATTAGACTTAAATCAATTTGATGAATTTTTTTCTAAAAGCTCACATCGAGATAGTGTTGGTTGATGAGTAAAATTAATCCTTGTTCATACATAGACTTTTTTGGTACAAAATGAACAACTTCAAATAGGCTCATTGCTCCAGCTTTGAATACGACTAGTCTAACATGGGATTATCCTCATTTGTGAAACTACTTATCTGGATGGGAGTCAAGATATTTCAAAATTGAAAATTCTTAAACCATGAGAAAATAAACACCTTTTTCTGGTTTGAAATATTTATAGTAACTGTTCTTTTTGATTATAAATGATGGAATCACCCATTTTGATATAAAAAAAATAATCAATTTGATAAGACTATAAGAAGCATAGTCCCTTTTTCCTTACATAAGAATCAAGATCAAATGAATATTCATTCTCTTTTGTTGAACAAAAATATATTTATTTGCCCAATTGATACATCTAAAGGAATCAATGTTAGGCTTATTAGATTCTTAGCAATTCATACAAGGATTGGTCATTGGGGTTCAGTTAAAAAACCTGAAGTAGCAAAGCCTTGGTAAAAATAGCACTTGGCGTGGTTATTGCATTTGGCACTTGAAACCAAGTTGTCGGAGTATCAAGAGGAGAGAAATAATGTAAGAGGCACACATTCAGTGTAAGAGTGTTTGAGCCTAGAATTTGTGACACTAACAAACAACAAAACATTGCAAGAGCTTACATTCTATTGTGATACATTCTGTGACATATTTTGTGAATGTGGCAGGCTATATCTTATGACTTGCAACGTTTTTAGCAACATCAAGCAACTACCCATGCACCGCAAACAAATTATGATATGGTTTCAACAACATAGATTACTTACACTGTGCAAAAGTAATGAATAATCATTAGGAATATAAAAAGCAAATTCATCACAAACAAGGTGTTATGAAGCTCATGAAGGGCCTGCGCAATGCCTATGATAGAGCCAAGCGTGCCATGGCTATGCGTGCATGGGAGGAAGCACTGGGGGCATGTGAAGGCTCAAGCATTCGGTCACCCTTAGTCCATGCAGTAGATGCAACCCGAGAAGACATCATGGGCACACCAAAGCCCCTACCTCCAAAACCGAGCCCGCAAGACCATGAGGAGCCCAAAACCAAGAACCTTCCAAGGAAGCTAAAGGGGGCTCAAGGCAACCAAGAGGTCAAAGAAATCAAATGTCACATGTTGTAATCTAGAGAATCCTATGGGTCTCGAGACAGCCAAAGAGAAAAAGCAAGGAGTACAAATAAAACATGTTGAATTCTAAGAATTGTAACTTATATGTAATCAGTGCTATGAATCCTAAAAGCCACCTCTTTAGATGTAGGCTCAATCACTTGGTCAAGGTTTCAAACCCTTAGCCCATGCAGTAAATGCAACCCGAGAAGTTATCATGGGCACACCAAAGCCCCTACCTCCAAGACCGAGCCCGCAAAACCATGAGGAGCCCTAAACCAAGAACCTTCCAAGGAAGTTAAATGGGCTCAAGGCAACCGAGAGGTCAAAGAACTCAAATGTCACATGCTATAATCTAGAGAGTCCTTAGAAAGCTAAGGGTCTCAAGACAACCACAGAGAAAAAGCAAGGAGTACAAATAACAAAATCTGGAATTCTAAAAGCCACCTCTTTAGATGTATAACTCATAAATAATGTGGCCTTAGATCTTCCCTCCCCTAAACCTATAAATAAGCCAGCCCTCAAACTTTGTAAGGCATCCAATTAAGCAATAACAATTCTGTCTTCAACATTCATATTCTCTTTTTTTTGGCAAGTTAGAGTTCTCTCCCTTAAACTCATAGGCAAGAAAGTATTCCTAAGTTCAAGCAAGACTTACGGTTTTGATCTCCACCCAAGTCGTGTTCAATCCTCCTAACTCTAGCTAAGCCAACTTAGCTTGAGAACCCTTTTCCAACCACCATCCATCTGCCTTTATCCGACCAAGCAACCACTTCGCTTGAGCCAAACCTCTCTTCATATGACATAGGGGTTGCGAGAGAGGAAGCACTCGCCCAAGGATACCTATTCTCCCACTATGTCAAGTGCCTAACCAAGTAAAGAGAAGTACCTACATCCTGCCCTACTCTTGGGCTTGCAACACAAGGTTTGTGACGTGCTTGTACACTACAAAACAAGCGAGTTATTCTGACGGATTAAAACCGTCTCTTAAATATGATAAAACCGTTGGCAAAAGCTTCTCCGACGGATGGGGTTCTAGTCGGTAATATACTAGTCGGGATAGGTGTATTCTGACATTTTTCATGACCGTTGGAGCATGTCATATATTTATAGTAACGGTCAGAAAGTGTTGGTAAAATTACGCTAAGTATGGGTAAAAATTATTATATTTTATCATCAGTTACCATTCGGTTACTACTTGCTTACTACTCAGTTACCATTCAGTTACTACTTGGTTACTACTCAGTTACTACTTGATTTTGATTATCACTCGGTTACGACTCGGTTATTATCACTCGGTTAGCACAAGTATTATCTTTTGTCGTCGGTTACTAGATAACCGTTAAGAAATGTAACTGTCATTTAGAAACTATTATTTATATGTTAGAAAATGTTATAACTTTTATCGTCGGTTACCACTCGATTACTACTCGGTTACCACAATTGTTACCTTTTATCGTCGGTTAGTTATTTATGGTCGGTTAGTACATATGTTCATATGTTATATCGGTTACTGTAGTCATTTATCCGTTAGCAAATGTTACTATTTCGTCAGTATCACATACTGTACGATTACCACACAACCTGACATTTTAGGAAATATTATAAACTATAAAATAAAGAAATTATTAAAATAATAAAACATCTTGTATTATTGAGAATGATTGATACATTAATAGAATAAGAAAAAAAATACTACATATCAAATAACTATATATCTTCTCTTCTCTTCTCTTCAGCATATCTTCTGCCTCAAATATGTTTGAGTCGCAATATCAACTTTCATATCAATCTATTCATAAAAAGGGATATAAAAAAATATTATCTTTTCTGAATGGAGTATGCTAATCCATTCATAAAAATAAAAATTATTAAAAATAAAAATATTACCTTTTGGATGCAGTCACGTAGAGATAATGATTGTTGGTTGGGAGCTAAGAATACAAATAATTTAGATTATTATTAAAAGTAAAAATGAAATTGAAATTAGTAATATTGTGTGAAAACAAAGAAATAACATTCGTACTTAACTAAACCAGATGATTGGGTTTCTTCGAAGTCAAGTTGCTCTAGGATGATTGTGATTCTTCAAAAATACTCATCATTCGTTTAATTCATCCAAAATGAGCACAATCTGTGAAAATTTAAAATATTTCAAAATATAATATAATCTAAATTTTACTTAAAAAAAATATGTGATTACCTGCTTCACGAAAATTTTGGTTGATTCACAAGCAAGAGCTTTGAGCGGAGATCAGAGGTTTTGAGGGGAAGAAGGGAAAGAAGGTTCAAAGGGAATTTATAGAATATTTGGTTTATTTCCCCGCCTAAACAAATTTTCAAAATTTTCAAAAGCCCGTCAATTTTTCCCACTTTTTTTAACCTTTTTACCGCCTTTAGATCATCAAGTTTTACCGCCTTAGAGTTTAATTTCATCTTAATCTACCGTTCTTTTTTTTATTATATCATCAAAAATTTTGTATTTTCATTTATATTTTTATTTCTGTTACCAACTATTACTATAACATTATAACATTGTTACTATGTTATGTTATAATATTATTACTAAATTACATTAAAAACTTTTAATTTTATATTATTACATTATTTAAATTAATAATATTAATTATACCATTATTCTACATAATTCATATTTAAAATTTTTTATATATTAATTATAGCATTATTGATTAAAAGGCCGGTGCTCGTCATGGACGCATACCTACACGGGTGCCTGCGCAGCATGCATGTAGCCCATGCAAATGTGTGCGTGGGCGCCCGCATGGCATGAGTGCCATATGCCCCCGCGTAAGGCAACAGCGCATGCAAGTGCCTGCGCAAGGCGCCCGCGCGAGCACCCGACTATACCAACACGGGCGCCCGGCTATGCCAGGCGAGCGCTCTAACATGGGCATGCACACATGGAAGCGCCTGTAAATTAGTATATTATTAAATTAGTAATTTATATATTATTATTATTTTAAATTATTAATATTATTATTTAAAAATTATAATAATAATTCTCACAAAAATTAGGCAGTAAATTTTGTTAAAATCCTAAAAACATTTTACATTTTGGTATCAGCCGCCAAAATTTTTTATTTGTTTTTTGCTTCAACAGCGAAAAATTTAGTTTTTGCGCTAAATTATCATGTTACTTACTTGCTATATGTCTATTTCTTTTTTTTTCTTTTTTACTTTCTTTTGTTTGCTTTTATTTAAACAAAAACAATCTAAAACAATTATTAAATTAAATTGACTTTGTGTTAGGAAAATCAAACCACCTGACCATCAAATTCAAATAAAATTCATCAAAATTCATTGTCTCATTATGGTTGGAAGATGATATAATAGATTTAACAAAATTAATCAAACCATTTGAAAAATAAAATTCATTGTGTATGATGTTTTGCCTTTGACAAAATTGGGGCGAAAATTTTAGATTGTTAAATTTTGTTAAACTACTTGTAAGATTAACATGATGAACTAAGAGGTGTTAGCTAAATATCAATTGCGTGTTTCTAAGATTGGTTACTTTAATGAATGAATTAAATTAAATCTGGTCTTAAGTATCTATCCAAAAATACTGTTACTGGTGCAACATAAATTTTATCTTCGCCCCTAGTAACATTAACTTGGTCTTACTGCCTAAATGTCAATAATGATAATTGAGCAATTAAGCAAATATTTGTTCTATCTTATCATATCACTTGTTAGTGGGTGAGATGGATATTGTTAGTGGGTAGTACAACTAATAAACACGATGTTGTTAGTTGTTGATGAGTGGTCCAATCTTAAATTTATTATTACATAATTTGATATTATTTTTTTAAATATTATTCTTAAAAGAGATGACAAATACTATAGATATATATTATTCAATACATACTACTCAATAGTGACTCAATTGCGAGTGTAAGTATATACTGTCATATATATATATTAATATTAAACTCTATTAAACTTTAATATCCTATGTACTGTTTCATATGAAGTGAATGTAATATGTTCGAAGAATAAATCAATCATGGTTGAAATTTTATAGTAAATCATAGTAAAGACTTTATTATGTGAAATTTAAGTAAAAACTAGATTTAATCATTTGTTTAATTAGATTAATCTGGCAAGACAAACCGCAAAAACTCTACTACTTATAAGGAGTTGTAAGAGTATATATATGAAAAAATTAAGAAATTCTAAAAATTAATTCTAAAAATTACATTGCATAAGAACTATAGAGAAATGAAGGCAATGAGTATAATAATATAGTGACTAAGAAAAAAAGAGAGAGGGTCAAAAAATTATGAAATGTAGTAATTAGTTAGTAAGTAGTTAGTAAATACTTCGTAAGTAAGTAATAAAAATCACAATGCGGTATTAATTAAAAGTATAAAAAAAATTGTGAAAAATTAAAAAACGCGGTAATGAAAAAAGATGTGGGAGAAAAAGCGCGAAAGCAAAATTTAAAAAATTTATTTGTGAAAATTATATATTATAAATTCAATTTAGGCGAAACCCCTAACTCAAAATTTCTTCATCCTTCCCTTCAAAGTTTTTCTCCCCAAACTCTAACTCAAAATATTTTCATCCTTCCCTTCAAAGTTCTTCTCCCCAAACTCATTTAAACCTCTCACTCATACTTTACAAAATTTTATCTGCCATCAAAATTTCTCCATCATTCCCTTGAAAGCTCTTCTTCCCTAACTCATTTAAACCCCTCACTCACACTTTGTAAAGTTTTATCTTGGATATTTGAAAGAATAACAGATGAACATTATACGAAGAATCACAACTACTTCAAGTTCAGTCGCACAAGCTCAATCATCCAACATATTACCCAAATTTTAAAAAATAAATATATTATTTTTATTTTAATTTGAGATTTAATATTAAAATAGAAAATTTTCAAAAAATTGACGCAGAAAATGAAAAATTTTGTGAAAACTTATTTTCAAAATTTGTTTATGAAAATAGAGAGAGATTATTACAGCGGAAGTGCAAAAATTTTGTAAAAAATTTGAAAATATTTTGGGAGACAAATAATATAATAAATATATTATTATAAATTATATTATAAATTTACCAATTTAGATCAAATTATCAAGCTAATGTACTTTTTCATAATATAATATTTGTATAATAATCATTTAATTATTATTAATATTATATTATATAACTTAATTAATTATTTTAGATGTGAAATAATATTTCAAGCGGTGTCAATATTAATAATTTTAAATCATTAGGTTCGCTAAACTGTAAATAATTTTTTTAATTTTTATTATTATTAATTTAAATAAAATTACTAGTAATTTTAACAATTAAAAAATTGCTTGCCTGCACTGTGTTAGGTTGCTACAGGCGCTATGCGCATGTGAGCGCCCGCACTGGCGCCTACCCATGCTTGCGCGGGCGCCTGCCCTTGCTCGCACTGGCACCCGCGAAGGGGGGCACTGCGTGCTGGCAAGCGCGCATGCGAGCGCCTGCTCTTGCTCGCGTTGGCGCCCGCGTAGGTAGGCGCTGTGCGCATGCGAGTGCCCGCACTGGCGCCTGCCCATGCTCGAGCAGGCACCCGCGTGGGCAGGCGCCCCGCGTAAGCAGTGCCCGTGCGGGTGCCTACCCTTGCTCGCATTGGCGCCTGCCCATGCTCGAGTGGGCACCCACGTGGGCAGGCGCCCCACGCAAGCAGTACCCGTGCGGGCGCCGGCGGGGGCAAGCGCCTAGCAAGCAGCGCTTGTGCGGGCGCCCGAAAAGGGCAGGCGCCCAGCACAAGCAGCGCCCGTGCTGGCGCCAGCTTGCTCAGTTTTCTTTTATTTATGCTTTATGCAAAAAAAGGTAAAGTATTGTAAGCACCCGGATTCGAACCTATGACCAACTGAATGTTTGGGGTGTTAACCATTAATCTACAACTTTTTTCTTGGGTAAGATTCTTTGTTTTTTTTTCTTTCTTTCTTCCTACCAGTCTCAAACTGATTAGTTAGTTGAGCGATTAGTTTCTGAATTGAAATAATTCACTTCATCACACAGAGCAAGGCTTACGGGCACTTAAATGTAGTAAGTATGTAGTAAATATGTAATAATTAAGTAGTAAGTGATTTTTTCAACAACGTAGCGGTATTGATTTAAAATATAAAAAAAATTGTGACGAATTAAAAACGCGGTAATGAAAAAAAGGGCGGGAGAAAAAACGCCAAAGAAAAAATGGGCGGGATTTTAAAAATTTGTTTGTGAAAATGTTATATCATAAATCCTACACGGTCATCAAAATTTCTACAATTTTTTCAACAACGTGGCAGTATTGATTTAAAATATAAAAAAATTTGTTACGAATTAAAAACGCGGTAATGAAAAAAAAAGGTGGGAGAAAAAACTCCAAAGAAAAAATGGGCGGGATTTTAAAAATTTGTTTGTGAAAAAGTTATATTATAAATTCTGCACGATCATCAAAATTTCTCCATCCTTTCACCATCAAAGTTTCTTCATTTTCTCTTAAAAGTTCTCCTGCCCTAACCTATTTAAACCTATGGATGAGTATTGTATGAAAAATCACAACAATTCTAAGAAGAACAACAAATATCAGTCTGAACAATCTCAATCTCCAAATATTACCAGGTTTTAAAAATAAGCACATTATTTTAGTTTGATATTTAATATTAAAATGCTGTTTTTAATTTTTTATTTTGAACAGTTGTGAAAAAATATAGAAATCAATACTATCAAAATGTTTTGGATCAAAATGTTTTGGATTCAAATAAAGAAAAGGGCTCTCGGTTAATATTTTCATTTACAATCATAATTTATTATTTAATATGTATAATTTACTATTTATAATGATTTTTTATAGATAAAGATGTCTTCAAACTTGATGAATATTTTTTTTTCGAACATCTCAGAATACATGTAGTTATGTGACATATGCCTTTGTTTTTTTTTTTTGGAAGTAAGTAACCGATATAGATCACTGTAACATGATAAAATAGTAATTTTGGAGTAAGACAATATAAACAACACATGTAGTAACTATGTGGTAATCGATATTAAAACCATGTGGTAACCATGGGCATCCACGCTTGTCTGTGTGGGGCAGGAGCGTCCAAGCTCTATGCATGCCCATGCATGCGTAGGCTCCGCACTCTTGCAAGCAACCGCACGGGTGCCACGTGCTCTGCATGCCGGCGCGCATGCAAGCGCTTGCCCATGCTGTGCGCATGGTCTATCGCCCAAACGGGCGCCCGCCTTTGCCCACACAGGCCCCTACGTGCGAGTATGCGATATGTCAACCATTATACCACAAAACACAATTGAGTCAACCATTATACCAAAATGTGATATGTGCTATTCTATTTTCTTTTCTTTTTTTTTCTTTTCTTTCTTCCTAGTTATCTCAACTTCAATTTTTTTTTATCTGCTTCTCACTTTTTTTCCCCTTATCTTACTCTAACCTCTATTATTTTTCCTTCATGAAATCTTTTTTTTTTTGTTTTTCTATTCTCATTGAGTTTTTTTACTACTATTTTGATATATTCAAACCAATTTATTTGAATGATATTTAAATTGAATATCATTAATGAATTATAATTTATTAATTTTATATATTTTGAATGGTAAATATTTGTGATTAAATATATAGATTTTTTAAATTATTAATATATTATAATTTAAATTCCATACTCATTCAAAAAACAAAAAATAAGAAAAAAATAAAACACAATTAAATTAATTGAAATAGAATTAATTAAAATAAAAAATGAAAAAAATATAATAGTTGAAATATAAATAAAAAAAAATTAGATTTAGTGAAATTACAAATTACCATTAAGTGCATATGTCGTTTGGCATGTGCAGGGGCCTGTGCTAGCATGATAGGCGCCTGATGGTTACTATCCACTTACAACTTACCAGTTAACTATATATCACAAAGTTATCACTAATTTATCACTATATAAATTTACTTACTTACTTACTATCTACTTACCACCTATTTACCACCTACTTACTATCCACTTATCTAGTTAAAACTACTACTATCATAAATTTATTACAACTTACTACTTACTTACCATCTACTTACTACCATCATAAATTTACTACACCTTACTACTTACTTACCATCTACTTACTACCTACTTATCTAGTTAAAATTACTATTATCATAAATTTACTACAACTTACTACTTACTTACCATCTACTTACTACCTATTTATCTAGTTAAAACTACTACTATCATAAATTTACTATAACATACCACTCAGACTATTTTCAAATATAAAAGTATATGATACAAATATGATAACAATTTTATGTTTTAGTGACGTTACAATATATATGTTAGTATAAATAGAATTTATACAAACGGTTTGTTCTAACGGTGAGAATTAAATATAGTTTTAAAAGACGGTAGAATTTGTATGTTGCCATATATTTAAAACTTATAGAGAAGTAGACAATAAAAAAGATTTATATTGAAATTGTTTTTAAACCGTGCCAAAAAAACTATTACATTTACTGACTATAATTTTTAACCATCACAATTGAATATTGTTTTACAGACAATTGTGTGGTACCTTTACAGACGGTTGCTGAACTTTTCTTCACGGACATTTTAGTCTATTGGGAAAAACTTATATTTTTTGACGATTTCATTAGAAGCCGTCTCTATAAAGTATAAAAACCATAACTAAAAGTCTCCGACCCTAAAAGTTACCGTCGGTATAATACTTTAATTTTGTAGTGGTACTAACTGATCACCAAGATATGCTCAAATGCATTTGCAATGCCTCACCAGTGTCGTAACACTTTTTTAAGGCTTTTTGCAACGACAATGCCGTCAAATGCAACATTGTTAATATGGATAAATAGGAATTTTGCAATGCTAAAATCAGCATTGCAAAATATTTATAATTCATTTTGCAATGACAGTCAACATTGTAAAGTTTTTCACGGATTTTTGCAATGACACTAGCATTGCAAACCATATGCAATGTCCAATCAATTCCGGAAAATGAGATATTGTGATACGATGCACTACATCACAAAAAGTTTTTAAAGCTTTTTGCAATGACAGTTGATGCCGTAATATATTCCGAAATCAAATGGTTTGAATGTATTTCTAGCATCCATTTTTGCAACGCAAATTTTCTTGCAACACCAAGGTCGATATGACGATGGATTTTAAGACTTTGTTGTTGTTGTTAAAGTTCCACGCCATTTTGTGCGAGAATTAGTGATGACTTTTAATGTCACAGGCAGCTCTCCATCCCGCACCTTAAAGTGCGACTTTTTTGCAATGCTTATTTCTTACCATTGTAAATTTCTCAACCTACAACACAAATTTCATTACAAATTTGTGATGCCATTTTGGCATCGCAAATTGATGTCATAGAAGGGCTCTTCTGTTGTGAGTAATATGAGTTGTATCTCATTTTTTAATGATTAATAATGAAAAATATATTATAGAGGTGGGATATGGCGCTTTGCTATTACGATTTCATCATTTGATGAAAATTATTCTTAACCATTTTACGTCTATTTTACAAGTTTGATATGCTTTTGACCTTTTAGTGTATTAGGTGTTTCTTAACATGTACAGGTATGCAAAGAATGTTTAAGATGTAATAGTAGAAAACAATACAGATAGATCTATTATGAAAATATAATGTTGAGGAGAATTTTTGATACCTTGCAGACATTAAGGATATTGTCGATTGAGTCCTAATAATAAGTATGTATGGAATCATTTTCCATGAAGTCTAATTTTTATGAATTAAAAATTATATCATTGCTCTGATCATAGAGAGTAGTCATAAACCATTCTCCTAAATCAAGTATGAATTATCGAAAGAATTTTGAATAATTTTTTTTTTTGGATGGAAGAGTAAAAAAAATTAGTTTTCCTAAAATTAATTATAAATTTGGTAGGATGTTTGCGTGATTTTTTCATATATGAAAATTGAACTTTGATTCGGTTGAGAACGACGTGATTTTTCAAAAATTATTAATATATTGATAATTTTCAATTGTTTCTACCGAGAAATAATTTTAGTTTCTAAAATTTATATTTTTATTAAAAATATTTTATTTCAGTTAAAAATTATTATAAACAAAAAAAATAAATTAAGACAAATCAAAACAAGTTGGTTTTCTATAAAAACAGAAAAAACTATAAAATTTCTCCCAAAACTTTTTGTAATTGTGAAAGTGGCCCGTGACATTTCAATTTTTACAATCTTCTTCACTAAATTAAGAATGGTGACTGAATTTGCATTTTTATTTACTTTCTATTAAGTTCTTGGACTACAAAAGAAATGGCTTATGGTGACGGACGAAAACTATGAGGAAAATGTGATAAAACCATCGATAAAGTCTTCTCCGACAGATAGAGATTCAGTTGGTTATATACGGATTGGGATAGACCTATCTCGACACTTATCATGACCGTTGGAGCATGTTCAACATTTGGACGGTTGTAAAAGTGTCAGTAAAAATCAATCTTTTATTATCAGTTGTAAAGGGTTAGTAAAAGTTAGCACTTTTATCATCACCTTGCAAAGGGTTAGTAAAAGTTATTACTTTTATCATCATTTTGTAAAGGGTTAATAAAAGTTACTAATTTTATTATCACTCAATATAACCATTAAGAATTGTTACAACTATTTATTATCCCCAATCACATAATATGTATGTTGAGAAATATTATTACTTTTATTGTCAGTATATAAATGTTAGTAAATATTACTACAATACTATCATATCTTACCACATAGGAAATATTAATACTTTATTGTCACTCATATAACCGTTAATAATTGTTATGCTATTTATTGTCAATAAATATAGAACTAGATATGTTAGGAAATGTTATAATTTTTTTTGTCTGTTATGATAACTGTTAGTAAATATTACAACTTTATCGTCACTTACAGAATTATTGATTAGTAAATATTACTACTTTTATTGTCATTTACAAAATTATTGGATTAGTAAATATTAATTTTATTGTCGAATCGTTGAGCTAGTAAATATTATTGCTTTTTATTGTTGCTTAGCAGATGTCGTTTAAAGAGTTGTTATTTATTGTCGGTAACCGCATAACTTAGAAAATGTTACTATTCTTTTGGGTCAATTATCACAAGTGTTAGTAATTATTACTACTTTTATTCTCACTTAGCATATGTATTAGGATATGTTAGTACCTTTTATCATCAGATGCATGAACATTATGAATTATTAATGTTATATATTGCTGACTACGTATGTTAAGAAATGTTACTATTTTATTGTTAGTAAATATTACTATTTTATCGTTAGTAAATATTACTACTTTATCGTTGGATAGACAGGCGCGTGGGTTACCCGCAGAGAAAGTGTTATAGAAAATGCCACAAAATGTTATGTTGCTGTATGTTTGTTTATAAGAAGGTTACAAAAATGTTATGTTGCCATGGATTTGCTTATAAAAGGGTTAGAAAAAATTATTAGTATAAATTATATCATCATCGCTTATCACTTATGACTAGTGTTTGGAAACATTACTAATGTTAGCATCATCATGGTAATGATAATGGTATAAACACTATAAATACAAAAATTACAAAAGTAATAAACATAATCCTCCATACAATATAAAAAACAAAAAAAAGATTGTGAGTCCCATTGTCAGACAGCTACATATCTTCATATCTTTTGATATTCATGTCAAAAATGTTAACTTCAATTACCAAAAATATTACCATCACAAATTGAAAGCACAGCATCCGTGATAGTTCCAGTATCGGTGAGAAACTTTTCATATTAATCTATTCAACCCGTAGTAATAAAATGAATATAATTATATAGTATATCATAAAAAGTTGTAAATGAAAATTTTACTTTTTGGAATAGACTCAAGTGGTGATGATGATAATGGTTAGTTTCTATATGCACTCATCTAGTATCAGAGGAAGCTAACAATGCAAATACAAATAATTTAAATTATTAGTCAAATACATATATGAAATTAGTAAAATTATGTTACCTCAACTTATTTTAAAACAAACTGGGATAACATCTTGGGATGATTCGGCTTCTTCAGACTCAACTTGTTCTTGGGATGGTTCTACTTCTTAGTCAGCTAAAATGTCATTTTTCGTTTATTTCGTCCCTTATTTACAAAAAAAAAAAAAAAAAAAAAAAAAAAAACTTGACTGAGAGGTGTAGATGGGTTAGGAAGATTTTGTTAAAAATATTAATTTGAAAATATTTGATAAGAATAAGATTTTATTTGAGTTAGAAATTTTGAGAGATTTGAGGGAAGAAGAGTTTTTGAAGAGAATAAGAAATTTTGATGTTTTCAGATGAGGGTTTATAGTATATATATTTAAATAGATTACCGCCATTTTAAAAAACAAATTTTGGAAACCTGCCATTTTTAACCCGCCATTTTTCCCGCTTTTGTCAAACTTTTACTTTTTGTTTTCGTCTTTTATTTTTCAGTTGTTTTTGTTTTACTAATTACCACAAAATTCTTACCTCTATTACTATATAACTACAACTACTACTATTAAATATTACTACTATATTACTATATTATACTATATTTCTTATCTTATTATTATCACATTGTTACATAATGGTCATCCCGGCCTCACAACAACCTACCAATCATAGCAGACATCCAAAATAACGCCAGGCTAAATAAATTACTAACAATCCTAACCATAGACCTCTATTGTCATGCCCAACTAGAGCATGAGTAGCCGCCACACTGAGCGGACCTAATTTTATACAATTTACAATCAATTTTCCTAAATTAACATTCAAACACTATAATTTTGCCTCAATGTAAATGAAATATGAGAGTTTCGCAAATAAATATACATAAATTATACAGCAATCCCATAATACATACACGATCAACTATGGATCTCAAGGTCAAGACATCACAGGGTCGAAAATAAAGTGCGGAGTTCATATCTCAACTTAATTTAAATCTCACCGTTGAAAAACACTCAAATCCGCCAACGAGCTGCCAAATCCTCTGAGCCTGAAGTATCGCTCTAGTACAATAATCCTATCTGAGGAGGGAAAGAAGAGGGGCGAGTATCAAGGAAGATACCCAATGAGTGAGGGGATTAATCTCAAATACTAATAGTGTAGGTGAATATTGGAGTGTCAAATAATATCATTCATAACCAATAATTCAAATTTTACAGTAAATCATGATATGTTCGCTAAAATGAACTCATTTAATCATTCACACGATAACATATATATATATATATATGTATCCATTTAAAATCAAGTAGATCATAAAGCAAACCGAAAGGATCCTGACAGAGGTCAACCATGAACAAGGATAGGCGCATCGGGGGTTTTATTCTGTATAAAGTTTAAAAATCGCTCTCTACCCCGATGTTGGCCATGAGTTCACTAAGGCTAGCTTATCATCGTGTATAGGACCCCGTCCGGTACTAGACGGTAGCGTCACACACGTCCTCCCCCTTACGTAGATTCAACCGGCCGCGCCTATAGCCATTAGACATATGACTTTTGCAGATACCTCCTGCAAAAGCGTATCCGGGCAACCCGGTGCCTCTATAAACGCCCTTCGTAGCTACGGGATTTATAAAAAAATATCATCTCATCACAAGTGGACATCTGGCCCATACAGATTATCTCATCATAAGTGGGCAGCCGGCCCATACAGATCATCAAAATATTTTAAATCCGTGTGCCAATACAATTATCAAATCATTTCAAATCCATGCCAATACGACGGTAGAATAGAAAACATATCTAGTTTTCAAATAATGGCACCATATTATTTCATTTCAAACCATGGATGCATAGTTATCGGAAATATAATTTACGACACTCCAAATGTCACAAAGTAAGTTTTGAAATTTAATATCATACGTCGAGTTCATGCATATCGAAACATGTTTTATGAAAAATACGACAGAAACAAGTTTTTTTACTATTTCATGCAAGAGATTAGAGTACTACTCACTTTTCTAGGGAGGGTGGTCACTCTCTATTTTCAAAATAAATCCAATCTGACTCCTTAAGTTTTCAAAAAGATTTCCCTAATCAAATCATCACAATTTAATATCAAACAAAAGTCTAATAAGGGATTTTCAATTTTTCTTTCCAATTTAATACAACCCTAAATTTACACAATCTCCATTCTAGATTCTCGTTTCATCAATTTCGAATTATTTGGCTCACAAATGATCAAATTTCTAATATTTCTCATTTTTCCTAATTTTTCTCGAACTTAACATATTTCAGAATATATATATATAGCTTCCGATACAAATTTAAACCTAAATTCGATAAAATTTATTTCAAATGTTCAAGAGATTGCATTTCTCTCACCTAGGATTTTCTCGGAGTGCAGAGCTTCATCCGAATGTCTCCTCGATCACTCCAAAATCTGTAATACTCCCTATCAAGACAAGATTTATTAGTTAGGTGATAACCACTTAGATTAGGATCAAAACCCTAGCTCAGTTACCTGCGCAGAGGTTCGTGGGCTCGCGGGTCAGCAGGTTAGCTGGCTGCAATGGGCTTCGCGGGCCGCAGTGGGTTCGCAAGCTCGTGGGCTGTCGCGGGCTCCCGGGTCAGCAGGCTAGCGGGCTTGCGGACCGCAGTGGGCTTCACGAGACGTAGTGGGCTCACGGGCTGCGTGGGCTAGTAGGCTGACACGCTCGCGGGCTGAAGCGTGTGCTCACGAGCTGGACTACAGTAGCGCGCTCGCGGGTTGCGCGCGCTCGTGCGCAAAAGCGCTTGCGAGAAGGACTGCAATCGCGCGCTCGTGTGCAGAAGAGCTAGCGAGCAGGACTGCAATCGTGCGCTCGCGCGAGGAAGCTTGCACTGCGGTGTGCTAGTGCGGAGGTTGTGCTCGCGGGAGGGAGGAGCAGCGATGAGAGAGCGGCGGATGGTGGCGATCGGTTGCGGCGACGGCGGCGGAGGAGGAAGAAGATGAGGCGGCTGCGGGAAGAAGGTGAAGAAGCGGAGAGAGAAAGAAAGAGGAAGAGAGAGGGGGAGATGGAGAGATTAGGGCTAAAAGCCCTAATCTGATTTGGGTGTGTTGCGTTTTGGCTCAAAACGTAGCACTTCCTTTTTGTTTTTTTTTGTTTTTTGATTTTTTTTTACTCTTATTATTATTATTCATATATATATATTCTCATTTTACACTAACATTCGCGGATACGGTAAAAATTTAAAATATACAAAAAATTCAATTTAAATACCCCAAAATCAAAAATAAATAAAATTTCTCTATATATATATATGTATATATAACTGAGAAATATTTTTATTAAATTCCTGAACAGAAGTACAATAGTACGGACACCGCAATGTCGGTGTTACATTTTCTAATCCCCTAAAAATAAGTTTCGTGTTCGAAACTAAAAGAAAACTAAACAGTTAACAAATGGGGGTACTGTCTCCTAATAACCTCTCCGGGCTCCCAGGTCTCCTCCTCGATCTGGTCACTTCTCCACAAAACTCTGACCAACGGGACTTCCTTTCTCTGCAACTTTCTAACATGCCGATTAGAATAGCCATGGGCTGAACTAGAAGATTAATGTCCTCTCGTAATTCAACAGGTGGAGGCTCAAGTACATGAGAAGGATCGGCCAAGTACTTCCTAAGTATTGAGACATGGAAGATGTCGTGAATACGGGTTAGTTCATTTGGTAACTTCAATCTGTATGCCACACTTCCAACAATCTCAAGAATACGGAAGGATCCAATATATCTGGGGTTCAACTTGCCCCGCTGCCTAAACCGTATAACTCCCTTCCAAGGAGATATCCTCAAAAAAACCATATCTCCAGTGGCAAACTCAAGAGGTCACATCCACGATCGGCATATGCCTTCTGTCTGTCCTGGACGGCTTTCATCTGCTCACGGATGACCTTAACTTTATCCTTCATTTCCTTAATTAACTCGACACTACTGAGACATCGCTCTCCGACCTTATCCCAGCATATCGGGATGCGGCACTTCCTGCCATACAGTGCCTCATATAGTGGCATCCCTATACTGGCCTGATAGCTATTATTATATACAAATTCGACTAGTGAAAGGTGCCGATCCCAACTACCCCGGAAATCCATCACACATGCTCTCAGCATGTCCTCAAGGGTCTGAATGGTCCTCTCTGACTGACCATCTGTCTGAGTATGATAGGTCGTACTAAAATTCAGCCTTGTGCCCAATGCCTCTTGTAACTTGGCCAAAACCTGGATGTGAATCTAGGATCTCTATCTTATACTATCGACACAAGTACTCCATAAAGTCTAACAATAGTGTCGATGTAGAGACATGCCAACACTTCCAAAGAGAAATCGGCACGAACAGCAATGAAGTGCGCAGACTTCGTAAGTCTATCTACAATCACTCATACGGCGTCATGCCGTGCTAAAGTCTGAGGCAGTCCCATCACAAAATCTATCGTGATATGTTACCACTTACACTCAGGAATGGGGAGGGGCTGCAATGTACCAGCCGGCCGCTGATGTTCGGCTTTCATCTGCTGGCAAACTAAACATCTAGCCATAAAATCTGTGATTTTTTGTTTTATCCCGGGCCACCAATAATTATATCGGATAGTCCGATACATTTTTGTGCTGCCCGAATGCAAGGCATAAGCGAAGGAATGAGCCTCCTCAAAAATAGCCCTACGAAGATCGCTGTCGACGGGAATGCAAATCCGCTCTTTGAATACAACTAGTCCATCATCGCGGACTTGGAAGTCTCCACTCTCGCCTCTGCTGATCTTCTCAAGAATACTCTAGAACTCCTCATCTGACCCCTGAAGCTCTTTAATGCGATCAAGCAAAGTCGGCCTCACTTCAAATCGAGCTAGCAGTGCTCCTTGATTATCACTAGTCAAACTGACTCCGAGTGTACGGAGTCCAATCAAGCAAGAGAGGTAAGCACTCTCTATCATAGTAAAGGGAGAAGAGGAGAATGATGACTTTCGGCTCAATGCATCTGCTATCACATTTGCTTTTCCCGGATGGTAATCAATGATAAGGTCGTAGTCTTTCAATAACTCCAACCATCTCCTCTGTCTGAGATTTAACTCCGGCTGAGTGAACAAATACTTTAGACTTTTGTGATCCGTGAATACCCTACAAGTCACCCCATATAAGTAATGTCACCATATCTTCATGGCAAAGACTATGGCGGCAACTCAAGATCGTGCGTCAGGCAGTTCGACTCATGCTTCTTCAACTGCCGAGAAGCATATGCAATAACCCGACCATCCTGCATCAGAACAAAACCCAATCCCTGTCGGCTAGCGTCACTGTATACTATATATTCCCAACTGCTAATGGGAATGGCTAAAATAAGAGCAGATGTCAACCGTTGTTTGAGCTCCTGAAAGCTCGCCTCACAACGGTCATCCCAAACAAACTTGACCCCCTTCCGGGTCAATCTAGACAATGGAGCAGCTATCCGAGAGAATCCCTCTACAAATCTGCAATAATACCCGGCCAAACCGAGAAAATTACGAATTTCGGTAACTGTTTGTGGCTGCTCCCACTTCACTATAGTCTTAACCTTTCATGGATCGATATAAATACCCTCCGTGGAGACAATATGTCTCAAGAATCCAATTTGTCTCAGCCAAAACTCATATTTTGAGAATTTGGTATATAACTGCTTCTCACGAAATATTTGCAATACCCCCCGAAGGTGCTGAACATGATCTTCATTGCTCCGTGAATATACCAAGATGTCATCGATAAATACGATGACAAACCGATCCAAGAAATCATGGAAGACTCAGTTCATCAAATCCATAAAAGCAGCTAGGGCATTAACCAACCCAAATAGCATGCCTAAAAACTCATAGTGGCCATATCGGGTGCGAAAGGCTGTCTTAGACATATTTTTTGCCCGAATCCTCAACTGATGATAACCTGAACGGAGATCAATTTTTGAGAAAACCGTAGCTTCCTGCAGTTGATCAAACAAATCATCTATACGTGGTAGGGGATATCGGTTTTTTATGGTGGATTTGTTCAACTGCCTGTACTCTACACAAAGTCAAAATGTACCACCATTCTTCTTTACAAACAACACCGGAGCACCCCAGAGTGAAGTGCTCGGGTGAATAAACCCCTATCCAGAAGTTTCTGCAACTGAATCTTAAACTCTCTCAGTTTCGCAGGCGCCATTCTATACGACAGAATAGAAATAGAATTGGTCCCCTGTACTAGATCAATATCGAAATCAATCTCCCGAACTAGTGGTAATCCGGGAAGCTCATCGGGGAACACATCTGGAAAATCCTGCACCACAAGGATCTCCTCAAGTCCCGGTCCCTCCACGGTGGAGTCAACGACATGAGCCAGGTACGCCATGCAGCCTCGGCGCATCGACCTCCTGGCTTCCATCACTGATATGACACAGCGAGGTAATACTCTCATCTCACCAGAGAATCTCAAAGGGGATCCCTTTGATCTCCGGAACTCAACCCCTTTGGTGAAATAATCCACTGAAACTCTATGTTTGCTCAGCCAATCCATCCCGAGCATGACATCAATATCCGTCATCTCAAGGGGAATTAAGTCCGCCTCAAGTACCGCATCCCTTATCATGACCTCACATCTACGATAGACTGAATCTCTGTGAATGTGCTCACCGAGAGGAGTGATAACCATTATTTGCTCATCAAGTGGCAATAAGGATTTACCCATCTAGCGAGCAAAAGACGCTCTCACATAAGAGAAATTCAATCCGGTGTCAAAATGACACGGGCGTCGACTCCAAATATCCTCATGATCCGTGAATGTAAGGAAGGGAAAAAGATTAAAGATATTTAAAATATGAAGAAAAGTAGACAAAAACATATATATATATATATATATATATATCAAACTAGTTAAGTTTCTAAAGCTTTAACTAATCAAAACTGTACATCAACGTCATGACATACAAAATCTCATACAGAAAGTACAACAAAAGAACTATACTGAGGGATCTACGAGAGGATTACCCATAATAATATCAGGGTTTGCTTGTGCATCCTCCTGCGTCATGGCAAACACACGAGTCTGGACCCTAGGCTGCTGTCGCAACGATCCTAGCACTGTATTACTCCCGGCTGTAGTCCGAGGAGTTGTAAGAGCTGAGTGTGCAGGTGCCCCCTGCTGGCCTGTGCCAAAAGTACTGGTACAACCCTGAGAAGTCTATCCTCCTCGACCTAACTCTGGGTAAGTACTCTTAATGTGACCTTATTTCCCACACTGGAAGCAAGCAACTGGTACTCTATATGCCCCAAAGGCATGGTGGCTACCGCATCTATGGCAGAAAGGCTATCTCTGTGTAGTAGACTGTGTGAAGACATTAGGGGCTGGTACCCTAAAACCCTGTGGTCGAGGTCGCTGTCCCGGTCCTGCTGGTCTGAATCTAAAAGAACCCCCAAGATGTCCAAAACCTCTACCCCTCTTCGAAAACTGTCCACCCGATGACCCAGTCTTCCTCTTCTAGTGACTTTCCCTCTGTCTAGCCTCAGCTCAGACGATCTCCTCCACCCGATATGCTGAATCAATTACTTCTGAAAGTGTAAAAGAGGGAGTCACTGTCATATATTTTCTGAGACTGAGTTCGGACGATCTCCTCCTCATTTGAGCTGGTGTAGCCATGTCGGGGACAAAGGCTATTAGTCGTCTAACCTCAGTCTCGTACTCTGAGACTGAACTAGTCCCCTGGCGTAAGTGCAGAAACTCCGTCCTCATCCGGTCCTGCTGGAATTGGGTGAAGTACCTGCGGTTGAACTCTCGTAGAAAGTCCTCCCACCGCAGGGTCTGTGTAGCACTGTCCCGGATAGCCTCCCACCACGAGAAGGCATCTCCATCGAGGAGTCTTTCAGCAACTCTCAATCCGAGCACCTCTGACAACCCTAAATATGTAAGGATCCTACGAGTTCTGCTGATCCAGTGTTTCACCGCTACGGCATCACTGGATCCTGAAAAGTCTGTGCATCCGAGCTGCCAAAACTCTTTCACCAACTAAGTGAGCTCGTGGATGCGCCTCAAAGTAGCCGACGTCTCATCGGTCAGAGCAGAAACAGAAGGACTGACCACCAAAAGAGGAATCGGTGTCGCAGGTACAGGTACGACCGCAGGTGCGGTCGTTGGATTCTGTAGTAGAGGTGGTGGCATCTACGCCCCATATCTACTATACCACTCCTGCCACTATCTCAAGGCATCAAGTGGTGGTGAAGGAATCTCGGCTGTACCAGCCGGTGGAGGTGCTGAGGGTGGTACTGGGGAAGGTGCGTGAGTAGAAGAAGCACCCTCTGGTACTCGTGGAGCCTAAAGTGCCCTAGAAGCCTCAGGCACTAAGAGATTCTCCGGTGGTGCACCGTGTCTATCATATCTAGGCGGTATAATTCTGCAAAGAGAGTACCGTTTTATTTGATATAAGCAAGGATTAAGGTTAGTTACTGGGTAACTAACCCCCTAAAAATAGAATTCGAGTTATGAATGAAGGTTTTCGAATGCGGAATCATGGAATGCATGCATCGTATATCATACCTTTTACAATAAATGATCTTATATGCCTATGACCATGTACGAGATTTTAAATGACTGTATGAAACTCTCTAATGCATTGAGGACTTTTAAACGTACTTGGGAAGACTTTTACTACTATCATTTCTCCAACCTAGACACTCTGATACCAATAGAACTGTCACGCCCCGAATCGGAGTAGTGAACAGCCGCCTGTTACCCTGAATGTCGGCTGTATTTTTATAGAAAATCGGGTAGAATTTTCCCATAAATCGGAGGTCTCTCATGTACAAATAAAACTGTTTAAACCTGTATAATTTAAAATCGACCTGTGAATAAAATAAAATGGCCTCCCGGCCTCACAACAACCCACCAATCATAGCAGACATCCAGAACATCGTCAGGCTAAGTAAATTACCAACAATCCTAACCACAGACCTCTACTGTCATACCCAACTAGAGCATGAGCAGCCGCCACACTGAGCGGACCTAAGTTTTATATAATTTACAACCAATTTTCCCAAGTTAACATTCAAACACTATAATTTTGCCTCAATGCAAATGAAATATGAGAGTTTCGCAAATAAATGTACATAAATTATACAGTCAATCCCATAATACATACACGATCAACTACGAACCTCAAGGTCAATATCTCACAGGGTTGAAAATAAAGTGCGGAACTCATATCTCAACTTAATTTAAATCTCACCATCGAAAAACACTCAAATTCGCCAACGAGCTACCAAATCCTCTAGAGTCCGAAATATCGCTCTAGCACAATAATCTTGTCTGAGGAGGAAAAGAAGAGGGGTGAGTATCAAGGAAGATACCCAGTGAGTGAGGGGGATTAATCTCAAGTACTAATAGTATATGTAAACATTGGAGTGTCAAATAATATCATTCATAACCAATAATTCAAATTTTACAATAAATCATGATATGTTCACTAAAATAAATTCATTTAATCATTCACACGATAACATACATATATACATCCATTTAAAATCAAGTAAATCATAGAGCAAGCCGAAAGGATCCTGACAAAGGTCAACTATGACCAAGAACGGATACATCAGGGGTTTTATTATGCATAAAGTTTAAAAGTCGCTCTCTACCTCAACGTTGGCCATGAGTTCGCTGGGGCTAACTCATCATCGTGTATAGGACCCCACCCGGTGCTAGACGGTAGCGTTACACATGTCCTCCCCCTTCCGTGGGTTCAACCGGCCATACCTATAGCCATTAGACATATGACGTTTGTGGATGCCTCCTGCATAAGCATATCCGGGCAACCTGGTGCCTCTACAAACGCCCTTTGTAGCTACGGGATTTATCAAAGAACATTATCTCATCACAAGTGAGCACCCGGCCCATACAGATCATCTCATCACAAATGGACACCCGGCCCATACAGATCATCAAAACATTTTAAATCCGTATGTCAATACAATCATCAAATCATTTTAAATCCATGCTAATACGACGGTGGAATAGAAAACATATCTGGTTCTCAAATAATGGCACAATATCTTTTCATTTCGAACCATGGATGTATAGTCATCAGATGTCACAAAACAAGTTTTGAAATTTAATATCATACGTCAAGTCCATACATATCGAAACATATTTTATTGAAAACACAGCAGAAACAAGTTTTTTTACTATTTTATACAAGAGATTAGAGTTCCACTCACTTTTTTAGGGAGGGTGCTCACTCTCTATTTTCAAAATAAATCCAATCTGATTCTTTGAGTCTCCAAAAAGATTTTTCTAATTAAATCATTACAATTTAATATCAAACAAAAGTCTAATATAAGATTTTCAATTTTTCTTTCCAATTTAATATAACGCTTAATTTACATAATCTCCTTTCTAGATTCCCATTTCATCAATTTCGAATAATTTGGCTCACAAATGATCAAATTTCTAATATTTCTCATTTTTCCTAATTTTTCTCGAACTTAACAAATTTCAGAATATATATATATAGCTTTCGATACAAATTTCAACCTAAATTCGATAAAATTTATTTCAAATATTGAAGAGATTGCATTTCTCTCACCTAGGGTTTTCTCGGAGTGCAGACTTTCGTTCGAATATCTTCTTGATCACTCCATTTATTAGTTAGGTCATAATCATTTAGATTAGGATCAAAACCCTAACTCAGTTACCTGCGCAGAGATTCGTGGGCTCCCGGGTCAGCAGGCTAACGGGCGGCAATGGGCTTCGCGGGCCGCAGTGGGCTCACGGGCTGCGCCGGCAACAGTGGGCTTGCAGGCTGCGCGGGCTCGTGGGTTAGCAGGCTTGCGGGCTTGTGGGCCGCAGTGGGCTTGCGAGCCGCAATGGGCTCGCGGGCTCATGGGCTGGTACGCTCGCGGGCTGGTGCGCTCATGGGCTGAAGCGTGCACTTGCAAGCTGGACTGCAGTCGCGCTCTCGCGGGTTGCGTGCGCTCGCAAGCAAGACTGCAATCGCGCTCGTGCTCAAAAGCGCTCACAAGCAGGACTGCAATCGCGCACTCTCGAGAGGTCGCTTGCTCACGCGAGGCAGGTCGCTCGAGGAAGCTTGCGCTGCAGTGCGCTCACGCGGAGGTTGTGCTCGTAGGAGGGAGGAACAGCGATGAGAGAGCGGCGAATGGTGGCGATCGGTTGCGGCGATGGCGGAGAATGAAGAAGATGTGGCGGCCGCGGGAAGGTGAAGAGGCGGAGAGAGAAAGAAAGAGAAAGAGAGAGAGAGAGAGAGAGAGAGAGAGGGAGAGATTAGGGCTAAAAGCCCTAATCTAATTTGGGTGTGCTGTGTTTTGGCTCAAAACGCAGCACTTCCTTTTTGTTTTTTTTTGTTTTTTTTAATCTTATTATTATTTATATATATATATATTCATTTTACACTAACATTCGCGGATACGACAAAAATTTAAAATATATCAAAATTTAATTTAAATACCCCAAAATAAAATATAAATAAAATTTCTCTATATATATATATATATAATTTAGAAATATTTTTATTAAATTTCTGAACAGAAGTAAAATAGTACGGACACCGCAGTGCCGGTGTTACAATTTCCATACTATTACTATATTTACTACATAATGCATGCCTTCACGGTTCTTACCATGAACTCTGTGCTCTGCTAATTATGTCCATTTGATTAATAACATGACAATTTAATATAAAGTTATTAATATTATTAATTTAAATAGTATAAATTATTAATATTATTAATTTAAATAATGTAATGATATGAAATTACTAATTTATATAATATAATGTTATTTATTTAAAGTATGTTTGATATATATGAATGATATTTAATATTAAATAAATGAATGAATTATGAGTTATTAATATTATATATTTTGAATAGATAAAAATTTATGATTAAATATATAGATTTTTTAAATTATTAATATATTATAATTTAAATTTATTTATCTGATTTTTTAAATTATTAATATATTAGCAATGTTGTCTAAATAAAAATAAAGAAATCAAGATATTGAAATTTGTTGCACTCCGAGCACTGTTATCATGAAGTTAATTACCACTACTAATATAATGTAATATAGAAATATAATATAGTAGTAATATAATAACATAGTATGTAATATTATAATATAATAGTAATATTCATATATATATTAGTAATATAGTAAAAATAGAATGTAATATAGTAATCCAATATTACATAGTGTAATTTCCCATTACAAATTATATATTACATATATATATATATATATATATATATATATATATATTATATGTATAATATAATATAATATAAGATAATATAGTAATAATGTATAGAAATATAGTTATTTAAAAGTAATATACTGAATTGCATATTATATTATATTATATATTGCATATACATATCTTTCGGTACCCGAGGCATGCACTGCGCATGGCACGTGCCTTCGCGTGCCTTGCACAAGCGCAATGCGCACAGGCATGCTCAGTTGGGCTGCGAGGGTGCATACAACCCAGCTGCGCGCTCCTCTGCGGCCCAGGCACAGCGCAAGCACAATGCGGCTGGGCCGTGGGGGCACGTGCGGCCCAACCGTGCATGTGCGCGAGCGCATGCTGCGGGCATGCGCAGTTGGGCCGCTCATGCCCCCGTGGCCTGGACACTGCACAAATGCAATGTGCAGTATGCGTGGCTAGGCCACGGGGACACTTGCAGCCCAATTGCACTTGCACGCAGGCGTGTGCGGCAGGCATGCATAATTGGGCCGCACACGCCCCCGCGGCCTAGCCGCTTGCCTTCTTTTTATTTTGCAAAAAATGCTAGCACATAAGTTTGAACCTGCGACCATCATGCCACCAAGTTGTACTAACCATTGTGACACAATGTATTGTTGTGTATTTTTTTTTTCTTCTTTCCTTTCTTTCTCATTCTCCTTTTTTTTTTTATCTTGCTCTTATCTTTTTTTTTCTTATCTTACTCGTACCTCTTTTTTTTTTCCTTCACTTTGGATTTGTGTTGTTTTTTACTAATCTCTTTGAATTTTCTTACTGTTTAAATTTAATTTGTTATATTCAAACTTTCTATTATTATTATTTATTTGAATTATGTTTTGTTGAATAAATGAATGAATAATGAGTTGCTAGGTAAAAATTTTTCATGATTAAATATATAGATTTTTTAAATTATTAATATATTATAATATAAATTTATTTATCCGATCTTTTAAATTATTAATATATTATAATTTAAATTATTAATATATTAGTAATGTTGAAGTGTAAACAAAAATAATGAAATTATGAAATTTGTTATACCCGATCACTATTATCCTGAAATTACACACTATTGTATTACATTATCGTATACTTACTACTTATCACCTAATATTACTTATCACCTATTTGTTAGTTATCACCTAATTATCACTTACCACATAATTATCACTTACTATTTACTACCTAGTTACTACTCACCGCCTAGTTATCACTCTTCATTTAATTACTATTTACTATCTAGTTATCACTTATTCTAAATTTTCTAGTTGCTATCGATGTTTACCACTAACTTACCACTCTGCGACGCTTGTCACTTACTGCCACTCCTCTCTCTCAAAAAATACCATCTCTTATCACTCTCAAAATTATTACAACATCTCTATTATTCTCAAAATTATCACAACAACCTCTTACCACCTTACTATATCTTATTACTATCAAAATTATCACAACTTACCTTCTTACTACATCCTTACCAACTTTTTTTCACTCTCAAAATTATCACGACTAACCACCTTATTGTGTCCTTACCAACTTTTTTTTACCACCTCCTATCACAAATTATCACTTTCCTATTACAATCTTTTATTCTATTATAATCATATTATAACTTATCACACTCACTCCTATCATAACTTAACTATTTTTAATATATACGACATATATATACCATTTTTTTTTAAGCATTTGGATTTCTATGATTGAATTGAATAGGAATAGGATTGTATATATGTTTGTTAATTTAAAACCGTAGCAAGAGAGAAATGATATACTATAATTCAATATTTATAACCATCATGTGCAACGCGCACATATGCGCTCTTGCCTACATGGTATAGCCACGCGGGCCCCCGTGGTACGGTCGTACAGGCTTGCGCATGCTCTCATCATGTCTTTTTTTTCTTTCCTTTCTATCACTTTCCTTTTTTCTTCCATTTTTTTTATCTCACTACACCTTTCTTCTTTTTCCCTTATCTCACCCTCACTCTATTTTTTTTTTCCTTTTCATTTTTTTCCCTATTCTAACCTAAACTTTTTCTTAACAAACTTTTTTTTCTTAATAAACGTTACAAATTATAAATTACAAATTATAACTTACAACCTTTTTTGCTTACTTTGTTACCATGCCATATTATACAAATTTTATACAAGAAAGATGGGATATTCACTATATCATATCATGTGACTAAAACAATTATTAACGTCCGAACCATTAAGATTAAAAAAGAAGGCGATCAAAAATAATAACGCATCCCACAAAAATTTATAATGAAAAACATGCAGAATGGTTTAAATTATAAGTAGGAAACCATGTCCAACGCATACAGTCCATCATGGACCAAACCAGTACATAAAAGAGAATCATCGTACGAAATGGAAATACTCGAGTTTCTAAAAAGAATAGAATACCCTAAGCGGTTTAAACAAAGAACAGATACGAAATTTCGTTGAATCTCGGAAGCATACAATACATCATGTAAATATAAGACTTGGTTACTTTGCAGTATTAGTTTGCATGTACCAATCCCCCTCACGGCCACAAATGCTCCGTTCCCCATATATAGCCTCCTCGTATTGGGATTTAATCGACGGAACTCCACGTACGCGCTCCTATCACGGGCTACATGGTCAGTGGCTCCTGAGTCTACAATCCATAAAGGAGAGAAGTCAGTGAGTATCATAGTAGATGAAACATAATTCAAGCCATGTAAAGAAGAAGAACTTACCTTTCGCTCGCTACACTTGCGAGCGAAATGCCCAAACTTATCATATATGTAGCACTTACTTTGCTCTTATTGAGCTCCTTCTTCTTACGCTTCTGTCTCTTGTCGTTGGTTTTTGCAGATGGTTTCTACTTACCTTGGCGTTTGGTCTTCCTGTTATGCTTACGCCACTTACACTTGAAACCCTGGGAGCCCTTACTCGACTTCACCACAAAGACATGATCGGAAATAGACCTAGCTAACTCCCAGCGTTGCTCTTTGAGCTTACAATGCTTACTCACATATATGAAAGTATGAATACTCTCAGTATGTATGAAATAGGTTTTAACCATATCTCAGGAATCAGGTAAAGACTGGATCGCCTCCAACACCTGAAACTCATCAAACATTGGCTCCCCATGTTCTTTAAAGAAGCGATCATATTCAATATATACATAAGATGCTATTTCATAGTATGATCTGGCTTCTTTTTATTGGTGATAAACCTATAGGTCAGCATCCTGGGAGCTGACCAGGAGCCAAAGTGCTCTCTCAGAGTAAACCAGACCAACATTGCAGTAGGATACTACTTATACACTGGGATCATATTGTCATGTATGCTGCTCAAAAGGACTACCCAAGTATGACCATCCTTTTTCTTCCATGCACGATACGCCTCTTGATCTCGTCTCGCCTGAGGCATAGTACCCTCCCCGAGGTCCAACATCTCGTGCTTTAGAATATCCGCTAGGTTTTTATTGACTTAGTAGAGTTTTGATGATGGTAAATTGAAAGAAAGAAAATCAGAAAATCAATCAGAAAATTCAGAAGTCTGACATTCGTGTCGACATGGTTAATAAACATATCGACCTGCATAGCAGATCCGCCAATTGCAAGTACTATGTCAACCAATTCATGATATTCACACATACACATCGACCCGTTTGTTAATCTTGTCAACCTAAGTTAAATAGTTGAATGATTTCTATATAAATAAGTGTCTGAACACTTCGACCTATACAGACACACATCGACCTGAATAATGAATGTCTTATAAATCAGACATTCCAATTCATCAATCTGAGCACAAGTTCTGTCGACATGAAACTATAGGAATAGTGACACATCGACCTATTTATTCTAACACATCAATCAATTTCATCCATGAATAGTGACACATCAACCTGTTCTCCAAGCACATCAACCTATTTTCTAAAAACACATAAACTTGATTTACAACACATCAACCTGAATAGTGCTAAGTGGACCAATTTCATACACTATGTCGACCAATTTAACTTGCCAATAGGAACACATCAACCTGAGTGTTTAGCACATCAACATGTCAGTTCTTAACTCTGAAACACACACATCAACCCATTACTATGCTTGTCGACCTGGCAAAAAACATATAGACCAATTCACTTAGACATGTCGACCAATTCAATAAATGAATAATGATACATCAACTCTTGCAAGTATACTGTGACTACACACTTCATGACTAGACTCATGTCTATTGCAAGTATACTCACTCAACTTTTTGTCCAAAATTTAGACATCTATTTTCTTAAGCTAGTCAACTCATTATCTAGTAGTAGTCGACTAGTCATGTCTAAGGATGAGTGTATAGTAGTGAGTGTCATTACTTCATCTATGAAGGATCGATACTTACTCCTGTTCATTCATTATACCCACTAAGTGTCTGATGAATAGTCGACATGATGTATACATCTATTCATATCAGGATGTCCAGATTTCCTTTGTATAGTAACTAGTATCGGTACTTAAATATTAAAGTATAGGTACTTAACACTATTTATTCTAAGTGCAAAAGAGTCAGTGACTTGTTCTCCACAGCCAGTCGACTACCAGTGCCATAGTGTGTGTTCTGCCTTAGAGCTGTAGTGGTTCATATAGGAACTTGAGGTGTTAAGGATTAGTAGTCACTCCAATTCATCCTATATAATTAAGAGCCAGTCGACTACCTATTTATAGGAGTCGACTCATTTAATGTTTCGTGTGATGACTCGTTATTCAGAAGTCGCACCCCCTAGCAAAAGGAGATAAACATACAAATGCGGAAACAACAAATCCAATTAAAATACAACGTCTGAACTCGCGACAATCGCATTTACCGTGTGTGATAACATAAAATGAGATTTATATTAAAAGAAAATAAATCGTTTATTCTTTCCAAATAAAATAACGGTAAAGTTTTTCCTATTTAGTGGCTATTTAGCCACCTGACGTTAACATAAAATCTATTAAAACATTCAATTCACTTGAAATATCAAACAAATAGTATTAATGGCTCTCCCGACCATCCAATAACGCACTACAGAATATAGTCTCAATATAAACCAAAACTATACATATAAGGCTCTCCTTGGCTTCTAACTATTCATTTACATATAACAAGTATTCATACAAATCCAAAGGAAACACAAAAGTAACATGCTTTAGTATTACAAATAGGTCAGAAAAGAGTAGGGAATGAAAACCCTTACCTCAAAGGTCTCTATCCTGCGGTTCTTTCTCGTCTCCCTATTTACCTGAAAACAAGGATATCGGGATCAGTATAAGCTGAGTAAGTACATGGGGAACCAATGGCAAGCAAAGCAAGCAAACATGCACAAGAATATTATCATCACTATGTAAAAATTGGAATCATAGCAAAGTACACCAAGGATGCACATTAACTTAAAAGGACAATCTCAATTGTCAGTCCTTTGGCACATGAGTGCTCAGTTGGCATGTGTCGTTGCTCACACATTGCATGTTCTTGCTTGTGTGCGGCTTGTCTTCACTCGAGTAGACTTGTGCCTTCTCGTGCAATGCTTTAGGCGATTGCTCTTCTATGTGCAAGAATCTTGTTTCTTCATTGGCAGCCTTTGGCTTGCCTTATGGAGTAGTACATTTGTTTGTGTGAACCTCAATGTTCATCTTTTGTGTGCATTTAGCGGTCATTTGCCGCACGCAGGCTTAAGTGTTCCTCATAGCCTTCTGTGAGGTTGCAACAGCATACCTGTGCGGTGCCCATACTATATGCGCAACATATGCCGCGTGCTTCTATTTAGACAGAGGCATGCCTACGCGGCCTGCACCACATGGCCGCCCGCACTGTACGCACGGCATATGTCGTTCGTGCCCGCGCTATATGTCATGCCCCGACTCTCCCGTCGAGCACGTAACAACCGTTGCGTTATCTCGGCATACGAGCATGACCTCCCTATATACCAAGACAACCAACACATTCCAATTATACAATAAATTTTCCAATACACAAATCCCTCAAATAAGAAAATCATACGCACGACATATGTCGTGTGCGCCCGCGCATGCGGGGGCATGCTTGAACGGGCGCCCGCGTAGCAGGCACAGCAGATGCTGCGCGTGCCCGCTCATGTAGAGGCATTCCTGTATGGGCGCCCGCGTTTAGCCCACACATGCACGAAAATGCCTACACGGCAGCCCACGTATGCCCGCGTAGGCTCGCGCGGTCCCCTGAGCAAGCAAGTGCAACGTACTTAATTTAAATTATTAATATTATTAATTTAAATAATGTAATGATATTAAATTAGTAATTTATATAATATAGTGTTATAATTTATTTTTTATTATTAGATAATATAATATTATAATATGAAAGCATGATAAAAATACATTTATTATCAATATTATAATAACAACAACAACAACAACAACAAGTTAACAACATTAACATTAATATTAATTTTATATAATTCAGAAAAAAAAAGTTAACAACATTAACATTAATATTAATTTATTTTAATTCACTACAAGTTTACCATTTTAATATTTACAATCTACAATTTTAATATTTTAATGATAATTTGACAATAAAATCTCTAATTTTCGCGCCAAAAACAATTTTTCATTTCAACTCCAATTTAATCAAAATTTTCTTTTTCGTATAAAAAACATTTGGTTTCTTTATTTCCTTATTTAACACCAATTTAATCATCTTTTTGTGTGCAAAAAATATCTCATTATTTATTTCATTTATTTCTCTTTTTTTCTACAGTATTTGTTTTGTTCCGTGTATTTATTTCAATGCAAACTTGTACAAAATATTTGATTTGTATTTAATATAATGAACAAGTCATAGATATATTATAAATTAAGAGAAAATGAGGAATATATTTGTGTGTTAATGCATTTCTCTTGAATTTGCATCAGCGAGAAAGATATCATGTCTTTGTATTAAATGGTTCAACACATTGAGATTCCCTACATAAACGGTTTTCAATCAGTTGTTACTTTCAACGTGGATACACCATCAACATATCCAATCTAGATAATTTTTTTTTACCATGAGATGTTTCGTATGTTATATTATTCATTCAATATTTATATGATTCTTGATCGATCCAATGTTGGGGTTTCTATTGCATTTAATGTGGATGAACCAATTTCATATAAGTTTCATTAATTATTCAGAATGCAAAAAAAAAAAAAAAAACAGTATATCCAAAATCGAAGTACACTATACTTACAACAAATATAATAATTTTAAATAATATTATATGTGAAATATTAGTAGTTGAGGTGGGATCGGAGGTGATGGTACGTGTGTGAATGTGTGGAGTGTGAAAATATGAGAGATTAAATTTTTATTGATTGCGAGAATCATGCATTTGTTATTATAAATACCGAGGAGATCTTAGTGCTATCTTCCAGTTAAGAGCCGATACTAGATAATTTAATATTAGTTTTAAATACAATTACACCAGTATAATTAATTATATCATTATATTACATTGTTATAATTTCAAATTATAACACTAAATTATCTAATAATTAGTCAATAAATTTTCAAAAGTATAACACTATATTATATGAATTACTAATTTCATATCATTATATTATTTAAATTAATAATATTAATAAGTTTATGTTGAATTGTCATGGAATATGCGTTATTTTTTATTAATCAAATGGATATAATTAGTATAGTATAGAGCTTATGGCAGGGAACCACGCGACATGCGTGAGTAACATGCACATGCAAGAAATATAGTAATAGTAGAATAATAAGTAATAAAAATTACTGAAATGTAGTAAGTGATTTTTTTAATAAGTTAAATAATGCATATAAAAGACACATGACGGTACTGATTAAAAGTATAAAAAAATGTGAAAAATTAAGAATAATGTGAATAATGAAAAAAGATGACGGGAAAAAAGCACGAAATAAGAAAAAATGGGCGGGCTTCGAAAATTTGATTGTGAAAATGTTATATTATAAATCATATGCGGCAAAAGTTTCATCATCAAAGTTTCTTCTTCTCTTGAAAGTTCTCCTCTCCTAATCCATTTAAACCTCTTACTCACTTTGTAAAGTTTTATCAAAAGTTAATCACATTTTTTTTTATAAAAAAATCACTCTAGATTCTATTGGTTGGATATTTGAAAAATTTGACGAGTTAAACTAAACGACGGATGAGTATTGTACGAAAAATTACAACCATTTCAAGAACAAGTTCAGTCTAAATAAAGTCAATCATCCAAAATGTTACTCAGGTTTAAAAATAAACATATCATTTTAATTTGGAATTTAGTATTAACATGCTATCAAGTAATTTTTTAATTATCCGTTTTTAATTTTTTATTTTAAACAGTTATGAAAAAATATAGATGTTTTGGATTTAGACAAAGAAAAGCACTCTCTGGTTTTTAACACAATTTTACAAATTTCATTTTTATCTTTGAAATAATAATAGATTCCTTCAATACAGATGTTGGAGTGCATATAGAACCCAACTATTATCATCACTATCATTATCATCACTATCTGACTCCATCCCAATCACTATTAACTATATTCCAAAAGATAATATTTTTATTTATAATCATTATTTACGATATTATCATATAATTATATTTATTTCACTATTTTACCGTTGGTGTTTAATGAATAGATTGAGACGAAAAATTATGGATAAAGATGTTTTCAAATTGTGATGAACATTTTTTGTTTAGAATATCTTAAAAACATGTAGTTGTGGAACATGTAATCCTTTTTTTTTTGTCTTACATGTATCTATTATTTTATTTTGTATCAATCATTCTCGCATTTCCAGTCTTTTAATGTATCTATAGTAATTCAAATCTACACTATCTTAAAAAAACCGTCACTATTGATATCATGTGGTATATGCACTAACTTATAGAAATCGATAATAAAAATAATAACTTTTTTCTTGAGACTTGCGATAAACAAGGAGAAAAAGAGAGTAATATTTACTAAACGATAAAAGAGAATAACATTTTATAAAAGAGTAATATTTTTTAACACTTGTGGTAACCGATTATACAAGACAATAATTTATATTAACATATGTGATAACCAACGGTAAATGACTATAACTTTTTCAACGCTTTTCTAACTAACGATAAAAGGCAAAAATTTTTCTTAACACCGGTGGTAACTGAGATAAAAGGTGATAACATTTCTTAATATTTGTGTAACCGATGATACAAATATTAACTTATACTAATACATATGATAACCGATGAAAGGCACTTTCTAACATCTATGGTATCAGACAATAAAAGTAGTAACATTTCTTAATATTTGTGGTAACCAACGATAAAAGATAGTAATATTTTTTAACAGTTGTGGTAATCGACAATAAAAGATAGTAATATTTTCTAACATATGTGGTGATCGATGATAAATGACAATAATATTTTTTAACAGTTGTAGTAACTGATGATAAAATATAGTAATATTTCTTAACACATGTGATAACCGTTGATAAAATATAATAATTTTTATCAATATTTTTAAAACCGATTACAAAAGGCGTAATTTTATCAACACTTTTTTAATCATCAGTACGAATTCAATACATGCTTCAACGTGATTAAAATTGTCAAGATAGAGTTATCTTGATAGGTGTATAGCTAACTAAAGGACCATCTATTAGAGAAAATTCTGTTGATGATTTTAGTAAATTAATAGACGATTTTCGTCCGTCTAAATAACACATTTATTCTGTAATGTATGCATATCACCCTTCCCAATAGTGAGAATTGGTGTAGAGAGAGAAAATACTAATTAAGAGAAAGAGATACTTAGTAAAATTAAGATATATTTTTATATAATTAAGATAATTTAATTACTTCCCTATTTTTTGTGGAAGAACTTTAAATAACATACAAAAAGGAATGGAGGGTGTAATTTACAAAATAAAAATTGTATGCTATATGGTAAAAAAAAAAGTTATCATTTTGTTTGGAAACAATTATGAATCATAAAAAGAATTTTAAATAAATTTTTAATTAAAAATTAAGAAATATGATTTATTTTTACCAAAATTAAAAATAAAATATTGGTAAATTTCAAAAAAATAAAAATTAAGTCGAGTAGTTTTTTCTCTTAAAAAAAGAGATTAAGGTGAGGTATATAAAAAAATAATTGATCTAATAATAAAAATTTTTATTACAAAATTTGATTGTTAATTGCTGAAATTTGTATTTTTCTGTAAAAACATTTTTATTTTAATTAAAAATAAAGTAAAATAAAAGTTAACTGCGGAAAATCAAAACAACTTGGGTTTCATCAAAGAATTTTATTTTTGAATCTTCTTCATTCGGTTCAGGAATGAGCAAAGGTTGCATTGACTTTGACAACAATTTGTGTTCTCAAAGGACTGTTTGAATTCCGCAAAAAAGTCATAGCCTTAACACACACCAATCAATAGCCGGCCAAACAAGGAATATCACCCAAAAGACGAAGAAGTCTATCATTCAAACCCTCTCAGGCTCAGCAGCCAAAATTGGTATCTAATTTCTTTTTTTTTTTTTTTTTTTAATTTTTGTTTTTGACTTTGATTCATCTCAAGCCCCCACAAAAGAACAGAGGATCGTCAAAAACGAAGAAGACCTATATCCTATTTTGAGTGGTATCTAAACTGATTCAGTGATCATGCATAGAGAGGAAATTTGAGGTACCCACTTGTTAATTCCTAATTTTATTCATAAATTTATCCATTTATTAGAGGTTGAAGCATAATCTTTCAATTATATTTTGTGGGTTTGCTTGAATTTGAGGTTTTTTTTTTTGTTTTTTTTCTTTTTTTGGTTACTTACATAGAAATTGAGAAATGGGTTTTCATGTTTTTTGAGGGTTCTTATTGGAATCTCATGTTCCACGATGTTTAGGGTGAAATCAAGGATTGGATGCTGAGGGCTTTGTGTTCAGACTCATGGCTAAAATTTGTTGCTTTAGGCCTTTAAATTCTCAGGTAGTGATTGCCTCTTTCTTTTTCTGTACTGAATTTTGTGGTTGATTTATACATGTATTGCTTTTTTGTTGTTACATATCGTAATTCAATAGTTAAAACAAGGTGAAAAAAGGATAACCTTATTATACTAAGGGGTATCTTCATATGAATCCGTATTGATAGGTGTTAGCAGTAGGGTTCTCTTCTGTTGAGGTAATTAAATTTACTACCCAATTGGGCTTTCTCAGAAAATTTATTTCTAATTTAGTCTGCCTTCCTAGTTGGGTTTCGGAAAGGGATACATGTTATTGATTTAAATATCTCTGAATGTATGAAAGTTTATATGTTTCCCTTTGATGGTTCGCTAAAGTGTCCGTGTTGTGCTTGGTCTAATACCTGATCAAGGATCACATGTTTGTGTCTATGATGTTTTCTGGTTTATTTCAATCTATGATAATTCTGATTATTCTTCTGTTGCTCACTGTTTCTGAAGTGTGGGTTGTGCTAGAACTTTTGACTCTAATTATCTAGTATGTTTTCTATCTATGTTGTGGTGAGTAATCAGAAACCACCAAGAATTTTTTGTCTATTTGTACGGTAACTTGTCAGAATAATCTGTTCTTGAACCTTCAGAAGAGTGAGGCTTTTCTGATAGGTAGAATAGGTTAAACTGAAATTGGCATATGATTTTTGCTTTTAGTTTTGTATCTTTCTCATAAGGGATTTCTGTTGCATTCTGGTCCAACAGATTTAAAGCAAGAAACTAAAAATTGATCATTTCTCTCTTGCAAACTTGAGTTTCATAATTGTTCTATGAGATTTATTTTTCATTTGATTGCTATCTCTAGTGCCTATATAAAAAGCTCAGTTATCTAAGGTCATGCTTTTTTTAAATTTAGACTACAGGGCCGCGCCCTTCGTGTAGCTCTGGTAATGGTAGAAACCTAAAGGGTCATATAAAGTATGGTTTTAGTCTTGTAAAAGGGAGAGCAAATCATCCCATGGAGGATTACCATGTTGCCAAGTTTCTCCACACCAAAGGACATGAGCTTGGATTGTTTGCTATATATGATGGCCACATGGGAGTTAATGTAGCGGTTTATCTGCAGAAGCATCTGTTTTCCAATATATTAAATGAGGTGCGTCATTGACATGTGATTATTCTTGCAAACTTTTAATAGAGTATTTACTTGGCGAGTCATTATTCTCACAAAATGCTGTGAAACTATTTTAGGATGAGTTTTGGACTGATCCTAAAAGTTCAATTTCAAGAGCCTATGAGAGAACCGACAAGGCTATTCTTGCACATAGTTGTGATTTAGGATATGGGGGTTCTACTGCTGTGACAGCAATTCTTGTGAATGGTCAAAAGTTATGGGTTGCAAATGTTGGAGATTCACGGGCAGTTCTTTCAAGAGAAGGAAAAGCAGTACAGATGACTACCGATCATGAGCCTCGTGCAGAGAGGTGTAGCATTGAAAATAAGGGTGGCTTTGTCACTAATATACCAGGTACTCCACTGCTAATACCATTTTTATTGAGAACTCTTACATTATTTTCTTGGCAAATGATGTTATTTTTCAATGGACCTTGGAGGGCAGAAGTGGATCACCATCATCCACCAAAAATTCAAATGCTTTTTTAGGGGAAAACTTTATACTTGATCGTGGAACTTTGAATCCAATTTTAATATTTATGGGAAAATTTTATATTTTATATTTTTCTATTCATAATGTTTGTTTTGCTTATTATCCTTGGTTCTTTTTGAAACTTTTCATTTTCTTTTTAGCAGAAAGATTGCTTCACCAGACGGTAATCTAACATTAGATCACCAGTTGTAGTTGTTAAAATGTTTAGAGGATAATTTTTTGCAAATGGTGAGGAAGAAGAGGATTTATAATTTAGAGCTTGAAAATGTTTACTATATTCTGTTATACAAGAAAAAAATGCTGATTTTGATTAATAATGAAAAGGACACCAGGAGCTCAACGCACATACACACAATTGGAAAAAAAAAAAAAACATGGCTTCCACACATATCACACTTTTGTAAGAAGAATTAGGTACAGCTATATCAGCCAATAATACAGCTTCCAAAATTAGCTTATAGCTGTACTTTGATGGTAGGAAGTTTAGAAATTTCCTAGACTTTATTTCAAAGAAAGAGACGATGAGCTTGACACATAAGGTTCTTGGTTCAAAAAGGCTTATTTGAATCCATGCATTTAGGAATACTTGTGTTCATACTTGTGTTGGTGTGAGAGGATGTCTGTGTATGTGCATGCATAATAGGACTGAAATTCTACAACCCAAAAAGTTTTATCCAGGGATACCTACATTAAAATGACTGTGACACAGACTCAAAATAATATTAGGAATAAAGGACTTATTGGTTTGCATGCATATAGATACCCCAATGATTGCTAGGAATTTCTCATTCATGATAAAAGTGATATCTTCATTGTAAACAATTATGACAATGTATGTAGTGCGATTAGCACATAGGCATTACAATCAACAAAGGTTTATAACTTTTTTCCTAATAAAATTCTATTCTCGTCTTTGAGTTGTCAAGAATTTGCATGTTGAACTTTCACAAGAAATAGTACATACTTTCTTCAGGTTTCTGGTTGGTAGATACCTACTAACATGCTTTTGAAGAAAAAGATATTATGTATTTTTATAGGTTTTCTGCATGAGCCTTCAATAAAATTGGTCAGAACTGAGCCAAATAAAAAATAAAAAATAGAAATGGGCATAATTATTTATTTATTTATTTATTTTGAAATGAATCAGGTATCTGGGATTTAAGAAGAAACGGTCATTATAGCTTAAGTAAAAAATTCCTGGCTACTATCTAAGAAGAATTTCACATTTGAATTATTTCTTTGTTACAAAGGACAATTCATAGTGTGATATGCCTTAGCTTGGAGTAGACAATGTTTTGCAGTGTACATTATTTAAAACTTAATAATACAACATGGTGCACGAGCATCCAACGTTATCTGCAAGATGCTGTGGATTTCTAACTTGAAAATCCACCAAATAAGTTAATAGAACCCTTTAATAAATATCCTTAACTATCAAACCATCTTGTAGTCTCTTATGTCTATAATGCAGTTAGGATGTAAGAATCGAGCTCTTAATAGGGGATTCCATGAAAAGTCAGTCAATCTAGCTTCAGTAGTAGGTTGATTGACCTGCCTAATAGGTTTATTTTCCTCTCAAATCAATTGGTGAAATAGGAAATGTTCTTTCCAACATCACAAATAGGTTGACCTAACTATTTGATGGGTAAATGCAGTAGAAATATACCCATGCATTTTTAGTGGACTAACCTTATGTATGATATGAAGTGTTGGATAATGAAAGAGAGACATACACAAGAGGAAATGGTACTAGAGATTTGAGAATGCCATTATTTCCTCAATTTATTTACTTGGCAAGGGACAAATAGGCTTTAGCGTGCTCCACAGTCTCCATGTAAGGGAACCATTTCTTTGGAATGTGAACTTTATTACAAAGGCAAATGATTGAGATTTTGAGAGTTTTTTTCAACTTTGTTGAAACTTTGGAAAAGGTGAAGTTGGATATGCCTAAGCATGATAATGTGGCATAGTGAGGTTCATCAATCAGGAACTTTTAGTTTTTCAATCAAAAAAAGAAAAAAAAAGGAACTTCTAAGTCAAGGGGTATTGCAGCGTGCTCAGATGACACAATAGAGAAAGGTATCTTTTTTCATAGAAGTTTGTTTGGAAGTGTTTCACTCCCCCGAGTATCTTTGTTATGTGGTATGCCGCTTGGTGAAGGATATGTACTCAAGATAACCTTCAAAAAGGTGTATTGTTTTGGTTAATAGATGGGCCTTTTGTAAAAGAGAGCTCTGCATCACCTACTTCCTCCTTGCTTTTGGACTCGTTCTTTCTGGGGAAGATCCTCCCAGTTATGCACATTCAATGAGTGACTGCAAGCTATGTTTATGATGAATTATGAGTGTGGAGTGGGATCAGGGCTTGTACAGCAAGAATGATAGTTTTTAGGACCTTCCATGTACCAGTTCTTTGGTTGGTTTAGAAGGATCATAGTTAGAAGGTATGGTTAGATACATATTTTTGGATTCAATTTCTGGAAACAATTACCTACTGGTAGTGGTCTAAAAATTAGTGGGAACATACTAGGAGGACCTTTTAAGGGGGCAGAGAGACTTATTTTGGGTTCACTGGACAAATTTCTCAAAAAGCTTGCACCTTTGGTCAAACTCTTCTGAATCTTTGTAGAGGCTGCTGATTTTGTAGATTTCTTGAATTTGTAGGTCTACAAGGTAACACCCTCTTGGTGCTTTCCTTTTTGTTTATTGTGAATAAAATCTTTTCTGATTATAAAAAAAAATAAAAAATTGAATGACAGTAAAATAAGAAAAAGAGGAACAAATTAGTGTATGCGGGGAAGTATAGGTAGTTCCAATCAGTGATAAAATGGAAGAAAATGGAAGATGGCTGAATATGCAAAGAAATCTGTTAGTGCACCAGACATGAGAAGTCGTACCATACAAAAAAGGAGCTCCAAAAGTAGTTAGAAGATTGAACAAACTTTGGAGGCAACAGCAAGACAGAACATGCTACGTCATGCCACGTCTACCGTGAAGGAGGTGTCTAACCTTAACTTGAAGAAATCTTCACAGGTGATTGCATCTTCATTTTCTTAGTCTAAAAAGGTCAACTTAACTCGGAGAAATATCAAAACCCCACAATCCTACAATGCTAAATTTGATTCCAATCTTGATGGTATTTAGAAGATCTTTTAATCAATAAAAGGAAAGTGGTCAGAAAATTCCAGTAGGAGAGAGAGAGAGAGAGATGAGGAAGAGGGAAAGATGGCGGACTACAAGAGAGATGAAGAGAAGTGGGAGAGGGGGGAAGAGAGAGAAGAGGGAGAGTGAAGATGGCAGATTGCGAGGGAGAGTGAAGATGGCAGATTGCAAGAGAGAGAGAGAAGAAGGAGATGCAGCAATAGAGGTAATAAGAAAGATTGAGAAAATGGATGGCTAGGGCGAAAGAGGAGGGCAGGCACGCGAGGTGGGCCATGAGTCTAAAAAACCAAAGTCATTTCCCTGATAAACTGAACAATTTTATTGTATTTTTTTGTTTGACTGAGGCTTTCTTTTGCATTCACGAATTTTCCTATAACAGCCTAGCAGCAGAAAATATGGAAAAATATTTTCAGAAAGTTATTTTCAAGGAAAGAAATGGAGTTTTAAGGTTGTCATTTCTTTCTCTTGTACTCACCTTAATTTAAATTTATACTTAATAATAACATTTCAAAAAATAGTGAGTAGGCAAATAAGGGGAAAAATCACCTATGTACAGGTGAAGAGGCAAATGAATATAATTTGAGGGAACAATAAATATTGTTACTTCTCTCAAAAGCATTCAGATGTAGACATTCTGATTAATTGTCTTCTAATATGATTCAAGATGAGTAAAAAATAACAATTCTTAATAAATACCAAATAGAAAAGGATGGAGCACATTCATTCAAAAACATAAATTTGATGATATTAGCATTCAAAAATAACTTTAATGCACAAATTTTAAATTATAAGATCAAAGTTAAATTACTAGATTTAACCAAGCTTTACAATATGTTTTTAAGTTAATAACTTTAAGTCTTTTTCTTTGCTAATTCAATAAACGTTAAAGTGTGAGAAACTTTAGTTATATGCTAATACCCAATTAATTGTTTCCACTGGAACAAAATTCCGGCTACTGTTAGCAATATTATTAATACTACAATTAGACACCATGTTTTAGAAGTCTTTTAGCTATTTTGGTTCCACATTTGTTTACAAAAAATCAGGAGGCTTTCTTTATTTCCTTTTGTTATTGAGGAAGTCACTTAAGAATATTAAAATAAGAATCTTCATTTTAGTAAAAAAATTTCACCTTTTTGGGAAGGGTTAGTGGTTTATATAATTGTTATTAGTATCGTGGTTGGGCCGGTGAATAAGTTTTAGTAATCCTGGCAATTGGCTTTTAAGTTTCTCTCAAGTCTTAACAAAGTGTGCACCAATAAGCATACTAGAGTTTTGTTTCTGTGGATGTGTTATAGGAGTTGGAGTCATAGTGGCATCTCTATCAAACTTGTGGGAGCTTTCTCTCATGTGGGCATGAGAAATGGCTATAAGTGATAAAGATATGGCTTCTTTGCTGATGGAATAATTGGAACCTAGGTTCTCTACCGGGGAAATCTAGTCGATGGCCTTGTCATTCCCAAATAATATAGTGGTACTAGGGTTAAGTTTGATTCTACAAGCCACTACCTTGCACGCAACAAAGATAAGAATTTAATATTTTAGTAATATATGTTAATACATGCATGCTTAGCATAACTAATTAAATTTTCATTGAAAGCCTTGAGCATTGATTTTCATTGAATAAAGACATCTATAAGACTTCTATGAACTTAACGTCTTTCTTAAATTATTGTGTGCTTCAGTGAGGATACCCAATTTTAATAGCAAAACAAATCATGTATTTATTTTAGTTTTGTGATATGAAAGAGAGAGAGAGAGACCATTGCTTGAACTAACTATGAGACTAACCACTTTATAGTTGGTTAGACTGAAGCAACTGAATCATCTGAGGTTTCATACAAACCATTTTTTATTTTTAAGAAATTAGTGTGTATACTAAGGAAGGAGAAGAATTACAATGAAATGAAAGAGAGGATATAGTATCCTCCAAAACAAGTCCGTAAAAAGAAATGCAAAACACTACAATGCCTCAAGACAACTCATTAATCATGTTGAATGACTTGCAAAGAATGTCTTCTAAATGTCCTGGTGGCCATGGACCAAAGAAATGTTAAAAAGACAATCTTCTCTGATAAAAGCTTAAGAGGGAAAGATTGTTCTTTTGAAAGCTTTGCACTCCTCCCAATCAAATGCATGCATAACTAAAAGGAAAAGATTGTTCTTTAGAAATCTTCCTCTCATGTGGGCACGAATCCTTTGAACTGTAAGAGGGAAAAATTCTTTGTTGTTTCCTCCTTGTTTGTAGGACTTATTGCATACAAATAATGTAATATTTGCTTCTGTGGTTGCTACAGTTGGAAAAGTATATTCAAGAAATACATGTATATAACAACAACGAATTAAGTTTTAGTCCCAAATTTTGAAGTCGATTATTTGAAAGACCAATATAGGAGAGAGGAGAGAGAAAAAATAAAATAACATAAAATTAGAGTTTGAAAGCAAAAATAGATCATATAAATTTAAAATGTGAAACAATGAAAAGAAAGAAATAAAAAATAAACTATTTATAAAAACTTAAAATAATAATAACAATAATAATTGCATTAATTCAATTAGTTCGGATTCTTTTATGCCACTAATTCCTATGTAAAGTCATTTTCTTAATTAAACTCTTGACACAAATATCTTTACGGATAATTTGCATCTAGTTTCTCAACGGTTTACTCCAATATTTCACTAAATCTCCCATTTAAGGTCTCGTTTCTCCTAACTGACTTGTCTTTGGGTTTTCGTTACATATGTTAAAACCAGCTTATAATTTTATCCACAATTAAACAAGAAATACATGTATACTTTTTGTAATTTAACTTTTCGAATTTGATTCTTTGCAACCTTTTTGCTTCTCGATCTTGCCACATGGGGCAACTTTAGCTTCCAACTCCAAGCCCATGACCATAAAACCACGTCTTAAAACACCGGCTGAAACTGCATGTTTTGTAACTAGAGGTAATCCATCTTTGTCAAGTATGTAGCCTAGTGAAATTGCAAAAATCCATGTATGGCTAAACCTTAAAAAATCTTAGTAAAGGAAGAAATTTTGCCGGCTCCATGCCCTCAATCGATGCAAAAGTTCACCCCAATGAGTGTGTTTTGCAATGTGAAATGATCAATGCTATTGACAGTCTTATGAAATTATTGTACTTAAAGTTTTGCTATTACTGCATTAGGAGATGTCCCCAGAGTGAATGGCCAGTTGGCAGTTTCTCGAGCCTTCGGCGATAAGAGCCTAAAATCACACTTGCGATCTGATCCAGATATCTGTAATATTGATATTGGTCCAACTGATGATATTCTCATTCTTGCAAGTGATGGTCTTTGGAAGGTAACACGCTTTTTAATGAAATGCTACACGCTTATGGCATGCAGTAGGCAATGTTATTAAAGTTTGACACATGAAGACTACACGATTGTTTTTCAGTAAGAAGATATATTTTGTGGGCATAATATTTAGATATGTAACTTGACCAATTAATGCGATTGGTATTATCATTGAATATAACATGATTATCATAATTAGTTCTCAGATGCTTCTAGCCAAATTTAGATAGCCACACAATGGTATTTACCATAAAGTCACATTACTTATGCATGACACTGAAAATTCTAGCAATGGTGGAGGCATCCTCCATATTTATTGAAGTTTTCATCTACCGGGAAAAATTCTATTTTCTGCTTAATGTTAAACAAATATTCCAGAAAATTTTCTTACCTCATTTAGAAAATTCTGATGCAAGTTCCAAGCAAATCTTTTGCACTTGGTCACAAACTAAAGTTGGAATTTTAAATCACGTCGAATCTGGTTATGATAGGTCCCTCCGGTGGTAGCATTGGTGTCCACAGTACCAAATGCAATTGTCTCCCTGATGCTTTTGCCATTGGTCTGACAACCTCACGCTAAAGTTTGTGAAAGTACACATGTCATATAGATAGAACCATATTCTGGGGGACTATAACTGCCTGATGGAGACATTGGGAAACAAAATGGGAAGCTTGACAAATGTAAATTTCTGTAGTACTTGATGTTTTTCTTGGCTATAGAAAAGAAAAAAATCAATGGTCCATGATATTTAGGGATTTTATGCTATAATGATTAGAAAGTGCTGGGTGCTTTGTGGGTACAATTTAGAGAGATCTGATTTTTTTTTTTTTTTTTTTTGGTTGCTGATGGAGTATTTATTAACCAATCATAATGTAAAATCACTTTGTAGGTCCAATGTACTGTAATTGATCTCTTCTCTTAATGCACTATCATAACTTCTGATTGGCAAGATGTGGGACATGGAATATTTATGGTACACAAATTTTCACTGTCATTTAATGTTTTTCAACTAGGTGTGACTGTAGACAGCATACTGATTTGCATGATTGAACTTCTAGTTTTTCCTTGGAGAAGCAGTCCTGTTTTTGTCCTCCTCTCCCTGCCTGCACCCCGTCCCCTGCGGTTTGCCCTTTTAAAGGAAAGGAGGATGGCTGAGTTGAACCTTGGCCATGCCACAGGCCAAGGTTTGAAGAATTCAACTTAGGTCGTTGATGGACTAGCACCCTGTCAAAGAATGACATTATATATTGGGTATATCCAACCATCAAAACTCTTAAGGAATTTGCATCTTTTCGTCTAAATTTCACATTCTCTTGTAGCCAGACCCCTGCATCCAGGTTAGAATGTAGGATTAGTGATTGTGTTTACATGCATGAGCCTATATTCAGAATGGAACACATTCTTTGGTTGTGCATGTCTTTAGTTCCAATGAGACCTTTTATGACAATGGAAAATTTCCTTTTTACTTTTTCTTATCCACAATGACAGAGTGCAAGAGGGTATCATTAAACATAGAGTTCTCTAAGGCTTATCGAGATGAGATGAGTTCAAGTGAAATCATGTCATGTAGTTGTTTGTGGTCTCATCATATTACTTGCATGGTAGCAATAGCCTTCAATTCACGAAGACAAACATAACACAGAAAGATGATAAATGCAACTAAGAGTGTTTCTCCATATGATCTAAGCATCAAATTTCTTGCTTTCCATGGGTACAATACAGGTCATGAATAATCAGGAGGCAGTTGATTTTGCAAGAAAGATCAAGGACCCAAGAAAGGTAGCAAGGCATCTAACTGCTGAGGCACTGAATAGAGGAAGCAAGGACGATATCTCTTGTGTTGTTGTGAGGCTTAAAGGATAATACAGTTGATCAGCCAAAATGATGATGACAATCTAGGTGCTCAAAAGCTTCTTTGCATCTGCTGACTGTAACATAAAGGGATGCCAAGAGAACTGTGAAGGGAATTCTATCGAATTCAGCAGAAATAGCAAAGTGAACGCCAGAAACAGGTCACAGTTGGTGCATTTCTTTTGCTTTGTATATTTGTTTTCTTCTCTTTCATTTTTTTTCTTTGCTTTAATGTGCAGATGTGTTTATCAATTCACATCTAACATAATGATCGGTTTATACTATCAATTTTTAGCATCCCCACTTGGGATGCTAATAATGTCTGAGAACCTATTTAGTGATTGGCATGAGCATATAAATATAAAGTGTGTATGGTTCAAACTTCTATTGCTGTTTGTCCTAAAGTCCATACTTCTCTCCCTCTTTTTGTCATCAACAAAATGGAGATGAGCATAGGCACATAGATACAACAGAGATACATATTTCTCCCTCTTACATCCATAACCAAATTCATTTCTCCCCCTTTCATCCATATTTCAAGTAACATAACGACTTGTGCCTGGGCACAAGCCCATTCACAATCACAACCACAGTCACATAAGCATGATCATGTGTTTAAACACAAGCACAATAAATCGATCATATCCATTGAAATAAAGGTGCATTTAACATAGTGGATTACATAATGTTTTCCTTACTACATCAAAGATAGACTAAAATTAAAAAAAATAAAAGAAAACATTGAGGAAATTAAAAATGTGGGTTTCGTCAAAGTAGCACATGTTGTGGTGAGGTGTTAAGATATGAGGATGGTGAATTCAGGGGGAGCTGAGGAGCTGGAGAGTTCGATTTGATTTCCTCTAATTAGGGACTCAAGTTGTTGTAATTGGACTTGAATGTATGAGTTTTGATCCTCTGATCTATTCAGCTGGCCTTGCACCTATACCAATGCACCCTACATCATCTCCAATGTGACTTCGAAGGAAAATGAAGATGTGGATGCACCAACCCTCGCAAGAATGATTCGTAGAGATGCTTCCATATGTTCTTCTCTTTGCACTTCCCTAGGAAGTTCACTTGGCCCTCCCTTTTTCTGTTCCCTTTTCCTTTTCTCCACTATAGTTTCATTCTTTTACTCATCCTTTTTAGTCCAAGCCCCATCCTTACATACCCATTTGGCCTTAGTCAATGAGGATTCACCAATACCATTCTTCAATAGAAATTTGATTCCAATTTCTTTCTTTAAATCCACATTACATGTTATAATGTCAGTGATCACCGAGTAGTAAGGAACATTATATAGGTTAGATTTTGTTACTTGAATCATATTGTTTTGGCATTAGAAAGTGCAGTGCGGGATTCTTTTCATCCAGTATACATGCCATACTCTACATGTCTTCCTTTGTGATGCTCGTATGGTTTCCTACTCTAGGTCAATGTATGTGTCACAATAAAATAAAGAATTCTTTCATGAACCCCTAATGTCTTAGCATTGGTGTTGATGACCTTTGGGTTCTTAAAGACTTTCTTGTCACATTCTAACTCTTCTATCCCCATATACTTTTCACACTTTATATCGGGAATCCAATTCATTTTATTCATCTGGTATATATTCTTAGGCGAGATAATAATCTCTTTACCCATGATATAAGTCTTGAATGTACATGATTACGAGATTGTGTCGAATGTATAATGTGTTTTAAGAATATGTTCATCGGTGTCATCAATCACCTCCAAATTCTTATACAATAATCTAGGTTAATCAACCAATTAGGATAGGATATATCTCACTAGATAATCATCATAATAAAATCCTATTTGCTTCAAAAGTGTCCAATCTATCCACCTTCCTACGTTCAATTTCCTTTTGCAAAAGTTTAAAGGAGAAAGTCTTACTTTTTGCCAAGGAAGGAAATTCATGCTGCTTGTATTTGCTTGGAAGCTTGGTCTTTGGTGCCATTGTAATGATTTGGAGAGATTTTGAGAGAAAGAGAAAGCGTGCCTTAGGGTTAGGGTTTTGCCGAGAGAAAGAGAGAGAAGAATTTGGTCTCTAGGTTGTTGGGTAAAATGAAGTGAAGAGTCGACTTTGATGGATTTATTTGACTTAACCCTTCATATTCGTGTCGGATTTGGCTGATAACGTGAGAGAAATCAATTTTTGGGTAAGATTTTAGGGGTTTAGATTTGGGCATGAACTACTCAAGTCAATTGTGTTGGTTGTGGATCGACTTGCCTTAGTGAAACCTTGTTTTGAATGGCAATTATTGTTTCAATACTTAAAAGTCAACTTATACTTGGTATGAACCGACTTCTCTTTTTAAGATAAGAACTTTAGGTTGACTTATGATCCCATAAGTTGATTCTCTAACATTTCTAAGTTGACTTGCACAATTGTAAATCAACTCGTTTCCCTATTTCTTCACAAATTTGGCTGAAAGGTCGACTCGTCAAGCTTATAAGTTGACTTACTCACTTGAAATTCCTTCAAAATTTCATTTTGATACCACTAATTTCTTCAAACACACAATTTATTCAATTTTAAGCATATTAAATAATGAAATTCATTCCATATCTCTAATTCTTTTTTTAAATTACAAAATCTCTCTTTATCTAAAAGTTTTGTGAGAATGTCTGCAATTCGCTTCTCAATTTCAACAATTTTTAAGTAAAAGATCTCTAATGAAGTAACGTCTAACCTCAATGTGCTTAGTTCTAGAATGATGTACTGGATTTTTGGTTATGTTTATGGTGCTAGTGTTGTCAACCTTAATTAGAACATTCTAAGTCTAAGCCATAATCTTTAAGTTGATGTTTGATTTACAGAATGTGAATACATTGCCTTGCAACCACATACTCTATTTCTGTGGTTAAGGTAGCAACAATATTTTGCTTCCTAGATGATTATGACACTAGTATACTCCCAAAAAATTGAGGTGCTGCTTGTGCTCTTCTATGTAATCTACACCCAGCAAAATTAGCATTTGAATATTCATGCAACTGAAATAAGGAATTCCTATTGTACCACAAATCTAGGTTGCATGTATCCTTCAAATTCCTCAGAATTCTCGACTGCAGCTGAGTGTAACTCTTTAGAATTGGATTGGAACCTAGCACACAAGCATACACTATATAAAATGATTGGATTAGAAGCAGTCAAGTATAGCAATGATCTTATTGTACTTCCATAAAACTTTTGGCACACCTCCTTTCATTTTTCATCTTTATCTAGCTTCATTGATGTGCTTATGGGGTGGCATATCCCTTCGTTTCACTAAATGTAAATTTCTTGAGTAATTTCTTTGCGAATTTGGATTGATTTATAAAATTTTGGCAAAAATTTTCATTAATTGTTCCAAATACTATGTCATCTTTATCAATTTGAACTATCAAAATTTATTTGTCTTTTCTCTTAATAAACAAGATTGTATCAATCTTACCCCTTTTAAATTCATTCTTAATTAGAAAGTTACTAAATCTTTCATATTAAACTCTTGGAGTTTGTTTGATACTATACAAGACTTTGAACAATTTAAATACATGGTTTACGTGTTTTGGATGTTCAAATCTAGGGGATTGCTCTACATATACTATTTCATTAATTATACCATTTAAGAATACGCTTTTGATGTCCATTTGATACAATTTCAAGTTCATGAAATGGGCAAAGGCAAGTAGCATTCTTATGACTTCTAAACTAATTACAGGGCTATAGGTTTCATCATAATCTATCACTTCCTCTTGATTTAGTTTTTCTTACATAACTAAAATCCAATTCTTATCTTCTAAACCTTCCCAATATTCTTAGATTCAATTTGAGAAATAAAGACTACATATTCACATTGATTTTACACTGCAAGCCTAATCCTTGCTCCTGATTCTATGTGTCCAATAACATTCTCCACATTCACATTCTTACTGCGAGTAACTTTATCTCTTGAACTTCATGAGTTTCTTTATTTTTCCTAATTTTCTTCTTCTTTTTTCAAGGATTTCTTTTTTAATTTTCTCATTTTCCATTACTCCTTGTTCTATTATGGGTTCTACTTTTTGGACTTAATCATCAAAACTCTTGACTTAGAGGGTCACTCTTATCAAATTGAACATGAATTAACTCTTTAACTATCATTGTTTTTTTATTATATACTTTATAAGTTTTGCTATTGACTGAATATTTTAAAAAATTTCTTTATCACTCTTTGTATCAAATTTTTCTGGGTTGTTTTTTCCATTATTTAGGATATAACATTTACATCCAAAAAATGGGAAATAACCCATATTAGGTTTTCTACCCTTATATAACTCATAAGGAGTTTTCTTTAGGATTGTTTCATTAATACTCTATTGAAGATATAACAAATTGTATTTATAGTTTCTACCCAAAAATACTTAGGTAAGTTGTTTTTACAAAATATGGTTCTAACCATTTTTTCTAAATTCATATTTTCTTTCTACAACTCTGTTTTGTTGTGGTGTGCTAAGTGTAGAAAAATTGTGATCAATTCTATTTTTATCACAAAATTCTCGCAATGTCCTATTTTCAAACTTTTTACCGTGATCAATTCTAATAATATTGATTGTACATCCATTTTCAGTTTGAATTTTTTTGCACAATCTAATGAAGGCCCATAAATTTTGAGTTCTAGTAGATCTAAATAAGTCCATATGAAGCAATTCTAGTGGTCTAGTTATGGAAACTATGTTTTTTTATTTGAATGAAAATTTGATATACTTTTCTTTTATGTACGCATCACATAGTTTGTCTTTCTCATATTTTAATTTTGGTAGCATTTTAATTATGCCTTTCTTAACTAGTTTGGATAAGAGGTCCATGCTTACATGTCTTAGTCTCCTATGAGGTAACTAAGCATTATCATTCCCTATGACTATTAAGCATGCTTCTTCTAATTTTCCTATGTTATCCCAGTTAATAACATATATATTTTCTTACCTATTTTCTTTGAATTTTACATCTTTACTTAGTTTATATATAATTTCACAGTGATCATAATCAAAGACAATAATATAACTTTTGTTACACAATTGACTTATGCTAAAAAGATTATACTTCATGTTCAATTTTGGTAAAAGACTTACCTTTGCTTCCAATGCCAATAATTCTTCCCTTTGACTTGTCTCCAAAGGTCATCTTGTTTCATTTCTTTTCCTCCAAACTGCTGAATTTTATGAAACTCTAGTCATATGTCTAGAGCATCCACTGTACATGAACCTTGTATTTTCAAGGGTTTTGGCTTTGAGACAAGTCTGCACAAGGAATAAATTATACATTAGCTTTTGGTATCCAAATATTTTTGGAACCGGTAGTGTTAGTCTTTAAACATTCTTTGGGCACCCATTGTATTTTTGTTTTGATGTGAGGACTACTCCAAAACCAGCACTCACTAATGGTGTGGCCAAATTTAAAACAATGCATACATTTCTTGTGAGTTGTTGGCCTAGCGCTTGTATGTTTCTTTAATTTTCAAGTGTGTGCATTTACTACAAAAAAAGGTCTTTAGTAACAGAAGCGTTTTGAACACTAAAAGCATGATTTTTGAAAAATGTGTCGGAAAAAGGTGCTTCATCGACGGATGCTCTTTATACTTTTTTTTTATGACGAAAAGGAAGAAGGTGGAGACACCAAGTCCAAGTAATGAGGGAATGGAGGAGGATAGTGAAGGAGGCTCGGTGGGTGCATTTGTCGTGCATCTAAAGATAGCCGAAGAGCTAAGAGGAAAAGATGGCAAGGTTGAAGGGACCCTTCCTCGGACATGACGACTGGCTCTTAGTGAGCATGTTGAGAGGGAGCATACCCAAAGTGGGGCTCTCGGTGAACATGTGCATGTGTCTCCTGAGTGTGTGGCTCAGGAGTTTGGAGTTAGACCGTCTTGTGCCTTTCATGAAGCTTTATACGTGTAGAAAGGCAAAAGGTTGATGCCGAAGCAAACGGTTCCTCTTCCTTTGGTCTTTGTTAGGTCCTTTGATGCTAGGAAGGATATGAGGGAGAGAGGTACTGCTGCGATTAACGCTAGAAATAATCGCTTTAGTTATGTGAATATTGTTGAGGTAAGAAAGTTCACTGACCGGCTGGATTACCATCGCTTCGAGTTGATGTTGAATGGTTTAACTATGGATTAAAGCGACAAAGCCCTCATGGCCATTGGGATTCAGGTGGGATTTTTTTCTTAGAGGTACCTTTTGTTGAGCTTTCGATTGTGCTGAGCTAATCTAATGTGTTTTGTGCAGTTTATTGTTTTGGTTGAGTTCCAGAGGTTGAAGAGGGATCAGATCATGGGGCATTTAGAGCATTGGTTGAGCCAAAGGGATGAGGAGATTTCTTGGCTATGTGCTACTCTAGCTCAGAGGGAGAGGAAAGTTAAAGAAGGAAGCAGCATTATAGTACACTAGTGCTGCCTTAAATGGTAAAAATAAGGAGACGGAGGATCCAAGGTCTGACCTGGAGTTTGCGTTTTGGTAGTGCGACATGGCCATCACAGGGTGTGAAAAGTTGGAAGCTGAAGTGAGGGGGAATAAGGCGAGGCTCCAGGCTGTCGAGAGGCTAGTGCAAGAGCAAGAGCAATCATGCCTTGCAATGGAGCAAAAGTGGGTTAATCTAGGGAACAAATTCATGAAAGCTGTTGAGAGACATAAGCGGAGTGAGCATGAGCTCTCCAAGAAGCTGCGGCGAGCTGAAGAAGCTCTTTGCCAGGCGAGACTGGAGGAGAGCATGGCTGCAAGTGTTGACAGTGTTGACTCCGAGGTGCCAGGCCCGAGCCTAGTTAGTGCTCTTGGTAATAATTCTTTTTGCAAAGCAGCTGATGCAAACTCTCATGTCACCGCGCGAACCTCGTGTTCTTGCGGTAGAAGACTCTTCCCCCTCTTTTGCCTCATTTGTCGTGATCCCTATGTATCCTTATGTATTCATCTCGAGTACTGTGTTCCATCTTCTTCTTATGTAGCTTGGCCCCTTGAATAAGTATGAACGGTGTCTCCTTTTGTTGTATTTCACTTGCACAATGTATAAGAATTTGTATGAATGAATGTGTAGGGAATTGATTTTTTATCACCATTACATTCTTGTTGCCTTATTGATCGTGTGTTGAAATAGAGTGATTTGAGTCCTGAGTTACCTTCGAAGGCGTTGCAGCCGAGAGAGGATGTTAGAACCCTTTTAGGTGTTAAAGCCAAAAGGATCGTAGTTAAATCCCACTCGGGTGTTACAATCTTTATGAGACATGTAGTCGAGAGAATAGGTGCCAATCCGATTAGATGCTAGGACTCGTATAGAACATGGTGTCAAGAGAGGATGAGAGAATAGGAGTATGATCCCACTCGGGTGCTAGGGACTCATATTAGGCATAGAAGTGAGCAAGTGGATGCGCTAGCCCACTCAGGTGCTAGGACCAATTTAGAGCATGGTGTCGAGAGAGGTTGAGAGAGTGGAAGTATGATCCCGCTTTGTGCTAGGAACCCATATGAGGCATAGAGCTGAGATAATTAGTGCGCCAACCCTTTCGGGTGGTAGGATCTGTATAGAGCACAATGCCGAAAAAGGTGTAAGTATTTCTCAACATTTATTTAGGAAACGTCGCGAAGTTCTAACATTTTTTTTCCTATTGTTTTGTTCTATGTTTTTGTTGCCCTATCCTTTAGCGATGGTTGTAAAATGTCAGGAAACTTGAAAATAAATGTCAGGAAGAACTATATTTTTTGTAGTAATGACAACACTGTCATAGAAACACATTATAGTGAATGACTATAAGCAAGATGAAATGCTTGCAAATAGAAAATATACATAGTAGTGCTATCCAACAAAAGTCTAAATCCAAAATCCAATAAATCCTCATAAAAAGGTGACAAATAGTAGATTCCCAAGATACCAAATTCATTGATTATGAAATAATCTCAATTATAACTCAGATCAATGTGTTGAGTGGACTTGACCTAATGCTGACTTAATTTCTAAGGTCTAGCCTATGTCTCGATACACGTTGTGGCTCACGACGTGTTGCTAATGCCTTGTGCTTTGTGAGCTAGCATAGATTTTTCTAAGTGTCAAATGACCAAGTCGACTTATGACTTATGATAGGTCAACTTGACCTGAACAAGGTGTATCCTATTTTTATTTTGACCATTAGTTTTTTTATATATTTGACCGTTAGGATTTCAAATATTTGAATCTGCAGTTTTATCAAATGTTAAGTCGACTAATACTTTTGAGCAGGTCGACTTATTCTTTAGACTTGACTATGTTCTGTTTTGTTGTACATACATGTTTTAATGATGAGCAAATCAGTTTAAATTAGTAAGTAAAGAATCAGGTCAAATTGGCTAAAAATCAATCTAAATGTGTTGTCAACAAACACAACAGATTAGTCAACAAGTGATCATAGAATTATACATATTAGCCAAACAGATTCTCAAGGTAGTCGACTAGATTAATAAGAACTCAGAGCAAAAACTGAATGTAGCTAACTACCCCACAAATTCTATCAACTAACTAAAGTTTGAACCATACAACTACTCGACTAATTTGTCTATCATGTCGACTAAACTAAACTAAACAGCGAAAACCACTTTAATCTGTGACAAGTTTGTTAACTAGGTCATAGGAGACTTGACTAACATACTCTATACTTAGAAATTTTTCCTAACTTGTCGACTATTCTATGAAGGCTGCGGACAGAATATTTGAATACCTAGAAAGCCTGCCTCGATTAATAGAGAAAATTTGATTAAACATCCCAGAGTTGTTGACTGGATCCATTAAGATTTGAAAGATAATCTAGTTGATAGAACAAAAGACTTAGTCAACTAATATGTTTAAAAGAATCAAAAAGTTTGAATAAGTTCTCATGGAAATTGGAAAATAGACTATTAACACTTTAGTCTAGTCAACTAATTCAAATAATCGATACATACTTAAGCTTAGTTTGCAATCACATTCGTTATATACTCACTAGTAGACTAAAGTCTTGTTCCTTTCGACTAAACATATTAAACTAGTCGACATTCAACTAAATGTAGTTTGCTAGGCATGAGTCATCGAATATATTAGTTGACTAATATGTTAAATATTTTGACTATGTAAAAGCTCTAGTTGACACAATAAATTCTAGCCTACATATAATGGATAAAATAAATGCATACAACACACACCAATCAACTAAGATAGTAGAGTTTTCAACTAAATGCTACAACTGTTGACTAATATAACAAGGTGGTCAAATAACTTAGTCTAGTAAGCCACATCCAAGGAAACTTTGTAATATCGACACTCGGTGTTTTGTATATTATACTTTTCATTATCCTATATATGATATATTTTCATTTTCATATAAAAAAAAGTCTCTCAGAATTTTTTTTTGATTTATAATACTCTTGAAAATTTTTGGCGAAATTGTTGGGAGCTAAAAAAATTTTCCCCTCCGTGCCATTTTAAAATCTACACGTGCAATCTTGACCCCGATGAAATTTCACACGCTAAATTACTTAAAAAGTTAAGGAAACTCGAATTCGGGCAACTCTCTATCATTTGCGAAGAAATGTCCGATACTTAATTATCGGAGATGAAAATTTGTCTTCACAGAGTCAAATTTAATTTTACCCATGCAAAAACTGTTAAAATTTCACCAGAAAATCTAAATTAGGCTAAATTAATATTTTATCAAGTTAAAACGCAATTTTGGGAAATTTACCAAAATTCGCCTGAAATGAAGGGAAATTGACCCTACTGTGCCAAAATGAAATCCATGCGTGCAAATTTGATGCCGTCAGATTTGCACATGTAAAATTCACCCTAGAAGTCAAGGGTCAAGGAATTTTAGCAAAACGCAAGGCGGAAAACAAAATCGCCCTAAAAACCCTAATCGGTTTAAGGGCGATTTGGAAGGTCAAATGACTTCATTTATGTGCAAGACCAACTCTATTTGATTCAGTGCAAAAAACCGAACCAAATGGGTAAATTTAAATTTATCGGATTTCGGGTCGAATATTGACTATGCCACGCGTTACGCGAAAATCGAGGTAGAAATTTTTATGCAAATTTAAAAGGGGTCCTCATATGCAATTTAGAAAAAGGTGGGAGACAAGGTACTATTCAAGTATAGTGGTGTTTGACTTATTGCAATTAAACCAATGGTGGTAGTTGGATGGAGAAAAGGTAGAAATTCTTGAGCAATTGGATTAGGTGGTTGGGAGACAAGGCATTAATGAAGCAATTAATGAAGCTTGACTTGTGGGACTTGAGAAAGAGAGTGTAGTGAGAGAACAAGAACCAAACAATTCTTCTTCATCCTCAAAACCGTAAGACACCCAAGGAAGAACCAAGAAACTTCATCTTCTTCTTCTTCTACCTCCATGACCGAGAGCTTGTCTTAAAGGGAGATTTGATTTCTCCAAACAACAAATCAATGTTTTTACATAAATTCATTCCTCACAAATCCTAGTATAACATATCCAAAAATTGGGAGGAAATGAGAAGCCTAACCAAGTGGATCTAGAGAGAGACTAAAAGCTTCAAGGAGGTAAGAAATTCTGCACTTGCTGAATTCTTTTTGAGGGCTTCATATGAATGCTTGAATCTAATGTTTTGAGCACATTTCTATAACCTAGAGCCTAAGTAGAACCTATTAGAACATGAGGAATGAGTGCAAAAAAAATCCGAATCTTGCTTGGCCAAGAAATTAAATGAAAACTTTGGAAATTTCTGCAAAGAGGACATTCTGACCATGCTGTGATATTTTGGTCATAACATTTTTTGTACAAAGGCAAATAGAACTAGGTTAATTTCAGGTGACACTAGACTCACAGAGCTTTAAAATAAGATATGATTCGTTGCATCCTGATGAGATTGGATTTATCATGATTTTTCAAAGTTAAGTGTTCTGCATAGAAATTTCTGTTCTGTCCTGCTTTAGCTCTGTTTCTGTCCGTGACTTAGCCTCTGTTTTGAGGTGTCTTATGGTATGAATTAGCAAATGCTCTAGTTACGTAATTTGTAGATCTAAGTTTTATCTTTCCAACGAGATAAGAATCACCTTAATCCGATTCCTGTGTCAAACGTTATGGTAATTTTCCTAAAAACTCGATAGAAGGTTACCCTGTTTCGAACCCTAAGTACAGTGTATGAAAAGGACCCTCTTCCAGTCCTAGTTTGGGCAAGCTCAAAGAATAAAAGTTGTAGATATCCCTCTTAGCTACAACATGTTAAAAATTCAGCCAATTCCCAGGAGTGAATCAAACGTTATGTCCATTTTACTAAAGAGGTGTCGACAGAAATTCTGTTTTCCAACTGAAACCTGCCTGTTCTAATCATGATCCATTTCAACCACCCCTTCTAGGCACAATTGAGAGAAACTCAAAACATGAAAGTGGTAAGCCTTTGTCTTGGGTATAACATGTTAAAATTCCATTAAGTTTGGATATGTATAGTAAAAGTTATCTTCTTTTGCACTAAAATGGGACAGAATCTGAATTTAGAATGCAACTGAAACAAAATGAGGATTTCTGGGAATTTTGTGATGTAATTTTGAGAAAATGTATAACATGAAAGTTGTAGGTCGTGAAGTCACCTACAACATATCAAACTTTCGCATAATTTGGACTTATATATAAAACGTTATGCAAATTTTCGTAGAACTGCGCAAAGTGGCACCAAAGTGGAGAACTATGAGTGAACTTGTTAGGTGACTTTTGCCCAAGCTGTTAAAGAGAGTTCGTTACATTGCAATTGTGGTTCATTTGAGAATGTTATACCCTCCCTATTACAGTGAGTGAGACTCTAATCTCATGCATTAAAAGTGAAACTTGATTTTTGTCGTGTTTTCAACAAAACATACTTTTGATATGTATGACTCGTCATGTGCAACTAGATTTTGAATTTGTTTTGTGACTATTGGAGTGTCATGAACTCATGTTTTCTATGAATATGCATCCATAAATTTGATTCAACTGAAATTGTGTCATGTTTTATGATTTTCACATGTTAAATTTCATATGATCCAATATGACATATTTATTGAGCACTATGATTTTTCTATCACTGATTTGGGGCCATGTGGCCGTGGGATGACTGTTGTGATATGATTTCATCCCAAGATGATGACCATAGCTACGGGAGATGTTTGTTATGGCGCCGAGTATGCGTCTGGGTACACTTCGCGCGGAGGTACCCGCGACTCAAATTTGGGCAAGGACTCCTAATGTGACCTTGCTTCCCACACTGGAAGCAAGTAACCGGTACTCTACATGCCCCAAATGCATGATGGTTGCCGCATCTATGGCAGAAAGGCTGTCTCTGTATAGTAGACTGTGTAAAGACACTAGGGCTGGTGCCCAAAGACCTGTGGTCGGGATCCCTATCCTGGTCCTACTGGTCTGAAACTAGAAGACCCTCCGTGATAACCAGAACCTTGACCCATCTTAGAAGACTGTCCGCCCTGTGATCCAGTCTTCTTCCTTTTCTGGTGACTCTCTTTCTATCTAGTCTCAGCTAGGACAATCTCCTCTACCCGATATGCTGAATTAATCACCTCTGAAAGTGTAAAAGCAAGAGCCACTGTCATATATTTCTTGATGCTCAAATGGAGACCATCCTCAAACTTAAACCTCATCTGAGCTGGTGTAGCCAAGTCAGGGACAAATGTTGGTAATCTCCTGAACTCAGCCTCGTACTCTGAAACTGACCTAGTACCCTGACGTAAGTATAGGAACTCTGTCCTCATGCGATCCTACTGAAACGAGGTAAAGTACCTGCGGTCGAACTCTTGTAAAAAGTCCTCCCACCACAGAGTCTGTGTAGCACCGTCACAGATAGCCTCCCACCATGAGAGGACATCCGCATCGAGGAGTCTCTCAACAACTCTCAACCTGAGCTCCTCTGTAACTCCAGATCAGTAAGGATCCTGCGAGTTCTGTTAATCCAGTGTTTCGCCACTGTGGCATCATCAGATCCTGAAAAATCTATGCATCTGAGCTATCGTGCCTCTTTCACCAACTGTGTAAGCTCATGGATGCGCCTCAAAGTAACCAATGTATCATCAGTCGAACTAGAAATGGATGGACCGGCTACCGAAGGAGGAACCGGTGCCATAGATGCAGGCACGACCGCAGGTGCGATCACTAGAGTCTGTAGTGGAGGTGGTGGCATATGTACCCCATATCTCCTGTACCACTCCTGTCACTGCCTCAAGGCATCGAGTGGTGATAGAGGAATCTCAGCTGTAATAGCCGGTGGAGGTACTGGGGGTGGCGCTGGTGAAGGTGCGTGAGTGGAGGAAGCATCCTCTGGTACTCGTGGAGTCTTGGGTACTCTAGGTGCATCAGGCACTGAGGGACTCTCGGGTGGTGTGAATCTAGCACCGTACCTACCACGTCTAGGTGGCATAATTTAACAAAAATAGTACCTTTTTATTAAGTAGAAATCAAGGATTAAGGTTAGTTACTGAGTAACTAACCCCCTAAAAAAATTGAGTTATAAATCAAGGCATTTGAATGGTAACTAACCCCCTAAAAAAATTGAGTTATGAATCATGGCATTTGAATGCGAAATAATGGGTTAAATGCGTTATGTATCTGACCCCTTAAAATAGATGAACTTAGATGTCTATGGCCATATATAGGATTTTAAATGACTGTATGAAACTTTCTAATATATTGAGGGCTTTTAAATGTACTTGAAAAAAATTTTCATTACTATCTTTTCTTTAACTTTAGACTCTCTGATACCAATAGAACTGTTCACAACCCCGGTTCAGGGCGTGACAAGTTTAGTCGACTATGTTTAGGAATAGTCAACTTAGTACTAATAGTAACTAAGTATAATGAGTTGTCAATACCATACAAACAAAATTTGAAATTCAAATTTAATAGTTGATAGTGTGCCAATATTAGTCGACACATTGTTTCTAACATTCACTTTTTACAGAAAGTGAATAGGTGATTGAAGTATTAATAGTTCATTAATGGCCAACGTTCGAAAGCATAACAATCACAACAAATCAATTGTTTAAAGTAGTGAATGGGGTTATAAAAACCTTACCAGATCTTCAGAAAAGGAGTAATGAAGCGAACAAGTCTGATCCAAAAAATTGAATAATATTCTCTAAACATCATTTGATCTAAACCCTATAGAAACATTCTGTGATCTATATAATTGGAACCAAAACTCCAAATCAGACCACTTAGGGTCATTGTCTTTATTTTCTCTTGAACTTTAATCATTGTAGTTAGACAAAGAGAAGAGTTGTCTCTTTATTGTGTACAATCTGTTGTATGTGCCTGGTGAAAATCTTGTAGAGTCAAAATTGTAAGGTGTAACTAGAACCCGTGAATCTAGTTGTCTGCATTATTTGAGTAAAATAATGAAAATCCAGGAGCTTGTTTGAGAGTGGACGTACACCAACTGGGTAGAACCATTATAAAATTCTATATCTCTTATTCGTTTACTTCTTTTGTCCCTTACCTTGCTATGTAAATTTCATTTAACCCATAAATTACAAAAATCACCAAACAATCTATTCAACCCCTCTTCTAACTTGTTTTACAATTGGTATCAGAGCAGGTGTATAGCTTTTAGGTTTCACAACTATAGACTAAAGATCGTTGCTTTTATCCCAGCCTCAAAGACCCCAAATGGCCCTAAACGGAGACTCTGTTTCGGTTGAAGTCAGCTCTACAAACAGAGCTCCCTTTTTCAATGGGAGCAACTTTAGTTACCGGAAACAAAGAATGCGAAATTTCATCATAGCCCAAGATCTCAGTGCTTGGGAAATCATCGAAAAGGGGATCGAATTCTCTACCAAAGAGATCGATGTCCATATATCGTTGAAATTGAAAAATATGACACCAGATATAATTGAGTCTTGTCATGTATCATAGCCATATACAAAGAAATTTGGGAAAGACTTGAAAACCTATGAAGGAACTGATGAAGTTCAAAAAAGCAAGATCAGACTATTGAAACAAGAATATGAACTTTCAAGATGAATGAAGGAAAAACTGTCACTGAAATGATGACACGTTTCAATAAAATCACAAATAAACTAAGATTGCTTGGAAAAGGTATTCCTCAGGAAGGAAGACATGGTAAACAATATTCTGAGATGTCTATCCAAATCTTGGAAGCCCAAAGTCACAACAATTGAAGAATCAAAGAACCTCGAGACACTAACATAGATGAACTTGTAGGATCCTTGATAACTCATGAGATGAAACTGAATGTAAATGATTCAGTTAGAGAAGAAAAAGAAAAAGGACTAGCTCTCAAGGCTGAAAGTGAAGAAAGTTACTCTGATTTAGAAGATGATGAGAATGAGGAAGATCCTATCTTACTGGCCAAGAAATTTAAGAAATGCATGATGCATAGAAAAAGAAGATACAAATCAAATTTCAAAAGGCCAAACAAAAAAGAAGAAATCAGATATTACGAATGCAAAAAGTTCGAACACATTAAAGCTGAATGTCCTCAACTAAAGAAAGTCGAGAAGAAGGATAAAAAGGAAAAGAAGACGAAAAAAGCTGTAGCAGTATAGAGTGATGAAGATAGCACCTCCAGCAAAGATGGGGCACCTGAGGAGCAAGCGAACCTGTACTTCACGGCAATTGATCAACCATCTGATGATGAGGTGACATCGACATCGTACTCCTGATGTTTTGGTGATGATAATGATTTCTTAGTAGGTGAAATGCATAACACAATTATGAAATCTTTTAGAGAAATCAAGAAAATGGATATAAAGAAAACCATGCATTAAAGAAAAGATTAACTAAGTTAGAACAAGAAAATGATAAGTAGGTTTCTGAAAATCAAAAATTACTAAACCAGAATGATAATTTAATGCAAGACAAAAATAGTTTGCATGACACAATTAAGGAGAATGAAAAACTAAAAATTGAAATTGAAAACCTTAAAAACATGACTGAAAACAATGAATCCAAATCAACTCTAAAAAATAATCTCAAATATGAAAAAGTCAAAAATTAAAGACTTAGCTCAATTCTACATAAGTTTATTCAAGGGCAAGAAAAACTAGACTTGATGTTAGGAGTTCAAAGAGTTGTATATGATAAAGCTGGCTTAGGATTTAACACTGCAGTAAATTAGAAGAAGCTTTACGGCTTCTTCGTACCTAGTTTGGAGACCAATAAAAGCAAAATAAAATGGTATACATGCATGAAAATAAGGCACAAATTTGAACAATGTAAATTAGAAAAGCGATTTGACTCATTTAAAAATAAAAACTCTAAGTGTACTCATTGTCATAAATTAGGCCACAATACTAATGCATGCTGGACCAACCACTCTGCACATAAGAAGGGGACTTTAAAATGGATACTAAAGGAAGTCAGAACTAGTATTTCAACTAACTTGACCGGACCCAAGGAAATATGGATACCAAAGGTAAAATCTTGATTGGTTTTCCTCTCAAGTATGTCTGAAGTCCAAGAAAGCTATGATTGTTCCTCCTAGTGCATCAACAGTGGTTGTTCAAGACATATGACAGGAGATGTATCATGGTTCTCAAAGTCTAGAAAAGAAGAAAAGAGGAACAATAGCCTTTGGGGATAACTCAAAAGGCAAAATTATTGGGATCAACAGTGTAGGTAAGTCCTCTACCTCTACTCAAATTAAAAATGTTTTGCTTGTTGATAGTTTAAAATTTAGTTTACTCAATGTGAGTAAATTATGTGATAAAAGCTATAGAGTTACATTTGATTCTAATATTTGTTTGATTGCTAATAAGGAATCAAATAAAGTAGAATTTACTGGATATAGGATAGGGAATATATATGTAAGATTTAGAACAATCTAAGAATCAAAATGAGTCATATTTGGTGGTAGTAAATCAGTTTAACTCTTGGTTGTGACACAGAAGGCTAAAACTTGCTAGCATGGACTTAATCACTAGATTAGCCAAAAAAGATATAATAAAAGGTCTTCCAAAACATAAATTTGAAAGACACAAATTGTCTGATGCTTGTATGAAGGGTAAGCACACTTGATCCTCATTCAAGCCTAAAAATGTAGTATCAACCTCTAGGCCCTTAAAGCTTCAACACATAGATCTTTTTGGACCCACTATAACTAAAAGTTTATGAGAAAAGCACTACAGTTGCGTTATAATTGATGACTATTCACACTTCATTTGGGTATTGTTCCTAGCAAGAAAAGAAGAGAAAAGTGAGGCCTTTATTAAATTATGTAGAAAAATTCAAAATGAGAAAAAATGCTTAATTAGAAGTATTAGGAGTGATTCTAGTAAAGAATTTGAAAACAAAATAATAGAAAAATTTTATGAAAAATATGACATAAACCATAATTTCTTAACTCCTAGAACACCTTAACAAAATGGAGCTATTGAGAAAAAGAATAGAACACTAGAGGAAATGGAAAAAACTATACTCTATGAGCACAATCTTCCCAAGTATTTTAGGGCAAAGGCTATGAATATAGCATGCTATATATTAAATAGATCTCTCATTAGACCAATCCTCAAGAAAACCCCATATAAGCTTTACAAGGGCAAGAAGCCAAATATAGATTATTTTCGAGTATTTGGATGTAGGTGTCACATTTTGAATAATGGCAAAGAATCTATAGGCAAATTTGATGCCACAAGTGACGAGGGAATTTTTCTGGGATATTCAACCTCAAGTGAAACATATAGATTATATAACAAAAACATAATGGTAGTAAAGGAGTCAATACATGTTAAAATTGATGAAAATGATGACATGAACAAGAAAACTTTTGATGATGATGACCCTATGGATGCTTCCAAAGAATTAGAAACTCCAGAGACTGGAGAAACACAAAGAGAAGAACACAAGTTAGAGGAAGAACTAAAGGACGAAAAAGAGGAACCTCAGGAATAGGAAATTAGATACCCTTTTGTTAGAAAAAGTGTTAACATAGAAAATATAATAGAAAGTGTAAATTCAGGTGTCAAAACCACATCGAAACTGCTAAATCAGTGCGAATACGTAGCTTCTATCTCTCAAATAAAAAAAAATGTAGAAGAAGTTTTAGGAGATGAAAATTGGATTACAGTAATGCAAGAGGAATTGAATCAATTTCAAAGAAATAAAGTCTGGAGTTTAGTTCGTAGACCAAATGATCAATTAGTCATAGGAACTAAGTGAGTGTTCAGAAATAAACTAAATAAGCATGGAACAATTATAAGGAACAAAACAAGATTAGTAGCCACATGATACGGTCAAGAAAATGGTGTAGATTATGATAAAACATATACACCAATTGCTAAACTAGAGGGTATAAGAATACTTCTTGCATTCTCCTATGTTATGAAGTTCAAATTATTTCAGATGGATGTTAAGAGTGCATTTCTCAATGGCTTAATCAATGAGACAATTTCGTATAACAGCCCCCTGGATTTGAAGATCATAGACACCCAGATCATGTCTACTAACTAACAAAAGTCATGTATGGATTAAAACAATCTCCTAGAGCTTGGTATAAGAGGTTTGGTCTCTTTCTTCTTAAAAATAACTTCAATAGAGAAAAAGTAGACACAACATTATTTATAAAGAAAGATGATAGAGATATTCTAGTAGTACAAATATATGTTGATGATATAGTATTTGGTGGCAATAATGAAAAACTCTATAAAGAATTTGCAGGATCCATGCAAGTAGAATTTGAAATGAACATGATAGGTGAATTAAATCGCTTTCTAGGACTGCAAATAAAACAAACTGAAAATGGGATATACGTAAACCAATCCAAATTTGCCGAAGGAACTAGTAAAGAAATTTGGACTTGAAAACCATAAAGGAAATACAACACCAATCAACACAAGCATAAAACTAGGCTTAGATGAAAATGGAAAACAATTGTGTCAAAAAACTTACAGAAGTATGATAAGATCTCTTTTATACCTAACAAGCTCTAGACCAGATATTCAATATAGCATATGTTTATGTACTAGATTTCAATACAATCCAAAAGAATCACACTTAATTAATGTAAAAATAATTTTTAGATACCTAAAAGAGACCAGTAATCTAGGCCTATGGTATAATGGAAACTCAAATTTCCAACTCCATCGATTTGTAGACACAGACTTTGCATGCTGTAGACTTTATATGAAGAGCACTAGTGGCACCTGTCAGTTCTTTGGATTCATGTTAGTGTCATGGTTTTCAAAAAAACAAAATAAACAATTTCAACAACAAAAACTGAATATGTGGCAGCGGGTCAATGTTGTGCATAAGTTCTGTGGATAAAACACCAAATGGAGGATTATGGGATTAAATTAGATTCAATTCGAATAAAAAATGATAACACAAATTTAATAAATCTAATAAAAAATTCCATCCACCATTCTAAGACTAAACACATAAAAGTCAAACATAATTTCATCAGAGACCATATTTTGAAAAAAAATGTGATATTGGGATATGTTAAAACTGAAAGACAAATTGTAGATATATTTAATAAACACCTAGACAAAAATAGATTTTTTGAACTTAAAAGAGAACTAGGAATGATTGAATCTATACAAGAGTAAGAGGATAGGAAGCCTGAAAAATTTCAGTAAGAAAAACTTGTTGATAGAATCACCAAACTGTCGACAAGTCATTAAAAATTTAATGAAGAACAACTTACAAAATTCTGAAACTAGTCAACAAACTCACTCAAATAGTTGATTAATAACCAAATAAAACAAAGAACTGGCTAAACAGTTGATGAATTAGTGACACAATAAGAAAAATAATCGACTAGACTATCAAGATTAGTCAACAGGACCTATATCTCTAAATCCGGGTACTCAAAAGAATTGTTGTAATAATTGACTAACTTGTCAGACAAACTTGACTAGCTGACATAATCTTAAGTGTAGTTGATTTCCTAGTAAATTCCATAGTAATAGTTGGCAGAAAATTTAAACTAGTCGACATAAGTGCCATTTCAATTAACAATATCTCAAAAATAGTCAAAAATTCCTTAAGTTTTATAAGGTCTAGTCAACTAATGAGTCAAAATAGTCAACACAAGTAAACAATCTTTTGACAAGATAGTCAACAAACATAGGAAAAACCAAACTACTATCGAAAATCACACTATATTTGTCAATTAGCAAAAGCAAAATCATATTGTAGTTGAATATGCTAATTGTCTAGTCGACTAACAACATAAAAAGTATGTTTAGTCAACCGATTTGCTATCTCCGTCGACTACTTTGTTGACTAATGATCCTAGGAAAACTTATCAACTAATAATCCACAATTGTCGACTAAGAATCCTATTTAAACTATAGAAAACCTAAAAACGTCAACTAATTATGTACAAATGTCGACTAAGTCACGTGACTAATAAAGGGTTTATCTGAATTTAGCCAACAGATAATCAATATCTAGTCAGCTAAATGGTTACCAATCGACAGAATGAGCTCCCTGTTGACTAAGTGCAGTATCATCTAAGTGGGTCAATCCAAAAAGGGGATTTCGAATCATTTTACTTTCTTTCAGAACTAAACCCGAATCCGAACTGATGGGTTAAATCTCATTCTCGTTCGACTATAAAAGAGGCTAAATCGACAGAATCCCCAAATCATTTCACTCACTCTCCAGAAACCCTAATCTTTGTCAAACCCAAATTCTCTTCTTCTTACTTTAACTAATTCAATGCCTCTGAGAATGAAAAATCCTTCCAAGATCCATCCTCCTCTCTCAATACCATACAACCAAAAAGAAAGAACAGAGATAATGCTTCCAAGATCACATCCAAAGTAGGAGGACAGATGTCCAACCTTGCAAACTTACCCCCAATAACACTCCTGGCTACATAACCAAACACCTTAATCATTCACTCACAACACAAGGTAGAACCACACCATTAAGGAGATACTCAACCTCTAATGACCTAACCTCCAGTGGCTCAACCTCTGATTTACCCTACCTCTCCCCCTGTTCAGGCCTTTCCCGACCAGGTCCACCATTCTCAAATAGAAAAATTAGAATCCTGGAAACAAGGAATGAGTAAGCACCTGGAAGACATTAGTTGTGTTCTTCGACAGAAAGCCCTACCTCCTTATAGGAACTCTATGCAATCATGCTTGACTAGACTCCAACCTTGTGCATACCCGGAGCCTTCGGTGACATCTCGATGGGAGCTAAAGAATTTGAAAAAACAAGTTGAAGAACTTGTAACCGCCGAGCTCAAAAGGACTAACGTAAGGAGAAATGACCCCAGTCCTTACTTTCTCAATTCATCGCCATTCGACTCTGAGATTATCATTGATCTGATGTCCAGTAATGTTCTCCTTCCTTATATGGAAATGTATGACGGCACTACCAATTCTCAAGACCACGTGGCTCATTTTGTTACAGTGATGAACTCTAAAAATATGTCAGATGTCGCCGTGTGTAAGCACTTCTATACGACACCTGAAGGGGAATGCATTAACATGGTTTAACTCGCTCTTATCGTCCAACATCAAAAGTTTTTACCAACTTCAACAATAGTTTGAGACCCAGTTTGTGATTGGTCGAGGGGCCAAAAGGAAATCTACTTTCCACTTATCCCTCCAGTAGAAAGATAACAAGCCTTTGAGGGACTTTGTTGACAAATTTAAGACCAAGATAATGAATGTCTTGGGCCTAGATCATTCTATCGCACTGGTAGTACTGCTCACAGGGTTACGACCTTTGGAGATGAAGATCTCAATCACCAAGAATCCTCCAGCTTCTATTCAAAAATTTTACTCCTGAGCCGAGAAGTACAACGCTGCCGAGAAAGTTGAGACATTCGACAAACGTCGAACTAGGAATAAAAGGAGCGAATGTAACCAACCCCTACCACAACAGCCCTCACCAAAAAAGGCTCAAGTAGGACCTCCATCTCCTCATAGATTTATGAATTACATCCTTGTGAATGACATGCTTGGCTAGATCTTAATGTAGATTAAAAACTGGCCTTACAACAACTGACCTCCTCCCTTTAGAATAGATGTTTCTAAGAGAGACAAAACTCGATATTGCAACTTTTACCAGGAACATGGTCGTACAACAGATGAATATCGAAGGCTGAGGGATATGTTTGAAGCTTTAATTAGGGAAGGAAGGATACAAGAATTTGTCGATACAAGGCAAGGGGAAATCCCTCATGGAGGCAAGGGGAAAAGGACCTGGAATCAATCTCGGGAAGTTATTCTCCAAATACAGAGAGAATGCCCTTTACCGTATTCTGTCAACTATTGGGTCACCCTGGTGTTTCAGAGGATAGAGAACCCCCATCCATAGAGGTATTCACTACCCGCACCGAGAGGGAGCAAAAGAGAAAAAGGCCAATCATAGACTTTGACAATGAAGGGCAGATGTGGGCTACCCGAGACGGCATGACCTTGTGGTTATCACCACCAAAATATGGTAGTTCACTGTTTGACTAAGGAGTAACTTGCGACATCCTCTACTCAGACGCTTTTAAATAGATGGGTCTCAGCTACGCTGACCTTCAACCTCATGTTGGGCACTTGAACGAGCTCACTATCATACTTATAGTAACTCTATGAGCACCACCTAATCAGTTACTACAACAGTGAAGTTTAATATGGTGAAACTGGTGTCCCTTACAATGCCAGATTTGGCCATCCTGGCCTGGATGACTTGGAAGCCCTGTCGTGCACCAGATATATGAAGATTAAGTTCAGAACATCTCTCGACATTGAAACACTCGAATATGATCCAAACTCCTCAAAGACCTCAGCCTAGTGATTCCAACTCATTGTTTGCTATGATAACTTTTTATTGTTGTTGTTATACTATTCTAATTCTCAATTTGTGCTAGTAATAATATTCCAATTTCATTATTTTTACAACATCTTCACCAATGGCAATAGTCAAGGCCCCTAGGCTCCGATCTGCATCTTTTGCTCCTTGCCTTAAACATGGGTTTTGCACATATCCTTAACCAATATACGGGATCTAACTCTCGAGTGGGTAACTCCCATCATCTCTCAACTTATTGCCTTACACATGGCTTGCGCATCCATCTTTAGCCTAACATATGGGATCTGACTCTCAGTGGGTGGTTTCCATCATCTTTCAGCTCCGCGCCTTATACATGGGTTCCACACCCATCCTTAGCTAACATATGAGATCTAACTCCCAAGCAAGTGACTCCCATCATCTCAGTTCCATGTCTTGCACATGGGTTCTACACCCATCCTAAGCTAACATACAGGATCTAACTCCCGAATGGATGGCTCCCATCATCTCTTGGCTCCGCACCTTACACATGGATTTTGTACCCATTCTTAGTCAACAAACGAGATCGAACTTCAGAACAGGTAGATCTCATCATCTCTTGGCTTCGTGCCTCACACGGGTTCCATACCCGTCCTTAGCCATCGTACAAGATTGAACTCTCGAGTGGGTGGTGCCCATTATGCACCTATCTTTCGATTCTAAGCATTTCCCAAGAGTAATGCTCACCACACTGATTTCATTAGTCGAAAGGAATCTAATTTGCTCCCCCTTTCCTTAGTCTCATATGTAGTAGGAACCTATATACATGGATAGGGATTAGCTCCCCTTTCTTTCTCCCTATACAGGCATGTTGTATGTTTATCATTTGAAACAACTTAGTATTATGCACTCTATACAATCAAGTTACAAAAGAAAGAAGAACAAATTTGTAAAAGAAGAATTTCAGTCTATTTCATAACGTAAGGAGTATAACATAGTGGGGAAGTTCAGGCCAAACTGAAGAATGAAATATACTAAGGAAAGAAATAGAGCGTAAGATCATGCTTTATGACCAGGAGATGGAGGAGGGGTATTTTCTCTACCTCAAACTCTTGAAACCAACCCGTATAGCGGTAGCACAAGCATAAGCTTTGACCACTTCGTGGGAAAAGCCCATCCTAGGATCACCGAGCAAACTTAGACCCGCCGTCATATCAACGTTATCCGCCAAATTCCCCACCAATCTTGCATTGTAGATGATTTCTTCCATTCAACATAACTTCTCATTAAGCTCATGGAGATCACGTTGATGGCCTTCCTGAAGCTCAACAACTCTACCTTCTAGGTCCGTGACCTTCTTCTCCGAAACAATAAGTGATTGCCTTAGCTTCTGAGCAAACCTTTTGGCAAGCAGACGGTCTGCTTTAGTTCCATTCAACAAAGCCTCCAACCTCTAGCATTCTACAATGGCCATATCGCACTACTCGAATGCTGAGTCCCGATCAGTTCTCAACCATCCTATTTCTTTTTATTTTTCAAGTAATGCAGCATTAGCCACCTTGCCCTCTTCCCATTCTCTCTCCTTTTGAGCCAAAGCAGCTCAAAGATGTACAATCTCCTCCCCTCTCTAGTTTGTCATGCCCTTTAGGTGACCCAGCAGTTGGTTCTTCGTTAACTGCTGAAATTCAGCCATAACGGCAACTACAAATAACATGACAACTGATGTAAGTTAGTATTAGAATACTAAAATCTCCAAAATACTTAAATAGAGAAAACATACTTGGAGATCCTAGGAGACCATTGCCTCATTACCCTACTCCACCATTAAATGCTTTAGCTCTGAGTCAGCATGGTGGAAGTCCAATCTGTCAGCAAACCCCCTCGCCTCCACAATATCAATGTAACTAAAATAGTTACTGCCGTAGTTTGTCGTCACAATCCCTCTCTGCTTTAGATCCAAACTTTACAAGAACCGGAGCAAGTGGAGCCTTCTGGCTGAGCATAACCTTCTTGACCTTTTAGACATATACCTACTCCGAAAAGGCGCTAGAGATTTGGTTTCACCTCTTGGCCCACTCTCTTCCTCTCCAACACCTAGAATATTAGGAGAAGTACTCTCTCCCTCAATATTAGGGCCCCAACCTTAGGATTCTGTCTCTCGACCCCCACAATAGTTAACATTGGCGTCGAAAACTCCTCCTTTCTGGTGGTCTCAAACTTCTCGCCACTGGTACTAGAGACAACCAATATCCTTCTCTTCCTTTCAAGAAAGTAACAATAGGGTGTATGTCACTGGTCCCCTCTCCTGAAACACTTTTCCCATCCTTAGCACTCTTTTGCTTCGGGGCCACATAACCTTGTCGATAGTAGTGACCTGTAGATCACTTCCATTAACAATATCCAGAGTTCTAAATAGCATGCTTGCTGTTTTCTTCACCAAGAGAGGTCTTTCAATCTTCACCTTCTCATTAAGCAACAAGCTGGCCAGATTAGCATCTAATCGTCAAGAAGGGTGTTTACCCAAATCGACCTACCGTTCTTCTGGCAAAAATTCCTCCATAATGGATGAAGTCAGAATGCCTAGAGTCATACCTGTTGGAGCTTATTTAGACTCTACTACACCTGCTGCAATAGCTTTTATTCAGAATAGGCAAGCTATGATTCAAGTCCTGCGTGAGCATCTGCTAAAAGCTCAGAATAAGATGAAGGTTCAGGCTGATCAAAGTAGAACAGAGAGGGCATTTAAGGTAGGGGATCTAGTATATCTGAAATGGCAACCTTCTAGACAACATTCAGTGGAAGTAAGGAAGCAGTTGAAGTTATCTTCCAAGTATTATGGGCCTTTCCCAATGATAGCTAAGGTAGGCAAGGTAGCTTATCGATTACAGCTTCCTCCTGGGTTGAGAATACATCATGTCTTCCATGTTTTACTTCTCAAAAAGAAGATAGGTCTCACGCAAAATAGTATGCCTGAATTGCCTTTGGTAGGAATGGACAAACAGATATTGGTGGAACCAGAAGCAGTTCTTAAGAGGGTCATTATGAGGGACAGCAAACCAGTAAATCAGTGGCTAATAAGGTGGGTGAACTTGAGTCCTAAAGAGTCTACTTGGAAAGATTTGAATTTTATCAAAACACAATTTCCTCAATTTCAACCTTGAGGACAAGGGACTTCTCAAATGGGGGGGAATTGAAGTAGACAAAGAGAGTTGGCTATTGCAGACAACCACTACAAACATTGCAAATGGGAGAACAAGCAGTCCATGGTTGTTAGTAGAGAAGCATGTAATAGTGTCCAATGACTGTTAGTAGAGGGTATGTTAATTAGTATAACTAACTGATGTCCAAGTATCAGTTAGTTTGTTAGGAAGTTGTAACTGATTTGAGTTTTAGTTTAACAAGTATATAGATGTAAAAGGAGGAATAACAAAAGGCATTATTTTTTAGGTTTCAGTACAACAACTATCTTATCTTCTTCTTCTCCTTCTCTCTGATCTTCCTATCCTCTTCTCTCTCTCTCTCTCTCTCTCTCTCTCTCTCTCTCTCTCTCTCTTTCTATCTCTTTATCTCTCTCATCTTCTTGACCATTTGAACTACTACAAGCTCTACAGTAGAATACAATACAAGGTTGATATCTAGTCTGGCTTCAGAAGTAAGCTACTGCAGACGTAGCATTCTGCAAGTTTAAGTTCAAACTTAAGGCCTTAACAGTATCCTTCCGTTGGATAGCTCACCCCTCAATTTTTTTAACCAAATTCTACTCTTAAAAATAAAATAGTCATCATTCCTCCTTTAATGAATTCAATAGTTAACTCGAACTGAATTAATAAAAATTAATAAATTAATTATCGGATAATGTTCAATCAAAATATTGTTATTTTTTGCACGATAATTGTTTCAGACAATAAATACAAAATTGTCTTAAAAAATGCGGTTTAAATATGATCAGAATAAGGCCTTTATATTTCAGGCGATAATTGATTTATCAATAATATTTCTAGACAATTTACTTGAGGGTGAAGCCAAAAATGAAAAATTAGTGGGAGCAGAGTACAATTTGCCAACTCTGTTACTTCATTGATGAGAATTGAGAAACAGTGGCAATTGAGGATACAAAGGGAGAGATTGGAGAGAATCGCTTACTGCCTAACCTTTATGAATCAAAGAGAATTAGATAATCAGAAAGAGGTGGAGTCTGGTCTTCGAATGCCCATGAAGTCCATGTCAAAGATCGGAGAGCGAAGAGGTGGAAAGAAGGCTTCTTCTCTTAGATTGAGGGGTGGTAGGAGTGAGCCAACAGAGGGGAGGAGACAAGCTAAGATAAGTGGCCTATAAAAGAGAGATGTCGAGTTTAGTTAGATATATATATATATATATCTTTTAAAACTACATATATATATATATAAATATATATTTGAAAATTATTTGTAAATCAAAATTTTAATTGGCAAATAATACATGAAATGTTTTTGTTAAAATTTTTAAAGAATAATTTAAAAAAAAAATAAGGACAGAATTAAAAATTCAATAAGGGCGAAAATTATGTGGGATTATAATTTTTAAAAATATATATACTAATAACTTTAAAAAAATAAAAAGAAAAATTAGTGGGGCTGCCAATTCCCTCAACGCCCTGAATTTATCTCATTACAATAATTTTTTTTTTAACTTATCATCGGTATTCAAAATTATATTTCGATTAATTCGAATTAAATATCTATGAGAGTCCTATTTATGGAACAGTTTTCCCGACTTAGCCTTTTCAATCACAAGATTTGAATAAAAAATTTATTTAAGCGATCTAACCTTTCATCTTATTAGATCGATTATCTGTTAGTATTTCGTTACAATAATAAATGGTATCAATTTCCTACAACTTAATTGATGGAAGATGTATAAAAATTTAGCTTATACATCACGACTCTTGAATATTTTGATATATAATAAATTTACTTTAAAGATAATAATTGTGAATTAAATTGAATATTCACACCAAAATAATCTCTCCATGCAATACTCTCGGGTGTTTTGGGAGAAAGGTTTAGAGTTTAACATCTTTATGTTAAGGACTAGTGGTCTGTAGGTATGATGTGAAAGTGATAAGTTAATTAGACTCGCATTAATTAAAAAAAGAAAAAGAATGGTCACGATTGTACATGCTCCTTCAGCGCCCATCAAGGAAATATATAAGTTGTAAAGGGTGACGCATTCTTTGTCTTAAGCTCATTAATTATCCATTAGGTAGCACACAGGCACCGGATTAAAACAGCATAACGTTGCCCTCGCAAATCTTAATACTAAAATAATCAAATCACCACACCACTTATGTCTAATTAATTTAATGACTCAACACTAGTTATCGTTAACTAAAATTTCACGTTTGAATTTTATGTAAGAAGAAAAAAAGTATAGTAAGAGTTTTGTTCCGTTTCGAATTAAATTTAATTATTTATAATATAATTATCAGAGTTTATAAAAAATATATATATAATCAAACCATTGCATTTAACCATCTGTAATTTACTTTTTGTTTTCTTTCATTATCATATTATGTTGTGATCAAAGTGGACAAGTTCTGTATTCCCTTTGTTTCTTTTCTTTTTAATTTTCTAAACTTTGTAAATTTTACCTCATTCACTCGCAGGAGGAACCACAATTTTGACATGGTCATGATGTCACTTATGAAAAATTTAAAGAACATTTATAGGAAGCATTTCATTATAAATAGCGGGCAACGTGCCAAGTTACTTATTCTTTTCCCAAAATAATTTTATTTATTTATTACGGTCAATGGATCAAAAATTTTTCTATCATACAATTAAAACTTAAACTTGCTTTATAAAAAATCTATGGAGTGATAGTTATCAATTTTTTGATATATTTTTTTACATATAAAAGAATAAATATATCAAAAAAAAATACACAGGTATCAGAATTTATCTTGAGAATCCCGAAAAAATATCAATGGACCTCTATGTGAGGCCCAAATAAAAATCACTAAGATCTTGTCTCAACTACGTGTATTACTATACTAACAAATGTTGCGATAACTCACGAAAGAAGCTGTCACTCACCAATCTTTCTCAAATTTCTCTCTATCTAAATATAGTAAATGCAAGCACTAAGGACTTATCCCGATAGAAATGTCTAGCGGAATGTCTAACAAAGGAGATAAGTGTTGCTCGAATACTAGACCAAGAGATAAGATAGGACATAGGAATATACTTCACCATGATCAGTCACCAAACCTCCCTCGAGAAAGGGCATCTAAAGAATGAATGATCTACGGTCTCTCTTTGACATGAACAAAGGTAACAAATTGAGGAACTCGAAAGTCCAAGTCTAAATAGCTGATCACTCGTCCGAAGTCGGTCCATGAAAACCAGACACAAGATAACTGCAAATCGAGGAATCACCTAAGGAACCAAACCAGATCGGTCCATGGCTCATCGGATGGGAATCTTTAAAGTGCCTCCAAGCTGAAGCAATGAAGAACTCACCACTAGAACTAAGAATCCACACAATCTTTTCACATCCAACAGTAGATGGCAAATCAGATTCCGAGATAATCTCCTAGATATAATCGATACAAGCTCTCATCGATCTTGAAATCCTTTGCTCAGTGCCCTAGATATACTTTGACCAATGAGTGCTAGCAAAAACATTCTGAATAGAACACCCACCAGGATAACTAGATCTCTCCATAACATGCCTCCCAAAAGCCTCTATCAAGGGACCTACAGGCGACCAAATATCATACCAGAATGAGATGCAGCTGCTATCAGTCATCCTCCAAGCCACTAGGTTTTGAACTAGATACTGAAGAGATAGAAGTTTCCTCCATATCCTTAAGCAAGTGGCCGGAACTTGAATATGCTAGAAGCTATGACCTCAAAGTTGATATGTCCTCACCCACCATGACCAGATGTTACCCTCTGGGTTTGAAGGTAGGCGCCAAATCTGCTTAAGTTATGATGCTTTATTCCAATCGGTCATTCTTTTCAACTCTAACCACCTACTTCCTTGTACGGTAAACAAAAGACCAAATTATCTTGACCTTATGGCGATCAAGAGATGGACCAGCCCATAAAAATCTAGACATAATTTGCTCGATCTCTTTGCAAACCACCTTTGGTAAATGAACATAGAATACTAATACGTCTGAATCGAAAAGAGAATAGTACTAACCAACTGTGGTCGACCAGCTTAGGATTAGTGTCTACTTGTCTAGTGTTGAATCCAAGCTGTCACCCCCTGCATAAGCTAATAACATTTCACAGCTAATTGTCTGGTTGATAGAAGCAGAATCCCTAGGTATCTGACTAGGAGATGACCCAATTGAAATCCTGATGCCCTCAACATGTCATCCCTACCCCGTGATCAACCACTCCAAAAAAGATCTCACTTTTTCTGGGAGTTCATCTGCAAATTAGAGAGTATCCCAAATTGAGTTAAAACCATCCAAAACACACTACATAGAAGATAAGCTACCTCAAGAGAAAATGATCAGATTATCTACAAAACACAAATGAGAAAAAACAATCTCCTGACATCTCCAATGATACTCAAACATCAATCCCTCAGTGGCCCTATGCATAAGTCCCAAAAAGCCCTCTATAACCATCACAAAGAGTATAGATGACAGAGGATTCCCCTATAGAGGACCTCTCAAACTTCAAAAGAAATCCGTCAACTCTCCATTAATCACTATTGCAAAACTTGCTATTGTGATACACTTCATGATCCTCTCAACTAGCCAAATGGGAAAACTAACACACTCCAGCATCAGTCTAAGAAAATCACATTCCATGGAATCATAAGCTTTCATGGTATCCACCTTTGTCATGCGTCTAGGAGAGCTACGATTCAAGTGATACCCATGAAGGAGATCATCAACCAGCAAAATATTATCTCCAATCCTCCTAACCTTCACAAAAGCAGACTGCTCATTACCAATGATCCTCAGTGGTATCTGACTCACTCTCACTGTAATAATCCTGGATATATACTTATAAACGTATTGCAGTAAGAAATAGGCCGAAAATCCGTCAATGAAATCGAGTTATCCTTCTTCAGGATAAGTGAAATGATAGTGTCATTCACCTCCCGAAGAAGTTTCCCATGAGCAAAGAATTCCAAAATAGCCCTGGTAACATCTGATCCTACAGTATCCCAACTGGATCGAAAGAACTCAGCACTATATCCATGCGGACCTGAAACCTTATGCCTACCCAATGAAAATATAACCCCTGTCACCTCTGCCTCTATCACCAGAGTCTCTAAAGTGTGAATCTAACCCTTAGATAGTGTACCTCGAAGCAAAGGAGTGATAAGACTGGGATCTAACTAGCCAACCCTAGGCCTACTCGTAAACAACCCCATAAAATAACTAACTACTTCCTGTCTAATATCACCTAGATCAAATAGCTGCGTCCCATCTGCCCTGACCAGAGAAGAAACAGAGTTTCGATTATGTCTACACCTGACCATGTCGAAGAAGAAAGCAATATTCCAATCGCCCAACTAAATCATCGAACCCTGGCCTTCTATCTCAACATACTCTACTCTATACTCGAAAGCCCATAATAACGAGCTCATTGTCACCCAAGTCACTTCTATCTCCATTTGATAACATCACCTGCTGAATCCGCATGAATTCCTCTCGGGCCTTCTATACTCTCATAGAGAGGTCGTTGTACTTCTGGAGATTTAGCTACCTTAACTTTAGTTTCAAACCCTTAGGCTTTCTGTACAGGTGATACATCGGTGTACCGTAGTAAGCTTCCACCCAAACCTCCGATACAATATCATGGTATCGAGGATGATCTATCCAAAGCTCAAAAAAATTTGAATGGCACCCACTGTGCTGATCCCCCCTTTGCAATCGAAGTAGACACATGGAGTGATCTGAGCCACCCGGAGGAAAAAATACTGTTTTAGAAAACGGATAAGAAGCCAGCTAAACCAAATTAACTAACACCCTATCTAGTTTCCTCATAATAAGAAATGTAGCCTACCTATTCTATCAAGTGAACCCTAAAATACCTCAAATCCTTCAATTCCAAGTACCCCATACAGTAATCCAAGATAGAATCAACCGACGACCAATTCAAATTACACCCACTCCTCTCAGAAGCCATCTGACTACATTAAACTCTCCAAAGACACACCATAGGGTAATCATAACCTACTCTAAGCCCCCAAGAAGTCCCAAAGGAGACAACAATCTCATGCTTGATTAGACTCATAAACTATAGTAATCTCATAGCATATATCAATCTGGGCAAACTGAGCTTTACGATGAATCCACTACGTCTCACAGGATAGTACATCCACCCTAACCTCCAATGAGTCCCAACTTAACCAGATACACCTAGTAGAATTACCTGCTCGAGCAACAATATATCTCTAATGAGGTAAAAGAGTTTGCTGAATACGTACCTCATTAGAAAATCTCATCCTCGTCTCAAGGAAACCTACCAACTACAATCGGTGCTGCAAAACAAAACTCCTCATAGCATAGATATGAATAGGGTCATTAAGACCCCTTATGTTCCAACGTCTTATCATCTGGAACGTACTGAGAGAGAACATGCCCCTCAGTGAGACCTCTTCGACCCCCTTTAGCCTTCGTGCCTCAAGAAGGACGGGGTCTAAATAACAAGATCGAGAACTGTCACCCTCTCAACTGATGCGTATGACTCAAACCCACCACTGATTGAGGGGTCAAAGAGGTCTTGAATCCACCACTAAATGACAAGATTTTATCATTTGGAACATACTAGAACGTATTTGAGGGGGAAGATTGAGAACTGTTACCCACCACTAATCCTCTCAACTAATGTGTTTGATCAGACCCTCTACAACATCTGCTAGGCCGGATGTCACTTGGGATACTCAAAATATCATCATAAGGAAATAGGGTCACACACACCATGAGATCTAGTGATGTAGTATTACGAGCCGTAGTTTCCTCCCTAACCTCCATAGCAGAACCACCATCCAACTCCGGTGAAACAATAGCACAAATTAGCATGTCCTCCCTGACTACCAGAGCAATACCAACATCCATCTCTAATACATTCGCTATATGATCCACTTGCTCCTCCTGAATGGCCAGCACACGGCTAGTATCAATCTCCTTTGTCTGAGGCTGAGTCATTCCTCCTGTCTCTGTAACCCTGGAGTCTCCACCATTGGCTCCTTATCTCCTGTCACTCCTAGCGTCTCTGACCCCTTTTCTTTGATTTCTATGCCCTATGAATAGGCTAAAAACCATCATCATCCCCTATCTGATGAATCGGCTCAAAAGTCTTGCTATCGGGCACTTGACATGAAGATGCCCGAAGACCAAGCAATACTCACATCTAGACGGAATATAAGCATATCGTGCCTTAACAGCGAACTCAATCCGATCAAGTAGCCTAAACACTACCTCCCAATGAGTAGGACTCCCTTCATCAAGCTCAAGAAAAATCCTAGCATATCTAAGTCGAGTACAAGACGTAGTGACATCATCCATAGATAGTAGCCTTCCAAATACCGATGCCATAAAACTCAACCCCCATCTGTTGTATAGAACCATATCTACATTATGAAGTTTAACCCAAACGGCAATTGTCCTATGCTCAAACTCAGTGGCAGACACTCCCATGTGAAACCTACACAATACAAATGGGACTCCAAATATATGCCATGGATTTCTCTCCAAAATCTGTTGAAAGTGCTGATCTGAATTAAATTTCAACAGAAAAACTCTAAGCACAGTCATAATAACCTCAACAAGCCCCAATGAACTCCACGACAAGGTAGCAATTCTATTTACTTCCTCAAATGGTATCCACCGTCCAATGAGGTTTCTAATTAAACAAAACTTATGGCCTTCGCACCATCCGTAACCAAAGGTTCAAGGATATCAAACTTACCCTCCTTTGAGTCAGGTAACACTGACTCGTGGATAAGAGTAGCCCCTTTCCCATGCTGACCATTGCACATCCGAGTGCTTCTTGCCAGTCCTATCTCCCAATGCAGGTGCATAATTCATTGTGATCTCTGGTGATAGGGGTACGCCCCCTCACCCCCAATAGTAGCCATCTCCAAGTGTACTACCAAATGAAATTTGTTTTTTTTAGGGCAGTCTTACCCTATTGTGCACTGTTTCCATGCACAGTATCCATCCCTTTTTTAGGGCAATCTTACCCTACTGTGCACTGTTACCGTGCACGGTTTAGGAACCGGGTTTTAGAGTGGAACCCTAGATCTGCCCCCCGATACGTTTGCTACACACTCCTCTGCCGTCCATTGCTCCACCACCATCGAGTCGCCAGGAGACGAGACTAAATGCCTGAGAAGGTCGAAGATGGAGCACTGATTACGAATTTGAGGTTTGATCAAATGCAATATCTCTGGATGCTTCCAATTCCCATCCGTCTTCTTCGACCGCCATCGTCCAATTCTTTAAAATTGGCCGTCGACGATTGTTGTCGAGCATCAGCAATGGCCTAGAGAGTTTTGCCTTGATGATATCCCTTCGGAACTGCAAAGAATCGAAGAGCTTGAAGCCACTACGAAGGATTCCACAGGTGGCCAACAATGGAGACGACCACTGTGAATGAGAAATAGCCGACGCCGCTGAAGAAATCCGAGATGCTTGTATCCAATGTAGGAAGCAACATCCTCGTTGGTGGCCACTGCCGCTGTGGTAATGGTGACAGTCGTCGGCGACGAAAAAGGCAGGAAAGTCGAAAGGTTAGGTTTCGCCTTCTGTTCGCCTGGATTCGCCTCAAGAAGAGAGAAAAGTAGACCCCACCTTCTTGTTGAAAAATTCACCTAGTTATCAAATTATCTCCATTGGTGTAAATAATTTTAATTTTTTATGCAATTTACATAAAGCTCGGATGAGCTATCCAAATCGACACGTTACAATTTTCTTCTATTGGCTTGGTTTGCTTCTGTTTGATTCCAAGTTGAGTTCAACATTAATGAGAAAATATTGGCTTGGTTTTTAATAATACATTTGTGAATTGACCCATGTAAATTTCTAATCAATAACAATTTAAATTTTAAGTCACCGTTTTTATCTATATATTCCCCCCCAAAAACCAAAAATACCAAGAAATTTGAGTTTGGCATAGGTTTATACTTCTCAAATTTTTTACAGTAAATTTGAAATTTGAGTTTGAATTTTCTCAAATCGGTTTCCAGAGTTTACCTTGTACAGTTACAATCACTCTAGACTAGGGATTTCTATTTAACGTTAGCTTGGCACCGCTTAACATAAAATTAATGGATGGATGTAAACAATGCACAAAACTAGAAGTACGAATTCCATTTTTTTAATCAAAATTTCTTGGGTTATATTTCAAAATATTGGGGTTTGGAGCCAAATATATTTAAATATTATGGTTTTAATTGGATTTTCAAAACTAGTAAAATCGATTTCAAACTGCTTGAATTACTTCCCGACCAAAATAAAAAAAATGAAAAAAAAATTAAACAAGCTCGTTTTTCTAAAAATCGACTCTTAACTAATTTTTTTTAGTGAATTGTTCCAATCTTCGGGGAGTAAAAAATTGACTAACTTTTTAATCTTTTTTAATATTCAAGAAACTGAAATCGATTTTGTAAAAAAAAAAAAAAAGAAATTAATAATAAATTAAAATTTTGAAATGAAGTCAATTTGAGATATTAAAATTGATTTTGCAAAAATTTAAATTAATATAACTGAAATCAATTTTCTACGATTGAATTAACTAAAACGAAATAATCAAACTTGATAAATAATTAAATATTATTTTGTAAAGTTGAGTTATAAAAAGATATATATACGAGTAACATCAACAACTTTCAACTCTGCAAGGAGAAGGCCAACATTTCTACAACTCTGATGTCTTTTGGGCCAAGGATCGGGATTGTAAGATGATTGTGCAGTTTCATCGAGAGTGAGTATCACTACCTCTAATTCCATATTCTGATATAATCTACTACAAAGCTAATGGTACACAGTCCCTACATGGAGGCACAATAGGTGAAAGATCATCGGTGGTAAGGTCGAAGAGAGGTGTAGAAGAACTAAACATCATATATGTAGACCCAATAGATATCTGTGTCGCATCATCCTCATCCACCTATCGAGATGTGGATAAATGACTCGCATAGTCCACTTGTGTAGAGGTTGAACACCAATTGTCACCAAAAACTCGAGTGCATGAAATGCTAAGTATCTGAATTGGGTAGCTCTGGCATTGGATGCATCCAAGGTTGGCATATCGTTAGTAATATGATAGATGTGTTCAAGTGATCGACTCTACAATGGATATAACATTAAACAGATAATCACAAAAAAAGAATGTGGTAGAAATAGTTAAATTATTTAGACTTACAAGAATATCTTACTGCGATACAGTAGGGCAGAAACCGGTTAAACAACGATGTGCCGGATATCCCACATATGCACATGTGATGATGCGATACTATGATATGTAGTCTATAGTTATCATCATATGACTATAGAATGGGTCTCCATCAAGAATGTACTCTCAACGGTCCTCCCATCTCTATCTAAGAACTCTTTCTGGAAGATGGTACTTAACAGGCTCAAAATAAAGAGCAGGATAGATACACACCAAATGTCCTGATGTTGTCGACAATAAGGCAACAGTGTATATAAATCTAACTCCAAGTATGGCTTCCAAACAAACTAAAAATGAAAATAAGAAATGTCAATTTGATATATAGTAATAACCTCAATAGGATAATGCATTGTAATATGATAGTCATTCACGTAGTAATTTAGTTATCCCATTCTCCCTTATGTGTTCGATCTAATTCTTGTAAACCCTAAAAACATATTGTCCCATGCTTGCAAAGTTACGCAGAATATACCATCAGTTTCGAAACATCCCAAATTAGTCAAGTAGAAACATCCCAAATTAGTCAAGTAGTGACACAGAAGTGATAATAAAAACTATACATCACTATATGTCAATATAAGTTACAGTGATTCTCTTGACCTGCTTGGCAAATTGGGTCTACAGATCAGCGACAAGACGCCTCACTGATGTGAACCTGGGCAACCTCTTCCACGCTCAAAATTGGTCACAAATGAAAAAAAATGAAGTTAATGAAGTATACATATAAAAAAGAAAACAAGTTTCGAAATAAGATATGATAACTATAGAAGTAGAAGTAGTCCCTAATCTATTTTATTCCAACAGTAGATTCTCAGCTTAAAAATTTGTACAGTGTAGCAAAAACCGCACTATTCCAACAAAACCAACCAATTACTTTTATGTCATACAACAGCTCTAAATACATCACGTTCACCTTGAACCCAGATTTGTCTCCCAGTAGGTTGCCCAGCAACTATATAATGCACCCTCTCGCATGAAATAAGATCACTAGCCACTTAGAGTCAGGTTGTAGTGATTGCGAATGTAGAGTAGTTGTAATGGCTCTCATCTTTAACCAGTCGCCTTCAAATTTATCGGGTTATGTAATAAAACCTATATGACCGAAACAAACTTTCTACCACTCAACTATGTTGTACTAAACATAAGTGTTAGTGATTGGCTCTTCATCAACATGACCTCGAAATTCTGTAATGTAACCATAACCTCATTTATAAGAAGATGGAATATATGTGGAGGATTTTTACACTACATGCGCATGCGGAAGTGTATAAATTTTAAAAGTCAGAATTTTTGGATAAATACCTCGATGCATAGGCTTCCCAAAAATTCAATTGATCTGCGTAATTCCTCGTACGGATCGCTTGGTTAGGATGCTGATCACGAAACGAACCACCACCACTTTTTTCACGACACCTCAATCCAAAGTCCGACAAAATCCAATGACGGGAGAACTTGTACCCTCACACTCTAGTGTTTGTGTGAATCAAATTCAATCTCTTGGTAATGTGTACTCACAAAAGAATCCATTCCTCTTACGTTCATGGCAATGTACAGAGAGTATTCACTCTCTCACACAAAACTTTTTCTTTTTCATGTTTGCACATAAGAGAGAAAGGGGGAGTTACCTTTTGGTGAAGTTTTGTTGGTTAGTTATTGAAAGAAACTAACCCTCAGTTAAGTAAACTTGCCCCAAGTGGGTATAACTGCTAACATCTCCCACTTGTACACGAGGTATTTTACATCCGTCACAAGATCACAACTCATGCGATCTATCACATCACTTTATTGGACTTTCATACAGGATTAGGTATCGTACGATTGGCGAATATACCTGCAAGCAAAGACTTCTCGATATATCTATTAGGATGATCGAGAAGCTATCGTTAGTATAAAAAAGAACTCGTTGTACCCAGACTCAACGTAATTATATTCATCGAGCCACTTTTCTCATTGAAAGTGATCTCCAAGCACTTTCTCAACTGTGTATTTACTATTATATTTGAATTCCAATATGGATTAATATAACAGGTCGACCGGTGAATACAATACCATGATATAATGCCGATGGGTTTTCTTTTCATACTACTAACTTTCAATCTCATCTTAGCTACTTTTCTAGACATACACCGCCAAACCGAATCAACCATGGTTTCTTGGTGACATGTTAAAATAGCAACACCAAAATAAAATCTCAAGAGACAGACGAAAGTCATAAGGGTACAACAGATCCCATCCAATAAATCTCGGATCTCATACAGTGAAAACGGAGATATTTAATCATACTATCATCTCAAATAATAGCTCCCACTATCCCTTGGTTGTCTTATCACACGTGGTATGAAACACGTGCATGGTATTATTTTCACATCTCTCAAGAGGGCATATGTCATATTTCTCTAACACTCTATAGGTTTGGGTCTCAGTCTACATAAGACTTTATCACAAATATCTCAGAGAGAGTATCTCAGAGACGATATCACTTGATGCAGGTGATATCTGAGATCTCAACCTGGCTTCTCACAGGCAACCTGGATATAGGTATGTTTATATCGGTCATGTCACATATGATCTCATCCTGAACACGTAGCAGGGCGACTTATGTTCTAGTATGGCCACTCTCAAAATCACTTATGACTAGAAACCATCTCATCTCCGCTCACATAGAGTTGGAGGTGGTTACTCATGTGAGAGAGTTAATCACGCCTGCTTGACACATCTTTTATCACAACACTACATAATATATGATAACAAACTAGCGTAAAAAATCAACTTGTGACTATATATAATGTACATATGTCATATATGTCAACAAACATCACAATTAGTACATACTGAGAAATGTTAAATTTTCATGTAAACCCAATGATTTTATATATCTCACAGAGGAATCTGTCAAGATGGGATTGATGAAGGGTCAGCCAATATGCTGTATAAAAATATACTTAATCGTCACTACACTCTCATTGGTGATGTCTTTCACAAAATGATATCGGGTATCAATATGTTTGGTCTTATTGTGATACTTAGGGTTTCAGTTGCAGGCAATATCGGCCTGATTATCACTATAAATCATTACTAACCTCCCACTTTCTGTCACAACCCCTAACTCATTCAGAAATCTCTGAAACCAAAGCAGTCCCTTGAACTGTTACTGAGCATGCCACAAACTCAGTCTCTATTCTAGATAGAGATATACATATTTGTTTCTTACTTTTCTAAGACATGGTACCATTTATCTAGCAAGACAACAAAAACTAATGTTGATTTGCGTCTATCTAGATTGTCACTCCTATCAACATCTATCTAGATTGCCACCCTTATCAACGTCTGAATATCCAACGAAACGTAAATTACCTCATCCATAACACAATGAGAGGTCTCTTGAGATATCAGCGTCTGGATATCCAACAAAACGCAAATCACCTCCTTCATAACACAAGGAGAGGTCAACAGTTCCCTTGAGATATTTTAGAATTCTTTTTACTATTCTCCAGTGACCCCTTCCAGCATTCAATTGATACCTATTTATCAGATTGATTGCAAAATAAATGTCTGATCGTGTATGCCTTATTACATATACTAGATTGTACATTGCACTAATATAAGGGATTCTACTCAACCCTCTTATTTCTCCCTAAGTTATAGGGCACATTTCAATATTCAGGTCTTCGTTTTTAGCGATAAGAGTATCTAATGGTTTGTCATCGCTCATCTCGAAATGCTCAAAAAACTACCTGATGTAGAACTCTTGTTAAAGAGTCAATACCATTTTCAAGCAATCCGTCTGGATTTTATTTTTGAGAATGAACTAAGTCTCACCCATAAACAATAACCATATTTCAATAGTCATTAGATACTCTCTGTTATTTCCAGCCAACAGAATGTCACACATATATAAGAACATGATCACAAAAGAGTTACTAAAACATTTCACACAAACACAATGATCCTCCTTGATCATTATAAAAGTATAAGATATCACATTCTCGTGAAATCTTAGATACCACCACCTGGATGACTGTCTTAGGTCGTATATCGATTTCTAAAATCGACAAATTTTGTCCTCATGATCTACTAGAATGAACCCAGAGGTTGCTGTATGTAGATCTAGTCATCCAAAAACTTCCATTTACGGAATGTGGTTTTTATGTCTGTCACGCCCCGAACCGGGATCGTGAACAGCTGCTCGTTATCTTGAATGCCGGCTGTATTTTTATAAAAAATCAGACAGAACCTCCCCATATTTCGGAGGTTTTCCAAGTACAATTTATCCTATATAAATCACAACCATTTGGTAATATAATCAAATGACCATCTCGACCTCTCCAAAATCAACCAATCTCACAGCCAACATCCAGATAACGCAAGGCTATAAAAATTTCCAACAACCTAGCCACAGACCTCTACTACCATGCCCCCGTCAAAGGCATGGACAGCCACCAGTCGCCCCTCCTGTGATTTAGAGGTGGCATCGAACGATTCTAGAGTATACTTCTAAGACATAACACATTCCCAAGTACATACGCAACGAATAAGAAATGTCTCAATGCAATGTTATGCAATGACATGAGAGTTCCACAATTTAAATGTCCATATTTATACAGTCATCCCAGAATTACACAATGGTCGTCTATAGATCTCAGAATGCATATACATTACCAATACAAATTTGCAGTAGAAAAATATAATGACTTCTCAAGTCCAAACCAGATCTCCCAATGATACCGAATGTCCAAAAGTAACGCTCCTTGTCAAATACTATCTCTGAAACAAGAAAGGAAATGAGGGGTGAGTACTCGGGGAAGAATAGTCAGTGAGTGAGTGGGTCAATGCAATCGTCAAATATGAAGTGTGAAACTGGAGTGTCAAAACATAAGTATACGAATCATATTTCAAATTATCATACTTTTCATTTCAACAATATATCATTAGCACGCATTTTCAAGTCAAATATGCATCCAAAGCACTATCACTAAAATCATAGAGCTGCCAGTCAAAAATGTCCTAACAGAGATCTACCGCGACCTATGACAGACGCACTGGGGGTGTTATATGCAAGTTTATTTAAAGTGCTCTCTATCTCGGCGTTGGCGACGAACCTCGTCCAGATGCTACATTTTGAGAGAATATCCAAATGCTCCCCCTTTCGGGTTCAACCTGGCTAGTCCCGTGTCATTAATAAAAATCACGACAACTCGTGGGATACCCCAGGCCTAGGCATATTCGGACGCCACCAAAGCGTCTCTCACGGTGTCCTTCGTAGTTACAGAATAATACATACTAAAGCCCTCAAAGCCAAATCCAAAATTGTATCAAAATGTGCCGAAATCAGATTCATAAACCAAATATAATATATAGCATAAAATGACACATTATACATTTCAACCACATGGATGCATAATTTCAATATTTCACAATTTTTGGACACTCCATTGGTTCACAAAAATCAATTTCAAAATCAGTCAAAATATTTCAAGCAGCTACAAATCATGCTCATTTAACAAATATTTTAAAATAGAGTTTACATATTAAACAAAAGTGTAGAGATAAATTTCACTCACTGATTTGGGAAGAATAGCGCATTCCCCAATAAAACCACAATACGTAGAACAAGACTCCCCTCAATCGAATCACCAAGAAAGCCAACCTAATCTAATCATCACGATTTTCATCAAAATTTCGACTATTGTCAGGGTTTATCATTTTCATTAAATTCGTACAACCCTAAATTCTTCAAACACATTAACCACATGTTCTAAGGACTTAAATATCGATTTTAAGCCACAACAACATATATATATAACTTCCGATTCTAAATTCAACCTAAATTCGACCAAATTAAATTTAAGTATGGAAATAATTTCATTTCCCTCACCTAGGTTTACTCGAATCTCAAACCTAACTTTCGTTCACCCGTCAAATAAATTTAAAACCTGTAATATTTTCAATTTTGAAACCACGTTAGCGACTAAATCAATTTCTAACACAAAACCATATCTAACACAGCCGTTACCTGCAGTGAAGGATTTCTGCTAGAATGGCAGATAGCTCTCAAAGGAGAAAGTCGGTCATGGGCTCGCGGGCCGGTGGGCTGGTGGGCTCGCGGGTCAGCAGGCCGTAGTGGGCTCGCGGGCTGTGCGCTCGCCGCTGGGGCGCGCGGGCTGGCGCACTCACAGGGTAGGGCTCATGCTCGCGAGCTGGATCGCGCACTCGCGTAGTGGGTCGTGCGCTCGCGCAGTGGATCGCGCGCTGGTGCGCGCTTGCGCACGTGCTGGGGCGCGCTCGCGCTCATGCAGGGATCGCGCGCAGCTCATAGGAGATCGCACGCTGGGCTCGCGTAGAGGGTCGTGCTGGGGGGCGCGCTCGCACAGGGTAGCTCGTGCTGGGGCGTGCTGGCGCTCATGCAGGGGCGCGCAGGGGCGCGCTAGTGCTCGTGCAGGAACGTGCAGAGGCGCGCAGGGGTTCGTGCAGAGGCGCGCAGGGGCGCACTAGAGCTCGCGCAGTGCGCGCTCTCCCGAGGGAGAGCGCGCAGTTCTTTTTGCTCTCGCGCTGTCGTGCAGGGATTGCGCACTGGGCTCGCGCACTGTAGGCTAGAGTGCTTGGTCGTGTGCAGGCGTGCTCTCGAGCAGGCACGCACTCGCACTATGGAGCGCTCGGGCAGTTGCGCACTCGCGCTGGTAGCAGATCGCGCTTGGCAAAGGAGCTACAGTCGCGGGAGGGCGTTGCAGTGACGGCGATTGCGGGAGGAAGGCGAGGCGGTGGACGGCGGCTGCGGGAGAGGAAGAGACAGAGTGAGAGAGAGAGGAAGAGAGAGAGAGAGAGAGAGAGAGAGAGAGAGAGAGAGTGGAAAAGGGAGAATTAGGGCTTTAAGCCCTAATTCTTTTTCTTTTTTTCTTTTTCTTTTTCTTTTTCTTTTTCTTTTTCTTTCTCTTCTCTTTTCTTTATTATTATTATTTATATATATATATATTCATTCATTTTTATCTAAATTTTCACGGATATGATAATAATTTTAAATATACCAAAAATTTCATTTAAATACCCCAAACTCAAAAATCAATATAAATAAATAAAATTTCTCATACAAAAATACGATATCACAGAGTCGGCGTTACATTTTCTAACCCCCTAAAATCAAATTTCGTTCTCGAAACTAAAATAGGACTAAACAGCAAATAAATGGGGGACTGTCTTCTCATAGCCTTCTCGGGCTCCCAGGTATCCTCCTCGACCTGATTACTCCTCTACAAAACTCTGACCAATGTGACTTCCTTGCTCTGCAACTTTCTGACCTACCGATCTAGAATAGCCACGGGCTGAACTGGAAGACTAAGGTCCTCTCGTAACTCAACAGGTGGATTATTATATATATATATATATATATATATATATTCATTCATTTTTATCTAAATTTTCACGGATACGACAATAATTTTAAATGTACCAAAAATTTCATTTAAATACCCCAAACTCAAAAATCAATATAAATAAATAAAATTTCTCATACAAAAATACGATATCACAGAGTCGGCTTTACATTTTCTAACCCCCTAAAATCAAATTTCGTTCTCGAAACTAAAAGAGGACTAAACAGCAAATAAATTGGGGACTGTCTCCTCATAGCCTCCTCGGGCTCCCAAGTATCCTCCTCGACCTGATCACTCCTCTACAAAACTCTGACCAATGTGACTTCCTTGCTCCGCAGCTTTCTAACCTACCGATCTAGAATAGCCACGGGCTGAACTGGAAGACTGAGGTCCTCTCGTAACTCAACAGGTGGAGGTTCAAATACATGAGAAGGATCGGCCAAGTATTTTCTGAGTACTGAGACATGAAAAACGTTGTGAATACGGAAAAGTTTATCCGGCAACTCTAACCTGTATGCCACACTCCTGACCCTCTCAAGGATACGGAATGGCAACTTGCCCTGCTGCCTGAACCGTATAACTCCTTTCTAAGGAGATATCCTCAAGAAAATCATATCTCCTGTAGCAAACTCAAGAGGTCGCTACCTACGATCAGCATACGTCTTCTGTCTGTCCTGGGTGGCTTTCATCTGCTCACGAATGACCTTAACTTTGTCCTTTGTTTGTTTAATCAACTCAACGCTGCTGAGACGTCGCTCTCCGACCTTATCCCAGCATATCGGGGTACGGCACTTCCTGTCATACAATGCCTCATACGGAGGCTTCCCTATACTGACCTGATAACTGTTATTATATGCGAACTCGACCAGTGGAAAGTGTCGATCCCTACTACCATGAAAATCAATGACACATACCCGAAGCATATCCTCGAGTGTCTAAATCATCCTCTCAGACTGGCCGTCCGTCTGAGGATAATACGCCATACTGAAGTTCAATTTAGTACCCAATGCCTTCTGCAACTTGGGCCAAAACCTAGATGTGAACTTGGGGTCCCTATCTAAAACAATCAACACGGGCACCCCGCGAAGTCGAACTATGGTATCAATGTAGAGACATGCAAGCACCTCTAAGGAATATCACCACGGATAGGGATAAAATGTGCAGATTTGGTAAGTCGATCAATAATCACCCAAATCGTATCATACCGTGTAGAAGTCCATGGCAACCCCATCACGAAATCCATAATAATATACTTCCATTTCCACTCAGGAATGGGAAGAGGCTGCAATAAACCCGCTGGCCTCTAATGCTCAGTCTTCACCTGCTGACAGACTAAATATCTATCTACAAACTCCATAATGTCCTTCTTCATACCTGGCCACCAATAGCTGCCCGAATAGTTCGATACATCTTTGTACTACCCGGGTGCAAGGCATAGGCCGAGGAGTGTGCCTCCTCTAATATGAACCTACAGAGATCCTCATCGGCGGGTATAGGCACTCTATCTCGATAAGTCAGAAGTCCATCACCACGAACTCTGAAATCATCTATATCACCTCTGCGGGCTTTCTCAGTAAGAGCCTGGAGCTCAGTATCAGTGTCATGAAACTCCCTAATACAGTCCAACAACGTCGGCTTGACCTCAAACCTGGCTAGTAAAGTGCCCTGATCATCACTAGCTAATCTGACTCCCAAATCCCGAAGTCTCATCAAACAAGTGAGGTATGCCGTATTGTTCTCCTGAGATAATGAAGCTGATTTCCGGCTCAAGGCATCAGAACCACATTGGCTTGCCCGAATGATAATCAATGATAAAATTATAATTTTTGAGGAGTTCCAACCATCTCCTCTGTCTCAGGGTAAGTTCTCGCTAGGTGAATAAATATTTCAGACTTTTATGATCAATATACACCCGGTAAGTCACCCCGTACAAGTAATGGCGCCATATTTTCAATGCAAAAACTATGACCGCAAGCTCCAGATCGTGTGTTGGATAATTCACCTCATGTTTCTTCAACTGTCTAAAGGCATAGGCGATCACCCAACCATTTTGCATCAAAATACAACCCAACCCCTGTCGGCTAGCATCACTATACACCGTGTACTCCTGACTGTTGGTGGGAAGTGCCAAACTCGGAGCTGTAGTCAACTGTTGTTTGAGCTTCTGAAAACTCGCCTCACAACGGTTATCCTATACAAACTTGACACATTTTTGTGTTAATCTACACAATGGAGCAGCTATCTGGGAAAACCCCCTCAACAAATCTGCGGTAATACCCGACCAGACCAAGAAAACTCCTGATCTCAGTCACTATCTGCGGCTGCTCCCATCTCATAATGGCATCGACCTTCTGCGGATCGACAAAAATCCCTTCCGCAGAAATGACATGCCCCAAAAATGCAACCTGTCTTAGCCAAAATTCACATTTTGTGAATTTGGCATACAGCTGCTCATCACGGAGGATCTGTAAAATGGTGCGAAGATACTGAACATAATTCTTGTCACTCCGTAAATACACCAGTATATCGTCTATGAAGACTATAACAAACTGGTCCAGATAGTCGTAAAAGACTCTGTTCATCAAGTCCATGAATACAGCGGGGGCATTAGTCAGTCCAAACGGCATAACTAGAAAATTCGTAGTGCCCGTATCGAGTGCAGAAAGCTATCTTTGGCACATCTTGACTACTAATCCGCAACTGATGATATCCCGATCGAAAATCAATCTTCGAGAAAACTCGGGAACCTTGCAATTGATCAAACAAATCATCTATGCGATGCAGCGGATATCTGTTCTTCACAATCACCCGATTAAACTACCTGTAATCCATACACAATCTCAGTGAGCCGTCCTTTTTCTTTACAAACAGCACTGGAGCACCCCAAGTGGACGTACTAGGACGGATAAACCCCTTATCCAGTAACTCCTGCAGCTGGACCTTGAGCTCCCTCAGCTCAGCCGGCGCCATCCTGTATGGCGGCATAGAGATAGGGGCAGTCCCCGGAGCTAAATCGATTTCAAAGTCAAACTTCCGAATCGGTGGTAATCCGGGTAGCTCCTCGGGAAAAATGTCAGGAAAGTCCTGTACCACTGGCATATCCTCCAGTCTCAGTCCCTGAGCAGTGATGTCAATGATATGAGCCAGGTAAACCGTACATCCGCGGTGAATCATGCATCTGGTCTCCAAAACTGAAATGACACAGCGGGGTAAAACCCGTCTCTCGCCCTCAAAAATCAACACTGGCTGATCAGGTCTTCGAAACTCCACCTGCTTCTTAAAGCAGTCAACTGAACCCCGATACATATGTAGCAAATCCATCCCGAAGATGGCATCAAAATCAGTCATGGTGAGAGGGATTAGATCTGTCTTTAGCACTGTATCCCCAACTTTAATCTCACATTCTCTATATACTGTGCTGCGCACAATCTGCTCACCCAAAGGAGTGATGACCAATAGCTGCTCATCCAAAGGTTAGAGCGGCCTGTCAGAATATCGAAAAAATTGATCTCTCACATATGAATCGTTAGACCCCGTGTCAATAAGGATACGAGCATCTATTCCGAAAATAGGTAGAGTACCTATCATTGAACAAAATGCACAGACTTAGAATAATTTCAAACTTGATATATATATATGTGTCAAAATAATTGAGCCTCTAAGGTTTCTACAACTTCGATGTACAAAGATGTCAAAGTAGTATCATATCAACAAAAGGGTATATAGCATAAAATACCTATACGACTGATACAATGCTGACATCCCCAAAAGAAGTGGAAATACGAATAGAGATCCTATTCTATAGGATCAGAAGGAGAAGTACCCATGATGATGTCGGGGTTCGCCTGGGCGTCCTCCTACGTCATGACATAAACCCGGGCCTGAGCCCTAGGCTGCTGTCGTGCCTGGGTCCATACTGTGTTACTCCCAGTGGTCACCCTGGCAGTAGAAGATGCTGGCCGAGCAGGCTGCCCCTACTGTCCCATACAAAGAGTTCTAGTGTTGCTCAGTGAACTCTGTCCTCCGAGTCTTAACTCAGGACAAGAACTCCTAATATGCCCCGGCTTCCCACAATGGAAGCAAGTGACGTCACTGAACAAACTCCTATCGGATGGGACCTATTGCCCCTGCGGCAATAAGGATGCCGCTGAGTGGTATACTGTGCAAGGTGAGTCAGAGCAGGCTGTCTAAACCCGTGGGAGTACTATCCCCGTCCCAGCTCAGGAAATCCAGATCCTAATCCACCTCTGTGCGAACTGGATCCCCTGCCCCTCTTGGAGTTCTGCACAAAATGAGACTTCTCTTTCTTTTTTTTCTGCTCTCTGCTCTCTCTCTGCCTAGCCCCTGTGCGGACCAAAGCCTCCGCGTGGTGAGCAGAGTTTATAATCTCGGCCAGTGTGAACTGCGGGGTAACAGTTATATATTTATTTATACTGAGGCTAAGACCGTCCTCAAATTTGAAGCGCAAATACTGAGGTGTAGCTAGATCCGGTACGAATGCGGCAAGTCTCCGCATATCTACCTCATACTCCGAGACAGATTTGGACCCCTGTGTAAACCGTCCTAACTCTAACCTCATCCGGTCCTACTGGTAGAGTGGGAAGAATCTGCGGTCAAACTCCCGAAGGAAGTTGTCCCACCGCAGTGGCTCGTCGTCTCATCAGTGAGGGCCTCCCACCATAAGAGGGCCTCTCCTTCTAATAATCACTGTGCCACTTTCAGGCAGAGCTCCTTTCCAATCCCCAAATCGGTCAAAATCCTGCGGGTGCGGTTAATTCAATGCTTGGCTGCCGTAGCATCACCAAGCCCCGTGAAATCAGTACACCCTAGCTAACGGGCCTCCTTAACCAACTGAGTCAACTCATGTACCCATCTAAGAGCAGCCGATGTGGTCTCACTTGGCTCGAACAAAGTAGAAGGATTAGCCACCGACAATGGAACCGGCGCCGAAGGAATTGGCGCTGCTACAGGTGTAGGCCCCGCTATAGGAGGTGGTGGAGGCGGAATTTGGACCCCATGCGAAGCGTACCACTCGTACACCTGCCGAAAGGTGTCGAGTGTGGGTACGGGAGTCTCAGCCTGAGCAGCTGGCTGAGTAGGTGCCGGAGGAGGCACGTGAGTCGAGAAACGATCCTCCGACTCATCTAATTCCTCTGGTGGAGTAAAACGGGTGCTCCGTCAGGTCGTCATATTTCTGCAAGAAAAGGATCCTTATTAGGTATCGTTCAAAGAATAGGTATGGTTTAAAAAATTTGGGCTAGTCATATCTTGACTATCCTTACAAAGAATGGAATCCAATCCAAAAAAAAAGCATGTTAGGTTAGAAACAACCGTAACTAACTCCTTAAAATGGATGGACTCATATACCTATGACCATGTACTGGGACTTCATGACTGTATGAAACTCTCATGCATTGAGAACTTTAAACACAAACACACGTGGGAATGTTTTCAAAACTCTTTTCCTACATAGCTTTCAACCTAATGCTCTGATACCAATCCAATTGTCACGCCCCAAACCGGGATCGTGAACAGCTGCCCGTTATCCTGAATGCCTGCTGTATTTTATAAAAAATCGAACAGAATCTTCCCATATTTCGGAGGTTTTTCAAGTACAATTTATCCTATATAAATCACAACCATCTGGTAATATAATCAAATGACCATCGCGGCCTCTCCAAAATCAACCAATCTCACAGCCAACATCCAGATAACGCAAGGCTATAAAAATTTCCAACAACCTAGGCACAAACCTCTACTTTCATGCCCCCGTCAAAGCTATGGACAGCCGTCAGTCGCCCCTCCTGTGATTTAGAGGTAACACCGAGTGATCCTAGAGTACACTTCTAAGACATAACACATTCCCAAGTACATACGCAACGAATAAGAAATACCTCAATGCAATGTTATGCGATGACATGAGAGTTCCATAACTTAAATGTCCATATTTATACAGTCATCCCAGAATTACACAATAGTCATCTATAAACCTCAGAATGCATATATATTACCAATACAAATTTGCAACAGAAATATATAATGACTTCTCTAGTCCAAACTAGATCTCTCAATGATACCAAGCGTCCTAAAACAACGCTCTTTGTCAAATACTATATCTAAAACAAGAAAAGAAATGAGGAATGAGTACTCGAGGAAGAATACTCAGTGAGTGAGTCGGTCAATGCAATCGTCAAATATGAAGTGTGAAACTGGAGTGTCAAAACATAAGTATACGAATCATATTTCAAATTATCATGTTTTTCATTTCAACAATATATCATTAGCATGCATTTTCAAGTCAAATATGCATCCAAAGCACTGTCACTAAAATCATAGAGCTGTCAGTCAAAAATGTCCTGGTAGAGGTCTACCGTGACCTATGACAGGCGCACTGGGGATGTTATATGCAATATTTAAAGTGCTCTCTACCTCGGCATTGGCGACGAACCTCATCCAAGTGTTAGACTTGGAGAGAGTATCCAAATCCTCCCCCTTTCGGTTTCAATGTGTATGTACCGTATCGTTAATAAAAATCATGACAATTCGTGGGATTCCCCAGGCCTAGGCATATCCGAACGCCACCAAAGCGTCTCTCACAGTGTCCTTCGTAGCTACAGAATAATACATACCAAAGCCCTCAAGGCCAAATCCAAAATCGTATCAAAATGTGCCGAAATCAAGTTCACAAACCAAATGCAACATATAGCATAAAATGACACATTATACATTTCAACCACATGGATGTATAATTTCAATATTTCATAATTTTTGGACACTCCATCGGTTCACAAAAATCAATTTCAAAACCAGTCAAAACATTTCAAGCACGCTACAAATCATGCTCATTTAACAAATATTTTAAAACATGGTTTACATAATAAACAAAAGTATCGAGATAAATCTCATTCACTAATTTGGGAAGGATAGCACACTCCCCAATAAAATCATAATATGTAGAACAAGTCTCCCCTCAATCGAATCACCAAGAAAGCCAACCTAATCAAATCATCACGATTTTCATCAAAATTTCAACTATTGTCAGGGTTTATCATTTTCCTTAAATTCGTACAACCCTAAATTCTTCAAGCACATTTAACCACATGTTCTAAGGACTTAAATATCGATTTTAAGCCACAACAACATATATATAACTTCCGATTCTAAATTCAACCTAAATTCGACCAAATTAAATTTAAGTATGGAAATAATTTCATTTCCCTCATAACAACATATATATATATATAACTTCCGATTCTAAATTCAACCTAAATTCAACCAAATTAAATTTAAGTATGGAAATAATTTCATTTCCCTCATCTAGGTTTACTCGAATCTCAAACCTAACTTTCATTCGCCCGTCAGATAAATTTAAAACCTGTAATATTTTCAATTTTGAAACCACGTTAGCGACTAAATCAATTTTTAACACAAAATCACATCTAACATGGTCGTTACCTGCAGTGAAGGATTTCTGTGAGAATGGCAGATGGCTCTCAAAGGAGAAAGCCAATCGTGGGCTCGCGGGCCATCGCAAGCTAGCGGGCGGGGGGCTGGCGGGCTAGCCCGTTGCGGGCTCACGAGTCAGCAGGCCGCAGTGGGCTCACGGGCTGTGCGCTCGCGGCTGGGGCGTGCGGGCTGGTGCGCACACAGGCTAGGGCTCGCGCTCGCGAGCTGGATCGCGTGCTTGCGCAGTGGGTCGCGCGCTAGAGCGCGATCGCGCTAGTGCTGGGGCGTGCTAGTGCTGGGGCACGCTTGCGCTCGTGCAGGGATCGTGCAGCTCGTGGGAGATCGCACGTTGGGCTCGAGCGGAGGGTCGCGCTGGGGGCGCACTTGTACAGGGTAGCTCGTGCTGGGGCGTGCTGGCGCTCGTGTAGGGGCGCGCAGGGGCGTGCTAGAGCTTGCGCAGTGTGCGCTCGTGCTTGGGAGAGCGCGCAGTGTGCGCTCGTGCTTAAGAGAGCGCGTAATGCTCTGCGCTCTCCCGCTGGTGCGCTCACGATCGTGCAGGGATCGCGCACTGGGCTCGCGCACTGTGGACTGGAGTGCTCGGTCGTGTGCAGACGTGCTCCTGAGCAGGCGCGCACTCACGTTGTGAAGCGCTCGGGCAGTCGCGCACTCGCGCTATGGAGCGCTGGCAGCAAATCGCGCTCGGCGGAGGAGCTACAGTCACGGGAGGGCATTACAGCGGCGGTGATCGTGGGTGGAAGGCAAGGCGGTGGGCGGCGGCTGCAGGAAAGGAAGAGACGGAGTGAGAGAGAGAGGAAGAGAGAGAGAGAGAGAGGAAAAGGGAGAATTAAGGCTTTAAGCCCTAATTCTTTTTCTTTTTTTCTTTTTCTTTTTCTTTTTCTTTTTCTTTTTCTTTTTTATTTCTCTTCTCTTCTCTTCTCTACTCTTTTCTTTTTTATTGTTATTATTTACATATATATATATATATATATATATATATATATTCATTTTTACCCAAATTTTCACGGATACGACAATAATTTTAAATTTACCAAAAATTTCATTTAAATACCCCAAACTCAAAAATCAATATAAATAAATAAAATTTCTTGTACAAAAATATGATATCACAGAGTGGGTGTTACAATGTCCATTTAGTATAACTCCAGATCCATATTCGCGACAATCGCTAAAAATAAATGGATCGAGATAAATTGGATTATAACTCCTCGCTAATCCAAATCCTTAGTCTATGTATAACCGTGGCTACTAATACCTCCCCATCGATCCGTCGGCCTTTCTCTTAACCTTGAGAATCTTCTTATTCCCAATGGTCCTTCTATTCTTAGGCAAATCAACTAGGTGCTTGAGAATTTATTCGTTCTCAATGGTCTTTCTGCTCTCAGACAAATCAACTAGATTCCAGACACTATTGATTTTTATCGACTCATTCTCTTTATTTATGGCATTTAATAAATGGTTTTTTTCGCAAAAAACCCAAGAGAGCCTCTAGAACTGCTTTAAATTTCTCATTGTCCTCAAGAGTAATAATGAGGTTCTTACCCTTATTCGAGAAACAACGTTTTAGTACATGCCCTCAATATTTCTATGAGGAGAGAGAATTTCTTCACCTTTAGATGGATCGCTCCCACTAGAACCAAAATCTATAATGGGTGTGTCCCACCGTTGGGCTCACCTAATCCACTAGGCTCATCCATCTAATAGAATATAAAATTTTGGTGGATTTCACCTCTCGATGGATCGCTCCCATTGGGACAAATATCTGTAATGGATTCTTGTGTCTCACCATGGGACTCACTTGAGTCACTAAACTCATCAATCTCATAGAAACTAAAGCCTCGATTGATTTTACCTCTCGATGGATCGCTCCCACTAGGATGAAGATCCTTAATCGGTTCTTCGATCTCGCCGCTGGGCTCAGCTGAGCTACTAAGCTTATCCATCAAATAAAAGGTAGAGTCCTAATTGATTTCACCTCTCTTAGGGATATCATTCTTAAAGAATATGGTATCATGAGACTCAATCTCAATAGCAATGCTGTCAGTATGCTCAACTAAAAACACATGTCCCATGGAGTGTTCTTGGTATCTTATTAAAAATATATTTCTTTTCTGGCGAGTCTAACTTGTCGTGTGAATTCGAGAAATCGTGATCATACGTGGCACAACCCCATGATTTCAAATGGCTAAAGTCAGGCTACCTCCATATCCAAAGCCCAAATAGGATACTGATTTCAAACTTTAATGAGATACGGTTAAGAACGTAGGCTATAGTCAATGAAATATCTCCCAATAGGAGATTGACAAATTCATATGCGCCATTATAGACCTCATTATCTCCAACAAAGTCTTATTTCTCTTCTTGACTACTCCATTCATTTGAGATGTAGCAGAAATATTCAGTTGTCTCTTAATACCCTTCTCGAAACAGAGCTCTCTGTGTAGTTTTGACAAATACTCGCACCTCCGTCGGTTCTGAGAGTCTTCACTCTCAAGTTTAACTGATTTTCAATCTCGCTAATAAATTTTCTGAAGTATTCCAATACCTCAAATTTATGCGAGATCAGATAAACGTAACCGATATATGTGTAATCCTCTACGAGTGTAATAAACTACATAATTTCATTTCGGGCTCTCATACTCATAGGGTCATAGATATAGGAGTGGACCATTTGTAATGAAGTTCTAGCTTTCATTGCATTGTCAAATGATTTTCTTGTACCTTTGTTAGCTAGGCAAAATTCACACATAGACAACTCGAACTTAGTTAGCGGGTCCAACAAACTACTCTCTGCTAATTAATTCATCATCTCTTGCCTTATGTGTCTAAATCTATTGAGCTATTGATTTACTTCTCAATTAGCGCAATCAGATATATAGGTAATTATAGAATAACAATAAATACCATTAAAAAAAAGAACAATATCCAGTGCATACAATTCATAAGGGATAAAATCAGAACAATCGAAAGAATTGTCGTAACTAATAGAAACATTAGAGTTTCCAAAACAAAAGCAAATCATATCCTCAACAATTCAAACAAAGTACCGTAATTAAGTTCCGTCAAATATCCAAAGCTGTAAGGAATGTCATTTAAATATAGAGTTTGGCCACATTACAACTCCAACTTGCAAGCGTGCCTCTGCTGACGACAAATGCTTCGTTTCTCACATAAATTCTTCTAACCTGAGGATTCACTTGACAGAACTTTATTTATGCGCTTTTTATCTTAAGTTACGTGGTTGATGACTCCTGGGTCTACTATCCACTAAGGAGAGAAATCAGTGAGTATCACAATAGATAACACAAATCTTAAACTACGTAAAGAAGAAGGATATTCTTTCCGTTCGTTACACTTACAAATGAAATAACCAAGACTACCTCATGCGTAGCACTTCGTATCGGTCTTATCAAATTCCTTCTTCCAGCACTTTTGTACTTTGCTATCGAATTTCTTGGATGGCTTTATCTTGCCTGGATCTTGGGTCTTCTATCCAAGCCTATGCTTGGGAGCTCTTACTTGACTACTCTGCATAAGCATGACCTGAGTGCGATCTACTCGCCTCCAAACGCTCCTGTTCGAGCTCACTGTGCCTGGTCACATCAGCGAAAGTATGAATACTTTCGTCGAATATGAGACAGGTTTCATGGTCTTTCATAAATCAGGTAAAAAACTCGATCACACCCAATACCTGTAACTCATCCAAAATAAACTCACCTACATCCCTCATCTCGGTGATCATATTCGACATTTGCATTAAATGTTATTTCATTGTATGATCAACCCTTTTATTATAAGTTATAAACTTATAAATCAGTATTCTCACCTCAGGAGCTGAAAGAGTACTATAATGCTCTTTTAGAGTGAGTCTAACAGACATAACTATAAGATATTGCTCATAAACCGGGATCAAGTCGTCGTGCTTTCCATTGATAAGAATTGTCCTAATTTGGCTATCCTTTTTCTTTAATGCACAATAGACCTCATTATCCCGTCTATACTGAGGTGTGGTCCCCTTTCTGGGGCCTACCATCTCAAATCTCAAAATCTCATACAGATCTTGCTTTTCGAGAATAAACTGAATCTTCTAGTGAAAAAATTCACCATTTAATTTATTCTCCTTGCAAAAATCTATTATGACAGTTTTCTATGCAGCTAAAGAGAGTTTAGTGACTTATTGATACTTATTCTCCTTTTTTGTGTATCTTTCGAATCAACAGATACCAAATATTCGAGTATAGACCCTAATTTGAGTGTATGAGTCAACGGATATCATACACCACAAATCGGAATCGCATCTTATCATTCCAAGTTGGATTCGGCACACAAAAACTCATAAAAGTCACAAATGTGAACATAGACTCTTAGAAAATTAGAAAAATCCAATTTAGAGCTGTCGGACTGGCCGTCGAGACCACCACGTGCCGCCGGAGTCACCTCCACGAGCACACACGTGCCAGCAGCAGCATGCTGCACGCGCCAGACGCGTAGAGCATCTAGCACCTGCGAGCACATGCACGACAGCATGTGCAGGACGCGCTCAGCAAGGAAATATTTACTTTATGAGATGAGATATGCTATAGTCACATGCTGTAACTTGGTGGTACGGGCCGTTCAAAGCAAGTCACTCCATCTTGGGTTTGAATCTAGGTACCTACATCTTTTGAGCATTTTTTTTCTTTTAACAGGCATGGGCGAGTCAAATCGGGTGTTCGGGTCGTAGCCGACCCGTGACAGTATTCACGCATCACTGCCAGGAGCTTCACACTCCATCTGCGCGCGTGTAATGCACGTGCCCGCGGGTTAGGTCGGGTCTTCTTCTCCCAATGGGTCTGCAATCGAGTCATTTCGACCCGACTATTGGAAAAACAATTTTTCGGGTGATTTTCGCTCGAATTTCTACTGTAATTCGAAATTCCACATTTCCAATTCATCCTAAATTTGATTTATTAGAAAAATAACTTAAATCGGACGAATTTGAAATTCGCTTTCACTACCCTCCGCGGCCAATTTTCAAAAGTCAATTTCCAACGATCAAAACACACAATTCATATGTCAAAATGTAGATCTAGATATGAGAAACACATACATACTAATTTCATAGATCAATTCACCCTCTATAGCGATAGATCTAAAGTTTTAAGTTTTGGGCACCATTAAGACCCAAAACTTTGGCTTCAAATTTCATGACCAAAACATACACAAAAAATTCAACTAAAATTATTTTAATGATCCATGGGTCATGGGCATTCTTGTGGTATTCTTGAATTCACGAAACTCATTCGTGATTCGGATCCTAAAATTTGTACCTTATACATTTTATAACAAAAAAAATTTCAAATTTTTTTTTAAATAAATCCAATATCTCTCTGATACCAATAAATGATTTATTACACTACATGCGTATGCGGAAGCGTATAAAATTTAAAAGTCGAAATTTTCAGATAAATATCTCGATGTGTAGGCTTCCCAAAAATTCAATGACGGAAGAACTCATACCCTCACACTCTAGTGTTTGTGTGAATCAAATTCAATCTCTTGGTAATATATAGTCACAAAAGAATCCCTTCCTCTTGCGTTCATGACAATGACAATGTACACAGTATTCACTCTATCACACAACTTTTTTTTCATGTATGCACATGAGAGAGAAAGAGGGAGTTACCTTTTGGTGAAGGTTGGTTGATTAGTTATTAAAAGAAACGAACCCTCGATTAAGTAAAATTGCCTCAAGTGGGCATAACTGCTAACGATATGTATTTTCTACCTTCATCTCACAACCAATCATAGACTCTCCGTAGGATATGTTCAACGTGAACGTCCTATGGCTATGCGGTCTAAAAACTGTGGTATGAGCGATAGACGTACAGTGGGATATCACTCCCACTCCCTCGGATAGTCCGTGAACGATGTATAGCCACGAGGTGCAAAATGCTAGTGTCTTGTGGACCCAGTTGTAAATCCAGATAATCGTGTCCAGTCATCATAAATCAAATGACCGAGTCAAGTCATTAAGCGTGGCGACGATTGGGAAGCATGTGGGGTCAAATCACATGACCAACTCGCAAAGAAATTATCAAACTTTACTTAATCATCTGCCCAATAATAAAAGAGTGTCAACGTAGTCGATAAAATTAAGAGTGAATTATTATGGGAGGAGATTCGAGGTACTTTCCTTTCACCGTGACTAAAATGGAAGGTCAAATGGTTCACGCATCCTGCGAGTGTCCTTCCGTTGCCAACTCATCTCTCTCTCTCTCTCTCTCTCTCTCTGAGTGAAGTGTCAAAGTTTACCTCCTCTTTTCAAGCTTTCACCGTGAAGTGTCAAAACACTTCACCTCTTCTCCTTTCAAGCTTTCACCGTTGATTGTTTTGATGTTTGAAAAGAGGTTAGCAACCCCACACGGCATGAGATCCTGGGGACCTTTCACCTAAGAAGGAATTGGCTCTTCCTCAGTCTCATAGGCGGGGTGAGTTGTAATTGGAAGCCTACTATTTTTTTTTTTTTTTTTTGCCCCAAATCCATCATTTTTAATTATTCTTTTAATTTTCCTTCCTTTTTTTTCACTTTTTTCTTTTTTTTTTTTAAAGTTTTTTTATGGCAAAAATATATTTTAATCTATAATAAGTGCTTTCTAATTAATAAAAACCAATTTAGAATAGACATCACGAGACCTCATTTTCTTAATTTTTTAATCAAAATTTTAAATTTAAGTTTTAAAAATAAAAAATAAATATTATTTGTTTTTTAATGGACCCGATAATAACTTAAATCAAATTAATCAAAATCAATAAATTGATACAATCGATAAAAAAAAATAGTATTATTTTTTTGAACCCATAATTGTTTCAAAGGGTAAATACAAGATTGACCTAAAGAATACAGACGGTAAATACAAGATTGCCCTAAGAATACAGCTAAAATACGATCAGAATGCGGCCGCTATATTTCAGCCGATAATTGATTTATCAATAATATTTCTAGACAATTTACTTGAGGGTGAAACCAAAAAAGAAAAATTAGAGGGAGCTGAGAACAATTTGCTGACTTTGTGATTTTATTGATTTGAATTGAGAAACAGTGGCCATTGAGGAGACAAAGGGAGAGATTAGAGAGTATCGCTTATCGCTTAACCTTTATGAATCAAAAAGAATTAGATAATCAGAAAGAGGTGGAGTTTGGTCATCGAATACCCGTGCAGTCCATGTCAATGAGCGGAGAGCTAAGAGATGGAAAGAGGGCTTCTTCTCTTAGACCGAGGGGTGGTAGGAGGGAGCCAACAGAGAGGAGGAGACAAGTTAAGATGAGTGGCCAATAAAAAAGAGATGTCCGAGTTTAGTTAGATATATATATATATATCTTTTAAAATTACATGTATATAAATATATATATTTGAAAATTATTTGTAAATCAAAATTTTAATTAGCAAATAATACATGAAATGTTTTTGTTAAAATTTGTAAAGGAATAATCTTTTTTTTTTTTAAATAAGGGACAGAATTAAAAATTCAATAAAAGAGAAAATTATGTGGGATTATAATTTTTAAAAATATATATACTAATAACTTTAAAAAAGAAAAAAGAAAAATTAGTGGGGCTGCCCATGCCCTCAACGCCCTTAATTGATGGAAGATGTATCAAATTTAATATTTAATTCTAGGTTATATCAGTATAAAAAGGTTTTGAATTTGTCACTCTAAGAAAATATCACGACTTTTTAATATTTTGATATATAATAAATTCACTTTAAAAATAATAATTATAAATTAAATTGAATATTCACAAGAAAATAATCTCTCCATCTCTCGGGTACAGTAAGAGAAAGGTTCAGAGTTTATAACATTAGAATCTAACATCTTTATCTTTGTGTCAAAGACCGGTGATTTGTAGGTATGATGTGAAAGTGATAAGTAAATTAGACTCGCATTATTGAAAAGAAAAATGATTGGTCACAATTGTTCATAGTCCTGCGTCATACATATTTCTTTTTTTTTTTTTTTAATTGATTAATTCGATCTGAATACTGTATGACCTATCGAGTGATTTATTTTCTTAAATCTTTTTGTTTTTATTTTTAATACATGACATCAAAATCTCTGATTAAAAAAATAAAATATTTAATCACTCAATTTAAAAGAATTTAATTGTAGGGTATAAATTTCTACCGGCTTAATTCTAGAACATCGTCAAGGAAATATAAACGTAGTAAAGGATGACGCATTGCGTCTTAAGCTCATTAATTATCTATTGGTAGCTCACGGGTGCTGGATTAGTTTTTAAATTTTAATTGTTTACAGAGAGTTTTATTAAATTTACTAATTTACTATTTTTTTCCACCATTTCCAATGGAATTTTCAATTTTCTTATAAAAGTTATTGTAAAAGATGAAAACATAATTTAAATTTGTTTTAGACCTAAGAAGTGAATTGAAATCAAAACTGTACAATTTGAATTAATTAAAATATAATAGAGTTTTATTATGAGAGAGAGCAGAGTTTATCTTGGACGGTTACATTCACTTTAGATTAGGGATTTCAATTTAAGGTTGAGCTTGGTCACTGCATAACATAAAATTAATGGGTGGACATGCGACAATGCACCAAACTAGAGTTACGAATTCCATTTTTTTAATAAAAATTTCTATATACTTCCTACTTTTTGAAAAAAAAAATCGTCCAATAATTTCAATCTAATCATTTTAACAATTATGGAATTCCTTAAGGTTGTAGCTTTTATAAAAAAGTTTTTAAAAAAGAAAATAAAATTCAAGAAAATGATTTATTTTTTAGTATTTGTAAATATTTCAAAATTTATAAAAATGTTTTTCATAATTTTTCTCGAATATTATATGTTATTATTATAACATATTATAAATTGCCAGTATTTAGCTCGTTATGAGATACTTACAATAGCTTATTTTTTATTTTATTTGTATTATTTGTTTTATATTTCTGATTTATTGCAAAATTAAAGAATGGGAACGCTTGCTAAAAAGAAATTTGGTACAATAATAGAAAATTGTTTTTTAGAAAATATTCAAATATTTTTAAATATATAAAAATAACAATTTATAAATAATATTTTATAAAATGTATATATATACTTTGTTACCCTGAGGTCCATGCCAGCGGCCACTACCACGGCGCACTCAGAGTCAAACTTTGTCTGGTGGCGTGGGCCACGAGTGATGCTGGGATGCGTGCAGTGGCATATTGGTCTTTTTACAAGCCCTCAATCCTTACCTGATCTGGTCAACAGCTTCGAAACAGAAGAGACGAAGAAGATAGATGACCTCTTACTTTCTACTTATAAACCACATCTCAATCTCGCTAGCTAAAGCCCCCTTCTCTCTCTCTATAGAAAATGTTATCGAATTTGGGTGATTCCCGCCGTTTTATGCCGGAATTTCCGCCGGCAATGGTAAACAACGCCGACGCTCGCGTTCCTCTGATGAATCTGTCCTCCGTCCGTGTTCGCATGGACTCTCTTCACCAATTTCTCTTCGATTCAGTCAATCGAAACACTTTGATCAGCAAAGATCAGATGGAGATGGTTTCTTCAGAAATCGTCTCCGCCATTCACCAGATCATCGTCAACGGAGCTGCTCTTCTTGTCTGTTCTCAGTCTCCGATGAGCTTCTCGACGGCCGGAGTTTCTGGTGAGAAACCCTCGGAGCTGTCGGATTTGAAGTTGAATTCCGATAAACTGGTAGAATTGGAGAATCTGAAAGTGGAGAAGCTTGATGAAGACTTGAAAGATGAGAGTGATGATGAAGAGGGCGAAATCTTGGAGCTTGATGCTGTCGAATTGCTGGCGGAGCACATTCATTTCTGCGAAATCTGCGGTAAGGGTTTCAAGCGAGATGCGAATTTGAGGATGCATATGCGAGCACATGGTAATCAATTCAAGACGCCTGAAGCCCTAGCGAAACCGGAGAAGAATTGTGAACCAGTAAGAAGAAAAATGCGATTCTCATGCCCTCATGTTGGATGTAACAGAAACAAAGCTCACAAGAAGTTTCGGCCATTGAAATCTGCGATCTGCGTGAAGAATCACTTCAAGAGAAGTCATTGCCCTAAGATGTACTCGTGTAATCGGTGTAACAAGAAGAGCTTCTCAGTTGTGGCTGATTTGAAAAGCCATTTGAAGCATTGTGGTGAATCAAAGTGGAAGTGTTCTTGTGGGACTACTTTTTCAAGGAAGGATAAGTTGTTTGGACATATGGCTTTGTTTGAAGGCCACATGCCTGCTGTTGTTGAAGAAACTGATGAAAAATCAAAAGGGGTTGTTGGGATGGATGAGGATGATGATGAGGGTCGGATTAACCCTAAAGCTAATTCTTCCGATAACACGTTTTTCGATTGTTTGATTGAAGGGTTTGATTCTCTTGATAGCTACAGCTTGAAAGATATGCTGGGATCTCCTACTGGTTTAGTTTCTGGAATGGACATAGATGGGTTTTATGACTTCTAACATTTGAGGTACACTTACCTATTTCCTATTTTGGTTGTATGCTTTTTTCCTTTTTAGCTACTATCATGTTTGTCTGTGGTATTCTTTGTTGTAATAATATGCTTATTTCAACTGACAATTTTTTTCTCCAGCTTTTCGAGTTGCAATAAATGCCATGTATTGTGTTAACAAAAAAAAAAGTATAATTGCTTTGGTTTATTCTAGATTGTAGATCATCTCTAGGGTAATTTCTGTTCTTTCTTAGAGTTTGGAAGTCCATTGATTTCTCTCATCTTTAATAGCTCTATGAATTCAGTTGGGAGAAATCGGGTTCTAGATTATTTGAAGTCGATTACAAAATGAAAAGAGGAAGGAAGGGATTTCTTCTATCTATGATTGCAAAATCTTGCTGATTGTGACTTTGCATTGATCCTTCCCTCCAAACCACATCCTTTCTAGGTCTCCTACTCTGTTACCTTATATAACTGTTTTGGTATTCTGTAGTAAAATACATGCTTAAAGAAGGTTGAGTTGGTGCTCTTGGAGTTCCATAAATGAAAGTTCATAAACTCTATGAAGCATTCCAGTGCTTAGCATGCCTCGCCTGTTACTTGATGTAAACTATAAGCCTTTTTCATTTGAATATTGCCCTTGAATGCTTGTGTCAAAAATTGTCGGAATTGGTTTTCTATTTCCATAAAGGATATAGTTGACAATTAGAAGTTTCACATTATCTCTTTCCTGAACTGATCTTGGGGAAAATGTGTTGCTAAATTTATACCGTCCTCTATTTCATATGTGACTATAGGCTGAATCAAAACAGGCTATGTGATCTTGTGATTTTATTATGCTTTTTGAAAGATTACAAGCTATTCATTCATTTTCTTTATTGTTTGACCAATAATATTTGTCTTGTATCTCCCAAGATTTTCTAGATCTTGACTTTAGAATTGTGCCAAGTTTAATCGCAATCATGTTAGTTCCTGTTTACACTACAAAAAAACACGCTTTTAGTTACAAATTTAGCGATGAAAAATTTAAAAAAATTTGTCACTAAAAACATTAGTGATAGATTTAGCGACGAAAAATTTTTTGTCGCTAATAACTCGTTACAAAAATTTAGCAATGGAAATTAGAAATCCGCCGTTAAATTTAGCGATGAAAATCTAAAATCCGTTGCTAAATTTAGCGACGGAAAATTTTTCGTCGCTAAAATCCGTCACAAAATTTAACGATGAAAAAATATCTGTTGCTAAATTAACGACGGAAAAAAATTCGTTACTAAATTTAGCGACAAAAGTCTAAAATCTATCGCTAAATTTAGCAACGGATAATTTTTCGTCGCAAAAATCCATTGCTAAATTAGCGACAGATAATTATTCGTCATTAATTTAGCGACGGATTTCAAATTAATCGCTAAACCCGTCACTAAATTAGTGATGAATTCCGTATCCGTCACTAAATATTTTTTATATATAAATTTGCATTTTATATTTTATTTTCTTATTTTCTTATTCTTTTTTATTTTTATTTTATTTTTTGAAACCATAAAATAGTTTATAAATGAATAGCCGTCTATCAGTAGCCATCCGTACCATCCGTATCATTATCATCATTTTTCTAATGTTTGATTTATTTGCCAAACGACATGGATCGTCGGACGTGGATGTATCATCTATTATCTTACTTGTTGATGATAATGACAAATGAAGATAAACAATTGAATTTTCAAAGATGATTGAATTATATGAAAGAAGCGAACGGATGTAGAAAATGAAAAACATGAATGGTGAACTCTACAACCACGACTTATTGAAAATTGTCTATAACAGATAGATTGAATTATTTATTGTTGAAAATTCTTAATTTGGTGAGAATTATAATATTTACTATATATTTAATTTAATTTCATTTCGTTATTCAGAATTAATTAAAAAGGGGGATATTGTTGAAAATATTTCCTAATAGAGTATAGAAAAAATTTAGCTACGAAATTAGTCATAAATTTTGAAATTAGATAATAAATTAGCGACGAATTTAGGTACGAATATTTTTTTGTGGATAATTAGCGACGAATTTAGTCACAAATTTAACGACACAATTTTTATAGCTAATGAGCGATAGAATTTGCCATGAAATATTTTCATTGCTAAATTTAGCGATAAAATTTATCACGAACTTTTTTCGTCACCAAATTTAGCTGGGGATAACTGTATCCGTAACAAAATTTAGCCATGAAATTTTATTCGTTGCTAATTAGCGACGAAACTTGTAACAAAAAATTTTTTGTCGCCAATGAGCGACGAATTTAGTCACGAAAACATTTTTGTCACTAATTAGCAACGAAATTAGTCACGAATAATGTGTCTGTTGTTAATTTAGCCACGATTTTTTTTTTCGTCTCTAAATTTATCGCAAAATAGCGATGAATTTTTTCTATCGCAAAATTCCAAGGCTAAAAGCGTGTTTTTTTGTAGTGTTATTTAACTTGTCATCCTATCCCACCGGACTAGGGGAGACTCAAATGTGGATCCTTGTTTGTGAACTTGATAAAAAGTGTTCAGTTGATGCATGTCCAGTTTACTTCTAGCGAGTCCAAAGATCTTTCAAGAATCAATTATGAGGTGGTTTTTTTGCAATGTCCAGCAAGATGCCACCTCCTTATAGATGCACTTAGATAATGAAGAAGAGTTTTGGTTGCTTAGTTCCGATGTTATGGAGTGAGCAGGTGCGATGCAAAGTACACCTGGCTTGGATGACAAACTAGGAGGCTTATGATTCTGACTTCGTTAGAAGATAAGGCATCTGCGACCATTTTTGATAATGGACATCCACCACCAGAAAAAGCCCTCAAAGATTGAATAATGCGCTTTCTTCATTGTCTTTCCTTTGCAGCTCATGCCTTTTCCACAGCTAAAATGTTGACTAATGTGAGGGAATTAATCTAGTCTGTAAAGAAGGGGAAATGAAAACCACCATCCTTAGGTCATAGCAATTGACATATACCACTCGACGGATTTGTGTTTATGGTAAAAAAATAATAATAAATAAATAAACTAGACATGTCAAGGATAATTAGAAATCTTACTAATTTTTATTTCTCTTTTTTCCATGTTCCGAATTATATATCAGCCGAAGAAGAATGCAGAATGCCAATGGCTCGCATATAGTTCAAGAAGATGACAAGTCAGAATCTCGAGATTTATACTCAGGATAAAGATAATGTGATGGTTATTAATCGAAGAGAGCACCCAACAAAATTTGAAAAATGAGCCAAAAAGGTGGCTAATTTCAAATCACAGTCAAGTGAGGAAACACAAAAGCAATTGTGCAAAATCATTCACCCGACTGTTTTAGTAGGATGTTAATATTGCGTTAGAGACAAAGAAGAAGTGTAACCCCACCAATGAGAGACAAAACAAAAGTAAAAAAAAAGGACAAATGTGTAAGGAATCTTTCTTCTTTGAGGATAACTATTATTAAAGTTATCAGTCCACTTATTATCCAACCAATCTGTAAATGCGTAGTGATGTAAACGCTTAAATCATAAAGCAATAATGTAAAGGGGAGTAACAAGACCCTTGGTCACTTGGGATATCAAGTGTTGAAGTGTCTTTATATAAGTTCTCAAATCACTCTATCCCAATTTCCATAATCTAAAAAATGCCACTTGGATTTCGTGTTCTAGACTATTCTTTACTGGAATAGAATTTCTCTTGTACTATTTCTATCATAAATAAATGATGAATTAATCGGTACTCTTTATGTTCATTTTTTAATCCCTAAACCTAACTCTAGCATCGCCGATGTGACGGAGCGACAAAAGTTTTGAGCCTATAATATCATCAGTATTTAAACTATTAAGATAAGAAAGGCAAAACTTGAATTCAGAATCCCGTCCCAAAAACTATACCTCTGTTCCGAATTCAAAGGAAAATGACCAAAATTCGTAAATCACAAACGAGATTTAGAACTTTTCGTCATCTACCAATAGTTCAAGAGGATGACAAGTTAGAATTCTGAGATTTATGTTCAAGATAAATATAATGTGGTAGTCATTAATCGAATAGAGGATCCAACAAAATTTGAAAAACTAGCAGAACACGTGGCCAATTTCAAGCCACAATTAAGTAAGGAAACACAAAAGCAATAGTGCAAAATGATTCACTCGACAATTTTAGTAAAATGTTAATACTACGTCAAAGATAAAGCAAACGCATAACCTTACCATCATGTGAAGAAAGATGAGAGACAAAGCAAAAGTCCAAAAGAAGGACATGCATGGAGAATTTTTCGTCTTTAAGGACAATCATTATTAAACTTGTCATCTTACTTATTATCCAACAAATCTATAAATGCGTAATAATGTAAACACTTAGGTCATAAGACAATAATATAAAGGGGAATTATGTTCTATAAATAGCAAGACTCTTGGTCATTTAGGGTATCGAGTCTTAAAGTGTTTTAGCATAAGTTCTCAAATCACTCTACCCCAACTTTCACAATCTAAAAAATACTTCTGGGATATCATGTTCTAGGCTATTCCTCATCGGAGCAGAATTTCTCTTGTACTATTTCTATCATAAATAAATGATGAATTAGCCGATACTTTTTATGTTTATCTTTGAATCCCTAAACCCAACTCTAGACACGATCGCTATGAACAGTGTAAGAGATAACTGAATCCAATATTTCTTTGGATCTTGCCCATCTCAAGACTAATCATGCTAGCACTTGCCCTAAATTGCTAGAAGTAGCTGCAAAAACTAAGAAAGAAGGTGAAAAAGCTGTGGGCTGGAGGTGTAGGTGAGAAGATTGTAGTGGGCCTGTTGGTTGGAGAATCCAAGAATTAAAGGGAAATCTTCGGGTTCTTCAACTCTCCTACTGTTTACATCCTATGATCTAGAAATTGGGTAAAGGCTAAAGAGATGAATATGAATATGCTAATTCATAAAAATTAAAGATCATTTAAATTTTCTTAAAACAAAAACAAAAAATGGTTGGTTTTGACCATTTTTTGGTATTAAAGCGGGTAAAACTAAAAACTCGCCATGTTTAAACTAATGGAAGATTGGAAATTTCGTATTAGACACTTTCAAATGTTAGAAAGGTACCTAGAAGACCAACCAGGTAGACGGAACGATGCATGAATACACATGATATTCATGCAATGACTCCATGGCGTACGAAGACGTATTACCGATCTAAATAGAATTATTTAGAATCTGCATGCATAACTTCCTAACTGATTTATATCATATTCTCTAGAGTCCAAAATGACATTCAAGGCTTTAACTAGCATGAACCACCAAGTTTGCACTTTGCAAACTCAAGTTAAAAATCTTCAAGAACAGTTACGTCAAACTCAGTATTGGGATACTTATCTCTCTCTTCAGTTAAGGATCAGAAACATTCGCATCCAAATATGGATAATAAGCTATCGTATAACAAGACTTGTTTATTAGCATTTATGTACTATAGTTCATGAAGTTAATAAAAGAACTTTATGCAGAATTAGATCAACTGAGAGCTGATAAAAATAGATATATGCTTATGTTACAATGGTAGTTACTAATTCATATGCTAACTATTATGTTAGATATATTGAAAACCATAAAGAAATTAAAAAATTAAAAAGTTTGATCAGAACTCTTATGGGATAAAATGGATAAATTGCATAATGCATTTGTTATACTATTTGCACCATTAAGACACACTAATGTCAGTACTGAAAATGTTCCTAATGTAGTATATTCTAGAAAAACAAGGGATAACTCTAGATGCATTAATACTACGGCTTTCAAAATAAGCAACCGTAGGGAGATTTGGATAAAATTGGACTAGCCTATATTTACTTAGAAATATAGGAATAGCCACTGATGAGACAGCTTCCCAACTTAATGACTTAAGTTAAATCATGCATGTTAAAGTTCTCAATGAGGATACTAAAAAGAACCTTACCACTATAGCCAACCGATTAGGAGAACCTTGTATAACCAGGATAAGACAGATCAACACTATTAATAATGTGACACAAGTTCAACAGCTTATAGCTAAAGAGCTGACTCACAAGAGCCTATGTGAAAGAATAAAGTGCATAGAAGAAAAGATAAAAATCCTATAGTCAAAAGTAGAAATGATTCTATAGATAACCCTCAGAATTCACAATGAAAGTGTTGGACCTCAATTAGAGGTATGTGACAATGGAATGGAAATCCATTAATCTAAAAAATAGTAGAAATACTAATGAAACAATCTATAGTATGCATAAAAATTTAGATATCGTAAATAAAAATATTGAAAATGTTATGAATTTAATTCTTAATTTTGGACATTATGAAGAAAGAGTTAGAAAAAAGTGCAAGAGACCAAGTTAATAATAATAGGTTTCATGGATGCCCTTAAAAAATCCATGGAGAAGTCTAACATTTCTAGAATGACAGCAAAAGAAGAAAAGGACAAATGGATCCATATGTTATAAATAGAAATTTGATAATTAAGACAACTATTGTTGAAAGGAAATAAGGGTAAAGAAAAATGAACGAAACCTAACCTATTCTTAGGCCCAACCCACAGAAGGAAGAAATCTTGAAGGCTACTCCTTTAATAATTAGAGAGGATAGCGTTTCTCCTAAAAATGAGGGAGATGATGAAACCTTTGAAACCTACAAAGATAGAAAATCAACTAAGATCCTAAACTTTGAAGAAAAACCCAGAAGAGAGATTTCAGTCCTAGTAATATACCTTGATCTAGAAGAATACGAAAAACAGTTTTTACAGACTAAGTTTGAAGGAGAAAATTTAAAAACTGAGTTATTAGATGAGGATATTGAGAAATATATTTCAGATGACTATTCCGAAGTAGCGGTCTTTATGACTAACCCACATACATTAGGAAATGGTCCCCATACATTCCAAGATCATCCAATGTAAGGAGAAAGTGGGACAACTGAAATCCCAAGTGGACAGTCGGCTACCCAAAATGTACCCTCTAGTAGTTCTAACCTACCTAGTGCAAATCAAGGAGGAAAGATGTATTTGAAGGAATACGAGAACACATGAGTACATACCAAGCTAAGACAGTAATCTTGCTACAAGTATAATTGGGCAACCTAAAGAAGATACCATTAAAAGAATGTGAATTTGGTTAAATCTCGATTTTATAATCGATAAAAGGAGAGTTATCGATAGATGGGTGCAAACCACCCAATTGGTAGCTGTAGCCAATAGCCGGATGATGGAGCAGCTAATGAGATATATTCCTCAAGTCATTGAGGGAAATATAACAAGAAATTGATGGAGCAATCTATCTTTGCTAGAAGAAAAAATAATCCTTTATGGATTAGAATATGGAAATCCTCCTAACACGGAGAGCGTAGAATCCATTATGAATAGAATTAAAGCAGCATTATACTTAGAATTCTTGGGGCAGTATTGGAGTGTCCATCAACAACTATATAAATACAACTTGATTCAACAGAACATGTATAAATTAGATAAACTAGAATATTGTTTGTTAAAATATTTTAATGAATACGTAACATATTTAAAAATTATTACTAGCAAAGTAGTATTACTGAAAATGAGGAGAAAATCTTTCTGGATAAATTCTTTGAAAGATTACCATGAAGGTTCGCGATTCAACTTAAAAAGGAATACACATTCGATAGGGATAGCCAAGATCCAACCCCTATAGATAATTTAACACAAAAATGAAAATACGAGAATGGTGTTAGCAAGCAAAGCTACTGAGAAAAATGAAAAATCATGATGATCATCTCTGGTGCGGAATCAATTATGATATCCCAAATTTAGGATGTAGGGAAGCTTATCCTAAAAAAAGAAATACAAAAGCAAATATGAGATTAGAAAGGATAGAACCTATACTAAATTCAAAAAATACAAAAAGAAGCATAAAAGGAAAATTGTTTTGAAAGAGCAAAGCAGAAAATGTACTAGAAAAAATCATAAGAAGATAATATCTTATGATAAGTCATGTTGGAACTATGATAACAAAGGATATTTCGAAACTGAATGTTCAAAACAAAAACGTGATGGAAAAATTTACAATCATGATACAGAATCTTTAAGGATACAGAGATCCCAAAACAATTGCACCCAATAGAAGAAATCGAGTGCGATTATTTATCTGACAACGAGACCATATATGAATTTTTTATGGATTCATAATAAAAAACAAGTAGTAATTATTCTTCTGAAGAAGATGAGTGACACCTCAAGTATTTGTAGTGATAACTCATATCTAGAGTAGATTTATGACAATCAGCGTTATCAACAAGTCATAATCCTTAGTAACAAAGAAGTTAGGGAAATAAAAGAAAAAGTACTTAAAATAAGTAAAAATATGGGTTTCAAGTCTAGTTGGAAGATAGGAAACCTAATCTAACAAAAAAATGAGATTAAGTATAGAATTCATTATACAGAAACACTGCAAACAATGGAGCAAGTCTAAGGGAGTTTTAGCATCAGTCTAATCCCTAAGGAATAGGTTAAATTTGCTTTATACAAAATGTCTAGAGATGTAAGGAATAACACTATTTCTAGATATAGGATGTAAACAGTAAGAAAGTTGTAGAACCCGAAGATATACCTTTAATTCTTAGATTCTCCAACCAATAGGTCCACTGCGTTCTTCTCGCATGCGCCTCTGACTACTATGATCTTCTCGTCTTCTTTCTTAGTCTGTATGGCTACTTCTAGTAGTCTAGGGTAAGTACTAGCTTGAGATGGGCAAGATCCAAAGAAATATTGGATTCCGGTTATCTCTCACGCTTTTCATAGTGACCGTGTCCTGAGTTGGGTTTAAGGATTCGAAAATGAACATAAAGAGTACTGGCTGATTCATCCTTCATTTATGATAGAAATGGTACAAGAGAAGTTCTGTTATAGTTAAAAATAGTATAGAACATGATATTTCAGAGAGATTTTTTAGATTGTGGAACTTGAGATCGAGTGGTTTGAGAACTTATACTAAGACACTTCAAGACTTGATACCCCAAATGACCAAAGGTCTCGCTATTTATAGAACATAGCTCCCATTTACATTATTGGCTTATGACCTAAGTGATTACATTATTACACATTCACAGATTGGTTGGATAATAAGTGGGCTCACTACTTTAATAATAGTCTTAAAGACAAAAGATTCTTCATGCGTTTGTCTTTCCTTTCAACTTTTGCTTTGTCTCCCATTTTTGTTCACGTGATGGTGTGGTTACGCATCTTCTTTATCTCTGACGCAGTATTGATATGTTACTAAATCTGTTGGGTGAATCATTTTACACAATTGTTTTTATGCTTCCTCACTTGACTGTGACTTGAAATTGGCGACGTTTTCTATTAGTTTTTCAAATTTTGTGGGTCCTTTCTTCAATTAATGATCACCACATTATCTTCTCGAGATACTAACTTGTCATCCTCTTAAACTATTGATAGATGACAAAAAGTCCTAGAACTCATTTGTGATTTACAAACTCTAGCCATTCTCTTTCGAATTCTGGAGGGAGGTATAGTTTTTAGGGCGGGATTCTGACTTCAAATTCTGTCTTTCTTGCCTTAATAGCTTGAATACTAATGATACTATAGACTGAACTTTTGTCGCTCCATTACATTTGGCAGTGCTATCCAAAATTTAACACTGAAGATCTGATTTTTAGAATGGTACGCTATGAATTTCATCACAGCTCTTTGAACCATCCTTGGAATGAGATCTTGACTATAATAAATATCATATGTCTAATTTGAGTGTTATCAGTATAGATTTTTATATGTTTATCTATTATGAATAGACATAATTTTTCCAAGGACGTTTTTACTGCTAAAAGTTTCTTTTCAGTTACCGAATAATTTAACTCTGCTCCTTTAAATGTTTCTTCTGAATACCTGCAAAGTTTACCTTCTGTTGTTATTAGGGCTGCTTCTCAGTATTATTCTGATGCATTTGTAAAAATACATAGATCATCTTGTTTTGCTGGCAACGTTAGTTTTGGTAATTTTTTGCATTGCTTTTTTATTGTTTGATAATTAGAGTCAATTCAGAGGTCCACCTAAAATCCTTTTCCCCTTTAATGGATTGTTGTAGGTTGTTTTAGTTTGCTTAATTTTTTGATATATGGTTTCCCATGGTTCAAGACTCCTAGGAATCTTTGAACTTGTTTCTTTATCTTCTAACCTATTTGGAAAAGCTCCTATCTTTTCACAAATATGAGATTGAAGTTCTATCCCTATCTCATCTACTATTGTTCTTAAAAACTCGACTTTAGATTTATTTATTTCAACATTTTTCTTACTTAAGATAATCCCATAGTTAAATGCGACATTTGCGAACTTATACAAATGTTCCATATGCTTTTGTTCATTTTTTGAAAGTATCATAATATCATCTATATAAATTATACAGAAGTTCTTGCTATTTTTAAATACCTTATCCATTCATATTTGAAAGATTTGTGGGGCATTTTTGAGTCCGAGTGACATTACATTCCATTCATATTGTTCTTGTGGGGCACTAAACGCTGTTAAGGATTTTGATTCTTTTTTAGCATTATCTGTCAAAAGTATGATTTACAATCAAATTTACTAAAACATTTATATCCAACTATATTTTGAAATAATTCTTCTTTGTATCGAATATAGTATCCATCAAAGACTGTCACTTGATTTAACCGTCTATAGTCGATAACCATTCTGGTTTTTTCTCATTTTAATTCTCCATGATTTCTTATCATAAACACTGTGGGTTTTTGCTTTCACAAATTATTCCTGCTCATAGTAGTTCTTTTATTTGTTTTTCAAATTCCCCAACATTTTCTTGTGAGTATTTCATTCTCTTGGTTCTTATAGAGATATTCTTTTCTGCAAAAGATTCTATTAATCTTATTTTTTTCATATATTTTGTCCACATGCATTCTTTCTAGTGGATTTTTTGAAAAGTTTTGTTTCAGTAGAGTTTCTAATATTGGTAATTCGCTTAAAGAATGAATTATCTTAAACTCTGATGAAATTAAATTGTGAAAATATATAATCTCACCACGATTCAGCGCGTACTCTGATAGTTCAAATCAGTTTGGAGTTTAATTCGGTACTTAACCAATAAAAGTGTGATAATTTTATGATTGCATGGAGTTGTCCATATAATCTTGTTTGTTAGCAGAATCACTGCTTTGAATAATTTTATGATGTCCATTCCGAGGAGAAGATCTAGTCCCATAGAATTACATTGGTAAATTCTAAATATTTTAGTCTTTTCTAGTTTTTGGTGTACCAATTACAACATGGTTTCCTGTTCTCATTATCATTATTTCAGTCAGATTGCCTTCAATTCCTTTTGCAATCAGAACTTTATCATTAGGTTTCCACATTTCTTTGGGAAACACATTCTGGTGAGCCAAAATCACTTGACTTCCGATGTCGATTAAACAATGGAATAATTTAGGGTTTATATTATGGATATTCTACTTGGACCAGGATAACTAGCATATCCGGTCTTTTTCCAAACTTCATATTTTGTGAAAGACAATTTATTGTCCTTCTATCATTATTCGCACTTCTTTATCGCCTATTAAGGCTCGGGTATGTTTAAGAAAAGAACATCCAAAGACCACTTCCTGAGCCTTTGTGCTTATTACACAAGGCATGTTACCTCTTTGGTTTGCAACCTAAAAGACACTTCAACATAAGATTTATCCTCTTCAAACGGGCTATCCAAAGGATATCTATCCAATTGATCTCTGATCAAGTTTGGATTAATAAGATTTTAGCTAGTATTGGTATCTAGTTCAATTTTTATAGTGTACCGTGGACCTATAGTCCTATATTGGGCTATTATCCTTCCCGGTTCTTTAGTAATGAAAGGATTCCCGATAACTAGTTTCCTTTCAAGTTTTTCAATTGGTTCCGCACTAGTGGATTTCCTAATAGTAAAGGGTCTGCTTTCGTTATATATCTTCCCTAATTTGTTTATGTATAATGGTCTTAAGGATCGGCACCTTAGGATCCCATCTCTTCCTATGTCCAATGATGTTGAAGGCTTGTTTTCTGTTCTAAGCCTTTCGTCCATTTGTGGTTTTGCTAGATTCAAAGGGATCTCTAGCAAGTTTGTAGGATTCGTCCTTAGAGGTTCTAGGAAAGTTCTTATATTTTCAAATATTTCTTCAATTTCAACTATTTTCTTTTCTTCAAACTGAAGACTATACGCACTAGAACTTAATGCAAATGTTGTAAATATGTGATGGTAAAAGGCATATATTCAGGTCTACTCATTGTGTCTTTTCGTATATATTCATAGATTATTGTCAATTATGATTTTCCTAGATCCATCAAGGCTAATGTGATAGTAAACTGTACTTAACTATAATAAAAATTTCCCCTGATTATTCCTAAGGTTTTGTCTATGGGGTCTGAGAGCTGTACCACTAATAAAATTGGCGAATCAATCTTATAGCGTAATTAGCTTTCACACTAATTCAGATACTTCTGATGTGAATATACTTCATTTTATTCCCAATCTTTCTAGGCATTTTGTCTAAATCTGATTTAACCTTTTCCTCAGTGATTAGACTGTTGCTAAAATTCCCTTGGGCTTGCTCCATCATTTACGATGTTTCCGTATAATGAATTCCATATGTAATCTCATTTTTCTTGATTAGGTTTTCGATCTTCCAACTAGACTAGAAACCCATTTTTTCACTTGTTTTAAGTCCTTTTTCTTTTATTTCCCTAGCTTGTTTGTTACTAAGGATTGTGACTTGTTGATAACACTGATTGTCATCAATTTGCTCTAGATATGATTTATCACTACAAATACTTGAGGTGTCACTCATCTTCTTCAGAAGAATAATTACTGCTTGTTTCTAATTCTGAATCCATATAAAATTCATATATGGTTTCATTGTCAGATATATAATTGCATTTGCTTTCTTCTATCGGATGCAATTGTTTTGGGATCTCTGTATTCTCAGAGATTTCTGTATTGTGATAGTAAATTTTTTTTACCACGTTTTTTTTTTGGACATTTATATTCGAAATCTCCTTTGTTATCGCAGTTCCAACATTTGCATTTAGTCTTATGATAAGATCTTATCTTCTTATGATTTTTTCTAGTATATTTTCTGCTTTGCTCTTTTGGAACAATTTTTCTTTTATGTTTCTTTTTTCTATTTTCTGAATTTAGTATAGATTCTATCCTTTCTAATCTCATGTTTGTTTTTGTATTTCTTTTTCTTAGGATAAGATTCCCTAATTTCTAAGTTTGGGATATCATCATTGATTCCGCACTAGAGGCAACGATCATGATTTTTCATTTTTCTCAGTTGCTTTATTTCCTGACACCATTCTCATATTTTCATTTTTGTGTACTCAATCTGAGCTCTTAAATTATCAATAAGGGTTGGATCTTGGCTATCCCTATCGATTGTATATTCTTTTTTAAGTTGAATCGCGAACCTTCGTGGTAATCTTTCAAAGAATTTAAGTAGAAAGATTTTTTCATTTTCAGTAATACTACTTTGTCAATAATAATTTTCAAAATGTGTTACGTATTCATTAAAATATTTTAATAAACAACATTTTAGTTTCTAATTTATACATATTCTGTTGAATCAGGTTGTATTTATATAGTTGTTGATGGGCACTCCAATGCTGCCCTAAGAATTCTAAGTATATTGCTGCTTTAATTATATACATAATGGATTCTATGCTCTCTGTTTAAGGAGGATTTCCATCTTCTGATCCATAAAGGATTATTTTTTCTTCTGGCAAGAATAGTTTACTCCACCAATTTCTTGTTATATTTCCCTCTATGACCTGGGGAATACATCTCATAAGCTGGTCCATCATCTAGCTATTGACTATAGCTATCAACTGGATGGTTTGCATCCATTTATCAATAACTCTCCTTTTGTCGATTATAAAATCGAAATTTAACTAAGTTCCCATTCTTTGAATGGTATCCTTTTCAACTTACCTAATTATACCTGTAGCAAAATTACTGTTTGAGTTTGGTATATACTCCATGTGTTCACTTATCCCTTCAAATATCCTCATCTTTCCTCCTTGGTTTGTCTTAGGTAGGATAGAACAACTCGAGGGTACATTTTGAGTGGCCGACAATACACTTAGGATTTTAGTCATCCCACTTTCTCCTCACATTGGATGATCTTGGAACGTATGGGGATCATTTCCTGTGGGTTACTTCGGAATCATCATCTGAAAGAAATTTATCAATTTCCTCATCTGATAACTTAGTTTCTAAGTTTTCTCCTTCAAACTTAGTTGCTAAAAACTATATTTCGTATTCTTCTAGATCAAGATCTATTATTAAGCTTGAAATCTCTCATTTGGGTTTTTCTTCAAAGCCTAGGATCTTAGTTGATTTTTTATCTTTATAGGTTTCAAAGCTTTCATTATCTCCCTATCTTTAAGAGAAACACTATCCTCTTTAATTATTAAAGGAGTAGCTTTCAGGACTTCTTCCTTTTGTGGGTTGGGCCTAATAATAGGTTGGGTTTCGTTCGTTTTTTCTTCACCCTTATTTCCGTGTAACAATAATTCCCTTAATTGTTGAATTTCTATATCTAACATATGATTCCATTTGTCCTTTTCTTCCTTCGCAATTATTCTAGGAATATTAGATTTCTCTATGGATTTTTTAAAGGCATCCAAGAAACCTTTTTTTCTTAACTTGGCCACTTGCGCTTCTTTTCTAACTTTTTTTCTATAACGATCAGAATTAAGAATTAATTTTTATCTTTTCTTCTATGCGCTTTATTTTTTCACATAGGCTCTTGTGGGTTAGCTCTTCAGCTATAAGTTGTTGAACATGTGTCAGATCATTAATAGTGCTGATCTGTCTTATCCTGGTTATACAGGGTTCTCCTAATCGGTTGGCTATAGTGGTAAGGTTCTTTTTAGTATCCTCATTGAGAACTTTAACTTGCATGATTAAACTTAAGTCATTTAGCCTGGAAGCTATCTCATCTGTGGCTATTCCTATATTTCTAAGTAAATATAGGTTAGTCCAGTTTTGTCCAAATCTCCCTATAGTCGCTTATTTTAAAAGCTGTAGTATCAATGCATCTAGAGTTATCCCCTATTTCTCTAGAATATACTACATTAGGAACATTTTCAGTAGTGACATTAGTGTGTCCTAAGGGTGCAAATGGTATAGCAAATGCTTTATACAATTGATCCATTTTATCATATAAGAGTTCTAATAAGACTTTCTAATTTTTTAATTTCTTTATGGTTTTCTATATATCCAACATAATAGTTAGCGTATGAATTATGAGTTGCTAGAAGTAACATAAGTAGATATCTATTTTCATCAGCTTTCAGCTGATCTAATTCTGCACAAAATTCTTTTATTAACTTCATGAACTATAATACATAGATGCTAATGAACAAGTCTTGGTATACAATAGTTTATTATCCATATTCGAATGTGAAGGTTTCTGATCCTTTACTAAAGAGAGAGATAAGTATCCCAATCTTGAGTTTGGCATAGCTGTTCTTGAAGACTTTAACTTGAGTTTGCAAAGTGTGACTTTGGTGTTTCATGTTAGTTAATACCTTAAATGTCATCCTAGACTCTAGAGAATATGATATAAATCAGTTAGGAAGTTATGCATGTAGATTCTGAATAACTCTTTTTAGATTGGCAATACGTCTTCGCATGCCTTGGAGTCTTTGCATGAATATCATGTGTATTCGTGCATCATTCCTTCTACTTAGTTAGTCTTCTAGGTATCTTTCTAACATTTGAAGGTGTCTAATACGAAATTTGCAATCTTCAATTAGTCTAAACGTGGTAAGTTTTTAGTTTTACAAGATCTGATACCAAAGAAAGGGGTCAAAACCAACCATTTTTGGTATTTTGTTTTAAGAAAATTCAAAAGATACTTCATCATAAAATTCTTTATGAATTAGCGTATTCGTGTTCATCTCTTTATCCTTTGGCCCTATTTCTAGATCATAGAATATAAACAGTAAGAGAATTGAGGAACCCGAGGATATACCTTCAATTCTTGGATTCTGCAACCAACAGGCCCATTGCGATCTTCTCGCCTGAGCCTCCATCCCATCGCCTTTTTGCCTTCTTTCTCAATCTCTGCGGCTACTTCTAGCAGTTTATGGCAAGCGCTAGCTTGATCAATCCTAGGATGGGTAAGATCCAAAGAAATATTGGATTTGGCTATCTCTCACACTCTTCACAGTGACCGTGTCTTGAGCTGGGTTTAGGAATTCAAAGATGAATATAAAGGGTTAAATCAAGTGAGAGTCTTTGATGGATACTATATTCGATTCAAAAAATTTTTTTCAAAAAATAGCTGAATATAAATGTTTTAGTAAATTTGATTGTAAATTAGGTTTTTGGCAGATAATGTTAAAAGAATAATCAAAACTCTTAACAGAGTTTAGTGTCCCACAAAGACAATACGAATGGAACATAATGTCATTCAGACAAAAAAATGTTCCACAAATCTTTCAAAGATGAATGATAAGGCATTTAAAAATATTAAGAAATTCTGTGTAATTTATATAGATGATATTCTGATATTTTTAAGAAATAAACAAGAATATAGGGAATATTTGTATAGGCTAGAAACAATAACTCAAATTCTGGAAAAAAAAATATCTCAAGAGTAAGAGAAAATTAAAACTCTTGTTGGGCAACAACTAGAGAAGTCTAACGTATGGAAAAGGGTGTAAAAGCGGTTGTAGAATAATATCATTATTTATTTATGGATTATAGTAAATATATCTAAAAGGATGAGCAATCAGAAATTCTAGAAGAACGGAGCATGGATGAAAGTCCCTCTGCTGAGCATAGTCAAGCTCATTTACAAATCTCAAAGAAATCTAATGATCCAAACCCTAACAAGGCAGAAGGTCATTCAAATGACCAACAATAATTTGTGTGTAGTAAAACTCAAGAAAATAATTCCATGGTTGAAAAATTCTATGGAAATTCTTCTAAAGAAGATAAGGGGATTCAATACCTGAAAGAAGAAGTTAACAAGGTTTTTCTTACAGCAAAACTTATTATACTAGCTGATTTGCAGAAAAGGCATTATCCTTTAGATCTCATATCCAAGAAAAGGGCTCGACCAGCACAATGGTAGAAAACCTGAGAAAACTAAGGACAATAATCTTGACAGAAGTCAGGATAATTGAAGACAAACTCCTTACAAAGAAATCCAAGAAGATTCCACTTGAGAAACCTTTTGATGGAGAGAAATTCTGGAAGGAATACATGGAAATCTTTGATATCCTATACAGCACTCAAAATGGTGACATACCTAATGTTTATGTGACAGGGGAAATACCCCCAACCGACTCTACTACCAAGAGTAAGATCAATAGCGGTAGAAAAATGTTATAGTTTTAGAGTTATTGATTTATTATATATAACCCATGATTCTGTTTCAGATTTAGATCTCATTCCAAGGATGGTTCAAGGAGCTGTGATAAAATTCATAACCTACCATTCTAAAAATCAGATCTTCTTTGTTAAATTTTGGACAGTATCACCAAATGCGATGGAGCGACAAAAGTTCATAGTCTATAATATTATCAGTATTCAAGCTTTAAGGCAAAAAAGGCAGAACTTGAAGTCAGAATCCCATCACAAAAATTATACCTCCCTCCAGAATTCGAAGGAGAATGGCTAGATTTTGTAAATCACAAGCGAGCTCTAGGACTTTTCGTAATCTATCAATAGTTAAGAGGATGACAAGTCAGAATTTCAAGATTTACTTTCAAGACAAAAATAATATGGTGGTCATTAATCGAAGAGGAGATCCAACAAAATTTGAAAAACTAGCAGAAAACGTGGCCAATTTCAAGCTACAGTCATGTGAGGAAGCACAAAAGCAGTTATGCAAATTGATTTATCCAATAGTTATATTAAGATGTCAATACTGCATTAGAGATAAAGAAAACACGTAACACCACCATCATGCGAAGAAAGATGGGAGACAAATAAAAAATCCAAAAGAAGGACAAATGCATAAAGAATCTTGTGTCCTTAAGGATAACCATTATTAAAGTTGTCAGTCCACTATGTAAACACTTAGGTCATGAGGTAACAATGTAAATGGTAGATATGCTCTATAAATAGCGAGATCCTTGGTCACTTGGGGTATCGAATCTTGAAGTGTCCTAGTATAAGTTCTCAAACCACTCTATCCCAACTTCCACAATCTAAAAAATCCCTTTGAGATATCGTGTTCTAGACTGTTCCTTACTGGAACAGAATTTCTCTTGTATCATTTCTATCATAAATAAATGATAAATTTTCCGGTATTCTTTATGTTCATTTTTGAATTCCTAAACCTAATTCTAGACACGATTACTGTGAAGTGAGTAAAAGATAATCATAATCCAATATTCTTTGGATCTTGCCCATCTTAGAACTAATTAGGCTAGCGCTTGCCCTAGACTACAAGCAGTAGCTGTAGAAACTATGAAAGAAGCCGAAAAGGCGACGGGCTGTAGGTGCAGGCGAGAAACTTGCAGTGGACCTGTTGGAGAATTCAAGAATTAAAGGTATATTTCTGGGTTTCTCTTAGTGTTTACATCCTATGATCTAGAAATAAGGCAATGGCTAAAGAGATGAACATGAATACGCTAATTCATAAAGAATTTTATGCTGAAATATCCTTTGAATTTTCTTAAAACAAAACATAAAAAATGGTTGGTTTTGACCCTTTCTTTTATATCAGAGCCAGTAAAACTAAAACTCACCATGTTTAGACTAATGGAAGATTGTAAATTTCATATTAGACACCTTCAAATGTTAGAAAGATACCTAGAAGTCCAACTAGGTAGACAGAACGATGCATGGATGCACATTTAATTTTCTTACAATCTTCCAAACTAGAGAATGCTCCTAAAGATTTAGTTCCCTTGTATATTTTGTCTTTTGAAATATAAAGGCACAATAATTCTGTTATTTTGTTGAGAAAATATAAAAAAATCTATCTTTCAAGATTAATTTCTTTTTTTTTTTTCCTTGATCCTCTTGTTCTAAGATAAATAAGTACCCTCGGTAACTTGATGCGCCTTTTTTCTAAAAATTGTTGGTTGCCGTCATTTTACTTTTGTAATTGGTTGGTTTATTTAGCACTTATAACTGTGAGCATATACCAAAGATCGGACAAATCGAGCTTAAGTTAATGTTTCAGACACCCTATTACACCGTCCACAATGCAGTCACGAGCATGCCGCTGTCTCTCTCTCTATGTTTTCGGTCGGCCAACGTGGAATGTGTGAGGCCCTGTTTGCAGGCTAGCCAACGCAAAGTCGTCTATGGAAATGGAATGTGTCACCACGTCATTGCAATTTAGGATTTTCAAAGAGAAAACTAATTGTCCAATTTCTGAATTATGAGATTAGTTCACAATTAAGTAATTGAATTTCAAAACACAACAATTAAATGCTGAAGCTTCTCAAAGTGTAACAAATTGGTCTTCCATCAGTAACGTTGACATGCTGGCTGTTAAAAATTGATCTGACTCAGGATGGTGTCAGACATAGAACAATACTTGTAAAAACACACAAATCCGAACAAAAAAAAGAACAACAGCTATTGATTTGGTATCACACCTGATTCAAGTTGTTGATATGGCAAACACAAGGTCAGCAATTTTGACAATTATAGATGCCAGTAGGTAGCTGATTTTTATTAATGTTTTTCATTTTGATATAAAATCTCTTAAATTTAACATGTTATTAAAATTAATAGTTAATATTAATTTTACAATTATGAAAAATATAATTGATATATAATAAAATTAGTACCGGTTGCAAAAGTTCAAAGGTGCATTTTCCACGCTCATAGCCAATTGCTTATGTTGTCGTGACTCTCTCCGCAAACTAGCGCCCCTCCGGTGTTGAGATGACATCGCAAGAGTTAGGCAATGCAATGCAAACAGCATCGCTATGGAATGTCTCGTGCCTTTATTTTGTTTTTATTGTCGGTATTCAATTTTTATTCGATTAATACGATTTGAATATTATAAAATTTATTTTTAGAATTAGTTTTTTAAAATTATTTTTCATCATTTTTAAGTTTCGAACTTGAAATCTCTTATTAAGTTGGTAAAGTGTTCGATCATTCAATTCAAAAAATTTTGATGTAAAATGTCCCATGTCAACAACAAACGTTGTGAGATGTTTAGTGACATCCCCATTTTATATGTGTTGCAATTATTTGCGACCAGATGTTTTGGTGGTGAGCTTTTTCCTCTTCCTATCTCTCCATGATGTAATATCATTTTTTTTTAATTATTTTACTTTTAATTAATCAAAACAAAAGGTTTGCACATAAAATTATAAAAATTAATTATTTTCATAATTAAGAATAACATAGTAATATATCAATAAATTTTAATATTAAACATAATTCGACGAAAAATATTTCTTAAAAATAGCATCTAAAACAAACGGGTCGCAGCTTCATCAACACAGGAGTAATATGAGCATCATTAAACACACACTATCTTTGTGTTTATCATCTAGAATGCACAAAAAATTATTAATATTAATATTTTTCTATTTTTGAAATATTTGGATATTCTAAATTAATTAATATTTATATAAAAATATTTATATTTTTATATTTATATGTTTTCATATTTAAAGAATTATTTATTTATTTATAATTTTTATTTTTATATTATTTTTTTATGATTAATAATTATTTCATTGTTTTAGATTTTTATTATAAAAATAATTATTTTATCATTTTCATAAAATGTATTTTTTTTATATCGTTTCGTATCGTTTTTTTTTTTTCCCTGCGACCTATTCCATGATTGCATGTACTTTCATTTTTTCCCCCATGGCCCTGTGGAAATCATATATGAAGGTTTTTTTTTTTTTTTTTCATAGGGATTAATAAATAATAATCGACGTTGTTGACCGTCGAATCGGAAACCCAAAATTGTCAACAAAAACAAAGTCATGACAACGTCTACCCATGCCTAATCATCAAGCTCCGTCTTCACATTTCTAATCACATTGGAGAGGCAAAGACTTTGTTTTGTTCAATAAATATTTTTATCTTTTTTTATTTTGCATTTTTCACATTTGAATGAAATATAATCCAAATAATGAAATCTCTTTTTTTTCTCTCTCCCCAAAACATAGTTTTATCCAATATTATGAGAACCTTACCGTGTTGGTCAACATAATTGATCTCTTGGTTTTCTAATAATAATTAAAAATATATATAAAATTATTTTAAAAATAAATATATATTAATTTCATATTTTTAAATAAAAATTTAAAAATAAAATTTTAATAAATATAAAATCAACAATTACTCTTAAAATTCATATTAAACAATAAATTTAATTAATCAAACAATTTGAGAGATTGAGAGAGCAGGAGGAAGAGATAGGAAAGGAGATGAGAAGTTGATAGATTTGGACCCATTTTTAGAGATTTTGATTTATAAAATTATTTTATGTCCTCTAATTTAAAAAAAAACTTAAATGTCTTTCTATCTAAAATTTAATGAACTAAATTTTAGTAAATTTTTTTGAATTTGACAATTATACAAACCGATCCGTTTTTTTAAAAAATTACGGTTGAACCATGATTTACTAAAAACCCACGTTTAAATTGCGGTTCAATTATTTAGATAGTATTTAATTCAAACCAACCCATTTTTTCGACCGTAACACGGTACAGTTTTGATAAGACTGGGTTTATTCCAAAGGCTGATTTGATTTCAAAATTTAAATTTATTTATTTTAATAAAGTAAATTATTAATGCCGATTCGTAGAAAAGCCTTAAACCCATGATCTAATTTAACTATTTTAACGTGTGCTTAAACCCATTTAATTTTTAATTGGTTGAGAAGGGAAAGTTGTCTCCATCAAATTGGCGAATGAAGATAAAGATCTTTGGTATTAGCACAATTAAATTACAGCTAAAAAATGATAATAAAATTGAAAAATAGGTGGTTACGTCAATGCAGATCAATTGTGTGTTAAAAAATTATGCTTAATTGGACAAAAAATAAAATTCAGCTTTCATTGAAAATACTCACCATACCATGCCTTTAGTTTCGGCCTCAAGTGGCTTAACGTGGACCCTTGCATGAGTGGCTCAAATTTGAGTCTTCGTGGGGAGTACTCTGTCACTCGAGGGTCCCGTTTCAAGGATAATTCTTCAAAGTGGATTTAGTACCGTTTCACTCGGCTATTTATGTTCTTCGATTCGGGATTAATTGTTTGTTTGTTTGTTTGCTTGCTTTTTTATTTAAACAAAGACGAGAAGCCTAAATTGTAAAGGCAAGTAATTGTAGAACCGTTATTTAATAACTATCGATTATTTTATGGTCCCATAATTTAATAAATGATGACAATCTAACGGTAATTTATTGCGATTTTTATGATTGTCAATACTTATTACCACATTAATCTAATTAGCCTAACTTTGTATTTAAAGATCAAATTGAGGTCACACACTTTATTAAACTCAAATAGTTGAATGTAGGATCTATCTCTCTTTTAAAACTTAAGTTTGCTTGACTATTTGTTATAGCTTAGCCCAAATATTTTGATGTGTGTATGAGAGTGGAGATGTGTGTGAGAGAAAAATCAAAGCATAAATTAACAATTTATTGATAAAATCACAATACTGTCGTATGGATTAGTGTATTTTTATCCGTAAGTAATTAAATATTTATGTAAATTGGTCGATCTATATAGATAATTTTATTAAAATTAGTTAATATATATTATGATGTAAAATTTAATTTATTTAATATATAGTTATCTTGATCTCTATACTATTACTTATGAAAATAAATTATTGATCCACGTATGGCATGAGTTGGCTGCTTAGCTACTGTTGGTTTTAATCATTCCATATGAGCCGTTTCTACTGGCCTTTTCCAAAACCAACATTGTACACCATGAGGACAAACAAATAAGTCGGTCATGTATGAAGGAGGAAAAAAGGATGTAAAATTACTTCCTTAACCCATCCATGAAGGCCGCACTTTTAGGGGTGAACATTATTTGATTAGAAAAAAATCATTTTTTTTTAAATGGTTTTTATATTTTAACTGGTTTATTAGTTATTCAATTTGATTCGGAATAAAATTAAATTTTAATTTGATTTATTTAAACAGTTATCGATTTTAACAGTTTTTATTTCGATCCAATCGAATTAACCAAATTAATTAAAAATATTATATATTTTTAGATAATTTTTATTTATATAAATATTATTACAATATTATAATCAAAATTTAAAAGAGAAAAAATTCATAATTAATAAAAATTCTATAAGAAAAAAACCTAAGAATTAAAATTAATATAATAGAGAATGCATAATTAATTAAAAACTTTCGATTTTCAACTTCTGATCTGACTTTTCTATTTTCAATATCCAATCCATTCTATTACCCTTCTCCAATTTCACTCTTTTTCCCTTCCGCTTTGCTACTTTTATACTCTGATTTCACTCTCATGCTACTCTCTTGACAACACTACAACTAATTTTAGAATTAAAGGTAACTACCTTATTTTGAATAATTTCTTTGTTTTTAAATTTTTATGAATTTTTCTAACATAAACACATATGATTAATTGATTATATATCTACTTCATAATCAAATTTCTCTAATTTTGCCCTCCTTCTCTCTTGGCATACGGCACGAAGACCGAAACTTTTATGATTAATTGGAGTTAAAACTTTTATTAGTAGAAAATTAAATTTTATGATTCATTGGAGGAAATGAAAACATAAAAGTTTTATGTGCACATGGAAGGTAAATTTCCAGCAAACTTTTATGATTAATTAGAAAAAGGGAAGACATAAAAATTTTATATGCACATGGGAATTAAATTTCAAGCAAACTTTTATGATTATCTAGAGTTAAAACTTTTATGTTAAGTACGCACATATAGTGCATTTATCAAAATTCATTCTAACTTTTTTTTTTGGTATAGATTTCAAATTCAAAGCCTATAGACTTAAATTATTTAGATAACATAGAGATGATCGAAAATGACGTCCAATTTGAAGTTACAAAAGAATCTTTAGCCTCTTAGAAAACTCAGGTTGTCAATCAAAATGCAGCAAGTCAAGGAGCTTATCCCGGTTCTTTTTACACCATTGGCAATAACAGTATGAGAAAGAAGGCCATGCAACCTAATTCATAAATATAGCAACATTTTACTAAGATTTTCACTAAAGATGGTCAACAAAAAGCAAATTCAATTATTGTGATAAGAAACTTTGTAGTGGCAATAGTAAGAATGACACTAGTTCTTTGTATGCTTATATGAATAAATGTAAATCTAATCCTATGAATCAAGATGCCAAACAATCTCAACTATTGATACAAACTTCTCTTAGACCAAGAGGGGTTCAAGGTGAGGGGTAACATAATGTTCAAACTATAATCACAACTTGGAAGTTTGATCAAGATAGGATTAGAAGAAAATTTTCTTACATGATTATCGTGAATGAACTGCCATTTAGTTTTGTGGACAAAAGAAGGCTTTACTACTATAATTCAAGATTGTTATCCTAAATTTAAAATGCCTTCATCATGGACCATTAGTAGGGACTGTTATGATATTTATATTGAAGAGAGGGGTATTGAAAAATTATTTGAAGGGATTTTTGGTCATATATGTCTAACAACCGACACTTGGACTTCATTGCAAAGCGTTAATTATCTATGTTTGACTACTCATTTTCTTGATAATGACTAGAAATTACAGAAAAATGTGTTGAATTTCACTCCAATATTTTGTCAGAAGGGTAATACAATAGGTAAAGTGGTTTTTAAGCTGCTACATGATTGGTTGCCTTGTCATTCTCGAAAAAAAAGGGTTGTCTTCTAAGAAAACGATTATTTTGGGTCGGCAGTATCTTCATATGAGATGCATAACTCACATCATTAATTTAGTTGTGCAAGATAGATCGAAAGAAGTAGGAGATTCTATTGCATGAGTTAGAGAAGCCGAGGAGCTGTGAAATATGATAGGAAGTCCCTTAATAGGGTAAAAAAATTTCAAAAATTGTGTTGGTATTGAGCAAATTAATTGTAAATGTTTGTTGTGTTTAGATGTTTGCATTAGATAGAATTTTACTTATTTGATGCTTGATATTTCAACAAAATATGAGAAAGTTTTTGAAAAACTAATTTATAACACCTATGAGGGTGAATAGGTGTTTTGGCATACTTGTAATTTTCTTGAGTTTATGAAGAGATAAGGAAGAGAATTAGAGCAGAGGGTAAAAGAATAACAAAACACATAAGATCTATAGTGGTTCTATCTTTTGAGTTGCATTCATTTCCAACTTCACCTGGAGTTTTCAATCCACTATTTTTACAAATGATATAATCAACTAGCTTCAAAAGTAGTAGTAAAACATAACAAGTGTTTCTTACAAATACTCATCACTACCAATGGTCAGTTAGTCTAGTGGGATGTGGTGCTAAATCTCTTAACCAAAATCTCGAATTCGACTCACGATTTGGGTATAGAATAGACTACGTTGAGAGAGTGACCCCCTAAATGGGCGACTGCAAGTCCTAAATCGGATTAGTCAAAGTATGGTTCCGGATATCGGTTAGTATAGTATCTAAAAAAAAAATACTCACCACTTGCCCAGAAGCAAGCAAACCGAAAGCATTTCACTCAACACAATCTAAATTCAAATCAAATAGACTCTCTATTTTGATCTATTTACAATGATTACAAAGTGAAACAAAAATACAAGTTGAAACTTTCATCTCATATCTTATCGTTAAAACCCAGAACACAAAACACAAGAATAAAAATTTAAGCGCAAAAAATGAATGTTTTCAAGCTTGTTAGATCATTCCAAAAATCATAAGCCTTCATCCTAGAATGCTTTAATTGTATTTATAGTTGCAAAGAGTAAAATAGTTGTTGAGCAACATTTATTACCATTGAATGCATTGCAGTAGCTATTGGAGGCGGTTAGATTTTCATTTAATTTTCAAATAACTTTTTATGAATATTTAGTTGTTCCTCATAGTAGGTTGACTTCTTTTTTCTTCAAATTGACTGATTTTTGAATTTTGCCTTGTTTAGGTTGATTTCACATTTATGGTAAGTTGACTTATTTGCATTCTACTAATATGCTGGTTTGGCTTGTTCTTTCCTAGATCGATTCGTGTTTTCATGGGTCACGTTTGGATTTCTACTGAATTGACATCCCATTGTTGAAAAGCCTATATGGGTTGACTTAATCCTACAATGGGTCAAACTTTGAATGTTAGTAAGTCGACTTGTTATTTTCATAAATCGACATAATTTATTTCAAAACTTACGTTTCTAAGAGTTAGTTTGGTTAGGTCAATTTGACTCCCTATCAGGTTGACTTGTCTATCTAATTTGTCAATACTAGATCACCTTACAAATGTTGAGTCAACTTATCCACCTTCATAAATCAACTTAATATGTTTCAAAATTAGATTTTTTTAGGCATGTATTGTTAGGTTGACTTATCTATATTCTCATGTGAACTCGTCGATGTTGTTAAGTTGACTTATTCTTCTTCCAAGTTGGCTTAATAAGTTTCAAAACTAAAATCTATGAGAGCAAATTTGGTAGGTCAACTTGTTATTTCTCTAAATCGATTTATAATTGTTATTAGGTCAACTTGCATTCTATTGAGGTTAACTTAGTATATTTCAGACTTAGTATTTCTGAGACTAAATTTTGCATGTTGATTTATTTCAAATTCAAGTTGACTTCTTCAATATAATAACTATGGGTTGACTTAACTTATGTCTTTTTTATTTATAGGTTAACGTGCTCTTAGCCTAGGTCGACTCATGTTCCTTTTAAGCTATATTCAGGTCGACTTGTTTTTCTAATAGGTAAACTCCAAATGTTACAGACTTGACCTTTTGAATCTTATATACCTCAGGTCGACTTGGTCTTCATATAGGTTGACTTAGTTATTTTTAGAAACTAACATTTGTGATTTGATTTCTTTAAGTCAACTTGTCTATCCTCCCAAATTAACTTGTTATGTTTTATCCTTATTTATTTTTGATTACTTTGAGGATCATGATAACAATTTTGAAAGTGAACTTGAGTTAATGGATGGAATCCCGATGAAAGAGGATTGGAAAAAGGTGGGGAGATTGGTGAAGGTTCTAAAACATTTTTTTTTTACTGAAATCTGTGAAATTGATGCTATGTTAAAGTTGTTAACTAATAAAAGTGGTAGTGAAGATGATGATATTGATTTGAAAGTAATGGTTAAAAAGATGAGATAAAAATTTGACAAGTATTTTGGAAATCTTGATAAGATGAATTTGTTGATTTTTATTGTTGATGTTTTTGATCCTAGACACAAACTAGATCTTCTGTTGTTTGTGTAGTCTAAGATGAATGCCGGAGACATGGGTAAAACTTTAGGAGCAAATGTTAAGGTTGCCTTGTATGGGTTGTATAATGAATATAAAGGCAAACAAACCAAAGTATCATAATTGATAAAGTGGGATAGAAAAAAGCAACTAGAAGTTTCATATATTATGATATGTTTCATAAGGTGGTTGGAGTTTCTTCTTGTTCTCAATCAAAGTTAGATAAATATATGGAAAAAATTCGTGAAGAGCATACAAATGGCTATGATATTTTGGGATACTGGAAATTAAATAGTCTAAGATTTCCCATCCTTTCCCAAATGGTTTGTCACGTTCTAATAATCCCAATCTCCACAGTTGCATCTGAATTTGTATTTAGCAATGATCACTATTAGAAAATGGACTTTCAACGATAGAAAAATCCATCATTGAAGTCTATTTTCCATCGCTGATATTAGTGACGAAAAAAATTTATCGCTGAAACAAGAAAAAAAAAATTCAGCGACGGATCCCAGTCCGTCATTGAGTTTTGAGTTATAAAAAAAAAGGCTTGCAACTCCAGAACCTACAGCTCAACCTAACCCGCTTGCCACCCCACCTTTAATTTGTGAAAATTACCTACTTTGTCTTCGGGGAGCCTCGAACCCATGCACAAGGAAAAGAATTAGAGCAAGACAGCCATCAGACCAAATTACTTACCTATTCATATATATATTTTTTTACTTCTTATATTTATCTCATATTTTTTAATAATAAAAAAATAATATAAAATTATAATTTATTATAAAATAATAAAATAAATTTATTTTTGCTTAAAATAAAATAATAAAAATTTTGAAAAAATCAAATAAAAATAAAAAGAATTATTAAATAAAATTTAAAAAATAAAAAAATCCGTCACTAATTTTTCATCAGTAATCCGTTGTTAATTTTTCCGTCGCTAATGGCTTTACATATATATATTTTTTTACTTTTTTTTCCTTCACCAATTCACCGACGGATTAGCGACAGAAATATTCCGTCGCTAAAAATTCCATTGGTAATCCGTCGCTTATAATTTTACAATTGTTTCTTTTTTTTTAGGGTTTAGCGATAGAAATATTTCTGTCACTAATCTGTCGGTATTTAGTCTGACATTAATCCATTGGAAATCCGTCGCTATTACCGACGGATTTTTTTCCGTCGGTATTAGTCCATCACTGATACTGTTTTTTCTAGTAGTGGATGGTCACATAATTGATGCATTTCATAGCTCTTTGAATCATTTAATGTTGCAAGCTCCTATATGTGTTTAAGATTGGTTTAGAACTTATGAGAAGCCAATGAATGTTGAGGCATATACCGAAGAAATTGAGAAGCTTGATCAAGGTAAAAATATCATTAAAATTTTAATTTCTTTACATATTTTTAGGACAATTGTTATATATTTTATACTAAATATATATGTTATCTTATTTTCACATATATTAAATGTAGCTAAATAGCTTGCAATCCCTTCTATTTGAGTTGGAAATAGGTTGAAAGTAACTTGGAGGAATGGAAATCTTGTGTCCCTTGAAGGCTAAAGGCTTTTTTTCCTTAAATTTTTTAATTTCTATTATTTTAGAACTTGTTTTGTAATTGTTTCATGAGCTACTAATAGGATAGCAAATTTAGTTTAAAAGTTTTGTCTTTTGTTATTTTGTTTGAAATTTGTAAAACGACAATTGGTGAACTTAAAATAATAAGTGAATTTGGAATTTTAAAATTACATTTTATAGTTATAGGTTGATATGAATAATATATAGTAAGAGATTTTAATAATTTGATTAATTTAGATAAATGAATCAAATTAACCACCTAATTCGGTTAAACAAATTATTGGTTTTTAATTTATTTGGTTAAGTTATATTTATGAAAATTACATAATCGAATTGAATCGATTATTTCAGTTTTGATTATTTTGGTTATGATTTATTCAAATACTCACCCTTATGCATTTTTGTCCTCCAAAATCTCTGAGGTAGGGTGACAAGTTGAAAGGGAAAAAAATCTAAAATATATGAATGCATTAAAGTGAAAAAAAAATATGAATTAAATTAATTTTTTAAGTGACAAAATTAATGTGTTTAGTTTTAAATAAAAATAAATTTAATTTTTCTAAAAAGCAAAAATTAGAAACTTCAAGTTTTTAGAGATACAAAATTTATATTAATTTAATTTAATTTTTTAGAGAGAGAAAATTAGTGTATTTAATTTTAGAGACAGAACTTTAAATTTATGTACTTATAGAGAGAAAATGTAAATTAAATTGAATATAATGAAAGAAAATTAATATGTGTAATATTTATAGAGAAAGAAAATTAAGAATCATTCAAACATGCTTAAAAGAGAAAGAAATCCATTTTGGTTTTATCACCAAGGAAAAACTTCAAATCAATATATTTAGAAAGAAAAAATGTAAAATAAACTAATTCTTAGATGAGGAAAATTATTGTACTTAATTTTAAAAAGAGAAGGACTAAATTTGGATTTATTAAGAAATAAAATTTAAAGTAAATGTGTTTAAAGGTAAGAATGTGAAATAAATTGGTTTCTAAAAGATCAAAAAATTAATGACCTAATTTTAAAGAGACAAAGGCTCAATTTGGTTTTTTTCTTTTGAAATTATAAAACTTAAAATTTATGTGCTTATATAGAAAAAAATGTGAAATAAATTAATTTTTAGATAGTTTTAGACAAAAAAACTATATTCCGTGTTCGTAAAAAGAAAAAAATTTAGAATTAATGTATTTAAAAAATATGAATTAAGTTGACTTTTAGAGATAGAAAAATAATGCATTTAATTTTAAAAATATAAAAACTATATTTATATTTTTTAGAGAACTTAAACCAATGTATTTTAAAAAAGAGATAATTAAATTTAAATTATAAAGAGAAAAAAAATTAAAGTGTTTAGTTTTATAGAGAAAATAAATTTTATAAGAGAGAAAAAATTTAAAATCAATGTGTTTAGATAGAGGAAATGTACATTAAATTTATTTTTTAAAGAGAGAAAATTAATATACTTAGTTTTGAAGTTGGAAAACTATATCTATTTTTTAGAGAGTTAACTTAAATTAATTTGTTTAGAGAAAGAAATTATGAACTAAATTAACTTTTCAAATAGGAAATTTAATGTTCTTAACTTTGAGAAAAAAAACCAATTTTAGTTTTTTTTTTTTTAGAAAAGAGAAAATTTAAAATTAATATATTTAGAGATATAAAAATTGATTTAATTTTTTATATAAAAAGTAATTTTTTTTGTGAGACAAAATTTAAAACCAATACTATGAATATTTTTTAAAAATACACATGATACCAATATTATTATTAACAATATCTTTTTATATATATCAAATTATGTTATCCCAAATAACACAATATTGTAGTATTATATATTTGAGAGAATATTTGATTATGTTGACTTCGATATTTCTTTTAACGTACATACTTCAATTTTTATAAATACTCAATTTATTCAATGTATTAAATATACACAAAGCAATAGAAAACAAAAATTATTCTCTCTATATTGAATTTTATTTTTTGAATTTATCATAATTTTTTAAATTATATAACACGTCATTAGTATGGCTATACCTTGGTGAATTATTGAAGAATGGAAGATCTTATTGTTCAAGGTGATCTTGAGATAAGTTTACTTATCAATTTTTCTTAGAACTAATTTGATCAAATTTAAGTTTTTACTTATTTATATTTCTCAAAAGAACTATTCATCATGTCCTTGATGTTGAAATGCAATTGATGCAATGTATTTTGAAAACACCATTAAAATAAATAATTTGAACAAGCAATAATGATGAAAAGATATCACCACCTGAAGATAGTTGTTTTTCCTTTTGTTAAATTCTCTTGATTTATGGAATAATTTGATGGGAAAATATAATCACCTGAAAATGGTTGTTCATTCCATTATTAAAACCCACTTGATTCATGGAATAATTTGAAAGAAAGATATAACTGCCTAAAGATGATTACTCTTCGTAAATCCCGATATGATTGGTCACATTTGTTATTATACAATCTCAATTTAATTAATGAGTACAATTCTACGATATTTAAAAAAAAAATCATTTTTCATGGCTCAAATTTGCTCCTGGTAGCAATATTAAGAAAAAGGATTCAAAATTATTCTAAATTGATTTTATATTTTCTTGTGGCTGAACAAAATAATAAATTATATCATGAAACTTGATACATTGGTTTTAGTCCATTCTTTGAAACGGATTTGATTAAAGATTCTTATGAATATGGAAGAAGTTGTGGTCACGGCTAAAAATTTTGTCATAACAATGATTTTGATTATACAAATTCATCAAACCACCAGAAGTGGTTATACAATTTTATTGAACCACTTGTAGTCATGCAAATTCATCAAACTACCAGAAATGAAAAAATCATGATAAAAAATAAGACAAAAAAGATGAAAAATATTAGTTAATCTAATAACTTTTTATTTCTTTTATAATTATTATTATTGCACCAAAAACTTTCAAGATATTTTGAAACATGTAACCATATGTTATGAAAATATAAAATAAATTAATTTTATAATTATTTTAAAGTTAATTATGTAATGCACTTTATTATAATTTTTTTACTTGATTTAATAGTTTTTATGAAATATACTTTATTCAAGGAAATTAATTATCTCTTGTAGTTTTTCCTTAAAAAAATATGGATATTGTAAAAAATCTGAGATCAATGAAAGGTGAAGAAGACAAATGTCTCATTGATCGTATTATGACACATACAATATTTAAAAATAAAAATTACTTCTCCTACTTGAAGTTGGGAGAAACAACTGTTAATGTCATAAGTGATGGTACAAAATTAATTGAAGGTCCTGATAGAACATATATCTGTCTCCCTGAAGGAACAAAATTTGTCATAAATAATGCATTACATTCAATTAAGTCTCGAAAAAATTTTTCTAAGTTTTAAAGGTAAAATGGGTATCATAGTGAGAGAATGAATAATGCAAATGTTGAATATTTGTGCATTACAACTATAATTTTTGGCTTATACTATCACTCATTGAAATGTTGAAATGGTTATCATATTGTAGAAAAGTTGTCTTTCTTTCTTCTGGCTTATACTATACTAAAATTAATATGATTAAAATGCACCAAACTTTACCGATTCCAATGATTTTTTCACTTGGCATGATCGATTAGGACACTCTTGATCGATAATGATGAGAAAGAAATTCACATGGTCACACATCAAAAAGTCAAAAATTAATAAAAACAAGTGAATTTTCATGTGTTGCTTGTTTTTAAAGAAAATTTATTATGAAACTTTCACCAATTAAAGAAGGAATTGAATCTCCTAAACTTCTGAAAAAAATTCATGGTGATATATGTAGATGAGTTCATCTGCCATGCAGACCTTTTAAATATTTTATGGTATTTATTGATGCATTTTCAAGATGATCATATATTTACTTATTATTAACCCATGACCTCACATTTGCAAGATTATTTGCCTAAATTGTTAAGTTAAGAGCACAATTTTCAAATTATTCAATTAAGAAATTTTGGTTAGATAATACTAATGAATATTCATCTTATGTCTTTGATAATTATTGTATGTCTATTGATATCAGTATTGAACATTCTATAGTTTATGTTTATACACAAAATAGTTTCACTGAATTATTTATCAAACGATTGTAATTAATTATTAGACCATTATTAATGAGAACAAAACTCCCTATATATGCCTAGGGATATGCTATTCAGCATATATCAGTATTTATACTTATAAGACTGACAAATTATCATAAATATTTCCCTCTACAATTGACTTTTGGTTATAAATTTAATATTTTTTATCTATGAATTTTCGGATGTGCGATTTATGTTTCTGTAGTGACACCACACAAAACTAAAATAAGGGTCCAAAGAAGGATGAAAATATATATTGGATATGAGTCACTTTTTATCATCAGATATCTTGACGAGTGATATCTTTCCTGCAAAATTTATAGACTATCGTTTCGATGAAACAAATTTTTCAATATTAGGAGAAGAAAATGAACAATAAAAAAATGAAATTGTATGGCATATGTCATTACTAGCTTCTCTTGATTCTCATATAAAAACCTGTGAACTAAAAGCTCAAAAAATAATACATTTACAAAATATCACAAATCAATTACTTGATGTGTTTGTTGACTCTAAAAGAGATACAAAATCAAAATTTTCAACAGAAAATATGCCAATTAAGGTTGATGTCCTGACGGGACAATCCATAAATATTATAGCAAATGAGTTTAAAGTGAGATAGATCTCTTAGCGTTAAAGATAAAAACTTTCGAGAGAAAATGAAATCTATTGATTATGATCATTTAAATGAATTAAATAATAAAGAATTTTAAAAGATTACTAATGATAGAAATCAGACTCCTGTAGAGTCAGATATAACTACTAAAGAGCACAAATTTCAAACTCTTAAAAAACACATAATAACATTTCTATAAATTTCACGAAAATAAGGATATATTGGGATAGAATTGAAACAATCGTGAATAATATTTTTGCATATAATGTGGCACTTGAAATTATAAAAAAATTGAGAATCTTGAGCTAAAATTGATTTGTGATGTCAAAAGAGAAATGATTGGATTAAATGAAAGATCTAATCCAATTTGAATTGGAGTTGCTTACTAAACACAAAGTTTTTGGTTTGTGCACAAACGAAACGAGAAAAATGAAATTGTGCATTATAAAGCACGACTTGCAGCACAAAACAAAAGTTTTCCCAAAGATTGAGTCTTGATTATAGTAATATACATTTACCTGTAGTGGATACAATTACATTACGATTTCTTATCACTTTAGTAATGCATGAAAAACTTGAGATGTGTTTAATAGATGTAATCACTGTTTATCTATATGGGATATTGGAAAATGATATTTATATAAAAATTCCTAAAAGATTTAAATTACCTAACACATGTGAACAAAATTTCCATCAAATTTACTGCACTAAGTTGCAAAAATCTTTGTATGATTTAAAACAATTTGAACAAATATGGTTTCATCCTTTAAATGAATATTTACTTAAAGGGGGCTATGTAAACAACCCAATATGCCCATATTTTTTTTATTAAGAAAATTGAAATGAGTTTTGTAATCATTACAATTTATATTGATCATTTAAATTTCATTGAAACTCCTTAAAAGATTTTCAAAACTATTGAATATATGAGAAGAGAATTTGAGATCAAGAATTTTGAAAAATTGATTTTTTTTCTGGATTTATAGATTGAACATTTAAAAGATAAGATACTCATTCATCAATCAAGTTATACTGTTAAAATTTTACAATGTTTTTATATGGATAAAGCATATCCATCGAGTACTTCAATGGTCGTTCGATCACTTGGTATTGATAAAGATTGTTTCCAATTATGGGAGAAGCATGAAGAACTTCTTAGTCCTAAAATATTATATCTCAGTGCCATTGGAGCATTTATGTATCTTCTTAATTATACAAGACTGAATATATCATTTACTATAAATATATTAACAAGATTTAATTTTTCTCTTACATGATGATATTCTAATGGGGTCAAATATAATTTTTCTATATCTCCAATAAATAGTTGACCTTGACTTGTTTTATTTTAATAATTCTAAAGCAGTATTGATTGGATATGCGGATATTGGATCCTTATCTGATCCATATAAAGTACGATCTGAGACCAGATATATATTTACTTATGATGGTATTGCTATATCAGGGTGATTTATAAAATAATTTACGACTATTATTTTTTTGAATCATGCTAAGATTATAACTATTCATGAAACAAGCCAAGAATATATTTGGTTAAGCTCAATGCTCATCATATTCAAAAAAATAGCGAGTTATCCTCCAAGGAAGATGTCCTTACAATATTATTTGAAGACAATGCTGCCTGCATTGCATAATTTAAGAAAAGATATATTAAAGGATATAGAACTAAACTCATTTTATCAAAATTTTTCTATACACACGGTCTTCAGAAAAATAGTAAAATCGAGGGATAACAAATCCAATCAATTAAGAATTTAACAGATTCATTTACCAAATCTACGCCAACTATTACATTTACAAAATTGGTGAAACAACTTAAAATGTATCAATTTAAAGATTTCAAGAGATATTCTTAATAGTGAGAGTAAATATATTATCAAATATTTTGAAAAGTGTACCTTTTTTTTTCTTCATTAGAATTTTTTTCCACTAGGTTTTTTGTTAATAAGATTTTAATGAAATCTATTCTTTGTATAATGAATATTTAAGTGGGAGTATTATAAATTTTATAAAATTTGAATAGACATCTAATATATGGAAGGTGAATATTTTTAAAATATACACATGATGACAATATTATTATTAATAGTATCATCAAATTATGTTATCCCAAGTAACACAATATTGAAATATTATATATTTAAGAGAATATTTGATTAAATTGATTTTATACATTTTCTTTATGTACACGTCCCAATTTATATAAATAATTCATTTATTCAACGTATTGAATATATACAAAACAATAAAGAAAACAAAAATCATTCTCTTTAAAATTATCCCCTCTCCACATTTTATTCTATTTTTTGAATTTATCATAATTTCTGAATTTTATAACATTTTTTCAATAATCTTAATAAAATGCTAGAATAATTTTATTCATAGGCTTGTCGAAAATAAATCAAATTGATAAATATAAAGATTAGAGTTAGTAAAATTTCTTTATATACATTAGCATTTCATATAATATGATTATAATTGATGTATCAAGAAATCACATAACCTGTGGGACTTTTGTTTTCGAAGCATTATTCAAAATTGCCCGTATTGGATAAGAATGAAGAAATGCAAATCTACCCAAAAAAAAAAAAAATAAATAATAATAATAAAAAAAAAATAAAATGACAAAACTGACATTGACCATCAGAAAGCTCGAGTCAACTTGTTCCTTCCCGGTCATGCTTTCGGTATCCAAATGTCCACGCCAGTACGCCATTTCAATTTCAAAGCTGCCCCCATCGAACCCACCCTCGTTGTCCCCCACATTCGCCACCCATCTACCAAGCATAATTAGCACCGAGAGAGAGGGAAAGAGAGCGAGCGAGCGAGCGAGCGAGAATTCTCTCTCTTTTGGTCTCAGTTTTTCTGAAATGGCGAAGTGCATTAGCTTCACAACAACAAGAGACAAGTGCTTGCGCTTCACATTCACCAGAACAGGTCTGAAATCAGCCTCCACAGATCTCAGAGACGGCACAGTCATGCACTGTTGGATTCCCAAATCTCGTCATCCCTCCAAACCATCCCTCCTCCTCATCCACGGTTTTGGCGCCAACGCAATGTGGCAATTCAATGAATTTATCTCTCCTCTCTCCTCCAAATTCAACCTCTACATTCCCGACCTTGTCTTCTTCGGGGACTCGTATACTTCCCGCCCCGATCGCTCCGAAACCTTCCAAGCTGATTGCGTCAAGAAACTCATGGACTTCCACGGCGTTTCTAGGACTAACGTTGTTGGAATCAGCTACGGTGGTTTCATAAGTTATCGACTGGCGGCGCAGTATCCGGAGATGGTGGAGAGAGTGGTGCTTATCTGTGCTGGGGTATGTTTGGAAGAGAAAGATATGGAGGCGGGCTTGTTCCAGGTCAAGACTGTTGAGGAGGCCCAGAGTCTTTTGATTCCCCAAACACCCAAAAAGTTGAGGGAATTGATGAGAATTACCTTCTACAAGCCGCCTGCCATTGCTTCCTCTTGTTTTCTTTCCGATTTCATCGATGTATGTAAGCAATTTCTATAAACCCCTAAAATTCGATTTCTTGAAATTGACTTTGTTAGTACTAATCGGGAGCTATAATGTTCAGACAAGGGCTTTAGACACGATAAATATTATCCTAGAAGTTTTTCTGTTTAGAAATTTGAATAACGAGAAGCATTAATTGGGGGATTTTCTACGATCGTATGTGTAATATTCCCACGTGGTCCTAGTAATCATTTCTCTTGAAATGAAATAGTAGAATGAACCGTGATAACTAATTCTATGAGTATCAATCCACTTGAAGATTTTTGAAAATCTCTTTATCCGTGCTATGTTTCAAAGACACGTCATTATGATTGTGGCTTTGTTGATGTCACTATGGTGCCCTATATCTGGTCTAGGTGTTTGTGTGGGTGCTATACAGATTGGGACATTCTGTAAATTTGATAAGGGTGTCAAGTTTGCTGGGTTTAAGATGAAGCCTTACTTCTAATCACGTGATTGGCTGACTACTTTTGTTTACTGTGCTAGAACTGCTTTTAATGGAGGTTGGGATCTATACCACCGTTTGTCAAGCTAGTTGATTTGTACCTAATTTGTGACTGGATTGAGGTTTACAGTACCTTGGAGAGGATTTATAGGACCAATGTTACAAATACTTTCTTTAGTGAATTAGTACCCGTGGGCGCCCCTGGGGGGGAGGGGGGGGCTTGTTATGTAAAGCATGATTGGGTCAATGAAAAAAGCTCTAGTTCTAAGATTCCCAACTAAAATTATCACCAAGATGATGCTTAGTTTGTGATAAAAACCAGATACCATACCCAGTTCTAGGATTTAGGGCATAGCCTTTTTGAAGCCATGACAATGGTGTCAACCTGTACGCCAAGTTGTTAAAGACATTTCTTCCAGGCAAGGCATCTAGTCTTGTAGATTACCGTTGTCTTTCACATTGGGCCTGCTTAATTATTTCAATATTAGTGCTTTTCTTCATGACTTTGGCTTTGGTTGGATTCCTTGAGGGGAGGGAGGGAAAAGGAGAAGATGTGCTTTTTCCTTTGTTTGGCCGATTGGGGGAAAAAAAATGTTGCAAGTAGTGTCAAGGGTATGCAACTTCCTGTTGTTTGGTTTGTTCATGAATTAGAAAAGTGGGGGAGACTTGCTTCTAGTGTTGTTTACCTTATTTTAATATTAAAGAGGTAGAGATAAATGTGAAAGAATAATTAAATCTACATTAGTTTTTTACCCACCCTTCAATCCCCTCCAAACGTGAGTCGATTGAAGGAGAGTAGGCCCCTTCCCCTGCCTGTTAGAAATCGAGGGTGACATCCCTTCCCTACTCAATGGGGCAAGTCTCCTGATCCTTAGGCATATATGCCCTTGTGCTTTTCTGACTGCATTCATTGAGTGACCATTTGTATGTAAATCATGCCCTTGTAATTGGCCATGAGTTAATTTTGAAGTAGGCGATGGATGCTGAAGGACCTATGATGGGACACTTATTACTGGTTATTAATACGATATTTGTACAATTGTTTGTCTTTTGTATGCATGAGCTGGATGCATATTGATGATTCACAAATTTATTTCAAAATTCTAGCAAAATTTCCTCCTGAAATAGATCAGATTGAAGTTTCCTTCCTAAACCAACCCCACTCCCCCCCCCCCCCCCCCAAAAAAAAGAATTTCTTGTTTCTTTCCCTACCTGAAATGTAAAATGGTTTAGATTTTCTATGATGTTTGCGGAAGTTTAGAGTAGCCTATTTGTTGAGGACCTTTGGGGGGGGGGGTTACTTATTCTAATTTGGCAGTTATGCACCATATAAGGTACTCCATGGTTTATATTTGGTAGGATATTTGACTAATATAATCTCTGGGATTTCATACTGATGATGTTTATGCACGATGTTGAAGTTTTGATGATTCATGATTTCCATATCGTCTCATATTATTTTCTTCAAATATTTTGTGAAGGACAGGTAATGTGTACAGAACATGTTGAAGAGAAGAAACAGTTGATCCATACACTACATAAAGATAGGAGGCTTTCAGATCTTCCCAAGATAACTCAGGTGACAACAATTATGTTCATGCTCTCAGGTTACAAAAATTATGTTCATGCTTACCTTTATTTCATACACTCTTTATCATGGTTTTATTCCTTGACCATGGATCTTTTTCCTCAAGTATCCTTCTAAAATAAAACTTTTTTCTTTATGCAGCCCACATTAATACTCTGGGGAGAGCATGATAAGGTCTTCCCATTAGAGCTGGCACACCGCCTACAAAGGTAAATCAAAAGAAAACTAGATCTTTCCAATCATTTTACAACTGCGTTTCCTTCTCTCTACATGCTTTTACATTCCAAGGATCCTAAGATAAAGAAATGAAAATTTTGAATCTTCTAGAATGAAGTTTCCCTCTCAGCTGACTGTGATCTTGCCAACTATAATTTGTTAGCTCTGCCTTTGCCTCAGCCATGAAAAATGCTAGTCTTGTCCTAATATTTTGTTCGGAATTTCTTTGTAGGCATGTGGGTGACAATGCACAGCTAGTTATCATCAAAGATGCGGGGCATGCGCTCCACGCAGAGAAGCCTAAAGAATTATACAAGTCCTTCAAATCATTTCTTATCAGTTCTATTCCTCCTAAGCCAGCAAACAACGGTAACAGCAGGGTCGACTGATGGTTGAAACAACTAAAGGATTTGGTGTCTCTTTGGTTGTGATCTACAACTTCAGTAAGTTTTGGAGTACTTATTCAATTATAACCCATAGATTTGGGAGTTTAAAACCATGGTCATGGTTGTGTATCTTTGACTAATATGATTTTTATCATTCTCCTGCACAGAGAAATAATACAGAAAGGAAAAATACAGAGGGAAAATATGTTAGTGAAATCAGACAAAATCAAAGTACATGCATTGTTGTGTTTAAATAATTTGTCTTATTCATGATTATAGGAGATTTTGTTTGCAAATGCTCCTGATTTATACCACCAACCGGCATTTCTTGTAATCAAATTATATCAGTGTATTTGGAGCAATGCTCCTGTTAAGTGAATAGCGTTTCTCGAACTTCACCTTATTGGATGATTTATTGAGGCTTCTCTGAAACCGGTCATTGTTTATACCAATTCAACTCTTGTACTGGCCACCAAAAGCTTCATTGATCCTTGAACCTAGGCTTATTTAGCTGGTTGATCCAGTAGCCCATTACCATGAAACCTAACAAGTCTATAATCATAAAGTTTGTAAGTTACTAAGCGACCTCTTGGTCGATCTTGAACAAGCACCCCTCTCAGGAAGACACCCTCTCAGCAGATAGCTCTCTCTCAACCCGGGCTTTTTTGGGTATCATATTGCTTGATGACTCTCTTGGCACAGTCTATTCACCGGGCCCTTTAACCTCTTGACTTTTTGGCCTCTCGGTCCTTGCATAATCAACTTTTATTATGTTGATGGGTCTTAGCTGTAATTATGATAAGGAAAGGAATTGTCGATTAGTCCAAATCTTCCTTATTCTGATACGAGTTTATTGCGATCTCTCTCGATGAGATACTAAATCCTCTAGGGATTTAGACTTTCACGGATCTCCATGACAACGATAGAAACTTTCCTTCCTCAGAGAACTCCGAATCTCATGGTGTCTACCACCATGATTTCTGTAATCTCAGAAAATCTTTAACAATCTCTCGATAAGATAAGTAGGGTTTCTATATCCCTGAGTGCATACGTGCCTTCCATATATGCTGTATCTACTGCATAAGAGGTAACTCATCATGTATGCACATCTTACCTTACTGCACATAAAGACTATATAGGATTTAGACTCTCTTGGTCTTTCCCTTTTATTACTCTTTCTGATTTGAGTGTCGAAATATCCTTTACTGAGGTCACCTCTAGTGGGTTTTTTGTAGGATTCCATACCGAAGACGACCTAGCAGACTTCCCATCACCAATCTTCGTTTAGATCAACAGGATGATCTACTGTGGAGTTAATTTTGGTTTCAACAAATGGCGCCATCCATGGGAATGATTGATCCCTATTTCTTTTATTAGCATGTCACTAAAGAGAGCAAGGTCCACAATTGGTTTCGACGATAACAATCTAGAAGGGGTTGACCAGACTCAGCACGACCCCTAGTCATTATCGCTAAAATAGTCCAGCATATCGTGAAGAGAGTTTTTCTAGACCAGGGAGCAGATTGCAACCTTCTCTTTTGGGACACTTTTTGTCGGATGGGCATCTACCAAATGCATCTCCAGCCTTCTAAACCTTTGAAAGGGCTTTCTGACGAGTAGTTGCACCCTGAGGGCACCATCTTGCTCCTAGAAACTCTGGGGACATCACCCAATCATGTCATTACCATGACCACCTTCAATGTGGTCAAATTGCCCTCTCTATACATTGTCATCTTAGGCCACACAACCTAAATGATTTAAAAGCCTTATCAAGCACAAACACTTGAAAGTCAAATTCTTTTATACCTCTAGGTGTTGCAATACTCACTTGCGATCCTGATCCCTTACGCACCCCCATGCTAGACAAGGAAAGGGAGAATCTCACTATAGATGCCTTGGAATTCAGAGACAATACCTAATAGTCTGCCAAACCTATGCCTAATGAAGAAGTGGTCGAGGTCCAGATCACAGATGTTCCAAGCTAGATAGTCCAAATAGGAGCCCAACTTTCGGCTCCCCTTTAAGATGTTATAACAGAATGCTTGTGACAACACTCTCACATCTTTGCGTGGTCACCCGAGTACATGCTAGGAAACCTCGATAGTTGTTCACAAATTGACGGTAAACCTCAGTTGCAAGCCTATAAAATAGAAGAAGAGGGTATTCGTGCTAAACCGCCAACGAGTAATGTAGGAAGAAGTACAAAAACTATTGATGACAAATTTTATCAGAGAAGTAAAAGACATTGAATACTTAGCGAATGTGTTGGCGAATGTGGTCTTAGTGAAGAAAGCAAATGACAAGTGGAGAATGTGCGTCGACTTTACCGATCTTAATAAGGTATACCTGAAAGACAATTATTCACTTCTGAACATCCATAAGCTTGTAGATAATTTATCAGAACATCAACTCTTAAGTTTTATGGATATGTACTCGGGCAATAATCAGGCTTGCATGACCCGATAGGATGAAGAAAAATGAGTTTTATTATAAAATTTGGTACTTACTACTATAAGGTCATGTCTTTTGGCCTTAAAAATGCAAAAGTAACCTTCCAACACTTTGTCAACAAAGTATTCAATGAACAGCTCAGTGGGGATGTCTAAGCCTATACAGACTACTTGCTTGTCAAGAGCACTAGCTTGGAGGCTAATGTTGCAGATCTCGAAGAAATGTTCCAGATGTTGGAACACTTCAATATGAAGCTAAATCCAGTCGAGTATACTTTCGGCATTACTTTAGGCAAATTCTTAGGCTTTTTTATCACTAATTGAGGTATTGAAGCCAACCCAGAAAAAATTTTGACAATCTTATACATGGCCCCACCTAGAACATTGAAGGAGATGCAACATTTCACCGGACGAATTTTGGGCCCATGTCAATTTATGTGGAAAGTTGGAGAAAAGTACAAACTTATCTTCGATTCTTTGAAGAAATCTCAAAGGTTCACATGGACACTATAGTGTCAAGCAACTTTCAATAAACTCAAGGAGTACCTCTCATCGCTAGGTGAAAAACTTTACCTTTTTGTTTATATCTGATCGAGCTCTCTATTCTATACTTCTGAAATAGGATGGCTGTGAAAAGACCCGTGCACTATGTTATTTAGGTATTTCAAGAGTCAAAAATCAATTATAGGCCTATCAAGAAAGTAACCTTTGCTCTTGTTATAACTGCTCATTGATTTCGTCCTTACTTGCAAGCACACATAATTGTGGCACCAACCGATTAACCTTTGAAGTCGATATCATAAAAGAGAGATACCTCAAGTCGCCTCATTAAATGGAGGATCGAGGTTGGAGAATTTGACATCGAATATTAACCAACACTTACCATCAGGGGCCAAGCTCTGGCTGACTTCAACCTCGAGTGCACTTTCTTGGATTGTGTCAAGGTGACTACCGATAACTCACCAGAGTGGTGGATGATCCCACTGTGAACCTTACACGTAGGCAGGTCCTGCAACTTATCAAGAAGTGGAGCCAGATTCATTCTAGTGGGCCCTGAGAATTTCAAAACAAAATATGCACTCCATTTCGACTTTCAAGCCATCAATAGTCAAGCTGAAAATGAAGCATTGGTAACAGGCCTACGAATTGTGGCACTATTGGAAACTCTAGACATCTGAGTCTTCATAGATAGTTAGCTTGTGATCAAACAAATCAAGAGAACGTATGATACTAAGGAGCCGATGATGGTGAAGTACCTCTCAAAACTCCAAGAAGTAATGACTAAGTTCAACAAAGTTGAAACATAATGGATTCCCATATTCAAGAATGTTGCATCAAACATGCTCTTCAAACTCGCAAGTTCGGAGTCTGTCTAAACCAACCGAATCGTCTGTGTTGAGAGTCTCCCATACATGAGCATAGACGAATCTAAGTAGATCATGGTGGCCTAGGAAGGATCCAATCCAAGCTTATATCTGAAACGGCCAATTTTCAGACTCCCAACAGGAAGCAACAAAGGTTAAACGCAAGGCCGCTCACTATGTCGTCATCAACAGAGAGCTCTATGAAAAATCCTTCATTCACCTTTATCTTAAATGCCTAACACCTGAAGAAAGAGACTATGTATTTAAAGAGATCAATTAAAGGATATGCAGCAATCATTTGGGCACTTGGAATCTAGCTAACAAAGTCTTACAATAAGGGTACTACTAGCCCACTATAAGGATCGATGCAGAGACTTACGTCAGATGATGTGATAAATGTCAACACTTCTCGATTCATCACCAACCCTCCTCCGAGCTTTATCCACTCGGAAGTCCATGGCCTTTCCCACTGCTTTTCCAATTTTCGATCTCAAATAAAATGTCTTCATTAAAAAACTCAATGGGCAGATGGGGGAGACGTAACCACACTGCAGTGGACTTAATTTTTTCATCTTCTAACATATACCAGTCTCCATTTTTTCACAGTAAGATAATGACCATGGAAAAGTCAAGGCCCATCGATAGTATATATTCATAGTCTTGTTTGTTGGAGAATTTGACAAGGAAGAAGCTCTCTCCTAGGTCGAATAACTCTAAGTGTCCCTCTGGTCTCCACATGTGGTTTACCTTTATAGACATTAGTTGATAACTTCTAGTCTTACCCAAGAGTTTGATGATCAGTGCTTTCCTCCATGGCTTCCAAAGATCCTTTAAAGTAGAATTTGACACTTTAACTTCAGAAATGTCAGTATCCTCAGCGGAGCTTGCAATATCTTCACTTTCTAGGTACTTTGACTCCGAATCAGAGTCTAGTCCACCCATGTCATCAAAGCATGACATACTACTACTTTGGCCCATTAACATCACCTTGAAAGAGCGTTTAGCTTCGTGGCAGGAGATTACCTCTTTTGCTTTTGCCTTCTTTGTGCTCCTCTAAAGATGATCTTCTTCCTTGGTTGTGATTAATGGTTCCCTTGCGTGGCTCCCTTCCATCCCCTACCCGCTTTCACTCTCGTCGGTCACTATTTCGTCTTATAACTATCATGTCATGCTATCCATAAAGCAATAGTGTTATATTTGTTTTAAATTTCAAGAAACAATAATTCTATCCATAGAGCAATAATGTCCTATCATACTTAAAAGTTTTGTCGGTTCTTAACATCGTTAACGTAACTAGGAGTCAACCACAGATCATTTGGATAAAGAGTCTCAATTTAAGTAAATACATGTGAATTTAACTTTGTTAAAATGACATATTTTTTTAACCCATAACATGCAGCCACAAATTAAGGAAGTAATCCTCATATTTCATCAATTAAACCAATTTTCTTAACTGTAATTCTGTTAATAAAAATTAATTCGATTTTTGAATCTTTTAAAACGAATCAAATAAGATGAAAAATAAAATTTTTCTTTAATTTTTTTTCTTTTTTACACATCTCCAACGAATAAAAATCATATATACATACATATATATAAATATAATTCAATAGATCATGGCTTTGAAACCATTTGTTAGAAAATAACTCTTTGATGACCATAACATATATATCAAAAATCTCACTAAATTATCAAGAAATTATTAGATCTATAAGCAGAAGTATTTCTGAATCCATAGTGTCCAATTGCTACTTAGAACCATATGGTTGGCCTCCCAAATTCACAAACAACCCCTTTAATATCCCTGATTAGATGCCAAAAACTAAAAAACAAAAGTTTGTGATTTGGGAATCATAACTACTATATATAAATAACTTTGTTATCTATTGCTATTTTTATTTTAATTAGCTTTGTTATCTCTGGTGAATTTTATCTTAATCCCAATCGAAAAGATAAAAATTATCCCTTAAATTTGTAAGTCACATCTTATAAGATATATTAAAGTTTAAATTATTTAAAATTTTAATAGATCACTTTTAAATGAATTTAAATTTACAAAACACTTTATAACACATAATTTTGCACATATAACTTACTTACCCATATGTAGACATAAAAATGGTTATAAATAAAAAGAAAATTAATTAAGAAACTCATGGACTATGATAGAAGCGGAGCTCCATCACCCGAAACAATAGTTGTCACAATCAACGCTTGTATTCATTCTTTTTTTGTATCTTGTTTTGGACACTGTCCGGGATTCAGGATTTCGTCCCGACTAATCTGAACCGACCGCTGCAGTGACTCATTTTCGGAGAACGGGTCTCACACTTCATACACATAAGGGCTCGATACTCCCAGCGAAAGTCGAACCTCGATAATAATTAAGAGAATTCAACTCCACATCCAGTTAATCCAACCCGCATCGATACTTGTATTCATTCTTACACAAACAAACTTATTACTGGCCGTGATATACCCACAAATCTCTTCACTTCTCTCGCATCCATCACGTCACACGCGGTCGTATTCTCGTAAATATCCATGTTTCCATGGTCATATCACAACTCAACCCCATATTCCTATCGGATCGGGTCAGTTGGGCAATTCCGAGTGAAACAACCGACATATATGTGCCACATTGTAAGGCCCGAAGATCCAATTCATCTTTCGGATTGAGATTCACGGGCGCATTGACGCAACACGTGTTGGCCGGTGAAAAAAAAATGGCAAAGCTAGCACGAAAGTGAGATAAAGACGGGTCACAAACGGGCCATCCTTAAAAGGTGAGAGAAGGGGGTGGATTGCATGAAATGAGGAAGAAAATTGATGGGCCGTGTTGAAATGGGCCTGCCCAATCAAGGCCCAAGTTAGAGAAAGAAAGTTTGATGGAAGTACAATTGGACGTGGAGGGTGGGGTGATGGTTAAGGTAGAAGTTGAGTAGGATATGGTAGCTACGGCGTAAGAACCTGTGTGAATAGTGAGGAGGAGCTGATCTGATGCTTGATCGCATGTCACGTAGGGGGAGAAAGTGAGTACCTCACGCTCAGTAAGCCGCAAGTAGAATTGCATGCTCGTGGGTCTGGTGCAAGAATGGGTAGGAAATAGGAGGAAGGGATGGATGAGGAGGAATTGCATCTCTCATAGGAAAAAGAAAAGAAAAAATTGCATCTCTCTTTCTAGTTTTTCTCTTGGTGGGATTGTGGGTAAGCAATTAGAAAGTGGTGGAAACTTTTGAAAGGTATGAAGCTTCTTTTTGCTAGTATATGATTCGGTTCTTAGGATCACGTGACAGGTTGTGTTCTCACTTGTCTTGAGAGTGGTAAATTTGGTAAATTTGAAATCGTGGGCCGTTTTGTGTTCTCAAATTTTGCTAGATGGACCTATACTGACTTCGGAATTTAAACAAAAATTAGGTAAATTTGAAAATCGTGGGCTGTTTTGTTTTTAACTTCCCATTTTCAAGAACTCTTGTAAATGATAAACTTATAAATATAGAAAAGACTATGGTAATTATGATTTATGGTGCATTGTCCAACATGGAATCCTGCTAAAAATAAAATAAAATTCCTAATCAATTGCTTGTCAACTATGCACTTGCATTCGCAAATATAAGTTACTAAGTATATTCTTAAATTCCCGTTAATTATGGCTCAATTAAATATGAATAAAATTGGACGTATGATAGTGCAGTAAAGAAAAGCACAGAATTGACACATGTCCACTCATTAGTCGACGGATGCGAATGCTTGGGTGTAGATGGAAGTAGTAGTCAACAAAATCAGCATTGCCCGGTTCACCCACTAAATGGAAGCCATCCAAAATATCCTTCCATTTATCCAAGTTATCTCTAAACATGGTAATCTGGAACAGCCTCCCCGAGAGAACCTCTTCAAGCCTCATATTAACGATTCTATGATAGACACCGCATGAGTTTTATTTTTTAAAAATATAATTTATTCTGATCAGATTTAATCAAAATTAACATGATTAACAGATACTAATGGTTTTTTTTAAAAAAAAAAAAAAAAACTTAGTAGAGTAAAATAACTTTTTTTTTGGCGAAAAACAACTAGACGTGAATATGAAATGAATTAGATTTCAATTTGGTATTTAGGCTATTAAGTAAAAAAATATGGGCATAAACGCGGTCCAGCCGAAGACCACACTCGGACCTAACACAAAGTTGGGACGGATTATAATTTTGAAGGGAGACCACAAAACCCAAAGCCGCACTAAAATAATTGTGGGCTGTCTCAAGGCCATACCAAGTTAAGCAGGCCATCTAGCCATCAAAATGTCAACAATTGCACTGATAGACTCACGAGGAGATCGAAATGTTATACTAACACTTATTAGCACGGATAGTATGGATACTTTCGTCCCTTAATCAGATCGAAAGTTTGACTCCCCCTGATTACGAAAAAAATAATGTTTGGAGATCTGCCTCTCAAAATAGGCCCTGCAGCGGTTGATCTAGATTAATCAGGATAAAACTCTGGATACTGAATGGTGACCAAACCAATGTACCAAAAAAAGAAATGTTATGCAACAAGAACTCCTTTGGATTAAATGTTTGGTCACTCTATTTCTTAATCAGAGATTTCGAGTTCGAAATTTGGGAATGATGGAAAAAAGATTTGGGAGAAACAACCCAAAAAATGAATATTATAATATTCGAATCGAATTAGTCGGACAAAACTTGGTTATTGATGAAAAAAACCACAAAAAGAAGAACCAATAGCCAAAAAAAAAAAAAAATAGCCACAAGATACTACCAAAAAACCTCTTAAAGATTTAGCACTCCTAATGGATCTTTTTTCCATATTAATGACTAATTATCTAATGATAAACTATGTTAAGATGGCATCTGCGTTAAATAGAGTTTTAATTTCAGCCAAAAATGTTTCTATTCAAGTCATTTTCGGATTATCATTTATAACTTCTATATATCACTTTAATGTTAGCTGTGAAGATTTAGGACTGATATATTAGAAACTGAAACCTATTTTAAATTTGTTTAATATAATAATTAATGATATTTATTTATTCCAAGATTCATCTATTTATCCAACAATTTGTTAATGAAGTTTGTTCAGACGTTTCTAATGCCTTTTGGCATCGTAACGAACATGTTTTTTTCTGATCCAATTCTAATGTACGTGTTATATATATATATATAAATAGACAGTTCATTAGGCAAAAAAATTTAATAAAGCCGTCAAGATCTCATTTTAGTTGTTTTGATTCCTATGTTTGAAATTAAGCTAAACTTCTCATCAATTACAATCCTCTCAACAAAACCCTTGAATAGATATATTATAATTTCATTCCTTTTCCAAATTTGACATAAAATAAGGATTTTGACAAATTCAAATAAATTAAAATATTCAATATAAAATAGCTTTTAATATTTCTTTTGGTCAATATGAATGGACAATCATGTGTTTTGATCTAAAAATACTCATATTAAATTTCAAAGAATAATAAATGATATTTTTAACCATTATATTTCCTTTTCTATATAGTATTATTGATGATGTTCTTATTTTTTTCAAATTTTATTGAGCTAACACCTTACTCATTTTAATAAATTCCTTATATTGTTAAAGCTAATGGCTTAGTCTTGCTCGGTACTAAAATAAAACACTGTCGGACAGGATTTAGATTTTTAAAATTTTTGGATTTATCAGCTGTCATGACTTCTAAGAAAGTCTGCTACAAATTATAATTGTTTGCATGTATTTGATTTTATTGCATATTATCATATTAAGGAGTAAAAATTGGATCCTAAAGCAAAGAAGGCAATCTTTATGGAGATCACAACTGGGGTAAAAGATTATCGCCTTTGGTATCCAGAAGCAAAGAAAGTAATTTTCAATAGAAATATTACTTTTGATGAATCTACCATATTTAAAATAACTCTGAAAAATATTGAAAGATGGAGTTTGAAAGATGTAGAATTATCCCAGCAAATGAAAAAGCTGATAGTGACTCTCTTATAGTAGAAGAAGAGTCAAATGAAGAAGAGGTATAGACTTAAAAATCCCCACAACAACTTGAATCAATTACAGTTAAAAAGGAAAAATTGATTATAATGAAATTTTTTCTCCAGTTGTAAAGTATTCCTCCATCAGAATCTTGTTGATTTTGGTAGCACAGTTGGATATAGAACTAGTTCAGTTGGATGTAAAAACTACATTTTTACATGGAGATTTGAATGAGAAAATCTACGACTCAACTAGAAGAATTCAAAATTACTGGGAAAAAAAACATGGTGTGCAAACTTGAAAAATCATTTAATAGATTAAATCAATCTCTAAGGCAATGACACAAGCGATTTGACAAGTTTATGATAGGACAGAAGTACACAAGAAGCAAATATGATAACTGCATGTATTTGCACAAACAACTAGACTTATCATCTTCTTATATTGATGATATGTTGATAACCTCTAGAAGTAAGATAAAAATTGAGAAATTGAAAACTTAATTGAAAAGGAAGTTTGAGATGAAAGATTTAAGTAAACCAAAGAAGATTCTCGGTATGGAAATTACCAGAAATAGGAAATTGGGGATGTTTTGTTTATCACAAAAAGAATATTTAATTAAGGTACTAAAACGTTTTGACATGAATAAGAGGTCAAAACAGTTAGTACCCCGCTTGCTACTCATTTCAAGTTTAGTGCATCCATGTCACCAAAGAACGATACAGAACGGAAATACATGTCAAAAGTACCATATGCAATGATGGGCTAATGTATGCTATGGTGTGTACAAGACCCGATACTTACATGTAATTGGAGTTGTGAGTAGGTACATGCATGGCCTTGAAAAGGAGTATTGGCAAGCTATGAAATAGATTCTACGATATATTCTGAATACCACAAATTTTGGTTTGATATTTTAGCAGGACAAGCAAAATAGTCAACACATAGTTGTGTATTGTGATTCTGACTATGCTGGTGATTTAGACAAATGTTGATCAACTATTGATTATATGTTTACTCTTGCAAAGGTATTAGTGAGTTGGAAGTTTACCTTACAGTCAATAGTTACTTTGTCTTCTACAGAGACAGAATAAATGACAATTACAAAAGTTGTGAAGGAAGCAATTTGGCTTCAAGGGTTGCTTGGTGAATTGGGACTGAAATAGAAACACATCAAAATATATTGTGATAGTCATAGTACAATTCATTTTGTAAAGAATCAAGTTTATCATGCAAGGATAAAGCAAATCAATGTTCGTTATCACTTCGTAGGGGAGATTTTAAAAGAATGTGGAATTACAATCTAGAAATTCTAACATCTGAAAATTCTGTTGATATGATGACAAATGTAGTGGTTGTAGTCAAATTTCAATTTTGTTTGAACTTGATCAATACTATTAAAAATTGAAAATTGTAAACACTACAATAAATTGTAGGATAGAGTTGTAAGCATTTTTTTTTTTGGTCAAGGTAGAGATTTGAAATATGTGCAAAAAAAAAAAAGATGGGAGAGAATCACACATTGATCGGTAAGTGCGGATTTGGTAAGTGGGGATGATGGGAGTTCCTTGCCTATAAAATAGCCCCCCTTTAGTTGAAGCACCACAAATTGCCTCTCATTTTTTTAGATAATTTTTTTTATCTTTCGTAATATTTTATTGAATATTAGTAAAATATTATTTTTATAGCCTTCGAGAATGTAGGTATATTTGACTGAATTTCTTTAAATTTTGTTTTTTTTTATTTAATAATTGTTGTTGGTATAGTTATAATAATATATTATATTATTAAATTATCCTTTTTTTTTAAATTATCTTAAGATGATTATTTAATATAATCGTTTATGTGCTATTTACATCCAATCTTCTGCAACAAGGGTAATCATATAAGGATCTGTCTACATGAGTGAGAAGTGGGGCACAAGGGATAAAACTTGACCAACAATACTCATAAAAGGATATGGACTCCAGGCTTTGAGTATCAATCAAATAAGGCACTCATTGTATATGCCTAACCAGTCAAAAGGGATTGTTAGTTTGGAGTTGCTCTATCATACAATTTGGACTAGTAGTAACACGTCACCAAAAGAAGGTTCAAGTCGTTTGAAAATGGAGTGGGCATTTGTTCTATTTAGAAAATTAGAAAAAAAATTGAGACAAATCACTAAAAAAGCCAAAAGTACAAATATCATGCCGACTGGTTTGTACATATAGGTTATATTATAATTATACAAATATACTATGTATTATAATTATGACAACATGTTATGTCCTAACTTGTTGAAAAGGTACCAACATAATGTGACCTTGTTGAAAGGATGGTTCATTACAGAAACAAACAAGCCATTCACATCAATTTTTTTTTCCTTTATTCAAAAACTCTTATGCCCAATTAACATTGGGCTCTATTAAGAATTAGCATTAAGCTCAATTCTATTTATAATCTTAACGGATAAAATCATAAAAAATATTTAAGATAAAATATCATAATATATATTTTTTATAAATGATATAGTATTAGTTAATAAAATTAGAGAATGTATTAGTGCTAAATTAGAGCTATAGAGGGTCACACTAGAATCTCGAGAGTTTAGACTGAGTAGATTTAGCAACAGTAATCAGAATGATGAAAAAATGATTAGTATAGATGAACAAAATATACAAAAAATGAATGATTTAAATATCTAAATTCTATTATTCAAAACGATGGTAATATAGATGGAAATATGAACTATAAAATACAAGCGGGTTTGATGAAATGAAAAAAAACATTCGAAATTTTTTGTAATCGCATGATACCAATGCATTTGAATGGAAAGTTCAATAGAATCACGATTAGATCTGTACTATTGTATGGTACTGAGTGTTGAGTTATTAAACAACAATAAGAATAAAAAATGGTCGTAACAGAAATAATGATATTTGGATGTCTGACAAAACTAAAAAAGATAGAATTAGAAAAAAAAATATTCGTAATAAGTTGAAAGTTAGTTTAATTGTGGAGAAGATGTGAGAGTGTCGTCTAAAGTGGTTTGGACATGTGCAAAGAAGACCGATGGGTCCACTGATTAAAAGAATCGAGAACTTAAATATAGGAGAGCTAATAAAATATAGGGATAAACTGTTAAAAATATTGATATAATCTATTCATAAAGATATGATAGTTAAGAATTTAGAAAAGAAGATAATTTTGAATAGAAATGAGTGACGTAGGAGAATCAGCACAAATTAAACTATCATATTCTAGAAATATATATATATATATATATATTTATTATTCATTTATCTTTGTATTTATTTATTTATTTTAATTATTTTCATATTTGTCTCTCAAATGACCGACCCCAAAATATTGGGATAAAGATTCACTTTGTTGTTGTATTCAAAAACTCTTCTGCAATATTTTACATAGAAAATATGATAATTAGGTAATTTACAATTTTCTTACAAGTGCCTGGGGATTTAATTTTGTCAATAAAAAATAAAATTAAATATTAGTTTTCATTGTATCCTATATGTTATTCTCATTGTCCCAGCTGCATACCAAATTTTGGGAGAAAAATAAGCTTTTAGAAAAGTGACATTGCAAAAGGCATCGACTCCATCTTATAAGTATATTTTAGATTACCAAACCCCTCAAAAGCATAACAGAGCAAAAAGGAAGCAGAGCCTTTATGACAAATAATAATTTTTAGTCATTCAGTGCAACATTTGAACTAAAATCCTAGGCCACATGAGAAGTTACTTTTCATGTTTCAGGTCACTCCTAATAACTTTCTCAAAATTAATGTAAGAAGATCCTCCAAAATCAGTGGCTGCTTCTGCTTTCCTTTTCCATTCCTTTGCATTATTCCTCAATTTCTTCCCCCTCTCACCTTCCATCATTTCCTTAACAAGAGCTTCAAGTTCATCGCGTCGTACAGTATGACTGACCTCCAAACCAATGCCCCAAGTCGTGCATGCATATCGACAGTTGATGTGCTGATCTGCAAAGAAAGGCCAACAAATCACCGGCACGCCTGCAGATATGCTTTCAAGAGTTGAATTCCACCCACAATGAGTCAGGAATGCGCCAATAGAAGCATGGGAGAGTACTTGATCTTGCAAGCACCAACTCACTAGTAAACCTCTACCCTTAATCTCCTCAAAAAATTCATTAGGCAAATTCACATTCTTCCCCATGGCAACATCCGGTCGAATTACCCACAAAAATGGGTGCCCACTGTTTGCTAATCCCCAAGCAAATTCTTCTACCTCATCGTCTGTCAAAACAGCCACGCTTCCATAGTTCACATAAACAACAGAGCTCGGTTCCCACTTGTTTAGCCATCCAAAACACTCTGTATCTTCTGTCCACAAGTTTAGATTAAGTGACTTGGATGGACCGTTTGGCATGTGCTTGCCAAGTAAGTGAAGAGGGCCAATGGTGTATATGTTAGGAAATTTGATGGCAATTGCATCTAAGACTTCTTTTTCAAAATCATCGAAAGAGTTGAAGAGGATTGCAGGAGATTTGAAGCAGTTCTGTGCTTCTCCCCCCATGAAATCATACATGATATTGTTGGGATCATTGAATCCGACATAGTTTGGGATGTCCTTGTACCTAATATCTTTGAAACCCGGAATCCAATCAATAGGTGTCTCCATATAACCTTCCCTTTTCACATCTTCATCTGATTCAAACCAAAATTTCATTTCCTTCTCAAAAGTGTTAATTTTCCACAAAACAAAAGGAGTCTAAATGAAAAATTAAGGAGAAAAATGACAATATGTGAAGCAGTAAACATTTTTGAAGTACCTTGGAAGGGAATAATGCCTCTTTTCTTGAGTTGTTCAAAATGAAGATAGCCCATGAAGCTACAACTAGAGGCAGTCCATAATTGAACCTCAGGTATTCCAAGCTCTTCAGCTGCTTTAATGGCAAAACTCATGACCCCATCTGAAACAATGCAAGTGACAGGAGGCACTCCAGAAGAACAAGAAGAACGCGAATTCAGCTTAGCTAACAAAACTTGAAAGGGGCCTAAACAATTTTTACGTGTGGAATCACAGAGCAGAGGAACATCTTGATTCAGAAGGGTGTCTGAATCTGGCAACCCATCTGGAATTGATTGGAATTGGAAATCAGGAAACCCTTTAAGAAAATTGGGTCCTTTGGATCGAAGCAAGCGTTTGTGGTTGAAATGGGTGTTGACAAAAGTGATGTAAAAGCCTCTGTAATGAAGAAGCTTTGCGAGTTGCATCATAGGAGTCACGTGGCCTTGTGTTGGATATGGCACACAGACTGCATGAGGCTTGCAAGCACCGCAGTCTGAGCTGCTCATCTTTGGGTCTAGCAGACTAGATTTTGCTTCAGTGTGTAGAACAGATCATTAATTTTCAATCTTGTTCTTTTTTCAGTTTCGTCTCTTTTTTCTTTTCAAGAATGTCTTGTCCTATCCACCCTTTTTGTTTTCATATTGACTGTAGGTTCAAAGTGCCAAGTTATTGGTGATGGAAATGCGCACCGAATGTGAACCTAATCTGTCGTTTTCCTGACATGAGAGAGGAACTTTTTCTTTCTTGTTTATTCCTTGTTTTTTCCCCCCTTTCTTTTTGGGAGTGGGATTCAATTATATGAACCGAACGGTTGTCTAGTTTGAACCGAACAGTTGTCTGGTTTGAAAGCGATAAGTTAGTAATTATATTCTTAGAAAATGGAAGATGACGGGTGCACTGGGGTCATATTTGACATTCAACATGACAATCTGTCCCGGTCTAAGATTAATTTTTCATTTGGATTTTGTAAAACAAATATGCTACACCGTTCCGAATATTTATATCGATTTTTTCAAACTTTTCAAAAGAACATGAGGGATAAATCTCCATCGTCTTTTCTGTGCTATTTAGCATTTCTTTATGGATATTTTCAAATAATCAATGATGAGAACCATGGACACTCGGAATTCAAATATGTATTGTACCCAAAGTAATTAAAAAAAAAAAAATCTCCCCATCCACGGGCAATTTTTCTGTCACCTTCCACAAATGCACCAGATATTTTGTTTCAAACAAGAAATATACTCTTTGTGATGACTAGAATCCCCGATTCCTTTTGGGGGATGCTGTGATTTTCAATGATGGAAGGGCATATTCTCTTACAGGAACTTAGGCTTAGGCATATTCTCTTAAAGGTGATATGGTTAGACTTGATGATTGAGAAACTCTCCGATCAAACTATCAAAGTTGATGGAGGATGATCATCCAAAATCAGTAGCTTCTTCTCCTTTATTTGTCCATTGAAGAGCATTGCCTCTCATCCTCTTCCCTTTCTCCAATTCCATTGTCTTCTTTCTAATGTCCTCAATTTCTTCATGTGTTCACATCTTGCATGGCCTCGACACCAATAATCCTCACTGCGCAAGCATACCAACAAATTAGTAAGGTTGAACGTTCAATTTAGTCACATCCCGATTCTCGAGTCGAGTTGTTACGCTCCAATCCTCGAATCGACCACGCAATAGCCGCCGCGTTATCTCAATATATGGACAGAATCTCCCCATATACCGAGATTTCGTAAGACTACAAATCAGTTCAACAACTCATCCAATACACAACTCTATAAGAAATAGGAAAATCATATAACAATACATATGCAAATGACTCATCCGGTTCATCCCTGTACACACAAGCATGCGTCTACACACAAATGGGACGGGGGTTCCTGTACATGCACGCATGCAAAATTGGCCATTCCAACCGTTTCAGAATTTTCATCACAATTAAAGTATTTAAAACAAAAGAAGTCTCAAATCATAATCGCAGCATTTTACTAACACTCGCATGAAGAAACGAGCTGGTATCAGTAAAATCCAAGCGGTATGAGATGTACAGAATTTCACAAAATCAAAATAAAGTATCGAAATTTAGAATTTCAATCCAAATGTCCCAAATGAGAGTTAAGAGAAAATGAACAAATTTCGTACGAATTCCAACACAAATTATATAAGGATTCCATCAATACTTACTCCCATATATGAAACAAGTATTGATTTAATTCATACCAAAAGAATTATACAAGTCTTCCCTTCCATGGATTTTCAAATCAACTAAAATAACCCTATATCACTATAATACCTACAAAAACAGCAAAAATCCTTCGCAGGCTTCAATCCCCGTGTAGGCTCCGCACTAAGTATTCTATGTAAAATGTGAAAAGAGGGGTGAGTATTGGGGAATACTCAGTGAGTGGAGTGCAATGGTATGATTGTGTGATAAATGAAGGGTGAATGTGGGAAAACCAAAGCATATCTCGTAAATAACACTTTATATGTAAAAGCATTCTTAATAAATCAGATAGTTCACAAAGTATGCATCCACATCAATTATTTCTTTTGAAAATTACAAGGGTCCAATCGAAATCACTTCCGTCTTGAGTTTGGCTGAACCCGGACGGAAGCCCACCAAGGGGTTTTCCATTTCAGTATTTCAAAATACTACCCCCTTCCTTGACATTGGCTCGTACCTTATCGGGGTGCAATCTGGATAGTCCAACGCGACAGAGAAGAGGCCGCGTACACCTCTCTCGCAATAAAACCCCACCCACGTCACCCCGTTAGGTCGCTCCGTGGAGGGAATGACTATAGCCATTACACTCGCGCAACATCATTTCATAATCATTCAAATTACAGTCAATGTGCAATATTTCATCAAACAATTCCAAAATTCATGCTACAAATATTTACAAATTCAATATCAAATGCAAATGGCATAGATTCATTGATAATTACATAGAATGCATTCGTAATTCAAATTTCCATTCCAGATATCCCACAATCACAAATGATTTCATAAAAATCATGTAAAGATCATTCAAAATCACTTAATAATTTAAAACAGTTTTTACTCATTTATAACACAACGGACTATCCACTCACCTCCAGAGAGGGTATTCACTCTCTACTTTTCAATCAAATTCGAATTGATTTCTTTCAAACCCCCAATAGATTTAACCTAATCAATATCAAAATTTACAATCAAATTAAACTCTGGGAAAACTATTCTATCTAACCTAATATGATTCTATCGTCCCTTAGTATGCTTCTTTTTATCAAACAACCTAATTCATATAAAATCCTATACTTAACCTTAATAATCACATATAAGATGTCAAGAAATACGTTCTAATTGAATCTAACATACATGCTAAACATATACAGATTCCTTCACTTTAGATTTAACTCTAGATTCACTCAATTTATCGAAGGGATTAGAATTTCCCTCACCTAGGGTTTTCATATTTCACATCCTCGTTCAAATGTCTCCTCAGTCCTATTGGTGATCTGCGGTGCTTCTTTACTGAAACAAGGTATGGTAAGTTAGTTTAATCATATAGAAAAATCGGAACTCTAGAAATAGAATTCAGAAATCCGTTTTTACCTACACAGAGATGGATCCGCAGTCGGCCTAGGGTTTTCGAGGGCATGCTGCTACTGCCGGCTTGGGGCTTCTGCGAAGGTTGCAGAAGGGTGGTGGTCGAAGGGAGTAGCGTGCGCGAGCGAGCAATGGAGAGAGAAGCAGTCGTGCGCGAGCGAGCAAGGGAGAGAGAAGTTGTCGCGCGCGAGCGAGCAAGGGAGAGAGAAGCTATCGCGCGCGAGCGAGCAAGGGAGAGACTGTTCATGCACGCGTGAGAGAGAGAGCAGAGCGCGAAACAGAGAGAGAGAGAGAGAGACGGAGGAGGAAGACTGCTGTGTGCGGTGGAGCTTGTTGGTGAGTAAGGGAGGCACGACAGAGGGAGGCGGAGAGAGAGAGAATCGGGAGAGGGAGAGAGAGAGAATCGGGAGAGAGAGAATGAAAGGGATTAGGGCTGGGTGGGGGAGACGCGGCATTTTGGTTTAAAACGCTACGTCTCTCCCTCTCTATTTTTTTTATAGGTATTACATGAGTACACAACAACCATTGCATTGTCTCGGTAAACGGACAGTATCTCCCCAAACCGGGATAACACAAAACATTCAATATGTTTATTCTGATTCAAAAATAATTTAAAAATATTCAAATGACCCTCCTAGGTCATCAATTATCAAAGGCATGCAAAGACACACAAAACAGAGGATCCACCGGATCCATCCGTGTACACCACGCATGCAATTTGGCCAACCCAGCCTTCCAGACAGTTTTCAACACCCTTTCCTCCATATACAACTCAACAGTATACAAGTATCATCTCAGTCCATTTTATCACAATAGATATGCAGGAGACCATCCCAGCTAATTAAAATGAAATATATGCAAAAAGCCATCTCGGCCGATCAAAGAAATATTAATAAAATTTTCTCAAATACCATATGTATTCACAAGTAAAGTTCAAATGTCACAATAACAATAAATTTTTCAAAAGCAAAGTTTTAAACAAAATGAAACAAGTTTCACAATAACCAAATATGGATTCTATCAATACTTGCCCCAAGAGATAAAACAAGTATCAATCAAATGCAAATCAAAAGAATAATATAATTGTTTTCTTCCATGGGTTATACTACATCAATCCAAAAATAAAACCTACACCATCAATACCTATATAATTTCAGCAAAATAATATCTTTCACCGGTTCCAAATCGATGTCTCCCACCTAAACTTCCTCTAAAAAATATGAGAGATTGGTGAGTATTGAGAATACTCGGTAAATAAAGTGCAATGGTGTTATGACAATAAATGAGCGATGAAGGTGGGAAATTGCCCTCATCCTTGACGTTGTCCGTGGACTCTCATTGGAGGTACGTCCAACTATCCCACGCCCGTGGGTATTTTATCCAGCCATGAATGTGCCGCTCATGTCTCGGCGTACCACACACATTCAGCTACATCCCATGGTCTACCAACCCCACTGCATCACCCCGTCGGGTCACTCCATGGAGGGAAGAAATGACTATAGCCATTTTCATTGTACCATCATTTCACAAATATCCAATCCTCATTCAATGTGCCATAATTCAAAAATCAAATTTCCAAATCACATATCACAATCATGAACATAATTTCAAACTTAGTATGGCACAAGTTCATTTACAGATAATATGGATGCATATATAGTTTAATTCTCATTTTAGAATATCCCACAATCATAAAAATTTATACAAAAATCATATAAAAACATTTAAAGCTATTTATAAAAAAAATCAAAATCATTTTGCTCATTTAAAATACAATGAACCATCCACTTATATTTTGGGAGGATAATCACTCTCAATTCCCAAATCGAAACAAATCCAACCTATTCTCTAATTTTGAATGTCTTAACCTAAGACATTGGTCACAATTTAATCATTAAATCGTATACTGATACTAGAGTAAATTGGTTCTTTTCAATATATCACAAATTCCTAACTTTCTAATAATTTCCGACACAACATGTTATAGAAAAATGACCGTATCTTGATCTACACTTCTCAGATTATAAAAATTTCAATTTTTACTTAAAATTTAGACATAAAACTATAACATTTATGTTTATGTTCTTAACATATTCAAACCGTACAAAAGTATCTAAATCTATAAATATCATAGACCAGAATTTATAACTCAATATGCGCAGTCCTGGAAAAATGATCATAACTTCACCATACTTATCGGATTTAAGTGATTCAAGTCTCAATTTAAAGATAAAATATGGATCTATAACTTTCATGTTTACACTTAAACCTAAATTTACCTTGAAAATAGCTCAAATACGCGACAAATCTCACGACCAGAATAGAACACAAAATGGATTTTCTGTAGAATTCATGCTACTTCAAAAATTCACCAAAAATTCTATTTTCAACGAAACCTTTGAGTCATATGTCATTTTAAAACTCTAGAAGTTTAGTTTTAGCAAAAATAAATCCCATTCAATTTTCAGCAGTGTAGCAGGAGTTATAGTACAAAGATCACAGACTACACAACCATCCATATTGCAGGAAAATTTAGAGTTTCCATTTGATTCTGGCACTTCCAATACTCAGGCAAATGCAGATAGTTGAGCATGTTATTTCCATAAATCAAAACCCTAAACTCAATATTTCACAACCCTAGGGTTTTTGGTTCCTCTACCAACATTCATGGAATCTCAATATTAAACCCAAATCTAGTATAAATGAAACTAAATACAAGATTTTGAGTAAGAAATTATCTTAATTTCGAAGTCGGAGGTGTTGGATTCCAAAAATCCCTAAATTTCCCTTCGTGTGAAAATCTTAGATTTTCCTCAAAATCTCTTCCATCGCAGCTTCCATTGGAGTTTTGGGGAATGGTTGAGGTGGTTCAATGGATGAGAGTGATAGAGGGAGAGAGAGAAGCTGAAGGAGAGGGAGAGAGTGAGAGATGGAGAGGGTGAGAGGTGAAAGAGAAGGATAAGAGGAAAAAAAATTGCTTCGGGTGATCGGGAAAGTGAGGGGAGAGGGAAGAGAGAGAGTGTGTTCGTTGTTGACTTTACTTTTTTTTTTCTTTGACTTTTATGTTCTCGGTGCTACATAGTGAGTAAAAATATTAAGTTTTTTAATTAAATTTTATATTCAAAATTTATGTTGAAAGAACTCATCTTAAACAAAATCTAATAACTTTTAAATCAGATTAGTTGAAGTCAGATCACAACTGCGGATACATGTTCATTTACAAAATAAAAAAAAAGAGTAGGTTACTCACAAAGAAAAGGCGGACCTGTCATTGGAACACCGTAACAAACATTTTCCATCGTTGAGTTCCATCCGCAATGTGATAGAAAAATGCCAATAGATGGATGAGATAGCACGTTCTCTTGTTCACACGATGTCTTCTCTCTCTTTTTTATTTATTGGTTTTGACTGGTTCCATTAAAAAAACGATTTGCACTTATTTTTTATATTTTCAAAACTTAAAATCAAAATTTTGGTTAAAAAAGTTTAATGATTTTGTCACTAATCCAGGAGGAAAGTGAAGTTGTGTGGATGTCCGCCGTTGTGGATGAACAAGAAAATTGATGCTTATTATTCAAATTGACAGAAAATTGGATCTTGGTTCACATTATCTATTTATTGATAAGTTTCTCTCATGTCAAAAAATGACGGAGAGTGTGTTGTCTGATTTGCATTGGAGTCAAGAAAATCAGACAAATTAATGGCCAAGAAAATTGAGACTACACCAGATGGTCAAAAAACTTTTTTCAACCTAATCTCGTTAATTCAACTTATCTATTAATTCTCGAAATGTGGAAAGAAAATTGTTCAGGGCCGCATGGGTGAGCAAGACAAGATCTTGGTTTGCATTGCGGTCAGATTGTAGTTGACCATCTGGTATAGTCTCAAACTGTAACCTTTTTGGCAAGAAGATGAGTAAGGCATCCCATGTAATTCTTCTCACCTAGTCTACGTGCACGATGTAGAACACGTCATCTACATTTTTCCCATATTATGATCTTTTTTTTAATCTATTATTTTGATTTTTTTTCTTTTGATCCTTTTTGCTTTTGAGCATATCCTTCTAGCATTGGAAAGTTTGTGCTGCAATGCAGAATGATTTATTATACCTTAAAAATTACTTTTGGCCTAAACTCACCAGCGTATAGCACTGTTCCGTACATGTTGGAAATGAGTATGAGTCACCTATATTTATTGGTGTAGGTGGGATGGATATTTTCATTTTTTTAACCAAATCGGGAGTTCAACTCTCTCTGGATACTAAAAAAATAATATTGGGAGACTCGCATCCAAAATGGACCTTATAATGGTCGATTCGGATTAATCAGAGTAAAATTTTAGATATTGAACACCGATCAAATCAAGGTATAAAAAAAAAAGAAATGAGTTTGAGTCATCTGGTTTGACCCCACTCAACACAACTTTTGAAATTCAAACCATAAGGGTCAAAGAAAAAGGGGGAGTAATTTGATGTAAAAACTAATTCTTAACCCTTGAATTTCAAAATGAGATAGTTTTTTTTTTTTGGTAAAATGTAAGAATTTCGTTTTATTTTTTTTGGTGAAAAGTAAGAATTTTCTTTTATTTTTTTTGTTAGTAAAAATGCCCACCAAGGACTTTTACCACAAGTAAAAAAAAAAAGATTAAATTTGAAATGAGTAATTAACCAATGATCAATAACTCCCAAATATATCTTTCCCATCATCTCACTTATTATGTGTGATTTAACTTCTCTAAGGTGACGTCATTTGATTTTTTATTTTTTCTAGAGAACAGGTTGCCAAGAAAGGGAAGTTGAGAGAAAGACATTCTCTGAGTAGGAAAATCAAGAGATTAAGAAATTTTCGAGTGAGAAAATTTCTCCTATCATTGAGTTCACGAAACTTTGGATTGAGATGTCGTGATATAGTGATGATGATTCAATTTTGTAATCACCATCTCGATCGAGCGATCCATATGAGTGAATTCGTAATTCGGTTGAGTTTTGAAGACCTAAATATCGAGACATTTAATCAAAAATTCTGAACTATTCAATTTTGTGAATTACCACGCTTTTGATGCATGTAAATAAATGTAATTCCAAGACCAAAAAAAAAAAATACACAAGTGGGTCTCACCACCACCCACTACCCCCACTTTACCTTTTATTCTTACTCTCTCTCTCCCCTCCCTCACATTTCCCCTTTCACCCGAGAGCCCCACCCCCAAAACCTTCTCATTCTCTCCCCCACATCCCTCTCGGCTCACCCACTCCCTCTGTCTTGATCAAAAATCCCAAACACTCATAGATCTAAATTTTAAACCCTTAAACAAACACCATATGAGGTTGAATCTAGGAAAAAATTCAAATTTTTCTAGAGAGAGAAAAATCTAAAATTTGGAGTGATTTAACAAGGGATGAAATTGGTGTTTTCAATAGAGATAATATTTCTTCCTAAACTTGGGTTTTCATTATTTTGACATAAATTTTGGATTTATGTTGAAATTTGAGATTTTTGTAGAGAAAGAAAAATTAGGGTTTGAAGGTGATGTGACCAAAAGATAAAATTGATAATTCAAGTAAGATAATTTTTCTTCCATTATCTTAAATTTGAGTGTATTTTGCTAGTATATAAATTTTATATTGAGATCGGAAGATTAAAGTTTAGGAATTTTGACATAAAGTATATGTAGTGTTAAAATTTGAGAAAATCTTGAAAGAGAAATTATTTCCCTAACTTGGTGATGTAGTTTGATGAAATTACATGATGGATTGATGAATTTTGGAAAATTAGAATTTAGGTTGTATGGAAAATATTGATTTTTTCTAGTGTTAGTTTGTGATTAAATGATAAATTTGTATTTATTAGTTTAGGTTGAGACAATTAAAAGGTTAAGAGAAATTTACCTTGGATTGGATTGTGAATTGGGAGTAGTTACCCTCTCAAAATGTGAGTGGATACACGATTACGACTTTGAATGAGAAAATAGTTTACTTGATTTTTTTAAATATTTTTAAAATTAATTTATAAATTAATTTGTGGTTGTGGAATGTCCCAAAAAAAGAGAATTTGTAACGAAATATACATTCAAGTATTTTATTGAATTAATGTGTCATATTTATTGACCATATTGAATATATTAGTATTGAATTCAAAATTTGAGTAATGTTGAACTATTGTGGCACATTTTGATATATAGTCTGAGATTTGTGAAATGGTGCTTGAATAATGGCTATAGTCATTCTTCCCAAGGTGTGGCCCGACGGGACAATGTGGTTTGGGGCATTTGTCTTGGGAGATAGCTACGCTCGAGAGGTATTTCCAAGACCATTAGTATTATTCCTCGGACTAGCTTAGTAGTAACCCCAAGGGAGGTCCGAGCCAACGCCAAGGTTGGGAGTATTTGTGAGTTGGAAAAATATGGAAACTCTTGACAGTTCCGTCCTTGGTCGCGATAGACCATTGTCGGGAATTATTATTTTGGTATCCCCATGAATTTTGAAAAAAATATAAATGTATATCGGATGTATAAATTTTATTATTCATGATTTATTTAAGTTCATTTGAACTTGATATTTGGTATGAAGTTATGAAATTTATAGATCTAATGACAATGGTTTGAAATTATATTTGATATATCTACAATCACCCATCATTTATTCTCATAATCTGTCACTCCGCTCACTGGGTATTGTTTGTATTCATCCCTCTTATCTCTATTTTTTTTTTTTTCAGATGATATGTAGTTGAGAGTTGTGGTCGTCTAGTATCGGACTTGGGTAGACCACCTTCGGAGAACTCTTTTGGTATATAATCTTGTTTTGGTTTGAAATATTTATTAGTGGACCCAAGTGAAGGTAAACTTTGTAACGGTTTTGGAAACCTATTTTGTGTTATGTTTTTTCTTTTTATATGAGATTTGATTATGATTTGTCTACTTAAAATGAAAATCTCCATTTTATTTTTTTGAAAATTTTTGGGAATTGTGATCGATAGAATTTGATATGAATCTCTTGAGTATGGATTTATTTTATATTTGAGGATTTGATTGGAATGGCTGGGTTGGCCTTGTGCATGTATTTGAATTTGAATGGTTGGGTTGACCTTATATATGTATGTTTTGAACACGGATAGATTGAGTTAATTCTTTTGTTGTGTGATAAATATATTTTGATTTGTTAGAAATATTGGATTATTTTTGAAAAAGTGGATGGATATCATGAATGTCTTGCGAAACTTTGGTGTACGGATTAAGTTCATTCATATTCTGAGATAACGCGACGGTTGTCGCGTACTCGATCTGAGAGTTAGAGTGTGACAATAAATCTAACACATTTTTACTAAAAAAGAGAGAAGAAATATATGTATATTCTTTTACCAAAAACAAGGGATTATCCATTATTGAGAGTTTTTGAAAATTTAGATCATTTATTATATTCAAAATTCTTATATTGTGAAAATAAAAAGCAAATCCATATGTGACTGCTTGTTAGACTTGTGTATTAAAAGAGTTAATGATTCAATCTTAGATTTTAAAAAAATAATTAATGATTCAACTCTAGATTTTGAGAAAATTATTTTTGACATTTCAAGTATGAAATTTTATCTTCGATTATTGTACAATAATCCTCGGTACAAATAGAGGCTACTTTCGAAACACCTCTAAGATCACCCCTATTTTTACTAGTCTCTCATGTTCACTTCAAAGAGACAACCTCCTTGATGAATTTTTCAAAATTGCAATAAGATGATCCTCCAAAGTCAGCAGCCGCTTCTGCTTTCCTCTTCCACTCACTAGCTTTACTCCTCGCTTCCATCATTTCCCTAACAAGAGACTCAATCTCCTCGCGCTTCACATCATGTGAAGCCTCCATGCCAAGCCCCCACTCCGTACAAGCATATCGACAATTTGTGTGTTGCTCCGCAAAAAAAGGCCAGCAAATCAGAGGCACACCACCACAAATACTCTCCACCATTGAATTCCAACCACAATGAGTCAGAAAAACCCCAATTGCCGGATGAACAAGTACTTGATCTTGTGGACACCAACTCACGAGCAATGCTCTGTCCTTGATTTGTTCAAGGAATTCAACAGGCAACACAGCTGAATCACCCATGACTAAATCAGGTCGAATTACCCACAGAAATGGAGACCTACTATTGGCTAGTCCCCACGCGAATTCCTTCAAGTGTTCATCAGACATCACAGTCACGCAACCATAGTTAACATACACTACAGAGTTTTGTTCTCTCTTGTCTAACCATTCGAGACACTTGTAGTCTTCTTGCCACAAGTTTGACCTAAATGACTTCAGTGGACTATCAGCCAAAAGTTTGTTGAGTAACTGTAGGGGACCGACGGCATATATGTTAGGGAAATTCGATGCAATGATCTCTAGAACTTCATGTTCTAAGGAGTCAAAAGTGTTTAATATGATTGCTGAAGAATTCAGGCAATTTTGAGCTTCACTGCCCATGAAATTGAGCATTATATCATTAGAATTAGTAGTTCTGATAAAACTGGGTATGTCCTTAAGCCGGATGCTTTTCATGCCTGCTATCCAATCAATACTTGTATCAAGTGTCCCGTCTTTATCAAAGTTTTCATCTGAGACACAAAAAGGAGAAGTATGAGTTTCAAGAGGAAAAAGCATCTTCATTTCCCTTTTTTCTGAGCACAAGAACACCAATTAATTTGAGTGTTCTACCCATGTGAGATATCTAAATTATGTAAATTATCAATATATCAATTTCTAGGAGTTCATACGGATAGAAAAAAATTGATTCTTAACTGCTAAGGTGAAAAATTCCAGATTTATATATTATGTCCTGACTATCAAGTTAGTCAAAATGGAATTCATAAATTATATCGAAAGAAAATGAATCGGAAACGCAACACAATTTATGCGTCCCAAGGTAAGTATAAAAGTGTACCTTTAAATGGAACAATCTCTCGCTTGATGAGTTCTTCATACTGCAAATAACCCATAAAGCCACAGGCAGAAGCTGTCCAAAACTGAACTTCAGGAACACCAATCATCCCCGCTGCCTTAATAGCAAAACTCATAACACCATCAGAAATTATGCAAGAAACTGCAGGCAATTCAGGAAAAGAATTCAACTTATTTAATAGCTCATAAAATGGTTCTAAACAATTCCTTCTGGTCGAATCACATAGTAGAGGAGCATCCTGTGTAGCATCCTTGTCAGATTCCGGCAAGCCATCCGGTATAGTCTCAAACTGAAAATCTGAAAAACCCCTCAAGAAATCTGGACCTTTGGACTTTATTAAGCGCCTGTGATTGAACTCAGTGTTGACAAAGGTCACATAGAAGCCTCTTGAGTGAAGAAGCTTGGCTAGTTGCATCATTGGGTTTATGTGGCCTTGAGCTGGGAATGGAATACATACTACATGAGGCTTTGTTTGCGAGGCAGAAACCATTTTTGGTTCTGTCATGGTGCAAATGAGGAGAATCAACTGTAGATTGGCATCAGCTCATTTTAGAATAGCCAAAATTTTCGTTCAATTCCTACGTTTTTTCAAAAGGTTGAAAAGCATACTTAATTTGTCCAGATCACAAGAGTCGATAGCAGCAGAGAAACAGAAAAATTTTTCTCACGCAACAACCTGTCAAACTTTTTGACTCAAATGGAGAGAGAAATATAGAAAACGGACAAGTTTAGCCGTGTAAACCATTTTCTTTCTTATCAGCAGCAGCCTTTTAAGACTTTATATCCCTCTCGAAGTGATTCATCAGGGATATTGAAACAAGTCAAATAAAACAACCTGAATTCATTTTGATTCCATACTAATCTCTTCGACGGATATAGAGTAAACCCAAAAAATAAAAAGAATAAAAAAAAATAAAAAAACGAACAAACAAGAAGAAGAAGAGGAAGAAGAAAAGACAATACCCTGTTTGGAACAAACAGATAGATGAAATTCTTATAAAAATAATAATAACAATAATAATAATAATAATATAGTCTATTATAGTACGTAATAACATTTGACTTATACCAAAAGAACTTTATATTTTTAACTAAAAATGTATTACAAATATTATAAATTAAATAAAATAAGGTAGAAATAAAATAAATTTGTCAAACTGAGCCAACCACTTGATTGCATACAATTTGTTACAACTTAAAGGAGTGGTTCATTTGGGACCGGTGCCAAAATAATACTACTTGGTACAGATACATATATATATATATATATATATATATATAGAGAGAGAGAGAGAGAGAGAGAGAGAGAGAGAGAGATGTATGGAATTAACATTAAAAAAAAAAAAATCTTAAAACAATTCAGTGTGGGAATAATTTCAAAATTGATTCAAATATACCGAATTTTGAAAATTGAACATATTTTTAAAAATAGATGAACAATATATGCCAAATTTTCAATACTCGACATATTTCTTCCCCTTACTCTTATACCATTTCTAAATTCTCATATCCATTTTTCAAACTATATCAATTTTCATATATAAACTTCTCAACAACATATAACATCCAATTTTTCACCAATAAAGCAAATTGAACAAACAAATCAAATTTGGTGTACTAAAATATACATAGCAAAACCAACGGCTGATAGAATACAAATGTTATTAATATAATAAAAGATACAAAGTACATAATACTAACGACGTCTTCTTTTTCTAGTATATTGTCTAACACTTAAATTAGATATAGCATTTGTACTATCATCACGAGACATTAAATCTAAATCATCTATCTGTTTGATCTGTAAGAATCCTATATCATCACAGTAGGGTTCAGAAAAAACTGGAGGGTACACGTGATACAAGAGTGGTATATCATATCTCTCAATCTATGTCAATCCCTTATCCATATAAATATCGGGACGAACTCTCCTCTGTAGAGGCCCCAGAGTGAAAACCTGAGGAAAATCAAATACAAATATTTGGAAAGATAAATACTCTAAATATCCATTCAAAAGTCCTACAACATCATGTGCATGCTGAGATGGCGGTGGTGATGCATGATGTGGCGACGGTGGTAGTCTCCTAAGACGTGCTCTCCCTCCTCATCATCCACGTACTCAATGCTCATCATCTCCCTCGTCATCACCTCTAACCGGTTGAGATCTCAATAGATATGTCATGTCATCAGTTAAGACCGTGACAACCAAATTCGCCATCCCATGCATATCAACACGCTCGGAGTGTCGAATCTAATACAAAATATTCCATTACAAAAAAGTATATATATGTTAGTAAAACTAATAAATTTAAATTATTGATATAAATAAAAAATAATAAATTGTACACTTACTACATATCCTAAACATACTTCTTGATGACTTATAAATTAGTGAGAGATGGTGTGATATCAAGCGGTGTAGGCAGGATCGACACGTATCAAGTGGAGTTAGATGGTCGTGTTACTGAATCCAAATATCTACACAACGTGCTGTAATGAACCTCGTAAGGAGTCGACTTGAGCTAAATAGAAGAGTCGACTGTGGGAGAATTTCTTATGGAAGGGACTCAAATTCATGTGAATTGACTTAAGAACTTCTATTACTAAGTCTGATTGAATGTGAGAAATAGAAAGTAGAGTTGAGAGAGAGAGAAACAGAAGAAGAAGGTGAGGAAGATGAAGAAGTAGAGAGAGAAGAGAGCAGAAAGAAGATGCGAAGAAAGGTAGATTGAGAGAAGAGAAAGATCTTATTCATTTCTTGGATAACTTCTGAAATTTTTATAGGTTTTGTACATTGTTTGGTTCAACAATTCCTAACTGATTTCAATTGATTGGTAAACCAATCAACTGATTTTCCAACCACTTAACTACCACTTAGTCGTTGATGTTCAACTGTCCATTTCTTCTTTGCAGGTTGTTACAACTTTTCCCTCTTTTTGAAATCCTTGACCTCAAGGATTAAAGTTTGGAAATTGTGCTCGAATAAAATCAAAATCTTCCCAAGTGGATTCCTCAAAGCTGAGATTGACCTATTTGATTAAAGCTTGAGTCACTGGCCTGTGGTTTCTCAAAATAACATGCCTCTGTAGAATTGCTTTAGGCTCTACAATGGCTTGTTTACCAGTACCAATCTGCAGTAGTGTAGGCATAGTAATATGAGCAGGGCCTAATTTCCACTTTAGTAAGGATATATGAAATATAGGATGAATTCGTGAGCTTGGTGGTAACTGCAGTTGATATGCTACCCTTCTTATCTTTGTTGTGATCTTGAAGGGACCATAAAATTTAGAGGAAAGCTTCAACTATTTACGCAGCTCTACAGACTATTGTAGATAGGGTTGTAGTCTTAAATAGACCATGCCTCCCACTTGGAACTCCCTCTCTGATCTTTTTTGATCTGCATACAATTTCATCATGTTTTGTGCTTTAAGTAAATGGTCCTTCAGAATTTGAATCATGTCTTGTCGAATTCTAATAAACTTTCCTGCGACAGGATTTATAGAGTCCTCATAAGGGCCAATGGGAATATGTCGACGTTAATACCCATATAGAGCTTTAAATGGGGTCATGTGAATATTGTTATGAAAATTGGTGTTGTACCACCATTCAGCTAAACTCAACCACTTAAACCAGGAGGAGGTCTGTCAGAGGACATGCACCTTAAGTAGCATGCAAGACATTGATTCAGCCTCTCATTTTGGCTGTCAGTTTGCGGATGTTAAGCACTGTTGAGCCTCAACTTTGTTCCCAAAAGCCTGAATAGCTCCTGCTACAGTAAACTAGTGAAGATTTTGTCAATCTAAAATGATGGAATCAGGTAATCCATGTAGTTTAAAGATGTTATCTAGAAATAGTTTTGCTACTTCTGCAGTAGTGAATGGATGTTGTAACCCCATGAAGTGGCTGAACTTAGTCAATCGATCAAAGACCACTAAGATCATATTTCGACCTTGAGAATCAGGAAGACCTTCAATGAAGTCCATAATTACGTGTGACCATGCTTGAGTTGGAACTGGTAAGGGCTGTAATAACCCTGGGTATGGTTTGTTCTCATGTTTGTTTCTTTGACACACATCACATTCCTGCACCCACTTGCTAATTGTCTTCTTCATGAGGGCTAATAAAAAATTGCCTTAACCCTTTGTAATGTCCCCTGCTATCCAGAGTGCCCACCCACAGCAGTATTATGCATTTGCTATACAATTTGTTCTCTGAGCTGGGAACCACTGCCTACTATCATTTTCTTCTTGTACTTTAAGATACCATCCCTGTACTGAAACTTTGAACTACTGTTTGGTTGAATAGTAAGTTGAGCTATTAGGTTCTGACAGTATTCATCACCCTCATAGCTTTGCATCACATCCAAAATCCATTTAGGTTGAATTACTGACACTGCAGAAAAGATAGCTCTAACTGATTCATCCTCATGAGATTTTCTTCTTGAGAGGGCATCTGCAACCTTGTTTTCAACCTTTTTATACTGGATATCATAATCCAGTCCTAACAACTTAGCCAACCACTTGTGCTACAAGGTATTGGTTAATTTCTGATCCAACAAATATTTTAAACTTTGATGGTCAGTTTTGATTATAAAATGATACCTCAATAAGTAGTGCCTCCACTTCAATACAGCCATGACCATAACAAGAAGTTCCTTCTCATAGATTGATAGCTCTTTACTTCTATCCCCTAATGCTTTGCTCAGATAAGCTATCGGTTGATCTTCTTGCATCAGGACAGCTCTCTTACCTTGAGCACAGGCATCTGTTTCCTCCATGAAAGGTTTGGAAAAATCAGGCAATCTCATCACTGTGGAGGTGCTCATTGCTGTCTTCAATTGATTGAAGCCTTGTTCAGCTTCTTCACTCCAATGGAAGCTATCCTTCTTCAAGAGATTGTTCAGAGGTCTTGCTATAATACTATAGTTCCTTACAAACCTTCTGTAGTGTCGTATAAGGCCCAAGAATCCTCTTAGACCCTTCACAGTAGTTGGACTTGGCCAAGAAATTATGCACTCCACCTTCTGATCATCTATTTTAATACCTTCTGTAGTCATTTTATAACCCAGATACTTAACCTATCTTTGAGCAAAAGTACACTTAGACAATTTAGCAAAAAGTTAATGTTGTTGAAGAATTAATAAGACTGTCCTGAGATCTTGAGCATGAGTGTCAATATTGGGGCTATAGATTAGAATGTCATCGAAGAAAACCAATACACATTTCCTTAAGTAAGGCTAAAAGTCTTATTCATTAAAGCTTGAAAGGTGGCAGGTGCATTATTGAGTCCAAATGGCATTACCAAAAACTCAAAGTGTCCATGGTGTGTTTGGAAAGCTATCTTCTCTACGTCTAAAGGCCTTACTCTAATCTGATGGTAGCCTGCTCTCAGGTCTATCTTGGAGAAGATCCTAGAGCCATGTGATTTATCCGACAACTCATCTATATTAGGTATTGGGTATCTATCTTTAATAGTCAAATGATTTAGTTGCCTGTAGTCTACACAAAAGCGCCAAGTGTTATCCTTTTTCTTGACTAGCAGGACTGGGGAGGCAAACGGACTGGTGTTTGGTCTGATGATGCCATGATTGAGCATTTCTTGCACCTGCTTCTCGATTTTTTATTTTTGTGAATGAGGATACCTACAAGGTTTAAGCTTGAAGGGTTGAGCATCTTGTTTAAGAGGAATAGAGTGATCTTGCTATCTTTCTGGTGGGAGAGTAGTTGGAGAGGAGAATACTTCTTCAAATTCTACTAGTACTATAGAGATAGCTTCAGGTATATCTGACTACTGTGTGCTATTGCAGAGATCTAATATTAAATAGCTCTGCAACTGTTGCTGCCTAAAGACTTTAACCTCTTTGCCTCTGACTAATTTCATAGAGGGATAATCTATTATCCCTTCCAAGACTACTTCATCTCCATTATTGCAGAGTTTAACTTGTAATTTCTTAAAATCGAAGGTGATTGAACTATAGTTATACATTCAGTCCACTCCTAGGATCATATCCCATCTACCCGGTGTGATCACTCTCAAATCAAATGAAAAAGTATATTTTTGAATCATCCATTTTACATTACTAACTTTGGTGATACTAGTTATCATACTCCCATCAGCAATCTCTGCCTTAAGAGTAGTAGTTGGTTCAGTATTAAGTCTCAGCTGTTCTGCAAGTCTTTTGTGCAAGAAGCTATTGGAACTTCTAGTATCTATCAAAATAAGTATTTCAAGTTCACATAAATATCCTTGAATGGCTATAGTTTGCCTTTGAAAAAAGTTGGATAGTGTACATAGTGATACCTGTATATTGTCATCTTGCTCCTGATGAGATTACACTTCTTCTGCATTTCCTCCATTGCAGTCATCATTGTCCTCTGGTTCTTTTGCTACTAGGATGAAGTTGAGATGCTTGAATCTGCATTTATGCCCAAGAGTAAACCTTTCTGTGCATTTGAAGTAGAGATTGTTATGTTTTCTGAATTACAGCTCCTGAGGTGATATTTTAGGCCAGTTGTTTGCAGGTCTAGTTCTTTCTGATTCACTTCTGATTGGGTTAGTATCTTGTGAGGAAGAATGAGTGTTTCTTACATTTTTGCTTTCCTTGCTGATTTCTATAGAATCCAACTACTTTTGCCATGCAACTTTCCCTTTTTTGGCTAACTCCAACGATTGCTCTTGTAGGACTACAATTTCAAAAGCTTGAGTGAGAGTAGTAGGTTTCATGAGTCTCATCATGGGTTTGATGTCCTCCTTCAGTCCACTAACAAAGCTTGAAATGAAATAAGGCTCAGTTAGTTTAGGGTTCTTCTGCAGTATGATTGTCCATAATTCTTCAAACCTTTCTTGGTATTCAAACACTGGACCACATTGTTGTAACTTGTTAAATTCTTCAACCTCATCTTGCAGGTCTTTGTTATCAAATTTCTGATTTAGCAGCTAGGCAAATTCAGTCTAGCTAATGTCTCTTTTGGTGAATTTCAACCTTTGGAACCATACCTCGACCTTGCCTTCCAAATACATTTCAATGGTGTCCACCCAATGACATTCTGGAATCTGATATACACTGAAAAATTTATTGCACTTTCTAAGCCATATCCTAGGATTGTCACCATGAAATAAGGATAGCTCAATTCTTGGAGGGTTTGGAAAATTCCCTCGAGTTTGGCAATTTCATTTATGCAGTTGAGACCCATTATCCTGTCTTGGCCTTATGTCAATAGGGGTGGGAAGTAGGGAAGAGAAAGATCTTATTCATTTCTTGAATCACTTCTAAAATTTTTATGGGTTTTATACATTGTTTGGTTCAACAATTCCTAACTGATTTCAGTTGATTGGTGAACCAATCAACTGATTTTCCAACCACTTAACTACCACTTAGCTGTTGATGTCCAATTGTCCATTTCTTCTTTGCAGGTTGTTACACGTGCGTACTCGACCGATCAATCCATCTCATGTGGACCTCTCATATTAGTTTTGTGGAGTTGATCTTCAGTATCACAATGAATTGGAATATACTGAATCCCTCCATACTGACAGATCACTCTATCAACAAAGTATCACTCCACTATACTAAAACAGATAAGTAGTATGCTAACATGCCAAATATCCCTCCGTTCGTGACAATAGTCAAGAAAGAAAGACAATATGTTCTTAGTATAGAGCACTCACACGACCTGATCTATCGTATGCTTATTAAATGTCTTTCTATGTACTGTCATCACGCGTGTAGAGAGAGTCATGACATCAAAATCCGCCACATGTAGAGAGGGTCGTGATCGCCTAATGGTAAGTACATAAGGGAACCTCTCTCATTCCCAAATCTGTAAAAGAATAAGTACCAAACCTATCTCATGTGAATCTTCGGCATGGTTATACAAATTTGTTTGTACAAGTAAATCAAACATGCAGAATCCCAACTACAATCACTAGAAGAGTCCAAATTTTCAAACAATAGCAAATACTACAAAGTGTATAAAGTATGTTGTTTTATCACAAAATAGCACACATCTTGTCAACAACAAAATATACGCCCGTATTTATCGTATAATATATATATCCTCTACATCATCAGTCAACTCAGTAAAAAACTCAGATAACTACGGTATACTCAAAGTATAACTCTTAAACGCAAAATGTGAAGGGCTAACACTTAATTATCTCTCACACACATCATCCCTTGGGATACCCATCGAGTTACCTACTACGAGAATCTTATCTACAATTAATCCTAACAAGACCTCTATTTCATGTAGTATGATCGTAAACTCACCATAAGATATATGAAATATATGTGTCTCTTTGCCTCCATCTCTTTACTAGGATAGTGATCAAATGCCAATCTAACTTAATGAATCGTAGTTGAGCAACACCCAAAAAGCTCGACTGCTTTAGGAGAGGAAGAACTGGCTCGTCAATATGATCACGCTCCCAATGCCATAGAACTACCTCACATCGACAACAAGTAAACCACGTAGTGTCCTCTCCCTCCCAAACCCTCGACAAATGGAGACCTCGCTGCAAGCATAGTATGCTCTGATTAGTAGGTACAAGATCCCTCTATAACAAAATGAAAGAAAAAAATATTGATACGACAACTATGATAATGGTTAAGATGTGCATTAAGAAATTCATTAATATAAGAAAGTCATAAAATATAAAATATATTAACAGTTAAGATATCCATTTAGAAAGACATAAATCATATAAGTAAGCATTTAAAGAAAGTTATAAAATACAATAATAGTTACTATTCATTAAAAAATATATTAATACAAGATGATATTCATCACATTAAGAAATACAAGGAACTATACTTAAAATACATTAACAATTAATTGTTATTGGTTTGGGTTAACGATGTCTTTGATTGTGCCACTATTTATCACAAAGTCTGCACCTCGTTTACCTCGTGCATCTCCTATTATTGTGACTCTCTACACTATAAGTCTCACATGATGTTTGCGAGGATGATTATCGAAAATCCATCTTGTTGTGATATCGAAATGATTTAGATCTTATTTTTTCACGTCGAAGTGATATATCGGGAATGATAGTTGAGTACGAATCCACAGACCAATCCGAATGGTCTCCTATTAGTAACAAATGATGCTTATAAACCCCAAGTTGGTGTTCATATGTCATCCATTTTCCGATGATCATATGCATATCAATCATCGTCCGTGTTAGTACAGCAACTGCATGAGAGTAAGGAATTCTTTACATTTGCCATTTCACGTATGTGCAATGCTTATTTTTTGCATCCGCAATCTGTTTATTACCCCCTTATGGCCATACCGTGTTTGTCTATGGACTATTTCTATCTCAAAGATCTCATGTTCCCTGCTAAAAAAGACAACCATATGGAGGTTAGTCGTGCTCATCTATCTCCCTAGCATGGCTAAAGTATACTCGGTCTACCATTCTTCTCTTGTCATTCCCGCTCTCATCTTAACCAGTTGAGCCTCAAAGTAATTCACTGAGTTATAGAAAGTCTTAAATACCAAGGCAGAAATAGGTAAATATCTTACACCCATTAACACGACATTATAACTCACATTTATATTTGTTATCATATACTAGAAAAGAAAACCACCATCTTGAGAGAGAGTCCACTGTTCAGGAGTAATATTTTCAAAATAATCAAGAGTATTTTCTTTTATCTATTTCATTATCGCCGTATAAAAGTCAAATTTCTTACGTTGTGATTATAATATAACAATGGTGACAATAATACAAGCTTTATTTTTGTAGTACATGTTGAAATTACTAACAATATGACGCATGTAAAATCGTCACACAACATTCAAAGGTGACCATCTAAATTTTGGACGAGCAACTGTTGCCCTGATCCCCTCATCTTGATATGAAATTAAGCAAATGATAAACTCTTTATCTCCAACAACATGCTTTTGCACACACCTTAAAAAGTACGACCACGAAACAAGTGACTCTCGATCAAATAGTCCGCATGCCAACAGGACAATGTGATGCGTATTGTCCATACTGCATACAATCAATAACTTGTGCTTGTATTTCCTATAGAGGTAAGTCTCATCTACACTTATCAATGACTTACAACTCCTAAAAGCCATGATATTAGGACCAAATGTCCAAAACACAGTTTCAAATATACTTTTACTATTGCATTGGGCGGACCTAACTTTCAACTAACTGGTGTCCCTAGATTCCTTTGCACTATTGCATCTAATAGCCAAGACAATTCTTTATAAGAATTATCTCAATTCCCATATAATTCTCTATGGCCCTTCTCTTCACTGTCCAAACTCTTCTACGAGAAATTGTATATGTGGTTCTCTCAGTCATAACAATTCATAAAAATGAAATTTTGATACTGAGATCTTCCCTCACATAACTGAAAAAATGTCGGGCCATCAAATTTGAATCTAGTTATCTATAATCTTGCGTCAACATAGCATTTACACATGTGTGTGGCCTGTCAATAACAGTAATCACAAAGAGACCAATTAGTCTTATTCTACGAGTATGCAAACTTCACATACAATTTTCATCCCTTTGAGTATATATTACTGGCCAAAGTATAGCGATTGATTTTTCAACACGAAATTGATAGTGATACTCTACATGATACATTTTGACAGCATGAATAAACTGTTCTTTCGACTCAAACCTCATCCCTTTCTTCAATTCATCACTAAAACTCCAACTATCACTTGTCAATCTGCCTTCTTCCTCAAACCTCACAAAACCATCACCTCTGGGTGTAGCGATCATGAAGGGGATTGAGTCATCTATTCGGCCATAGGTATTACCCCAACTACTATCTCTGTGTGCAGGAATTAAGGAGGACCTGATTATTAACTCGTTCGCAACATCACCACCACGATCACTACTACAACCAACTTCTTCATCATTTTCATCTTCATCATCATCATCATCTTCTTCCATCTTTTCTTCCACCATTTCTTCCTCATCAATATCGTTATCTACTTCTTTGAAAACAAAATCCACCTAAGATTCAATATGTGATAATCATTCACATAATTATAACCTTATTGCGAGGACATCCCATCATCGTAAGATTTTATGTGTAACTCATGAGTCGAATCCACTCTCTACTCATCGCAAACTCCATCAAATTATAAACATCATCATCATTACAAATCTACTCCAATTCATACCGTATATTCTTATATTGGATGTTTGAGATGGGACATTGATGGAAAACTTTCACATGTTGTGTCATAGAATTTATCCAAAAACTCTTACATATCACAAATACCAACTTATTATAACACACATTCTTCCTCACCCTAATCAATTTCGAATGAGCATAGTTATAACCAACTCCATTATCACCTGTGACAATTTTACAATTACTATAGCATAACAATCTTACCATATTCACCATTTCTTCTAAATATAAAAAATAAACTTATTAACATCTAATTCAACTTGTCATAAATTTATATAAATTACCAAACTTTTGCAATTTGAATCCTAAATATAAATTTATAACAATTCAATAGAAATTCATCAAATATACTAAATTTATATTAATTAACCAGTCAACAAAACCAACAATTCATTAATTAGTGAACATACCCTAAATCGTAAATTTATAAATGATATTCAATAAATCTTAAACCCTAAATTTAAAATTATAACAATTCAACAAATATTCAACAAATATACAATGAACATAACATACATCACTTAACAACATCATTCACCATCAAATTAAATATCAAATTAAGCATTTTAACTTTGAAGGAGCAAAGAGAACCAAGGATCACAATATACCTTCAGAGCCTTCTTGATGTCGCAGTTTTGGAATGAAGGTTGCAGGAGGTTGCAGCATCCGTCGGAATGTGCAGATGGTGGTCGGATTGCACTAGCAGAGATTTAGAGCTAGGGTTCCATTGTAGGTGAGGAGGTGAGAAGAGAAGAAAATGGGGAAAGAAGAAGGGGCTCATGATTTGAACAGAGCCACGAGTTTGTCAAGTACACCGTTCATCCATTTTTTAAAATATATTGAGTTTTCAAAACTCGACGATTAAATTTAGAATTATTTCTCACACTGGGTTGTTTTAATTTTTTTTTAAATAAGGTTAATTCTATACATGTGTATATATATTTAACTTCACATTTGTGCAAACACCGCAAAAATTCATATACCATATACTCCTATTTCCCCATAAACAACAATAACAACAATTCAGCTACCATAGGGCCTCCATGTTGTAGATCCGGCGCACCTGTTCTCCACCATGATCATCATTGGCAACTCAATCCTCTGCTTTCTATATCTAATGGACAATCCACAGTTACATGGATTACTATACATGGGGCTTATATATATAACTTAAACAAAGTTAAGCAGTGTATCATGCAATGCAGTCCCCAAACTCACAATGTACAATCAATACAAATTTGTGGATTAAAATTAATTTTGATTCAGTATAGCTGCACAAAGAATGTATTATGCTTTTTTCCATCGCCCAAGCAAATTGTTTATATGCTGCCAGTCACAGAGGTGGATTAGAAGAATCTATAGATCTATATGTACTGTTTTATCAAGATGGCGTAATGATGCTTGTCTTGGCACAGCAAAGCCAAAGAAGACCTGGCACTAATTTATTTAGATGGTTCAGGCAGAACATTGTTTCGACTTTTGAGGCAGAAGAATCAAGGCAATAGATAAAGCTCAATTCATGAACAAGTGCTCCAAGTAAAGCAAAACAAGCATATTTTAAGATCACAGAAGGACTTTACTAATAACTGCCAAGTTACAATGTATCCAGCTCTAATGTCTGGGCAGACCAATGCGAAATATTATCACACAAAGTTTTCATAGGGCTCAATAGAATCCTAGGTGGGAAACATTTTGCAACAATTGCTCCTTAAAACTTATAATCTTCTATTTATTTCCTTCCATGTTTTTTCCTAAATCATTAACAGAGAATTTGGTGATCCACAACATGACCTCTTGCAGTAAAATGTATAAGAAAACAATGTTATCATGGCCGTACTGTATATCGACATGTGAATTTCAAAATTATGGTTCAAATGACTCAATCATAGGTCAATGTGGTTGAACAATTTTTTTTTAATAATAATTAAAAAATATATAAATTTATTTTTTTAAATAAATATACATATTAATTTCATATTTTCATACAAAAATTTAAGAATTAAATTTAATAAATATAAAATCAACAATCATTCTTAAAATTCATATTAAACAATAAATTCGATTAATAAATCAATTTGAAAAATTGAGATTACACAAGGAAGAGATAGGGAAAGAGAGGAGAAATCGATAGAATTAAGAAAATTTTTAGGGATTTAAATTTTTAGAATTTTTTTTAATATGTTATTATAGAAGTCTTAAATACCCTTCTATATAAAGTTTAATGAATTAAATTTTAATAGATTTTTTTATATTAATAATTAAATGCAAAAATCATCCGATTCGTTATAATATCATAGTATTAAAAAACTACAGTTAAATTATATTGGCTCGTAATTCAATTATTTAGATAATATTTTATTTAAAGTGATCCGTTTTTTCTTTAAACTATGATTGAATCACGGTCAAGATGGTACGGTTACGATAAGACCGTAAGAAAAACCACAGTTCCCAAGATACATTTTTATATTTCAAAAACTACAGATGTATCATGTTTTTTTTTCCATGTGTATAAACATTGATAGTATATGACAAGGCAAAGCAGAGTGATAATACCTTCTCTGACTAATCCTCATTTTAAAAGGAGCAGGTTTTGTACAAGCTATGCCACAGGACCAAATCCTAACTCAGCCAAAATATTTTTGAGTAACAACTCTAAATCATCCAATCTGCATCAATGAAAACAATGAGTTTGACAGCCCATGCAGCAAATAAAATTAAATGTTACGTAATACAAATTATGGTATCCCACCTTACATTACTCAGGTCAGGATAGAGAGCGAAAGAATTTTCTGATACAATTATAACGAAATAAATATTTAATATCCCAAAATTTAGAATCGGATCACTAACATTTTCGATATATGAGTCCAAAAAATATCACCAATGGATCAATTTTCTTCTTGTTCACAATCCAAGAGTCAATATATATGATGTAGATATCTCTTCATCTTTTGTGAATTTTCTCTCAACCTTCAATGTGCATGAAGGATGGTTAAGAGAGTTGGAGTTGATTTTTCTCTTAAAAAACCACTCCTTCCATTCCCTCCTTTTAAAATTCAAAACATGTAAGCGAGTGAGTTTGGATCAAACCTACATGGGCGACTCGACCTAGTACCCATAACTTACATCTCCTACTCGCACATGAGGGTTAGACCTACATTTGCTCAATTACTTCCATATACCATCGATTTCATACATACAAATGGATTGTGTGACCAGCGAGTATATCGAGAGCTCATAGTTATACACCGGTTAAAGATATATAGCAGCTCAAGATCTAATATAATAAGAATATCAAGTTTCGCTATACCCTAAACCTTTTTTACTATATACAGAGTCACCGTAGCTCTTATCTCTCTATTAATGAATAAGAGCATATTTGACTCATTTCAATTATGTATTCACAATTATGTTTCAGAATATCAAGTTAAAAATATAACTGACCAGTCTGTGAATACAAAAATTACGTACAAACTTTAAGACAGTTTTCTTTTCGGACTACTATCTTTCCACTTCATTTTAACTGCTTTCCTAGTCATGCACCGTAAAACCGAATCAATCATGATCTATTGGTTACATACTAAAGTAGCAATACTAAAATAAAATTTCAAGAAACAGGCGAAAGTCTTAAGGGTATTAAATGAGGTTAATTACAAACCTCTGGATCTCACATAATGAGATAGAGGGATTCATTAACTCATTACCCATAGGGTCACTGAAAGCACTCGTGGTATGAACACGTGCTACGATACATTTTCTATTTATTTAGAATCGTATGTCTATTTCAAAATTATAATGCATCGTACAGGTTTTAATTCAAGTATATCACGATACTAACTTGATTCTCTCTTCTTATAAATCCTCTAAAAAATCACTTTTCCAAAAGAGAACCACACCTGCCTTCTAGACAAGTGTAATGGATTGTGAGAAATCCATTTCGATTATCAAATAAATAAATATCAAGAATAATCTTATCTTAGTTCTGTACTAAGGTGGCTAATTTATATTAATTATCTAAAATTAACATAGTCTCATCTCTACATATCACACAGATATTAGAGGCGATTGCTCGTATGAGAGAGCCAATCTTCCAAACTTATCCGACATACTTTTTAATCAAGACATAAGAACTCGCAAATGCAAACAAATTCAAATGTCATATAATAATGAGTATTATATCACGTTCATTGCATATACATGCAATTACACTCTATGCAATCCTAGATATTTTACATGTTTCAGAAATACATCTCTAGATATCGGTTTCGTGAATGGATCAGCCACCATTAAATGCGTAGATAAATACTTCAATGTCACATCTCTCTTTTCAATAATGTCTCGAATAAAGTTGAATTTCGTATCAATATGTTTGGTTTTCTCATGATATTTGGGATCTTTCGTGTAAGTGATAGTTGATTGACTATTACTATAAATTGTCACAACTCCCACTTTATCGCTTACGATCCCCAGATGTTGTAAAAACCGTTTTAACCAAACACACTTCTGAACTGCTGAAACACAACCTACAAACTCTGCTTCCATCGTGGACAGTGATATACATGTTTGTTTCTTACTTCTCTAAGAGATGACGCCTTTATTTAGCAAGAAAATATAACCTGAGGTGGACTTACGTTCATCTAAGTCACTACCTCAATCAGCATCTATGTATCCGCTCAATAATAAGTCATTTTCTTAATAACAAAGGGAATAATTCGTAGTTCATTTCAGGTATCTTAAAATTCTTTTCACAGTTGTCCAGTGACCTTTATCTGGATTGAATCGATACCTACTGACCAAACCCACAGCATAGCAAATGTCGAGGCGAGTACACATCATAGCGTACATCAGACTCTCAACAGCGCTGGAATACGGAACTTTTGAAATCTCATGTTTTTCTTTAGCAGACTTTGGGCATATTGCTAAACTTAAACCTTCACATTTAGTCACAGGAATATCAATGGGTTTACAGCTATCCATCCTAAATCGTTCCAAAATCTTTTTAATGTAAAATTCTTGAAATAAGGCTAACAATCTCTTGGAACGATCTCTGTAAATCTTAACACCCAATATGTACTCTGTTTCACCCATGTCCTTCATTTCAAAATTTGATGATAACTAACTCTTGATATTCAGGACATACTCCATATCATTTCCGACTAACAATATGTCATCAATATACAGATTCAGAATTACAAACTTATCATTGGACTTTTTCACGTAAACACAATGGTTTTCGTCTATCATTACGAAGTCGTAAAAGATTACAGTTTTGTAAAATCTCAAATACCATTGTCTTGAAAACTGTTTGAAACCATAAATTAATCTATTCAATTTATAAACTTTGTTTTCTTAACCTTTAACTATGAAACCTACTGGCTGTTTCATGTAAATTTCTTTTTTAAGTTCTCTGTTGAGAAACGCAGTATTCACATCGATCTGATATAATTGTAAATCTAAATTGACTACTATAGCCAACAATAGGCGAATAGAGACAAATCTCACTACTGGTGAAAAAGTTTCTTCGTAATCAATACCATCTTGTTGGGTATAACCTTTTGCTACCAACCGAGTTTTGTACCTCTCAATTGTTCCATCAGCATTACGTTTAACCTTGAGAACCCATTTGTTCTCAATAGGTTTGCACCCAGATAGAAGATCAACCAGTTTCCAAATATGGTTGGAATCCATCGACTCTATTTCTTCCTCCATTGCTTTTACCCACTCATCCTTGGTAGGACAAGTCAAATCCTCGTTCATATTTTTTGGCTCATCCTCATCCTGTGGAGAAATGATAAAAGCGTGCCCTTCAATTTCGTAATGACGTTTGGACACACCTTTCTTAGTACTTTTCCAAATTGATGATTCAGTTAAATCGCTAGAATTTGAATCCCTCCCATTGGGATCATCTAGGGATTCAACTTCTCATAGTTCCCTCGATCCATCCTGCACGGAACCATCATTTGAATTATTTAATTCAAATAAAGGTTCTCCTTTTGTTATATCACATTTACTAGGAAAATCATTTTCCAAAAATATCACATTTGGTGATTCAATTTCGGTTACAGTACCATCTTGTCTTTCACCGATGAACACATAACTTTTTGACTGATCAGAATATCTAATAAAAATACATTTCTTCCCTCAGAGACCAAACTTTTCAAATTTATTAGAAGGGTCATGAACATATGCTGCCGATTCTCAAGATCTAAAACCAGTCAGACTTGGTTTTCTATCAGTGTAAAGTTCATACGGTGCTGTGGGTATTATTTTTGGAGACACTCTATTCAAGATATAGGTCACAGTTAACAATGCATTTCCCCAAAAGGAAATTGGCAAGTTAGACTGCACGCCATCATAGATCTCGTCATTTCCAACAACGTCCAATTCCTCCGCTCAGCAACACCATTCTGTTGAGGCGTGTGGGGAATAGTCAATTGTCTAATTATTCCCTTTTCATTACACAGATCATTGAACTGATTTGATAAATATTCACGCCCTCAATTTGTCCTCAAGACTTTAATCGTTCTATCCATTTGATTCTCCACTTTATTCATATAACGTCAAAAATACTCAAGTGCTTCAGACTTGTGAGTAATCAAATAGATATGATAAAAACGCATGAAATCATTAATAAAAGTAATGAAAGATAACGTTCCATGCCTAATCTTCACATTTATTGGATCACAAATGTCAGAGTGAACCAATTGTAATGGAAGTTCAGCCCTTACGGCTTTTTCAAATGGTTTTCGAGTCATCTTCCTGACAAGACAATATTCACAATTCGATAAATCAATTTTAGTAAGCGAACCTAATAGTCCTGCTTTTAGAATTCGATTCATCATGTCCTGCCCTATGTGACCAAGTCTAGCATGTCATACTTTGTCATCTATATTAGCATTATTAGAAGAATAAACATTTAACGAAATATAACGAACAACATAACAATTAAACATTTGTCTGTCACAATCCAAAGTAAGAAATCCATTTAACAGATATCCAATACCATAAAACACACCACCATTATAAATACAAACCTTATCACGAGTAAAGTTCAAGTCATAGCTATTCTAAGAAAAACAATAACAGAGACTAAATTTCGTCAAATTTCCGGTGCAAAGAGAATATCATGTAAGATTAAGGTTTGGCTACTTCGTAACTCCAGTTTGCAAGTGCCAATCCCTTTGACTTCTACCCTTGTATTGTTTCCTACGTATATCCATCTTGCACCAGGAGGAACTCGACGAAAGTCCACGAAAGTTTCTCGATCTCTCGTCACATGGTCTGTTGCTCCTGAGTCTATAATCCACACAGAATAAGATTCAGAAAGTAAAATAGTGCTAGAGACATATATAACACTTAGAGAAGCGTTACAGGGTGCTACCGTTTTTGGCTCGAGACATTCTCGAGCGAAATGACCAAGAGCTTTACAATTGTAGCAATTCAGTTTACTCTTATCCTTCTTTTTCCAAAACCGCTTGTGTTTGTTTTTGTGGTTGAAACTGTTTCTCTTAAACCCTTCCGTAATTTCCTTTCCTCTCTTACCCTTGTTCTTGTTCCCCTTCCATTTAAAGTATGAAACTTTTTGGGAACTGGACACAGCTACAAAGGCATTAAAAATCGATTTTGCAGTACCAAGCCACTCATCTTCGAGTTCTACGTAGCGAGTAGTATCAGCGAAAGTCTTAATGCTATCATTGTGAGTCAGATTGATCTTCAAGTGCTCCCACTGGTCTGGAAGGGATCAGATTAAAACTTGAACCTGTTGCTCATCAGATAAAACATGATCTACTGACTTCAATTCCCTTATCATGTTTGACAGTTCTTAGGTGTAGTTTGATATTGTGATCAGATTTCATTTTATACGTATCAAACTTTATAGTCAACTGTCTCAGACGGGTTACATTGGTACCTCCATACTTTTTTTTAAGATACACCCATATGTCATGAGCAGTAAAGAATTGTTCACATTCATGCATGATATCATAAACTACAAAACTAATCAGGATGCCACGTGTAGTAAAATTTTTTTTCTTTCATGCCTGATAAGATCCAGATTAGTCGGGACGAAATCCAGGATACTGGATTGGTGGTTTAACTATGGTACCAAAAAAAATAAAATAAAATAACTACTAGATGATCTAATTAATGATATATAAACTGAATAGAAAACCTAAAAATTTAGAGATGCTATTACAATCATTTTTGCAAATAAACCTCTAATACCATATTAAACATGAAAAATAATATAATAATACAAAATTTTAATAATTTATTGTTTTAATAAAATATTATAATAAATTGAATTTATATAGAAAATTTATTATTATAAATATATAAACAAAAAAATTCAAATATTTTCAAAATCAAATCACTTATTAATTTATTTTAATATATAATATTTTTTAATAACTGATTTAATTTTTATACATAATATTTTTAGATAGGGTATTCAATATGATGCTACGTTGATTTATAAAGATTAAATGCCTAAACTTATTTAATATGTCACAGTAATAACTATCATAGGAAATAGTCATGATAAAATTCAACCGTGACAACTTAAGTCTAGGACCACACTAAGCATAAACAAGATCGCGACAAACGATTTTTAACTCAATTGATTTTTAATATATATAAGATGTGAACAAAGCTGAAATTGTTGCGACAAACGTCATTTTATAAAACAAAAATCACAAATCGATTTTCAACTCAATGGAAGCAAATAGCAAACCTTTCTACTTTCGTGGGCAGCACCCACAGCGGGGTCCGTCCTCTAAGCGGGTCCCACAGAGGTTGTGACACTGTTGCGTGTGAGAGAGAGAGAGAGAGAGAGAGAGAGAGAGAGAGAGAGGGAGAGAATGTGTGTGTGATCGGACGGTGAACCCTACTGATCCAAGAAGATTTATGACCACGACATGAGCATAATCGAGCAAAGATATTAATATTTTAATTAAATTTTAAATTTAAAACTTAAAAATAAAAAAATTATATTAATAAATTAAAATAAATAACATTCGAATCAAATTAATAAAATTTTTAATACCAATTATAAAAAATAAAAAAATAAAAAACAAACACAAGAAGTGAAGCTTCGATCAAGGGAAATCTCGTGAAAAAAAATTCCTACTAACGTTTTCTCCATTTTTTATAACTAGCCAGAAGATTATCTAGTTAGTTAACTTACTGAAGCTTCTTAAAATTGGAACACATATATCTTCACAAAATGTTAATGATTAAAATTTATAATTAAACAAGATTTTATGCTCCTAAATTTTTAATTACTTAAACAAATGTAGACATTATTGGAAAAATAGAAATTAAGTTTGACTAGAATTAAATGGATTTTTAATTAAAAATTATCATTATAACAGAAGTTGACATGTAACCCGTCAAAAATTTTCATACAAGGGAGAACTGCTCCAAAAATTAATATAAAATAGAAGACTCTTGACAAAAATTCTATGCCAAATGTATAACCCGTCAAACGTTCCCATTCCTTTATCATAATTTAAATAAAATTTAAAATATAAAAATTATTAATGTAATATGAATTTTAATTTTTAGATATTCAGTATTATTCTTTTACTAAAGTACATTGATTTAATTAAAAAAAATTTATGAATAAAATGAAATAAGATAAAAGAGTGATATTTTTTCTTTTGTCAAAGCAGGAATAAATTCAGAACAATCAGAGAAACAGTTCAGTTTCGAACAAACCTTGATCATAATAAAGACCGAGTGGGTCAGGGATCAAGTTAGAATTTATGTACAGTGTAATAAAATCTCAAACCTTATAAACACATATTCAATGCAAAACTACACATATCATAATTAATGCCTACCCACCAAACAAAAACCCAAAAAAAAAAAAAAAAAATTAATACCTCGTTTGTCTAACTAAAATATCTCACTCCCTCCACAAAAATTCGGCAAACTCAAATAGAACACCAAAAAGGAGAAAAAAAAAAATTCAAAGTTTAAGGATTATAAAAGCGATTCCCACAACTGCATTTCCAGCCAAGAGGCTTGTAATTAGAGAATCTGTTATTGATGTTACTCTCATCTGATAACGACGATGATGATGGAGAAGGTGGTGACTCGTACTTCTTTGGAATGAACCGGTCTGAACCAGGTTGGAACCGGTTCTGACCCGGCAGTGTAGGTACTTGGACCGCCAAACAAGGGTGACACTCGTTGCACTTGTTGTGACAACTCGGTGGTGTTGAACCCAACCGGGTTTTTTCCTCAAATAACAATCCCTACATTACAAATACCCAAATAAATAAATAATGTTTTAAGTAACCCAAAAGGAAATCCTACAAACTACATCTAAAATACCCTTTTATTAAAAAGCTTAGAGAGAGAGAGAGAGAGAGAGAGAGAGCGTTTACCCTGGTGGAGTCTGAGAGGTGATGAGGGCTGAGGGAAAATGTAGGAGAGAGAAGACGGATGAGAAAGAGAAGCACGGTGGTTATAAAAAGGAAGGGGTAAGGTAAATGTAAATGACCGACCATTGCAGCAATTTCATTTGAATCTGTTGATGAGAATAAAACCCAGAAATCCTGATTCAAGTCAATGGAGTTAATTTAGAGAACAGACTCAATGCACTTGAAAAAAAAAATGACACTTCAGAAAGAAATGAGAGAGAGAGAGGGAGATGGTGATGGCTTTTAATGAAAAACAATTGGGAAGTGTTTTTCCTAGCGTTGAAAGAAGCAAGGTAGGAATAAATTGAGTATGGAGGATTGTGCCCAGAAGGCCAGTGAAGGGTGAAAACAACGAGACAGAAAGTGCTAACAAATTGGGAGAATCCACGTCATCGGTGGGGAGAGATAGAGTGCAAGTGACTTGTAAGTTGAGGTTGGCTACTAGCATGTAGCTGTGAATGACAGCGAAATGGGATCGACTTGTCCAAGTTTACACTGCAGAGGGAGAGAAAATATATAGAAGGCGGTGGTTAAAATCGAAATAAATTTACTGCAGAGGGTTTCTTTTTTTTAACCCTTTGCTTTTGGGTTCAGGACAGACAAGTGAGACAGAGTGTCATCTTATCAGAAGAGGAGAGTGGAGAAGTTTGACTATGTGAAACTGTGAAGTGATTGATTGAATGAATGCTTGCGAGACGGAGGGAGAGAGGGAGGGCGAGTGGTGCCTATGTGGAGGTTGAATTAAGGAGCGGAAAAAAGCAAGCCTTGAATTTTGAACGCTCGATCAATGTTCTAAGGGAATTCTTTCTCGCAGAAATATTCTTAATGTATTTCTTAAAGATGTGTTAAAAAATTGTAAAGGTTATTTTTCATTCTAGTTTTTATTTTTTAACATAAAAAATATTTATAATTAAAATTTTAAAACAAACTAACAAGTATATTTTATATACGAAAATTTCAAAATCCAAATTATATTAAAATCATTTAATTCTTTTCAATAATTAGATATTTTATATTTAAAAGATATCACAAAATTAGATTATTTTTTATTGATCATAATCCAATGTCTTGATAAAGAATAATTATCAAACCTTTATTCGAAAGTCTCTCTTTTTTTTGTCAACGTGAGATGAATCTATTTCTTTCATTTATAAAAAATTCCCTTCTCTCATTCTCATGTTTTCTCGATCACAAAAAGTGGTATCTCCCTATTGTTTCTTTTGCATTCTTCACCCACGTATATTCCAAAAAAAAAATAAAAATGAGAAGTTAATACTCAAAGGGGTTGACAGAGTTGGGTTGGTTTTTCTAAAAACCACCCCCATTTTTTCTACATTTTAAATTCAAATTCAAAATACAAAAGGTTTGTGGGGTTGCTCTCACAGGCGAACCACACTCATTTTCAGTGTCATTTCTCTCTTTTCAATCATATCTTTAACAAGATTGATCTTTGTGTCTATGTTTGGTTTTGCCAATGTATTTATGGTCTTCAGCATAAACAAAAGCCGACTGAATGTCATAATATAACTGCCACTAAATTATTTATTACTCCCAAATATTATAAAAAATGTACTAAACCAAACTTCTTCCTTGAACTGCAGAAACACAAGTTACAAATTCTGCTTCCATCATAGAAAGAGATACACAATTTTATTTCTTACTAATCCATGAGATAGTGCTATCATTGAGTAAGAAAATATAATTAAAGGTAAATTTTCTCTCATTTAAATTACCTTTCCAATCAGCATTTGTGTATTCTTTCAATATTAGATTATTTTCTTAACAACAAAGAAAATAGTCTTCAGTTCCATTCAAGTATTCCAATAACCTTTTCATAGCAATTAAATCATTCTTTCCTGAAAATTGAATTGATACTTACTGACCAAACTTACAGCATGATAAAAGTCGGGACAAGTACACATCATAGTGTACTTTAAGCTTCTAACTATACTAGAATATGGTACTCTAGACATTTCATCTATTTATTAAAAGTTTTTTAGGGCATTTGTCATTATAGGAACTATCGCCTATAGCCATAGGAGTATCAATGAGTTAGTAGTTTTCAAATTGTATCGTTCTAGAGCCTTTATAATATAAAACTCTTGAAATAATCTTAATGATCTCTTGAAATGTTCTCTATGGGTTTTGGTTTCTAATATGTCTTACCCATATTCTTCATCTCAAAAATTGAAAGACAATTATTTTAAAATTTTAAAAATATACTCTTTATTATTTGCGGTTAACAATATCTTCTCAACATATAGAAATAGAATTACAAATTTGTCATCGGATTTCTCAACATGGATACAATAGTTTTCGTCTATCATGATGAAATCATAAAAAATTATACATCTGTGAAATCTCAAATAACATTATCTTGAAAACTTTTTAAACTCATAAATTGATTTACTCAATTTAAATACTCTATCTTCCTAACCTTTAATAACAAAATCCTTTGGTTATATCATATAGATTTCTTCCTCAACTTCTCCATTGTGGAAGACAGTTTTCACGTTCATATGATGTTATTCTAAATGCAAATTGGTCACTATTGTCAATAATAGGCGAATTGAGATAAATCTCATTATCAAGAAAAAGTTTTCTCATAATTAACACATTTTTACTAGATATAACTTTTTATCATCAATTGAGTTTAAACTTTTCAATAGTTTCATCTGCCCCACGTTTGATTTTGAGAACCCATTTGTTTCCATTAACATTACGCCCTAGCAAAAGTTCAACTAATTCCTAAAGTATGTTTGGATCTCATTGACTTCAATTTTTCTTTCATCGCTTTTATCCATTCATCCTTGATAGGATAAAATAGAGTTTCATCTATATTTTTAGACTCTTTTTCATCTTTTGAAAAAACAATAAATACGTGACCTTTAATCTTAAAATAAAGTTTGGACACATTTTTCCTAACATTTTTATGAGTTTTTAACTCAATTGGATTATTAGAATTTAAATCCCTCCCAGTAAAATTATGTTATTCCAATGATCTACTATGAATAGAGGCATCCTATGAATTAACCAATTCAAATAAATTTATATGTTCTTTACATCACCTCTATTAGGAAATTCATTCTCCAGAATTATGATATCCGTGATTCAATTTTTGATACAGTACTATCTTTTCATTCACTAATGAACATTTAATCTTTAAATTGGTCGGAATATCTTATAAAGATACTTTTATTTCCACGAATACCTAATTTTTCAAATTTATTGGAAAATTTTAAAATATAGACAGCCGATTTCCAAAATTTAAGTTCACTCAGACATGATTTTCTGTCAGTCTAAAGTTCATATAATGTCATTGGTATTGACTTTTAAGATATTTTGTTCAAAATATAAATCATAGTCAACAAAGCATCTCTCAAAAGGAAATCGGTAAGTTAGCCTACGTCAACATGGATTTCATCATATCTAATAATATCCTATTCCTTCTCATTACAATATCATTCTGCTACGGTATATAAAGAATGGTCAAATATCGGATTTATGGCTCTTTCATTGCATAAATCCTTAATTGATCTGATAAATATTCACGTTCTCTATCCGTTCTAGTGGTCTTTAATTGTCCTATCTATTTGATTCTCAGCCGCATTTATTTAATATTTAAAACACTCAAGTGGTTCAAACACGTGAGAAATCAAATAGATATGGTCAAATCATGTGAAATTATCTATGAACGTAACGAAATACAAAACTCCATGTCCAGTCTTCACATTTATTGGACCACAAATATCCGAATGGACTAATAGCAATAGAAATTTATGTCGTATGGCCTTTTCAAATGGTTTTTTCATCATATTGTAGATATGATAATATTCAAATTAATAGTCAAATATTCGTCCATCACATTGTAATACCATGAAACCATTTACTAGTTGTCCAGAACCAATATACATATCATTTAAATACAAACTAATTCTATCTCTCTGAAAGTTCAAAACATAGCCAAATTTCAAAAGAATAAAAATATATATTAAATTCCGTCGAATTTCTAGTATATAGAGAATATCATGTAAAATGAGAGTTCAACCATTTTGTAACTCCAATTTACAAGTGTCGACTTCTCAACCCTTAACTTTTGCATTATTCTCCATATAGATCATATTGAGTAAAATATGTTTTGATGATAATTAGGAGTAATTAAATTTAATTTTGGGTAATTAATTTAAATTAGAAAGAAATTAGAAAAAATTACTAAAATTGTATTATGGATAGACAAGTCGCCATATCCATATAGTGCAAGACGACCTATGAGCATGAATGACAAAAAATTGGCTAAGTGCAAATACTCAAGGTGACCTAAGAATAAACATAAGATGACCTGAGGTAGTTAAGTCTTAGAAATCTAAGTTTGCACAATATGTAAGGCGACCTGACCATTAGCATAAGACGATCTGAGAAAGAAGTCTTAGAAGTCTAAGTCTGAACAACATGTAAGGTGGCTTGACATTTAAAACAAGACAATCTGACAAATTTGGATCTCATAAGTGTAAGTCTGCACACACCTAAGGTGACTCAATCATAAGCACAAGACGACCTAACCAAACCTCGAATGACCCTATCTTAGAAACAAGACAACCTGAGAAAGACAAGCCTCAGAAGTCTTACTCTGCAAAACTTGAGGTGACTTAATTATAAATGCAAGACGACCTAAACATAGCAAATATAAGTATAAAGTCACCTTGGTGAATTCAACAAGACGACCTAAGAAAAACATGTCTCAGAGGTCTAGGTTTGCATATACCTAAGACGACTCAACTATAGAGACAAGACGACCTAACCTAAGAATTTCTGGATGCAAGTCGTCTTATCCAAAATACAAGTCGCCTTGTAAAAGAAAAATCACAAAAAGTGTTCTTTGCACATTTGGCAAGCCAACCCAAAGCTAGTCAAGTTCTCTTATAATCATGTTAAGACGACTTGATTAAAACACAAGAAGACTTATAACTGGACAAGCATGCTCATAATCAATACAAGTCCTCTTGTTACTCACATTTGAATCTTTAACAAGTACACTCAGGCACTCATCAAGGTGACCCAGGAATTTAAATTGTAAAGACAAGTTTGCTTACGGTCTCAATAGATCGACCTGCTGTGTCTAACGTTTATTTATTTAGAAAAGCTGGTTTGAATTAAATGTACTGTTCACCTACCTCACCAAACACTGCTATGCATTTAATGGTCTCCAATGACTAAACCCTATTCTTCGACCATAAAAACAACTCAAGAATTGAAGGAGGGGTGTGCATGTGAATCTTGAACAATGCTTTATTTGTACTGTAATGAGCAATTTGAAGGTTAAAAGCTTTATCTCGCCTCTTGTTTTTCTCTCTACTTGTTGTATAAAATCAAAATTTCATCATTCTGAGTTTTGAGTGTAAGTGATAAAGAGAGATATCAGATTATGTTTCGTTTGATCCTGTGAAAATCAAGTTAAAGTATTTGAGAAAATACTTGTATGGTCCACTAGCACTACGGGAAGTTAGTTTGTAATTCTTTGAATAGAATAGTGGATTTAAAAATCCAGGTACTGGTTGGGAGTGGATGTACACCAAGAAAATAGAACTATTATAAATTGTTTGTTTCAATCTTGCTTTAAATTTCTTTTGTTTATTTTTGTAAATTGTCTTTAAAACCTAGAAATTAGTCATAATTTGAAGATAACCTATTCACCCCTCTAGGTTATCACATTTAGTGTCAACTAGGGGTGTTATGACACCAGGTTCGAGCTCGACCCAAGCTCGAGCTCGATGTAGTTTAAGTGAGCTAGAGTTCGAGCTCGAGCTTGTCGAACCCATAATTCTAGAGCTCGAGCTCGACTCGAAGTGTCATCGAAGAGCTTGAGCTTGAGTGTCGCGAGCCTAGCGTGATGAGAGAGTTAGGTCAAAAACACAAAGCATGATGAGAGATCTACTGCTCGCTAGGTCCAACGAATAATGATGATCTTGCAGAAATGGAGAGAGAAGAACATGTTTACAGCCAAAGAGAGAGAGTAAGAGAGTTTACCTTCGACTAGAAATGGTCTTGCAATGGCGACGACGATGACATCGAACAGGATGAATCATAATCGCAGTTAGTAGATTTCCAATAAAGACTTGAGAACAAAAAATCGCAAAAACCCTAATCTTGCAAAAACCCTAGAGGCAGAGAGAGAGAGAGAGATTTCACCTTTGAATCAAACTCTGAGTTGTGAAATCGGAGCAGCGATGGACACAAGAACAAGATCTTCGCTGTACAGATCTTGATCTTTGCCGTGGGATGCGAGAGGTGCTCTACTAGGTAGCCTCGAAAGGAGAGAGCAATTCGAGATCCAAATTCAGAATGAGAAACGAAAGGACGAAATCGAAAGAGAGGTGAAAGCCAAATTACCTTTTCGTCCTTCAAAATTTTAAAGTCAAGAATAGTTAGCAGGGGCATATGCATAATTTCACATATGTCGGGTAGCCCGACGAGCCTTCGGGCTTGGCACAATTTAGGCTCTAGCTCGAGCTCAATACATAAATGGCAGAGCTCGAGCTCGAGCTTGACCCGAGCTCGAGTTGACCAAACTCGAGCTCGAGCCTTGACCGAGTAGTGTCGCGGGTACCCGTGACACTACCCGAGTGTCTTAATAGGCCTAGTATCAACAGATCCATATCCTACTAGAAGGCACTCGACAAAAATCCAAAAATATTTCTCAATCTGTTCTTATATCCGAATTTGTTCTTTTGTGATTTGTATCATGTCTCCTTTCCCTTTTTACTTTCGTTTTAATCCCTCTGATACTTAGAGTGTGAAACTCTCTTGGAATTAGACTCTACAACAAAAGTATCAGCTGTGCATCTTGCAGCACAAAACTAATCATTCTCAAGTTCAACGTGACGAGCAATATCCGAGAAAATTTTTAGACTATCATTGCGAGTCAAACTAATTTTCAGGTTCTTCCCTTGGCAGAAAGCGATCAGATCAAGATTTAACTTGCTGTTCATCAGTGAGAACATCACTAGCTAATTGCCACTCTCTAATTATGTTGACATGATCCTGAAATACTGTTTGATACCATGGCCATTTCGCCTTTCGTAGGTATCAAACTTTTTGATCAACTATTTAAAATGAGTCACTAGTACCTCCATATTTCTCTTTGAGGTACACCCAAATGACATGAGTAATCGAATATTGCTTATACTCAGGGACCATGCCATCAATCATTGAGCTAACCTGAATCGCTCAACTAGTGAAATCTATCATTTTCCTTGCCCGGTAAGTATCTTGTTCTCTCATTCGTAGGACAACATTGCCCATACCAGGGTTCTACACAACATGCTTGAAACCTTCCAAAATATTTTGCTCTTTCAGTATATACCATATTTTATAGCGTCATATCTCATGATAATCGCTATTCAATTTGTCACATTTATTTAACTTCGCAATAATAGACACCAATGCTATGGTTTGGATTTTAAGAGGGTAGACACAAATACTAATGCTCATGTTATTCATACAACTTTGTACTTCAAGACTAACATATATGACAGGTCAACATTAGATATAAAATCGAAAATTCATTAAGTTTCCAATTATTTTCTATAGTCTTAATATATCATCATCACAAATTTAATTTAAAATTATAAAATTCAATAGATTTTACGTGAAAATTACTCAAATTCTTTTAACAAACGTCCAACTCAAATACACTAAGTATTTAAATCATGTGATATAACAACATATCTTTTCAAATATACTCATGATCATAGAGACATGCATTTATTTCAGAATATTCAAATCACATGTATAAACAAACATTCTCAATTCATAGTTAAATAGAAACTTTGCATACCATACTCACAAGTTCACACAAAACATGATCATGGTGCATGATTAGTTATCTTTCATAGGAAATAATGAAAACGAAAGTATCTATCCTCAAAACATATACATGTGAAATGGCATATTAATTTTTTTGCTGAAAATCTATCGATAGAAGTGAATTCCTTTATGACACATCAACTAAAACTATTCATCGTGAGGGGATAATTATATCTCCATCTTAATTTCCATGCTCTTAGCCCTTCATATCTTAATTAATGTGATCCTCAAATAAATGAGTTTTTGATCACATATATCTTAGCATTAGTATCTCAAAACCAATGGCTCAATTCAAGAAATTCCAAGCACTTTTATTTTATAATCTCCAAATGATCTGACAAAGTGTAAGATGAGTTATTTTATAAGTCAATATTTAACCAAATTTTACCAAATATTTTGAACTTCTTAATGCTCTAGATTTCCCTTAGAGAGCTCCAATATTGCATTCGAATATCACCATTAACCTAGAAAATTGAAACAATATTTGGTCAGAGACAAAACCAACCATAATATTATAATAAATTTCAGAGTGTTTATTTTAAAAATATTTACTCAAATCTAAAATATTTATATGTTAGAAAAATAAAATTTTGAACATAAATAATGAGAAAAAATTCAAACAAATGATGGATGGAAAAACAAATCTTCATCAGGATAATCAAAATTAAGAAAATAATTTTCTAGACCTTTACAAAAATTTTTAGAATTTTTTTTAAACAGAAAAAGATATTTCTATAATTTTATAATAATTTATTGATTTAAAATCAATAAAAAATAATTTTCAACTCCGGAAAATAAAATAATAATTACAAAAAATAAAAAATAAATAATATACATTTCAGAAAAAATTTTGGCTAGAAAGAGCTATCCACGTGTCCTCACGTACGGCCGTGGGCGGTAGTGCAAAAATAAAAAGGAAATAGACCAGGCTTATGTGTCATCTTGCCGATGGCAAAAAGTTACCAAATTTTAGCTATCCCTATTTTTGATATTTCTGAGTTTAATGGTGGTCCCAGTTTTCAGATTGGAGATCTCTAGCTTTGGGTTGGGCTACATGCTCCTTGACCAACAGTAGGGAGATGGGTTTATGATACTGTTCATCTTTTCTATTTTCTATTATTTTTTTTGCAACTCGAACCCATTTTCCAAAGATCATATCTCTCTCACTTTTTAATCCAATTTCACATTTTTTATATGGTTCAAAAGCATTTTTCAAAAGTATTCTAACCATATAAATTTTAAATCACAAAACGCAATATTTTAAAAGATACGACTACATTAAGTTTCAGTTAACATTTGATATATCTTAAAATATTCTCATTGGATGCATGCCAAATTTTGCAGATGTAATCCCATGTTATAAGTATACTACTGTATAAAATTGAGAGCATTTGGTGAAACCTATTGCAAGATGCCATTAATGAATGTTAAAAATTTTCATGAAATTTTTTATATTTTAACACCAAAAAGAGATAGAAAACAACGCTAAGATGTTCTGATACTAATGAAGATTTAAAACAAACCAGCAAATATATTTCACTTGTGAAAATTCTAGAATCCAAATTGTGTTAGAATCATTTACCTCTTTCCGATGATTGGATATTCTAGATTTAGAAAATGTTACAGAATCGGATCACCTTCTATTGTTGAAGAATGGTTACCAAACCCCTTTTAGAAAGTTTCTTTGCCTCTTCTTTTCAATGTGAGAGGAATCTCTTTCTTTCACTTACAAAAGGTCCCCTTCTCCCGTTCTCATGTTTTCTCAATTACAAAAAGTGGCATCTCCCTACTGTTCCTTTTTCATTCTTCAGATAGAAGTTGATACTCAAAGAGAGTTGAGAGAGAGAGGGAGATGGGTTGGTTTTTCTAAAAACCACCCACATTTTTTCTCCTATTTAAATTCAAATTCAAAATATAAAGCGTTTGTGAGTTTGCCCTCATAGGTAAACTACACTCATTTTCCAATAATAATTTTACATAAAGTATGAATTTCCGAATCCATATAAAAAATTATAATATTAAATTCTATTATAGGTTGTAAATCTATTCAAATTTACTTTTCAATTATCATATTTGTTTGTATTGTTCATGTGAACGTATTAGAAACTTCAGAATTCGAAAGTTTGATTAGATTCATAAAAGATTTGATTTTTCAATTGAATAATATTTTAATATAACTCCTTATTTAATTTTGTGAATATGTTTTTCATATTTTTCATTATTTCTATATTGTTTTTGAACTTAATATATCATATATCTAATTGTATTTAGATTCGATATAAATTAATAAATATATGATATTTATTTAGAATTTTTATTAAAAAAATTTTATGTTTCACCCACACTTCCCATGTTAGTTCAAACAAACTGAATACATACAATAAGATGGACTTGCTTAGTCAACAAAACTTTCCTTGAACTAAACGCAATTGTTTCTCTCTTAAACTTACACATATCCTTCAACATGTAAGTAGAAACTTCTTTGATTGCATCATGAATCAGAAAAGATTTATCATCACTTGATTAAAAGTTCCTAAAATATGTTCCATCTTCTTATCTCTAGGGTTTGGATCATCTAAGGCCTGTGGAAAGGGAACTCTAGGCTTAGAAGGAGATGACGGAGAAAATGAATGTATAGGGATAGCATTAGAATGGAGAAATCTAGGACTTGATGGTTGATATATTACTTTTTCCTTTTTGTTTGATGCCACCACTTGTTGTTCTATCCTAACCTCATGTTTGAAGACTTCTCTAACCTTATTATCTACCTTTTTTACCACTCCTTAACACATGAATTGCCTTAACATGTTTATTAGCATGTCTTCTAGGATTTAGCTTTGTAGAATTAGAAATCTTTCTATCTCGTTAGCATTATCCAGTTGCTTGATTTGGGTTTCTAACTTGGCTATGAACCGAGTGCAAGTCAACAATTCAAGTTTACGCTTCCAAATTCTTGGGTGCATCTAATACCCTATCATTAAAACCAAATGAATTAGATGGTGCAATTGGATCTGATTGAGTATATCTATAACTTATCCTAGGATGCAAAGCCTATTAATTCCCTTTATAATCAGGTGGATTGAATATCCTAGTCTAATGGTTATTGAGAGCTCGATTGGGATTCCTATAAGAGGAATAAGGGTGGTTTCTCGTGTTTGGATGCTATGCATAAGAATGGAAGTTGTTCTTAAGTGGGAATGTCTGATCTACATTTGCCTATTCTTTTAAGAACTTTAGGAACTGAGAAGTGCTACAACAATCAAAGAATGAATGTATGAAACTTGTATATATGGCACACAACTTTTGAGTATTCCAAGATAGTTATCTACAAGTCTTATTGATTTCCAATTACTGATCAAACTTAGACAAAACATATACTTTGGAAAACATCATGTCTCTCATAAGCATGAGACAATTGTACATCCCTTAAGCAATAGTTTGTTTAGAATTAGGGTTCACTATTCTAGTAAAGAATTCATTCCATTCATGTTCTTAAAGAATTCTTATACATAGTCGGGTTTTTGTTCATGCAGTTGACACCAAAAGAAGCATTCACAACTTGCTTCTATCTCTCATCTAACCATTATTAGAAACTTTAGACTTGCTATGTTTTGGTAATTTCACAGTGTAGACAAACTCTCAATAAATCCCTAATTCTCTCGTAACTATCATAAAACAATTTATATGATAATTAAGACAAATTCGTAATTTATTTCTTCAACTTAGTCATTTTAGAGATAGTAGAGTATTTTGTAAGAAATTTTCTTACCAATCGATCCCAATAATTGACCTTAGAAGTTTAACCAATGCCTAGCCTTATTCTTTAGTGGGAATAAAAAATTCTACTTGGTATTCTCATCCATATGGTTTGCAACTTTGAGTGTGAAACAAATATCTAAGAACTCATCTAAGTGTAGCATTCAAACCATGGAAGGAAAGTAAAAATTGGAGGAGATTGAACTTGATTTCATAAGACGTATCTATGTTAGGGAAACAATAACTTAATTGGGCATTGTACCCATATGAAAAGAAATGTTCTCTAAAATACCTTTGGACATCATCTTGGGCATGCGGGAAATACATCAGCATTAGCAAAAGGTGAATGGTATCAACATTGATGATTATGATGATTACTTTTAGTAAAGAAGTATCATGAAAAAAGTATGCAACGATGTACATACCAAGGCGAGCTACCTTACTTTGTGGCCAATACTCTTTGAGCGTTTGCTTTATTTCAATATCAAAATCATGTAAGGGTAAACCTAAAGACCTACCATTGCATACATAATGCAACCCAAAGAGACTTTACTTCGACTTTTCTCTTCATACCTCTGAAATTGCAATATATAATCTAATTCAAAACAGAATATGTTGAAGAGGAATCGAGAAAATATGTTTTACTTTCTTCATGTTCGCCGTCTCAAACTGCACTAAACAAATAAGTGGTATTTTGAGATAAATTTAAGAATTTACCATAAATTTGCTACCTCAAAAACAGTAAACAAAAATATGTACATTAATGACAATAGGAAACAATATCGAATCAATTAAGGAGACATGATCTTCGACAATAGTGCTAAAAACTTGATGATAGGTGTAACACCGATACTTCGGTATCTTTCATATTGTACTCTTCTCGATATATATATGATATTGATTATGTTGTCATGGCCCAAAATTCACTAAGAAATTTTTCCGTTTTAAAAATCGCTCGAAAAATTGTACGGCTAAATTACCGAAAGTGAAAATCTTTGTTACTAAACCAAAATAAAAACCACAAGAGCAAATTTGATGCCATGAGATATATACATGCTAAATTCACTTTAAAAGTAAAGGGTCAAGGAGCGAAAGTGAAATTTAAGCCATAGCGCAAAAATGCTCGGTGCTATAAAATTTTCGTCCGAAACACTCTAATTTTTGACAGAATTGAAATTTGTCCGAGCAAACGGTCTCGTTTCCACACAAGACCTATATTTTTGAAATCTACGCATAAAATGGAGTCCATAGTGAGATTTCATGCATTTCAAGGTTGAGGTCAAATTTTGACCGATCGAGGATTTCGTTTACTTCGAAGGACATTTGAGCGATCAAACGATCTCAAATTAATGCGAAACCAATGGCATTGGACTCAGCACGAAAATCTCGGTCCCGTGTGCGATTTTAGATTTTTGAGGTGAATAGTAACTTTGACCGATCTCAGATCGCGTGTAAACAAGTGGATAGGTATAAAAAACAAGCAATTAATGCTCTTGAAGTGTGTGAATTTACTTTATTGGATTTTGTGTGGTCTTGACAAGTGACACTACATGATTGGAAGAAACTAACCCTAGTTAATTAACATTAGTTAAATTCAACTAGAGTTAAGTTAATTAAACTTAACTAGGGTTAGAAATTGATTCAACCATGGATTTGCCCCTTTAGAATTGTGAAAGGCAATACACTAAAGAGAGGCCGACATGGGAGAGAGAGAGGGATTGCACTTTGTGTGACCAAACAAATCCAAAGAAGCCAAGAAAATGCTCTCCATTCTCCTCTCCAAAACCGTGAGTTCAAGGTAGGAAACCCAAAATTTTCCTACAACACCCAAATATTTTTACATAAATTCATTCCTCACAAACCCTAGTATAACATATCCAAAAATTGGGAGGAAAGGAGAAGCCTAACCAAGTGGATCTAGAGAGAGACTAAAAGCTTCAAAGAGGTAAGAAATTCTGACCATACTATGATGTTTTGGTCATAACATTTTCTGCATAAAGGAAAACTGAGTTAGGTTAATTGCAGGTGAAACTAGACTCACAGAGCTTTAAAATGAGGTATGATTCATTTAATTCTGAAGAGAATTTGATTTTTAGTGTTTTTTCAAAATTAAGTGTTCTGTACAGAAATTTTTGTTCTATCATGCTTTAACTCTGTTTTTGTTTGTGAATCAGCCTCTGTTTTGAGGTGTCTTATGGTCTAAATTAGCAAATGCTCCAGCCATGTAATTTGTTGATCTAGGTCTTATCTTTCCAACGAGATAAGAATCGCCTCAATCCACCCCTGTATCAAAAGTTACAACCACTCTTTTGAAACTCGACAGAGGATCACCCATTCTCCAACACCAAAAAGAGTGGATCTGTAGGGCCTTTACAGTGGGAGGATTTTCTACGAGAGTTTGACTGCAGATATTTCCTAGATTTCCAGGAGGACCGTTTGAGAGCTGAATTCCTACATTTGAGACAAGGGACTAGATCTCTTGCTGAGTATGAGGCAGAACTCAGGAGGATAGCTGCCTTAATCCCTAACATAGCTACACCACAGTAGCTGAGGTTCAAGTTTGAGGACGGTCTCAGTTTGAGTATTCGACGCTGCATGACTGTGACCCCCAATTTCACCCTCCCATAGGTGATTAGTTCAGCCTATCGCGCGAAGGAGATAGTCCGCGTTGAGGCCAGGCAGAGAGAGGGTAGGGAGCAGAAAAATAAGAGGACTGGGTCACATTTTGGGTAGACCTCTAACAGAGGCAGAGGTTTTGACTCGTATAGAGGCACTTTTGGGTTTAGACCGCAGAGCTCGGGGTAGGGACCTCATCACCAGGGGTTCAAACCACCCGCCCCCAGTACCTCTACATAGTATACAGCACAACGGCTGACTCCTTGGCGCAGATGTAGCCGTTTCCATTCCGGACCTTGCGGAGGCCCGATCACTTGCTTCCAGTGTGGGAAGCCGGGTCATATCAGGAGTGCGTGCCCTGACCTGGGTTTCAGAGGTCAGGCTTCGCAGAGCCATACCAATGCACCACGCTAGGGATAGCAGGGAGTACCTACTCATTCAGCATATACAGCTCCACGGATGGCCACGGGAGCAACACCATGCAGACTCAGTCACGTCAGTAGCCTAGAGCTCAGGCTCGCGTGTATGAGATGACTCAGGAGGACACTCAGGCAAACCCCGATGTAGTTATGGGTAACCCTCCCATAGATCCAGCAGTATAGGATCTATATTGTATTGTATTTTCTTTTGATATCATGTATGCCATGATACTCATGTACAGTCATGATATATTAAAGCCTTAGAGGCTTGACTATTTTGATATACATATATGTTTTGATATATATATATATATATATTCAGTTTTCTCAGATTCTAAATCCCGTTTAACTCTTTTTGTCATTAGGTACCATGCATGTATTTGGAACCGACGCCCATGTTCTCATAGACATAGGGTCAAACTACTCATATGTGAGCGATTCCTTCGCTAGGCACTCTGATAGCCCTATCTCACCACTTGATGAGGAGATCTTGGTTATCACTCCTCTTGGTGAGCAGATTGTCCGAGATTCAGTATATCATGGTTGCAAGGTTAGGATAGAGGATACCGGATTAGATGCAGACTTGATTTCTCATAGTATGACCGACTTTGATGCCATCCTAGGGATAGACTGGTTGAGTACAAACTGGACTTCAGTTGATTGCTTTACAAAACAAGTTGAGTTCAGGAAACCCGGGCAGCCACCATTGGTTTTTACCGGAGATAGGTGGGTATTACCTCGCTGTGTTATTTCTGTTATTGAGGCCAAACGTTTGGTATGCCGTGGAGGTACGACATATTTAGCCCACTTTATTGATACCACCATACAGGCCCCGCAGCTTGAGGACAGGAGTTTTCAGATGTGTTTCCATATGTGTTTTCCGAGGAATTACCTGGATTACCACCAATTCAGGAGTTTGATTTTGAGATTGATATAGTTCTAGGGACTGCTCCAATTTCAATGGCACCATATAGGATGGCACTAGCCGAGCTCAAGGAGCTGAAAGTTCAGTTGCAAGAACTATTGGACCAAGTTACCATTAAGAATCGGTACCCACTACCATGTATCGATGATCTCTTTGATCAGTTACAGGGTGCCAGGGTATTCTCGAAGACAGATCTCCGGTCGGGTTATCATCAACTACGGATTAGGGCCGAGGATGTGCCTAAGACGGCTTTTCGCACCCGATACAGACATTATGAGTTTTTTGTCATACCGTTTGGGCTGACTAATGCCCCTACTGCATTATGAATCTTATGAATTGAGTTTTCATGATTATTTGGACCGATTCGTTATTGTTTTTATTGATGATATCTTAGTCTACTCGCGGAGTGATAATGAGCATGCTCAGCACCTTAGGGTGATTCTGCAGACTCTTCGTGAGAGACAGCTTTATGCCAAGTTCACCAAGTGTGAATTTAGGCGGCGGCAGTTTGGTTTTCTTGGCCACATAGTTTCTACGGAGGGTATCTTTGTTGATCCGTAGAAAGTTGAGGCTATATTGAGATGGGAGCAGCCACAGACAGTGACAGAGATTAGGAGTTTTCTTGGTCTAGCCTGGCATTATTGCAGATTTGTAGAGAGATTTTCCCGAATTGCTGCTCCGTTATCTAGATTGACACGGAAGGACATCAAATTTATATGGGATGACCGTTGTGAGGCGAGCTTTCAGGAACTCAGATAGTGGTTAACGTTCGCTCCGATTCTAGCCCTTTCCATGAGTAGTTGGGAGTATGTAGTGTACAGTGATGCTAGCAGGCAGGGATTGGGCTGCATTGATGCAGGATGGTAGATTTATCGTCTATGCTTCTCGACAGCTAAAGAAGTATGAGGTGAACTATCCTACGCACGATTTGAAGTTGGCGGCCATTGTCTTTGCACTAAAGATATAGCGCCACTATCTATATGGGGTCACATGCAGGATGTTTATAGATCACAAGAGCCTGAAGTATCTGTTCACTTAGCGAGAACTAGATTTGAGGTAGCAGAGATGGTTAGAGCTGCTAAAGGATTATGACCTCATCATTGACTATCATCGAGGCAAAGCTAATGTAGTGGCCGAAGTCTTAAGCCAGAAGTCGTCTTCTTCTTCTCAGACTACCGAGAGTACTTATCTCTCGTGTTTATTAGGACTCCGAGCTTTGGGAGTTAGGTTGGCTAGTAATGATCAGGGACTATATTAGCCATATTTGAGATTCGGTCAAGTTTGCTCGACCGTATCAGTGAGCTTCAACAGAGTGATGAGGAACTCTAAGGTATTTATGAGAAAGCCAGCAAAGATGATATTGATAACTTTAGAGTCTGTAGGGATGGACTGTTGGTTTCTGAGATCGCGTATGTGTACCAGCAGATAGTGATCTCCGCAGGGCTATTCTTGAGGAGACTCATTCATCTGCCTATTTTTTACATCCCGGCAATACTAAAATGTACCGTACTATCAGAGATAGTTATTGATAGTTGAGTATGAAACGGGAGATTGCAGAGTTTATTGCTCGTTGCCTTGTATGTCAGCAGGTAAAGGTCAAGCACCAGTGTCCAACTGACACTTTACAGCCCCTTCCCATCCATGAGTGGAAGTAGGAGCATATCACGATAGATTTCGTAGTGAGGTTATTACGGATTTCGGCATAGCATGATATAATCTGGGTGATAGTTGACTGACTTACTAAGTCCGCACACTTCATCCCAATCAAGAGTGATTACTCGCTTGAGGCATTGGCACGTCTCTATATTGATACTATTGTGAAAGTTCATGGGGTTCCAGTGTCGATAGTATCAGATCAAGACCCCAAATTTACATCCCGTTTTTGGCCCAGTCTACAAGAGGCTTTAGGTACTAGACTGAGTTTCAGCACAGCGTATCCCCCCGACAGATGGTCAGTCAAAGAGAACCATTCAGACTTTAGAGGACATGCTTAGGGCATGTGTTATGGATTTCCGAGGAAGTTGGTATCGACATCTTCCGTTAGTGGAGTTCGGCTATAATAATAGCTATCAGGCGAACATTTGCATGCCATCTTATGAGACATTATATGGAAGGAAGTGTCGTACCTCGTTGTGTTGGGATGAGGTTGGTGAGCAATGACTCACCAATGTTGAGCTGGTAGAGGAGACGAAGGAGAAAGTGAGGTTTATCCGTACGCGGATGAAAGCCGCCCAAAATAGACAGAAATCCTATGTAGATCATAGGCGGCTACCTCTAGAGTTCATTGTGGGAGACATGGTATTCTTGAGGATATTTCCCTTGAATGGAGTCATTCGATTTGGGCAGCGGAGGAACTTGAGCCCTAGGCCCTTCCGTATCCTTGAGAGGGTCGGAAGTGTAGCGTATAGATTGGAGTTGCTAGTAGACGTATCGCATATTCATGATGTATTCCATATCTCAATGCTTAGGAGATATCAGCTAGATCCCTCACACATTTTAGAGGCTCTGCCAGTTGAGTTTCGAGAGGACTTGAGCTTACCTGTTCAGCCAGTGGCTATTCTGGATCGACAGGTCAGAAAGTTACGAAACAAAGAGGTTCCTCTTGTTAGAGTTTTGTGGAGGAGTGAGCAAGTCGAGAAGGAGACTTGGGAGCCCGAGGAGGCCATGAGGAGACAACAATTCTAACTTTTCTCCGTATAGTTTCTTTTAATCTCGAAGACGAGACTTGTTTTTTAGGGGTTAGGAAATGTAACACCGACATTTCGGTATCTTTCATATTGTACTCTCCTTGATGTATATATAATATTGATCATGTTTTCATGTCCCAAAATTTACTAAGAAATTTTTCCGTTTTAAAAATCGCTCGAAAAATTGTACGGCTAAATCACCGAAAGCGAAAATCTTTGTTACTAAGTCAAAATCAAAACCACACGTGCAAATTTGATGCTATGAGATATATACATGCTAAATTCACTTTAAAAGTGAAGGGTCAAGAAACGAAAGTGAAATTTAAGCCGTAGTGCAAAAATGCTCGGTATTCTAAAATTTTCGCCCGAGAAATCCTAATTTTTGGCAGAATTGAAATTTGTCCGAACAAACGGTCTCGTTTTCACCCAAGACCTATATTTTTGAAATCTACATGTAAAGCGGAGTCCATAGTGAAATTTCACACATTTCAAGATCGATGTCAAATTTTGATAGATCGAGAATTTCGTTCACTCCGAAAGACGTTTGAGCGATCAAATGATCTCAGATTAATGCGAAACCAATGATATTGGACTCAACACGAAAACCTGGATTTCGTGTGTGATTTAGATTTTTGAGGTGAATAGTAACTTTGACTGATCTCGGATCGCGTGTTAACAAGTGGATAGGCATAAAGGACAAGCAATTAATGCTCTTGAAGTATGTGAATTTACTTTATTAGATTTTGTGTGGTCTTGACAAGTGGCACTACATGATTGGAAGAAACTAACCCTAGTTAATTAACAGTGGTTAAATTCAACTAGAGTTAAATTAATTAAATTTAACTAGGGTTAGAAATTGATTTAACCATGGATTTGCCCCTTTCGATTTGTGAAAGACAACATACTAAAGTGAGGCCAACGTGTGAGAGAGAGAGGGATTGCACTTTGTGTAACCAAACAAATCCAAAGAAGCCAAGAAAATGATCTCCATTCTCCTCTCCAAAACCGTGAGTTCAAGGTAGGAAACCCAAATTTTTCCTACAACAACACCCAAATATTTTTACATAAATTCATTGCTTACAAACCCTAGTATAACATATCCAAAAATTGGGAGGAAAGGAGAAGCCTAACCAAGTGGATCTAGAGAGAGACTAAAAGCTTCAATGAGGTAAGAAATTCTGACCATACTGTGATGTTTTGGTCATAACATTTTTTGCACAAAGGCAAACTAAGCTAGTTAATTTCAGGTGTAACTAGACTCACAGAGCTTTAAAATGAGATATGATTCATTTAATTCTGAAGAGAATTTGATTTTTAGTGATTTTTCAAAATTAAGTGTTCTACACAGAAATTTTTATTCTGTCCTGCTTTAACTCTGTTTTTGTCCGTGATTTAGCCTCTATTTTGAGGTGTCTTATGGTTTGAATTAGCAAATGCTCCAGTTATGTAATTTGTTGATCTAGGGCTTATATTTCAATGAGATAAGAATCGCGTCAATCCGACCCCTGTGTCAAAAGTTACAGCTACTCTTCTTAAACTCGACAGAGGGTCACCCATTCTCTAACACAAAAAATAATAGCATTGCACTACTCTCTTCCAGCCCTTGTTTGCAAAAACTCAAGCAGAAAAGTTGTAGATCTCCTATTTAGCCACTTTCTGTAAAACGTTCAGCCAATTTGCATAGGGAATCAAATATTATACAAAATCTCCCAAAACTATTCAAAATTTCACTCTATTTTTGGTCCCAGATCAACCGCCTTCTTTGTGACCTATTTCAATAAGAAAAACTTTCAACGTGAAAGTTGTAGGTATATGTCGCATCTATAACATAGCCAAAATTCATTTGAATTGGAGTTGTGTACAAGGAGTTATTGCATTTTTACTAAGATAGGACAGAGTGGACGTTTGGAACAAAACTGAGACAAAGATTGGTTTTCTTGAAAATCTGCGATTGCAATCTAAAGCTTTAAAATGAAATCGGAAGCCTGTGATTCGGAGTTGTGTAGTAGACGTTATGACCATTTTCCCATGACTGCACAAAGATACATATGTGCAGAAATAATGAATAATGAACTACAAGCACATGTGTTGTGTTGGGGTGATGAAATGTATACTAATTGAATGAATTGTAAAGAATATATGATAAAAATGATGGAAAATGTGATAGAGCATACCCTAGGATACCCTAAACTTAATCTTAGATGAAAGAATTGTTAGAATACAACTTAATCTAGTAAATTCAAATCATGACGCAAATCCTCATTTATGCATTGTGTTGCCATTGTAGGCACATGGGTGGTGACCAAACGAGGGGAAACACTTTCGACACTTGTGGTAGTTGATGGGGAGTGACTGACCCTCTCATATACAGTGAGTGAGATTTATTATATTATATGTCTGATGCACAATATCATGTTTTAAAATATTTTTTGACACAATCATGATTTAATGAATATGTGATGTGAAATTTTCAATGAATTATGAAATGTTTTTGTGAATTCTTGGAGTATCTACAAACATGTTTTTACGTATTGTATATGCATCTAAATGAGTTTGTAAAATACGAAACCGTACCATTGCATTTGATTTATACATGTTTTATGAAATCATTCTTGTGGAAATGATTGATAAGTTTGAGAAATGTGGTATGACATGTGATTGATTTGATGATGATATTATATATGGGCCGAGAGTGCTAGCATGTGATGATAATAATTTTGTGATAGGTAAATCCTATTCCGTAGCTACGAAGGATGCATGTGTAGGGTGATCCATATTTGCACCCGATACGCTTATGCAGAAAGTATCTCACATGACATCGGAAAATGGTAAATGTATTATGATTTGACACGATACTAGTCAAGTTGAACCCATAAGGGGGAGAGCTATGGTGTGCCATAGTCTTGCACCTGATGAGGTCCGTCGCCAATGTCGGGGCAGAGAGCTTTTCTAACCTATTGCATACAAATCCCCGATGCGTCTGTCATTGGTCCCGGTCAACCCTTGTTAGGACTGATCTTGGCATGCTCTATTCTAACATGATTCGATGACATGGATGCATATATGTTTGAAATGTATGTGAAAAGAATGATTTATGATAAATTAAGTATTATACACGATTTTTTACAATATGTGGAATTATTGAGAACTTTGATATTTCATTTTTCACCGACACATTAAATACATGATATACACCCTCTTACTCATTGGGTATCTTCCTTGATACTCACCCCTCATTTCCCGTTGTATACAGAGATAGCTATAGTGGAACGCGTTGAGACTTATCAGCACACGAGGCTTTTGTTAGAGATCGAGACTGTTGATTAGATACTCGATATGATATTGGGAAGGATTTGTCAAATGAAATTGTATATTTGTGTATTGGGATTATAGATAGACCATTGTGTATAAAAAGAGATGGCTGTATGTAAATTTATATATATCTTATTGAAACTCTCAATTCTATTTTATTGCATTGAGACATGATCTGTACTAGTGTACATTTATTTTGGGAAACGTGTCATGTTCTAGAAGTGTCCTCTAGGTTCACTCTGTGCCACCTTTAAATTACAGGAGGGGTAACTGACAGTAGAGGTCTGTGGTTAGAACTGCTAGTAGTTGTGATAGCCTTGCGTTGTTCTGGTTTGTACGGTGTGGATTGATTGGTATGATATGAATGTGGTTGATTGTCGTAAGGTCGGATTGGCCTATTTATTCATGTGGCAGGATGATCATTCAATATATAGGTTGATTTGTATATGGGAGACCTCCGAAATATGAAGAGCTTCTGTCTGATTTTCTAAAAAATCGAGTTGGCATCTAGGGTAAAAGGTGGCTGCTCATGACCCCGGTTTGGGGCATGACAATAGGTTTTTATTTATGAAGCCTATCTCGTAAGTATACAAGGTGCAGTGCACACTCAATGAGTGAGGGTATTATTTCCACGATGATTGTTTGGGCTAATGAGATTTAAATGTTTTCCACAATATGAAAAGTAACAACAATGCACCTCAAACTATAAGAATAAAATCCGAGAAGTAAGAAAAGCAAAAAAAAAAAAGGGAGGTAAAGAACCTAAAATTATCCTAAATGCAGCTAAATGATAAATTAGTAATATTTGTGGAAGACTAAGGTATTGATTTCTTTACTAACATCATGTTTTAGTCGTTTAACATAGGATTTATGGCCTTGTGTTAAATGACACCGACCACAAGATTTGGATGCCTTTGAATGCAATCTAAGTGTATGAAATGCATGAAATTATAAAACCTAACTAAATGGGCATAACTCATACATAATATGTCATGATCTATCATGATCTAGTATAAATTCAACCACTAATGTCATTTAACACTTAAATATTCATAATTTGTACAGAAACTATCATTGTATATCTTTTTTTGACATGGTACATGATATTCGTAGATATGAATCATCTAATCTAATCATAAACTATACATTATTCATCATAAATCAACAATTTAAGCACCATTATGCGATTATTATTTTAATAACTAAAAAAAATCAAGATATATAGTTATAGATAAAGAAATTCCAATATGTATCTACAAGATAACACATATGGACAATTCATCAAATACTTTGTGCTCATAAAATGATTTAAGATTACACAATCACAGAAGATAGCATAAAACCTACATTTTATCAATAAAGCATGTGCTAGACCTCCATCAAACCCTAACTCTAGATTTAGCCTTATATGTTTAGAAGGGAATTGCAAGAATTTAAAAAGAAAATTTGAAAAGTACAACTCATTTTATACTTTTCCCATATAGTCAAACAAATCTCAAATATAAACAAACAAAATTCAAGAAAAAGTAGACTTTTAAATATAAAAATGCTAACTTTTTTTTTTTAATATCAAAGTGATGAAGAGAGGCATAAAGTATCTTTCAATACCTCTCTAATAATAATTGTTAATTCACAAATTAGTAGACGGATACTATACATTTATTGTTTGTATATTCCCCCTTTAATGAAGTACAAAATACATTTCTAAATATATTTTAAATCACTTTATAATAATATATTTTGTGCCTGCATTTCCTAAATCTATTATTAACTATGTCAACTAAAAGATTACTATCATAATTACTTAAACTCATTGTCACTAATCTTATCACATCATTATCCTATAACATTTAATCAATGTCCATCATAATACACTCATCATCCTGACTTATAAGTTGTTCATCAACTTAGAATAATCATATTCCTCTTTAGAACATAAATAATCAACATCAATTTTTTTTTTCCCACAATTGGAGTAAGTCCTATTATCCTAGGAGGATTTAAAGTTTTTTAACCGTGTTTGAACTTCTCCCACTTTCTTACTTGGCATCATATGCGAATGGGCCTCCCATACTCCATTATAGCTCATTTGTCATTAAATGATTTAAATATCTTGACATATCAAGATGAAATTGCGACACAATATCTCTTTTGAGACCAAATTACAAAAATCAAGATCCAAAATATAAGTTATCATTTAATGCAAAAAAATAATCATAATCTAAGACTTTTATAAGTTCATCCTAAGTCCATGGTCACTCATCCATGTCATTAACAAAATATAGAACAATAATAAATAATTAGATTTTAAAAAACTAAATAAAATTTGAATTGAGAAAGAAAAATATATTATTATAAAGTGACTACCACTGTCCAATTTATACTAATTATGACAAATCATAATCCTAGACTAAAAGCTTTCTAGTTACTTAAAACTTTCTACTTAGTTAAATGGAATAGAAATAAAAAAAAAAAAAAAAACTTCCTATAAAGATATCTAAATAAAAAAGGAAAACTCATAAAAAATAGAAAAGTCAATACTTTTTAATTCTTTGGATGTTTGTGTATCATTCTTTCATGGTTCAAGAACACTTGTCCTTGAGGTAGGACTAATCTTCTGCGAAGTATGGTTGGAACCCCAGTCAATGTCTTTGATGTAATTCTACATATCTACGTTTCACGAGTATACTTTTTAGCCAAAATCTCATCGTTGGTAATATAATAAGCTAACCTAATTTTAACAAACTTGTTGCAATATTAATAAAATACTGCTTGCCATGGTTGTTAAAAAGATCTAAAACGAGCAACTAAATCACCAAGTTTGGCAATTTGTGTCCACCATATTTGATATGGCCACAAATTTACATGAAACTTTCATTTCCATCTTCAACTAACATCATTTCAAAAGCACATTTTGCTGACCTATATCATGATTGTTTGACGTGGAATTCAAATTATGATAACAACAAGAGTCTTCTCTTAATTTCAGTAGGTGACCTTTGTTTGTTCACGATCATCCTCACCATATATATAAGGGTTGAATACTAGTTCATTCACAACTTTTTCGACAAAAAAGATGAAAGAGACATGATCTCCAAAAGTAATTTCAATTTCACATCCTCCTTTGAACGTTGCTAAAAATTGTGTCTAACATTTCATCAAAAACTTAAACATTTAAAAACAACTTTCCAATGCACCACTACTACTCCGAATGTGGGTCAAATTTATAAAAGGGTTCATTTCATGAATTCCTTTTTAGTCTCAAGATGTTGAATCACGTGTTGTTTGTAATTGCCTTCTAGAGTCTTTGTTTGAGCTTCCACGATTTCATGATACCACAAGACTTATACAACCTATGTCAAGTCATGAATCATTTTTCATATCTTAGCTAACTCTATTTGTCCAGTTTGATTGCATCTACCTTAATCTTTGCCTAATTAACCATTTTTTAAAAGTAGAAACAAAAAGATTTTGAATTTATAAAATTTTTTTTAAAAACTTTGGTCTCCTCTAATAACATTTGATGTAGCAAAAGGGTTTATGACAATTAGATTTTAGCGATTAAAGGTACAATAAGGTGATTGCAATTAGAATAATAGTAAATAAATTTTGTTGTATAAAAAAAAATAAAATTTCCATTTGAGATAGAAAACAGTATCATTATAAACTAACTACTATTCTAAAATAAAAAAAAAATTATTAATTAAAACTTCATAAATAGTTATATACAATAAAAAAAACTTCATAAATAGAAACTTAAATAAAAAAGGAAAATTCATAAAAGACCAAAAAAAAATGAAACTTTCTAATTGTTTGGATACAGATCACAAAGATTTTATCTGGTTATTCAAGTTTTGAGGTATTGAAGGCTTAATTTAATTCAGAAGTAATTTGTGTTGCATTCCAATTTTGAAACACTTAAGCATTTGAATTCTTAGCCTAAGCCTAGTGAAGTGATGACAAGTGGAGTGTTTATTTGCAAGAGTACATTACTTATTCTCAAATATCAGGTTCGTGTAGAGACCATGGATATTTGTGTAGGAAGGCCTTCTTTTTTATTCTTTAGGGGTAAAGGTTGTTGGTTTTGATTAATTGAGGATCGGTTTTGGTATTGATAAGAAATTTGGTCCTATTTACACTGAAATTAAAGCTAACCAGCAATTCAAATATATCTCTCTATTTATGATAAGTACCTCTTCCACATAACACGCCTATGTATATTTAATGCTTATGTTATTAAAGAAATTTATTGGTAACTATGTGAAGGAGGTGCAACCCAGCATTTGGGCATTTGGGCATAATAAAATAATAGCAATGGTTAAAGATAGATTTTATTATGCTGCAAATATAGTTAAAAAATGTTAAGCTGACTTTGTACACCTTTGTTTATTCTTTGCTTGCAATGGCAACATATTAACATGAAGTTTGTTTTAGATTTACCTAAGATCATAAGAAAGGTATGATTCAATGTTTTTTGGTCGTGGATAGATTTCCTAAAATATGTTATTTTATGGCTTATAGATAAACATTTGATACAACTAATATTGTTATATTATTTTTTAAGTAGTTCATCTTCATGTCATTCCAAAAACCATAATGATGTCAAATTGTGATAAGAGGTTTATGATTTTGAAAGACTATGTAGATATTGTTGAAGTGATAGACAAACTAAATAGATGAACATAAGTTGCGGAGAATTGTTAAGATGTTTAGTTGGTGATCTTATTTATGATTTGGGACCAAATTCTTCATGTGGTTGAGTTACCTTTTGATATTTCTATAAATAAGACTATCCAAGAAAGTCTCTTGAAGATTATTCTTAGAGTTGAACCACACAATCCTATTGATTTTATTGAATTATCACTAGAGGTATGGATAAGTGAAGAAAATGACACCTTTGCCTGAGATATTGAAGATATACACGATCAAGCACAAAGAAAGATTGGAAGTAGAGGAGCTAATTTACATCATCATCACTTGGAATTAATGAAGGTAGCATAAAGGTGCAAAAAATAATTAGAAAGAATATAAAACTTCAATATAATCAAGTATTTCATCCTCAAATGAAAGAACAAACTAAAGTGGGGAGTAGAAACATTGGTGATTTGTTAAGATACTTAGTCGGTGATCATGTTTGCAATTGAAACTAGATTCCTTGTGTGGCTTAGTTTGCTTTTAATAGTTTTATAAATAGGACTATCAGAAGAAATCCGTTTTTGTTAAGTTCAACCTGACAAGCCTATTGATTTAATTGAATTACTATAAGAGGTAAGAAGAAGTGAAAATAGTGACATCTTTGGTTAACATATGCAAGATATGCATGATGAACTAAGGGGAAAGATGGCAACTAGCAATGAGTTCTGTGAAAGCATGGGTTGATTTGCATGGTTATCATGCGGTGATGTTTTGAATTCCCCCAGAGTGGAAATTGAAAAAATATGCAAACTATACAAAATGTTGGAAAAAAAAAATCAATACTATTGCTAATGTTCTACGGGTAATTTGGGTATAGGTCCTATCCTTATTTTTAGAAAATTTGACTAGTTATGATGGACAACAAAATTTTTAGGTGAATTATGAAGTCATTGGTCGATTGTCTACAATGTTAGAATTTTTTGATTTAATACCAAAATTCATGAGGGAATCCAATTAAATGGGAAAAACATAATTGAAGGGGAGTAAATATAGATCAAAATGGAAGATTTTTTAATTGAGAATGCATGTCGTCAGAATTTTGTAGCCCACGCAAACCTTAACCAAATTTTCATGTTTTTTTTTTTCATTTTGGATTGGTTTAAATTCTTCCCTAATGAGTTTAGAGTTAATCTTTGGTGACATTTAAGTGGTTTTAATACTGTGTGTGGTACATAGCTATAAAAACCCTTCCCAAAACAGAGGATCTATAATTCCAAAATTTGAAACTCTACACCATCCATTAAATGAATTTGAGAATTTAGAAAACTTTTTGGACGTTCAAGAATCATTTTGATACTTTTACAGTCACCAAAGGTGAAAAACAAGAGCATAGTCGGAAGTAACCCAAATCTCCTTTTTCATTTCCATTTTGTTTTGGTTTCATTTTGTATTATAAACATGCACTAGAACTGCCATACATTCTAACATTTAGTATCACAGTTAATTTTGCCTTTATCAAAGAATTTTTTGACAAATTTTTAGAGTTTCCCCCTTCGAATTTTTTCAAAATTGGTCCAAAATAATCATTTTTTCAAAAATTGGAGATCGGAATGGATTAGGTATGCAATTTCGCAAAATCTGATATTTTCAAAACTCAATTTTGGTCACTTTTGTGGTTTCAAAACATGCACTAGAACTTTTTGGACGCTGAGGTTCTTTCGAGTGAAGAAGACCCAGAACTTACTATTAAAGGGGCACCGTACATAAGGATGAAAGCTGGATCTAAATTAGTACATGTTTTAAAGGATTGGGCCTTAGCATGAAAGGGCCAATAAATTTCTTATATTCCAATTTCCTTAAAAAAAGGGGGACCTTGTAAATAACTCTCGGCCTAGTGGGCCCTGTTGGGTTTTTATACCATGTATTGCATATTATTAATGTTTTGCACATTGTGACCCAATATTAATTTTTTTGAAAAATTCAAAATAAATTTTTAATTTATGTATAAGGTCTTTACATAAATTTTATATTTTCTGAACATATAAATATTTTTCATGTATAATTGTTATATGAATTTTTATTACATAAAATATGTATAATGGACAGAGAAATTCTTATAAGTCATGAAAAATATTTATATTGTGCATGAATTAATTTTGGAATAAATTTTTGTATATAAGGGTAAGTATAAAATTGGCAGAATGTATAAGAGATAATTATTATATTTAAAATTAAATTTCATACATTTTATATGAAACAAGCATATAGTAAAATATTTATATGAAACAAGCATACATTTTATATTGAGGCATTAGGGAATGGATTAATCTTGGAAATCTTATCATAAGTTCAAATAAATTTAATTGAATTAGAAATTTTGTTCACAAACAATTTCTATATTATAGATTTATGCATACTTGTTTGCATTGGTAAACATATTAAAAGTTTCATATAAAGTAAGTAACCATGTTCTATTTATTTTGCAATCATCCAAATCATAGATTTCAAATATGATTTTTTCAAATTAAACAGAGGGAACGATAAGGAGTGGAAGAAAATAGTGTTTCTCTATTTGGATTGTTTGGATATTGACTATACTATATGAAAAAACGAGCCACCTGTGGTGACCGATACCACCTCTGTAAATGAAGAGGCTCTTTATGAAAAGTGGGATCGATCTAATCGTCTAAGTACCATATTCATAAAATGTAAAATTTTGGCTAGTATCCATGACTCAGTCAACCAGCATACTAATTTCCAAACTCTTCTTAAAACCATAGATGAGTAATTCTAAATATCGGAGAAGTTTTTGGCTAACACCCTCATTATGCAGTTCTCATCCCTAAGGCTTACTATTGTCCAAGGTGTACATAAATACATCATGTAGATGCGAGACATTGTGGCTCAACTAAAAAATTTGGAGGTTTAGATGTTTGACGAATCTTTTCTTGTGCATTTTATTTTGAACACTCTTTTGCAGCCACATGGTCTTTTTAAAATCTCCCACAACACATAGAAGGAGAAATAGTCTATTAATGAATTGATGACCATATGTGTACAACAGGAGGAAAGGCTGCTTATAGTGGATGGACAAGCACCGGGTCCATTTACAAATTTCCTTCAAAAGAATAGGATTGTTACCAATACACCATGCCCGATTCACCTAACTAGAATGTGGTACCCGAGAGAAGAAGCAAGACTTTACTTGATATGCTTAGGAGCATGTTGACTAGCTCCAAAATGCCTAAGATATTGTGGACCGAAACCCTTAAAATGGCAATGCAATTATTTAAGAGTTGGAAAGCTAGTTTGTGACATATACTTATTTGGGGTTGCCCTGTGAAAAGAAGGGTTTATAATCCACAAGAGAAGAAACTCGACCCGAGAATCGTAAGTTGATATTTTGTCGGCTATGTTGATAGGTCCAAGAGGTACTGGTTTTATTACCTATCCTACCTCGTTAGGTTTGTGGAATCTAGAAATGCTAAATTTCTAGAAAAAAAACTTGGTCAGAAGGAGTGATCATTTTCAGGACTTAGTTCACAAAAATACTCCATCAAGTATCACATCTAGTTCAAGTACCATGTTGTTTGTCATATAAAATGTCCCTTAAGAACCCTTGGATATTAATCAAGGTATAAATTACAATAAAAAATTTCTACAAAGTGTTGACCTAAATAAAGTTGGGTAGCCTTCACCTACAAAGAATGTTAAGCCAACATTAAGAAAATCTAATTGCATTAGAAGTGCTATACCTAGTAATTATGTAGTATACCTTTAGGAGTCCGACTATAATGTTAGAGCCATAGATGATCTAAAAACATTTTCACAACCCATGAGCTCTAAGTATTCAGGTTTATAGCTAGATCTCATGAAAGATGAGAGGAATTTTATAATAAGTAACAGAGTTTGGGATATTATAAAATTACCTAATGGGGCTGAACCCATTGGTTGTAAGTCTGTCTTCAAGACAAAGATTGACTCATTGGGCAACATAAAGAAATATATGACCAGACTCATTGCTACAAGGTTCCTTCAAAGGGAAGGAATCGACTACTCGGAGATGTTCTCTTTCATATCTAAAAAAGATTCCCTCCGCATTATTTTAGCACTTGTTGTACATTTGGACTTAGAGTTACCACAAATGGTTATGAAAACAATATTTCTCAATAGTAAATTAGAGGAAGAGGTTTATATGTGACAATCTGAAGGATTCTTCTCTAGTGGTAGTGAGCATTTGGTGTGCAAATTCAAAAAATTTATATATGAATTAAAACAAATATCCTGTCATTGGTTTTTGAAGTTCCACAATGTTATTATTTTATTCACTTTTGAGGAAAATGTTGTTAATCAATATATATACCTTAAGGTTAGTAAAAGCAAATTTTGTTTTCTTGTCCTATATGAGAATGACATATTATTTGCTACCAATAATAAAGGGATATTATATAAGGTGAAATAATTCTTATCTAAGAACTATTAAATGAAAGATTTATGTGATATATCTAATGTCATTGGTATAATATAAATCGTGATAGATCTCATAAAGTTTTAGAACTATTTTAAGAAACCTATATCAAGAAAGTTTTTAAAAGATACAAAATGAAGAATTGTTTACTGAGTGTAGATCTAATTGTCAAAGGGGATAGGTTTTATATAGACCAATGCCCCAAGACGATGTTGGAAAGGGAACAGATGGCTAGAATCCCATATGCTTCCGTGGTTGGAAGACTTATGTATGTATAAATTTGTACAAGGCTTGATATAGTGGGAATGTTAAGGTATCTACAAGGCACCAAGAACTACATGCTTGCATACAAAAGAAACGACAATTTGGAAGTGGTTAGAAACTCAGATTTGGATTTTGTGGACTGTGTTGACTCTCAAAAATCAACGTCGGGTTACATATTTATGATGACCGATAGAGCTGTGTCATGGTGGAGTGCTAAGTAGACATTAACCATGACCTCCACAATAGAAGTTAAGTTCGTGGCATGTTTTGAGTTTATGTCACAAGCTGTATGGTTAAGGAGTTTCATATTTGGGTTTAGAATTTTAGCATTTATACTTAAGCCATTATGTATATATTTAGCTGCTATATATTTGGTTAAAAATAATAAGAGTGGTAATCAAAGTAAACATATCGATATAAAATATTTAGTCATTTAGGAAAATGTATTGAAAAATAAAGTTATAATCCAATATATTAGTACTGATTGTATATTTACCAATCCCTAGACCAAAGGCATGCCTCCAAGTAAGTTCTGAGATCATATAGTAAACATAGGCTTAATACCCTATATAAATGAAACTCTATTTTGAATTTTTTAAAATAAAGTTATGCCCATATTTGGTTTTAAGATAAATTCATAAGGTTGGATTCTGAATAAATATAAGGTTTATTCATAAAATAAATATTACCATAAACTTAGGAAATAAAATATATTGTGGTACACGGAAGGTAATACTTGATTTTAGGGGACTTATCAACATGACTCGTGTACTTTATTTTCATAAATACATAACATGAGAATGTTTTCAAATTATTTGCTAAGCTAAGTGGGAGAATATTAGAATTTTTGGATTTAAAGGCAAAATTCATGAGGGAATCCAATTAAAAGGGGAAAACATAACTGAAAGAGAGTAAATGTGGATCAAAATGGAAGACTTTTGAATTGGAAATGCATGTTGTTGGAATTTTGTGGCCCATGCAATCCTTAACCATATTTTCACATTGTCCAATTTCGGATTGGTTTAAATTCTTCCCTAATGTATTTAGTATTAATTTCTAATGACAATTACGTAGTTTAAATGTTGTATGATGGTTCACAATAATTTAACTTAATCAATCTTAATTTTTGTCTTAATCAATCAAATATTATGATATAATAGCTTGTTAGAAGGGATTTGACTAAATCAATGAATTAGGAAATTTGACTAAATCAATAAATCAAATATTTCTATTACTCTACCTCAAGTTTGGCAAATAGATGTTGAGGGAGCCTAATTTGACAAGGATGTCTTAGAGATAACTGGTCGTCGTTCCCTTGGCAAAGATATTAGCAAACTGCACATTGCTTCTTATATGAGAGATGATGATGGTCTTATCTTCTACCTTTAGTTGTACAAAGTGATAATCTATATCAATGTGCTTGGTTCTTTCATTGAAGATGGATTTGAAGCAATGTGAATCACCAATTGATTATCACAAAGAAGCTTGATGGGACTAGAAACTGAAAATCCCAATTCCTTGCCTAAAGCTTTTAGCCAAACAATTTGACTAGTTGCTACTGCTATGGCACTGTGTTCTGCTTCTACGCTCGATCTTGATACGATAAATTATTTCTTGCTTTTATATGATACCAGTTTCCTCTTACAAACATACAGTAGTCTGTTGTGAATCTCCTATGTTTGTGTCACCAACCCAGTCCAAATCATAGTATTTCTCGATTTCTAAACTCTGATTATTTTTCACCTAAATTCCTCTTCCAGGAGATCCTTTAAGATATCTTATGATTCTTTCAGTAGCTCTCCAATCCCCAATTGTAGGAGCATGCATATGTTGACTAATTTGACTCATAATATAATACGATGTTTGGCCTAGTAATGATAGTAAGGTCCATGAGTTTTCCAACTAATTTTTTGTATCTCTTCACATTTGTGAAAGGTTGATCATCATCTTTTCCTCTATCAATAGTTGAGATAGGGGCAACTACTAGTCTAGCTCCCATTTTACCTGTTTCTTGTAGAAGATCAAGCGTGTATGGTTTTTTTTTTGGGATAGAACCCCCGCCTTATAAGAGTAGGCAATCTCTATTCCTATAAAATATCTTAGTAGCCTTAAATCTCTAATCTCAAATTTGGACTTAAGAAAATTACATACTTGAAGAATTTGGCTCATATCATTCCTAATAACAATTATGTCATCAACATAGATAAGTACAATAGTGATTTTCTCATTATTCGTTTTAGTGAATAAAGAGCTATCACTATTGCACTTATTAAAATTGTTGCTAAGGAAGGCAAATCTTAATTTTGCATATTAGGCTCTCGGAGATTACTTAAGGCCATTGATGGATTTACTCAGTCTGTATACTTGCCCTTCCTTTTCTAAATACGTGTATATATATCTCCTCTTCTAGCTCTCCTTGGAATGGCATTCTTTACATTCATTTGGTACATTGTCTACCTATGGTTTGTGGTGAGGGACCTAAGAACCCTATCGATATTCATATTTGCTACTAGAGCAAACACGTAGTCCTTTCCGTAGGTCTGTGTGAATCCCTTGGCTACAACTCTGGCTTTGTAGCAATCGATTAATCCATTGTTTTGTGTTTGATCCATTTACACCCTACTACTTTCTTTCCTTTCGGAAGTGAAGTGAGTTCCCGGGTTCTATCTATGACCAAGGCATCTAACTCTTCTCTCATTGCCTTTCTCCACTTCGGATGCTCATTAGTTTCTTTAAAGCTTCTAACTTTCTATACTTGATTTATGCCACAAAAAAAAAAAAAAATTTGGTACAAGGAGATACAATCAAACGGAATCAAATTAGGGAAAGGATGACGGAAGTGAGGAGACTTTACTACTTGAGTTTTCCCTGTTGGTAAACTACAAAGGATAAGAGATAACCTTGGAGTTGTAATATACTCTTTGGTCTACCAATTTAGATGGAAGCGTTATTCTTGTTGATCTTCTGAGAAGAAGTGGAGATGGTACTAAATTTATGGTTTCCTTCTCTTGTTCTGAGGGAAGAATGTCTTGGTCTCCCCCTTGCTATCTATTCCTTTCTAGTTTTGCTACCCTTTGTTCTGAGTTTTCTTCAGTGGACTAATGAGAAAGGCTACTCATTTCTTGTAGTGTGAAGAGGAATACTTTCATGTTCTCTTTTTTTGGTTTCTTTTCTTTTTCTAAACCTGCAAAATAAAACTCACTTTCTGCAAATATCACATCTTTTGATATGTATAATTTGTTAGTTTCAGGATCTAAACAAACAGATCCTTTTTGTTGGTATGCATAGCCTAAGAAGATACATTGTTTTCCTTTCTATCCAACTTATGTCTAAATTGGCTTGAGATGTGAACATAACAAACACACTCAATTATCCTCAGATATCTAATGTTTGGCTTAGTTTCTATGAGGACTTCCAAGGGGGATTTCCCTCGGAGCATACCAGTTGGCAAGGCGGTTAATTATATGAGTTGTAGTGGTAACTGCATCACTCCAATAACTTTTAGGTGTGTTAGTATAGAACATTATTGTTCTCGCCATTTCTAATAGGTGCCTATTCTTTCTTTCGGTTACCCCATTTTGTTGTAAGGTGTAAGGACATGAGGCCTAATGTGTAATCCTTTTTTCTTGCAAAAATTAGTGAAGTCCTTACTCATACATTCTCTCTCATTATCTCTTCTAAGTATTTCTATATTAACATTATATTGCTTAGTGACGTATGCCATGAAATTTTTAAATGTCTCAAATGCTTGTGTTTTGTTTGTGAGTATGTAGACCCAAACGTGTAAAACTAAAAACTGATGTTTAGTTGTATTAAAGACTTGTATCCTATAAGGCGAAATTTGGCGTAATAAATTTGAACCACTTGACCTTAAAACAATTAAGAAATATGAAATTTTGACCTTGGGTTGAACTAGTATTACAGCCCAAAACTTTAGGTCCTATACTTAGAGAAAAAAAGAAAAAAATTATATTTGTGTCCAACTTTTGAGTTAACAATTACAAGACCTTACCCTTACCCGCATTTTGCTTTCTTTTTCTTTGTTTCTCTTTTCCTTTTCTTGAATCATTGTATAAAAAAGTCAAGAAAGCATAAAGGGGTGCATTTAATGCAAGACATGAGGGAGGTGTGGTTGGTGAGGCTTAAGAAAAAAAATAAAGAAAAGTGAGTTTGAGAGTGTTTTTTTGTGACCAAGAGAGGGAGAGAGAGAGATAAACATTCTTTAAACTTTCTTAAGTGAGTTTTGTGCGTACATCGGGATAGAGAAAGAGGAAAAGAGAGGGGGAGAGATTCTTGAATTTCTTTCCTTCTTCATGCTTCCTTCATCTCTTCTTCAAGCTATTCAAATCATCCAAACAATTGCACAACAGCATCTTGATTTGTTTTAAGCCTTCTTGAATTATTTTTAATCTTCTCTAGCAATCCAAGAGTTGGAAGGGAATGGAAGATTGGAGTTTATCTAATTTGGTCAAGGAGCTTGCTAATTAGGGTGATTGTGTTTGGATAGGTGAGAGTCTCTTGAGCTAAGCACAAGTTAAGTTTAATTTGTGGTTTCAGGTTAGCATAATTTAATGATTTGAATCTATGTGAGTATTGGTAATGTTAGAACAATGATGAAACCTTTAAATTTTGTAAACCGGATGGATTAAGGTTGTTGTGGTTTTTTTACTCATAACTTTTTTTGCACATTGGCAAATTGACTAAAGTTTTCTTTTGATGAAACTAGATTTTCATAACTTTAAAATAACATATGATTCAAAAAGTTTCGATACGAATTAGATTTTTAATAATTTTTCAAAAGGACCTATTCTGCAGAAAATACCCTATTTCTATCCATTTGGGCTTGCAGTTTACTTTAATTTTGAGCTATCTTCTAGGCAAAATTAGGCAAAACTATGAATATCAATGTTGTAGTTCTATGTCTTCCATTTAAATTGGCATTTGAATCACCTCAATCCAATATGTGCAAAAAAAGTTATGTAAATTTTTCTAAAATATGGTTGTGTTAGAACCTTGTTAGAAACTAGGGTTATGGAATATTGAGAAGAAACCGATTAGTCCTAATGTTGGTTTATGATTTAATGATGAATTAGTGTTCAATGCCTTAGGTTAAGGCATTTGGAACCAATGGAGGATTGGATCTTGTTTGGTTTGAAATTGAGAGTGGTTACCAACAAAGAGATGAGTGCACGATATATGTGGCTTGACTGAAAAATATTTTCTTTGATTTTTTAAAATGATTTTTAATGGATTTTTATATATTATTTGTGATTGTAAAGTGTCCCAAAAAAATGAATGAGAATAAATTGATTTATGCATCTAATGATATTTGTATGTATTTTGTGCCACATTTGGTTTATATGTAAACTTGTTATGATTGAGATTTATGTTTGGATTTGGTTTGATTTGATGAATGGTGGCATATTGGATTTGAAAATGGGTTTTGTGAAATTGGTGCATGTGTGGGGTATGATGCTAACACCCATCGTTAATGACTATAGTCATTCATTTTCACGATGCGGCCCGATGGGGTGACATGGTTGGCGGTTATACAACTAAGGAGGTAGCCGCGCTTGAGAGGTGCTTCTGAGGTCATCCCCTTGGCTATGGTGGTTGCACCCCAAGGAAGGTTTGAGCTAACACCAAGATTTGGGGTATTTGTCGGATTTAAAAGCTCTTAAAACACATCTTAACAGTTTCGCCATTGGTTTCAGTTGACCTTATTGGAAAAAGAGATTTTTGGCAATCCCAAAGTTTTAGAAAACTTAAAATGATTAGATGTATCACTTGATTTTTCATACTTATTTAGATTATTGGAAACTTTGTTATTGATTGATGAATTATTGATATTTGAGTATGATTTAATGGATTTTGAAAATGTTATTTCACACGTTCACATTCACCACTTGTTTATATCGTATTTATTCTATTGCACCTTCATTCACTGAATATTATTTATATTCATTCCCTCCTCTTATATTTATAGAGGAAGTTTAGGTACCAAATATTCTTGGCCGACCTCTAGTGCTGGAATTGGGGGGACATCTTAGTGGGCTTCTTTTGGTATAAATTCTGATGTGGTTTTGACGTATTGATAGATGGATCCGAGAACGGCATTTTGTAAACTTTTGGAAACCTTCTTTTTTTTGCAAACACTTTGTTTGTTTTGATTGGAATTGTACATGGAGTTTTATACTCATTTTGGGAACCTTTTACTATTTCACTTAGATTTTATTGAAAATATGCGTATGTTGGTTTTTTCAGATTATTTTTGAATCACTTTGCTTTATAGATTTTAATTGGCCACATGATTTTGTTTTAGATTGTTTGAAGAGAGGATGGATATTGTTGGTTCTATAGAATATTTTGATTTGTCTTGAGAAATGGTGAAATTCAAGAAAATGCCTTGTGATATCTCAGAAAACGTGGCGGGGACCACATGTATTTTAGGGTAATGTGGCAATTGTCGCGTGATTGACCCAAGGGTTGGGGCATGACAAAATGTATCTAGTTTTATGGTCAATAAAAGTTATGAAGTATTTAAATTCTCTTCTAGATATTACGAGTGAGGTCCATATGTCAGAGTGTACAAAATCAAAAACATTTTTATATATTGTCTTAGAAATTAGGTAGTACACTCAGGTTTATTTTCTTTTTTTTTTCGAATATGCAAACATTACAATACCTATCTTAACAATTCTTTGTTAGAAATAGAATTTGCAAAACTTGCTTATAAGGGTGACTGATGGGATTTAAATTAGTGCTCTTTTGTGGTCAATTTCATTATATTTTTAAATGAATATTACACTAATTGGATATTTTATAATAAATTATTCAATTAGTTTATTAGAAGAGTTGATAAAGGAAATCAAAAAAATTAGAGAAAATTTGCAACAAATTGAAAGACAAAATTGGTTAGTACTGAAAATGGAGTGTTCTGCAAGAAAAATGTTTTGAAGTGCTGATATTTGAACATTTTCACATATTAGGAATTTACCTTATCATCTCTTGTGCCACCCTAATTTTAGGAGTTTCTCTTCTTACTTTCTCAAGTTAGATGGTATTTTTACCATTAGTAATTATTTGATTTTTAGAAATCCTCATTTTTTGGGAACTTTATTTAAATTAGACCATGCTCTCCATAAAAAAAGAGACACCTAGGGCAACAAAAAGGGCAGCCATCAGGGATGTGAACCATATATATTCTAAAGAAGGGCTGCTGGCTGTGTATTTCTTTTCTTATTTTCAAGAATAAATATTTTCCCTCTTTTATTTTTTTGGAATTCAAGAGATGATATTTTCCACCATGAGTGGATAAATTTTATTTGTTGATTCACGGGGGATTTTATTTTAATTGTTTTCGCAATGGGGTTATGTGTTTCATTTATTTTCTTACCCTTTAATTCAAGTATTCGTTGATTTTTGTTTTTATTTTACATGAAAAAATGATATTGGTTAATTTGACAAATTAATTTAATATCAATTCTTCTATAACTATCCATGATTTCAGTAATTCGTAATTGTCATGAATGATTGATACAAGTAGCAATAGATTATTTATATTTATGGATCTTTTACTAATATTCATGTTTAACTTAAGAAAATCAATAGAAAAAAATTAAATAATTGTGTCTATCCCAATTATTTAAAATTTGGTTTAACTGTTTTCATAGAATTTAGCGCTATCATTATATTGATATGAAACGCTATTGTATCCAGTCGATTAATAATAAATTTTGACTAGATGTTAGATTTAGTCAATTAATTTCGGAAAATACAAGACTTATTTCAACTATTCTAATAAATCTAAAGTTAAATGTTTGAATTACAGGATAATCTTTTGGACCTGTGATTAGTAAAACAATTGAATGTGGTGAACACTTGGATCAGATTTTGGTATATCGATTTTCCTATCATTTTTGTTATTATGTACTGTCAATTTTTTTTTTTAGGTTGATAAATTTAATTTATGAATTCAATTGTTAAAGCCCTCATTTTTATCTTTGGCATTGAACTAAGAAATTAAATTAATTTAATTCCATTGGGATTCGACCTGATACCACTATTGTTACAAATTTATTCACATTGGGGAATCAATATTAATTTTGAGTATTTCGACAATACGTCAAAATTTTGGTACTATTGCTGTGGAACTACATTAATTTCTTAGTTTGTACTTTTCATTTGTGTTACTAATTTTTGAAGAAGAAGGAAAAATGGCAAATTGTGAAAGAACTTTGAAGGAGCTAGTTACACCATATCTGAATTAGCAACCTTTGTACATAAAGTACCCAGGTCTTGAGGCAGCATTCACTCTCAAATCTAGTTTAGTTCACTTACTTCCTTTTTTTGTGGTCTTTCGGGTGAGAATCTACATATGCACTTAAAGGAATTCCATATTATCTGCTCAAGCATGAAACCCCAAGGTGTGACCGAGAAACAAAATTAAGGGTCTTCCCTTTTTTCTTTAAAGGATAAGGCAAAAGAAGGTTGTATTATCTACCCCCTAATTCGATAAATACATTGAATGGAATGCAGAGACTATTTTTTAAAAAAAATTTTCCTGCATCTAAGGTTTCCAACATTAGAAAAGAAATATGTGGGATCAGATATATTAGTGGAGAAATATTGTATGAATATTAGGAGAGATTCAAGCAACTTTGCGCTAGTTGCCTATATCATCAAATTCCGGGTCAGCTCCAGATTCAATATTTTTATGAAAGACTTCTACCTATGGATAGAAGTATGACAGATGCGGCCAGTAGAGGAGTTTTAGTCAATAAAACTCCTGAAGTGGCCAGAGAGTTGATCTCAATTATGGTAACTCAACAATTTGGGATGAGAGTGGATAGAGCTACCAATCGGGTTAATGAGGTAAGCCACTTGACTCTTGAAAATCGAATTTCTGAACTAAGTGTTTTAGTTCATTAGTTGGCTATAAGGCAATTGCAGGCAGTTAAAGTTTGTGGCATATGTTTAATTTCAAGACACCCTATGGATATGTGTCCAACAATGCAAGAAAAACCTATTCAACAAATAAAAACAATAGGAGCATTTCCTGGTCAATTTCAATGTATGTATGATCCTTACTCCAACCATTATAATTCCGGATTGAGAGATTATCCAAATTTGAGTTATGGAAATCAAGGAAGATAGGCAAGATATCCAACTCAATCTTTTAATAGACTATTGCCAACACCTGTACAATCCTCAAATTCAGGTATCTCTCTAGAAGATATAATAAAAACTCTCGCGACTAACACTCAACAATTTCAATAGAAAATAAGATTTAGCATTCAAAGTTTAGGGGACCAGATTACACAACTAGCGACCTCCGTTAGCAAGTTGAAGGCACAAAATTTTGGAAAATTTCCTTTACAAATAGTGGTAATTTTCAAAGAGAACGTCATGCAATAATGTTGAAAAGTGGTGATGAGAAATTTTCAAAAATAACTATTAGATACTATCAAGCAATTTCCAAAATATGCTAAGTTTTTGAAAGAATTGAGCACAAATAAAAGGAAGTTGAGAGGTGATGAGAAATAAGGATGGAGGAGAATATGTTTGCTGTCGTCAAAAGAATCTTACTAGAAAAATGTACAGATCCGGGCATATTTACTCTACCTTGTGTTATTGGTACAAAAAAATTTAAATGTGCCATGCTAGACTTAGGAGCATCCATCAATTTCATGCCATACTTAATTTATAATGCTCTGAAATTAGGTCCCTTAAAAAAACTGAGGTTGTTATTTAGTTAGCTAACCATTCTTATGTTTACCCAGAATGGATTATCGAAAATATTTTAGTACAGGTTAATGAATTGATATTTCCTGCAGATTTTTACATTTTGAAAATAGAAGAAGATACTATCACAATTTTAGCTCTACTTCTATTAGAAAGACCAGTCATGAGAATAGTTAAAACAAAAATAGATGTGGATGAGGGTACTCTTTCTGTCGAGTTTGACGGTGAGATTGTTAAATTTAATATTTTTGATACTATGAAGTACCCAAATGAGTGTCATTCAATTTGTTCTATTGATATTGTTGGTTCAATTATGCAGGAATTTTTTGAAGAAAAATATGATATTAATTTTGAATTGAATGCATAATTAGATACGTAGGAAGAGTTATACGATGCTCCCAATTTAGAGTTGAAGCCTCCTTGAAGAAAACAAATGAAAAACGTTGAACATAATATTATGCTGGTTGGGAGGCAACCCAATATTTTTCTTGAGTTTGAGTAATTTGATATCTGATTTTTTGTTTCAATTTAGGGATGTTTGATTGGCATTATTAGTTTTTTCTTTTAGTTTTTGTAGGTGTACAAAAATGGAAGATAGAAAAGATACACCCAACCAAAGTTCAAGCTATATAACAATGAATTCCAAGGTTTGGCAAAAGCGCTAATAGAAATAGGATGTGATCACGCAGTTGCTCAAAGAAAATTTTTCATAGTTCACAAAAGTGCTCAAAGAAATAAGACGTGATCACGCAACTGTCACCTTAGGGGAGTTCTCTCTCTTTTTATTACCCTACTTTTATATATTCGGTATATGTTGAATTAGGGTGATTTTATGAGACATGCTACTCGTTTTAGAATTTGTACTAGTCTTTTTTAGATATTAGTTGTTTCGAGTTATGTGCTAGGTCCCTCTTCTTCTCTACTCTTTGAATACATTGGGAACAATTTACGTTTTAGGTGTGGGCGAGTTGAGAACATTGGTTGCTATTTATAAAAAAAGAATTTGAAAAAAAAAGAGTTCTTGGCCTTAAGTTAGCGAGATATACTCAAGGTTGATTTAGACCAGATTGCGAGATAGATAATCGGTATTAGTGGTTATTGTAATACATGATTAACTATTCATCTTTTAATGGTTGAATTGGGGGATAAAATGACATGATTTGACACAAAACCTACTCAAAGTGAGGATTGAGCCTTATAAAGCAACACATCTTTTATGCTCTTAGTTTTTTTTAAAGAGTGCATGTCACCGTTACAGTGGTTATTCTAGAACTTGCTTTGTTATGTACGTCAAAACCATATTTTTTATTTCCATTCATCGAAATGATTAGAATACTTAGATTTACCCCCTTTTAGCTGTAAAAAAATACCTTCCCGTGCATATTGTTCCCCCTAGTGAACCCATTTGAAAGTAATAAATATGAAAGTTATAGCCTTGTGGGCAGTTGGAATCATCTTAATCTGAGCATTGTAGTTTGAGTTATGGGACTTTTTCTAAATCTGCTTGTGCTGAAATTTGTTGAACGAGTTCTTGAGTGCTCAATGAGTTGTATGACATGTATAATTGCAATGTTGGATTGCAACTTTTGTGTAAAACTTGTAATGGGTTGTGGTCTTTGTGGTTATTATATCATGAGAATCACAAAAAGATATAAAGAGAAAGTGATACATAAAAATACCTTCAAAATCTTGTGTGAAGTTTGTAGAAGAAGCTTGAGGAGTATGATTTGCACAAAGAGTTCTAAAAGGTTGTGCGAAGCCTGCGGGGGAAGTTTGAGAAATCATGGATAGATCTCTTCTCCCTATAAGGATGGAATTAGAAACAAGTGAAATATTTGAGAGTCTAACTTTGAAAAAAAAAAAGACTTAGATTTATTTAGGAATTCCAAATTTTAACTTACTCTCTAAACCCTTATACACTAATTTGATTCGATATTCTATTCCTTTATTTAATTATTAAGATTAAATAAGATCAATAAAGATGGAAATGGATAATGATTCTAAAAGTGACAATCGCAATTGTTTTCTTGAGACAATGTATATCTCTTGTATACTCTACTATGTTTACGTTATTTATATGGTGATATTGATATTCTTGCGCCTGCTTGCTTGCTATGAATGCTATTGACTTCCCGTCTACTTGTTCAGTTTATACTGACTCTGATATCCTTGTTTTCAAGTGATTAGGGAGACGAGAGAGATTCATAAGGTAGAGGCCTTTAAGGCAAGGGATTTAGATCCCTATTCATTTCTAACCACTTGTTTTGTTAAGGCATGTAGTCTTTGTGTTTCCTTTAGGATTGTATGATTTTTGAGTTATATGTATATGCATAGTTAACAACCAAGGAAAGCCCTATATGTATAGTTTTGTTTATATTATGATTACATACCATGGTATCTTGTGTTGGATGGCCAAGAGAGCCATTGATGCTAGTTTGTTTGATATTAGAAATGTTCCATTTGTTTTACAAGATTTTATGTTAACCTCAAGTGACTAAATAGTCACTAAATAGGAGAGACTCTACCAATTTTTCTTTTGGAAAAAGCAAGCAATTTGTTTTCTTTTAATTTAAATCTCATTCCGTGTTATCACACATGGAGAATATAATTGTCGCGAGTTCAAATGTCTCATTTTAATTGTGTTGGTCGCTTCCATATTTGCATGTCTATTTCCGTTCGTAGGGGGTACGATACCTAGATAGCAGGTCATCACAGTAATGCCGTTGATCTCAGAAGATCTTTATCAATCTCCCCACAAGGAAATTAGGTTTTGATTCTCCAAAGGGCATACAAAAGACCATAGACACCATATATATACAAGAGGAAGGCAATCTATCAAGTTTGTTCTAAAACTCTACACAAAAGCACACAATAACAACATAAGACAAGAACATCGACTCTTTCTCTAGTCTGTTTTTCTCTCTTTGCAGTACTCTCTTCTAACTTGAGCATCAGAGTTTTCTCTACCAGACTAACCCCCAGCAATCTTTTAAGGTACCATTCTTCGGAACTAGCAAGGCACTCCATCAACTTCGTCTCCACCCTTAAGCCAAATGAGCTACTATCTATGGAGTCTAAACCCACCTCCAATAGATTGGCACCATCGTTGGGAACATGCTAGGAAGAGACTTGTTCTATGCTTTATCCCTATACTTTTCTGTTAATCATGCCACCAAAAAGGAGTAAAAATATGTCTGAAGCTATACTGGCAGTGGATAGACTGACGTCCACCCTGATGGACAACATTCAACCAACAGCCCTAATTGGTCCAATGGACATTCTCGCCGCCTAAACTCAACTGGCGGTAATGCCTCCTCAAGGAATAACTCAACCAGTAATCGCATAACAGCATGACCAATCTATTCCAACCGTTTACCCTGGCATCTCCAGACAGAGTCTACCATTCTCAAATGGAGAGGCTCGAATCAAAGTTTCAAGATATGAGCTGACAATTGGAGAACCCTAGTCGTGCTCGTCGGCAAGATGGTCCTCCCCCTGAGATCGAAGCATTCATACCCACACAAGCTTCAACCTTAGGGAAACTGGGAACTTTCAACAACTTCTTAGCATGTCCTAACGATTTGAGGAAACAAGTGGAAGATCTTGTGGCCGTCGAACTGAGACAAGACAACGCTGGATGCAATGAGGCCACCCAATATGCGACCAATATTTCTCCCTTTGACTAATTTCAACTGAACCAATGCTGCATGATGTATTCCTTACCCCCATGAAAAGGTATGATAGCACTACTGACCCCAAGATCATGCTGCCCTGTTCATGATAGTCATGCTCTCAAGAGACATGTTTGATGCCATCATGTGCAAGCACTTCCCCACGACATTGAAGGGGAATGTTTTGTCATGGTTCAACTCTCTGCCATCACTAGCATAAGAAATTTCTCCCAATCAAGGGAACAATTTGAGACCCACTTCGTAATCAGTCATGGGGCCAAGAGAAAATCTACTCCCCTCCTCTCATTACGGTGAAGGGATGACGAGCCCATTGAAGGATTTTCAATAAATGTTTAAGATGGAAGTGATGAAGGTTTCATGCTTTGACCAATCAATAGTCTTGGCAGCACTACTAATTGGATTACAGCCTTTAGGAATGAAGACCACTAGAATGAAAACCTCAATAACGAAGAACCACCTAGCCATAATATAGGAGTTATATTCTTGTACTGAAAAGTACATAGCCACTGAGAGGGCAGAATCATTTGACAGGCATCAAAACAAACCCGATAGGAGAGAGTGCAACAGCTCTCCTCGACAGCACTCTCCCAAAAGAACCCAACTAGTGCTCCCTCCTCACCGCAAGTTCAATCATTATACAACACTAAGCAAAACACTATGCCAAATTCTGCTGTAAATAAGAAACAAGCCACACATCAGGTGGCCATGGTCCCTTCTAGGCAACAACTCTAAGAAAGACCGAACACGATATTGCCATTTCTATTGAGACTATGGCCACCTGACAAATGAGCGTAAAAAATTAAAGGATGAGCTTGAAACACTAGTCTGATATGGTAAGCTTTAAAGGTTTATCTTAGTCGAGAGCCACAGGGGAAAAATGAGAAGACAAGATGAATTAGCAGCATGGCCTGAAATTTACCATAGATTAGGTGAACAGGGTGATCCTTTACATAGGAGCTGGGCATTTGCCCTCGATGACTCCCTCCTCTGAAAACAATCCTCTTACTTCTCAGTCAACTAGCATAACTGAAGAGGATCCCTGTTCAACAGAGATGATAGTGGCCCACAATCTTTTAGAGGACCAAACCGTCTGCTGCCAGGGAAGTCCTCATGGCTCGTGTTGGAAAGGGACAGAAGCAAAAACAACTGATGATAGGATTTAATGACAATGACCTTGTCGGAGTTCATGTAAGATGAGATGAGCCATTGATTATAACCGTTGATGGCCTCATTTTTCTGGGATGCTTTCAAGAAAATGGGTTTTGATTCATACATCTACAACCCATGTTGGGCCCGTAAAAGGGCTCTTAGATGAATCGTTGTACCCCAAAGATGTCATATCTCTTCATGTGATGTTGGGAATACCACTTAACCATTCCACAACTACCGCTACTTTTAACATGGTAAAATTCTCATCACCATATAATGATATTTTGGGTCATCCAAGTGTGAGCGCTCTCGAGGCATTGTCGAGCACAAAGTATATGAAAATCAAATCTAGAATGCCTCTCGATATTGGAATGCACAGCTATGATCAAGATTCTTTGGTTCTTCCTATCTAATAAACTCTACTCAATGTTTCATGGTGCTTTGATGGTGGTGTCACGCCACCTATTGAACTTTTTATTTGATATTTTCAACAACTACTTTAATGGCAATGCCTTAGTTTTTCACATTTCAATACGTTAACGAAACGCACTAACTTATGTTGGTTATGAACAATTATTACAATACCCATCTTCAAGGTGCAATGCCTCCGAATACCCTTGACCCAACATTAGGTATACTATACATCTTCAAGGCACAATGCCTCTAAATACTCTTGATATAATGCTTGGTACACTACATCTTCAAGATGTAATGCCTCCGAGCATACTCGGGACAATGCCCAGTACACTAAACATTTTCAATGTGCAATGCCTCTAAGTACCCTCGGCATAATGCCAGGAATACTATACATCTTCCAGGCGCAATACCTCCGAGTACCCTCAGTGCAACACGTAGTACACTATACATCTTCAAGGCACAACGCCTCAGAGTATTCTTGGCGTAACACCCAATACACTATACATTTTCAAGACACAATGTATCCAAGTACTCTCAATGCAATACCCGATATACTACACACCATCAAGGCACAACACCCTTGAGTACCTTCAGCGTGATGCTCGGTACGCCCTACAATATATACTCTTGGTGTGACTTACACTCCCAGGGTACAAGGCCTTTGTGATACCTTAGTACACCACCTAAACCTGTTTTGGTGCGACATTGAAAACATACTTACTATAATACTCCAGCATAGCTTGGCATGGCACCTAGCCTCCCTCTCCAAATAAAATTTCCATAGTATCCTAGTGCAATTTAATTAACTACTCAATTCATTAAGCGATGCAACTTGATACCCCTCTTGTCATGAACAGGCCCCGCAGAATAAGAAGTGAGGCCATAAGATAACTACAGGATTCCTTAGTCCCTACGGGGTCTTCATCTTGGCATTCCTATCAAGGGGATAATCAAGTAACAAAATAACATGGTGATAGCATAAAAGCGGAAGATGGAAAAATCATATTCAAAAAGTTCTTTCCATTCTAAAAGTCATTAGTACAAAAGGAAGGAGTACAAAAGAGAAGCACAAGAATAGTAATAGATCAAAGAGAAAAAGGAGCAGGAGATCTTTGCCAAAAATTCTTGAGATCGGCCCAAAGAGCAATAATCCATAAGCCAGCAGCAATCACCCCTTCAAAGGGACCACCCCTGGGAACTCTAGCCAGACTTGAATCCGGGACATTAGAATTGCTTACATCCGTTCCCTCAATTGAGCCACCACATAAACATCGGATGGTTTCTTCAGCTTACCACAAATTTTCAGATGGTCCCGATGGTCACATTCATAAGTCTCCCTCAACTCTGTAGTCTTCCTCTGTGAAGTAACCAAAGCCTCCTCCCACTCTTACGTGAACTCTTCAACAACCAGTTGATCTGCCTCACTGTTATTAAGGAGATCTCTTAACTTCTCATCCTTAGCAATGGCCACATTAGTAACTTCATAGGAATGCTTCAAGTTAGCCTGTAACATCTTCATCAATTTTTCCTTTTTACAAAAAACAATAGATGTTACCTCTACTTCCTTGGCATCCCTTTGGGCCTTCTTGGCTCGGACCTAAGTGATTTCCTTCTCCAGCAAGTCCAACCAACTCTTTAGATGATCAACCAACTGATCTTTTCTCGTCTTTTGAAACTCTGACATCACGATAGCCTACAAAGAAAAGTAAGTCACAATGGTCATAATAGAATCAATGAGATAACCTAAAAAGTATTAAAAAGAACATACCTAAATCAGAAGAGCTGCCACAGACTCGTTGCCTTGCTCTACCGACAAACGATTTAATTCCAACTCCACCTACTGAAAATCGAGTATATTAGCAATTCTCTTCGCTTCTAAAATGTCCAAGTAGCAAAAATAATGATCACCGCAGTTTATAGCGGTGGCTCCTGTCTCCTTCAACTGCTTTGATCGATCAAAAGACCGAACCAGAACAAGAGGATGGGGTCATTTGCTCCAACATCACCCTTTTACCCTTTAGATGTGCAACTTCTTCGGCAAGGTGCTAGAAGAAACCAGAACCCAGCTCTACTCCTCTTAGTAGAGTATCCCCTCCTACAGCCAAAGGAAGGGTTGGAGCTAACTCCCTAGTGCCATGTACCTTCTCGGTTCTAGCAACAAGGGCTAACAACTTACTCCTCTTCCCCTCGAAAATTAGAGTGGCAATGGAGTACTGATCACTTGCCTCATCCTTTGGTAAACTCTCCCTCTCTTCCTCTCTCCCTTTAGCTATGTCACATCTTCCAACAAAATGACAGAATTCCTAGACACTAGCACTATTGCATGTACTAAACTCAATCTGTCACCATCCTCACCTTCCGTACTACTCGGTGTCCACTTGAGCATTCTTTTCTTTTAAGGAATATAACCTGAAAGCATGTACTCAGATGCCTCCCCTCATCTTCCTATCCCTTAACACCCACTTCGGTATGAGCCCTCATTGCTTTTAAAGTGGGCACTAGGTCAAGGCCATTGATCTCAGCAAAATCAACTATATCAACAAGCCTCTTGGACCTTTTCTCTAAAATGAATGACCTTTGAATTTGTATCTTCTCGTCCAATAGAAGATTGGCTAATTTGAGCATTTCATTCTCAACTAGAGCATCGACCACACTACCTTACTCGATGCCCTACAAAAACTACCTATAGATTTAACAAAACTAGAGTGCCAAGAAGACGCTTATACTCTTAACCCAGTAAGGGGTTCTACGTCAACCATGGGAAATGACAATAATAAATCTCAGTTCATAAACCCTACAAAGAAGAATTTGCTCCTTCAAGACTTGTCTAGATCTCCTTATAGAAAAAGTTCCATTTCGATTGTCGTCGAGTTTGAATATAGTACCAATCTTTTATATAACCCCTGGCACCACACCTCCTCAAATGAAAATAGAAGATAAAATTTTGAAATCTAACCTTAACTGACAAAAACTCAACAAACTAGCCATCGCCGTTGCCACCACCACGCACTCAGAATCAGCAGAGTAAGGAATATATTAATGGGAACACAACCCACTGGCATTTGGTTAGCCCTTTCCACATCTTTGGGCAACCTCAAGTGAAAATCACCGCCAAAATTCATATCCTTTACCACAGATTCTAATTCCCTCTCCGTCATTACACTTGCAATTTCACCAATCTTATGATGCCTATTTAAACCAGAACCTCAACCCATGACCGCTTTCCTCAAAATTCTATAAACCCTAAAATCGTTTTGTTTCTTTTCTCCTTTCTCACGAGTGATTGTTTAAAGCAAAACAAAAAAACCAATGGAAGCACAAATGAAAAAGAAACATATAAAAGAAGATTCACAAAAACCGAAATGACGTGATTCACATTAAATGCTTTACTTTCTCACTTTCTTACCTATCCCGTTAGAAGAGAAAACTCTTCGCTTTCGTGCGCTTTTGAATTCTTAGTCTACTACTAAATGTTGTTTCTACCAAACACCAATTAGTAATGAGGCACAAATAACAGTATATGGACCAACGGCCATAAACCATAAGGACAAAATCCTCAATATATGCCAAGTCCATAAAAGAACGAATATGCCCCCATCCCTCTCAGTCCCTCAATTGAGTACTTCACTGAACATTAACTTTTGACTTCTGACTCTCTCAATTGCCTTAGTTCTTGGTCCCCCTGAACTTCTTAGTTATTCTATTCCTCAATAAACGCATCTTATTATACGCTGTCGCTCTTATTATGTGATAAGTATAACTTAGGAAAAAAATCTCTAACAAATTTGAATCTTTCCTACTCTCGAAAAGTCCTTACCACAAAGGAAGCGGATCTTGGCAACAGCCCCAGATAAGTTAGGAAACCTCCATCACAACTTGAGTTTTCCTAGATCAAAAGGATGTCAAATCTTTTCAAATCTTCTATGTTTTTTACTTCAATTCCGATGATCTTGGAAGATCTCTATCAATCTCCCCACAAGAAAATTATTCAATTCTCCTAAGGACATACGAAATCCTATAGACACAATATATATATAGAAGGAAGGCAATCCATCATGTATCTTTTAAGACTCTACACGAATGCACACAAGAACAACGGAGGATGAGAACATCGACTCTTTCTCTAGCCTATTTCTCTCTCTTTACAAACACTCCCTTTCTGAATTAAGCGTCGGAGTCTTCTCCGTCGGACCAATCCTTGGCGGTCTTTTACAAATACTATTGTTTGGAAGTAGCGCGGAACTCCATTGACTTCATCTCCACCATCAAGCCGAAGGAGTTACTATTTGTAGAGGCTAAACCCACCTCCAACATTATTATTTCAATTTAGAAAGAGATTGAGTGATCCATTTACCTATGAAATGCTGACGTAAGAACTAAAGCATTGCATTTGTAGTTTAGAATTGGGGACATGTTCTCCTTCTGCGAAACACATTTTCTATTAATGATTGATTTTATGGTTTAATGGGTCTTGAGTCATTGTGAAATTTGACATAATAACTAAAGCATTGTTCTAATTATTAGCTCTTTCAGTATATGCAGCTTGTCTGGACGTTTTGGTGTGATATGATGGGAAAAAACTACAAGAAAGGAGGGTATCAGTGATAGGAAATTAACAACAGAAAAAATCTGACGTAAATAGTAACGAATTAACGACAAACGTTACAAAATAAAAAAAATAAAAATTACCAAGAGATTAGCGATAGATTTAGCAATAAAATTAGCGACAGAAAGTATTCATCGCTAAGTTTGATAGTAAAACAAACATAAAATTGAATATTATTATGTGAGACATTTTTTTGACAGATTAGCGACAGATTGGCAATAGAAATAGAGATAGATTAGAATCCGTCGCTAATTGATCGCAATGCACCATCTATAGAATTGTTATTAAATATTTTTATGACGGATTTGCGACAGAAATATTTCCGTCACAAATCCTTCACTAATAATGGTTGAGATCATTCTTAATTTCTCCTCTCCTCTCCTTTCATTCATTTCACTCTTCCCCCCACCTTCGACAAATTAAATAATGCCACATGTTTTATCTATCCCACCCATGACCAATGTTTGTAATTCGTGGTCAATCAAATGGCATCATGTGTTACAACCAACTAAAAAGAGTTTCATGTCATTTAAGCATTTGTAAACCTAAAATTATGACGCTATTTTAAATATGAATTATGAGAATATTAGTTTAATTAAAAATACTAATCACTTAAATTAAATAAATAAGTAAAATCTCTTGGTGACATGGTGGAGCCAATAAAACTATGCCATGTGTCTTTGTTGAACAATTATAGATTAAATGCCACGTGTTACAACCAACCAATTTTTTCTACTTATTTTTTCATTTTTACAAAATAGAGGATAAGACGGCATAACTAATATATAATGATATTAGAGAATTCAACTCACAATTTTAAATATTTAGAAAATTTAAAATTAAATTATGTAATAATTTAATTTTGAAGATTTAGAAATTTAAAATTAAATTACATAATAATTTGATACAAATTGAGATATTAATTGAAGTACAGATTGAAAGGATGGCTAATTAAGTTTTAATCTACCTCACACCTAGAGTTGTAATCGGGCCGGGCTGGCTGCGGTTCCTAAGCCAGTCCGGGCCGGGCCGGTTTCAAATTTTTTTTTTGTTGAAACGGCCCGGTTTGCTGAACCAGAACCGGCGGGCCGGTTCACACCGGGCCAGTCCCTGTTTGGCTCGAAATTTTTTTTCTCTATTGTATTTTTTAAACTTTTTTTTTTATAACTCTATTTTTTAAAAAATTAAGATTTAATATACAATTATATTTTTAAAAGAAAATTTAAGATTAAATTTTTTAAGAAAATTTTAAGATTTAATTTTTTAAAAAAAAGTAATACAAATGCAAGAAAATAAATATATAAAAAAATTAAATATACCGACTTGACAGATATCGTAGTTGTTTTTTTGCAAAATCTTGAATTTAAGCTCCCAAACTTGAAATCTTGGCAAATGTTAATCAATGTTGAATGTCGTGAAAAATCTGTAATCATCTTTTCTCCATCTAGACCTTTCTGTAGTAAGAGCACCAAGAAAGTTTTCAGGTAAGAGGTGGAATTTGTCTGTTCTCACTTAAGTATCTCTTTCCTTCGACAATTAGTTGCCCCCAGAACTTTCCTAAATATGATATGCCGTTGCATACTGAGTCAATGAGTTTCACAAAAGTTTAGAATACAAATTTGAGAATATGTTTAATGAAAATATGTTTAATGAATAAAATGATAGAAATAAAGATAATGGTGGAAATGATAATGGAAATGGTATACAAATGTGTGGAAATGGTATAGAAAATAATAATGAAAATGGTATAGAGAATTGTAAAAATGGTGAAAGGGAAATGATAATGGAAATAGTAATGAAAATTGAGAGAATGTAATAATATTGAGAGAATGTAGATGTGTGAGAGAGAGAAATATTTTGTTATGGAGATTTTGAAAATGGGGTGTAAGGTATTTATAGAAAAATTTTTTGATCTTATAAACTAAAATAATTTCAAAACTAACCGTTTTATAACTGTTGGGATGGGTAAAATAGAAAAAAATTCAAAAAAAAAAGAGAGACAAGGAACTGTTGGAACCGGCTAACCTGGGCCAGTTATGAGCCCGGGCCGATTCCAGTTCCATGGCCGGGCCAGTTCCCGATTCCAAAATCGGTTGAACCGGTCAGGACCGCTACAGTACCCAATTCGGGCCGGCCCGGTTACTGTAGCTTCAGTCCGTTTCACAGGCCAGGCTTTTTCCGGGCTAACTGGACCGGTTTTTGGGTTCAAACCGATCCGGGCACATCTCTACTCACATCTTTCCATTTTTAAAATGCAAAAATTGTTAAGAATTTATTTTTTGCTATGCACTAAATAAAAGTTGAAAATTACTTGAAAATATGAAAATATGCTGCTTTATATTAATTTATTTTTTGGACCACAAGCTGTCTCCCTTTCCTTCGTGTTTCGATTGGTCACTTGAGATAGCAATAAGTGTTATGTTTGAACCAACTAGCCTTAAATTCCTTCACCACCTCATAAAAAAAATTAATAATAGGCAGGGGGATGAGAATTGCAACCTATTTAATAAAATATGTTTTAAGGTTGTATATAGAAGCGGTTTGTATTGCCCTTTTCCACCAGCTTTCGTACCTGATAAATTCCATTTTTTCCATTTTTTTCTTTTCTTTAAATTCCCCTTTTTTTCCACTAATTTTAAATAATTTTTATTTTGTATTCATTTATGCAGTGTTATGATTATAATATTTTTTAAGTTATATTTGTCTATAGCAAATTATCAATTTTAAAATGTACACAATTTCCTAGAATCCGAAATGTACACAAATTTTAAGTTATATTTATCCATGTCCAAAATAAAGCCTTTATATTAAACATTAAAAATGTACACAATTTCGTAGAATCCGAAACGGATTTGGACATTTTGCTATGCACATCCTCATGTCCCATTAACCAAGAAAAGAGGAAAGAGAAAAGAAGAAAAGTAACACGCATAAAAAAAAAGGGATTTCTTTCTAAGCATGTTGCGTTTTAGAGTGAAAAAAGGAGGAAGCGATTGCGACCCCTTTCTGAGCATCCAATTTCTTTCTCTCCTTTTTTTTTTTTTTTTTCGCTTTGTTCGAAATTTACCTAAAAAAAAAAATTAAATAATATCATTCAAAAAATATTTTCAAATCTAACACCCACATATTATGACTTAAAATCATAATATATACTATTTATTAAACAGTGTATACTATTTAATAAATAGTATCATATCGTAATTTCAAGTCACGATATATACAATACCATGTCGTGACTTGAAATCAGAACATGAGATCGTGATAAATAGTATATATGATTTCAAGTCACTATATATAAGTATTAGATTTAAAAATATTTTTTGAATGGTATTATTTTAAAATTTTTTTAAAAAAAATAAGATTATATCCTTATAAAACTCTTCTTTTGATTGCCAAATCTGTTTTTTATTTCCGTCTCGTTAGTATTTGGTCTTTACACTATATTTTTTGTTGATTAAATCAAAATTGTGTCCGCATAAAGAGAGACATTAGGATTCTGTTTTGATTAAAAAATATGTCTTTTGCAGATTATATATAACAATTAAATCAAAGTAGTCTCTAATTTTGGTTTATTCGACTTTCCTCTGCAGCTGGGGCTATAACTTCAGTGCCATCACCGTATCCGACCAACGTGAACCCCTTCGCTGCCGTGTCATCGTTGTTGGGACCTGGTCAGCCTCGTTTTTACCTTTAGGTTGTGTGTTTTTCTCGGTCTTTAGGGTCGGATCTATTCCCCCGCATTTTGGGCTGTGTTTGTACTTATGTTCTGTATTGCATATTTGGGTGGGTTTGATCTAATTTAGCTCCTATGACACAAATCTGCTAATACTTCATAAAATTTTCTTAGCCTGTTGCTCCAATTGTTGTTTATTGGCGCTTGCTGCATTTTGTCCCGAGAAAAAAAGAATTTATTGGATTGAATAAAAAATAATTTGGATCATGATAATGTAACAAATGGAAATCTGTAGACTACAAGATTGCATTTGCGATTGATGATGGCAATGTGGGGTCTGAACATAAATGTAAGTAATGAACTAGTATACGCTTAGTGATACATGGGGGGTTGGGAAAGGTGTATGTGAAATTGTTGGCTAAACATTTATAAAATAAGTTTAAGAGTTTATTAAACTACAGTTGACCGCAGGTTCATCTGAGCAAGTTAAGGTTGCATGTATTTAATATAAAGTCAGGTTTGAATGATTTAACAACATGGATCAGATATCGAATTGCCCATTCTCAAGCTAAACCCACATGCTTGAAACACAACCCCACATCCTTCCCGCCCCTCCAACCATATTTCTAAAGTAGTATAGTATTTGGAAGAGAAGTAATTCCAAGGAATGAAGTGCAGAAGGTACTTAAGGTTGCTGTATTTTAGGAGAGATTGATCTAAGCAGTCTAATGTTATAACCAAGAAGGTACTTAAGGTTGCTGCATTTTAGGAGAGATTGATCTAAGCAGTCTAATGTTAAAACCAAAGAGTTTTTCGTCGCAATTCGAATCTATAGCGATTGATAACAGCGGAGTATCCAAGTCAGGAAATACACAAACTGCCATAGGGTGGAATATAGATTTTGATCCTCTTCCAAGCCATGCAAGAAACACCCTGGTCATTGAACCAGTACACCGGGACTGGGAAAAGGGATGTTAAAGTTGAGTATTAAAGTAAATGTGCCCTCTTTATAAATGATATTCATCTCAACCACCCAAAACAAAGCACGAGGAAATAGCACAGCCAGAGAGATGCATAAAGAAAACTTCTCCATGGTATCCAAGTCGACCATGGAGATCTTGTTTTTCAGGTAATAAAATCTAAAATATTTTTTAAAAAAAAGCATATCCACAGAGACGAGACAGAAAAAAAAAACGGAACAAAGTAAGCAGGTTTATGCGCCATATCTCCCACAACAGAACTATCCAATTGCTCCCCCTTTCAAAATGAAACAGAATATAGTTCCCGAAACTGTGAGATTGTTGCTTACTATTAATGGGCTGCACATAATTTTATAAAGAGGAGATAAGATAGCTAAGTCCCCACCTTCTAAACTTAAATCAGCAGGTCCCTAGGATATGCAATACCAACAATATTGTCAACTCGCTGCCCAAAAATAGGCACTTTGGAACACCACCACCAGCTTAATATGTCATAGGAAGCTAAATTCTAAGCATCTTTCTTGAAAGAAGCCACAATCTAAACCATGCAAATTGCTAGCTATGCATACCTCGAATATTGATGAGTGACCCATAAGTTGTGAAAATTAATGAGTGTTGCACTTGCATCTATTGCAACCACATCCACAAGGGGTGTCATTACTTCTCTAACATGTGTATCTTTTATCTCTAACACATTTTCAAACATATCCTTGAAAAAAAAAAGCAAAAAGAAGAGAGAGAGAGAGAGAGAGAGAGAGAAGATAAGGTCTTATGCAAAAAAATAATAGTAATAACATACACCTGCGTAGATACTATATATCAGGCATAAGATCTAAAGCACCACCATTTTTGAGATACAAATCATTTGGAAGCTTCAGCATGCTTGTGATCATATTTGGAATACGATATCTGTTGAAATCATTTGGCATACTTGGCGCATGGTGCCAAAGGAGACCAAAGATGGGCTTTGAAAGAAATTTCATGTTATAATTTATTTGAAAAAAATCATATTTATTATTGATACTTCTGGATTTCTATAAATTGTCTTCTTTCTTGTGCATTAAAAAGAGTTCAATTATACTATTGCTTATATGATTGATGTCAAATTGCATTTGATCAGTATTTCATAATGCTTGAAAGTTTGACCTCTTCAATCACCATATAGCTAGGTAAGATATTGAAGTTGAACACCATTGTCATTTTATCTGCTGAATATTGAGTGGAAATGGAGCCTGTTGGTTATCTAGTAATATAAAGATTATATCTGCTGAATATTGAGTGGTGGAACATTCTTCCTTCAATAGATACTGAACCATTTTTGCTCTTGTTCTGCTGTCTATGCAGTAAAGTAGAAACAATAGTGGTTCATGACATCATGGCATACGCTTCATATGTCTATGATGTTTCATGTGAAAATATGCTTGCACCATATACAACAATTTTCATCAGCTCTCTTTTGGTGTCTGAAAATTAAAATTTCATAATATGAAATCTCAAAAATATGATTACAAGCCGGAATGTGCAAGAAAAGACGCACAGTGCCTTTTTCAATGTAAAATGCAGTCAGATCATTATATTTCTTTTCTCTTTGCTCATCAAATTACTTTTGCTGGTCTGCAATGAGATATCTTTACTTGACATCTGGCTCCCAGGTTTGCATTGTTCTAAGTTCTTACGGACACCATTTTTATAATAAATGTCTTTTTTAAAAGTGCTGCAAATAGGGGCTGTATTTGGAAACTGAACCGTTTACAGCAGAAATGACATGCCTAATGTTTTTTGAGCATTTAGCAGTAAGCTGCAAATTTTGGTTTTTTCTTTCAGCTCATCTGCACTATATAGTGAAAATGTTGATATAACAATATGGGTTATAAGATGAATTGTTTCATTGTGTGGGTGAAGCAAAAAGAAAAATAGTGCTGTTGATTGCAATGACTCTCTTTGCTGATTTTCTTTCTTTTCTCTCATCTTTTTTTTTTTTTCCTTTTTTATGTAGAAAGTTCTTAGTTTTGGCTGACTGAATGCATTTTTAAAGTTGAACCAAAGGTCTTTGACGTCTAGTTCATTGGGAAAATGTTTTATTTTGCCAATTGGTGGAGAAGAAGGGTGCAGATCTATTAATTTGGTCTCTTTAGGCCTGGATTGCACCCAGTGGTTGGCTGGTTTGTTGGATATGATCCTAGGTGACTGGGGTACTCAGTTTCAAGCGAAGGCATTTAGAAAGCATAGTCATGTCATCTGGGTGAGGAAGGGTGGCAACAATGGTGGTCTACTCCTGGAGATCACCTGCTGCTTTGGTGGAAGAAATAGAGGCAAAATCCGCTAGCCTTGTGGTGACGTACATGGGTACCAAGGTTGGTATATCTTAAGGTAGAAATTTAGGGTGATTGTGTAGGAGGGAGAGTGAAAGTTCTCGCAGAGACATCCACTGCATGATTGGAGTTGTAAAAATTAGTGAGAATGACACGCAAAGCAATGCTCTCATCCAAATTATTGCAACACTCTTTATCGTCTAAAATGATGTCACTGGGTCTACACACATTTTCAATGTCATTGCCTGTTCTATACACACATTTTAACAATGCACACTCACGCATGCACATGCCTGTTAATTGTTGGCCCTATACTTTAAAACAACTTACCTTTTTGATTGATGTTGCACACCCACCACCACCAGCGGCACCGGCACCGGCACCGGCACCGTTTTTATTTTTAATTTTTTCTTTTTTGGGTGTCACTTTCATGAAGTATAAATTCCTACATTCACACGCATAATGGGACAAAGAGGATATATACATTTTCTAGTTTCAGGCTTTGGAGTCTCTTTTTCTTGGCTGAATGGTTGTTTACTATTATTCTGCACAAACTTGCATTATACCCGATATTTGATATTTGTTGAATTATAGTTTCCCCCATACCAACGCTATACTCTCTCTGTGTTGAACTATAGTTATAATCCTTTGTTGTGGGTCTGGACTAGAACTATTGCTCTGAATGTGGACCTTGCTTAACCTTGTCCTCATTTGGAAATGAAAGGAGACCAAACGAGCCACATACATCCAAGCTCAATCAATACTGAAAATGATACAACAAACTTTAAAAAGTGAGGCTTAGTTTTCAATTGGTCGCCCTCTAATTCTGTGGATAGGAATACCATGCCCAACAATGATCAGTACTGCTTTCAATATCAGCCTTATGTTTTATGCAGTTCTTCACCCCCACCCCATCTAACATCCCTTTCCATATGGACTCTCTCATTGTTATGCAATGTTTTGCGCCAGTAGGAGAGTACCTGTTGTTTTGCCAATTTCATGCAAACCTTTTCCCTAATTTTTGGTATATCTTTTAGAACACCCAAATTCATTTGAGGCATGTCATTTCATATGCATAGTTATCATCTTAAGCATCTAATTCACTTGTTTATTCTCACTTTAGTTATTATGTGTAGCAAAAATTCACATGATGAGATGAAGATTTACCTTCGATATATCATGCGTGGAAGCTTCACGCACAAGGAGATATTCCAATATGCTTGCAGTAACAAGGAATCAAGCATTGCAAGCTGTTGGTACTACAAATATAGCCGAAACCAAAGGTCATCCCCCTATGTACTTGACATCTACTGCTTGTGATAAATTAATTGATAAACACTGGATTACACCAAAGTGACAATAAAAGTCAAATGCTGCGAAGCAAAACTGAAGTACAGAGAAAGAAGGAGAAATTACAAAATACACATCCGGTTCAATCCCATTTGCAACACACATGAAGAGAATGGTTAGTATTTATTTCTTTTTTACAAATTCTGTTTATAATTTATAAACCGGTAAAATTACTAATGATTTTCATTATTTTAAGTCTGAAAAAACCAACCACTCAGTTTCCTATCTCGAACTTTTTAATCGCACCCTCAGGCGTGACAAAGGAAAAAACAGTATGTTGACAAGAAATCAGAAACAATTACTGGAAGGTAAATTCATTATTATTTAATTATAGATAATATTGAAATATTAATAATTTTACAAACATAATTATATATGATTAGGGCAAATACAAACAATTGATTCAGAGAAAATATGGTTTAGATAGCACTTCTCAGCCTGAGTTTTATGCTGGATCATGGTGTGAGGTGACTGGGGTCCGATGAAAGGACATTTATATGGTTTTGGAGAGAGCATTGAAGACATACTGACTTTAAATTCCTCTGGTGTCACTTCATTTTCATGCATGCATTCCTTCTGGATACTAAGGAGGAGGTAGATAGAATGATGGAGAAAATAAAAAGTCAAATGATAGAGAACATGCAGAGCCAAATTTTGGAACAAGTGCAAAGTCGAGTCAGAGAGCAAACTGAGCCACAAATTCGTGATATACTCGCACAAATAGGTATCCAACGTACACTACCTAGTCTAGATAGCACTCAGTCACCAGATTCTGATCACCCACCTCTGTGACATGGATGATTTTATTTATATGTACTTGACTTTTATGGTTCTGAACATTATGGATTGTAGTTCATTTTATGGAATTTTTTGATGTACATACTGTATTTGGTAATTTGAGATTTTATGTATTGTATGCAACTAATATAGTTGCTTTTTATATCTATCAAATGGAGTTAGTTTGTAACACCAAGCTTAAAAAAAAAAAAAAAAAAAAAAAAAAAAAAAAAATGGAGACGCAGCGTTTTGGGACGAAACGCTGCGTCCCCAATTGGGGATTAGGGTTAACCCTAACCCCCTTTCTCTCTCTCTCTCTCTCTCTCTCTCTCTCTCTCTCTCCCCGACGTTCCCTCTCCTGCGGCTGTTCGCCTTCTCCCACGGCCGTTCGGCTTCCTCCGCCACAGCCACCGCCGGCGCCGCCTTCTTCCTCCTTCTTCTTCTTCTGCTTCTTTCTTCCCGCGGCTCACTCTCCTTTCTGCAGTCGCGATTGATTGCGATCTCACCTCCTTCGCAAGCTCCGCCGAGCGCCGCCACCGCGCGATCTCGCTTCCGTCCGCGAACAGCCGCCACCAGCAGCAACCCCCTCCTCCTGCCACCATCGCGCGAGCTTGAGCGCTCCACAGTGCGATTCCTCCACGCGAGCCCGATCGTGCCACAGCGCGCGATTGCTGCCTCCTCGCTCTATCGAGCCACCGAGTGTGCCCTGCAGCCCACAGCGCGAGCCAGGCCCCGAGCAGGACCCAGCCCGCAGCTCGCGCCCAGGCCACGAGCAGGACCGAGGCCGCGAGTGCGAGCGAGGCCGCGAGCGCACAAGGCCCAGCACACTATCGCGCGAGGCCCAGCGCACTAGCGCGAGCGGCCCAGCACACTAGCGCGAGCGGCCCAGCGCACGAGCGTGCACGGCGCGCGGCCCAGCGCACGAGCGTGCACGGGCGCGCGGCCCAGCGCACGAGCGTGCACGGGAGCGCGGCCCAGCGCACGAGCGCGCGCGAGCAGCGCACGAGCGCGCGCGAGCAGCGCACGAGTGCGCGCGAGCAGCGCACGAGCACGCCCCAGCACAGCGCACCAGCGCACGGGCGAGCACCAGTCCGCGAGCCACTGTCGGCCCGCAGGCCCGCCAGCCTGCAGGCCCATTAGCCGCAGGCCCATCAGCAGCAAGCCCACGGGCCCACCAGGCCCGACAGCCCGTCCAAGCCCACAGGTCCAGTACGGCCCGCGGCCCAGTTCAGCCCATCGGCCTGCCAGCCCGCTGGCCCGCAGACCAGCGAGCCCGCTAGCTGTAGCCCACGAGCCCAGTCCGGCCCGTGGCCCACGAGCCCGCGACGGCCCGTGACGGCCCACGAGCCCGTGACAGCCCACGAATCTCCACGCAGGTAAATGACTTAGGGTTTTGTTTCGGATCTATGTGTTTAGATCTAACAAATGAACCTTGTTTTGATAGGAAACCCTACAGACTTTGGAGTGACCGAAGCGACTTTCGGACGAGACTCGGCGCTTCGAGAAAACCCTAGGTGAGGAGATTTCGACTCTAATTGATAAATTGGACGAATCTAGGATTGAATCTAAGATGAAATGTTCTGTATATGTTTAGAGTGTAAGTGGAATGTGAATAGAATACAATTTATGAGATGATTATTGTGACTTTGAAAGTTAAGTATAGAATGTGACACGAATTAAATGATCTGATTAGGTTGATCTTTTTTTGGAGACTCGAGAAAGCAGATCAGATTTGATTGGTTTTGAAAATAGGGAGTGACCACCCTCCCTAGAACTGTGAGTGGGACTTTGACATTCGCTATTGATTGAAAACCATGTTTCAAAAGTACTTTTAAATGACATGTTTCTGCAAATGTATGATTGTTAGACCTTTCCAATATTTGATGAAATGTTTTGTGACCTTTGGAGTGTCTTAACTGCTGACTTTATTGATATGCATCCATGAGTTTTGATAAACATATATTGTGCCACATTTTCGACATATTGATATGTTTTAAATACTTCCACTGCATTGGCACATGGTTTTAAATGGATTTGCTTACACATTTGGGCTGTACGCCCGGCCGACTTTATGATATTATGTTTTGGGCTGTATGCCCGGCCGACTTTATGATATTATGTTTTGGGCTGTATGCCCGGCCGACGTTATGATATTATGCATGGGGCTATATGCCCCGCCGACTGGTGATGGGATGCATGGGGCTACGTGCCCGGCCGATATGATATTGTGATCCGTAGCTACGAAGGACATCTGGTACAGGCACCCTTTGTGTCCGGATACGCTTCGGCCGGAGGTATCCGCCAGATCGTCGTGTGTATGGGTGCCCCAGGTTGACCCTCATCGGAGAGGACGTTGAGTACGGCTCCGTCTAGCACCAGGCGGGGGCACCATACACGGCCGACTAGTTATATGTACATTATTATTTTTTTTCAGGCTAGTTGGGGTAGTCTGTGGCCAACATTGGGGCAGAGAGCCATTCTTTAATACTTGCATTTGGAAAAACCCCCAATGCGCCGTCCTTGGTCGAGGTAGACCATTGCCGGGAATATTTCATTGGCCGGTTCTTCATGACATTGATGTGAATATTGGATGCATATCTTACTTTCTGATGTGTGCGTATTATATGTGATTTTGAAATAACATGATCGGTTTGCACACTGTGGATATTTTCTTATGCTTTGACACTCCAAGTTCACCATAGATATTGATAGTATGATGTCAATCCCCTCACTTACTGAGTATCCTCCCATAGATACTCACCCCTCACTTTCTTTCCCACAGGATTAGTGTTGGACCGAAGAGATATCACTGGGCTTGGGTATGGATATTTTTCATTCTTCCGCTATGATGATTGGTGATATTATTATGTATTGGAGGTTTTAGATTGACCAATGTATTTATATAAATTTTCTGGGATGACTGTATAAATTATGGACTTTATTTCGCGAAACTCGCGTGTTGATTATTTCGTTGCATTGAGGCATTTGTAAATATTTAAAAATAACTTGGGAATTTATTTTATATATGCGTAGAATTTAAGTCCGCTCGGTGTGGCGGCTGCTCATGCTCTAGTTGGGCATGACAGTAGAGGTCTGTTGCTAGGACTGTTAGAAACTTTATAGCCTTGCGTTGTTCTGGATGTTGGCTGTGGATATTGTTGATTTTGGAGAGGCCGGGATGGCCAATTGTTTATTTGTACTGGATGAATGTCATATACAGGTGAAATTGTACATGGGAAACCTCCGATTTATGGGGAGGTTCTACCCGATTTTCTGTAAAAATCCAGCCGGCATCCAGGGACAACGGGCGGCTGTTCACGATCCCGGTTCGGGGCGTGACAGTTCGGTTGGTATCAGAGATCTTGGTTTAGAGCTATGTTTTATAAAATGATTTGAAAACATTCCCAAGTAACTTGATTTTAAGTCCTCAATACATTGGAAGTTTCACGCAATCATTTAATATCCCATACATGGTTTTCGACATATGAGTTATTCATTTTAGGGGGTTAGATACGATTAGTATCTAACCTAATTGATTAAATTCTGAGGTCCAAAACTTCATTCATTTTAGGGGGTTAGTTACGAATAACTAGCCCTAATTTTTAAATCATGTCAAACTCTAGAAGTATATCTAATGAAAGTTCTCTCCTTGCAGAATTATGCCGCCTAGACGCGGTAGACCAGTAGGACGCGGAGCTAGACCCGCGACCCCTCACGTGCCTGACCCTCCGAGGGAGCCTGAGACCCTTGGAGTGCCTGAGGCTGCTTTCTCTACACGGGCGCCCCCTGTAGCGCCTACTCGGCCGGCTGCTCCTGCCGAGTTTCCACCACCGTCTCTTGAGGCGTTTAGGCAGGTGTACGAGTGGTACACCTCACACGGAATTCAGATGCCACCTCCACCACCACCACCGACGGCCGTGCCGACTCCTACGGCCGTACCACCTTCTGTTGTACCAGATCAGCCACCAGTTGCTGATCCTTCTACTGTGTCGGGACCTAGCGACACTATCTCCTCCACCTTGAGGCGTATTCACGAGCTCACCCAGCTGGTGAAGGAGGCGAGGCAGTTAGGCTGCACAGAGTTCGCAGGGACGGGTGATCCCACAGCAGCGAAGCACTGGATCAACCGTACCCGCAGGATTTTGACTGATTTGGGGTTGAGCGAGAACTACCGGCTTCGGATAGTAGAGAGACTTTTAGATGGTGACGCCCTCACTTGGTGGGAGGCGATTTGTGACGATGCTACCGAGCCGCTGCGATGGGAGGACTTCGTACGGGAGTTCGATCGCAGGTACTTCTCTGAGTTCCAGCAGGACCGCAAGAGGGCAGAGTTTCTGCACTTGCGGCAGGGAGCCAGGACAGTGACAGAGTATGAGATGGAGTTGAGGCGACTAGCTGCTTTTGTTCCAGACTTAGCGACGCCGACGCAGCTACGGTTCAAGTTTGAGGACGGCCTCAACTTGAACATCAGGAGGTACATGACAGTGACCCCTAGTTTCTCCCTTGCGGAGATTGTGGACTCAGCATTTAGGGCGGAGGAGATCGTCCGTGCTGAGGGCAGACAGCGGGAGAACAGGGAGCAAAAGAAGAGATCTGGGGCTTCTTCGAGCGAGGGCTCGAAGAAGGGCAGGAGTTCAGGATATCAGGAAGACTTTTCTCAGCCGAGACAAGCACATCCTGGACAGGGATCACGATCTCAGGGATTTAGGACACCGGCCCCTAGTGCCACTACTCAGACTTCAGATCAATGGCACCCCTTTTGCCGCCGATGTGTTGGACACCACCCTTTTGGAGAGTGTAGGATGCCCATTACATGCTTCCGGTGTGGGAAGCAAGGACACATCAGGAGCACTTGCCCTGAGTTGGGATTTGGAGGTCACACAGCTAGTGGACACTCGAGTGTTCCCCGAGGAGGACAGCAGGGAGCACCTGTGCACTCGAGTTACACCGCTCCACGGACGGTAGCCGGGAGCAACACGGTGCCAGGACCATCACGACAGCAGCAGAGGACACAGGCCCGTGTATATGCGATGACGCAGGAGGATGCTGAGGCGAGTCCTGATGAGATTTTTGGTGTTCCTCCCACTGATCCCCATGTTTAGAGATGTCCATGTACTTTTTGAGAACCATCACTAGTTAAAGCCGTAGATGCTTAACTATGTTGGTTGTACATACATTTTGATATATATATATATCTATAGATATTTTCTTTTATATTTATCGACTGATCTTTTATTTCCTCACATTAGGAGTTATGGCAATATGAGAAGTCGACACTCGTGTCCTATTTGACATCGAGTCGAACCATTCGTATGTGAGAAGCGCCTTTTTGCCCACGGGTTGGGTAAGCCTTGTCGCGAGGTTGCACGGCATACCTAACTCATGTTATTGACACCACTGTTGAGGACCCGAGACTTGAGAAGGTCCCAGTGGTGCAGGAGTTTCCTAAATATATTCCCGATGAGCTACCCGGACTAACCCCAGTTCGGGAGTGTGATTTCGAGATTGACCTAGCTCCAGGGATCACTCTTATATTTATTCTGCCATACAGAATGACACCAGTGGAGTTTAGAGAGCTCTAGATCTAGTTGCGGGAATTACTGGACAACGGTTTTATCCGTTTGAGCACCTTGTCTTAGGGTGTTCTGGTGATTATTCGTGAAGTAGAAGAACGAGATTCTAAGATTGTATGTGAACTATAAGCAGCTAAACAAGGTTTTCATCAAGAATCGGTACCCTTTGCCATATAGTGACGATTTATTTGAGCAGTTCCAGGGTGAGCGTGTTTTTCTGAAAGATCGATTTTCGATTTGGATATCATTATGGACATTACGAGTTCGTGATCATGCCATTTGGGCTGACCAACACACCAACAGCCATAGACAGTGACCGAGGTGCGAAGTTTCCTTGGCCTTGCGGGGTGTTATCGGCGATTCATAGAAGGATTTTCTCAGATCGTCGCTATACATACCAGATTGATACGAAGGGCGTCAAGTTCTTGTGGGACGATCGTTGTGAGACAAGCTTTTAAAAGCTCAAACAACGTCTGATGAGGGACGGCCAGACAGAGAGGATCTTAGTGTTTTAGCTTAGCACGTAGCTATTCTAGATTGATAGATCAGAAAGCTACGGAGCAAAGAACTTTCATTGATCAGAGTTTTGGGGAGGAGTGACCAGGTCGAGTAAGAGACCTCAGAGAAGAGACAGTACCCCCACTTGTTCAGCGTATTACTTTCTTTTAGTTTCGAGAACGAAACTTACTTTTAGGGGTTTAGAAAATGTAACACCAAGCTTAAAAAAAAAAAAAAAAAAAAAAAAAAATGGAGACGCAGCGTTTTGGGACGAAACGCTGCGTCCCCAATTGGGGATTAGGGTAAACCCTAACCCCCTTTCTCTCTCTCTCTCTCTCTCTCTCTCTCTCCCCGACGTTCCCTCTCCTGCGGCTGTTCGCCTTCTCCCACGGCCGTTCGGCTTCCTCCGCCACAGCCACCGCCGGCGCCGCCTTCCTCGCTGCGTGTCTCCGCCATTCGCCGCCTTCTTCCTCCTTCTTCTTCTTCTGCTTCTTTCTTCCCGCGGCTCACTCTCCTTTCTGCAGTCGCGATTGATTGCGATCTCACCTCCTTCGCAAGCTCCGCCGAGCGCCGCCACCGCGCGATCTCGCTTCCGTCCGCGAACAGCCGCCACCAGCAGCAACCCCCTCCTCCTGCCACCATCGCGCGAGCTTGAGCGCTCCACAGTGCGATTCCTCCACGCGAGCCCGATCGTGCCACAGCGCGCGATTGCTGCCTCCTCGCTCTATCGAGCCACCGAGTGTGCCCTGCAGCCCACAGCGCGAGCCAGGCCCCGAGCAGGACCCAGCCCGCAGCTCGCGCCCAGGCCACGAGCAGGACCGAGGCCGCGAGTGCGAGCGAGGCCGCGAGCGCACAAGGCCCAGCACACTATCGCGCGAGGCCCAGCGCACTAGCGCGAGCGGCCCAGCACACTAGCGCGAGCGGCCCAGCGCACGAGCGTGCACGGGCGCGCGGCCCAGCGCACGAGCGTGCACGGGCGCGCGGCCCAGCGCACGAGCGCGCGCGAGCAGCGCACGAGCGCGCGCGAGCAGCGCACGAGCGCGCGCGAGCAGCGCACGAGCGCGCGCGAGCAGCGCACGAGCACGCCCCAGCACAGCGCACCAGCGCACGGGCGAGCACCAGTCCGCGAGCCACTGTCGGCCCGCAGGCCCGCCAGCCTGCAGGCCCATTAGCCGCAGGCCCATCAGCAGCAAGCCCACGGGCCCACCAGGCCCGACAGCCCGTCCAAGCCCACAGGTCCAGTACGGCCCGCGGCCCAGTTCAGCCCATCGGCCTGCCAGCCCGCTGGCCCGCAGACCAGCGAGCCCGCTAGCTGTAGCCCACGAGCCCAGTCCGGCCCGTGGCCCACGAGCCCGCGACGGCCCGTGACGGCCCACGAGCCCGTGACAGCCCACGAATCTCCACGCAGGTAAATGACTTAGGGTTTTGTTTCGGATCTATGTGTTTAGATCTAACAAATGAACCTTGTTTTGATAGGAAACCCTACAGACTTTGGAGTGACCGAAGCGACTTTCGGACGAGACTCGGCGCTTCGAGAAAACCCTAGGTGAGGAGATTTCGACTCTAATTGATAAATTGGACGAATCTAGGATTGAATCTAAGATGAAATGTTCTGTATATGTTTAGAGTGTAAGTGGAATGTGAATAGAATACAATTTATGAGATGATTATTGTGACTTTGAAAGTTAAGTATAGAATGTGACACGAATTAAATGATCTGATTAGGTTGATCTTTTTTTGGAGACTCGAGAAAGCAGATCAGATTTGATTGGTTTTGAAAATAGGGAGTGACCACCCTCCCTAGAACTGTGAGTGGGACTTTGACATTCGCTATTGATTGAAAACCATGTTTCAAAAGTACTTTTAAATGACATGTTTCTGCAAATGTATGATTGTTAGACCTTTCCAATATTTGATGAAATGTTTTGTGACCTTTGGAGTGTCTTAACTGCTGACTTTATTGATATGCATCCATGAGTTTTGATAAACATATATTGTGCCACATTTTCGACATATTGATATGTTTTAAATACTTCCACTGCATTGGCACATGGTTTTAAATGGATTTGCTTACACATTTGGGCTGTACGCCCGGCCGACTTTATGATATTATGTTTTGGGCTGTATGCCCGGCCGACTTTATGATATTATGTTTTGGGCTGTATGCCCGGCCGACGTTATGATATTATGCATGGGGCTATATGCCCCGCCGACTGGTGATGGGATGCATGGGGCTACGTGCCCGGCCGATATGATATTGTGATCCGTAGCTACGAAGGACATCTGGTACAGGCACCCTTTGTGTCCGGATACGCTTCGGCCGGAGGTATCCGCCAGATCGTCGTGTGTATGGGTGCCCCAGGTTGACCCTCATCGGAGAGGACGTTGAGTACGGCTCCGTCTAGCACCAGGCGGGGGCACCATACACGGCCGACTAGTTATATGTACATTATTATTTTTTTTCAGGCTAGTTGGGGTAGTCTGTGGCCAACATTGGGGCAGAGAGCCATTCTTTAATACTTGCATTTGGAAAAACCCCCAATGCGCCGTCCTTGGTCGAGGTAGACCATTGCCGGGAATATTTCATTGGCCGGTTCTTCATGACATTGATGTGAATATTGGATGCATATCTTACTTTCTGATGTGTGCGTATTATATGTGATTTTGAAATAACATGATCGGTTTGCACACTGTGGATATTTTCTTATGCTTTGACACTCCAAGTTCACCATAGATATTGATAGTATGATGTCAATCCCCTCACTTACTGAGTATCCTCCCATAGATACTCACCCCTCACTTTCTTTCCCACAGGATTAGTGTTGGACCGAAGAGATATCACTGGGCTTGGGTATGGATATTTTTCATTCTTCCGCTATGATGATTGGTGATATTATTATGTATTGGAGGTTTTAGATTGACCAATGTATTTATATAAATTTTCTGGGATGACTGTATAAATTATGGACTTTATTTCGCGAAACTCGCGTGTTGATTATTTCGTTGCATTGAGGCATTTGTAAATATTTAAAAATAACTTGGGAATTTATTTTATATATGCGTAGAATTTAAGTCCGCTCGGTGTGGCGGCTGCTCATGCTCTAGTTGGGCATGACAGTAGAGGTCTGTTGCTAGGACTGTTAGAAACTTTATAGCCTTGCGTTGTTCTGGATGTTGGCTGTGGATATTGTTGATTTTGGAGAGGCCGGGATGGCCAATTGTTTATTTGTACTGGATGAATGTCATATACAGGTGAAATTGTACATGGGAAACCTCCGATTTATGGGGAGGTTCTACCCGATTTTCTGTAAAAATCCAGCCGGCATCCAGGGACAACGGGCGGCTGTTCACGATCCCGGTTCGGGGCGTGACATAGTTCGTAGTATGAGAACTGTGATATAACAGATTGAGCGAATTACAGGTTAACAGATCGATCGAATTGATTTCAATGGAATTAGGTAGGGAAAGCCAATTGAACGATAGATTAGCGATGGAATTTTCGTTGCTAAACATTTCGTCACTAATTTGTCACTGAATTAGCTCACAGTGTGGATGTATCAGCAATGGAAATTTTCTGTTGCTATCTGATTTGTCGCTAATTTATTGGTGATATTGTTAATTGTGTGTATCTATCAGCAACAGATTATCGATGGAAAATTTTTCGTTACTAATCCGTTACTGATTTCAAACTATCATGATAGATTACTAACGAATTTTCAGCGACGGAATATTTCCATCATTAATTTAGCAACCGATTAGCGACAGAAATTACGCTTGCAACTGTTGAAAGAATAGAGCAAATGCTCGAGAAATACTTGCCAAACTCCAAGGAGAAAAGCATAGAAAAACCATGCTCAAAAGAAGATGAAGAAGGTAGAGGAAAACTCACCGAATCTCAAGAAAAAGATGCCCAAAAAAGGTCCATCGTGGACACAAAAGAAGCATGAACTAGCCATGCTCAAGTCCAAGCAAAAGAAGAAGAAGGTGGAGCCTAAAACAACTTGAGCAGACTGCCCAAAGAAATGAAGCAGAATGCACAAGTGGAAGGTCCAATCGGGCCCGGTCTAGCTCCATTCTTCAATACTGTAGCAGCCCATCTTAGGCCCATTTAAAGGTGATTTCAAGAGTATGAAAAGAAGTCCAAATTCAAGCCAAGTAGGACTGCACATGTGTATCAAAAGAAGTTCAAAAGATTGGCCAACAGAAGCTGTCCAAAATATCCAAAGTACTTGGCCCAATTGAAGTCAAGTTCAAATCTCATTCCAAGGCAGCTTAAGATCCAATAGCTGAGGTAATTTAAGCCCATTATGTTAAGCATAAAATGGCCCAAAAGGGGGGGCCTAAGAAGGGCCTCCAACAGCTAGAAAATCTAGCTGTTGGAGGACCAAAAGGCTAGAAATTTCTAGCCATTGGAGAACCCAACAGCTAGAATTTGTAGCTGTTGGAAAAAGGGCTGTAAAGCCCTCTTCTCTCCACCCTCTCCTCTCATTTTGTTCTCTTCAAATTCTCTATATAAAAGGGCTTGAGTGATGGAGCAAACTATGATTTTAAGTATGAAGAAAATCATCAATTATTAGAGCAATGTCTCTTATGTTTGGAGCAATATCTCCTTGTCTGTCTTTAGAGTATAGTCTCTTGTGTTTTGTAAATCATTTGAGCATTGTCTCAACAAAATTTGTACACATTCTTTTGTACATAATCAAAATCCCATTGAGATATTTCATTCAATCCTTTGTTTTATTTTGTTCCTCAAACATCCAAACAATCTTTCAAAAGCTTTCTCATCAAACGCTTCCGCAATCTTGGCATGAGAGAAATCTCCTCCATGCCACCATCACAGTCCAAGAAATGTAACAGCAACTGTCGAAAAAAGTATCAACGGTATTTTTTCCATCGTTAATATTTAGCGATAAGATTTTCAGCGACGATAATTTCCATCACTAATACACTTTAGCAACGGAATCTTTTCTTTCAATGACGGATATTTCCCTCACTAATACCTTATTTTCTAATAGTAAAGCTAAACTCCCAACAAGCTTATAGAAAAATGAAGTGAAGGAGGCAGTAGATAACGTTGGGAAGTACGTGATAAAAATGAAAGGCAGTGAATGGAAAGGGAAGGAACAACCGGTTAAGATGACTAATTTTGGAGGGTGTATGTTTTTTTTGTTATAGATCTTCTGGTATGAACTTTTACATCTTTCTCCTACCAACTTTGAAGCAAAAAAAATAAGATTCAGAGCAAATAAATTACCTTGTCTTGTCCTTCCCTTTTCACTATCACCAAATATCGAAATATGGCATACAATTAACTGCTGATGGCTTGATGTTTCCTTTCCTATCCTCTATGAGGCAGAAAATGTCCTCCAGCCTAGTGGTCATAAAAGGGATTTGAAATCTAACATGCCAGTAGATTGAGAGATGAAATGTATCAAGATAAAGGTCCACATGGCTGTTACTTTTGATACATAAGAATTGCTCGCTGTTGTTACTCTAGGCCTTAATGCTGGGTAGAAATATTTTCTCTTTTGGTGAACTGTGATAACTGGTTCCTTTAGGTGTAGCATCTGTGACTGCTTACGATCTATTAAGGACTATTCGAATGTTCAACTTTGATATTGAGTATGATACCGAAAGTGTCACGCCCCGAACCGGGATCATGAACAGCCGCCCGTTGTTCCTGGATGCCGGCTATATTTTTACAGAAAATCGGACAGAATCTCCCCATAAATCGGAGGTTTCCCATGTACAATTTTCACATGTATATCACATTCATCCAGTAAAAATAAACAATTGGCCATCCCGGCCTCTCCAAAATCAACAAATACCACAACCAACCTCCAGAACAACGCAAAACTATAAAATTTCTAGCAGTCCTAGCAACAGACCTCTACTATCATGCCCAACTAGAGCATAAGCAGCCGCCACACCGAGCGGACCTAAATTCTACGCATATATAAAATGAATTCCCAAGTTATTTTTAAATATTCACAAATGCCTCAATACAATGAAATAAATCAATACGAGAGTTTCACGAATAAATATCCATAATTTATACAGTCATCCCAAAAAATTATAAAAATACATTGATCAAACTAAAATCTCCAATACATAACGATATCACCAATCATCGTAGCGGAAGAGATGAAAATATCCATATCCAAGCCCAGTGATATCACGTTCGCGTCACAATTATACAAACCCAACAATACTTTCTCGATCCAACACTAATCCTGTGAGAAAAAAAGCGAGGGGTGAGTATCTATGGAAGAATATTCAGTAAGTGAGGGGATTGATATCATACTATCAATATCGAGGGTGAACTTGAAGTGTCAAAATATAAGATAAAAAAAATATCCACAGTGTGCAAACCGATCATGTTATTTCAAAATCATATATCATACGCACACATCAGAAAGCAAGATATGTATCCAATATTTACATCAATGTCATGAACAGCCGGCCAATGAAATATTCTCAGCAATGGTCTACCTCGACCAAGGATGGCGCATTGGGGGTTTTTTCCAAATGCAAGTATTAAATAATGGCTCTTTGCCTCAATGTTGGCCACAGACTACCCCAGCTAACCTGTAAATAATAATAATGTACATATAACTAGTCGGCCGTGTATGGTGCCCCCGCCTGGTGCTAGACGGAGCCGTACTCAATATCCTCTCCGATGAGGGTCAACTTGGGAACCCATACACATGACGATCTGGCGGATGCCTCCAGCCGAAGCGTATCCGGACACAAGGGGTGCCTCCACCAGATGTCCTTCGCAGCTACGGATCATAATATCATATCGGCCGGGCACGTAGCCCCATGCATCCCATCACCATGTCGGTTAGGCATATACCCCCATGCATCATATCATAACGTCGGCCGGGCATACAGCCCAAATATATAAGTAAATCCATTTAAAACCATGTGTCAACGCAGTGGAAGCATTAAAAACATGTCAATATATCGAAAATGTTGCACAATATTCAGTTATCAAAACTCATGGATGCATATCAATACAGTCAGAAATTAAGACACTCCAAATGTCACAAAATATTTCATAAAATATTCAAAAGTTCTAACAATCATACATTTTCCAGAAACATGTCATTTAAAAAATATTTTTGAAACATAGTTTTCAATCAATAGCGAATGTCAAAGTCTCATTCACCGTTCTAGGGAGAGTGGTCACTCTCTATTTTCAAAACCAATCCAATCTGATTTTTCGAGTCTCCAAAAAAATCAACCTAATTAGATCATCAAAATTGAATATCAATTTCTCAAGTATTTTTAGAATTTATCCGAAAGAAATGAAATGTACAATATCCTCCACTTTACGGCTCATTTCATTCCAATCCTACAACCCAAATACTTTCATGCATATTTCAAAATTTAACTCTAAGAAAAACTATTCGAATTAACTCGACATGATTTTATGAATCTATAATATGCTTCTTTCATATCAGATCATCTAGTTTCTGTAACATTCTATACTTAACCTTCAAAGTCACATATAATCATTTCAGAAATTATATTCTATTCGCATGCTACTTACACTCTAAACTTATACAGAACCTTTCATCTTAGATTCATTCAATTTATCAATTAGAGCCGAAATTTCCTCATCTAGGGTTTTCTCGAAGCACCGAGTCTTGTCCGAATGTCTCTTCGGTCACTCCAAAGTCTGTAGGGTTTCCTGCGTGGAGGTTCGTAGGCTATCACGGGATCACGGGCCGTCGTGGGCCATCGTGGGCTCGTGGGTTCGCGGACTAGTGGGCTTCGGCTAGCGGGCTCACGGTCTGTGGGCCAGTAGGCTAGCGGGCAGGCAGGCCTGCGGGTTGGTGGGTCTGCGGGCTGGCGGGCCTGCAGCTGATGGGCCTGCAGGCTGGCGGGCCTGCGGGTGATGGGCATGCAAGTTGGCGGGCCTGCGGGTGATGGGCCTGCAGGTTGGCAGGCCTGCGGGTGATGGGCATGCGGCTGATGGGCCTGCAGCTGATGGGCATGCGGGCCGATAGTGGCTCATGGACCACAGTGGCTTTCGGGCTGGTGGTCGTATGCTAGCTCGCGCGCTGGCTCGCGCTGCAAGCTCGGTCATGCTCGCAGCCTGGGCTCGAGCTGCGGGCTCGGTCCTGCTCGCGGCCTGGCTCGTGCAAGCGGCCTGGGTCCTGCTCGCTCGCGGATTGAGATGCGCTGTGCTCGTACGGAAAGGATAGCACAGGGGCACGATCGTGCTCGCACTCGCGCTGGGTGGATCGCGAGGTGGCAGAAGGTGTTGGGTTGCGCTCACGGAGGCTTGCGATGGTGGCAGATGGGAGAGGGATTGCGGCGGAGTGGCGAAGCCGAAGGGAGAGAGCGACAGTGAGAGGGAGAGAATAAGAAGAAGAAAAAGGAGAAGAAGAAGAAGGAGAAGAAGGAGAAGAAGAAGGAGAAAGAGAAAGCGGTGATCCGTTGGCGGCGGAGCTCACAACGAAGGAGCGGCGCCTTGGTGCCGCGGTGGGGGAGAGAGACGAAGGTTCGGGGGAGAGAGGGAGAGAGAGAGAGAGAGAGAGAGAGAGAGAGAGAGGGAGTGGGATTAGGGTTTCCAACCCTAATCCCCAAATTTGGGGACGCAGCGTTTTGCCCCAAAACGCAGCGTCTCCGTATTTCGTTTCTTTTTTCTTTTTTTTTTCCTTAGTATTACATTTTCTAACCCCCTAAAAACAAATTTCGTTCTCGAAACTACAAGAAAGCAATACATTGAACAAGTGGGGGTATTGTCTCCTCATGAAGTGGCAACAGAGGCTTACCCAATTTGTGGACAAAAGACACTCTCACATACATACGAATGGTTTGACCCGGTGTCAATAAGGACACGAGCATCAACTTTCCATATTTTCATAACTCCAATGTGAGGAAATAAAAGATTAGTTGATAAATATGGTGGAAAATATATGCTCACATAAATATATATATATATATATATATATTTATACCAAAATGTATGTACAAACCAACATAGCTAAGTGTCTACAGCTTTAACTAGTAATGGTTCTCAAAAGAAAGTACATGGACATCTCTAAACATGGGGATCAGTGGGAGGAATACCAAAAATCTCATCAGGACTCGCCTCAGCATCCTCCTGCGTCATCGCATATACACGGGCCTATATCCTCTGCTGCCGTCATGATGGTCCTGACACCGTATTGCTCCCGGCTACCGTCCGAGGAGCGGTGTGACTCGTGTGCGCAGGCGCTCCCTGCTGTCCTCCCCGGGGAACACTCAAGTGTCCAGTAGCTATGTGACCTCCAAATCCAAACTTAGGGCAGACGCTCCTGATGTGCATTTGCTTCCCACACCGGAAGCATGTAATGGGCACCCTACACTCTCCAAAAGGGTGGTGTCTACCACATCGGCGACAAAAGGGGTGTCATTGATCTGAAGTCTGAGTAGTGGTACTAGGGGTCGGTGCCCTGTACTCCTGGGATTCTGATTCCTGCCCAGTAAGTGCCTGTCTCGACTGAGAGGAGCCTCCCTGGTACCCTGAAGTCCTACCCTTCTTCGAGCCCTGGCTCAAAAAAGCCCCTGATCTCTTCTTTTGCTCCATATTCTCCCGTTGTCTACCCTCAGCATGGGCGATCTCCTCCGCCCTAAGTGCTGAGTCCACAATCTCCGCAAAGGAGAAACTAGGGGTCACTGTCATGTACCTCCTGACGTTCAAGTTGAGGCCGTCCTCACACTTGAACCGTAGCTGCGTTGGCGTCGCTAAGTCTGGAACAAAAGCAGCTAGTCGTCTCAACTCCATCTCATACTCTGTCACTGTCCTGGCTCCCTGCCGCAAGTGCAGAAACTCTGCCCTCTTGCGGTCCTGCTGGAACTCAGAGAAGTACCTGCGATCGAACTCCTGTAGGAAATCCTCCCATCGTAGCGGCTCGGTAGCATCGTCACAAATCGCCTCCCACCAAGTGAGGGCGTCACCATCTAAAAGTCTCTCTGCTATCTGAAGCCGGTAGTCCTCGCTCAATCCCAAATCAGTCAAATTTTGCAGGTACGGTTGATCAAGTGCTTCGCTACTGTGGGATCACCCGTCCCTGCGAACTCTGTGCAGCCTAACTGCCTCGCCTCCTTCACCAGCTGGGTGATCTCATGAATACGCCTCAAGGTGGAGAAGGTGGTATCGCTAGGTCTCGACACAGTAGAAGGACCAGCAACTGGTGGCTGATCTGGACAATAGAAGGTGGTACGGCCGTAGAAGTCGGCACGGCCGTCGGTGGTGGTGGTGGGGGTGGCATCTGAATCTTGTGGGAGGTGTACCACTCGTACACATGCCTAAACGCCTCAAGGGACGGTGGTGGAATGTCGGCAGGAGCAGCCGGCCGAGTAGGCGCTGCAGGGGGTGCCCGTGTAGAGAAAGCAGCCTCAGGCACTCCAAGGGTATCAGGCTCCTTCAGAGGGTCAGACACGTGAGGGGTCGCGGGTAGCGCGGGTCTAGCTTCGCGTCTAGGCGGCATAACTTTGTAAAGGGAAATTATCATTAGATATAATATTATAGCTTGCCGAGATTTAAGAATCAGGGTTAATTACATAGCAACTAAGCTCCTAAAATGAATGAAATCTTGGGTCTAAGAATTTAATAAAAAATGACATATTAGGTTAGATACGAATCGTATCTAACCCCCTAAATGAATAACTCATATGCCGAAAACCATGTATAGGACTTTAAATGACTGTGTGAAGCTCTCAAATGCATTGAGGACTTTTAAAACCAAGTTACTTAGGAATGTTTTCAAATCATTTTATAAAACATAGCTCTAAACCAAGAACTTTGATACCAACCGAACTATCACGCCCCGAACCGGGATCGTGAACAGCTGCCCGTTGTCCCTGGATGCTGGCTGTATTTTTACAGAAAATCGGGCAGAATCTCCCCATAAATCGGAGGTTTCTCATGTATAATTTCATCTATATATCACATTCATTCGGTAAAAATAAACAATTGGTCATCTCGGCCTCTCCAAAATCAACAAATACCACAGCCAACCTCCAGAACAACGCAAGGTTATAAAGTTTCTAGCAGTTCTAGCAACAGATCTCTACTGTCATGTCCAACTAGAGTATGAGCAGCCGCCACACCGAGTGGACCTAAATTCTACGCATATATAAAATGAATTCTCAAGTTATTTTTAAATATTCACAAATGCCTCAATGCAATGAAATAAATCAATACGAGAGTTTCACGAATAAATATCCATAATTTATACAGTCATCCCAAAAAAATTATAAAAATACATTGGTCAAACTAAAATCTTCAATACATAACGATATCACCAATCATCGTAGCGGAAGAGATGAAAATATCCATATCCAAATCCAGTGATATCACGTTCGTGTCACAATTATACAAACCCAATAATACCTCCTCGGTCTAACACTAATCCTGTGGAAAAAAAAGCGAGGGGTGAGTATCTATGGAAGGATACTCATTAAGTGAGGGGATTGACATCATACTATCAATATCGAGGGTGAACTTGGAGTGTCAAAGTATAAGATAAAAAAAATATCCACAGTGTACAAACCGATCATGTTATTTCAAAATCATATATCATACGCACACATCAGAAAGTAAGATATGCATCCAATATTTACATCAATGTCATGAACAGCCGGCCAATGAAATATTCTCGGCAATGGTCTACCTCGACCAAGAACGGCGCATTGGGGGTTTTTTCTAAATACAAGTATTAAATAACGGCTCTTTGCCCCAATGTTGACCACAGACTACCTCAACTAGCCTGTAAATAATAATAATGTACATATAACTAGTCGGCCGTGTATGGTGCCCCCGCCTGGTATTAGACGGAGCCGTACTCAACGTCCTCTCCGATGAGGGTCAACCTGGGACACCCATACACATGACGATCTGGCGAATATCTCCGGCCGAAACGTATCCAGACACAAGGGGTGCCTCTACAGATGTCCTTCGTAACTACGGATCACAATATCATATCGGCCGGGCACGTAGCCCCATGTATCCCATCACCATGTCGGCCGGGCATATACCCCCATGCATCATATCATAACGTCGGCCGGGCATACAGCCCAAATATATAAGTAAATCCATTTAAAACCATGTGCCAATGCAGTAGAAGCATTAAAAACATGTCAATATGTCGAAAATATGGCACAATATTCAGTTATCAAAACTCATAGATGCATATCAATAAAGTCAGAAATTAAGACACTCCAAAGGTCACAAAACATTTCATAAAATATTTAAAAGTTCTAATAATCATACATTTTACAGAAATATGTCATTTAAAAAGTATTTTTGAAATATGGTTTTCAATCAATAGCGAATGTCAAAATCTCACTCACCGTTCTAGGGAGGGTAGTCACTCTATATTTTCAAAACCATTCCAATCTGATTTCTCGAGTCTACAAAAAAATCAACATAATTAGATCATCAAAATTGAATATCAATTTCTCAAGTATCTTTAGGTTTTATCCGAAAGACATGAAATATACAATATCCTCCATTTTACGGCTCATTTCATTCCAACCCTACAACCCAGATACTTTAATGCATATTTCAAAGTTTAACTCTAAGGAAAACTATTTGAATTAACTTGACATGATTTTATGAATCTATAATATGTTTCTTTCGTATCAAATCATCTAATTTCTGTAACATTCTATACTTAACCTTCAAAGTCACATATAATCATTTCAGAAATTGTATTCTATTCGCATGTTACTTACACTCTAAATTTATACAGAACCTTTCATCTTAGATTCATTCAATTTATCAATTAGAGCCGAAATCTCCTCATCTAGGGTTTTCTCGAAGCGCCGAGTCTCGTCTGAATGTCTCTTCGGTCACTTCAAAATCTGTAGTGTTTCCTGCGTGGAGGTTCATGGGCTGTCACGGGCTCACGGGCCGTCGTTGGCTGTCGCGGGCTCGTGGGTTCGCGTGCCATTGGGCTTCGGCTAGCGGGCTCGCGGTTTGTGGGCCAGTGGGCTAGCGGGCCGGCAGGCTTGCGGGCTGGCGGGCCTGGAGCTGATGGGCCTACAGGCTGGCGGGCCTGCGGGTGATGGGCCTGCAGGTTGGCGAGCCTGCGGGTGATGGGCCTGTAGGTTGGCGGCCTTGCGAGTGATGGGCCTGCGGCTGGTGGGCCAATGGGCCGATGGGCTTGCAGCTAATGGGCTTGTGGGCCGCCAGTGGCTCGCGGGCCATAGTGGCTTGCGGGCTGGTGCTCGTGCGCTGGCTCGCACGTTGGCTCGTGGGCTGGCTCATGCTGGCTAGCGCTCGTGGGCTCGGTCCTGCTCGCGGCCTGGCTCGCACTACAGGCTCGGTCCTGCTGGCGGCCTGAGCTCGCGCTGCGAGCTCGGTCCTGGTCGCGGCTTGGCTCGCGCAAGCGGGCTGGGTTCTGCTCGCTTGCGGACTGAGGTGCGCTGTGTTCGCACTGTGCTCGTGCGGAGAGGATCACGCAGGGGCGCGATCGTGCTCGCGCTCGCGCTGGGTGGATCGCGAGGTGGCAGAAGGTGCTGGGTTGCGCTCGCGGAGGCTTGCGGTGGTGACGGAAGGGAGAGAGGCTGCGGAGGAGTGGCGAAGCCGAAGGGAGAGAGCGACAGCGAGAGGGAGAGAAGAAGAAAAAGAAGGAGAAGGAGAAGAAGGAGAAGAAGGAGAAGGAGAAGGCGGTGATCCGTTGGCGGCGGAGCTCACGGCGAAGGAGCGGAGCTGCGGTGCCGCGGTGGGGGAGAGAGACGAAGGGTCGGGGGAGAGAGGGAGAGAGAGAGAGAGAGAGAGAGAGAGAGAGAGAGAGAGAGTGGGATTAGGGTTTCCAACCCTAATCCCCAAATTTGGGAATGCAGCATTTTGCCCCAAAACGCTGCGTCTCAGTATTTCGATTTTTTTTTTTCTTGGTGTTACTGAAAGCCTCGTTTAACTATTTCTTTGTAAAAATTCTCTATTTTTCACTTACTATTAAAAATTGTGAATAGTGAAGTTGATTCGTCACAGATCCCAGTCATATACTTCTCTTCCCCAAATTTTAGACCCGTTAATTAATGATGATAACTATAGAAGTGCTTTCACCAGGATACCTTTTGCAAGTCGTCTTTCGTCCCTGCTACAAAAAAAATGTTACAAGTCATGCCAAAGTTTCAAGTTCCACAAAGCTAGGTATATGATATAAAAAAATGTCTAATGCTAGTCAAGCACTGCTGTTTTGGGACGTCTGAGAAAAGAAACATGAACTATACACTGGGAAGGGAGGGAATAGTGTCCATTGATATTGTATTGTCGCTACACAGTTTTTCTTTATTGGTGCTATTTAATTTTTATTTCTTTTGGAAAATGTGGGAGGAGATGAGGTTGTGCTTGTTCAGTCTAAAGCTCAATATAACGCCACATCAATGAAAACATCTGTATATCCACTGTCATTATGAAAATGACGCAAATGGTTTTATATCACATTCTGAAAGAGGGAGAAATGTTATATTGGATTTTCTTGTTGAATTCAAGAGATGAACTCAAGCACGTCTAGGAGAACTATGTTGAACTTGCCAAAAATGGATCGCTTTAGATACCATTTGACAGCAGCAGGGATTTTTTTTAATTTTTTTGAAATTTTTCTTTATTTTATATTTATTTATTATTATTATTTTTTTATACATTTTGGTTTTGTTCTCTTTTATGTTCCCTAATTCCACAAATGTGCAAAGATTCCTAGATCCTGGTATAGGAGCTTATCCTAGTGCCCTTGTTAAATTTACTACGGACCAGATTGCATTGACTTTCTTGTAGCCACATTGAACAAAGTAGCCAATATGCACATTTCAGTAATTTGAATTAGAATCATGCATATCAGGCTCCATCCTTTTAGTTGTTAAAGTATGGTTCTTGATAGTCTAGGTACAATGAAAAGATTTTCTAATAGTATTTGCAGTATGAAGTGGGTAGGGTTCCCTCCTTAATCCTCATAAATCATATCAGAGAATCCAGAGCATCCTTTCAGTAGAAGAATTAAAAGTCAAAAAAGAAGATTCCATCAAAGTGGATGACAAGTTTAATTGTGTTCGGTAAATATAGACCCAACATTTTTACATGGTTTACTTTTGAAAATTTGTGGCATGATTATTCATCAATACACTTTATTGGCTTTTTTTTCCGCCTTCTTTTGGTTAAGGGTGGTGGTCACTTCCACGGTTGAGCATTGCAGTATGGCTACAGTAATTGCACTTTGCTTGCGAGTGAGGCTGTCACGCCCCGATCCTCGGATCGACCACGCAATAACCGCCGCATTGTCTCGATACACGGGCAAAACCTCCCCATATACCGAGACTCCGCAAGGCTACAATCAGCACAACAACTCATCCAATACACAAACCCATCAGAAATAGAAAAATCATATAACAATACACATGCAAAGGACTCATCCGGTCCATCCTCGAACATTAAAACATACACATTGGCACACATCGGGGAGTGGAATCCTGTACAAGCACGCATGTGATGTGGCCATCCTAACCATTCAGAATTCTCATCTCTATAAAGCGTGTGACAAACAAGAAGTCCCAAAACATAGCTGTCGGATTTTACCAACACTTACCTGAGGAAGACAAGCCAGTATCGGTAGAGTTCTGATGGTATAAGTTGTACAGAACTTCACAAAATCAAAGAAAAGTATCGAAATTAAAATTTACAGTCCAAATGTCCCAGTACAGATATAAATGATTTTACAAAAATAATCGAGTAATTAAGATAATAAATAACAAATAAAAAATCAGCGGATTTTATCAATACTTACCAACAACTCGGCCAGTATCAATGAAATCCGCACGGTAGGGGATGTACAATCTTCCCTTTCCATGGTTTGAGATCTATAAATCTCCAAAAGTTACCCTGCATGTGCCAAATACCTATATAATCCGCAAAAATACTGCACAAGCTCTGTCGAGTAGTGTCCCAACTAAGTCTCCTTTGAAAAAGGGAAGAGAGGGGTGAGTATAAGGGTATATTCAGTGAGTGGAGTGCAATGGTGTGATTGTATTCATAAATAAGGGGTAAATGTGGGGCAGTCAAAGCATATCTCATAAATAACAGTTTATATGCATAAAACATTTTAATAAATCACAATTTACAAAATATGCATCCATGTCAAATATCATTTCAGAAAATCTTGGGGTTCCATCGGAAATCACTTCCGTCTTAGGGCGGCCAAATCCAGACGAAATCCCGCCAAGGATTTTTCTATCCAATGTCTCAAAACAAACCCCCTACCTTGGCGTTGGCTCGTATCTCACTGGGGTGCACCAGATATAGTACGACTTTGGCAGAGGGAGGGACGCCTAACTCCCCTGCACATCCAAACCCCAAACCATGCCACCCCGTCGGGTCGCTCCGTGGTAGGAATATGACTATAGTCATTTGCAGCACCCTTCATTTCTAAACCAATCCAGTTCACAAGCAATGTGCCATAATTTTCCATCAAATAATCAACAATCTCATGCCAAATTAATTCATAGAGCAATATCAAATAACATATGGCACGGAATCATTTTTAAACACAACGGATGCATTTATACTTTATAATTCAGTTCAGACAGCCCACAGTCACAAAACAATTCGCATAAATCACGTAAAATCTTTCGAAAATCATTTATAAAGCAATTTAAAACAGATTTCTCATTCATGAACAGAATGAACCATCCACTCACCTCTAGAGAGGGTATTCACTCCCTAAACCCTATCCATACTCAAGAAATCTCCTTTCAAACTCCAATGGATTGTCCTGAAGCAACCATAACAATTCTCAAGTCATTTCTCCTCCAAACTCAATCACAAACTTTTCTAATTTTGTTTAACTCTCATTTCTAACATTTTCTTGTTCCTATCCTCATTTTACCAATTTATCACCATTTGCATCTTTTCAAAATTCATATTCACAACTCTCCTAGATTTTCTTAAATTAAGATAGTCTTAGTTTCTTCTAATTTTTTCAATTCATAGACATGTATTCCAATTCTACCATATTGCAATTATTTCACAATCCTAGAGTTATTTTCAGAAATTAGCTCTTACCTGCGCAGAGAAAGGAGTGCAGATTCAGAGCTAAGGTTTTCGCATTTGCCTACCCAACCTTCGTGCGCTGTTCGATTTAATTTGAAACCTGAAATGCTTCCGAATTGAAGCAAAATTTAGTATTTAGGTTCAATCACCAAAGGAAATTGAAACCCTAGAATATATCAATCGGAAATTCATACCACATGTACAGGGGATGAATTGAAATCTCAGCTAGAGTTCTCGAGGGCTTACCGATGACTGCCGAGCTGGGGTCTCTTCTGGGGGCAGCACGTGAACAGGCGAGGGAGAGAAGCAGTGGGCTGTTCGCGCGCGAGGGAGAGGAGTCACGGCTGGTGCGCGTTAGAGCGTTCGCGAGACGGAGCTGCTCGAGAGCAGGAGCTGCTGTGCTCGCGGGTTGTACAGCACCCGCAGGAGAGAGAGAGAGAGCCGTGAGAGAGGGAGAGATAGAGAGAGAGAGAGAGAGAGAGCTTGTGAGTATGTAAATGGAGGGAGGGAGGTGGAGAAATTGAGAGAGGGAGAGAGGGTGAGAGACAGAACACAGGAGAGAATGAGGGGGAGAGAAATTGAGGGAGAAGGGAAAGTGACGGGAGAGAGAGAGTGAATTGGGAAAGTAACTTTCCCAATTAATTTTTTTTTTTTAACTTTGTCGGTCTTACAATTCTTAACCCCCTAAAAATAAATTTCATCCTCGAAGTTTCAAAATACAATTTATACATCAAAAAGCTGCGGATGTTGCTTCCGCATTAATTCTTCAGTCTCCCAAGTCCGTTCCTCAACTTTATTATTTCTCCACAGTACCCTAACCATAGGAATCTGCTTACGCCTCAACTGTTTGATTTGCCGGTCAATGATTTTCACCGGTTGTACTTTGAAACTCAAGTCTTCTTTCAGTTCTATTGGAGGAACCTCCAATACGTGCGAGGGATCCGACAAATACTTTTTCAGCATCGACACATGAAAAACATCATGAATCCTCTGCAATCCTAACGGCAAATCTAGTCGATATGCCACCGCTCCAATTCTTTCAAGGATTTTAAAGGGTCCGATATAACGAGGGTTTAATTTTCCTCGTTGCTAGAATCGAACTATGCCCTTCCAAGGAGATATCTTCAAGAATATCATATCTCCCACTGTGAATTCCAGTGGCCTTCTCCTTTTGTCGACGTAACTCTTTTGCCGATCTTGAGCTACCTTCATTCTTTCCCGAATTAGCTTCATCTTTTCCTTGGTAGTTTCAATCAATTCTATGTTTTCAATTTTGCGTTCTCCAACTTCATCCCAACAAAGTGGAGTCCGACATTTCCTTCCGTAGAGAGCTTCATAGGGAGGCATTCCAATACTAGCTTGGTAGCTATTGTTATATGCAAATTCAATCAATGAGAGATGTCTATCCCAACTCCCATGGAAATCCATAACGCACGCTCTCAACATATCTTCCAACGTTTGAATTGTACGTTCAGATTGCCCGTCTGTCTGTGGATGAAATGCAGTGCTGAATTTCAGTTTGGTACCCAAGGCCTCTTGTAACGTAGGCCAGAATCTAGATGTGAATCGAGGGTCTCGATCTGATACAATCGATATCGGAACCCCGTGGAGTCGGACAATCTCATCAAGATACACCCTTGCTAACTTCTCCAAGGAATAAGTACTCTGAACTGGGAGGAAATGCGCTGATTTTGTGAGTCTATCTACTATCACCCAAATGGCATCGTGACGACTTGGAGTACGTGGCAATCCTACCACAAAATCCATAGTAATATGCTCCTATTTCCATTCAGGTATAGGCAATGGTTGAAGCATTCCAGCTGGCTTTTGATGCTCGGCTTTGGTTTGTTGACACACCAGACATCTTGCTACAAATTCGCTATTTCCCGTTTCAAGCCTGACCACCAATAAGTTTCTTTGATGGTTCGGTACATTTTAGTACTTCCAGGATGCATAGCATAAGCCGAAGAGTGTGCTTCTTCCAGAATAGCCTTCCGAAACTCATCATTTTTGGGAACACAAATCCGTTTCCCATACATGACTATACCATCCTCCCGAACATGGAAATCACTAGTTTTACCCTTGCGAACCTTTTTTACTATTTGCTTTAACTCTTCATCAGTGATTTGGAATTCTTTAATACTGTCTACCAAGGTTGGTCGAACTTCAAATTTCGCTAATAATGCACCGCTGCCATCACAAGAAATTCTAGCTCCAAGAGCACGAAATCCCACCAGGCACGAGAGGTAAGCGTCTCCCTGAATCTGAGAAGAAGATGAGGACTTGCGGCTTAAGGTATCAGCAACTACATTTGCCTTGCCCGGGTGATAATCAATCACCAAATCGTAGTCTTTGATCAGCTCTAGTCATCTCCTTTGCCTCAAATTGATCTCCTTCTGGGTAAGCAGGTACTTGAGGCTCTTGTGGTCGGTGAAGATTCTGCAAGTGGCTCCATATAAATAATGGCGCCAAATCTTTAATGCAAATACAATCGCAGCCAATTCTAAATCATGTGTAGGATAATTCAGTTCATGCTTCTTTAACTGTCGAGAAGCGTAGGCGATAGTTCCGCCGCCTTGGATCAAGATGCATCCTAACCCCTGTTTACTGGCATCGCTGTAGACAACATAATCATCACCGAGAGTAAGAAGGGCAAGTATGGGAGCCGTTGTGAGTCTCTTCTTGAGTTCTTGAAAACTCTGCTCACATTTATCCGTCCATTCAAACTTGATTCCTTTCCGCGTCAAACCAGACAACGGAGATGCAATTTTGGAAAAACCCTCTACGAATCTTTGATAGTAACCCGCCAATCCGAGGAAGCTCCTCACCTCAGTGACGTTTTTGGGTTGTTCCCATTTCAGAATTGCCTCAACTTTCTTCGGATCAACAAATATCCCTTCTCCGGATACTACATGTCCCAAGAACCCAATTTCCTTCAACCAAAATTCACATTTTGAGAACTTGGCATATAAATGCTTGTCTCGGAGAGTCTGCAACACAATCTGAAGATGATTTGAATGCTCTTCATCATTTTTGGAGTACACAAGGATATCGTCAATGAAAACAATGACGAACTTGTCGAGATAGGAGTGAAAAACTCGATTCATTAGGTCCATGAAAACTGTTGGAGCATTCGTCAAGCCGAAAGGCATCACCAAGAATTCATAGTGTCCATATCTTGTCCTAAACGCAGTTTTGGGGACATCATTTTCCTTTATCCGCAACTAATGATAGTCGGACCTCAAATCTATCTTGGAGAATACACTGGCCCCTTCGAGTTGATCAAACAAGTCATCAATCCTCGGCAAGGGGTATTTGTTCTTGATGGTCACCTTATTTAATTGTCGATAATCAATACACAATCGAAGAGTGCCATCTTTCTTCTTGACAAAGAGAACCGGAGCACCCCAAGGTGAAGTGTTCGGTCGGATGAATCCCTTTCTCAACAACTCTTGGAGTTGGACTTTCAACTCTTTTAATTCTGCCGGTGCCATTCGATAAGGAGAAGTGGAGACTGATGCCATACCGGGAACAAGATCTATAGTGAAATCAAACTCCCGAATCGGTGGCAACCCCGGTAACTCTTTTGGAAAGACGTCCGGGAACTCATTTACCACAAGGATATCGCTCAGGTTAGGGCTTGCTGCCGTAGTGTCAATGATATGAGCCAAATACACTTCGCAGCCCTTATGCACTAATCTTCGTGCCTCAAGAGCTGAAATCACACAGGTCGGCAATACTCGCCGTTCACCAGTGAACACAAGTAGTGGATGTCCTGCCCTACGGAATTCCACTTCTTTAGTGAAGCAATTTACTGAAGCTCGGTGAAGACTTAGCCAATCCATGCTTAGGATGGCGTCAAAGTCCTTCATATCCAACGGAATCAAATCCGCTTCAAGGATTGTTTCACCAACTTTCACCTCACAAGACTTATGTACAAAATTTCGAATCATATGCTCCCCTAAGGGAGTAATGACCAACAGTTCTTCATCAAGAGGAACTAAATCCCTATCAGAATGTCTTGCAAATCCTGAGCTTACAAATGAATTATTTGATCCGGTATCAATGAGTATATGTGCATCCACTCCAAAAATTTTCATCATACCTATAAATGTAAACCATGAACATAATTATATCATCATACCCTTTCATTCATAATCATAAATCATCAAATCATAGTTATAATCCATAGATATCATATTTTCAATTTTCAAACTTAAATTTAAATGAAAATTTATCTGTGACTACGTCGGGATTAATCTGAGCTTCTTCATTCGTCATGGCAAAAACCCTAGCTTGAGCTCTCGGCTGAGGTCACTGAGAGGGGGTAGCTACTGTACTGCTTCCTGTGCCCGTCCTAGGGATGGTACTAGTGGAAGGTGTCATCGAACCTGTTGGACTAGTTTTGGAGCCGCTAGAGGGACCTCTAACTTGCCGACTCCCTTGCCCTTCTTCTGTCAACTCAGGGCAAGAATAACAGAGGTGTCCCTCCTTCCCGCAGTGATAACACCTCTTAGGTCCTCTGTACGGACTCGTGTGATACCCTTTACAAGTAGGGCAAGTCTGCATTCCACTTCCTCTGGGTCTTGCTCCCGATCCAACATTTTCAACGCCAGAAGCATTCGATCTATGAACTTGTTGGCTTTGAGGAAATCCCACCGATCCCGAAATAAATCCACCGCTTTGATAGTTTGCAGTTCTGTTCTTCTTAGAGCTTTAGCCCGGTACAAATCCGCTGGACCTCTTCTTCCCTTGGCGGTCCCTAACATTTCCCCTTTCAAGCACCATCTGTTCGGCCCTCAAGGCCAATTGCAACACGTTCTGGTATGTGTGCTCATCCGTGACTGACATCTTGTCTCGGATATCCAGGTTCAAGCCATCCTCAAACTTGAAGCGTCTGCACTCTTCGGAGATGATTAGCTCTGGTACGAATGAGGATAGGCTTCTAAATTTCGCATCATATTCCTTCACAGATAGATTTCCTTGGCGAAGCCGAAGGAATTCTTTTCTCTTCAAGTCCCGATCGAATCGGGTGTAGAACCTCTGGTCGAATTCCCTAAGGAAATCGTGCCAAGTGAGAGGTGCAGCTGCCCCTTCCTCCACTCCATCCCACCATGTGCTCGCATCTTCGTCCAACAATCTCACGGCTACCAAGAGTTTCAAACTATCCTCTATTCCCATATCTGTTACCGCTTTTCTGACCCTCTTGATCCATTTCTTTGCTTCCATAAGATCACCAGATGCTGAGAAGGTTTCACAACCAAGCTGCCCTGCTTCTTTAATCAGCTTGGACAACTGAATTGGAGAGCGGCTGCTTGGAGTGGCAACCGGATGAGTGGGTGCTAGTGGGGCACCGGGTGCAACAGTTGGTACCGAAGGAGGAACAGGTGGTGGAACTGTAGTCAGCCGCGGAGCTCAGTACTGTGCTCCAAAGGTACTCCACCACTCCATAACTTCCTAAAGAGCAGCGACAGGAGGAGGAGCAGGCCCGGTAGAAGGAGCCGGGAGTGTGGACGTAGGTGGAGGAAGAGCATGCGAGGACGACTCATCCTCGTGCTCCTGTGGAGGAATTTCGCTCATATTCCTCATTTTCCTTCGTAGAGGCATTGCAACCTATACAAAATAAGAAATTAGAATTAAGTCAAGGGTTAAGTGAAGACTAAGACTTAACCCCCTAAAAAATATTCTTAATTCCCTAAGAAAACCATGGAAAGTTCTGTACAATTTTCGAAGACCCTTTAAAAGAGCTTAAACCTTTTTTTTTTCAAAAACTAAACATTTCAAAACCTTTAGAGCTTTCAGGACATTTGGAAACATTTCAAAACATTTCAAAACCATCATGCCTTTAAAATCGTGAACCTGGCTCTGATACCAATAAAGCTGTCACGCCTCGATCCTCGGATCGACCACGCAACAGCCGCCACGTTGTCTCGATACACGGGTAGAATCTCCCCATATACCGAGACTCCGCAAGGCTACAATCAGCACAACAACTCATCCAATACACAAACCCATCAGAAATAGAAAAATCATATAACAATACACATGCAAAGGACTGTCCGGTCCATCCTCGAACATTCAAACATACACATTGGCACACATCGGGGAGTGGAATCCTATACAAGCACGCATGCGATGTGGCCATCCTAGCCATTCAGAATTCTCATCTCTATAAAGCATGTGACAAACAAGAAGTCCCAAAACATAGCCGTCGGATTTTACCAACACTTACCTGAGGAAGACAAACCAGTATCGGTAGAGTCCTGACGGTATGAGTTGTACAGAACTTCACAAAATCAGAGAAAAGTATCGAAATTAAGATTTACAGTCCAAATGTCCCAGTACAGATATAAACGGTTTTACAAAAATAATCGAATAATTAAGATAATAAAGAATAAATAAAAAATCAGCAGATTTTATCAATACTTGCCAACAACTCGGCCAATATCAATGAAATCCGCACGGTAGGGGATGTACAGTCTTCTCTTTCCATGGTTTGAGATCTATAAATCTCCAAAAGTTACCCTGCATGTGCCAAATACCTATATAATCCGTAAAAATACTGCACAAGCTCTGTCGAGTAGTGTCCCAACTAAGTCTCCTCTGAAAAAGGGGAAGAGATGGGTGAGTATAAGGGTATACTCAGTGAGTGGAGTGCAATGGTGTGATTGTATTCATAAATAAGGGGTAAATATGGGGCAGTCAAAGCATATCTCATAAATAACAGTTCATATGCATAAAACATTTCAATAAATCACAATTTACAAAATATGCATCCATGTCAATTATCATTTCAGAAAATCTTGGGGTTCCATCGGAAATCACTTCCGTCTTAGGGCGGCCAAATCCAGACGAAATCCCGCCAAGGGTTTTTCTATCCAATGTCTCAAAACAAACCCCCTACCTTGGTGTTGGCTCGTACCTCACCGGGGTACACCAGATATAGTACGATTTTCGCAGAGGGAGGGACGCCTAACTCCCCTGTACATCCAAACCCCAAACCACGCCACCCCGTTGGGTCGCTCCGTGGTAGGAATATGACTATAGTCATCTGCGGCACCCTTCATTTCTAAACCAATCAGTTCACAAGCATGTGCCATAATTTTCCATCAAATAATCAACAATCTCATGCCAAATTAATTCATAGAGCAATATCAAATAACATATGGCACGAAATCATTTTTAAACACAACGGATGCATTTATACTTTATAATTCAGTTCAGACAGCCCACAGTCACAAAACAATTCGCATAAATCACGTAAAATCTTTCGAAAATCATTTATAAAGCAATTTAAAACAGATTTCTCATTGATGAACAGAATGAACCAACCACTCACCTCTAGAGAGGGTATTCACTCCCTACACCCTATCCATACTCAAGAAATCTCCTTTCAAACTCCAATGGATTGTCCTGAAGCAACCATAACAATTCTCAAGTCATTTCTCCTCCAAACTCAAGGGTTCACAAACTTTCCTAATTTTGTTTAACTCTCATTTCTAACATTTTCTTGTTCCTATCCTCATTTTACCAATTTATCACCATTTGCATCTTTACAAAATTAATATTCACAACTCTCATAGATTTTCTTAAATTAAGATAGTCTTAGTTTCTTCTAATTTTTCCAATTCATAGACATGCATTCCAATTCTACCATAGTGCAATTATTTCACAATTCTAGAGTTATTTTCAGAAATTAGCCCTTACCTGCGCAAAGAAAGGAGTGCAGATTCAGACCAAGGGTTTTCGCATTTGCCTACCCAACCTTCGTGCGCTGTTCAATTTAATTCGAAACCTGAAATGCTTCCAAATTGAAGCAAAATTTAGTATTTAGGTTCAATCACCAAAGGAAATTGAAACCCTAGAATATATCAATCGGAAATTCATACCACATGTACAAGGGATGAATTGAAATCTCAGCTAGAGTTCTCGAGGGTTTACTGATGACTGTCGAGCTGGGGTCTCTTCTGGGGTTGCAGCAAGTGTCTCGGCAGAGGGCAGCACGCGAACAGGCGAGGGAGAGAAGCAGTGGGCTGTTCGCGCGCGAGGGAGAGGAGTCGCGGCTGGTGTGCGTTAGAGCGTTCGCGAGACGGAGCTGCTCGCGAGCAGGAGCCGCTGTGCTCGCGGGCTGTAGCAGCTAGGAGGGAAGCCGCGCGCTGCGGGCTGTGCAGCGCCCGCAGGAGAGAGAGAGAGATCCGTGAGAGAGGGAGAGATATAGAGAGAGAGAGAGAGAGAGAGAGAGAGAGCTTGTGAGTATGTAAATGGAGGGAGGGAGGTGGAGAAATTGAGAGAGGGAGAGAGGGTGAGAGACAGAACACGGGAGAGAATGAGGGGGAGAGAAATTGAGGGATAAGGGAAAGTGACAGGAGAGAGAGAGTGAATTGGGAAAGTAACTTTCCCAATTATTTTATTATTTTTTTTTTGACTTTGTCGGTCTTACAGAGGCTGCTATTCCCCCCCTGCCCCTCCCCATTTTCATAAGCTTAGTTGATGACATTCTCTTTGGTACTTGATACAAACTTTCTTTTTCCTTATCTTTTTGTTTGGGTAGTGTTGGGTGCTGTTGGTGTGGTTTGGTGAGTTGCACACCTGATGTTGTGCCCAAACATGCCATTTAATTATGCTCTATTGCTAGGAAATTTTTATTTCTTTAAAAACCTTAGTGATAGAGAAGCTTCAGCTCTTAATACCTGATTATTTGTTTGATTCTGGTCTTTTTCATCTTCTGATTAACCTTTTTTTGGAGTCTTAACACTCGAGGTTCCTTTTTCTATAACTTGTTCTTGAATCATCTTATAAACACACTATATTTCTACTTTTTGCTTACTTTGTTCCGAGAGGGAAAGGCCCCTTCCTCCATTAAAGTTCTGGCCAGATACTTCAGTTGCAGTCACAATTGCTGTGGCAGTCGTGGTTATGGTTGTAACAATCTATGGTGTAGTGGGTGTACTCTTGTGGAAATTGCCCAATATGAATGAATAGGCTTTCCACATCCTGGAGGTGCCACAGTGGCGTTGTGTCTTGCATCGGCAGTTGCAGTTATATTATATAGTCGTGGCCAGTTCAACTACTGTGGCCCATGCAATAATTCTATGCTGCTACCTGACCTGGGGTTAGAACCAATATTAACAATCTCTTGCACATTAATAAGACATCGCAAAACCTTTTCTTTTGGATACTTAATGTAATGAAATCAAAAACTGTTTATCTGCTCACATCCTGCCTTTTTGGGATATTGAAATTTTTTGTGTGCATTGGGTTGTCCAAAAAGGATGCACACTTTTCTTATGGCAAATTTTACAGGTATTGGAAGAAACTAAGCTTATAATACATGCTATAATTTCTTTCTTTTTATTTTTGGTTGGGAAAGAATGCAATAATTTACTTTGTCCCTATCGAGTTCAATTTCATGGAAGGGGTTTGTTTCAATCACTTTTTCTGTTGTGTGACCTTTGGAGCTTTTAAATGATCTATATTTGCAGATATTGGGAGGGACCAGAAAACTCCTTTGTTCCGGTATCTTTTTGTCTTTCTATCTTCCCTTCTCTCTAACACTATTACTCTGCTTTTATAAGAAAGTGTTGGAAAATTTTAATCTCGATATTAGACTCTTTGTGTGCTTCTAGATGTATAATCTATAACCACTTTTATATAAGAGAATTATACCAAAACAAAATTAAAAATATAATGTCAAGAACACGAAAAAGAAGAAGAAAAAATGAAGAAAATAATATAGATTACTAAAGAATATTAAAAGAGAAAAGAGAAATCTAATTATAAGAGAGAAAATTGTCTCTACTTACTTAATTATAAAGTGTGGAGAGAGGTTCTATTTATACAAGAAACTAACCATTAAAGAAAAGAAAAAAAATCATAATAAAATTAATAAAGAGGAAAATAAAGTCAATTTTCTAAATTTATAATGATCGAATAAATCAATCATTAAATAAATCAACCAAATATATAATAGTTGACTAAATCAATTTTAATAATTGATTAAGCCAACCAAATATATATAATTGACTAAATTAATTGTAATGATTAGTTCAATCATAATAATTGATTAAATCAATTATTATGGTTGAATGGTTGATAATTGATTAGGTCAATCATAATTATTGACTAAATCAATCAATATTATTATTTAAATTTATTTTAACACTATCCTCAAGTTTGGTTAATAGATATCTATGGAGCCTAATTTGCTGAGAATATTTTGCATGTGACTTGCCATAGTTCTCTTAATAAAAATATCAGCAAGCTGCTCATTACTCTTCACGTGAGGGGTGACAATGATCGCATCACAACCTTTTGATGAACGAAATGGCAATCGACTTCAATATGTTTTGTTCTCTCATGAAAGACAGGATTAGAAGTAATATGAATAGCAGATTGATTGTCGCAAAAAAGTTTGATAGGGGAAGTGACTAGAAATCTCAATTCTTCAACTAGAGTTTTTAGCCAAATGATCATTGGTTGCTGCTGCCATGGCTCTGTACTCAGATTCTACACTTGATCTTGAAACTACAGATTGTTTCTTGCTCTTCGAAGATACGAAATTCCCACCAACAAATATGCAATAACCTGTGATGGATCTTCTATCCATTGAATTTCTAGCCCAATCCGCATCACAAAAGCCCACAATTTCTGAACTTTGATTATTCTTCATGCAGATTCCTCTCCCGATTGATCCTTTAAGATACCTAAGAATCCTTTTAGCTGCCTTCCAATGACACACTTTAGGAGCATGCATGTACCGACTAGTTTGACTCACAACATATGCAACGTCGGGTCTGGTGATAGTTAGGTAAATGAGCTTCCCAATGAGTGTCGGGTACCTTTGTATATCTGTGAAAAGTTGATCAACATCCTTTTCTTCATCAAAGGTTGAGATAGGGCTAATCGCTGGTTTTGCTCCCAATTTACCTGTCTCCTGTAAAAGTTGAAAAGTATACTTTTTTTGGGATAGGATAAGCCCCTTATGAGAGTAGGCAAGTTCTATTCCTAAAAAGTAATTTAGTAGCTCTAAATCTTTAACTTCAAAACTAGATTCAAGGAAATTTATAATTTGATCAATTTGACTCATATCATTTTCAGTAATAATGATATTATCAACGTATATGAACACAATAGTGATTCTTTTATTATCAAATTTAGTAAATAAGGAGGAATTACTATTGCATTTTTTTAAAAATTGTAACTGAGAAGCGCAAAGTTTAGTTTTGCATACCAGGCCCGAGGAGATTATTTGAGACCATAGATAACTTTTTTCAGTCTGCACACTCGTCCTTCATGACTTTGATTAAGCCCTTGAAGTAGATGTATGTAGACCTCCTCTTCTAGCTCCCCTTGTAAGAAGGCATTTTTTACGTCCATCTGGTACATTGGCCAACTCCTATTGGTGGCAAGAGACAAGAGAACCCTTATAGTGTTCATTTTTGTACAGGTGCAAAGATCTCCGTAAGTCTGGGTAAACCCTTTAACTACAAGTCTAGCGTTATAGCAATCAATTGAACCGTCACTTTTATATTTGATCTTATAAACCCATTTACATCTGACTGCTTTCTTTCCTCTTGGGAGAGTCGTTATTTCCCAAGTCTTGTTCTTTGTGAGAGCATCTACTTCTTTCATTGCTTTCCTCTATTCTGGGTGATCATTGGCCTCATTAAAATTTTTAGACTCCTGTATTTGATTAATGCCACTCAAGAATGTTTGGTGACTTGAGGAAACATTAGTGGTAGTATAATAGTCAGTAATAGGATAAGATGTGACGTTAGAGATATAGTATTCCTATTTTGATGGAGGAAATCTTAGCCTTATTGACCTTCTGAGTGGTGGTGGAGATGATGGTGAATTATTAGAATCTTCATTTACTTCTGAAGGAAGTAAGTCTTATTGGGTTTTATCTCCCCCTTGCTCCCTACTTTCATCAATTTTGAAGGAGCTTCTATCTTTCTTTTGTTCAGAATTTTCTGGTGATCCTCTCTCTTACTCTTATTCTGGATTTTCCTCTTCATTAGATTGGCAAGAGGGATTGTTATTTTCTTCTGGAGTTAATAAGGAAACTTGTTGATCTTCTTTTTATGGTATTTATGTTTTACTTATATCTGCAAAATAGAACTCATTTTCTACAAATATCACATCTTTTAATATATATATTTTGTTAGTCGTAGGATCATAACATATATAACCCTTTTGAAATGACCCATATCCTGTGAAAACACACTGTCTCCCTTTTTTATCCAATTTATTTCTAAATTGTTCTGATATATGTACATAGTATACGCATCCAAACACTTTTAAGTGAGTAATATTTGGTTTAGTCTTAGTGAGGACTTCTAAGGGAGATTTTTTTTGGAGTATCTTAGTGGGTAAGAGATTAATTAGGTGAACGACAGTACTAATTGCATCGCTCCAAAAAATTTTAGGCATGTTAGCATAGAACATAATTATTCTTGTTATCTCAAGTAATGTCGATTTTTCCTTTCGGCTATTCCATTTTGTTGGGGGGTATATGGACATGAGGTTTGGTGGATTATTCTATTTTTTTCTAGGAAAGTTGTGAATGCATGATTCATATATTCCTCACATTGTCAGCTCTAAATATTTTTATATTTATATTATATTGTTTAGTGATATAATTGTAGAAAATTTTAAATACTTCGAATGCTTGTGCTTTTGAAGTGAGCATATATACCGATGTGTATCTAGTTTTGTGATCAATAAAAGATATGAAATATTTAAAATCTCGTCTAGATACTATAGGAGATATCCAAATATCAGAATATACAAGATTAAAAGTATTTTTATAAATTGTTTCTGAAATCGGATAATGCGTTCAAGTTTTTTTTCTAAAAATACAAGTTTCACAATATCTATTTTCATAATTTTTTATTGGAAATAGATATTTCAAAACTTGTTTATTAGGATGTCCTAATCTAGCATACCACAAAATATAATTTTCTTCTTGATATGTTGTGTGTATATGATTATCTTGATTCAAAAAATATAGGTTGTCTCTCCTGAATCCCCTACCAATCACTTGATTTGTTTTAAGATCCTGAAAAACAACAGCGTCAGAATCCAATATAACTTTACTGTCACACCCCGGATCGGGATCGTGAACAGCTGCCCGTTGTTCTGAATGCCGGCTGTATTTTTACAGAAGATCGGACAGAATCTTCCCATATTTCGGAGGTCTCCCAAATACAATTAATCCTGTATAAATCACAACCATCCTATAAAATAATCAAATGGTCATCCCGATCTCTCCAAAATCAACCAATCCCATAGCCAACATCCAGAATAACGCAAAATTATAAAAATTTTCAGCAATCTATCCACAAACCTCTACTGTCATGCCCACGTCAAAGGCATGGATAGCCGCCAGTCACCCCTCCTGTGATTTAGAGGTGGCAACGAGCGATTTTAGAGTACACTTCTCAGACATAACACATTTTCAAGTACATACACAACAAATAAGAAATGCATCAATGCAATGTTATGCAATGACATGAGAGTTCTACAATTTAAATATCCATATTTATACAGTCATCCCAAAATTACACAATGGTCGTCTATAGACCTCAGAATGCATATACATTACCAATACAAATTTTACAACAGAAATATATAATGACTCCTCAAGTCCAAACCAAATCTCCCAATGATATTGAGTTTCTTAAAAGCAATGCTCCTTGTCAAGTACTAACTCTGAAACAATAAGGGAAACGAGGGGTGAGTATTCAGGGAAGAATATTTAGTGAGTGAGTGGGTCAATGCAATCGTCTAATATGAAGTGTGAAACTGGAGTGTCAAAGTATAAGTATACAAATTATATTTCAAATCATCATACTTTTCGTTTCAACAATATATCATTAGCACGCATTTTCAAGTCAAATATGTATCTGAAGCACTGTCACTAAAATCATAGAGCTGCCAGCCGAAAATGTCTTAACATAAATCTACCATGACCTATGACAGACGCACCGGAGGTGTTATATGCAAGTTTATCTAAAGTACTCTCTATCCCGGCATTGGCGATGGACCTCGTCCAGGTGTTAAATTTGGAGAGAGTATCCAAATCCTCCCCCTTTCGGGTTCAATCTGACTAGTCCCATGTCGTTAATAAAAATCACGACAACTCATGGGATACCCCAGGCCTAGGCATATCTGGACGCCACCAAAGCGCCTCTCATGGTGTCCTTCATAGTTACGGAACAATACATACTAAAGCCCTCAAGAGCAAATCCAAAATCATATCAAAATGTGCCGAAATCAGGTTCACAAACCAAATGCAACATATAGCATAAAATGACACATTATATATTTCAACAACATGGATGTATAATTTTAATATATCAACACAGTTTTTGAACATTCTATCGGTTCACAAAATCAATTTCAAAACCAGTCAAAACATTTCAAACACGTTACAAATCATGCTCATTTATCAAATATGTTAAAACAGGGTTTACATATTAAACAAAAGTATTGAAATAAATCTCACTCATCGTTTTGGGGAGGATAGCGCACTTCCCAATAAAACCACAACCCATAGAATCAAATCTCCGCTCAATCGAATCAACAAGAAAGCCAACCTAATCAAGTCATCACGATTTTCATCAAATTTCTAACTATTTTCAGGGTTTATCATTTTCCTTAAGTTCATACAAATCCTAAATTCTTCAATTTATAAATATACATCAATGTTATCAATTTCGTTCCATTTGCAAGGTATCGAAGTCTATTTTCATAATATAAACGTATTTTAATTTCCTATATGCAGGAAAATTTATCATGAAAAGACTGTATCAATTCTTAAACTCAAATCCCAAATTCTGAATGTTTTTAAGCATTCGTCAAATCAACTCTAAGAGAAACTATTCGAATCAAGTCCGTACGATTCTATCATCCAGAATAGCTCAATTTATATAAAATCCTATATTTGATCTAATTAATTTTATATAATGTCAAATAATACATTTCAATCTATTCTAACATTCATCCTAACATATACAATACACTTTTACTCTAATTTACCCTAAATTCGACCAAATAAATCGAGTGAGTTAGAAATCCTCAAGTAGGGTCCCTCGGGTTACAGATCTAGCTTTCGTTCACCCGTCAAATTAATTTAAAACCTGTAATATTTTCAAATTTGAAACCACGTTAGCGACTAAATCAATTTCTAACACAAAACCACATCTAACACAGTCGTTACCTGCAGTGAAGGATTTCTGCGAGAATGGCAGATGGCGCTCAAAGGAGAAAGCCGGTCGCGAGCTCGCGGGTCGGTGGGCTGGCTGGCTGGCCCGCTCGTGGGCTCGTGGGCTCATGGGCTCGCAGTCCGGCTTGCTGGCTGCAGTAGGCTTTGCGGGCCGCATTTGGCTCGCGGGTTAGCAGTGGGCCGTTAACAGTGGGCTTCGTGGCCTGGCGGGCGCTCACGGGCTAGGGTTTGCGCTCGCAAGCTGGATCGCACTCGTGAGTGGATCGCGCGCTGTGAGGCACGCGCGCTCGGCAAGTGGGTCGCACGTTGGAGCGCGCTCGCGCAGTGGAGAGCGCGCTCTCGCAGTGGAGAGCGCGCTCTCGCAGTGGAGAGCGCTATCGCGCAGTGGGTCATACGCTGGAGCGCGCTCATTCTCGTGCTGGGGCGCACTCGCACTCATGCAAGGATCGCTGGCGCTCGTGCAGGGATCGCTGGCCCTCGTGCAGGGGTTCATAGGGGCACGCTAGCGCTCGTGCTCGAGAGAGCACGCAGTCGCGCGAGGGAGAGCGCACAGTGGTCTGTGTTGTCGCGCGCTAATGCGCTAGCGGTGGTGGCGCGCGACAAAAGCACGCGGCAGAGGAGACCGAGAGGGAGATCGCGAGAGAGAGTGAACAGCAGAGAGGAGAGAGAGACTGAGAGGGAAAGGTAGAGAGAGTGCGGTGGCGATGGCCGTTGGGTGATGGTGGGTTGCGGCGGAGAGGTGCGAAACAACCGCGGAGGAGGGCGGCAGCCACAGGAGGTGAAGGGTCGGGAAGAGAGAAAAAGAAAGGGAGAGAGAAAAAGAAAGAGAGAGAGAGGGAGATAGAGAGACAAATTAGGGCTTTTAGCCCTAATCTGACAAGGGGGAGTGCCGCGTTTCGGGCCTAAACACGGCATTTCCTCCTTCCTCTTGTTTTTTTTTTTAAAAAAATATATATTTCAAAACCAATATACATTATTTGGGTACCGAGTATCGGTGTTACATTTATAATATTGATTTTTAGTAATTTGACTAATAGACATAAAATTAGATGAAAATTCAAAAACATATAAAGTATTAGAGTTTTTTCCAATAATATCAACTTCTCCAAATTCTCTTACATTCAAATTATTTCCATTAGCGATCTTGACTGTCTTATAATGTGGAAGAAATTTTAGTTTTTTAAATTTCTTTTTATCTCTAACCATATGATGATCGCAACCTCTACTAACCAATCTTGAAAATTTAAAGTTGAGTTTAAGCAAATACCTGGATTGGTCGTTACTTGCTTGATCAGTACTTTTGAAACGATATTTTCGATTGTTCAAGTGCCGCATTTTGGACCATATTTGAAGAGACTTGTCCCTTTCTTTTCAAGTGCTCAGGTTTCAAGTGAAGATGAAAGAACCAACATTTTTCTTGTGAATGATTAGGCTTTTTGCAGTAAGCACATACCTTGTTGGCCACGTGATACACCTTATTGGCCACTTTCCCTTCTGTAGTTGAATTGAAACCATACCCTTCTACTTTGGATTGGCAAGCATTCTCAAGAGTCATACTTGATTCTGCTCGTTGGATCATAGATCTCACTTCTTGGTAGGAAGGAAAATCCTTCATTCAAAGGATTTCTTGACGAACATGTACGAATTGCTCTCCAAGAGAAATGAGGAGTCCAAATGACTTATCTTCATCATCTCTTTTTTGTAAAATTTTGAGGTCGGTTGTGATCGGCCTCAAAATTTTTTGAACTCATTCCAAAGATCTTCATATTCGCCAAATAGTTGAGAGAGCGTCTTCTCATCTTTCTTGATGTTGGCAATTCGCCTCTTTATCTCAAACACTCTTCCTAAATTCGACTTTTGCCCGTAAAGATTATACATTTGATCCCAAAGAGTTTTAGAGTTTGGAGAGCAAGTGACCATAGTTCTATGAATTTGATCCATAGAACTTGTGAGTAGCATGAACACTTGGTCATCCCTCATTTTCCATTCTTCGAATATTGGATCTGACTCATCGAGAGGGTCCTTTATAATATGACCCAAGAGATTTCTTGAGTTTAAAGATCTCTTAATATGAGCAGTCCATTAGAAATAATTTGAAGAGATAAGAAGAATGTAAGAGAATGATAGTAAAAAAGAATTCATTTGATCTAACTTCGAAGAGAAAGGATTCAAAATTTGCTCTGATACTATGTTAAAAAATTTTAATCTCGGTATTAGACTCCTCGTGTGTTTCTAGACGTATAATCTAGAACCACTTTTATGTAGGAGAATTATACCAAAATAAATTTAAGAATATAATATCAAGAACATGAAAAAGAAGAAGAAAGAATGGAGAAAATAATATAGATTACTAAAAAACATTACAAGAGAAGAGAGAAAATTAATTATAAGAGAGAAAATTGTCTCTACTTACTTAATTACAAAGTGTGGAGAGGAATCCTATTTATACAAGAAACTAGCCATTAAAGAAAAGGAAAAGAATCACAATAAAATTGGTAAAGAGGAAAATAAAGTCAATTTTCTAAATTTATAATGATTGAATAAATCAATCATTAAATAAATCAACCAAATATATAATAGTTGAGTAAATCAATCTTAATAATTGATTAAGCCAAACAAATATATATAATTGACCAAATTAATTGTAATGATTAGTTCAATCATAATAATTGATTAAATCAATTATTATGGTTGAATAGTTGATAATTGATTAGGTCAATCATAATGATTGATTAGGTTAATCATAATGATTAACTAAATCAATCAATATTGTTATTTGAATTTATTTTAACAGAAAGGAGGTGCTTGTAATTCTAGTTTTCTGAGTTTGGTTATGAGCAGATTCAAACTCATAAAGGAATTTATTGTCTTCAGAAAAATTTTGGAAATTGATGGCATGTCCTTTGGATAAGTGGTAATCTTCTGTTTGTTGTATTCTTACCCGAATTTTGATGATGGTAGAGAAGGGAATGGAGAAACATTAGTGGTGACTGATGACCTGGTGAGTTGATATGGCATGTAGAAAGCTGCAGCATGGTTGTTGTAATGTTGATGGCTTGATCTTCTTGAGATGGAAACACCATGGCTGTATGGGAACTTGCAATTATGAGCTTGACTGCAGCAGTATAAAAGGTTATGAGAAGTTAGTCTAGCAGAGAGTGGAAATTGGTGACTATCTGGTTCAATGTTAGTGGTGTGCCAGTATTGATGAAAGGCGTTTGATGGGACTAGCTGCTGAGTATAGTGAAAGAGAAATGAAGGCAGGCGAGTACTGGACTAAAAGACTGGGTCCTGCCATATTGCACTACCAGAAATTATGACATGCTCCTAAGCTATGGGAGCTGTTTATTGGTCATCCTGTGTCACAGGTCCGTGCTCTAGAAAATCTTTCATTTGTGCTCTTCCTCACCTTTTATCCCCCCCTCCCTCTTTTGTTCTTTGGACTTTCAAGGGATGTTTCTTCCCTTTGTGGGAAAATCACTAGCTGTCATTAAGACTAGAGTTGGATGGTTTGGAAAGTAATTGAACGGGATCATGGAGTTTACCTATGCACTGAGGTTGCCAGGCATGCATGTATAGGGGGAATTAACACTTCCCCAACTATGATTCCCCTTGTTACAATTATGGTTCTGGTGGAGTCTATATGAGAGCTGGAAAATAGGAAAGAAAAAGTGGTCACCCACTGAGATGGTAGTTAAAAAAATTCGTGCAAAGTCTCATGGAGAGGGAATAGTGTAACTTTGGGGCTAGAGGGGCTCCAACATGCCGGTTTTGCTGGTTAAGTGCTACAAGGTGTTGACAATATTATGGGTTTCCAAATGTTGTAAAACACTTCAACCAGTGAAGAGATCCATTTTTTCTAGTGATAATTCAAAAAATATGCAGAAGGTGGGGATCTGCTGTTTTATTTTTTGGGGAGCATTATAAATGCTGATACATCTGGTGCATGTGTTAGCAGTGATGGGTATAAGGATGCTTGGTAACTGAAGATGATGATGGCGGTAGCTGAAGCCCCTAGTTTGTCATAGCAGTTGATGGTGGTGGAAGGATGCATATGACTAGAAGGTGAATTTTGATATCACGATTGTGATTTTGGATGTTTCTTAGGACACGATTACTGTTTATGTAACTTTGACTTCAAAATGGATGCTGTGTTATGTGTCTGCCACTATGTTGGTTAAATCACTTCTTTAGCCAGCCCTTCGTGTCAATATGTCCAGAGATGTATTCAATTTTTTACTACATTACAAGCACAATGTACTTTTCGAATGCTTCATCAACACTACTACTGCCAGGTTTTTAGAATTCATGTCAATATGTCTAAAATATTTTAGGTAACATAATTCCTTTTAACGGTCAATTTTGAATGATATTGATAGCTTATTTGCTAAGTTTGAAGTTTGCGTAGGCTTAGATTTAAAGAACGAGCCAGTTTATTATAGTGTAAGGAGAAATTTACATTATGCAATTTCAGATTTTTATCAGATAGTGAAAACCGGAGTCATTTGTCTTTTTTCATCCCTAATCATCCTTCACAGTTAGTTGTATTAGATGTTAAACTTCAAACTATGGATATTGCAGGTGCATGACATAGTAGGCATGGTTTTGCAGGTGTTGGTGATTGAATATTGTGGTAGGGGCAACTTTGCCCCATGCACAAAACGTATTGTGATCTGGAAATTTATTGACTCAAAAAAACCACGAGACTCATTGCCTCCATGGGTGGTAGATAGCTTTATTGCCTTGTTTCACCCTATGCAATATCTCCTTTTTACACAACCACCGAGGATTGTGATTTTGCTGGAAATCCTTTGTGCTGATTAAAAATTTTTCTGGAAATTCTGTTATCATAAAATTTTTTTTGGTACGGTGCCTTGACCACTACCCAGTATCCAAAATTTCGCTTCGATAAATCTGAATCGATCGCTGTAATGTCCACTTTGTGGTGGTGGGTCTCCCAATATTGTTTTTTCCGTGTCAAGAGGAGTCGAACTCCTGATCTGGTTAAGGGATGAAGGTGTCTATCCCACTTACGCTAACATGTATCGGTGTTATGCATAAAATTTTTGCATCACAATTGTCTTAACAGCCTCTCTCCCCTAGATGAATATCCTTTTTTAGCTTAACCAATCTCCTGTAAGTGCAGTAATCGGATATTATATTTCCTTAACTATTGGTCTTGAGTTTGAGCCATTAAAACAGAGAAATAGGAATTGGAAGCCAAACCCTTAATGGATTTTAGAGTGTTTGACTGAATTAGTTGGATAATATCCGAATACCGGTTGGTAACAAATAATTTGCTTACACCGAGAAAAAAAAAAATCCTTTTTTAGTTTAGGAGGTTACTAGGGCAGTACCCAGGATCCGCCCAGAACCCATGCAACAGACGCTGCAGCTGATAGCTTATGTCCCAGAATAACTGATGATGCTTTGCTCCGTGCCTGTCATGTAATAGCTTATGAAAAGCATGCGCCTGCATGTAGCACTAACCAATTTGTTCTTTTGACATGCATGGAAGAAGGTACTTAAAGTTTATCTGTTTTTTACATACTTTCTTATTATGAGTTAAAACCTTTTACGATTTCAAAACCATATTGCTGGAAACCGAGGCTTGCATTACCCAGTTATGTCAGTGACTTTCCATTAAACCAAACCAATATATAACCTAGCTGGGGAATATATGTGATTTGAGTAGTCCGTCCATGATTAACCTCCATAAATTTGCACTGATAGTAGCAACATAGGATGCTAACTCAGTCATTTTTTTTTTTGTTCACAGTAAAACTCGAATCCAAATCTATTGCAAGGGGGAAGGAGATTGATGCCAATCGGCCATGCTAGCTCAATGATGTAATTCCCAAATATTGTCCCATTTGATGAAGTTCAAGATTTGGACATTCTAATTCTCTCCATTGCAATAAAGAAACAGTTGAATCACAAGAGAGCGGGTGGCTGCAGCCAGGGGCGGAACCAAAAAAATTTTCACGAGGGGACAATAAAGCAATAATTAATAAAAAAAACCTGTACCAAAAAAAATTAATAAAAATATATTAAAAATTTTTATAATTCTAATTAAAAATATAAAAAATATTAAATAAAATAACTAATTCATAAAATTTGTGATCTACGCTTTTGAGAAGATTGTTCTTAACCACGTAAAAAACCTTGATTTTTGAAATTGTATTATTATTTGAATCATTGGTAACCTTTTTTTTTCACCAAAAAAAAAATTGGTAACCTTTTTTTAAAAAATGGAATCTATTGTCTTTTCTTTCATAATTGATTGTTTGTCTAGCTCTTTAAATTTCTAAATAGAAAAACAAAGAAAACCAAAAGTCCTTAGAGAAAAAAAAATCAAGAGAAAATTTTGAGTGAAAGAAAAATTTTATATTTTTACTAAATTAGGAATAAATTTTTATTTAAAAAGGGGTCACTATATATAGATTTCAAATGCTCTCTAACAGTAGACAATATTCTCTGACTATTGGATTTATCAAAAATAAAATATATCATATTTACGTAATATAATTGATAGAATATTTAATATATCTAAATTATATAAACAAAATATTGATAGTCCAATATCATAGAAACAGAATATTAATTATATATAAAATAAAATAATAGAATTATGGAAAAAAAATATTAATTATTTTGGCATTAAATATTGTGATAATGAAAAAATTAATATATTTAATGTTAATTACAATTAGAAAAAATTTGGAAAAATTTAAGATAGAAAAAAATTTAAACCCAAAACTCTAAGAAGGATAAGCATAGAAATATGTTGACACCACTCTTTGAACATGTCAACATATACAGTAATGTTAAATGGAAACTCTAACCCAATCGACACATTCAGCACTTAGAAAATTTTCAAAGGATGTAGAACACATAAAGAAACTGTTTGACACTGCCTTGTAGACATGTCGACACATGGTTTAGAACACTAAAAATGTTACTAGATGTCAACATGAAAAATTAGGATGTCGACACGATCTTTATAACTCAAGTAAGACTACCAAATGTTGACACAAAATATTAGGATATCAATACATCCTTTAGAACTCAAATAGACAGTTAGATATCGACACGAGATATTATAATGTAGACATGGATCAAACACAGAATACAAGCAAATTAAAATGTTGACACAAGCAAATTAAAATGTTGACACAAGCAAATTAAAATGTAGACACATGTTCCAGAATTTAGAAAAAAAAAATATGTCTAACACTTAACCTAGAATATTCAACACGTTATGTGATGTCGACGTAGAAATATTAAGATGTCGACATAAGAAATGGAAATTCTTTTAAGCTTAGCATGTCGAATAGCAAATTGAATCTATTGAATATGTAAGTTTAATTGTGCTAACCATGTTGACGTAAGGAAATAGTAATGTCGACACAAGGACTTCAATAGCTATTTCTGAACCAAGGCTATGTGCATTAATTCAAAAACTGATCGATTAGTGAAGACATTTAATACGGATTAACGTTCAAAATTTAAGTTGCCACCTACTTCAATGGCTGGATTTTGTTTGCCTATAACTACAAGTATCGAAGAAGAAGAAGAAAGATAGATAGATGAAAGAGCAATCAATGAGAAAGCATCTTAGCCTCACGAATACGTTTAATTCTATACTCTGTTCTTAAAGTGTTATACTTTGTGTCATTGTTCAATTGTAACTTCTTTTATTGTTCTTTAATTGTGTACCATTCGATAGTTAAAATCTCATCATTGTGGCATTCTTTTTACACAGTCTGAGGAAAACACTTGTATAGGTCTAACTTTCATTTGGTAAGCAAGTTAGTAGTAAACTATTTTGAAAATAGTGAAAAATCCAAGTAGAAGCTAGGAGAGGATGCATATCGAGTTAGTGAAACCACTATAAATCTTTTGTTTCCTTTATTTTAATTAATTTTACTTTCACATTTTCTTCTTATTTTTAAAACCATCAAAAAAATTTTAATTCAAAATTAGTGTCAAAATTATTTAAAGAAACATATTCACCCCTTTCTAGATTGCTATCAAATTAAATTATGAAATGGCTAAATATTATACAGTAAGTAAAGATTTTGATAAAAATGTTAGTCGCTCACAACGTCAGCATGAAAAGGAAAAGGAAAATTGTATAAGAATTTGTTGATTTAGATTTTCAAAAGACATCTCTTGCTTTTGACGGTTACTATTAGTTGCGTCATTATAGCAACCAACCTTTTTTTTCTTTCCTTGGGGATAATTGATAGATAGATATAGAGAATAGAAATATTATTTTCATAAAGGTAAAAAAATAATCATATATCTTTTAGAATTGTATATCACACACACATATATATACATATATTTTCAATTTCAGGATATCTCGATCAAGCCCCATAAAACCTAAATATTAAATATAATACTGTTTTAAATTTTTAAAATACAAAAAATTTATTGTTTTAGACATTTGGAGAAGTCACAATTCTTTTGAAGGGTTACAAAGTTTAAAAGTTATAATGTTATTCTTCAAAAATAAAATAAAAAATTCAAAAGTCTTGGGGGGCATGGCCCCCCAAGAGTATATGTGGCTCCGCCCCTAGCTGCAGTTCTAGAAAACCCAAACATGCTAGATACAAAAGATGGATGCTTGGCTCTTTCATATGCTTAAAAGAGGATTTCTATATGAAATTTCTGAATTATTACACTCTATGCTTATAACGTGTTTCCTCATTTCTTTGATCTTTAGCAGCCGCAAGCTATTGAGGAGCCATGCTATCACTAATTTTGGTTCAACACGATTATAACCTCCCAAAATCTTCTCAAGCAACATGTATTTTGAACGAAACTTATTTTAGTTGGTTGATTATCCTTGTACTGATATAAATATATATATATATATATATACACACACAAAAATAAGAAACGTGTGTCTTCCCACATCAAATTTTTTTTTTTGCACAAAAAAGAGAATGAAATACAACCTAAAGAGGGGGTGAATAGGTTATTTTGAATATTTAAGGTGCTTTTCAATGAATTTTGGAATTAAAAACTGAATTTTGTAAAAGGTTCATAAGATGACTAGAAAAACAAAGTAAAAATAGCAAGAAACAGGATACCAAAATTTTTATAATGGTTCCACCAAATTTAGTATTCATCTAGTCTTAACAAATCTTACTTATTGGTACAAGTGGACCTTTGTAAAGTTTCTACAGAGTCTCTTTCTCTCTCTAAAACTCAAATTAGAAACTCTCTAATCTTTACACACTGATACACAAATTAAAGTAAAGTTATTATAAGTTTGATGCTAAAAACTTTAGATGCAATGAATGTAGGCACAAAAGGAATTTTTACAACAGAATAACAATTTGGCAGTCATGTTCAATAGTAGAAGCAGCAACAGTTTCTTATTAAGAAGTTGAGAATACATAGATGAGTCTTTCTCAACCATTGGTAGATTCAAATTTTGAATGTTCCGCTTAATGCTTTACCTACCTTGGTTAGACATGAATCATTTTTTATGGATATTGTACTGAGTTATAGCTGAAAGTTGTTCTTGGTGGTTAAAGAAATTTAATGTTCATAACTGTGTGTTGATATCTAAAAAGAGACTTATAGAAAAAAGATGGTCTATTGATTCTAACATCATTTAACCATTTCAAGCACTTAGATATGTCAATTAAGCTTTTGATTCGACTATAATCAAGTAACATATGACTATTATTAACATCTTTATTAGGCGCATTCGACTGACATTAAGTAGTGAGTCTATTGGGTTAAGTATTAAGATAGAGATGGTTGAATCAATATGCTATTGGTTGAATATCTTAAGATCATTGGTCTAACTCATTCAATCATTTTGACCATGTCATTCAACTGGAATAGACATTGAGGCTCAGGTCAGTCAAATGTTCCTGTGCAATTCGACTAAAGTAGGCTGTGTGTTGTCGAATAGTTAAAACTTGGTCTACTATTTTGGACATTGAGTTTAAGTTGGGTTCGATTGGGTCTACCTTTATTTGACTAGGATATGTATTTCTGACTTTGTTTAAAATGTCGGTTGAATAGTCTTTAAGGTCAGTCAAATGTTTCCTTGAGATTTGCCTAAAGACCTATTTGACTGTTTATGTAGTTCGATTAGTGACTCGATTGACTATATATTTTAGTCAAATAATTTCTTAAGATCCACCTAAGTGTTTATTCGACTACCTATATGGACTAGTCGAATGCTACAGTCCTATTTGATTGAATGATTGTCTTAGTCGAAGTATAAATTTCTAAGGAACAACATTCATTCGACTGTTTTTGCATATTAGTCGAATGCTACAGTCATATTCGACTGGTAGAATATTGCAGTCGAGACTTTTAAGTGCTAATATTTGTTTTGGTCAAATACTTAGAGAGAGCGGTCGAGTTTCAAAATGGGTTTAAGTATCTAAGTCAATCAAGTTACTTTTTGAGTTTTTCTATCAATTCATGAGTCTACTCATGAGTTAGAAATGCATGTTTCGGATTATGACTTAAATCAGTCAAATGACTATGCAAGTCGGTTAAATGAATGCTTAAGCTTGGATTGGTTGAATGTTACAATCTTATTCGACTATTTTAGTGCTCGTTATAAGTTCTATTGCTTGAGTCAGTCGAATGGTCCAACTAGGAAGTCAAACAATCTAATGTTTAAAAACTAGGTTCAGTTGACTGATTTCTTTAACATTTGACTGAATTATTCTTTCTACTTGGTTCTGGTCAAATTTTAAGATTTTTTATTCAACTATTTTCTATGTTTTCTTAAAGAATTGGTCGAAGACAGTTTACATCAGTCGAATGACCTAGTTCTATGGTTGATTCCCAAACTTTGCGGACTGATTCCTTGGGTTCTTTTGCTTATCATCCTAAATATACAATCAATCTTCCCCTTTTGATAATGATAGAATATCCAAACGTTTCACATTTTCACCCCCTTAATCTAAGCATTCCCCCCTTAGATTTTGCTTGAATGACCAGCATGCTTATGAAATGTAGAGTACTAGACTGAAATGCAAAGTATAAATACAATCAAAAGGTTTATTCATCTGTAAAAACTTCATACACATATCATTCATGTCATTCAAACACATATCTCTCCCCCTTTTAGTCATCAATGAAGAGGGGAGTAACAAAAGATAAAAGCAAAAAGCAAAAAAGAGAAAAAAAGTGGGTCTTAGCTCAATTTTTTGTAATATTAGAAGTAGGTGAAGGAGTTGCAGCAAGATCATCCTTAGAGGTTGCAAAACAACCTAGAAGGGGGTTGAATACGCTTTTTTTGTGATTTTTGCAATTTATGGGTTAAATGAAATTTACAAAGCAAGGTAAGAGACAAAAGAAATAAATGAAGAAGAGACACAAGATTTTATAACGATTTTACCCAATCAGTGTACGTTCATTTCCAAAAGGCCTCCTGGATTTTCACTATTTTATTCAAATAGTACAGACAACTCAATTCACAAATTCTATACATACCTTACAATTTTGACTCTACAAGATTTTCAATAGGCACATACAACAAATTACACAAAGCAAAAGGACAACCCTTCTCTTTGTTCAGTTGCAGTAATTCAAGTATAAAAATAAGGAATAAAAACAGTGACCCTTAATGGTCTGATTTTGAGCTTTCATAACAAGTATGCGGATCATAAAATGTATTTACAAAGTTGAGATCAAAGAATATTTAAAGAATGGTGTTCAACTTTTGGATCAGTCTCGTTGGCTTCATCAGTCCTTTTTCTGAAGATCAAGTGAGGTTTTATGGGCTCATTCACTGCTTTGAACAATTGATCCATTGTGGTTGTTGAGCTTTTGAATGTTGTCCATTAATGAATCTTTCAAACGTTGTCTATTAATGAATCTTTCAAATGTTGGCTACTAATGAACTATTAATATTTCAACCATTTGTTTGCTTTTCTATAAAAGTGAACATTAGAAGCAATGTGTCAACTAATATTAACATTCTATGGAATATCAAATTAGAATTTCAAATTCTAACTCTGTGGTGTCGACAACTCACTATACTTAGTGAGTTACTTGTATGTTTCTGTAGATGATTAGTCAACTGTTATTTAATTATAGTCGGTTGAGTCTTTTTGAATATATCTTATATGTCTAAGTCTGGATGTGCTTAGTCGATTGTTTTGTCAAATTAGTTGACTGTTGTTATACTTAGTCAAAAATTTGACTGTCTTAATTGACTAGTGTGTTATATGCATTCATTTGTCCATCGTATGCAGACTAGAAATTATTACATGTCAACTAGATCTCTAATATATTTAAAAGATCCAAAGACTTAAATGACTCATGTGTTTTTGAGATTCATGCTTGGCAGACTATTTTTAGTTGTATGCCGACAAACTTGATCTATTAAATCAAATAGGACAGAACTTTAGTCAGACTGGAGTGTGGATAAAGAGTGTGACAGTAGACTAAGTTCAAGACTATGTCGACTATTAGATTAAGTCAACTAAACTAATGTGTTAGTCGACTACTTAGCAACTTGTACTTAATGAAATTTCTGTCATAATGGTCAACTAAGGCTTTTGTTCTATTGACTATGTTTTCTTTCGAGTCTTAATAAATTTAGTCGATGTTACTAGGATATTTAGTCAACTTTCTTTAATGACCAAAGGTAGGCTTTCTAAGTGTTCAAAAATTCTATCGATAGCTTGTGTGGGTTAATGACTAGTCTATCAGAGTTCTTGAAAATTTTCTAAGTTTTAAGAGTTTCAGTCGAAGTCGTCTATATATTAAGTCAACTAGTTATGTTTTTCAAACCTTCCTTAGTTGACAGAGTTTATGTGATAGTCGACTACTTTCAATTTTGTTTTGTGTTTCTCTTAATCTAGTTGACTCACTTGATTATCTAGTTGGCTAACATGTGCCATTCTAGAACCATTTGTCGGCCAATTCATGATATCTGTCAACAGCTCTGTGGGACACTTCTTATCTGATTTTTAACAAAGTTCTCATGATTATTTCCCTACTAATTTAAACTATTTTGCTTATCATTAAAACATGTAGTTACAATACTCTCTCCTTTTTTGATGATGACAAAACAAACCTAGCATGGTTTTGAAGATAAATTAAATTAACTCCTCCTCAAACATTGTATCCTATACAGATAAAATATAAGAGACAACAGTACACACATACATAGCATACTCACATACACACATATACACATATATATGCTGCTATCCTCTACCTTTTTTGTCATCAACAGAAAATGATTCACAATTTAAATTAAGGGACAAAAAAAAGGCCCAAGATTAGGATCAATGTAGACCTATTGACAAAGTTAAATCAAACTCCCCCTTAATAAAATAAGTAAACAATCAATCCCATACAAAAAATACAATGAAGCAAGTCATATGTTGTTTATAAAAACAAGCCAAAAATACATTGTTCAGAGAGAGTTAGCATATATTGTTCAATCAAAACATACACTAGAATAATGCTCTAGAAAAAAAATACTACTCATTAATATCAGAAACTCGTTTGACAATTTCTTGAACTATTGTTGAAGGGTCTACTAATGTGGCTTCAACAACAACAGCATCCTTGAAGATGGAGTAGATTTAGCGGGAGTAGAATGGGTTGGCACAGAGGCAAGTATAGGAGCAGTAGTAGAGAATGATGGTTCAGTAATAGAAGTTCAGAAAGAGATAAGAACAGATGCAGAAGCAAAAGGCTCTGATGATCTACATGAGAGGGAATGTTTGAGGGTTGAGGCATAGGGAGAGATGGAGGTGATAAGACAACTCTACGCATTTTTATTCTTAGTTCTTCCTCAGTTTTACTTGAGCTATCATCTTCTCTAGGCTTTTTTCATTTTTCCTTAGAGCTTTCAGTAAGCTTCCCTTCTAATTTTATAATAGCCTTTAGGATCTTGGTATTCTATTCTTCCATAACATGCACTCTCTCATGAAGATAGAAAGTGTAAGTAGTAAGCCTGACTAGTGAACCCCTATCATTTCTAAGGATAATTCTTTACTAGCCTTGGGTTCGGGGATGTGGCTCATTGCCTTTAGTAGTCTATCCATCTCCTAATCAGTAGCGAATGCCTTGTTTTTCTCTATCTTACTTTTCTTTTCTTTTTTCTTCTTCCATTCCCCATCTTTAAGTTCCCAATGTGCCTTGCTCAAGGTAGAGATATTGACTACATTCTTTGCTTGCAATTCAATGGTTGTTTCCTTTTCAAGATTAATCTTGTATGCTATTAGGAAGTCAATTATCAAGCTCCCATATGCTAAGGTTGTGAAATCAAACTTAACATTATTAACAATCATGTAGGGAACTAGAATATGTAATTCTGGGTTCTTTTTCTACATTATATAGGACATTGGCCAAAGGTCTTCTTTGGTTAGTAATGCATAGCTACCTGCTCTTGGTCTTAAAATATGATTCCCTAATTTGGTTACGTTCAAGTGCAGTATACGTTCATGTAACCCTAATTTGTTTGCATTGGTTTCAACGACATCCATTCCAAGATTGTTAAAAGACATTTATGTGGTGTTTTAATTAGTCTCACTCATGTATTCCTCACAATCTTCATATGGAACCCACGGTAGTCTACTTAATCTACATATGATTTTGAGGCTAACCTTAATCTTTTTCCCTTTGATGAATGTATCAAAAGTTCAGCTTTTTGTGTGTCTATCTTTAATTTTTCTTCTTCATCACTTTCTACCAACTTAGTGTTATAAAATATTCAGACAATCCTTTTGTATAATTTAGGGTTCGGTGAGATTAACTGAGGGACATACTTCACTCAAGAAATCATCATAAGCAAATTTAATCTCACTTAAAAACTCCAGTCTATGCGTCATCCTAGATTTATAGTTCCCGAAGAAAATGATGAGATGAAGGATTGACCCCTACCTTTCTATGGAAAGTCTTCTGTGGGATTTAGATGTCTTTGTTAGAGCCTTCGACATTGTTTTTTAAGGAGCCTTAGGCGGTGCATTAGACGAGGATTTGGAAGGATTCTTGGCTTTAGGGACCACTGAATCAAGGAATTAGGGTTAGGGGAAATTAGGGATCGAAAGACAAGAGGAAGAAATTGGGGCTTTTGTCGAAGGAGTCTTTTTATAGTCGAAGGATGTATAACCTACCTGTTAGTGCTTGTGTTTAGTTGAAGAAGAAAGTGAGAAGATCTAAATTTTTATGGGATGATCCATTTTCAGATAGTGCTACTTTTAGTCAACAGGGAGTTTATTCTAGTCGACTGGTTATAAGTTAGCCAGCTAGATATTGATTATCTGTCGGCTAATCTTATTTGAACCCTTTGTTGGTCATGAGATTTGGTCTACAAGTTTTAAATATTTGTTGACTAAATTTGAATTTTACTATTGTCCAGACAAGTTACTTAATCGACTATTGTTTAATTGTTAGTCAACAAGTTTCTCTAGGATCATATTTTTAGTCGACACCTTAATATATAGTCGACCGAAATTTAAAACACGTTACATGATGGTCAAGGACAGGTCAACAGACATTTAGTCAACCCAATACATTCATTTGTTGACTACATTTTCTTAAACATTAATGTAGTCGACACATATGATAGCTTAGTCAACTAATCACACCTGTTAGTCGATTATTTTCTTTGTAATTTCGACTGACAATAACTTCTGATTGTCATTTTCTCTATATTTGTCGACTATGTTATTTGTCATGTCGATTATAATTTAATTTGTCTTGAAAAATTATCGACTACTTTTAGAATTTTGTTGATTAAATTTAGTTTGTCTAACAAGTTAGTCGACTATTATAATAGGTTTTCGACTGGTCTAGACTTAGCAAAATTTCTTTTGTTGACTAGATTTATAGTCTACTCGATTATGCACTACAAAAAAACAGGAATTTTGCGACGACTTTTGCGACAAAAATTTTAGAAAAATTCGTCGCTAAATAAATTTGCGACCAACTTTTCGACAAATAATAATTCGTCGCTAATAACTCGTCGCAAAATTTTGCGACAAAAATATAATATTTGTCGCAAATTAGCGACGAATAATATTTTCATCGTAAAATTCGTCGCAAAAATTAGCAACTCAAATATTTTTGGTTGAAATTATCCAACCAAATTTGCGACGAAAAAAATCAGTTGTAAATATATTCGTCGTAAAAATTAGCAACCAACAGATATTTGTTGCTGTTTTTCGACGAATTTTGCGACAAAGAATTCTATTGCAAAATTTTTCGTCGCAAAATTCGTCGGACAAATTAGCAACTCAAATTTTTTGGTAGCAATTTTCCAACTAATTTTGCGACAAAAAAAATCTGTTGTAATCATATTCGTCGCAAAAATCGTCGCAAACATTAGCAACCAACACATATTTGTTGTTGTTTTTCGATGAATTTTGCGACAAAGAATTCTGTTGCAAAATTCTTTGTTACAAAATTCGTCGGATAAATGAGCAACTCAAATTTTTTTTGTTGCAATTTTCGCGCAACAATCTGTTGTAACCAATTTTCGTGCAACCAATTTTGCGACGAAAAAAATCTGTTGTAAATATATTCGTCGCAAAAATCATCATAAACATTAGCAACCAACGTATATTTGTTGCTGTTTTTCGACGAATTTTGCGACAAAGAAATCTGTAGCAAAATTATCCGTCGCAAAAATCGTTGGATAAATTAGCATCAAAAATTTTTTTATTGCAATTTTGTCACAAATTACCGACGATTTTTTTGCACCCAAATTTCCAATATTTGCAACAAATTTTGCAACGAAATTAATTCGTCGCAGTTTGCGACAAAATTTATTCGTCGCTGAAGTGCAACGATTACTTATTTGTTGTACAATTTGTCGCAATTCTGCGACAAAATCGGCGACGTATTTTGCGACAAATTTTGCGACGAAATGTAAAAAATTCAACAACAAATTTTGTAACGAAAATCAGAATCAGCGACGAAATTAGCGACGAATCGGGTAAATTTGCGACAAAAAAATTTGATTTGTTTAATTTTTGCACCAAATTTCCATATATATCAAATCTCTCCCTGATAGTCTCAGCCAATCAGTTTATGAACAAAACCGCCAACATCATCATCAACAAACCATCCAGGGTACCATCCAACAGCGATTGATACGACATTTATGCAGTCTCTACTCATTCAAACAACTAACCATCTAATAGTATCAATCAAATAATAATTAAAAAAACACTACTATCGTCATGAAATAATAATGAACAGTAATAAATAAGTATCAGAATATCAAATATATAGAAATATAAACCAAATTATAATGACAAGTCTACTTAAATATAAACATGAAATAAACACTGTTTCAAGAAACATTAGCACCGTCATCGTCACCGCCACCGTTATCGTCACCGCCACCGTCACCGTCACCGTCACCATCACCATCACCGTCACCAAATAAGTCAAAATCATCATCACCATCATTTGGAGGAGATAGAAAAGGGGGAATCGAACTTGAAGCGGAAACTAACTGAAGATGCTGCATTATAAGCCTCTGTTGTGCGCAAAACTCTTCAAATTCATTAGCTCTTCGCTGCTATTCTACGCGCATGGCTTGAAGTTCATTGTCTCTTCGCCGCTGTTCTACGCGCATGGCTTGAAGTTCATTGTCTTTTTCTGCTAACAGCTCCTTCATGTGGCTCAGCTCTTGGTTCATTTGCATTAATTCTGCTCTTACTGGTGTCTGGGCGGAAAAACATATACCACTGAGTCTGCAAGTTCTACTCAACGAGCCCATCCCAAGTACTCTTCCCTTTTTTGGTCCACCAGTTGCCTCGAGCCATAAAGCCATATCATTAACAGATGGCTCTGACGTAGCAGCATCATCACTACCACTGGAATTTCTAAGTACAAGCTGATCATATTTCTCCTGCATTTTCATAAAAGAAATTAGAAGATAATTAAAATAACAATATACTAAAATATCCAACAAAAAAAATATAAATGTCAATTAACAGTTTAACATTGTAATAAAATCAGCGAACAAATAAATTCAAAAAACCAAATTGTATTATTCATTAAGCGATTGACAATAAACAATAAGACACAAAAATTAATATGTGAATCAATTATTATAAATTTAATAGACTTATGGAATTAAAATTACACATACGTATATTTATCTATTTAATTGCTTAATCCATTAGTTGCTAAATGCGTCGCAAAATAGCAACAAAAAACTTTTGTCGCAAAATGTCGTCGCAAAAGCTTTGTTTTTTTGTAGTGATGTATTAGTTGAATTTGAAGCATTGTCAACTGCTCTCAGGATTCTTTTGATTAATTTGGTTTGTCTGACAAGTTAATCAACTATTTCAATAATCTTGTTGACTACCTGATGTTCAAAAGTATTAATTCCATCGACTAAAGCGATAGTCTTGTCTATCAATTTCCTACTTGTATCGACTAATTCATCCAACTAGTCAACTATTCTTTTGGGTTTGTTCAGTCATTTTTCGACTATTCAGGTGATTCTGTGGACTGCCTATAATTTAAGGTTGTGCTTGTGTTGACTAGGTAAGTTAAATTGTTGACTACTTTTGAAATTTTGTTGGCTATAGTGTTCCCATTATCGACTAGTTTAATCATTTTGTCTATTGATCTTTGTTAAGTTTAGCAATTTTTCAACTATTTTCTAATCTGTCGACTAATTTCCTTTGATTTAAGATTTTTTAAGTTTTTCTTTTTATTTTAGTTTTTGTGTCGATTTTTACTAGGTAATTTCAATAATCCCTAGTTCTATTCTAAACTCTAAAAATCTATTTTTGTCTAGAGGTTTAGTGAATATGTTTTTGTGTTTCAACATATTCTAATATCACATCATTTTTTAGAACATGGTCTCAGATGAAATGGTATCTGACTTCTAAGTGTTTAGTTCTAGAATGATGGACTGGATTTTTTGTTAAATTTATTGCACTTGTGTTATAACATTTTAATTGAAATTGATTCTAGTTTAATCCCATAGTCTTCCATTTGCTGTTTAACCTACAAAATTTGGGCACAACACAGACCAACTGCCACATATTCAACTTTAGTAGTTGAAGTTGCTATACTATTTTGTTTCTTTGAAGACCATGACACCAACATGGTTCTTAAGACCTAATGGATACCACTCGTGCTTTTCCTATCAAGTCTACAACCTACAAAGTCTATATCTGTAAACCCATGAAGTTGGAAACTTGAGTTTCCATCATACCATAAGTCTAGATTGTGGATTTCTTTTAGATATTTAAAGATTCTTTTGACAGCAACTAAATATAATTTTTTTGGATTGGATTGAAATCTAACACATAAACATACACTATATTGAATATCTGATCTAGAGACTATTAAATATAAAAGAATTCGATCATACTTTTGTAAGTTTTCTGATACACTTGTTTTCCATTTTCATCCAAGTCTAGTTTTATGCTTATACATATTAGTATTGCATTTCCTTTATAGTTTTCAAATCTAAATTTTTGTACCAGTTCCTTGGCAAATTTGGATTGGCTTATGTATATCACCTTTTCAGTTTGTTTTATTTGCAGTCCTAGGAAGTAATTTAGTTCACCCATCATACTTATTTCAAATTCTGCTTACATGGATTCTACAAATTCTTTATAGAGTTTTTCACTGGTGCAACCAAATACTATATCATCAACATATATCTACACTATTAGAATGTCTATGTCATCTTTTTTCATATACCATGTTGTGTCTACTTTTCCTCTATTAAAGTTATTTTGAAGAAAAAAGAGACTGAGTTTCTCATGCCAAGCTCTAAGAGTTTGTTTTAGGCCATACAAAACTTTTGTCAATTTATAGACATGATCTGGATACTATGATCCTCAAATCCAGGGGGACTGTTCTACAAAAATTGTCTCATTGATTAAGCCATTGAGAAATGTACTTTTAACATCCATCTGAAATAATTTGAACAGCATAAAATAGGAGAATGCAAGAAGTATTCTTATAGCCTCTAGTATTGGTATATATGTTTCATCATAATCTATACCCTTTTCTTGACTGTATCCTTTGCCTACTAATCTTGTTTTATTCTTTGTAATTGTTCTATACTCATCTAGTTTTTTTCCAAACTCCCACTTAGTTCCAATGACTAATTGATCATTTGGCTTAAAAACTAAATTCCAGACTCTTTCTTTCGAATTGATTCAACTCCTTCTGTATAGCCATAATCCAATTTCCATCTCCTAAGACTTCTTCCACATTCTTAGGTTCTATTTGAGAAATGAATGCCACATATTCCCATTGATTTTGCGGTCTCAACTTGGTTTTGACACCTGAGCTTGCACTTCATATTATATTTTCTATGTTAACACTTTTCCTAACAAAAGGATATCTTATTTCCGTTCCTGAGATTCTCCTTTTTCTTCTTCTGGTTCTTCTTCCAACTTGTGTTCTTTTTCTTGTGCATTTTCGATTTCAGGAATCTCTGAATTTTTAGTGACATCCATAGCGTCATCATCATCAAAACTTTTCTTAAGTCTTCATTTTCATCCAATTTCACGTGTATTGACTCCTTAACTGTCGTTTTTTCTTTTGTTTTACACTTTATATGCTTTACTGGAGGTTGAATATCCTAGAAAAATTCTCTCATCTCTTTTGGCATCAAACTTGCCCAAGGATTCTTTGCCATTATTTAAAATGTAACACTTGCATCCAAATACTTGAAATATTCTATGTTGGGTTTTCTACCTTTGTAAAGCTCATACGAAATCTTTTTGAGATTCTATATGATGAGAGCTCATCTTTTTGAGATTTTATATGATGAGAGCTCATCTTTTTGAGATTTTATATGATGAGAGCTCTATTTAAGATACAACAAACTGTATTCATAGCCTCTGTCTAAAAATATTTGGATAGATTATACTCATAGAGAATTAATTTTGCCATTTCATCTAGTGTTTTATTCTTTCTCTTAACAACCCTATTTTGTTGATGTGTTCTAGGAGTTGAGAAATTATGATCTATGTTATATTTTTCACATAATTCTTCTATGATTTTATTTTCAAATTCCTTAACATGATCACTCCTAATACTTCTATTTGACCACTCTTTCTCATTTTTGAATTTTTTTGCATAGCTTAAAGAAGGCTTCACTTGCCTCCTCTTTCCTGGCTAGAAACAATACCCAAGTGTAGCATGAATAGTCATCGATGATGACAAAGCCATAGTGCTTTCCTCTTAAACTTTGAGTTCTAGTGGGTCCAAAAAGATTTATGTGAAGAAGTTCCAATGGTCTAAAGGTTGACACTTAGGTTTGAATGAAATTCAATTGTGCTTGCCCTTCATACAAGTATCACATAATTTATCTCTCTCAAATCTAAGATTTGGAAAACCTTTTACAATCTCCTTTCTACCTAGTCTAGAGATTAATTCCATTCTAGCATGTCCTAGCCTTCTATGCCACAACCAAGACTTAGACTGTCCTACTGCAACCAGATATTAAAATCACAGGTGCTCTATAACCTATATCACATAATTGACTTACACTGAGTAAACTAAATTTCAAACCATCAACAAGTAGAATATTTTTAATTTGAGTAGAGGTAGAAGACTTACTTATGCTAGCAATACCCATAATTTTGCCTTTTGAGTTATCCCCAAAGCCTTCTTTTCCTCATTTCCTCTTTTCTATACTTGAAAACCTTCATGCATCTCCTGTTATATGTCTTGAACAACCACTATCGATGACCAAGAGGAAGAATTTGTAACTTCCTTAGACTTCAGACAGGCTTGAGAGGAGAAACAATCATGTTTGTGCCTTTGGTGCCCAAATTTTCTTGGGTCCAATATAGTTAGTCAAAATACTAGTTTTGGCTTCCTTTGGTATCCATTTTAAGGTTCCCTTCTTATGTATAGTGTTAGTGTTATAGTATGTGTTAGTGTTATGGCCCAATTTATGGCGGTGGGTATACTTGGACATTTTATTTTTAAATGAATTAGATTGCTACTTTAATTTAAAGTGTTCTACTTTGTGTCATATTTTCAAACATGTATAGTATTTTGTCTTGATTTTACTGGACTCCAAACTAGGTACGAAGAACCTATAGAGCTTCTTTTGATTTACTGTAGTGTTTAAAGCCAAACCAGCTTTATCATAAATAGTCGTTTGATTACCTAACATCAAGTCTAATTTTTCTTTTCCTTAAATAAACTTATGTAAAATTAAGATAAGTCTTGATTCTTGTTTTTTTCATTTTTCAGGTCATTCTTTAGAGATGATTCAGGTTCATTCTTTTACATATGTCCTTAAGATTTGGAAAACCTTAAATTTTAGTTTTTTATTCCCCTTAATTTTATCATGCAAACTATTTTTGTCTTGTGTTAGAGTGTCATTTCGGTTTAGTAGTTTTTTTATTTTCAACTATTAATTTATCTTTTTCTTGTTCTAACTCAGCTAATTTTTTCCTTAGAGCATGAGTTTTGTTATCCATTTTCTTGATTTCTTTGAAAGATTCTATAATTGTTTCCACCTATTGAGAGATCATCATCATCATCATAACATAAGGACTATGAAGTAGATGTTACCTCGTCATCGGATGGTTGATCAATAGCCATGAAGCACATATTTGCTTGTTCCTCAGGTGCCTCACCTTCCTGGAGGCGCTGTCTTCATCATTCCATACTGCTAGAGCTTTCTTTTTCTTCTTTTCCTTCTTGTCCTTCTTATCTTTCTTCTCAACTTTTTTTAGCTAAGGATATTCAGCTTTAATGTGTCCGAGCTTTTGTCACTCACAACACCTGATTTCTTTCTTTTTGTCTAACCTTTTGAAGTCAATATGAATCTCTTAAATTTTTTGGCCACTAAGATAGGATCTTCTTCATCTTCATCATGATCTAAATTAAAGGAACTTTCCTCACTCTCAGCTTCAAAAGTTGTCCTTTTCCTTTTTCTTCTCCGACTGAAACTTTTACATTCAATTTCATCTCATGAGTTATCAAGAATCCTACAAGTTCATCCATAGTTAGTGTCTCGAGGCTCTATGATTCTTCAATTATTGTAACTTTGGGCTCCCATGATTTAGGTAGACATCTTAGAACCTTGTCCACTATGTCTTCCTGAAGAATACCTTTTTCCAAGCAATCTCAATTCATTTGTAATTTTGTTGAAATATGTCATCATTTCAGTGACAATTTTTTCTTCCTTTATCTTGAACGCTTGATATTCTTGATTCAATAGTCTGATATTGCTTTTTTAAACTTGATCAGTCCTTTCTTAGGTTGCTTCAAGTCTTTCCCAAATTTTTTTGGCTATGATGCCTAATAAAACTCGATTATATTCATTTACACTTAGAGCAAGATGAAGAAAGTTGATAGCTTTGCAATTTGCTTGATAGTCCTTCTGATCTGGTGTCATATTTTTCAACTTCATTGGTACATAAACACCATCAATCTCTTCGATAGGGAATTCAATCCCTTGTTCGATGATTTTCCAAGCAGTAAAAGCTTGGGCTATGATGAAATTTCACATTCTTTGTTTTCAATAATTAAAGTTGCTCCCATTGAAAGGGGGAGCTCCGTTTATACAGCAGTCCTTAATAGGAACAGAGTCTCCATTTAGTGCCATTTGGAGTGTTTAAGGTTAGGATGAAGCAAAGATATTTAGTCTAAGGCTATGAAACCTAAAAGCTAAGCACCCGCTTTGATACCAATTGTAAGACAACCTAGAAGGGGAGTTAAATAGATTGTTTGGTGATTTTTGTAATTTATGGGTTAAATGAAATTTACAAAGTAAGGTAAGAGACAAAAGAAGTAAATGAAGAAGAGACACAAGATTCTATAGGAGTTCCACCTGTTATTCAACTAGAGGAGAGGAGTGAATAGTTGAATATAGATTTTTTGATACTTTTTCTATATTTTAAAACTTTATGACAGTAAATGAAATCAAGTAAAGAGGACACAGGATTTTTATAGTGGTTCCACCAAACTCGATGTACGTCCACTCCCAGGCTCCCCCTGGATTTTTCACTAAATGTTTAGTTTACAAACTTGATTACAGGCTCAAGTTAAACCTCAAACAGTATTACGTCTGAACACTACAATTCAATCTCACATAGACTGAATTTGGGCCTTTTTTGACTGAAGGTAGTGTCGTACACTCCTTAATTTTTGACACTCAAATTAATCTATAAAAAAAGGTCAAGAATTAAGGCTTACTTTCCTCGGATTTGACAGAATGAAAATACTCAAAGAGACACTTAATAAAATTAAGACTTTCAAGTGTATAGAGATCAGTTGTTGCTTTGTACTCTATAGAGCTTTTTAATTCTTGTAATATCTCTCATTGTTTTTCCACCATCTTCTACTTCTCTGTATTTATTAGGGCATTTAGTCGATCCGTTGAGAGTTGGTGGTGGTTGTTGCATTCGAACGTTGGCATTTAATTTCCGCCATTAAAGCTTATGCGACTATTCCTTCCTTCGTGCTGAAGCTTCGTTCTTTTTACTGGTGCTTCTTTTAAATGGGCCAATTAGACTTTGTTTGCTCTACATTTGAACGTTAGCTTTGATAGAATAGGAAATATTTCAAAGATCGAAGAAAGAAGTCGTCCGTTAGGTCCAAAAATGTTTTCCAGATTTAGGTTCTGACATACGTAGGTCGACAAGTCTATTGAGGATATCGACCTGAATTTGAATCATTCTTAGTATATTTTTATGTAAACAGGTCGACAAGTTACTATTTCGGGTCGACAAGAAACTGTGTCAAATAAAATTGGTTGACCCGAGATTTTGGATTAGTCGATGTGTTCCCTTATGTCGATAGCATTTCAACCGTGTCGATGTGTGATCTTTCTGAATTTGTGAGAGGTAGGTCAACAAGTGTAATTTAATACATCGACATGTTACTGTTCATGTAATAAATTGGTCGATGTGTGGAACTCAATTGGTTGATGTGTATGAGTTGTGTCGACAAGAATTTGATAGGTCAATGTGTATTTTAATGAGCAATTGAACTTCAGGTCGACAAGACTCACTATATGCATCGACATCTTACTATGCGGATAAAAATTGGTAGACCTGAATAAATGAATTTGTCGATATATTTCCTTTGTGTCAACAAATATTTTGCTATGTCGATGTGTAACACAAAGACCGGGTCGACATGTGCTAATTAAGGGTTGATGTGTCACTATTCACTTAATGAATTGGTCGATGTGTTTGAGCGAATTGGTTGATGTGTTTTGATCAGGTCGACAAGAAAAGAAGCAGGTTGATGTGTGTTTCTGATTCAAGTGTCATCAGGTTGATGTGTCAAACCAACAGATTGATGTGTTTTTAGAAATCAAGTTGATGTGTATAGAGAACAGGCTAATGTGTCACTGTTCTTAAAGTTTCATGTTGACAAGATTTGTGCTCAGTTTGATATGTTGGAATGTCTGATTTATATAACATTCATTGTGCAGGTCGATATGTCTTGTATAGGTCGAAGTGTTTAAACATTTGTTTATATAGAAATTAGTTAACTCAGGTTGACAAAGGCAACAAACGGGTCGATATGTGTGTGTGTGTGAATGTCACAGGTCGATGTGTTTTCTAAGCATGTTGACCTATACTATAGACTTCTGAATTTTCTGACTATCTTCTTATTTTCTTGAACTATTTTTCTTCTAACATTTCATTATCAAAACTTTACTAGATCAACATTCTCCACCTTTTTTATGATGACAAAACTTCTAATATTCAATTTATAATACTTAGTTAAATTTAATCCTAATTTCTAGATGTTTGTGCTTGCTGGTTTTCAATTTGTCATGCCAGTCTACTTAGCACATTTCTAGCTCAGTGAGCAGACACTACACATGCAAACATTTCTAGCTCAGTACATAGTCATGACATATTGGTTCAGCATACAACATTCAGCAGCAAATACATGTCCACTCAAACTTGGATATTGCAACATGCTCATTGCATATATGTCTACTGCAGCACTTAGCATATTTATTAGTACACTCACTTACTGTAGCACATTGATACTAGTACATTCACAGCACGCAACTTTCACTAATCATGTTCACAATCAGAGTAATATTCATAGCACAGTCATGCCTAATAGCTCGGCACCGTATTACAGTATACTTACTTAGCACACATATGTAGCACACAACTCGACACTTAGCACATATTGACACACTCAATATAGGCACAAACACATACTTCAATAAATGCACATACACATACTTCTCCCCCTTTTTGTCATCAACAAAACAGAAAGAGGTCATTAAATAGAAATAGGTCATTATATACTCAGATGCAATAGTAAAACCCTTCATTAAGTTAACCATATTCAGTATGCACACTGCAGCAACAAGAGCAATTATACATTAAAAAGATAAGATGCATTGAATAAGCAAAAGAGACCAACATACATCAGAGTTTAGAAGATTTGAAAACACAATTAGAAAAAACAAATACCTAGCTAAATTGACTTCATTGGTTTGATATCTTTCTTTGGCTTCCCTTTCTCCTTCATCAAAGCATCCAATCTTTCTTGGATGTTGGAAAGATCCATTCTGTTAAAACAGCACATTTGACCAATCATAGTTTGTCTCTTATCCAGATGTTCCAACTTGTCCCAAATCATCTGAAGTGTGATTGGTTGAATGCTAGAAGATTCACCTTGTTCAGTCCTTATTTCTTTCCTTGGAACATTCTCTGTGTCTTCATCAGGCTCAACCTCAGTCTCCTCAACCTGTCTCTTTCCTATTCCACCTTCTTTCCTTAACCATTCTCCTTTAGCATTGCTTATCCATCGTGCCCTTAGCATTGAGGATGCATTAATAGAGCTCTTATCACTCAATTCAACAATTGAGTCTTTTTCCAAAACCACTTTATTCTTAGACAATATATCTGTTATCATACTTGCATAGGGCAGGAGAAAACTCTTAGATCTATGTGCGGAGATCATAAAATGAGGAACTATATAATGGAATCTAGGATTCTTCCCACTAATGATGCAAGCCATTAACCACATGTCCTCCTTTGAAATTGTGGTATAGTTGCCTCCTCTCGGTCTAAGTACATGACTAACTATCAAATGCAATATCCTTTCATGAAAGTCAAGTTCAGTAGCATTGGTATTCACTATTGTCAGATTCTGATCATCAAAAACCACTCTAGTATTGTCCAGATAACTTGATTTCATGTATGATTCACAGTGGTAATAAGAGACCCAGGAGAGTCCATGGTTCTCACATATTTTCCTAGGAGTCGCTTTGAATTCCTTTCCATTTACAAAGGATTTGAATGCACATAAAACAAAATGATCATCAATGGTAATTTGCATCTTATTCAAGGGTTCTTCACAAATGACTTCAGGTTATTGTAAAATAATTTGACCTCTCTCTCATGAATATACTTGTTAGGGTTCAGAAGAGAAGAAGGGTATACCTCTATTAGATGTTCTTCGTACTTGAACCCAACCCTTTTTAAGAACACCCAATTGATCAATCGACCATGGTTCACTTTTCTTTTTGAAAACATCCTATCGTATAAGTCATTTTGTTCAATCGATTGAAACTCATAGGTGCTGAGCTAAAGGAATGGTTGTGGTGGAGGGGTGTTGGTTTCATGAGTTGCGCAGAAGAGGGCGAACCCTTTCCCGTAGGTTTGGAAGATTTTTTCGATGGTTCCGTGGGTTTCTTGATTGCCATTTTCATCTTAGGAGCCATTTAGATTTGATTCTTGAGAGGATTCGAATGATTAGGGTTTTGATTTAGGAATTGAGGTTTCGAATTCGGAGGTTAGGGTTTCGAAAGAGAGGAAAGTTTGAAATTTTGGGGTTTAGGGTTAGATAGGTCGACGTGTCAACTGTTGGTATTCTATTGGGTAAGTTTCAGGTCGACAGGTCTAAGTACACAACGACCTGTTTAGTTGTGTTGAATGATCAGGTCGACATACTAAGAAATGCATCAACCTGCCTTGTTTCTGCTTTTCAGGTCGACATTTTAAAGACGGATCGAGATGTCATTTCCTGAGTTTGGTTCCAAGTGTTGGTTCGTGATCAGATCGACAAGATCTGTTTGATCAGGTCGACATGCCTCTGTACACTTTTAAATTTGTCAACATATTTTGATAAATAGATCGACCTGAAATCTATTTCTCAGAAAAATACTTTGTTTTTCGTTTTATTTTCTCTATCTCTTCATTTCTATCATTCCCAAATCCCTTCTTAATTCACAAAATTTATTTTTGTCTAAGGGTTTGATGAGGATATCAGCAATTTGTTTTTTAGTGTCAATGTACTCAAGAACAATCTTATTCTTCAGAACATGATATTGAATGAAATGATGTCTTACTTCTATGTGCTTGGTTCGTGAGTGATGTACAGGGTTCTTTGTGAGATTTATTGCACTTGTGTTATCACACTTGATTGGTATACAATCAAAATTTAGCCCGTAGTCTTTCATTTGGTGTTTGATCCAAAGAATCTGTGCTGTGCACTGTCCAGCTGAAACATATTCAGTTTCCGTTGTTGACAAAGCCACACTGCTTTGCTTCTTTGAAGACTATGATACCAGCATATTTCCGAAGAATTGACAAGTGCCACTTGTGCTTTTTCTATCCACTTTGCATCTAGCAAAGTCAACATCACAAAATCCATGCTGTTGGAAACTCGAATTTCTGTCATACCAAAGTCCCAAGTGTGTCGTTTCTTTTAAGTATCTAAAGATTCTTTTGATTGCAACCAAGTGGGACTCTTTAGGATCTGACTGAAATCTAGCACAAAGGCATATGCTGAATTGTATGTCTGGTCTTGAAGCAATAAGATAAGGTAATGATCCAATCATGCTTCTATAAAGTTTTTGGCAAATTGACTTACTATTTTCATCTTTGTCTAGCTTAATATTTGTGCTCATTGGTGTTGCATTTCCCTTGCAGTCACTAAACCTAATCTTTTAATTAAATCATTTGCATATTTTGATTGATTTATGAAGATTCCATTTTCAGATTATTTGATTTGCAGACCAAGAAAGTAGTTCAGCTCACCCATCATGCTTATTTTAAATTCTCCTTACATTTTGGCTGCAAATTCCTTACACATTCTAGTACTAGTTCCTCCAAATATTATGTCATTTACGTATATTTGTATGATCAAGAAATTATCATCTCTCTTTTTGACAAACAACATGGTATCTACTTTCCCTCGTACAAAGTCATTTTTTGTCAAAAAATTACTTAATTTTTCATACCAAGCTCTAGGAGTTTGTTTCAATCCATATAAGGCTTTGGTCAGTTTGTATACATGTTCAGGATATTTAGGATCATCAAATCCTGGAGGTTGTTTAACGTACACTGTTTCATTTAAATACCCATTTAAAAATACACTTTTAACATCCATTTAATACAACTTAAAATTCATGAAACAAGAGAAGGCAAGCAACATCCTTATAGCTTCTAATCTTGCTACTGGTGCATACGTTTTATCGTAATCAATTCCTTCCCCTTGACTGTAACCTTTAGCCACTAATCTTACTTTATTTCTTGTGATTGTGCCAAATTCATCAAACTTATTTATGAAAATCCATTTGGTTCCAATTACTGATTGATCTATGGGTCTAGGCACCAAATTCCAAACCTTATTTCTTTCAAACTGATTCAGTTCATCTTGCATTGCCATAATCCAATGTTCATCTTCTAAAGCTTCATTCACGTTTTTGGGTTCACTCTGAGAAATAAAAGCCATATACTCACATTGATTGTGGATTGCAGATCTTATTCTTACTCCAGAACTAATGTTCCCAATTATGTTCTCTGGATTTACGTCTTTCCTAATTTGAGAGAATTTGATCTCCTGCTAATGCTGTATATCATTTCTTTCCTCCTGCACTGTGAGATCATTTGAATCCTCCTTTTGATTATTTATTTCATCAGACAAACTAATATCATTCAATTTCTCAGATACATCTTCATTATCCAAGATTCTTTGATTGATATCATTTTCTTTGTCAATTCTACGTTAATTGACTCCTCCACTATCATGGTCCTTTTATTATAAATTCTATAAGTTTTGCTTGCTAGAAAGTAACCTAGAAAGATTCCTTCATCACTTTTGACATCAAATTTTCCTAATACTTCTTTTTCATTGTTCAACACAAAGCATTTGCATCCAAACACCCTAATGTATGCTACATTTGGTTTTCTTCCTTTGTAAAGTTCATAAGGGATTTTCTTTAGGATTGGTCTTACTTGAGCTCTGTTCAAAATGTAGCATGATGTGTTCACTGCTTTTGCCCAAAAGAATTTAGATAGATTATTTTCACAAAGTATTGTTCTAGCCATTTCTTGAAGGGTTCTATTTTTCCTTTCTACCACTCCATTTTGTTAAGGTGTTCTAGGAGCTGAGAAGTTGTGGTCAATACCATAATAATTGCATAATTCATCCATGGTTTTGTTTTCAAATTCCTTGTCATGTTCACTTCTAATGCTCTTACTATACATTCCCTTTTCATTTTGAATTTTCTTGTATAGTCTAATAAATGTCTCGCTAGCTTTTTCCTTTTTGGCAAGAAATAGCACCTATATAAATCTAGAGTAATCATCAATGATTACAAAACCTTAATATTTTCCTCCTAAGTTTTGGGTTCTAGTAAGTCCAAACAAATCAATATGAAGAAGTTTTAGAGGACTTCCTGTTGATACATAATTTTTGGATTTAAAGGATGTTTTTGTTTGCTTTCCTTTTATACATGCATCACATAATTTGTCCTTTTCAAATTTCAATTTTGGAAAACCCTTATCTATATCTTTTCTAACTAGTTTTGAGATAGTGTCCATACTAGCATGACCTAATCTTCTATGCCATAGCCATGAAGAATTCTTATTCACAGCAACTAGACATGATTCGGTTGAGGGTTTTAAGAGATCTAGATCAATTGCATATATGTTTCCTCTTTTAGGGGTCAGTAAACTTTATAAGTCCAGTAGATTTATCAATAATGGAACATGCATTAGTCTCAAACAATACAGAATAGTCTTTATCACACAGTTGACTAACACTCAACAAGCTGAATTTTAGTCCGAACACAAGCAGTACATTTTGAATTTGAGATAAAGATAACTTACCTCCTATGTTGCCTACGCTGACAATCTTCCCTTTTGAATTGTCTCCACATGCAACCTTTCCACCTTTCTTGCTTTTAAGGTAGGAAAATTTCGATGCATCTCCAGTCATGTGTTTTGAACAGCCACTATCTATGCACCACATAGACTTGCTGGAAGATTCTCTTGACTTTAAGCGCACCTGCAGTGAGAAGACAATCACACTTTTGCCTTTGGCACCCATATCTTTTTGGGTCCGGCTGAGTTAGTGATGAATTTATCTTTGGGGATCCATGTTAAGGTTGTTTTTTAGGAGTTCAGAAACCAGCAATTATAAGTTGAGTGTCCATTTTTCACACAGTGGGTGCAATGTCTGATTTGTGATCCTGGTTTCTTAGTTTTGTTTAAAGCCATGTTTCTAAATCTGCAGACTTCAGATTTGTAACCAACTTTCATGCGCGTGTGACATCTTTCTAGTTTGGTATTTTCAGAGCTTGACATAAAGAATCTATGTAATCCTTTTTGTGTTTGGTTAAGGTTGAACCCTAATCCTGCCTTGTCCAACACAGCTTTTTGAATTTTTAGCATGACATCTAACTTTTCTTGTCTTGAGATGAATTTTATCAGGACAGTGTTCAACCTACTGTTCTTTTCTTTCAAAATTTCTAAATCTTTCTTTAAGAGTATGTTTTCATTTATAAGAATGTCATTATCTTTTTCTAAACATTCAACATTTAGTTTTTTCTTAAGTTCATCAACGTATAGTTCCAATTCAGCATTTTTTCTATTTAGTTCATTTGCTTCACTTTTTGATTTTTCTGAAACTTTAACATTTTCAGTCAGTTCTTTCTTTAACAGATTATTTTTCTTTTTAAGTCCTTTTAATTCTTTTAGTGATTCTACTAAAGTTTCACGTAATTCAGAGATAGAAAAGTCATTTTCAGATTTAGAATATGATAAATAGAGAGTGGAATTTACCTCATTATCAAAAGATTCTTCATTTGCCATGAAACAAATGTTTACTTGTTCTTTATTTTGCTCTTCATCACTTGAGCTTGAATCTTCGTCACTCCATGCAGCAAGTGTTTTTTTCTTTTTCTTCTTCGTCACTCCATGCAGCAAGTGTTTTTTTCTTTTTCTTCTCTTTTCGGTCCTTTTTGTACTTATTATCATCCTTTTTTAGAGAGGGGCAGTCAGCCTTCATATGTCTCAGCTTCTTGCATTCAAAACATTTGATTTCTTCTTTCTTTTCTTGCTTTTTGAAGAATGGCTTGTTTTATTCCTCTTTCTCATCATGAATTTTCTGAATTTTCTTATCAGAAGGGCTTTATCCTCTTCATCTTCTTCTTCTTCTGAACTAGATATGGTTTCCTTATTGTCAGCCTTCAAGGCGCCTCTTTCTTCTTTAGTTGGTTCTTCACATTCAGTTTCATCTCATGGGTTATCAATGATCCCACGAGTTCATCCATTGTCAGAGTCTCAAGATTTTTGGACTCCTCAATTGCTGTCACCTTGGGCTCCCAAGACTTCGGGAGACTTCTTAGAATTTTGTTCACCATGTCTTCTTGAGGAATTCCTTTTCCAAGTAGTCTGAGCTCATTTGTTACCTTATGAAATCTTGTGATCATTTCATTGATTACTTCTCCATCTTTTATTTTGAAGACTTAATATTTTTGTTTCAGTAATCTGATTTTGCTCTTACGTACTGGGTCAGTTCCTTCATAGGTGGCCTCAAGTCTTTCCCAAATCTCCTTTGCTGTTATGCAAGAAGAGACTTGATTATATTCGTTGATGCTCAGTACAACGTGAAGAAGGTTGATGGCTTTGCAGTTGGCTTGATAAGCTTTCTTTTGTTCCATAGTCATGTTCTTCAATTTTACCGGTACACGAACTCCATATATCTCCTCCATAGGGAATTCGACTCCTCCTTCGATGATTTCCCAAGCATTTAGGTCCTGGGCAATGATGAAGTTGTGCATCCTTTACTTCTAGTAGCTGAAATTGCTTCCATTGAAGAATGGAGTACGGTTGGTTGAGCATGCTTCAACTGGTATGTTGTCACCGTTAATTGCCATTTGGATCATTGGTGTTGAGCTGTTAGGCCTTTGACAACACACTCGCTCTGATACCAATTGTTATTCAACTAGATGGGAGAAGTGAATAGTTGAATATAGATTTTTTTATACTTTTTCTATATTTAAAAACTTTACGACAGTAAATGAAATCAAACAAAGAGGACACAAAGAATTTTTATAGTGGTTCCACCAAACCCGGTATACGTCCACTTCCAAGCTCTCCTTGGATTTTTCACTAAATGTTTAGTTTACAAACTTGATTATAGGCTCAAGTTAAACCTCAAATAGTGCACGTAGACTGAATTTGGGCTTTTTGACTGAAGGCAATGTCGGACACTCCTTTATCTTTGACACTCAAATTAATCCATAAAAGTAGGTCAAGAATTAAGACATACTTTCCTCAGATTTGACAAAATGAAAAGATTCGAAAAGACACTTAATACAATTAAGACTTTCAAGTGCACAAAGATCAATTGTTGCTTTGTACTCAATAGAGCTTCTTAATTCTTGTAATGTCTCTCATTTTTTTTCCACCATCTTCTGCTTCTCTGTATTTATTAGGGCATTTAATCGATCCGTTGAGAGTTGGTGGTGGTTGTTGCATTCGAACGTTGGCATTTAATTTCCGCCATTAAAGCTTATGCGACTATTCCTTCCTTCGTGCTGAAGCTTCGTTCTTTTTACTGGTGCTTCTTTTAAATGGGCCAATTAGACTTTGTTTGCTCTACATTTGAACGTTAGCTTTGATAGAATAGGAAATATTTCAAAAATCGAAAAAAGAAGCCGTCCGTTAGGTCCAAAAATGTTTTCCAGATTTAGGTTCTGACACACGCAGGTCAACAAGTCTATTGAGGACATCGACCTGAATTTGAATCATTCTTAGTGTATTTTTATGTAAACAGGTCGACAAGAAACTGTGCCAAATGAAATTGGTGGACTCGAGATTTTTAATTAGTCGATGTGTTCTCTTGTGTCGACAGCATTTCAACAGTGTCGATGCGTGATCTTTCTGAATTTGTAAGAGGTAGGTCGACAAGTGTAATTTAGTGCATCGATATGTTACTATTCATGTAATAAATTGGTCGATGTGTGGAACTCAATTGGTTGATGTGTATGAGTTGTGTCGACAAGAATTTGATAGGTCGATGTGTATTTTAATGAGCAATTGAATATCAGGTTGACAAGACTCACTATATACATCGACATCTTACTGTGCAGATAAAAATTGGTAGACCTGAATAAATGAATTTGTCGATGTGTTTCCTTTGTGTCGACAAATATTTTGCTATGTCGATGTGTATTTTAATGAGCAATTGAACATCAGGTCGACAAGACTCACTATATATCGACATCTTACTGTACAGATAAAAATTGGTAGACCTGAATAAATGAATTTGTCGATGTGTTTCCTTTGTGTCGACAAATATTTTGCTATGTCGATGTATAACATAAAGACCGGGTCGACATGTGCTAATTAAGGGTTGATGTGTCATTATTCACTTAATGAATTGGTCGATGTGTTTGAGTGAATTGGTTGATATGTTTTGATCAGGTCGACAAGAAAATAAGCAAGTTGATGTGCGTTTCTGATTCAAGTGTTATTAGGTTGATGTGTTTTTAGAAATCAGGTTGATGTGTATAGAGAACAGGTTGATGTGTCACCGTTCTTAAGGTTTCATGTTGACAAGATTTGTGCTCAGGTCGATGTGTTGGAATGTCTGATTTATATGACATTCATTGTGCAGGTCGATGTGTCTTGTATAGGTTGAAGTGTTCAAACATTTGTTTCTATAGAAATTAGTTAACTCAGGTCGACAAGAGCAACAAACCGGTCGATGTGTGTGTGTGTGAATGTCACAAGTCGATGTGTTTTCTAAGCATATCGAACTGTACTGTAAACTTCTGAATTTTCTGACTGTCTTCCTATTTTCTCAAATTATTTTTCTTCTAACCTTTCATCATCAAAACTTTACTAGGTCAATACCACCCAATCGGTATACGTCCACTCTTAGGCGACCTCCTAGATTTTTACTATTTTACTCAAATTGTATAGACAACTAGATTTATAGATTTTGGTTACACCTTACAATCTTGATTCTACAAGATTTTCAACAAGCACATACAATTAATTACACACAATAAAAAGATAGCCCTTCTCTTTGTTCAGTTGTAGTGATTAAAGTATAAGAATAAAGAATAAAAACAGTAACCCTTACTGGTCTAATTTTGAGCTTTCGTAGCAAGTATGCAGATCATAGAATGTATTTACAAAGTTCAGATCAAAGAATATTTAGAGAATGGTATCCAATTTTTGGATCAGTCACGTTGGCTTCTTCAATCCCTTTCTTGAAGATCTGTTGAGATTTTTATAATCTCATTCGCTACTTTAAACAATTAAACAATTGAAACCAAATATATGATATTTTCATATTTTCGGATGTAAGTGTTTCATATTAAACAATGGAAAAGATAGTTTAGGGAAATTTGATACAAGAAGTGATGAAAATATTTTCATAAGATATTCCACCAATAGTAAGGCATACAGGGTGTATAAAAAAAGAATAATGGTGGTTGAAAAATCAACACATATAAAATTTGTTTAATCAAATACATAATAGAGCATGATGAAATAAATAAACCTACAATAGTCTCTGATCAAATAAATTTAGAAGAAACAAAAGAAGAACAAACTCAAGATGAACCCCCTTTAATAAAAGAAAATCAGAATCTAGAACCAAAATTCTTAATTGTGAGAAAGAGTTTGAATATAGAAAACATAATAGGAAATCCTGAATTATGAGTCACAACTAAATCTAAAGTTCAAAATGAGTGTGATTTGCTACATTCATTTCTCAAATGGAGTCAAAGAATACAAATGAGGCCTTAGATAATGAGAACTGGATATTGGTCATGCAAGAAGTGTCAGATCAATTTAGGAAGAATGAAGTTCGGGAGCTAGTTTCTAAACCTAGCGATCAATCTATGATAGGAACTAAATAGTTGTTCAAAAACAAGCTAGATGAACATGGCACAATAGTAAGAAACAAAGTCAAATTAGGAGCCAAAGGGTATAGTCAGGAGGAAGGTTTAGACTATGGTGAAACGTACACCCCAGTAGCCAGGTTAAAGGCTCTCAGGATGTTACTTGTCTTTACCTACCATATGAATTTTAAGCTATATCAAATAGATATCAAGAGTATTTTTCTTAATGGATTAATAAATAACACAGTATATGTAGAGCTAGCCATAGGGTTTGAAGACCCTAAATTCCCAGATCATGTGTATAGATTGTCAAAATCTCTATATGGTCTTAAACGAACTCCTAGAGCATGGTATGAAACACTTAGTAATTTTCTAATTGAAAATAACTTTAATAGAGGCAAAGTGGACAGTACGCTATTTATTAGGAGAAATGACAGAGATCTTTTAATATTGCAAATATATGTAAATGACATAGTGTTTAGTAGCACCAATGAAAATCTCTACAAAGAATTTGCCAAGTCAATTTAAAGGGAATTTGAAATAATTATGATGGGGGAATTAAATTATTTCTTGTGTCTTCAAATAAAATAATTTTATAAGGGTATATTTATAAATCAAGCAAAATTCTCAAAAGAGGTAGTGAAAAAATTTAGTCTTGAGATCTGCAAAGAAAGGCCCACGCCTATGAGCACAAGAACGAAAATAGACAAAGATGAGAATGAAAAATCAGAATGCCAAAAGTTATATAAAAGTATGATATGTTCCCTTTTCTATCTTAAAGCTTCTAAGCCAAACATTTAGTTTAGTATATGTCTATATACAAAGTTCCAATTAGACCCTAAATAGTCACATATGACAATAATTAAGAGAATCTTTAGGAGTGTAAAGGATACTGTGAACTTAGGATTGTGATATGATAGAAACTCTAGTTTCGACTTGCATAGGTTCTTAAATGCAAGCTATGCAAGATGTAGAATGGATAGAAAAAGTACTAGTACAATATACCAATTCTTTGTAAACATGCTGGTGTCACGATCTTCTGAGAAACAAAGTAGTGTGGCAACCTCCACCACAAAAGCTGAATATGTTGATGCTAGGCAATATGTTGCTCAGATATTGTGGATTAAGAATCATATGAGAGATTATGACCTGAATCTTGAGCGCGTACTAGTCAAGTGTGACAACATTATGTAATTAACTTAACCAAAAATCCAGTGCACCATTCAAGAACAAAACATATTGAAATAAGACATCACTTCATCAATGATCATGTTCTAAAGAATGACGTGATCTTAGAGTACATGGACACCTAAAGACAAACAACAGATATCTTCACAAAACCCCTAGACAAAAATAGGTTCTTTGAACTTAAAAGAGAGCTAGGAATGTTAGAAGGAAATTAGAAAAGTACAATCAAAGATTTGAAAATAATTTAGAAAAGATCATAAAAGATTCAAAAATTTAAATTGAAGACATTCGACTAAATTAAATGTGATTTGACCGATTACATAAGAAAATAAGAAAAACTTCGACTGAAATGAAGTTCCAGCCAACAAAGTGTTTAAGACAGTCGACCATCTTGAGAAGACAGTCGACCGATTCCTAAGATAACCTAAGAAAATATTCAGCCACAGAACAAACTAGTCCAATGTTACAATAGCAATAAATTGAATCATTCAACCAATTGTCAAAAAATTTATGAATCCAAAGCAAAACAGTCAAATGTATGATCAAAACATTTGACCAATACTGTTTAAATCAACTAAAACGATTTTACAATCGATTGAGAATTTATAATCAAAAGAAAACAGTTGAATGCCTGGACAAGGCAGGCAATTGTTATTGTTTTAATCGATTGAAAGACATAATACAATTGACTAAATGTACAAAAATAATCGACTGATTGGGTGAATAGATCGACCATCATGTGCTTTTTAGGCTATATCTAGTAACCCAATGTTTAAAAAGGTCAAATGTCTGAATTTTGGCAATCAACTGATTGTTGGCTATGTGAGAAATATAGTCGAATCATCTGGAAGAGATGTTCGACTGATGTTTGTACTTGTGTGTAAAATGGTCGAATCTTATCTACAACCATTGACCAATGTATGCATAGTTTCAATGAATCTATCAAATGTCCTTAGAAACGATCAAACCACCTATAGTGACATTCTACTAAATCCTTTATTGGACTATAGTAAATTTCAAATCTCATGACATAGTATTCAACCGACTCCTAAAGTAGTCGAATAATCTTAGTCATTTTTCTAAAGGTCTCAAGTAAGTCGGTTAATTGATAAACAATATCATTTGACCGAAAAAGCTTAATCAAGCACAAATTTAAATAAATTTGGATTCTCCCTCTCTCATGTTCGAACTAGCTCTCTCTCCTCACTCTCTTGAAAACCTAGCCCCCAAATCTGAAATTCTCTGCAATCTGCAAGCTTAATCTTCAATGGCACCTAAAATGGAACTCCCAAGCACATTGAAATCCAAATCTCCAGTAACATATGATCAAACCCTCATTCAATCTCTAGAGCAAAGAAAAACTTATGAAGAAACTTTCTCTTCTTGTACTATTAACCTAGGGAAAATGATTGACTGGAACTTTATGGAAAGTGTTAGGTTTGCTTATGGAGCATCTATAGGAGAAATATGTCCTAGATGGTTATAATTTCCCAACAAATTCATATATAAGAAATTAGTTTGTGTATTTTTACAATAATCTTGAAGTAATGAATGCGAATAGAGAGGAGAAAGTAAAGATTAAGGCTATGTCTAAGTATTGTTGTTTCAAGACTTATGTAAGGGGTAAGAAGATTAAGATAACCCCAAAAACCTTATGTCAAATATCTGGTCTTCCATGGATTCTGTATCCTAAGTGTGAAAAATTCCTAAGTGGGTCAAATTTAGAAAATTGTCTTCTTCAATGACCCCACAATGAAGGTAGTAAACACTAGGGCTATAGAATTAGGTCTACACAAGAGAATCATTCACCTAATAGTCAGCCATATCATCCATCCTAGGGGAGACAAATATGCCACCATCACCAGAGAAAACTATTGGTTGATGGGTTATACAATGAGGAAGAAAAACATTGGCTTACATTTCGTAATCCATTCTTTACGATTGAAGCCCACCAGTTAGAAAAACAAATACTTCCCTATGGCACAATCATTTTTGAAATTTTGAACCTATCCAAAATCAACATAATACGAGTGAAGTTTGTAGAAGTGCAATTCAAGGAATGCATAGGTGAGATTACCCTTCATCGAAGTGGATAAGATAAAAAGCATAGAAAGGGGAAAAGGAAGCATGAAAGGGTAGAGAAAGTAGAGCTTCAAAGAGTAAAGAGGACAAATACTATAACTCAGGAGACTGTCGACATCAAAAGGATTCACGCTGACATAAGGTATTCGTAGCGAGAGATGTTGACACCATAAAAATGTATGTTGACATGAGGTTTTCTTTCTATTTTGTCTGATATGCTCTTAAGGCATGTCGACAATGCCATAACTAAATGTTGAGTATAGAGTTCAATTGTAATCAACATTAGCTTTAAACACACAGTGTTCGATACTCTCATCTAACATGTTGACACATCATACATCAAAACACTTGTTCTATGTCGCAAACAATCCTAGCATGTCGGTGTCTTCTTCGACACTTCTTCCCTATTTTTCTAAGTCTCTATTTTTTATTCAATTTAAAGTTTCTCAGTTTTAAGATTTAACTTTTTAGTTCTATCATTTCTAATCCTCTTCTTAAGTCATAAAATTTGATTTCATCTGGGGTTTTGTTAAAATATCTGCAATTTGTTTGTTTGATTTGATATATTCTAAAATTAAACCATTCTTAAGCCCATGGTCTCTAATGAAATGATACCTTACTTCAATGTACTTTGTCAAACTGGATTTTTCGTTAAATTTGTTGCACTGGTATTGTCATACCTAATTGGAATACTATTTAATTTTAAGCCATAGTCCTTAAGTTGATGCTTAATCCATAAGATTTGAGCACAGCACTGTCCTGCAACCACATACTCTACTTTTGTGGTTGAGACAGCAACACTCTTCTGTTTCTTAGAAGAGTATGAAACTAACATATTCCCAAAAAAAATTGACAGATACCACTGGAACTTTTCCTATCGACTTTGCATCCAACAAAGTCTACATCTGAATACGCATGTAATTTGAATCGTGAGATCCAATCATATCACAGTCCTAAATTACGTATATCTTTAAAAATATATATGTCTCTTAGCTATAGTTAAGTGCAATTCTTTGGGATTAGCTTGAAATTTCACACACAAGCAGACACTATATAAAAATATCTGGTCTAAAAACTATTAAATATAATAGCGAGTCTATCGTACTCCTATACAACTTCTAACATGCACTTTTGCATTTCCATCCTTAACTGATTTGATAGATGTAGGAGTGGTGTTTCCTCTCGCCTCACTCCTATTAATTGTCTTATGCTCATTCAATTTATTTTAAAAAACTCATTTAGTTCCTATTACTGATTGATCATAAGCCTTGGAACTAAATCCCAAACATCATTTCTTTCAAATTGATACAACTATTCTTACTGATTTTGACATCAAATCCATGTTTGCATGGCCTAATCATCTAAGCCACAATCTAGAACTATTTTTGTTGACTCAACCAAATAGAATTCACTTTGTGTCTCTATTTCATCTAAATTTATTATATATATTTCCTTTTCTATAGCCACATTTGATTCTCTATTGATTGTTAAACACACATTAGATTCAAATGCAATCCCATATCCTCTATCACACAATTGGCTAAACACTTAGAATACTAAATTCAAGCCAACAATAAAAAAACAATTCTGAGTTTGGGTTGAGGAAGACTTACCTACATTATAGACCCCAATGATTTTACCCTTGGAGTTATCACCAAAGGCTCCCTTTCCTTCCTACTTCTTCTCTAGATTAGAGAACCTTGAAGCATCTCCCATCATGTCTCTTAGAGTTAATGCATCAAGATGATGAATCCAAAGCCTCTTTAGATTTTAAGCACACCTTAGAAGAAAATCAATCATGTTTGTGCCTTTGATACCTAAATTTTCTTGGGTCCAGCAGGATTAGTCGAAATAACATTTCTTGCTATTTTTGGCACCCATTTCATTGGGATTTTTCTAGTCTCGGTGTTTATAATCAGCATGCATCATTTGTGTGGTATGTTCAATGACAATGTGAGTATTTCATATTCTTGATTGGATTTTTACTTTTGCTTATATTTATCTTTCTTTTGAGTCTAAAGTGCTCACTTTGTGTCCCGATTTCATGCATGCATGACATCTGATTTTTGCTTTGTTGCCTCCTGAGCTAGGCACAAAGAAGTTGTAGAGATTCTTTAGAGTCTTTGAAGGGTCAAATCCTAGGTCGGCCTTGTCATAGACTTCCCATTAGGCACCTAGCATTAAATCTAGTTTTTCTTGGCCCTTGACAAACTTTTATAACAGAGAACTAAGTCTCTGATTTCTACTTTTCTCCTTCTTAAGTTCCTCTTGCATAGTTGTTGATTCATGATTTTCTTTTTGTGTGCAAATAGACATGCTTCTAAAATTTTCGAATTCTGGTTCTAGTTCTTTAGTCCTTTTTTGATTCAAATTCATCTTAGTATGCAATTCATTCTCTTTTGATTTAGCATGTTATTTTCTTCCTTTAATTTCTGATTTTCTCACTTCAATCTATTTTTTTCTTTTTTTAGTTTAGCATATGTCTTTTTGAGCGAAAAGTTCTTCCTTGTCATTTTCTCAAGATCTTTAAGAGATTCTAATAGAGCTTCATGCAATTCTTGTACAGATAAATCATCCTCAGTATTAGAAGAGTCAAAGTAGTAGTAGCTTACTTTATCCTTCTGAGAGTCTTCCAATGCCATGAAGCACAGGTTGGCTTATTCTGGCTCAGTTTCCTCATCACTTGAGCTGCTATCTTCATCACACCAAGTAGCTAAAGCCTTCTTTTTCTTTCCCTTTTTGTCTCTCTTGTCAGCCTTGTTGAGCTAAGGATACTCAGACCTAATATATTCAGGCTTCTTGCACTCAAAGCACCAGTAATCATCCTTCTTCTCTTGCTTTTTGAACCCTAGCTTGCCTTTGTTTCTCCTTTTCTCATCATAAATCTCTTGAACTTCCAATTCAGCAAAGCCATATTCTCCTCACCTTCTTCTTCTTCACTTTCTTAGGTGCTTATTTCACTTTCTACCTTTAGAGCCACTGTCTTTCCTTTGTTTTCACCTACTTTACTTTTGGCGTTTGGTTTCATTTCATGTATTATAACTGACCCCACCAATTGATCCATTGTAAGTGTATCTGGATTCTTTGATTCCTCAATAGTAGTGACTAGCTTTAGGCAAGCATCTCAATACTTTGTCAATCATGTCTTCCTTAGATATACCTCTTCCAAGCAATCTGATCTCATTGGTTATGGATTTGAAGCATGTAATCATTTCAAATTGACTCCTTATCCTTCATTTTGAAGGCTTCATACTTCTACTTCAATATCCTTACCTTGTTCTTCCACGCCTTGTTTGTACCTTCATATGTAGCTTTGAGTCTCTCCTAGATTTTTTTGGTAGTGATACATGATGAGACTCTATTGTACTTCTTCAAACTTAATGCCAAGTGCAGTACATTATCAGCCTTATAGTTGGCTTTGTAGGCTTTCTTCTCCTTTGGAGTCATATTTTTCATTTTGACTAGAACCTGGATACTATCTACTACTTTTGTCTAGAACTCAATATATTCTTCAATGATCTCTCATACAATTTTATCCTAGGCTGTGATGAAATTTGCATCCTCTGATTCTGGTAGTCATAATTCCTACCATTGAGGAAATGTGCTCTTTTGTAAAGCATGGCTCAAAAGGGACACTGTCTCCATTTAGTGCACTGTTGAATCTTTGATGTTGAAGCCGTTAAGCTTTATCCAATAAACCCACTCTTATACCAAGTGAAGAACTGAGATTTAACAATCTAGAGAGGAGCGATGAATAGGTTGTTGGCACTTTTTTGATTTTTCTTAAATTTATAAAAATAAAAGTTAAAAAGAGAGAATGAGAGAAGAATAATAGACACTAATATTTATAAAGGTTCCACTTTCCCAGTGTACATCTACTCCTAGACTTCATCTAAAGTTTTCCAACCCACTATTGATCCCCAAATAGTACAATCAACTAGGTTCCCAGATCTTAGTTAAATTTTTACAAGTGTTCTTCCCAAACACTCACACTAAACTTCACGGCTCTAGCAAATCACCACTAGATTTCATGGTTCTAGCAAAATCTTACTTGTATCCCACAGATAATCTAGTCCCAGACCAAGAAGACCCTCTCTTCTTGATCTCTTACAAGATAATGAGAAAAAATGGCTTAACAAACTTAAGCCTTTTATGCTCAAATGAAAATTTTACAGCCCAAAAATTAAATACGATACTAAAGAATAAACAAACAGAAAAAACCAAAAATGTTAATGTACAATTAATGTTCACAGTAGTTCCAAGAGATAATTTAGATTTCAATGGTGGTTGTATTTATAACTAGAGATGAGAATTTAGCCATTGGGTATGTGAGAACTTGAATTTTGAATGCTGATCTGCATTTAATGTCTTCACCAACCAAGCAGAATTAATACTCTCAATGGCCATTGAAGTTGCAGTGTCGACATTGCCATCTTCTTATGTCAGCATGGTAGCAAAAATAATATACATATGTTCAATAGATTCAGTTTGCTATTCGATACACTAAATAAAAATGATTTCCTATTTCAAGAGTCGACATTTTAATCTTCCAATGTTGATGGCATGTTGAGATTCTAGGTCATGTGTCGACATTCTAATGTTCCTATGTTGACATGATATTCAGTATGTTCTTATGTCCACGCGTGTCAACATCTCAATATACTTGTGTCAACATGGTCCTCTATGTGTTCGGTGTTTTTTCTAAAAGTTGTGTCAACATCTAATGTCTTGTGTCGACCTTGTTTAGTGCTCCAAGTTATGCCAACATATCTACACTGTGGTGTCGACATATATTCTGCAATCCTAGAAAAATTTCTAAGTGTTGGCCTTGTCAAATGGACTAAAAGCTTTCTTCAGCATTTCTCTCTGTATCAAGATGTGTAAAATATAGTGTCGACATGTAGTATTTTATGTTCTGTATCTGTCCCAAAGCCTATGTTGATATTATAACCTTTTGTCTCAACATATGATAGTTTTCTTGAGTTCTAAAGGTCGTATCGATATCATAATGTTTCAAGTCAACATCAGGTGGCATCAATCCTCAACTGCTCAAACTCAGCTATCATTGATGTTCTCTTACTCGTAGAGCTACTATTGGTACAGCAGATTTGCAGCTGAGGGCATCTGTTATAACATTTGCTTTGCCAGGTTGATACAGAATGGTAACATGATAGTCCTTTAATAATTTAAGCCATCTACGTTGTCTTCAATTCAACTCCTTTTGGGTAAATAAATATTTGAAACTCTGATGATAAGTGAATATTTCACAGTGCTAACCATAAAGGTAATGCCTCCAAATCCTCAAAACAAAAACAATAGCTACAATCTCTAGATCATGTGGAGGATAATTCTCTTCATGAGGTTTCAACTATCTAGAAATACAGACTATCACATTCCGTCATTACATTAGTACACAACCCAAATCGGTGCTGCATGTATCACTAAAGATCATATATCCCCACTAATCGGTAATGTTAGTACTAGAGCCGATACAAGCTTATCCTTTAGAGTTTGAAAACCAGTCTCACATTTTTCATCCCATCTAAAGGGTGTATTCATACGAGTCAATCTCATAAGTAGAGCAAAGAAAAATCATTAACAAATCTATGATAATGACCTATCAAACCCAGAAAACTACGTACCTCCGTAACTATAGTAGGTTGGGACCAGTTAACTATAGTTTCAATCTTCTTCAGATTTACAGAAAATCCTCTACTAGAGACAATATGATCCAAGAAAATTATTTCACCTAGCCAGATTCACATTTACTTAGTTTGACATTCAATTTCTTAGTTCTCAAAGTCTGTAAAGTAATGCGGAGATGATATTTATGTTGAACTCTATCTTTAGAAAAAACCAACACATCATAAATCAATACCACAATGAAATCATCCAGATAGGGTTTGAAAACACGGTTAATCAAATCTGTAAAAACTATTAGGGTACAAACGGTATAACCAAAAACTCATAGTGACCATAGCGACTGTGAAACACCGTCTTAGGTATATCTTCCTCTCTGACCCTAATATGATGATAGTCAGATCTAAGATCCAATTTGGAGAAAACTATGGCATCTCTCAACTGATCAAATATATCATCAATTCTAAACAAGGGGTATTTATTCTTGATCATAACTTGATTCAATTTGTGGTATTCAATACACAACCTCAGCAAGCCATCCTTCTTCTTTACGAATAAAACTAGTGCACTCTAACGAAAAATACTCAGACGAACAAACTCATTTTCCACCAGTTCTTATAACTGAGTTTTCAACTCTTTCAATTTAGCTGGTACCATCCTATGTGGAGCTGTAAAGATAGGTATAGTATATGGCATCACATCAATAGTGAATTTTATCTCTCTAACTGGTGACAATCCAGGTAAATCATCTGAAAGTACATCCAGAAAATCTCGAACCACCGGTATATCACACAATTGAGATTGCTCTTTCTTGTCTTCAATAACATAAGCTAACTATCCTTTACAGGGATAGCAACTTAGTCGCTTGAATGAAAGATACAACTGGGACTCTGATAAATCTATCACCAATAAAGAAAACCCGCTATTGTCCTGATGGTAAAAGGCAAACAATCTTTCGGTGACAATCAACTAGTGCATAATTAATGTATAATCAATCCATGTCCAAAATTACATCTAAATTTGTCAACTCCAATGGTAGCAAATCAATGCTAAAATCATGCCCCTGGAAACTCATAATACAACCTCTATAAATCTCAGTAATAAAAATATCATCCCCAAGGAGGTAGTAACCCACAACCTCTACTCCAGAGGTTCAAATCCATATGGCAAATGTATGATAAATGCTAATGAAATGAATGAATGAGTGGCACTCAGGTCAATCAAAACATGCACGTCACAAGAAAATAATTTTATCCTATCTATAATCACATCAGGTGAAACACAAGCCTCCTAAGCAGTGACTGCATGAACTCTAGCCTGACCTCCTGGGTCTGGTGGCATCCTTTGAGTCATCTCTACTATAGATGTAGTGGTAAAGTTGGTCTAGGTGGTCCTGGCCTCAATGGAACTTGAGGGGCTGCTTTCTGCTGAGCCGATAGAGGTCTAGGTGGTGGAACGTGTTGTAAAGGAGTAGGTTGTGACTGCCTAGGCCTAAGAGGACAGCGTAAAGCATAATAGCCCGACTAAAAACATATAAAACAAAGCTCATTCCTCACCTTGCTCAAAATGCATTTTCTTCTCCTTTTTCTTCTTCATGCTTGAGGCTTGGACTTCCACTGTCCTCTTTCCCGCAACCTTTCTTGTCTATTCTCAGTAACCAATTCCAAGGCCTTTGCATTGTTCACTAGGTCCCGATAAGTGGTAAAAGGTAGAGCTACCAAGTATCTTTGGAAGAAAGATCGCAATCCTTTTCTAAACCCCTTTGCTCTCTTTTCTTCTGTATCAACTAATTTATGATATAAACTAACAATGTAGCAAAGCGGTCTTCATACTGGCTAATAGTCTGACTACCCTGTCTCAAATTCAGAAATTCAAACATTTTCTGATTTTTAATAAAAGTAGATATATATCTCTCATGAAAAATCTAAGTGAAATCACCCCAACAAACACACTAAAGGTCATTGCCATCTCGAAGTCTCAAATCCAAACTCCACCAATCATAGGCAGCCTCCTTCAGCTAATGGGTGGCAAGTCTGTCCTTATATTCCTCAGCAACCATAAATTTAGAGAAAAGCCTTTACATCTCCACAATCTAGGTCTCTACAACCTGAGAATCATCACTTCCTGAAAAAATCATTAGCTCCATTTTCTTAAACTCAGTCATCAATTTCTGAAACTGACAGTTCTCTCGACACACACTAGTCTTCCCTCTATCTCCAAGTACCTCTCCATACTCAATAGCTCTCTGATCTCTACCTAATATGGCCTGATCTGATTCCGAACCAATTCATGCGTCTGGAGTTGTTGAAATTAACATAGCTGAGGAAGTAGGATTAGCATGAATAGTTGTAGAGACATCTGTAGTCTCATTCCCTATCACTAGTTGAGATAATCTCCCTGTCAATCTGTAAATATCCCCAAACATAGTACAAACCATAGTTACCAGAGCATCGAAAACTTGTCATAAATCTGGCTCCAGTGGTCTCTGAACACCAAGCGTCTGGAACTGAAACTGTTGTCTCTGTTTATCATCTCTTGGTTCCCCTTCATGAGGCATTTCATTTTGTCTTCTAGTCTTAACCATTTTGTATGCAAATAACCTGATGAATGCAAATGACAAATAACATCACTCATTAGATAAACCACCCTTTATCTAGTAACCTATACCAATAGTCTCAAATTCTAGATGTAGATTACCCAAAATTTTGAATTCTGATACTAACTGTGACGACCCGCTATCTAGCTATCGCATCCCCTAGTAAAACGGAATAGACATGTAAATACGGAAGCAACCAACACGATTAAAATACAATACTGGACTCACGACAGTTGTACTCCCTGTGTATGATAATACGGAATAAGATTTAAAGAAAATAAATTACTTGTTCTTTCCAAATAAAAAATGACAAAATCTTCCCTATTTAGTGATTATTTAACCATTTTGGGTTAACATAGAACCTGATAAAATAAACAGAATACCTCTAATATCAAACAAATAAGCATTAATGGCTCTCCTAGCCATCCAATAACACACCACGATATATAGTTACAACCTAAACAAAACTATATATATAAGGCTCTCATTGGTCTTCAACTATTCGTTTACATATAATAAGTAACTTGTACAAATCCAAAAAAAAACACAATAACAACATGCCTTAACAATATAAGTGGGTCAAAAATGAGTAGGGATCGAAATCCCTTAACTCAAAGGATTCTATCTTGGAATTCTCTCTCGTCTCCCTGATCACCTGAAAACAAGGATATCGGGGTCAGCATAACCTAAGCAATTATACAGGGAACCAATAGCATGCATAACAAGTAATCAGGCATAGCGTGACACCAAAGAGTACATAAGGGATACACATTATCTCAAATAATCCAAAAAAAATAAGTACAATTACTACTCTAGATTCATCATCATTCTCTATTTTTATTGTTTTAATTTGAAATTGATATTTAAAGAAAAGAATAGAATATCAAACCAAACTAATGTATGGGCATCTAGAAGAGTAAGCCAAAATTTGGTATTCCTAAATGAAATCTAGGTCTTTTAGATTAGACATCTCAAATATTTCACATGTTTTTAATTCCACCCTCGTAGAGAGAAGAGATATATCCATAGTTCCTCAACCTTCAACCGTAGACTTCACAAAGCTTTCGGAATTCTATATACCAACTGTACTCCTTAAGTTTCGCCTGCACACTTCGCAAAACTTTTAGAGAAATTAATTTAGTATCACTTTTTCTTTATTTTACTTTATGTTTACATGAGTAATGATCACAAATATCCCAATTTATTACAAAGATTACACAGGATTCATAACAAAATATCATGAATATGCAGTACTTATAATCAACCAACCTATAACACTCCAATGAGCTATTTCGATGAGTTTCCAGCACAAATAAGTTTTGATAAAACTATCATATCTTGGACTATAATGTTTGGATTGAGATAAATCTAGTTGTCATACAAAATTAAGATTTAGGACTACCACTTTTATATTCACGACAAGTTTCAATTTTAATTGTATAGAGAAATCCGCAACAAATAATATTACAGCTCAAAATTCATAATACAACTTGCGTATCATAAAAAGATTAACATAACTTCTTCTATACAATCGAATTGAGGTGATTCTGATAGCCATTTAAAGATAAGACATAGGACTATAATGTTTGTATCCATATGTTAGCCTAATGCATAATAGAAGGCAGCTAACAATCGAAACAAATTTCATCATAGAAATAGGCATAAACATGGCAGTTTTTCTACAGGAAATGTGTCACTTTGAAAATTCACAAAAAATTCATTTCTCAATGAAACTCTTCGAATTATATGTCATTTTAAAGCTATGGAAGTCTAGTTTTTTCAAAAGAAAGTTTCACTCTATTTGCAATTATGTAGAAAAAGATATTAAATAAAGAACAGAATTTTTCTACAAAAATCATGTAATTTTAAAAATTCACCAAAAATTCAATTCTCCATAAAACTCTTTGAATCATATGTTATTTTAAAGTTATGGAAATCTAGTTTCTCAGAAGAAAATCTCACTCGACTTGTAGCTATGCAGAAAAAGATATTGAATAAAGAATATAATATGGTTATACTGTCCAAAATGTTAAATCTTGATTTTCTTCCATCTTTTGATATTCCAAAGTAAGATTTTCCTTTCCTTTTTCATTACGTCCTTATTTAAATACTCCAAACAATCTGAAAATATATTAAATATAGTTATTAGGAGTTAAAGAAAACAAACACAAGTATGATAGTTGCCTCAAACTTGTAATTTTTCCTTTGAGTTTCCTTCCTTCCCTCTCTAAGCTTTCCTTGAATTTCTAGGTTGTTTTATGTGTTTTCTACAGCCCTCTTTGTTTCCCAAAAACTAGGGTTAACATATATATGGATGGAGGTGGTTTAATTTAAGCTTAAAGGATGATTTTCATGGAGGTCTGGGTGGATTTTTGTGAGAAAACAATAGGATGCGGGAATTGGGTTTTGTTTTTGGAAGGGAAGACTCTCTCTCTCTCTCTCTCCCCCACTCTCTTACTCTCTCTCTCATCTAACCCAAACATAGTAATGTGTCAAAGGTATGAGTGCCAAGTATTGGGTGATCATGTGCCATGGTGTCCCTTGAAATAATGTAACACATATTCTTTATGGGTCTCATACCAAAACCCTAACCCGGTTCTCTTGTGACCTTATTCCGATCATTCCCATTTACCAATATGTTTCGTAGTCTATGTTAATTTTAATATACACAATCCATAGTTAAAACTAGAAATATAAAAACTAAAACATGTATTGCACATAAAAATTCAACAAATTTTAGCATAATGCAAAACAAGGAATCTAATGTGCTCATTAAAATACAAATGCAGGTTTTAATGTTTTCTCAAAATGGAACCTTACATCAGGGCTTGAATTGATTTAATAAAATCTATAATTTAACTCAAAGGTTATGAAAATGAGATTTTTCATTTTTATTTTGATATAAAAATGTGGTTGTTAGGTACCAATAGTTTATTAAGAAAAACATGTGAGTGTAGAAAACGGAGCTATGAAGCTTGTCATCGACGGTGAATTGTAATGATATCAAAGTAGAGGTTGAAGTTTGAAGCTTGAAGCTTGTTGTTCAAAATCATGTTTTAAGACCACAAACAAATTTGGAAGGTTGGAAGAAATAAAAATCAATCATTAATTGTGACCAATAAGATCAAACACAACCATGGTATCTTATTTATGAGCAATAAGATCATACACAAATATAGATAAAAGTCCATATGTATCAAATCGGCAAGCTATGTGATTCATGAGTCTAAGGTCAACCTTAATAAATCCTTCATTATTGTACTTACCAACTCATGGTAGAAGATTAACCTTCCAATAACATACTCAATCTCATCTAAATAGCCTCTAAACCTTCCACTAAGAACAAAGCAAAGTGTGTCCCCACAAAATATGCTTTGTGTTGAGCGGTAAAGACTTCTTGGTCAAATATCTTCTTTGAGATTTTGAGTTTGAAATTTCGTGGATACGTATATTTTTGTAACCCCTATTAAAAAAAACAAAATAAAACAAAACAAAAACAAAAACAAAAACGAAGCAAAAATTAAAAAACAAAAACAAAAACAAAACATGCTGTGTAAACTAGCCAATAAAACCACATATGCCCACAGGACATGTTATCCATTAAACTTTGACTTGCTAAAAATGCACTAAATATGAAATTCAAACAATGAAGCATGTTATAAATGTAATGACACTTTAACAAGTATACAGTATAAGATGCTTTTCAATTAATGCTCAATATCTAGAAATTTTACTTCAATTTGGCTGCCAATCAAAACCTAAAACACAAATCAACACCTTAGATCACAATATTAAAATCCATCTTAATCCTAACCCTGAGTGCAAAATTTAACAACCAATTTTGAAGAAAATGCATTTTTTGTGGTGGATTTGAAAGAGGATTGGGTGTTCTAAAGATTGATTAAACTTCCTTTAGGGTTGAAATGTTGGTGGTCGTAATATTGATGAGTTATAGGCACAGTTGTGGGTGAGGAAGTGGTTTTCGCAATTGTTGCACAAGGTAAATAGGAAGGAAGGAGAGAGAGAGATCGAGAGAGAGAGAAAGAGAGGTGAGAAATGCCAATTGTAGATGTTGCTGATAGTGGATTGTTTGGTTCGTTATGTATTTATATGCTGATTATTTATTTATATGTTCTATTGGAGGTCGATTTTACTCCACAAATAACTACTTTGTTGACCTGAGCGACGAATCAGTGTTGACGAGTCTTCTGAGTCTCTGCAGATGATGATACCTACAAGTACCACAGGGGTGGCTCTAGTAAAGAAAACTTCGATACTTAAGTCAAAAGGAGCAGTGATGAAAGAAAGAGAAACATACTGAGTAGAGCCACAGGATAACCTTGTGTAGCATCCATGTGATAAGTATAGAATTGAGTGTATTGCATATCTTGCATAGGTTGCCTCTACCCAGTATATATAACATGTACATGTATGGTAAATCTCTGTTGAAGGGTGTAAAAACCCTAATTTTCTTATAGAAAGATCACTAGAGATCTTCTAAGATTATAGGGACTATAACCAAAAATTTTTAGGAGATTTAGAATTCTATTGATTAAGGGAAATTCAAGTTGTCACAAAATTTTTCTACATTATCGGAAGTGATTATAGAGATTTTATTCCTTATTGGGAAAGATTACTCTTAGAATTTGGGAAGATTCAAATTTTAGGTGATCATGATCTTGATTTGCTTGACAAGTGTTATTCACTAGGAGACTATTTAGTAATAGCCAAGAGAGTTAGATTGAGAGATGAATGAGCAACTTACCCAAGGGTTTAGTTGAGATTGTCGAGAGACACAAGTGATAGTGCTTGGCCAAGAGGGCATTCAATTGAGAGTATATTGGCTATTTATGGACATTGTGATTATGGCCTAATGGTTTTGGTAGCTTCTGGGTTTTATGATAATGGACTGTTGGACCATGTACCATTATTTGCCCCCACTCATAATATCATTTTGAAGAAGTGGCATTAGAAGTAGAGTTAAAGTGATAAGAATTGGGAAATCTGAAAGGGCGTGAAGATAGAATATTTTTTGGATAAGTGGAAGAGACATAAGAGCGGAGAATTAAATATGAAAGGTATTGTTTTAACTACAAAGTGTGCCACTTTGATTGCGTAGCGTGCTATTTTGATCACTAAAAATCATATTCAACATGCTTCCTGTTGCTGTAAATAGCAAAGGGCAGTTGGTAGAGTTTCCTCAATTCATTTAGTGAGGTGAAATTATAGGTTTAGGCTTTGATTCATGAGTAGGGAAATTTGTGACAATAAAGATAGTGAAGGGTTCTTAATCGCAATTTTATTGCCATATCGGCAAGGTCAGGTGTACTATGATACAGAAAGAATTTGAAATACAATATAGATGGGATGAATAGGTTATTTGGCACTTTTTTAATGATTTGGAGGTTTTTTCTAATTTAAAAATGACTGAGGAATGAAGGAATTGAAGAATAAAGAAAACAGAGTAAGAAAGAAAGATAAAAAGGGAAACAGAGAACAAAATATTTTTATAATAGTTCTACCATATTCGGTATACAAATACTCCCAAACTCCATCTTGATTTCCACTATTTGCAAGCCAAATAGAATAAACTTGATTCTAGGTCCAAGTGAGACCTTTACGGTGTTTCTTCACGAAATACTAACCTAACCTCTAACAGGTTGTTTCTCCCTCTAAAACCCAACCAAGAAACACGTCTCTAGTTTATAACCCTGGGATATAACCAAATTGAAGCTTACAAGAGATTTTGCAGAAAGAATGAAAACGGAATAAAAACAAAGTATTCAATAGTTGTGCATTTGATTTTCCATCACTATGTTCTATTTTTCTTCCATAGATCTGATTCTTTCTTTTATATGCTCATTTTCTTTATTTATCCAAAGAGCCGTTATGGTTGGTGAGTTTTCAAACGTTCGCCATTAAAGAAACAATAAACACTTCAACCACATATTTTTTTCTACAGAAATAGATGTTAGAAACAATGTGTCGACTAAAATGAGTATCTTTTGACTATTCAATTTGAATTTCAAATTCTATTCCTTCGCTGTCGACATCTTCTCTTACTTAGTCGACTATTTTCACATTTTCATGTCTCTTGATAGTCTACAGTTTTAGAAACTTAGTCGACTATATTGCATTTGATATGACTTGTTAGTCAGAAACTTTATAAACTTAGTCGACTATCATATAAATTATTATAAGTTGTGTCAACTAGTGCGTCAGGTCAGCAGACTAAATTGTGAATTTTTGTCATGCCTCTGTCAACTATGTTCAATCATTAGTCGGCTGTTATACTATCCTAGTCGAAAGCTTTATTGCATTAGTGGACTATGGTATTTTGATATTTCTTGAGTACAGACTAGATCTCAACATGTGTCGACTAGTATCCTAATGTAGTCGATTGTTTCTAATCATTAGTCAACTATAATATTTCTTAGGCTTTTAAGTCTATAATAAATGCAGACCAATTTAAAACAAATGTCTACTACTTCCTTTTTGTTTGATTATATATATTTGATCCCTCGACTGGTGTTCCCATTTAGTCAACTGGAGTATGTGAATTCAGTTCATGAGTTAACCAAATTTTCTATCTTTTGACAAGGTGCAGTCACATGTGTCTTTATTGTCAACATCTTTTCTTACTTAGTCGACTAAATGTTTTTCTATAGTTGGCTAATTTTGGCATTCTATTGACTAAGTTTTGGGTTAGTCGACTATGTTTTATTTGGTGTCTCCAGTTAGTCTACTATCATAAAAGTTTAGTAGGCATAGCTCTAGATTTTTTGAGTTTTAGTCGGAAGAAATTTAGTTCATGTCGACTATCATTTAAGTGTAATAATGAGTGCGTCAACTATTGCATTGAGATCATTGGCTAAATTTTGAATTAAGGTTATGGTTTTGTCGAATGATCTTGTACTTTAGTCAACTAATATTTACCTTAGCTTAACTGCTTGTCGACTAATATATTTACTTAGTCAGAAGTATCAATTTATTAGTTGACTATTACTTGTTTTCAACACTAGTGTGCAAAATATTTTAGGCGTGTGTCGATTAAAAATTCTTGCTTAGTCGAAAATTCCAATATAACAGTCAGCTAATATGTGTTTCGAATATTTAAGTGCAAACTAGGGCTAAATATATGTCAAATAATATTTTTAGTCGGCATTTCTTCTGTGTTAGTTGACAACTTTATCAAAGACTAAAAGCTTTGCTAAGTCTAGAGAGTGTTAGTCAACATCTTCCATGTGTTAGTCGACAAACTTGTCAGAGCATAAAAGTTTTCTAATGAGGAGGACTTTAGTTGATAGGTTCATAAACTTGTTGACTACTTCCTAGTATATCTTTGGGCTTTGTCGACTAAGTTGATGGGATTGTCAACAACTTATGTTCTACAGAGGTTTTAGTTGATTGGATTTAAAGGTTAGTCAACTATGTCAATATTTATGCCAGTGTAACCTCGGTTTCTGTCTACTAGATTTAGAGATTAGTAGACTATGTCAATATCTAGTTTGCTAGATTTAAGATTTAGTTTGCTAGATTTAAAGTTTAGTTAGCTAACATCATGGGTTGGTTGGCTAGAACTGAAAAGTAGTCGACTATTATTAAGGTCTTAAAATTAGTTGGCTATCGCAATGATTTAGTTGGCAAGCGTAGTGATTTAGTTGGCCAACGTAATGGCTTAGTTGGCTAGCTTCAAGATTTAGTCGACTGCTGCATAGACTTAGTTGGCTAGCATAATGACTTAGTTGGCTATCACAATGGTTTAGTTGGCTAACCTATAATATATGTCGACTATTCTACATTTCATCCTATATGTCAACTAGCTTGTAACAATAGTCAAAAGTTCCTCCTTAGTAACACTAATTTGTCGACTAATTCAAGGTATCTGTCGACTCCTTGCTTACCTATGTGGTCTGACTGATTTTTCTTAATTCTTGCTTAACTAATTGAATCTGTTTTACTCATCCTCAAAACACCTATGTGCAACAGAATTATTGGAACATACGGAGGGCTCATGATTCCAGCAGTGTAAAGGGATTTGTATGGTGATTGTCAATTGTCCCCCCTTGAGATTCAAGGGGATTATTTGGAGAGTCCTTTGTAAGGTGGGAATATTTTGACTCTTTTCTGTGAGTTCACGGGTCATATGATTTGAAGAGGAATGGGGAAAAGAAATACGACTTGTAGGCGAACTTAGTTAAGAAGAGTGGGGAGATTGGCCACTAGAAAGATGAAGTTTGGAGAACGGATTTGGTCAGCAAGGCAAAGAGTTCAAGCTCAAAGTTATTTGCTGGTTGCGGGACAGTCCTTTCTTTCCCTTGCAATCTTCTCATTCATATACTTTATTTCCTTTGCATTTCCACCTTTATAGTGATGTACTCTTGACATGTAAACATTGCATTATATTGAAATTAAATCCCTTCGTTGTATTGTTCTTCTGCTTCCACTTGCACAAATTCCTACCTGCATAGAGATATTAATGAATAAATATAGAGCTTGCTTTCTTTGTCACTATGGTGTTCTCATTGCCTTATTAAGTGTATGCTATAAGACTTAGATATTGCGTTCTCTAACTTTCTTTTGTACGAACTCTGCCTCTCACATGCATGAAAACTTGTTCACTGTTTTGTTGATCGTGTGTTGTAGCATAAAAACTTGAGTTCTGAGTTGTGTCAAATTGCATCATAGCTGGGAGGGGTTGTTAGAACCCCTTTTGGATGTTTAGATCAAGAAAACATGAGCTAGACCCCACACGCATACTAGGATCTGTATGAGGTATATAGTTGAGAGAATAAGTGTCATATCCTGCTCGGAGCTGCATAAGGCATAAAGCTAAGACAATGTGGGCGCTAAGACTTGTTTGAGGTGCACGAAAGACGTAAAACTAAAAGAGTGGGTACGGAACCCCTGTGCAGCATGGAGCCAAAAGGGCTGAGACATTGAGGGTGTTGAACCTCATGAGGCATAAAACTAAGAGTATTATCTGAGTCAAAGGAGTAATAGGGTGCAGAGACATAAAACTGAGAGAGTGGATCGCGTCTATCCAATCGGGTGCTAAGACCCATATTGATGACACGTTTCGAGACATAGAGCCAAGAGAGTAAGACATGTCTACCCGATCGGATGCTAAGACCCATATTGACAACGCATTTGAGGCATAGAGACGAGAAAGTGAACTGTATCTACCGGTTGGGTGCTAGGACCCGTATTAACGGTGTATTTGATATCTACAAATTCCTATTGACCATTTGCAATTGACATGATCAAAGCGTTACGAGAAGGTAATAGAGCATATAAAATGGAGATATTATTATAAGCATAATCGTAAGATGAAAATTTCAAATCAATGTATCTAGTTAGTAACTCGGGATTGTAGACAAAACAACATCAGGTGGTGAACAAATATTACTAGACCAAAGTATTCAGTGGGTTTGGGGTCACAAGGGAGCGTTCTGATACCGAGAGGTGTCTGGAACTTAGTCTTCATGTGCCTGGTACTCGGCAGGGCTTCCAAAGCATCCAAGTTAGGCCGACCCAAGATGGCATTGTAAGGGTTTAGATATTTTGACCACATTGAATGTGGTCGTAGCAGTGGCGTGGTTTGAGGTGTTATGACACTCGGGTCAAATCAGGTAGTGTTGATACCCGAGATTAGCTCGAGTGTTATTTAGGTGAGCTCAAGCTCGTCAAGTTTGCATTTTTCTAGTTCGAGCTCGCTCAAGCTTGAAATGTCGTCGAGCAGTGTCATCGGGTAGTGTCATCAGGTAATGTCCTTTGATAGTGTAAATAATATATTTAAAAGAATATACCGATAAATTTAATTTTACATATAAAAATTATTTTAAAAAATATAATTACATATAAAAATTATTTTTTAAAAAATATAATTAATGAATTTCAGGTAACTCGTCGAGCTTTCGAGCTTGACACAGTCGAGCTCGAGTCGAGCTTTGACCAGGTAGTGTCACGGGTACCCATGACACTACCCAAGTATCATAACGGGCCTAGACGTGGTTGGACGGCATTCCCAAAGTCATTATAAGGGAGATAGTGCCTTTGGGTTACAACCACTTGCCCAAGAGTCCCTTCAAGGGTTCGACATGAGGTTCGAGATGTGCCTGACTGAGGCCTATTTGTCAGAAAGCATCTCAGTAAAAATGATCGCAACCTACTCTTTGATCGATTAAAATTCTCTTTACCATGTACTAGCTTATTTTGGCAGTAATGACCAACAAAACATGGCAGTTGGAATCAACTCCTACCAGGTCCTCATTGTTAAAACCAACCATTGGTTTCTTTCATTTATGCCCCTTCTCAACATGAGCAGTGAGAACCTCCTTGGAGGTAGGTGCCTCGGTCATTTGGAAGATTGGAGTGACTATTTGCTCTGTCTGGCATCGTTGTGTGACTGCTCTGTTCGTTGGACTCCAAGTCAGAGGAGTATCACCAAGAGAGAGGGGTGTCATCTACCCTGTATGTGAAGTATTACTCCGTTTGCTTGGTTATGGGTGGCTCCTATTACCGGTGGCTCATTCGTTTCATTTGTTCAACCTACAGTATGTGGGCCCAGAATGAGGTGGTCTTCCCATTCTGTATTGATAAATCTTTGAAGTCTGCCATCTCAAGCTAAGACCTCGAGTTCATCTTTCAACTTTCTACATTTATTTTTCAAATGGCCATAGTCCCTATAAAAGTGATAGTACCGAGTCTTGTCTTTCTTGGAATCATCTCCCATCGGTCACAGGGTCCATCTAACATAAGTGTTGTTCCTAATTTGTATCAAGATTTGATTGAGCATGTCATTCAAGGGAGTATAGTTATTAAACCCGCAATGAAGAGGAAGTCCTAGTTGGTTCCTCTTGGGAGAGGGCTACAGAGGGGAGTGATTGCACTCGTTTCTTCCTATTTTGTTTCAGTTCTTGTCAAATGTCTTAGCTTCTTCTACAGCGATATACTTTTCCACCCGGGCATAGAATTCTTGGATGGTAGCCGAGGGTTCTTTGTGACTGAGGTCTTCATTCCCAAAAGCCGTAATCTAGTGAGTGGTGTTGCCAAAGTGATAGAATGGTCCAAACTTGAAATCTTCACCATTTTAGTCTTAAACTTGTCAAAAAATCTTTCAAGAGGTCATTGTCCCTTTGTCATAACGACAAGAGAGACGTGGGTTTCCTCTTGGCCCCTCGCTAATTACGAAGTGGGTTTCAAACTACAGTTGGACTTGTGAGAAGCTTTTAATGCTAAACAAAGGAAGTAAGTTGAACCATGTCAGAGCATTACCTTTCAAGGTTGTGGGTAAGTATTTGCACATGGTTGCATCCAACATGTCCCTAGAAATCATCACTGTCATGAAGTGGGCCACATGGTCTCAAGGGTCAATGGTGCCGTCGTACTTCTCTATAGGGGGAAGGAGTACATCTCACGGTATCGGCTCAGTAAAATTTTTAAAATCAAAAGGTGAGAAACTAGTGGCGTATTGGGTGGCATCGTCTCTCCCTATGCTAGCATGTTTGAGCTAGGGGCCACAAACTCTTCAATCTACTTCTTTCGGTTGTTCGGTTATATTGGGAGGTCACCAAAGGTTCTCAGCACCTTCGAGGTTGAATTCTATACAAGCACAAATGCTTTAATCTTTGGGAGGAGAATGAAACCTCTTGTATGAGGGCACAACTAACCTCTTCTAGTTGTTTATTCATGCTCTACATCTTTAATTCAAACCTCTTCATTTGGAAGCGGTTGACTCTATAAGGAGAGGCTGGAGTAAGGGGTGGAATCAATCGGCTTTGAAATTGAGAGATAGGAGGCTTGAGTTCTCCTTGAGAAGGTGGTTCCATCTGGTCAGATGATGGAAATGTCTAATTGATTAACAAGAATTGCTAACGGAAAAGGGTACACAGGGTTAGACGCCTATCCTCCTATCACAGACATTGCTTTCGAAGTGTTTCCGCTCTCTCTTAGGTTGCATAGTGACCGAAAAGGCACTGAGACAGCACGAAATATGTTTGGCAAGAAAAATCAATCTATTCCTACAGATGGTACTAGTCTGTTAGAGGTGAGTTTTATTCCATAGATAACTATTCTATTGACCCAAGCACGGAATCGGCATTGATGAGTCTTCTGGGCCTCTGTAGATTATGAGACCTGCAAATACTGACGGATGTGGATTCGGTGGAGGAAGTTCCAATACTCAAGTCAAAAAGAGTAGTGAAAAAAGAAAGAGAAATATACTAAGTAGAGCCATAGGACAGCCTTATGTAGCCTCTGTGTGATAATTATAGAGTTGAGTATATTGTGTACTTTTCATAGATTACTTCTGCCCAATATATATAGCATGTGCATATATGGTAAGTCTATTTGGAGGGTGTAGCAACTTTAATTTTCTTGTGGAGAGAATGTTAAGGATCTTCCGAAATTAAAGGGACTATAGCAAAAAATTTTTAGAAGATTTAAATCCTATTGATTAAAGAAATTCAAATTGTCATGAAATTTTTTTTGATATAAAATAATATATATATATATATATATATATATAACAAAAAGAAAGAATAAATAGATACCTGGACAAATCTTGCGATACTCAAAAAATCAAAATGACAACATGGCTAAGCAAACAAAAGGATTACATCCTAATATCAACTGCAGGTGTGATTGTGCTAACAAAAGCTGCAATAATCCGCTGAGGTAACTGCTGCTCGCCTAACCTTCTCTTGTTCCTCTCCATCCAAAGGTAATAAATATAGGCACTGACGTAGCATTTGAAGACCCTGTTCTACCGAAGGGGTTCCTCACTGGTGAAAGTAGGAGTCCACGAATGCTCAACCAAAAGATAGGGAAGGTCACGGGAACATACTGAGCCATCGTCAATCGTCAATCGTCAATCGTCAATCCTCTCTCAAGAAAGGGCATCAAAAGAATAAGTGATCTAAAGTATCCCTCCAACCAGAACACAGGTGGCAAGTCGAGGAGGTCGAAAGTCTGAGTCTGAATAAATGATTGCTCGCCTGTAACCTCTCCATAAAGACAAGCCACAAGATGAAAGCAAACCAGGGAATCGCACCTGGAAACCAAAGTAAATCAGTCCATGCGACATGATAGTATGAGCATCTAAGGTGCCTCCAAGCAGACATAATAGATAACTCCCCACTAGGCATGATCGTCCACACTACCCTATCATGACCGGTGGATGGAAGGTCAAACTCTAAGATGAACTCTCGAATACTGTTTAGGAAAGAGCGCGTCGATCTCGAAATCTACTGCCCCTAAACATACTCCCTCCAATGGTTGCTAAGACATCCCGAACGGTGCAGGTGTCAACAAAACCCGACCTCTGTATTTCCTATCTCCCTAGAACCTCTATCAAAGGCCCTCGGCACAACCAATTATCATACCAAAAGGAAATACGACTCTCATCACCCATCCTCCAAGCAACAAGCTCCCGAACAAAGTAACGAAGAGAAAAGAATTTCCTCCAAACCCACGAGCACCTATCAGGAACCTAAACATACCGAAAGCTACGCCCATGCAGAAGATAAATCCTCGCCCATCTACTCCAAACATTATCCTCAGGGTCTGAAAGAAGATGCCAGATATGCTTTAGCTGAGCTGCCCTATTCCAATCCGTAACTCCTTTCAGCCCTAACCCTCCCTCCTTCCTAGAGCAACAAGGGATCAGACTATCTTGGTTCTATGGCAGTCTAAAGAAGGACTAGACTATATAAACAGAGACATGACCTACTTGAGCTCCTTGCATACTGCTTTCGGAAGGAGAAAATCAAAGACCAATACGTCTGAATCGAAAAGAGAACGGTACTCACCAACTACAACCGGCCAACATAGGATAAAAATGACTCGTCCAATGCTGAATCTGAGCTGTAACCTGCTGAACGAGCTGGACACACTCAAAAGTTGAGAGTTTGGTCGATAAGAGAGGGACTCCCGAGTATCAGACCAGACCTAACCCTGTCAAAATCCGAAGGTCCTCAAAATAGCCTCCCTAACCCTCGACTCCACTGCCCCAAAGAAGATCTCACTCTTCTAGGGGTTCATACGCAACCCAGAAAGAGCCTCGAACTAAGTTAGAACGTTCAAAATTTACTACACAAAAGCCATACTACCCTAAGAGAATAGCATCAAATCATTTACAAAGGATAAGTGAGAAATACTAACCTCCTAACATCTCCGGTGATACTCAAAGAGAGACACCTCTATAACTCGGCGCATCATGCCTGAGAAGACCCCCATAACGAGTACAAATAGCATAGGCAACAAAGGATACCCCAGTTTGAGACCTCTCGTGCTCCGAAAGAAATCCGTTAGTTCACCGTTAACAGATATTGCAAAGCTCGCTGTGGATACACAAGTCATGATCCTGTCGACAAGATAAATTGGGAAACCCACACCCTCTAGTACCAGCCTAAGAAAATCCAACTCCACCGAGTCATATACCTTCATAATATCCACTTTAATCGCACATTTAGGAGAATGGCGATTCAATTGATAACCATGAAGAAGCTCGTGGGCCAGCAGAATGTTATCCTCAATTCTCTTACCCGTTACGAAAACAAACTGTTCACTCCCAATGATGCTCGGTAACACCTGATTCACCCTTGCTGTAATAACCCTAGATATGCACTTATACACCATATTGCAGCAAGATATCGGTCTAAATTTTGTCAAAGAGGTCGGGTTTTCCTTCTTTGGGATAAGTGAAATGATAATATCATTCACATCCTTCAAAGGGCACCCCTGAAAGAAGAAGTCCATAACAGCTCTTGTGACATCCGGCCCCACTATGTCCCAACTATCTCGGAAAAACTCTACATTATACCCATCTAGACTCGAAGCCTTATACCTCCCCAAAGAGAACATCACCTCTTTCACCTCATCCATCGTCTCAATGGTCGCCAGGGCCTAGATCTGTGTTTCTGAAAGAATACCTTTGATCATGGAAGTGAAAAAATCAGAATCCAACTGACTCACTCAAGGTCTACTCGTAAACAATCCCCTGAAATAGTTGATAGCCTCTTGCTTGATACCATCCAAATTAGATATCCGAGAGCCATCCTCCTTACCAAAGAACAAACAGTATTCCGGTTTTGCCTATGTATGAACATGCCAAAGAAGGAAGCAGTGTTCCAATCCCCTAACTGAAGCTATCGAATCCAGGCCTTCTGCCTAAGCATATTTTCCTCCATGTTGTCTAGTCTGTAGTAGTGAGTAACAGCAACCCTCTCCTCCTCACCCAAACAATCCACCGGCCCACCGGATAACAACCCCTGCTGTATCCTAAGCAGACTCTCCCTCGCATTCTGAATACGAACGGATAAATCACTAAAGTCTTGACAATTCAGCCGTCTCAATCTCACTCTCAGCCCCTTCAGCTTCCTATAGAGACGATATATCGAAGTCCCATAAGACTTGTCCTCCCAAGACTCCACAAGATGATCCATCCAAAAATCAAAGAACTTGAATGGAACCCTCTGCTGCTGATCCACCCTCTAAACTTTGACCACACAAGGAGAATGATCTGAGTCCCTGAGAGGAAGGAAAACTATCTCAAAGAAAGGATAAACAACCAACCAATAGGAATTAAACCAATACCCTATCCAGCTTCCTCCTAATGGGATCTGCACGTTGCCTATTCCACCAAGTAAAAAAGGCCCCTGTGTATCTCAAATCCTTCAACTCTAACTGTTGAATACAATCATCAAGAACAGAATCTACCACTGACCATCCCCTGACAGCTCCACTCCTCTCAGCAAGGCATCTAACCGCATTAAAATCACCAAGTACACACCAAGGGGCATCCATCCTCCTACTCCGAAAACGCAAAAAGTCCCATAGGAGATATCGATCGCATGCCATGTTGACCCATACACCACAGTAAACTAACAATGGAAATCAAAACAGACTGACTGAACCCTGTAATAAATCCACTGCGTCTCACAACCTAGAATATCCACCCTAACTTCCACCTGATCCCAACTCAACCAAATATGTCTAGTAGTATTACTCACATGAGCAACAACAAATCTCGAATGAGGTAAAAGGGACTGCTAAATACGTACCTCATTAGTAGATCTCACCCGGGTCTCGATAAGGCCAACCAACTGTAGACGATTCTGATGCACAAAATCCCTCGCAGCCCTGATATGAATGGGGTCATTAAGACCCGTACATTCCAACAACCTATCATCTGGAACATAAAAGAGGGGACAAATCCCTCAAACTCTCAAAGTCGCATCTTCCTCCCCTTCTTGTTCTTCCTAGTCCGGGGAGAATTGGATGAAGGAAGAACTCGAGAGGACGAAGATAAAGAGGTATCACTAGGAGCAGGTCTGGACAACGGCATCCTCAGCAGTATCATCCCCCATCTCCATGCTAATACTCAGAATACTGGTGCAATCCGTGGCTAGCACACACTCCTGAACTGGCTCAGAACAGACCGGAGACTCTTCTCGCAAAACAAAAGCCCTACTAATATCCTCCAGAGAACCGATCTCCTCACAAACAACCAAAACCAAAGCATCCATTTGAGGAACAACAAAGCCCTGATCCTCCTTCTCACAAGAAACCACCTCCTCCTTAGAGTAACTAGATCCAGACTCAGACTATTCTGAGGAATCTCTACATGCTGCTCATATGTTCCTCTCTTACCCTTCTTCCCCCAATGGCACTGTTTCCTAGAAACTGTCTAGAAACCATCTTCATCTGTCCTCGGAGCATAAGGCTATGAATCCGGCACTGAAAAGGTCTTCGGACATTTGGACTAACTATGTCCAAAAACCAAGCATGTAGAATAGTGAGGCGGGTTGTAAAAATACTTCACCTTTACCGTTACCTTGCTCCCATCTAGGAAAATAAAATTAGCCTCCCTTCTGAAGGAAGTACCTACCTCAACTTCAATAGAGACTCTAGCATACCCCAATCTAGTCCCAGAAGCCGTAACTCCATCCATTGATAGTGACCTCCCAAACGCAGAGGCAACAAAACTCAATCCTGATCTGTTATACAAACAGAATGGAACATTATGAATTTTAACCCACAGAGGAATCCTTTTGGGTTCAAACTCCATCATACTCATACCCATCGTAAATTTGCGGACAATAAATGGAATCTCAAAAATCTGCCAATAGCTCCTATCAAGTATCTCCTTAAAATGATAATCAGAGTTAAACATCAACAGAAAACATCTAGGGCCAACTACAGCAACATCAAAAAGTCTTAATCTTCCCTACATCAGCATAGAAATACGTTTCACCTCCTTGAACAGCAATCACCGCCCAATGAGATTCCCCATCAGGCAACAAGTATAAGAGCAAGTCCCCTCATCTATCCATAGTAAGGGTATAGTTATCTTGCCATTAGCCATATCTGGTATTACCAGAAAATGGGGTTTCAACGACGGATTTTTCCGTCACTGAAAGGTATTAGCGACGGATTTTTTCCGTCACTGATAGTTACGTCACTAAATCAACGATGGATCCGTTGCTGATAGTTACATTACTAAATCAACAACGAATTTGATCCGTCGCTAAAATCAGCAACGGATTTAGCGACGGAAAAAAATCCGTCGCTAAATATGCTTAAAAAATAATCTTCACTCAACCCGCTCAGGCTCCCTTAATTTTTGGAAAACTGCCTCCAGCGCACCTCGAACCCAAAATCAAAAACACTTCAACGAACAACACAACCACCAAGCCAAATTTCATATCTAATCATATTACTATTTTTTTTAACTTATTATCTTTATTTCATATTTATAATATAATAAAATAATATAAAATTATAATTTTTTAATTATAATAAAATAATATAAATTTATAATTTATTATAAAATAATGAAATTATTTTATTTTATCTTAAAATAAAATAATAAAAAATTTTAAAAAATAAAATAATATTATCCTTCTACAAAATAAAATAAAATTTAAAATAATTAAATTTAAAAAATTAAAATAATTAAAAATAATTAAAAATAATTAAATTTAAAAAATAATCTGTCGCTAATCCGTCGTTAATTTTTCCGTCGTTAATCCATCGCTGATGGATTTAAAAAATATTTTAAAAAATTAAAATTTAAAAAGTTTAAAAATCCTTCAGTAATACGTCGATAAAATTTCTGTCAATAATCTGTCGCTGATAAATTTACCAAAAAATTAAAAAAATTATACAAAATTATACAAAATCCATCGGTAATCCGTCGATAAAATGTCCGTCGATAATCTATTATAATTTCATCGTTATTATTGACAGAAAAATTTATCGATAATTTTTTATCACTAAAAATCAATTTTCTAATAGTGTGAGTTTAAGCCCTTGAGGCGAACATGCCGATGAAAATCATATCTCCAAAAGAGCCTCCACTCTTTTTCCTAACGCCGAAGGTACACAGCAGTCCGCCACTTTTTTTTTGAACCGCTTTAGGAGAGAACCTATTCGTCACAGAACCCGTTCGATTCAAAACCAATTTTCGAAACTTCCGCCACTGCACATCCACCGTTCATAGCCGAACCACTACAAACACTGGCAGAAATCGGAACAAAATATCGGGGAAGGTTAATCAGCAACCAGAAAACAAGGATCTGAAGTCCGATCTAGGAAATTTGTTCCTCCGGCCTGCAATTTTCTGGAATATCTTGCACTCATCGACCAACTGCCTTCGTCAAATTCGCCACCGTTGACAAGGATTGATCGTCTGCGTTGGTCCAAGCAAGTTCGCCATGATAAGATCTCCTTACTATGGTCAAGCAATTGAATTGTCGAAGCCAATTTGGAGTTTTCAAAAATTCAAAATTCCGTTTGTACGCTCGTCTGCCTCCGCATCTTCGTTTCCTTCAAATTGCGCTTTCTCTATCGATCTGCAGCTCGTAACAGCATAGCTTGAATCAACCCAAATCCCGCAGCAAGTCGCCGAAAACGTAAGGCGTCAAACAGTCACCTAACGCAGCCGCGACTCCTCGTCTTCCTCAAAACACCTCGTCGAATCCTTTCTTTGGAGACTTCTGCAGCCGTTCCTAGTGGTTCTCAGCCGACTAGGGTGTCAGAAAAGCAACGCCCCACGGTCGCCGTCACCGTCACTGCTAGGCTAGCAGTAGCAACGTTCCAGTAGCGGAGGACGGCGGGCGAAGATGTTGTGAATTCGCCTAGGATTCGCCTCTGTTTCGCCTCGTGGAGAGAGAAAGTTATTGTAACGCAGTTTGGTTTAGAATCTAAGGTTTAGGATTTTCATGAAATTTTCCTATCTTATTAGAAGTGGCTATTGAGATTCTCTTGCTCATCGGGAAAGATTACTTCCTAATTTAGAGGAGATTTAATTTTTAGATGATAATAATCTTGATTCGCTTGATAAATAATGTTACCCGCCGGGAGGCTTTTCGGTAATAACCAAGAGAATTAAACCGGCGGTGAATGAGCAGCTTACCCAAGAGGGTTTATCCAAGAGGGTTTACCGGCGGTGAATGAGACACAAACAAGAGGCGGGTATCCAACTGATAGCATATTAGGCTGTTTGAGATTTATAGTAATATTTATGATAATGGACAGTTGAATCGTATACTATCATATTCAAAAATAAATAAATAAATATAATAAAAATAAATGATAACGTGGCTCTGAAAAATAATTTTAATATTTCAAATAAAAAATATAAAAGAGAAACAATAATACTTTATTAATAGTTTTTTGATTTATTGAAATCAACATGTCCATCACTGTAATTTTCAAAAATCTTTAAGCGACTCTAAACTCAGATTGTTTTTTTTTTTTTTTTTTTTTTTTTTTTTCCCATACCCTAACTCTTGAATGTTCTAAGTGAGCACGTCAATCTAAAAATTAATTTTCTATGTATAGAAAAAATATCTAATTCCCTCAATAGCATTATGTCTCACATTTGTTTTTGTTTGAATAAAAAAATATAATAATGTTAAATAATTAGGGTTACATTTCAAATCAAATATCAAATTATTTATTGAAGTTAACAAAAGTAAATTATTTATCACTTTGGCTTTGACTTGTATGGATTACTGTGTGTGATACTCATAATTAAAATCAAACAAATCAAATTTACTATCACTTTTTAAATTATTTAATTTCATTAAATTTCTCATAAAAAAAATATTTTAAAATATCCAACTTGTGTTCTTAAACAAGTTTTAATAATATTTGATATAATACAGAATTATATCATTAAATTTATTTTCTAAATATCTTATCCAACTTACTTACATTCTGTATTATAGATATTGCAACTAAGTAACATTATATAAACACTTCACGAAAATCTTGAGTCGGCTAAAAAAAAACAGAAAATTCTCTCTATATTTACGACTACTCTCATCCGTTGCACTTTTCTCTTTTCCTCTTTTCTTAGCCGATTGCACGATTGTGCGTTTTCTCTCTCTTCCTCTTCTTGTTTTTTCCTCTGTTTTTTTATACTTCAAACTACACCCTCTCTCTCTCTCTCTCTCTCTCTACTCTTTGTTTGATGTAGCCGCATGCAATCTCTCCCTCGTCCCCCATCATCTGAGGCGGATAAACCGGTGGGTGTTGCAGATCTAAGATATACTCTGCTGCTCTCTCTCTCTCTCTCTCTCTCTCAGCCGTACATTGCGTGTGGTGCACATCAAGTTCTAATTTTTTTTTTCCTCTTTCTGGTTTTTTTTCTTTGGTGCACTGACTTTTTGGGTTCTTAATTCTTTTTTTTTTTTTGGTTATTTCGAGAACTAATTTTGAATCTATGTAATCCTTTTGGGGATATGTTGATTGGTAAGTACCTGTGAGATTTTATCATTATCTCTTCTCTTGCCCTAATTTTCTTTTTCTAGGTCTCGCCCTCTGACCTAATTCTTTATCTTGCTCTATTTTCTTTTCTTCTCATTACCCTCTAAAAATGCAATCTTTTAACATTTCTATCATTTTTTTAAATTTTTATTAGTTCCGTATCTTTCCTCCCTTATTTTTCTGGTGGAGTTGGTTGACTAGTGTTAATTGCACTTATTTGTTTCTGGTTTTGTAATGCAGTCAGTTTCTTGTTTCTGTTATTAGTTCTACAAAATCTGTTTGAAATTTGGTCTCTGAATCTTCAGATCTTGGCCACATGTGCATCTTCAACAAACACTCTGTGATTTATTCCTAAAAGGCCTTTTTTTTTAATCACTAAAATTGATGTTTTTCAAATTTATTCATAGTCTGGTTTTGATTGATAAGGAAAAAGAACAATCTTTTCTTAATTTTTGAAGCAATTCTTTGTTTTATATGTTGCTAATTTTCTTTTTCTTTTTCTTTGGTAAAATTGATGCATTTTCAATTTTTTTTAATTATTAATACCCTTGTTTTAATTGACAAGGAAAAAGAACAGTCTTAGAAAAAGGTAAGGTATCATGTTCTTGATTTTAATTTGGTTTGCAGGAAAAAGGGGGAAGAGAGGGCTTACAGATGGAGGAAGAGTGTGAATTGAGGAGTTGGGATGAACTAATCCCAGATGCACTAGGGCTAATATTCAGAAATCTTTCACTTGAGGAGATTCTTACAGTGATTCCTAGGGTTTGTAAAACATGGGGAAGGGCAGTGATGGGGCCTTACTGTTGGCAAGAGATAGACATTGAGGAGTGGAGTCGCAGATGCAGGCGTGAGAACCTTCATAGAATGCTTCAATTGCTGATTACAAGGAGCTCGGGCTCGCTTCGAAAGCTATGTGTCTCTGGTCTTCATGATGAGTCCACTTTCTCTTTCATTGCTGACCAGTAAGCACATAAGTTTACCTCACTGTTTTATGAAAATTAAATTGGCTGAAATGGTTGTGTGCTTCACTTTATTTGGTGGTGATCTTGTCAACTTTGCATGTTTAATCTATTTCTAGGAGAATAACCTTGAAATCACATACTGGCCTTATGACAGATACTGGCCTTAGGATTTGATAATCATAGTTAATGAAAATGAGAATGATACGGGGATGTAGTTTTGTTCCTTTCAAAGAGGAAACCTATTCTATAAATTAGGTTCTGTAAGTTGTGATAAATCAACCATCATTGTTAGATTTGCTTTACAATTTAGGAAAATGGTTTTGGGAAAGGAGGGAAAGAAGAAATTGCTGAATTGTTACAAGTCACTTTTACTTTCTAGGAGAATAAGCTTGAAATTAGATACTGGCCTTAGGATTAGAGAATCATAGTTAATGAAAATGAGAATGATATGGCAATGTAGTTCTGTTCCTTTGAAAGAGAGATCCTATTTGATAATCTAGGTTCTGTAAGTTGATAAATCAACCATCACTGTTAGATTTTCCGGACAATTTAGGAAAATGATTCTGTGACGGGGGCAAAGAAGAAATTGCCGAATTGATACAAGTCACTTTCTACTGGTAGATGCTATTTCCTTGTTGTTGTTGAAGTGGTTGTATGATAAGATTGCTCAATGGAACACATCAGCACGCATCTCTTATGTTCCGGTGCATCTTCATTGCCATTGTTTAATGATATCTATGAATTGGCTATTTTCTTCTTTCTTTTTAGTGTTTATTTCCTTTGTTCTGGTTGCAAGTGCGAAATCTCTTCAGACTCTGCGGTTGCCAAGAAGTGAAATTAGCGACTCCATCGTGGAACAGGTTGCTGAAAGGTTCTCTACCGTTACTTTCTTAGATGTGAGCTATTGTGGAAAAATGGGAGCGTGTGCGCTTGAGGCATTTGGAAAGAATTGTAAAGGCCTTACAGGTTTACGGCGGATCATGCACCCATTGGAGGTCATTGACAAACTCTCACAGGATGATGAGGCTCTTGCAATAGCAGCTACAATGCCGAGGCTTAAGCACCTTGAGATGGCCTACCTTCTTATTACCACTGAAGCTGTTCTCCAAATCCTGGAGAACTGTAAGGAACTGCAGCTATTAGATGTTAGAGGTTGTTGGAATGTGAAACTTGATGACAAAATTGTCAAGAACTTCCCTGGCTTGAAGGTGGTTGGACCCCTTGTTGTAGATTGCTATGAGACAAGCGGTTGGGATGATTGCTCGGAATATTCTGGTACTTCCGGCTACTTGGCATGGGATTTTGTAGCTGGTGATTTGGAGGATTATGATGATGAAATGTCTGATGGAATTTGGGAAGATGAGCAAGCAATGGAAGAGCTCGAATTGAGGTTCTATGATGGGTTTGGTGAGGAAAATGAGTTCTTCGATTGGCCCCCGTCTCCTTGAAGGTTTGTGTGTGATGTGTTGATGTCCAGGGACATGTTGGAATATAGAGGATATGTTTTGGTTATCCTAAATTAGTTTTCTTCTCCATTGCAAGATCACAACTTGTCAAACTTGGGTGGATGAAATTCTGAGTTAAGGTTCATGAAGTGGAAGAAGAATTAGGACAGCAGATCTCCTTCTCATATAGAGGGTTTTGTTGCTGCCCCTTTCAGTGCTTGGGACTGCTTCCATTACTTCTAAAATGCGGCTTATATGCTGAGCAAAGAGAAAAAGGATTTAAAAAAAAAAAAAAGTGAAAAAAGAAGAGAAATTGCCGCCTATGCTTGAAATGAAAATGTTAAATGCTTTTTAAGAATGTACATATTCTAAAAAGAGTATGTTATGTGACTCTATGCCTTACACTGTTAAGGTCTAATAAAGTAAATATTTTTCTTTCATTTAAGATGGAAAATGCATGTGCAATGTTGAGATTCTTTTCATTACCATATTTAGGGTGAGCCAGAAAAATTCACTGTTGTATTTTTCTGCTTCAATTTTTATGGATAGCTGATCTCTTTTGCAGCATGAGCCTGAGTGGCTTCAATTCAAACAGTGTGGAATCAGTTTTTGTTTGAACAAGACCAGAAATAGTTTTAACCAGCAGTTGCTAAGAAGAATAAGATAAAGAGCTTTACCCAGTGCAGATCTTTTCCCTCTGCTCTTAAAAAAGTGAATTTTCTGTCAACCTTTACATTCCCTTACTGACCCACTAATAAATAAGAACTACTATTTTTTCCTAAGCAAAAGATATATAAATATATAACTTGTTGAATCATACTTACTATTTATTAAATTAAACAACGATAGCACTTAGAAGTAACAAAAGCTTTACTATTAAATTAGGGTTTATCCACACGATTGTGTGTATATAGAGATATATATTAATATTACCTTCTATTATTAGAAGGAAAATATAATGCAGTGGAAGGTAGAGGGTGGAAATTGCAGAGAAGACATGATTGAATTTGGAAGTGATATGTTGAAGGAAGAATGGAAAGTGATATTCCATAAGAAGTGGTCAAAATTGGAATATTTATCAGATTTCAACAAGCCTGCATCGAGAGAAGAGAGGATCAAAATCATGAAAAAATATGAATGATTGATCATCCATTGATTGAAGTAGAGATATGTTTAACATTTTCCCATTTGATTAGTCAATCGTGGATTTGGATTTGATAAGAAAATTTTCGATTTCCTCATACGGTACTTAATAAATTCAAAGATTCCAACACAAACACAAACACAAACATAATAATTCAAAGACTAAGGGAATGAATTCTATGCATTATGGGAATTTTTGCCATAAATTTTACAAGAATTAATTAATTTTGTTTTACTATGTTCCGGTCTACTATAATTGAACGTGGGTCTTTCCAAAATTCACAATAGAAGAGACTCCTCTTTATGCACAATTTGACCTCTCCTGATGTCAGCTACCGTTTCCATAAAGTGGACTTCTTTGTCAACTTTCCGACCAATAGAAAGCACAAAAAGGTTATTTGATTTTTTTTTTTTTTCCCTTTGGTGGGTCTGGTAGAAATTTCATGTTTATAATTTCAACACCTCTCTAAATCGTACACAACTTTCAAATGGTAATTTTATTAGGTACAACAGGTCTCATGATTTTCTTTAGATTCAAGCACAGTTGACCAACAATCACAATAGGGATTGTTCTTTTTTGAATTGAATATTTGTGAGTTTGAAACCCAAGATGAGTAAGAGTAAAGGGCAAGGCTATATGCAAACTGCCTAAGGCCCCTGATCTTGGAGCCTATTTGATTTTAAGATTTTGAATTTTTATTAACCGAAGAATATATGGTACAACCTTAGTATATACGTTTCCTACCCAGAAAGCTGTCCCAGTTGTGGAGAAGGTTATTGCGGAGAGATTCTAAAATTGAAAGTTGTTAGGGACCTATTCTGCAAGAAAAGAAAATATCAGAGATGAGAGAAGGGAGGGGAAGGGACAAGACTGGTTTTTCAAAATTTGGTTTTGAATTATATCTAGGCATAAAAAAGGTATAGGAAGATGGGACATGCCTTTGGCCAAAAGTCAATTTTAAGGGACAGAATCTTTCACCTTTCGAGGTGTCAGGACAGGACTTAAAAGCTGTCTTTCTTTGACAACAATCCCCACAGACACTCAAGATGATAGTGAAACCACTCTCTCTCTCTCTCTCTCTCTCTCTCTCTCTCTCTCTCTCTCTCTCTCTCTCATCAACTTGTCACAGACAAGTATTAAATTAAAAGTAGCAAATTAAAAACAAATTTACCAAAAAAACCTTACGAGTTGTTGATCACCACATAAATCTCGAACAACCTGTTGTGAAACCTGATTGACATCACCTTCGCCCATTATTGGATCTTAGAGTACAATCTCAAAAGGGGTTGAGGCGGCAGCTGTACATAATATAATTTCAAATATAATTTAGTTTAAAGAAAATTATAGTTTATTTGCCCCCTCAAAAGGTTTTCTAATTTCATCCGGACTAGAATCGTGTTATTCTTTCTAACCGGAAGTTCTTACTCATTTTAAATAGAGGATCAAACCCGTAAGCCATTATACTTTCAGATCTCATTCTTATCTAGTAATACTCATGCTATGATGTTTATCGTAGTGGCTCCAAAAGAATGGATACTTTGTACAGCGTAAATTCCACAACTAAGGTGCTCATAACAGCTGACTTTTATCAGTTGAATTGAATTGTCCCAATTGCCAACTTGAGAGCAGAGAATATAGATAGATAGGTCTAGCGTTTGTAGCTCTTCCCTCCCTCCCTCCTCAAACTTCTGCACCCAATAACACTTGGGGCAAACATCATTTTATATATTAATTAATAATAATTTCAATTTCATCATATTGAAAAAATGAATTGAATATGAAGTTATTTGAGTAATCCCTCGATTACCAACAATATGTACGTCTTATGGTAAAATATTAAACTCTGTTTATCAAAATCTTGAATTTAACTCTTGAGAATGAAAAAAATAGATGATGGGAGAGCCGGCCTCTAAATTAATTGGAGCTTACAACTTTCAAACCAATTTAGTCAAATTTTCAAATATCTGTGGTCAAATACCCAAAAATAAAAAATGAAAAATAAAAAGTTCCCTCTACTTCACCTAAATCTGCCGAAATTTTGCACCCCAAGAGTCACACGGACCCAACAAATGCAAACTTTACAGAATTAGTCCTCTGTTTCTACTTTCACATTCAATCCACCTCCTGAGTCTCAAAATCAGCATGTTATGCATGCATGCATGTATGCATATATATATATATATATATATATATGTGTGTGTGTGTGTGTGTGTGTATGTATGTATGTATCTATCCATCTATCTAAAAATCACCTTATACTAAAATTATCCCCTTAAATAGAAGCAAAAATTTGACCACTCAAAAGGTTCAGCGGGTCAAAGGAGTTATCTAAATATGAAAGTGACCATGAATAAGAATTACTTAAAACTTCTAATTTCATAATTAAGATTTTTTTCAAAACCAGAATTTTATCAAACGTGGCGTAAGTAATATCAGACTACAGATTTTCCCACAAAAGTACAGGGTTCTAATAAATACCTCACATTCCCCCGCTTTTAAAAAAATAAATAAACCAACGGGGTATTTATGCCAAGAGAGCTACCCCATGAGTGAAGCAGCAGAGGAGTGGATGGAATACTTATAGCAAAAGGGTCCACAAAACAGTGATATAATATGACCACTGCAACTTGCACGACTAAAACAAAAAGAAAAGACAAAATGGACAAATGCCATTGCGTACATGTTTTTTCTTAGTATGAATTATTCCATCCCAAATCTCGAACAGAAAGTACAATCTTGATGCATGCATTTCACACATCTTTAAATTGGACAGAGAAAAAAAAAATCCAAAAAAATGGCATGTAAGAAAACCATATAGTCCAATAACATGTGAACCTCATAATGCCATCAATAATGTCACCGTAGTGATAGTCTTGCAATAATGTGTACGATGGCCAAGATTTTCAAACTCCAAAACAGCAAACATATATTTCTTCCCATGATAGGTAGAAATTAAGTTCACAAAGGACCAGTCCAGTACAGGGTTCTACCTCTGCATAAGCTAAAACTTTTGCAACATAGTTTTAAGAGTTGCAAGGAACTCACAGTGAATATTGTGCCATTTGTGTCATAAATACGGCAAGCTCAGGCAAATGTCTACTAATTTGGTGCAGGGTTAGGATTTGGCGCCCCCATTTTGATTAATTTACATCTAGATATCTTGGTGCCGCCTGATGATTTAGAACATAGCAAGTTAGACCGATAAGAGTCTTCATCTTCAATCACAGGAGGGAAACTCCACGTTCCCATAGAATATCCAGAAATATTGCCCCCTACAAAATGATTGTGGTCAATTTATGCAATATGGGGGAAAAGGATTAAACTGCAGTTATTCATGTTCTAACTCCGAAGGAATTTACCTTCCATGGTGGCTTCTTCACATCTTCTCTGATAACGGGAAGCCAGTTCGGGATCCAATGTTTTTAATAATCGTTGATATTTCTCTTCAGCATCAGTAATGCACTTAACCTTAAAACAGAAACTTTGGTAGAGTTAATGGCAATTTGGTTGGACAACCAATTCTGATAACATTTCATGCACAAAAAAAGGAAGAAAATGATAAATTTATGAACCTAGGTTTGTTGACAACTTAGGAAACACTGATGAACAGCTTTGATATAGCTACTACTCCAACTGAGAGTCAAGAAGCTAATTGCCTGCTCGTATAACACCTTCATAATTCTGGTCTTTGGAAGGACAACTCTTAAACATAATTATCCGTAGCCAACAAATATTTACAAGTAATCTGGAACTCTGACCCAGAAAATAGCAATCAAAATAGCTCATATATCCATAGATAGTTAACACCATAATCTTTGTGTGCTAGGATTTTAAAAAGCTGGTGCATACTTTACAACAGAGTTATCCTTGCTGAAAGAGATTTTTGAAGATGAAAGTCAGATCTGTTAACCATCTCCCTAAAGAGTAAACCGAACTTTAACCAAGTGTACTAGTTTAAAACAGCTAAGAGAATTGTTAAAGTTGGAAGTCTGAAGTTAAACCTTCATCTGTTTTCCCTCCATAAATTTTCTTAAGGCCAAAGAAAAAGAAAATGAAAGAAGGATTTCTGCCAAGGAATTTGCATATCAATCAAATGACAGATTAGCTGTTGCATATATGGTTCAGCACATGCCCTTAGGATTAGAAAAATTGAAGGTAACAGCCAGTGTAGCTGGAAAAGTCTCTTGACTGTGATACTAGAGATCTAGGATGAATCTCACTTGCAGCCAAAAAGGCCCACCAGCATGATACCAAGGTAAGTGTTAGGGCAACTCACCAGCATGATTTGTGCTTTTGAAGCTCCATATATTCTGACAAACATCCGTAGGATATTGAAAGTATTCTCTAGGACATCATCCTGCACAGTGAATCAGAATTTGTTCAAACAAGAGATTAATTGAAAAAGAAGAGGAAGTCAGAAATTTGTAACTTTGATTGAGAGAAAAAGACTAACCTCATAGTCAAACCTGCAGTATCATCTCATCCTGTTATTAAAGCAAATTGTATTATGCTTGCCACAATTCAGAATGCATAGGAATGGCATATTCTCTTTGATCACAATGACAAAAGCATAATAACCCAAAAGTAACACACAAAATAAAGTGGCCAAACTCAACAAAGGAACACAAGTTGTACACAACACTTGAGTTAGCTCAGGACCTTGCACCCAGCCAAAGCACATCCAAGCTCATTAACAAGCATGATCATTAAATTCTCAGTGCAGTTCAAATTTGCATAGATTACTTCAAGCTACAGAACAACTGAACAAGGAAACTCTATTTTACGCCCAGAATGGATTAAATAGTCAAGGAAAAGAAAATTGAACAATTGGGAGAGAAAAGTAAACTACCTATGATGGAACTGAACATGTAAATTGGAACATGCTTATTAGTAGTACTTACAAATCATCAGACACCTCAACAAGGAACTCCGAGATTGAAAGGAAATCCATATGCAAGTCATTAACCTTCAAAACAGCTTCAGAAAGAAGTGTCAAGCTCATGACAATGGACTTAATTTCAAACCAAAAACCTCATTCAAGAAACAAAGAGGCAAACTGACATTGGTGCAATAACATCTCTTTATTGTTTATGGCGATCAACTTGCATTTCATTCCAAATGCTCAATTTTTTTTTTTTTTTTGGTCTGGCATAGGAAGAGTATGGACTTCCATGTCAGTTCAAAGAAAACATTAATTAAAACTAATTAGGACTACATTAATTAAAACTAATTAGGACTCTTGTGTTTGTGATACAGAACTTGCTTCGTGGTACAATGATTTAGAACATTGATGTAACTCAAATTTCTTGACTAGGGCATGGTGAAAACAGCCACCCTGTTATGGGAAAAGGAATAACCAAGTGCTCAAAGTTGCATGATTTGGATATGGATTAGGCATGAGTTCCTACAATATACCACCGACATGAAATTCTGGCAAGCATCCACCCATGCATATAAAGGAAAGAGAGGCTACCGTTTGTCCAATCAACTGATACAAAAGAAGATTCAGCACCCGATAGTCGAAGGACTTCAGATGAATTGCCTTCATTACATCTTCAATTGAAATCTGAGAAGCACGTTATGTATGGAAAGCGCATATCAAGAACTTCAATCAAAATTGTGTGCTAGAGTTTCAACACACAAGAAATAAAGACCACATGAAATTTAGCACCAAAAAATAAAAAGAAGAACAACAACAACACATTTAATTGAAATTCTATAGAAGTTTATGTACTTCAAGAGAGTTCCATCTTGGCCTATACAAGCTAAATTTTTGCATTTCACAAGCATATCGGCATCAGTATAACATGCTTGCAAATGTTTGGATGACTAAATCTTCTTAGATACCATAAAAAGGCCATGAACATTAACTTTATTTTATTCTATTTCCAATAGAAAAGAAGATATCATTATTACAGCCCATCAGAGTAGAAAAGAATCTATTCTCCCCAGTTCTAGAAAACTGAGAGGAGGACCAAAAAGGAAGGGATCAAGGTCAATCTTGACACAAGCAATAAAGTATCTCTATATCCAATAGTCAAAGGACTTCAGATGAATTGCCTTCATCACAATTGTGTGCTAGAGTTTCACCACACAAGAAATAAAGACCAAATGAAATTTAGAACAAAAAAAAAACAGAACAACAACAACACATTTAATTGAAATTCTATCGAAATTTATGTACTTTAAGAGAGTTCCATCTTGGCCTATACATGCTAAATTTTTTGCATTTCACAAGCATATCGGCATCACTATAACATGCTTGCAAATGTTTGGATGACTAAATCTTCTTAGATACCATTAAAAGGCCATGAACATTGACTTTATTTTATTTTATTTCCAAGAGCAAAGGAGATATCATTATTACAACCTATCAGAGTAGAAAAGAATCTACTCTCCCTCTGAGTTCTAGAAAACTGAGAGGAGGACCAAAAAAGAAGGGATCAAGTTCAATACTGACACAAGCCATAAAGGATCTCTCTACACCCTGAAAAATTCATAGGTTTTTTCTCTTAAAACTCATGTCTTAAATTTTGTGAAGCAACCATCCCCTTTGAAAGTTCAAACTTGTGGAGTGAGGTGTTTGTATTCTTTTTATATCTTAACAATTTTTCTCTCACACCATACACTCAAGTTCTCCTGCTCCTGCTCAAGCTCAACCTTGTGGTTAAATCTTGAAATGAGGGTGTCCTGCTCTAAAACAATATGCTACTTTTATCTGTGTCCTGATGTGAAAAAGAGAATGGTGGGAGGCACAATGTCATGCTCTAAAACATTTAGGGGAGTCTTAATATATAAAAATAATACAAACACCTTCTTCCATAAGTTTGATTTTTTTTTTCCCGGATTAGATGGTTATTTCACAAAATTCAACATGGCACAAAGCATGTTTTAAACCAGATTAAAGATTAACACACAAGTTCCAAAAGCAACTTGAAGAAGAAACCCTCAGAACTCAAGACCTAGACCTTGGATCAGATATATAAGACAACAACAAGATTCCCCACAAATTTTCAAGTCAAGGGCCCTAAGGCACATTGCCAACTGACTTCCAATGTGCAGTTGCACGCCTAGAGAGCCCTAGCAGCCTTGTCAGCATGCATCTCATGTGCCAGCCTCTATTTGACTTCGAAGACCCATTTTTTCTTCATCTCCAAGCTGTTGAAAATAAACATCACCTAAAGCCCAGAATTTCTCAGCCCTTGTATCAAATCCAGCAGCCCACTCTCTAAGCACATTTGGTGAAACAATTTAGCCCAAGAAGTCTCATCAGGCCCAAGAAAGGGCACTCTTCCAGCCCAAGAAGGGAGGGCCTAAAAGCCCTTCCCAACAGCCAGCAGACTAGCCGTTGGAAAGGATTCCAACGGCTAGTTCTGCCAGCCGTTGGAGGCCCTCCAACGGCCAGATTTCTGGCTGTTGGATGGCCATCATTTGTCCCTTCAACTCTCTCTTTTTCTCCTATAAATACCTGTCACCCTTCTCTTTGTAACCTATGAACAAGTTCAAGAAACCAATGTATTTGTATTGTGAAGTTCAATCAAAATCTCTCTAGTTTTTTCTTTGCTTTGCTCTCTACTTTCACTATAATTTTAACATGGTATCAGTGCAAGTTTCAATCCCTTCCTCTTCAAGGTTGGGTGATCCTCCTCCTTCCATCAACATTACCCAAATTCAAAGCATAACCTCCATCCAATTAAAATGATTCAACTACTACCAATAGGTCAATGTGATAAAGAGAGCTCTAAATCTTCACAACTTGGAGGGTCACATTCTGATGAACCTCTAAATGAATCAAACTCTTCATTTAGAGAATGAAAGAAAAGGGACGACCAAGTATTCATCATCTTGCTCAATTCCTTGGATGAGACTCACAAGGCCATGGTAACTTGTGCACCCAACTCCAAAATGGTATGAGACACAATGTTTTCTTTATATGGTAAAGAGTCTAATCTTGGAAGAATTTTCGAATTAAAAAGGCAAATCGCTAGCATTAAGAAGGAAGGAAAATCACTTCCACAATACTTTGGAGAGCTCACCGACTTGTGGAACAAGCGCATGTCCCTTCGGCTGGACTCCACCGATTTGAAAATCATTTGAAAGAGGAGGGAAGAAGATAAAATTTTTGCTTTACTTATTGGGTTGGATGATTCCATCTCAAGTCTTAGACAAGAAATCCTTCGAATGATGGATTTTCCATCATTTGGGGAAGTCCAAAACATGATTCAACGGGCTGAAGTAAGCATTCGACTAGAAAAAAGCTCCAAACAAAGAATGGAGGCTCATGGGTTCCTTGCTTCTTCGGATGAGCTTGCTGCAGCCAAAGTAAGTCAAATTCCCAAGAAAAATGAGATATGTTCTCATTGTAAAAAGAGGGGTCATACAAAGGACAAGTGCTGGTTTCTACATCCACAATTAAGGCCAAAGATATTCAAACTAAAAGAGCAACAAGAAGCAATGAATCCCCTCACTTCTGGACAGCAGGCATATGCACAACATGTGAAGGTTCAAGCTCCCTCTTTGGCTGATTTGGCAACATTGCAAAGTCAATTAAATGAAGTCACAAAGAGGCTTCAACAAATTGCTCCCTCACTCGACAAAAATCAAGGTACCTTTTCATATTTAAATTCTGAAAATTTCCTTCTTGATTCGGGTACCGACTACCATATGGTGAGGGATAAAACCAAAGTTAAAAGATTTAAAAACCTCCCTAATCATAAGGTAGTTTGAGTTGCCGATGGACAAGATTTGAAAGTAAATCAAGTTGGGGAAATTGATATTTTTGGAAAAATTACAAATGCTTTATATGTCCCAAAACTTACTTCAAATCTATTTTCCATAAGCAAAATCACTAAAAATCAAGGGTGTAGAGTTGTTTTTTACCAAAACTCTGTTTCTTTTTAGGACCTCAAGTCGAATCGATTGATTGGCAAGGATTCTAAAAAATGAGGGCTTTACTTTTTAGATCAAGAACAACATGCACTTATGGCTCATATGAAGGAAGACTCATCTCTTTGGCACGGACGATTAGGGTATCCTAGTGATCGAGTTTTAAAACGTCTATTCCCAACTTTAAATTATGAGAATAGACATTGTAAAACTTGTATTTTGGTTAAAGAAACCCGAACTATGTATCATATTTCTAAAACTATATATGACAATACTTTTGATTTAGTTCATTCCGATGTTTGGACTTCCCCCATCATTTCACATTTAGGATACAAGTATTTCATCACATTTATTGACCATAAGACTAGATATACATGGGTATATCTTTTAAACACCAAAGACCAAACTCTTGAAGCTCTCAAGAGTTATGTGAAATATGTGATCAAACTTTACAATGTCAACATTAAAGTCCTAAGATCAGACCATGGCAGTAAATTTACAAGTCTCAATTTTGAGAATTATCTTAAGGACAATGGCATTATTCATCAACTATCTTGTGTTTACACACCCCAACAAAATGGGGTAGCCGAATGTAAGAATAGGCATATACTAGAGATTACTAGGGCAATGATGTTTCATGCAAACGTTCCTAAGAGATTATGGTGTGATGCGGTCAAAACCGCAGTTCATTTAATCAATCTGATGTCATCTGATATTTTGAAGGGACAATCTCCCTTAGAACTTCTTTTAGAAAAAAAACCAAAACTTTCTCATCTTAGAACATTTGGTTGCACATGTTATGTCCATGTTCCTGCACACTTAAGAAACAAACTAGAGTATAGGGGAAGAAAATGTGTATTTATTGGGTATGCATCCTTTGAAAAAAGATATAGGTGTTATGATTGTTCTACTAACCGCACGTACAAATTGAAAGATGTGATATTTTTGGAAAATGAGTTTTATTTTTCAGGAGAAAAAGCAAATGAAATTCCAAAGGAAGACACTCAAACAACCACTTGCGATTTTCTAGTAACTCCCAATATTTCTCAAGAAGCTGAGAATCTAACCAATCCTCAAGTAGTCGAAGGAATTTCTCAGAATGAGAAAGAAAGATCAAACCCTACGAATGAAGACTCACCTCTTGATTCAGTGGGAGACCAAAGAACAAGTGAAGATGAGAATTCCTCACCAAGTTCAGAAGAGCCAAGTAATCCTCTTGTTCAACTTAGGAAATCAACGAGACTTAGACTTCCACCATTAGAATGGGTCAACCAAAGATATCTCATTTATTATTATTACACTACAGCTCATGTTTCTTTGAGCCATCAAGTATTCATGAATGGGATAGACAAGGAGATTGAACCCAAGACATTCGAAGAAGCTTCAACAAATCCTAGATGGAGGGAAGCAATGAACAAAGAATTAGAAACTCTAACTAAGAATAGTAGTTGGGAGATCACCTCCCTACCAAAAGGAAAAAAGACCGTGGGATGCAAGTGGGTGTTCAAAATCAAGTATAAAAGTGATGGATCCATCGAAAGATACAAAACAAAGCTAGTAGCAAAGAGATATACTCAAGCATATGAAGTTGATTATAAGGAAACTTTGGAACCAGTTGCTAAAATGAACACCGTTCGAGTACTTCTTTCGCTTGCAGCCAAATATGGATGGAATATGTTCCAAATGGATGTAGCAAATGCATTCCTTCAAGGAGATTTAGAAGAAAAAGTATATATGCAACTTCCTCAAGGCCTCCAACATCAAGAAGGAGATGTATGTAAGCTACACAAGACAATATATGGGCTTAAGCAATCTCCAAGGGCATGATACGCAAAACTAAGTCTCGCTCTTCTTAATAACGGTTTCACAAAATACAATAGTGATTCATCCTTGTTTATTAGAAAAAACAATGATAAAATAGTAATTGCCTTAGTTTACGTAGACGATATTATAATAACCGGGAATGATATGCATCTCATTGATATTGTTAGAAATTTCTTAAAATCTAGATTTGAAATTAAAGATCTAGGAAGACTAAAATATTTTCTAGGAATTGAACTACCTTATTGTCACAATGGGCTAGTTCTATCCCAAAGAAAATACGCTCTTGACTTGTTGCAGGAAACAAGAAAGCTAGGAACTAGACTGGCTTGTAATCCAGTTTCCACCTTCGAACCCTTAGAGGACGATGTGAAACCCTATGAAAAGATGGAGAGATATCAGCGGCTTATAGGAAGGCTAATCTACCTCACTATCACGAGACCAGATATAGCCTATGTGGTGAGTCAAATAAACCAATACATACATACTCCAAAGAAGGGTCATTGGAGAGTAGCTGAGAGAATCCTCCACTACATCAAAGGTTTCCCCAGATTAGGAATTTGGATGAAGAAAAATGGAAGCTCAAAAATTGAAAGATACTGTGATACAGATTGGGCAGGTGATTCTAAAAAAAGAAGATCCACCACGGGGTTTTGCATGTTCATAGGAGGTAACCTAATTGCATGGAAAAGCAAAAAACAAAGTGTAGTATCTAGATCAAGTGCGGAGGCCGAATATAGGACAATAGCTGCTAGCGCTAGTGAAATAGTATGGTTGAAGGCCCTAGTAGAAGAACTAGGGTTCAGAGACACAACTCCCATCAAACTTCATTGTAACAATCAGTCCGCTATTCATATTGCCTCCAATCCAGTCTTCCATGAACGTACTAAGCACATAGAAGTTGGTTGTCATTTTATCCGACAAAAAATGGAAGAGAAACTCATTATCACACCTCATGTTAAAGGAAAAGATCAACTAGCGGATATCTTCACAAAAAGAGGAACCGCAACTCACTTACAAGAAATGTTGGGCAAGTTGGGTACTATCAACATCTTCGCACCCAACTTGAGAGGGAGTGTTGAAAATAAATATCACCTAAAACCCAGAATTTCTCGGCCCTTGTATCAAATCCAGCAGCCCACTCTCTAAGCACATTTGGTGAAACAATTCAGCCCAAGAAGTCTCATCAGGCCCAAGAAAGGGCACTCTTCCGGCCCAAGAAGGGAGGGCCTAAAAGCCCTTCCCAACAGCCAGCAGACTAGCCGTTGGAAAGGATTCCAACGGCTAGTTCTGCCAGCCGTTGGAGGCCCTCCAACGGCCAGATTTCTGGCTGTTGGACGGCCATCATTTGTCCCTTCAACTCTCTCTTTCTCTCCTATAAATACCTGTCACCCTTCTCTTTGTAACCTATGAACAAGTTCAAGAAACCAATGTATTTGTATTGTGAAGTTCAATCAAAATCTCTCTAGTTTTTTCTTTGCTTTGCTCTCTACTTTCACTATAATTTTATCACAAGCCACTGCACCTTCTCTGTTTTGCTGCACTTTGAGTTTATTCCAAGAGCTCGTAGAATATGAACTGAATAAGTCCTCTAATTCCAAATCATTGACATGCTGCATAAATTCATTGATTCATTGCCTAGTCCCGCTGTTCCATGTTACCACAGAACAGCCGTTGTTTCCTTGTCCCTTGCCATCTCAAATAAATCCAGAGGTCCTTAAAATTGACAGATCCACACCAGAAATCATTCTAAAAAAGGGATCCTAGCTCCACCCCAAAAGTACACTGCATGAACAAAGATATCCCATCCACTCTTAAATGGCTTTCCACACGGTCACCTTGTGAGGCCGAGAAGCCACTTTCTTTCCATCCCCCAGTAGTTACTTTCCACCCCAATCTATATCTAAATCACCTCTATAGAATATCACTCTCTCCACCATAAACCTTGATAACCATTTTCCAAGCAAGACCTAATTGAATTCCACAATGGACTCAATAGCCATACATCCCCTCTTAACTAGACAATTTATTTCTCACCACCACAAATATTTCAATGGAGACTTTGGTTCTTTTGGCTACTAAGGAGTTGGAAAGAGAGGTATGAAGTAGACTGAGATGTTTGGCTCATGTAATCTATATAAAGGTCAATTTTCCACCCATAGACACGTGATTTTTCTAGCATCCCACCCATCTTTTCTCACTTTTTCCACCACCGTTTTTTCAAATGGCTGTCTGTGCTTGGATCAACATTAAGTACTTAAAGGGGAGAGACCCCCCCCCCAAAAAAAAACAAAATGATGCCACCAAGAATGCCACTATTACGTTAAAGCCCACAGGCATCATCTCACTTATTGCCAACCTTTAGGTCTGATGGAACTTCGAAGCGAAGGACATATCTGAGATATAGCACTTGCCTTATTTCCACATCACAAGACATAATTAGAGCATCTGAAAACATAATTAGGAAGTGCTACAAACCTTAATGCCCACCATGATCTAAAGCCCTCAGCATCATCTGCAAATTGGAAGAAGCCATAGAAGAACCATTGATTAAAACTGATGCAATGGAGATGCACTTCCTAATGCATGTTTTCCATTTCAGTCGAAATTCCATTCTCTCCAAAACATAAAAGAGGAGGTCTCAGCAATGTAACACATTTTCTCTGCAACACATCTATTCTGGACAAAAGCAGAGGCCTACGACAGCACCCTTATTTCAGCTATTTTTAGCATCCCGGTTTTTCACATTGCAGCTGTCCAACCTGAGTTTTAATCCCAAATTTTGGGATTAACCATTTAAGAGACAAATATAGGAAAGATAAAAAAAAAAAAAAAAAAAAAAAAAAAAAAAAAAAGTGTTGATTTAATTTGTGCGGATTCTCCTGTATATAAGTTCTGGGTCCTCCTCAACGGTGCATTTTTGGAACTTCGTTGCACATGCCCAAATCACCTCAGACGATACTCTCACATCTTATCTACAATTGAATTAACTCCAAACTTTTTACGTATCTCTTCATTTCTAATTTTATCTCTTCTAGTTTTACCACACATTCACAAGTATCTTCATTTCTGTTACAGTCATTTTCTATTCTTGTTTTTGTTTAATGGTTCAACACTCAGTGTCATACAATAATGCAATCTTACTGTGATTCTATAGAACTTTCCCTTCAAATGCAATGGTATCGTGCTATCAGAAAGAACTTCGGATGCTTTTCTCTATTTCATCTAACTCATTTAAATTCTATGAGTCACATTTTTATCTATATTATCATCATTTTGAATGATAGAACCAAGATATCTAAAGTATTCACTTTTTGGTACATCTTTTTCCTTCTAGCCTAATCGTTTTTTCATCACCATGATAATTGCCGCCAAACCTACATCTCATATACTTAATTTTTGACCTGCTCAATTTAAATCATCTGGATTCTGGTGTGACCCTCCATAACTCCAATTTAGTACTAATACTCACTCTAATTTTATCAACCAACACCGTATCATTTGCAAAAAACATACACCATGATATTATTTTGGATACTTTTTATGATTTCATCTATCAATATTACAAAAATAATGGGACTTAATGCCGAACTTTGATAGAGTTCAATATTAATAGAGAAGCTATCGTTCAGATTCCCGCAAATTCTTACATTGGTTACAGCTCTCTCATACATATCTATAATAAGATTAATATATTTCAAGGAGATCACTTTCTTCATCAACATCAACCACAATACGTCTCTAGAAATCCTATCATATGCTTTTTCTAGGTCAATGAATATCATATGTAGGTCTCTCTTTTGTATTCTAAATGTTTTCATCAAATGTCTTAACAAGTGAATTATTTCAGTGGTAGATCTTTCTGACATAAATCCAAATTGATTCTGAAACACACTTATCTTCAATCTCAATCTATACTCTATCAATCTCTTCCACAGTTTCATGATAAGACTCATAAGTTTAATTTCTCTATAGTTTGAGCAATCTTATATATCTCATTTATTCTTATATAGTGGTACGAGTGTGCTCTCCCTCCATACTTGACGTATTTTCTTGTTTGCCAAATTTTGTTGAAAAGATCTGTTAATATTACCATATCTACTTCATCCAACCATTTCCGCACCTCAATAGGAATGCCATCAAGTCCTATGATTTTATTATTTTTCATTCTCTTTAAAACCTTTTTTATTTCATGTGAACGAATTTTACGTTTAAAATCTCTATTAATCTCTTTTACAGGTATCGCGATATTTTTTATATCTATTGTACTCTCAACATTAAAGAGATTATCAAAATAGTCTCTCCAATACTTTCTTATATCCTCATTCTTTACAAGTATACTATTGGTTAAACTTTTAATATACCTAACACCGTTTAGACCTTTTCATTTTCTCTTCCTTAGTTTGACAATTCTATAGATCTCTTTCTCCATTTTTAGTCTCCAGTCTCTTGTCTAATTCGTTATATACTTTACTCTTTCTCCATTATCAAAATATATCTTACTCTTTGATCTCTCTTTCTCCATTTTTAGTCTCCAGTTTTTTGTCTAATTCGTTATATACCTTACTCTTTGATTCGTGAATAATCTTTTTCTCCTCTTTTTTTGCACTTTTATATTTTTCACATGCATTGCCACTGCTACTATTATTCTTAAGATTCCTATCATACTCTCGTTTGGTTTGAATAGCAATTTGTATTTCCTTATTCCACCAACACAACTCCTTAACTATTGGAGCCCAACCCTTAGAAACACAAAAAAATCTCCCTACCTATACTCTATGTATTATTAGATATCTCTTCTCACATTGTTTCTAGATCATCATTAGCAAACAAATTTGCTACTTGAATTAATTTTTCTCTAAAAGTCGTCACATTTTTTTCTTTCAGATTCCACCACTTAATTCTTGATTTTACAAATGAACGATACTTCTTTTGCCTTTTATCTTTTAGGCACACGTATATCTAAAACTAAAAATTTATGCTGAGTTGTTGCACTTTCTCCCGGTATAACATTACAATCCTTATAGGTCATTCTATCACCCTCCTGGTAAGAAAAAAATCTATTTGATTGGCATTTGGCCCACTTCTATATGTAACTGTGCGACTTTTTTTTTGAAAAAAGTGTTTACGAGTATCATATCAAATGTTGTGGCAAACTCCAAATAGTACTTCCTGCCTCATTCCTACTACCGAAGCGAAAGTTTCCATGTATGGCTTCGAATCCCTCATTTTTCTCTCCTACATGTCTATTTAGGTCTCTTTCAATAAATAACTTCTCTCCACTATGTATGACTTGTATTAATTTATCTAAATCCTCTCAAAATTATTTTTTACTAATTGCATCTAACTTATCTAAAACGCATACACACGGACTATATTGACTACGTTTTCTCCATTTATTAACTTGACAAACATAATTCTATTTTCCTTTTTGGTTATCTCTACTACAACCTCTAGTAGGTACTTATGTACAATTATTCATACCTCATTCTTAGTTCTATCTCAACCTATGTACCAAAATATATGATCATAAACCTCTACTACTTGAGCCTTCTCCCCCACCCACTTAGTTTCTTGGAGACACATGATATTAAGTTTTTGTCTATTCATTATTTCTTCTATCTCTCTAAACTTGTCGGTTAAGAATCCTATATTTCAAGTGGCTAGACCAATCTTATTGTCATTGACTAACTTATTTACCCTAATCCTAAAGTCTCTTGCTAGCTTATCACTACACGTGGGATCCGATATAGCGTGTCGCTGAGGGAGAAATACCCCAAAAGTTTTCTTATATTTGTCTCATTTTTTGTTTTAATAATACATTTTATGCTGACTGTTGACCTACCGCAACCTATTCTTGGTATCAATCTGCATAAAAAAACTAGCATAAAAAACTAGCCACAAGATATCATAAGCTTTTGCTACTCAATGAATGTCTTGTGGAAAGCATAACCAATGCTGAAGCAAATGGTTAACAAAGTAATAGAAACATTGTGCCACTAAATAACTCCTGATCAAATTCGGGAATGTCCGAATATATTTTCAAGTGAAAAACAGCAAAGTACTACATACTTGACCACTCTATTAGCACATACCTTGATGCTTGACAACAAAAAAAACCTATTCCTCACCTTGGTGGAAAAAAAGGAAAAGATTTCAATCAAAGTCTAGGCCCAAAGGGTACTCAATGAGTTGTACAGTATAACCAGAATGTGAACTAATTCCCATTCTATATCATCCATCCCTCCCATTCTATATCATCCGTCCCACATTTCTGAAGTCTTTGCACCTCTCCTCTAGCCACTTATCCTAAATATACTACCCAGAGATTCACTGTTCCAGGATCCTTCTAATGCATTCAGATTAAGACAACACGCAATTGACTTAGAAAGAATAAAATCGGCTCAGCACATAAGCCATAGAAATTTCCCCAATACAATACCTGGATTAGAATCCATTTACATCATTATGGTGTTACAACCCTTGGTAGAGAATTTTGCAAGTGTCAAACTCATGTATAATGTGGCTTCTCAGAGTGCCATAAAAACATAATTCTGATCACTTATCAGAGTACCATCTTTCTAATATCAAATAACTCACAAAACTTCAACTTTTAGGTTTCATTTGAAAGATCATGCAAATAATTATTTCTGAGACACATCCAAGAAACACACCAAATTGATTCAAACTAATAAATGTAGTACAATTACATTTAACAAAAGGCATCACAACACTGTACCTCCTTTTTGCTCACTAACGCATGGCATAACTTTCTTTCTAGGGCCCAGTACTCCTCCCCACATCTTAACTCTTTTTCCATTCTGCAACCAATATTGTAAATAAGAAATAAGATGTTGTGACATTATTTCACTAAGATGTTTTGACATTATTTCACTAACTATTCCTAGTCAGAAAAAATAATCAATGTGTACCGCTTAGTCAACAGCTCATGACGCTCAAGTAGGGAAACAAGAGGCTGAAAAGGGTTGCCCATTAGTTGTTCCATGGAGTTAAATTTTGTTTTTTGATAAGCTTCCTGGTTGAAATCACATGGATTAGAGAGAGCTATTTTACAACTGAAATAATTTTGTAGAGACCCCTCCTAAAATTAGTGTCTTACCTGAGAAAATTCTCTTTCTTGAGGATCAACTGAACTGGCTGTTACATGCATCATTTTCTCGTTTAAGCTATCCAACTGTGTGAGTTTACAAAAAGGGAAAGGTGATGAGGAAGGAAACCGAATTTCATAAGTTAAGATCCACAAGGTAGAAGCAATCAAAAAAGAAGAAAGAAAAAGAAGAAGAAGAAGAAGAAGAAAGGAACTAAGATTGAGCTTTCAGATGTTTGGACACATGGCAGCTTAGTTCTACATGTGAATAATCTCATAAAACTTTTGCAATCAATGTGCCCCCAAAATGGACTGCGTTGTATCCAGCAATTCCCCCTGATTTTCACAAGAAATGTAAATCTTGCCTCTAAATTGTGTAAGGTTTTCTTCTTGTTTCTTCTATCTTCAGCAAAAATGTATCAAATTTTTGGCAATAACTAACATTTTTATATGGAACATTTTGGTTTTGACTTCTCTGTTCTCAGATGATCCTCTCTTTCATGTTCTTTTTCACCAAAGAGAGGATAAAGAGAGACACGAGTCACGTGACTTGCTGCAAGTTTGGATGATATCCTAACTCTTTCTACTTACAAGGCTGATTAACTTGAAAATTTTTGAAAGGTCATTGACAAAAATAAAAGTGCAATAGTACCAAAAATAAATAAATAAAAGTGCAAAGTGATGCAGGAATTTAAGATTTGGAATGATGAACAACAAAGTAGAAAAGTAAATAACCTAAACAATCACCCTTAGCATTTCTAGGAATCAGTCACTAGAAGAAGGCATCACACCTCCTAGGTTTGGGGAACTCAAAACAATTTTTGCTAATAAAATTCAAAGTTTTATTATTTCCCTCAATTAAAGGTTACAAGTCTTAACTAACCTGAGAAAACAGAAATTACTATTAAGACCAAAATCTCAAAACTCCTAAATAATTCTAAACTAATTTAAATAAAAAAGAAAAATAGAAACAACAGCCAAAATTAAAATTTAGAAACTCCCAAGTAAATAACTACTGAAACATAAAAAATCCACTAATAATAGAAAATAAATATTTTGAAAATCTTAACCCTATTCTTGCTATTCTTGAGCTACATCATATCCTCCCCATGTTAAAAAAACTCTCCTCGAGAGTTTAAAACTCTTGATCATGGTGGCAGATTCCAAACATCAAGGTAGCTTCAAAGGCATGAAGGCAAATCTGCAAGTATCACAAACTTACGAATGCCTCAATAACCACATAAGTGCTCACCATAGAAAACTAGACAAATAATTCCAACAAATAATTCCATTTATAGGGTAATTAAATAAATTAACATGAGGTCCATATCTATGAATAGCATGCAAAATTTGTGAAGAAATACAAATGTAAAATTGAGGATGAGACCGAAATTGTTTATCCATCATCAAAAAATCATCATTTTCAATAATAGACAGAAAATCAACATACTTTCCAAAATTTGCAGCCTTTTCAAAGTTTTCAACAAATTCAATTTGAAATTTCTCTTCCTTATTCGTGAGATAATGATAGGATCTAAGTGCTTGACATCTAAGGATCCAACAAAAGGCACTCCTTGGCTTAAACTCTTCAACATATGGTAAGGCCTTAGTTTTAAGGCGAGACTTGAAATTCGGACTAAATTTTTGAGGCCTTAATGAAATACCTTCGGAACATATTATAGGAGTTGAATTTTCTTTCAAATACAACTAAGTTTTAAATACGTAAGCAAACTCATCACATCTACAAAATGACTCAAGAACTTTCTCATATTTGTCATTGTAGTTATCTTGCACACAATTATAAGAATGACATTCTACAAATGGATCATCATAATGAGTCCTCACAAGAATATTCATAGTAAAAGAGGGACTATAATTATAATAAGCCATAAAATATGAAATAAGAATCTAATGAACCACAATGCAATTTAGTCAATTTAAACCTAAAAATGAAATTATAATCCAAGTTTCCTATGGCAAGAATCATATCAAAAATTCAGAATGTGTTTCGAATACATGAATCAAGCTGAAATTAACTGCAAGGGGATGGAATGGCTCAAAATAATGTAGAACAGTTGGAAAATCCCCACAAAAGTGTCGGACTGGAGGTGAACACCCAGTGGATACCAGCAAAATTGTTTCAGCAGATCTGAACCAGTATCAAAATGAACCCAAGAGTGAAAAAGGGAATCAAAATAAATTCGAAACGTAAACTGACACAGTTTTCTTCTGCCGGAGATATTTTTTTCTAGCAACAGACTCTGATAATAGAGCAGTGACATGAACAGTAATCCATGAACAATACCCCATAAACAGTAAACTGTGAACAGTAACTAAAGGAAGATGGCAGCAAAACGATGGTTTCACGGTTAGAGTCTGATACCAAATATGATGCAGTAAAATATGATGTAGGAATTTATGGTTTGGAATGATGAATAACAAAGTGGAGAAATAAAATAACCTAAGCATTCACAGTTGGATTGCTAGGAATCACTTACTAGAAGAAGAAGGCATCACACCTCCCAAGTTCAAGAAAACTCAAAGCAATTTTTGCTAATAAATTTTCAAGTCTTATTATTCCCCTTAAATAAAGGTTACAAAACTTAAATAGACAACTAACGTTAAGAAAATAGAGACTATTATTAAGAATGACATCTCGAAACTCCTAAATAATTCTAAATTAATTTAAATAATTAAAAAATAGAAATTACAACCAAAATGAAAATTCAAAAACTCCGAATTGAATAACTATTAAAACCTAGAAAATCCACTAATAATAAAAAAATAAATATTTTGAAAATTTTTCTGAATACTAACGAAATAAAACTGTGTTCTTGCTATTCTTGAGCTACCTCAAAAGGGTTAATTGAAAATAGGCCTAAACAGTCATTTGTGGTTTTGGCCTTTTCTATATTACCATGTCTATCTAGGAGCATAATATCTTCAAAAAACGATGAAAAGCTTTTCCTTCAAATTGTGATGAAAGGTGTCGAAAGATTTTTCTGCTCGGCATCATCAAGGTTTATTTAGCTTCAAGTTCACACTTAAGCTCACTTGTTGTATTGTATGGTTATCTCACATTACTAACTAGATCCCATGAGCTAATCTTAAGCTGATTCTATTTTACACTAGGATTTCTTTCTTTTTTAACTTACCAAACTTGCTCCCTACATTCCTTTGTATCTCTTTTTCCCCTTCTTAGTATATATTTCTTTTTCTATCATTATATAAATATTAAATTTGAAAATATTCAAAGAGTCTCCAACCCCTGAAGTATCATCACATTAGCAACCAATTGCTCATTTTGTGACCAGTGCATAAAAGTTACGTGTCTTGATATAAAACTATTATACTAGCCCAGATTGGCAAGATTGTTTTTGGATGGGCCTCTACTCCTAGAAAACCTCCAAAAATAAACATCACAACTAATTCTTCTTTTTGAATATGCAATGCCTCAAGATCAAGTTGTGGATACACACATCGACTAGCTTTCATTGAGAAAGATGGCAACAAAAAAAACACCCAAGAGAAGAAATCCAAAAGAAAGAATCAATGGACATCGTATTCATTCCAAAATTCTTACTTGGTAAATATAGCTCTCAGTAAATGAAAGCACAGGTAGGTATTTGAAAATTGATAGTGGAGGGTTGACATCCATGTCATGAAACATGAAATATGACCTGCACTGCCAAAGGAATTTAAAATGAATTGAAGCAATTTCTGAATACAAAGATCATTTGAAACCATAAGATAAGATATATTTTCATAAATGTCTTAGAATTGCATTTCTTGCACAAAGAGAGCAAAGAAACACATGGCACTGCTTGCATCTAGCACTGATACTAAGCAGATAGTCATGTAGTAGTATGAGATCATTTGTGCAGTAATATATCGGTAAACATGATAAGATAAAACTTGTGTGACCTGAGCAACAAAATTCAGCTAAACCCTTCAGGTTTGCTACTTTAGATGAGCAAATCGCCATCAATTTGTTTACCACAAAAAAAAAAAAAAAAAAAAAAACACAAAGAGATAATTGCTTACAAAATCTTCTAGTGTAGAATTTGCCCGTTGCATCGCATCAAGTCCAACCATAGCCAAATCTTCAAAATGACTTTGCATGAAACCTGGGTCTCTCTTATTTATATGGGAAGTCATGGAAGTATCTTCAACAATACTGAGTTGACAACCTGCAAATGGATTTAGCTATTAGCTAAAACTCCAGAAAACCAAAATCAGCGAAAAACTTGCAAATTTTCTAAGATATGACTTTCTTAATTTTGGTGAGCTCTTTCCCATTATCTTTCTAAAGTAACAAATCCATGTATAGCACATAAATAAATGGTAGAATTGTTTTCATAAGGCAATACTAAGATCACAAGTTTACAAGATGAGGCAGAATCCATAATCACATAGTATATAATAAGAACTGAAACGCAAGCCCAACCTTGCACCATGTTGTGCTTTTCAAATATCAATTTAACAATTGAAATATTAAAGATAAGAGCATTGCTATTCTTGCAAACTTACAAACCCAATAGAAAGTCTATTATACCTGTGTTTCATCAGGAACAGTCCAATAAACATAAGCGTGAAATGGTAAAAGTAACTCAAAAATTTTTGTTTTCTAATTTATTTTTATTTTATTATTATTATTGTTTTTTTGGTCCTTTAGTAAGTTTATAATTTAGTAATGAAAATTAAAAATTAGTTTGTAGGTATAGAGTTATTGCACATACAAAATACGCACATGGTGTATGGCCAATGAAATAAATCAAAATTATATAGAGAATTAATTCGTGCTACATGCTTAATTACTACATTTGATTCAACTGTTACTCGGTATTAATTTTCGGTTTTAGAATATAGATCTTAAATCATGTACGCTTAGATTACTACTAACTGCGGAAAACTGATATATTTTAGCAATACCACGTGAGTGTACAATGTGTGAGTTGAATTCTTTAAGAGACCAGGATGATAAGTTAGTAACAGTATTTTTCAATACTGAAACCTGTTTATGAGTATTTGAATGTTGCAGCCTTTATCTACTAATGTTAAACAGATGCAGAGAAAAACAGAGGAATTGTTGGCAATTGGATTCTTGCAAAGTTAAGGAGAAAACTTCATCACAAATATTAGGAAGTTGACAAATTCCCTCACTCGCAAAAGTTTATACTAGAGTAAAACATCCTCATCAAAAGGCACTTCTGCACATGAGAGTAGTGAGAGTTCAGCCCTTGCAAGCAATGTATTAATGGAGGTAGAGAGAGGGTCAACATGCAGATCATGGTAGTAGAGTTGGTAGTGGTCGAGGTATGAAGAAAGCACAAAGATTGTGGCAAAGATGGACATTGTGGTGCTTAATGTTGAGACATGGTTAGTAGCCCTCCAAGAACAGCTAATGTAGCTAGTTTTTGTAGAATTGCCTATCGAATCATCTAATGGTGGTAATGTTGTGCTTTCAAGGGAGGAATTTGCCAAGTTACTCGAACATCAGATGTCTTAACAAGTCTGAACTCCCATTGCATCTTTCCTTGGATAATCAACCTTGTATCTACATAACCACTTAATTGCTCACACAAAAAAACCATGGTCAATGGATCCATTGCCAGCGTTAGTGGCATTGAGTCTGTTCAACCATTTCCCTTTTCTTATTGTCATAACCACATAATTGCTCGCATAAAATAACCATGGTCAATGGATCCACTGCCAGCATTAGTGGCATTGAGTCTATTCAACCATTTCCCTCTTTTATTGTCAACCACGTAATTGCTCACACAAAATAACCATGGTCAGTGGATCCATTGCCAGCGTTATTCGCATTGAATCTATTCAACCATTTCCCTCTTTTTTATTGTCATCTATGTTGTATTGCTAGATTGTCATTCAATCTTGTCATTATGAGTGAATTGACTAAACAATAGAACACCCAATCATCTCTTTTCCTGATTTTGTTATTATTCGGGATTTAGATGTGAAAAGGACGATGGGTGAAGGGCGTGAAAGTGGCGGTGTCTACTATTTCATGGTCACACCTACATATGCACCTCAACATCTACCCAAACAGCCAGCTGCTTGTTCTGTCATGGTTTCTCCTCTTTAGATCCATTGCCATCTTGATCATCCATCCTTGGAGAGGTTAAAGAAATTGGTTATTGGAATGCTGTGATTCATATGAGGTATATAAAAAATGTTCCTGGTTGAGACCTGTTCTAATACCATATAAACATGGTAGAAAGAGAATTCGAGTGATATAGTGAGAGAGAGAAAGAAGAATATGAGAGAGAGAAGGGAAGCAACCTGTCTTAGGGTTTGAACAAGTTGTGCTAATTGTATTAAGTAAACAACACACAAGAAAAATAGAGTTTGGTCAGACTTACTAAACTTATTCCCAGTTTAGGATAATTGACAACTGCAAGATAAGAACAGTCAACAGTAGGCGTAGCAGAACCTAAACCTTGCAAAGCTATATATTTTGTAGATTAGATTATTAAGAACAAGTAAGAGGCTTGTTTATGCTGAAGGAAGGTGATTGAGAAGGGATTCTCCAGATGATTTTGATAGGTTCAAGCTCATGGCCAAGGTCAATGTCTGAGACAGTGTGACATATGTGCCTATTAGACATGTGAGGCATATTGTTCATCTCAGGATTCACTTGCATTATCTAGGAATAGGATTTCTGCCTGCATATATGTACAATGTTGTGTGGTTTCTGATTACATTTTTATTGTATATTATTTTCTTTCGTTTAGCTGCTGTATCTATTGAGTTCGTGAGAACACCTCGAATGTAAGTCCTCAAATTGACGCTGAAGTTGTGCCCAATAACTTCCAAACACAGATATGGGGTCCCTCTTAGAAGTGTTTGTGCAACTACGTAGCTTTGAAACAAAAAAAAAAAAAAAAAAAAAAAAAAAAAAAAGAAGAAGAAAGAAGGAAGAAGGAAGAACACAAAACACACACAAAAAAAAACAAAAACAAAAAACAAAAACAAAAACAAAAACAAAAACAAAAACAAAAACAAAACAAAACAAACAAAACAAAACAAAAGGGATGATGTGGGAGGGGGATCGAATCAAGAAATGCTTGATTAGTTCAAAGAATAGAAGATTGAAGGTCACAAGATGCAAAATAAATAAGTAAACAAATATTGAAATGCTGGAAAATCGGGTGAGGAAGATGATTTGGAATCCCCAAAAGAAAAGGTTTTCACTTAAGGTTCCAAAAATCCACCATGCTGAACCACATGTTACTGGACCAACCACAGAAAATTTACATTTTAGATCCTTGGGTGGCTCAATGTTTGCTTTTTTTTTTTTAAACAAACTTGCTTGGTTCGGCTTGGGAACCTCTCCAAAACCAACCAGAACAAAAAAGTTCACCCCTGAAACAAGAATATCATAAAGAAACCAAAAACAAACATGGAAATTGACAAGGTCGAGTATAAAGAAGGCAAAACAAAGTTGGGACTGAAGAAGCTAAAAATCCCACAATTGAAACTTAAACCTGACCTTGTCCACTAAGCCAATGCTGCTCTTCAACCAGAAATGAAGTAGAAATCTGTCAATGCACAAATCAAAAGCATTGCAATTGTACCTGATTGATAAAGGAATTTAACTAAAGCAACAGTTTCTTACATGTGGCAAATTTTCAGAAATCAAGTGGCGCTTCTCGTCCATATCAAGTTCACCACATGGTTGCATCTTCATCATATCACATTCAAACAAATCAAACATCAGTTTTGCAACAAAGAATTTTTCTTGTTACACCCGAATATATCATAATGCGTATTCCAAGGAAATTAGTTAATTCCACGTTGGACAAGCACATTAAGAACATTAAATCAAATATTTAAATGAAAAGGGAAAACAAAAACAGGAAAAAGGACTACTGGAATGTTGGATAACTCACGATTTCTCTTTTGTACTCTGTGAAGGAGGCTTGGAATGACTGCTGTAGTTAGGGGTAGGACTGCAGCAAAAATAGTGGCCTAACTGAATTTTGCACAAGGACAAACTAAAAAGAATATCATCCTTTAACAAATCAAAGATTTGGACAAACGGATCTCAAGGATTATCTTCATTATGATCAATTGATTGAAAAAGGTCATCTCAAGGATTGCTATTGAGCAGATCAAGTTAGGAAAGGAGATCAAATAAATGGAAAAGATGAACAAATTGAGTGTAGGGAAGGGATTGCAGCACCAGATTCTTCGGGAAATAACTAAATGAAAGGAGGAAATAGCACTCAAGCAAGGAATGAATCAACAACGACAAGTTATGGGAGACCCTCAAGCTAGTTTCACAAGATCACTAACTTCCATGAGATAATTGAGGACTTTAGACCTTTGAGAGTGGGATTGCTCAAAGCCTCTAATACCAGTAGCTAGTATTTGTTTAGACATACATCTACAGATGGAAAATGTTCAGAAATTAGTTTAGATAGAGATAAGAAAAAGGCACCTAATCATGAAAGTTTCACCTTGACCTAGAACCATGTTAAAAGAGCATCTCATTCCACTTCGGCTATCTACACGAACGATCCTCAGAATAAAATAAACTGCGATTATGGTCCTAGTTTCTTTACTAATCTTGGCATCAACAGCTAAAAAAAGAGTCTGCATGCCAATGTCAACTAACAGGCACGCCAAGAACTAATCACCAAAAATCCTATTTTTCCACCCATGATCTTTGCCAAATATGATTCAAGTGTATAGATCGCATTTCAAATTGACAAAATTATTCAAGAAGCCATTTAAAAGGGACCCTGGGTAATTACAAGATTCAAAGGTAAACAAAGGGAAACTTGAAGGAAGTGAGCAGAAACTATTGGAATCTTACTGCAAGGCCCTATGAGTAAAACTAGCAACTACTCATCAAAATTCCTGACAGTACTAGGCTCTGACCTTAGAGAACTAGCTAAAAAAGCAAGCAAGAGATCTCCAAAATAGGCAACATCTAAATAAAACAAAAGATTTAGAGAACCAAAATGAAAGCATATTAGGCAATAAACCCAAAATGTTGGACAAGGGACTCTCTACACCATCAAAAATATTCATATGATCCTTGCATACTAGCCAAAAGAATTACAAAACTGAAAATTTGGACAACCTCCCTAACCCCAGCCATTCACCATTCACACCGTTATTAGGTCCCCATAAACATGGAGAGAAAATACAAGCTCCCAAAACTCAATATCCAAGATGATGAGGCAACAGTGATCCCACCTAGTCACAATCTCAGGCATCTGTTCACCACCCTTCTTTAGTCAAGATCTTTGTCAAGCTGCCTCAAAATGAGCAACTCTTAAGAGGCGCCAAAAATTTTCATATTGCGTTTTACAGGAAGAGGAACAGAATCCATGATAACGTTGAACCACAAAAGTCTGTAGTTTCCATCTAAACCTCCAAGTCCCTCCTACAATGGGCAGTCACCCTTCCAAAATAGTAAGAAAAGCTCCCTAAATCCCAGCGATTTTTGCATCTAGTTAAGGCCACATTGCCCTGGAACGAGACAAGAAAATCAACCATAGCCCTTTACAACAGTGAGTATAACTGAGAAGCAATGTTCAGGCTGAAGTTTTGCACCAAACAGCAAGGCGTAACTCAAAAAGAAATTCACCAGTTAAACCATATCGAGCACCAACTAACATACCTCGAGAAGATGTTTCTTCCACCATAGCTTCCTCATAAAGCTTTACCAAAGTGGGTTAATAGAATGACTTGTAAGGATTGCAAGGTTATACCGGGGAGAGTGTAGTAACTCAATATAAATTTCTAATTTTAGATGTATGTATATCTAAAAGACAAAAGAAGTATCGTCCATTTGTGAAGTCAAGAATTAAGTGGTGGAATCTGAAAAAAGAAAATGTGACTATTTTTAGAGACAAATTAATTCAAGTAGCAACTTGATCTGCTCGTGATGATTCAGAAACAATGTGGAAAAAGATGTATAATAATATTAAGAGTTTAGGTAGGAATGTTCCAGGTATATCTAAGGTCAAGCTCCAATTGGCAAGGAGTCGTAGTGGAACAAGAAAATACAAACTACTATTCGAACCAAACGAGAGTGTTATAGAGACCTTAAATGTAATAAAAATAGTGATACATATGAAAATTATAAGAATGTAAAAAAAAAGGGTAAAAAAGATTATTCACGAATCAAAGAATAAGGTGTATGATGAATTATACAATAGACCGAAAACTAAAGAGAGGAAGAAAAATTTACATAATTGCCAAACTAAGAGAGAGGAGGGAAAAAAATCTAAATAGTGTTAGGTATATTAAGAGTGAAATCAATGTTATACTTGTAAGGAATGAAAATATAAGAAAATGTTTGAAGGATTATTTTAATAATCTCTTTAACGGTGAGAGTACGAAAGGCATAGAAAATATCACTATACCTGTAAAAGAGATTAATCAAAATTTTAAACATAAAATTCATCCCCATGAAATACATGAGGTTTTAAAAAGAATGAAAATAATAAGGCCATAGGACCTGATGGATTCCTATTGAGGTATAGAAATGTTTAACTGAATTTGATATAATAATGTTAACGGATCTTGTTGGCTAGAGTCAGAAAATGATGACTGCAGTAGCCTAAATTTCATTGATCAAATATCAAATTTATACAAATAAAAAAACAAATCTTTCTCCTAAAATATCTCAACTTAAAGATATTCAAATATTTAAAAATATTTGAATACTAAACAAGCATAACTAACAAAAACAAAATTATTCAAACTAAGTTGATGGTTATCCATCTAGCTTTATTCTAGCATCCTAATTTTGCTGCAAAAGTAGCACATCTCAACACTCCTCCTTGCTGCTTTTGCTGCAAACCCCAATCTTCTGTCTGAGTTCCTCAAATCTTGCTTTGGATAAGGATTTTGTTAAAATGTCAGCAAGTTGCTCATCAGTTCTGCAATGAACCAGAACAATCTCTTTCTCCTTTTGAACTTCCCTAAGAAAGTAATACTTAATCTTGAAATGCTTAGTTCTGCCATGAAACACAGGATTGTTAGATATAGCTATGGCAGCTTCATTTTCAACAAAAACTTCAGTAGCTTCATGTTGAGCATGCTTCAAATCTACCAATAACTTTCTCAGTCATAATGCTTGATTTGCAGCAGCAGTAGTAGCAGCATATTCTGCTTCTGCAGTCGATTGAGCCACCACATCTTGTTTTCTTGAACTCCATGAAAAACAGCCCGAGCCAAGGCTAAATAAATAACCAGAAGTACTTTTCATGTCATCATAGGATCCAGCCAAGTCACTGTCTGCAAAGCCATATAAAGACATTTTCTCTAACTTCTTAAAACAAACTCCTAAATCAACAGTGCCTTTGATGTACCTTAGAACCCTTTTTGCAGCTTTGAAGTGTAATTCACAGGCACAATGCATGAATCTGGAAAGCAAACTTACAGCATACATAATCTCAGCTCTTGTTGCTGTAAGATACATTAAACATCCTATAAGACTTTTGTATAGATACTCATCAATCTTCTCAGCATCATCATCCTTGCTTAACTTCTCATTTTGCATCAAGGGAGTTCCAATAGATTTGTAGCTCTCTATGTTGAATTTTTTCAGCACCTCCCTAGCCTATTTTTGCTGGCTTATAAAGATTCCTTACTCAGACTGCACAATCTCCATACCAAGGAAAAATGATATTTCTCCCAAGTCTGTCATGCCAAAGACTTTTTCATTTGTTCTTAAACTGATTCACCAGACTTGTCTTGCTTCCTGTAACAAGCAGATCATCATCATACAATGAAACAACAATTAAATCATCATCAGTGGCTTTAACATAAAGAGTTGATTCACTCAAACTCCTTTTAAAACCAATCTTCAATAGGTGATCATCAATCCTACTATGCTAGGCTTTTGGTGCCTGTTTTAAGCCATATAGAGCCTTCTTGAGTAGGTACACCTTGTCCTCTTTTCCTTTCACAACAAATCCTTCAGGTTGCTCGACAAAGATTTCCTCCTTCAAGTAGCCATTTAAAAATGCTGACTTGACATCAAGATGATAGATTTTCCACCCCTCTTGAGCTGCAAGTGCCAAGAGCATTCTGATTGTGTCAAGCCTTGCGACTGGTGCAAATGTCTCTGAGAAGTCCACTCCAAACTGTTGAGCATACCCTTTGACAACTAACATTGCTTTGTACTTGTTGACAGAGCCATCTGCATTTAACTTGGTCCTAAACACCCATTTCACACCAATGGATTTCTTGTGACTTGGGCTATTCACAAGTGTCCAAGTCTTGTTCTTTTCGATCATCTTTAACTCCTCCTCCATTGCTGCAGTCCATTTTGAGTCTTTTGATGCTTCTTCATAACCTCCAGGCTCAAATACAGCAACATTACATTTCTGATATATGTCAGAAAGTAATCTAGTACCTTTAACTGGAATATGATCAATCATTTCATCATCAATCTCCTCCTGAATTACATTAGGATTTGATTCTTCACTTTCAGAATGCTCTACTACAGATTCATCCCAGTTCAAGGTTGACTTTTCATCAAACTTGATATCTCTGCTAACATAACCTTTTCGGTAAAAGGTTGATAAACTCTATAGCCTTTAGTACTGCTGCTGTAGCCAATTAGGATCCCAACTTCTACCTTGTGGTCAAGCTTATCTCTCTTCACATCAGGAACATGAGTGTAGCAGATGCAACCAAACACTTTCAGATTATCTACTAATGGCCTGTATCCAAACCAAGCCTCAAATGGAGTCCTTCCCTCTAGTAACTTTGTGGATAGTCTGTTGAGAAGATATACTGCAGTATTAACAGCTTCTGACCAAAATTTATTTGGCATCTTTTTCTCAAACAGCAAGCATCGAGACGTATCCATCACTGTCCTGTTCTTCCTTTCACTTACTCCATTTTGCTGGGGACTATAGGTGGCTATCAACTAATGTTCAATCCCTACATCTTCATAGAACTTGTTAAACAAGTTAGAAGTATATTCTGTCCCATTATCAGATCTGATCACCTTAATTTTTAGCCAACTTTGGTTCTCAACCCAATTTTTAAACTTCCAAAATATAGCAGCAACTTCAGATTTTTGTTTCATAGAGTAAACCCAACAAAATCTGCTAAAATCATCAATAAAGGCTAAAAAATACCTGCCACCATTCAAGGAAGGAGTTTTCATAGGGCCACATACATCTGTATGAACAAGTTGGAGTCTTTCAGTTGCTCTCCGGGTCTTGTTTTGTGGGAATGGCAATCTGGCTTGTTTTCCTAGCTGACATACTTCACAAACTCCACCTCTTTCAATCATGGGCAAATCTCTCACAAGTCTATTCTTACACATATAGTTAAGTGCAGAATAGTGAAAATGTCCTAACCTTTTATGCCAAAGTTCAGACTGATCTTCTGAACTTAGATATGCACAAGAACCAATCTCCAACCAATTGAGAAAGAAGCTCTCTCCTTTCATTTTTACAGAAAAAAGCTCACTCCCATCTGGATCATAAATCACACAAGCTTTGTCTTTGAAAACAACTGAATAATTTTTTTCAAGCAGCTATCCAACACTCAGAAAATTTTGATTAATTGCAGGCACATATAAAACATCATGAATGAGTTTTATACCTAAACCACACTTAATAGCAACATTACTTTTGCCCTTAAGCTCAATGCAGTCACCATTTCCAATTTTGACTTTGGAAATGAGTGATCGATCAAGATTCTTGAACATTGATTCATCGTTAGTCATATGATGAGTGCAGCCATTGTCAACCAGCCAATCTTCACTGGTAATTTTGTTTGCAAAGCAAGTTGCTACAAATAGTTGCTCCTCCAGTGGTTCATCAACTATTTGAGCTTGAGCTCCTCCTTGTTTTTGTCTGCAAACTCTTTCTACATGTCCCATTTGGTTGCAGAACCTGCATTTTATGTTAGGCCTAAACTAGCAACGCTGTGAGGAATGCGAAGTCTTCTTGCAGTGTGGACATGAAGGAAAACTGCTATTCTTCCCTCCATATCTGCTACTTTCACCTTCCTTCTTGTTCTTTTTGTTCCAGTTCTGCTTCTTACTTTTGCCACCATGCTGAGTTTGCTTATCTTTTGCCTGGAAAGCACCTTCAATCATTTCTTCCTTCCTGATTGCTCTTCTTTGTTCTTGTGCTTGCAAGGCATTGACCAACTCTGTTAAAGTAATATTTGAAAGATCTCTTGAGTCTTCAAGAGATGAAATCTTAGCATCAAATCTTTCAGGCAAGCTAATTAACACTTTCTCAATAACTCTTTTATCAGGGAGTTGTTCACCCATTAATCTAATCTGATTCACAACATTCAAGAGTCTTTTGATGTACTCTTTAATGTTTTCAGTTTCCTTCCTCCTCAGTAGTTCATACTCCCTTCTGAGATTCAACAGCTGCATCTGCCTTGTCCTATTATTGCCCAGAAATTCAATTCTGAGTGAGTCCCATATTTGTTTTGCAGTTTCACATGCCATAATGCTTGTGAAGACTGCTTCTGAAACTGCAGAGAAAATACAGGTCTTGGCCTTGGACCTTCTTCTACTTTCCTCTCTATAATGCCTCATCTGTTCAATTGTTGGATCCTCAGGCAATGGTGGAAAATCATCTGACTCCACCAAATCCCAAAGACCATTGGCCTCCAAATAGGACTTCATTTTGACAGCCCAAATTTGATAGTTTTCACCATTGAAAAGCGGAGCTGATGACAAAAAATTGTTTTCTGCCATTCTTGAAGGAAAGAAGGTTTAAGGGTATATAATTTAATGAAAAGGTTCCTCACTGTATTCACTCACTCTCAAAACAGGCCCTTAAGAACCAAAGAGTTCTGATACCAATTTGTTGGCTAGAGTCAGAAAATGATGACTGCAGTAGCCTAAATTTCATTGATCAAACATCAAATTTATATAAACAAAAAAACAAATCTTTTTCCTAAAATATCTCAACTTAAAGATATTCAAATATTTAAAAATATTTGAATACTAAACAAGCATAACTAACAAAAACAAAATTATTCAAACTAAATAGATGGTTATCCATCTAGCTTTATTCTAGCGTCCTAATTTTGCTGTAGAAGTAGCACATCTCGACAGATCTTTATAACAAAATTTGACAAACCAATAAAATGTCCCAAATATAGAGAGAAAGTACACTTACACCATTATATAAGAATAAAGGAAACATACAAAATTATTCCAATTACAGAGGAATTAAACATATGTATCACATTATGAAATTATAGGAGAGAGTGATAAAGTATAGATTGAAATTGAAAACAAGTATGTCTCAAAATCAATTTGAATTTATGTCAGAACAATCAACCACTAAAACAATTCACTTGTTAAAACATTTGATGGAGATATTTAGATTATAGAAAAGAAACTTACATATGATATTCATTAATCTACAAAAAACATATGATAGGATTCCTACAAACGTAGTGTGGTGGGCATTGTTGAAAAAAATAATCTCCTTGAAATACATTAATCTTATTAGAGATATGTATGAAGAAACTGTAATCAATGTAAGGAATTACGAGGGTCTGATCGATGTTTTCCTATTAATATTGGGTTTCATCAAGATTCGGCATTAAGTCTCATCATTTTTGCAATAGAAATAGATGAAATCACAAAAAACATTCAAAATGAAATATCATTGTGTATACTGTTTGTAAATGATATAGTGTTGGCTGATAAAACTAGAGAATGTATTAGCACTAAATTAGAGTTATGGAGAGACACACTAGAATTCAGAGAATTTAATTGAACAAGTCAAAAACTGAGTATATGAGATATAAATTTAGTGACAATTATCAAAATGGCGAGGAAACGATTGGATTAGAAGGAAAAGACATACAAAAAAATGAACACTTTAGATATCTTGATTCCATCATTTAGAGCAATGGCAGTATAGATGAGGATGTGAATAATTAGATTCAAGCGGTTGGATGAAATAGAAAAGAGTATCTAAAGTTCTTTGCGATCGCACGATATCGTTGCATTTGAAGGGAAAGTTCTATAGAACTGCAATAAGACCTGCACTATTGTTTGGCACTGAGTGTTAGGACATTAAACAACAAAAAGAGTATAAAATGGTTATAGATATAATGAGAATATTTAAATAGATGTGTGACAAAATTAGAAAAGATAGAATTAAAAATGAAGAGATACGTAATAAGTTCGAAGTTAGTTCAATTGTGAATAAGATGTGAGAATACCATCTGAGGTGATTTGGATATGTGCAATAAAGATTCAAAAATACACCAATTAGAAGAATCAAGAATTTAAATATAGGAGATTTAGTAAAACGTAGAGATAGTTTTGGATACAAATTATCCGGAAACACATGATAATTAAGGGTTTAATTGAGAAAATAGTTTTCGATGAAAATGAGTGGTTTAGGAGAATTCGTACCAATTAAATCAACACTTTTTTCTTCTTTTTTTTATCTTCTCGATATTTGTCTCTCATGGTCGATCCCAAAATTTAGAATTACAGTTTAAATTATTGTTGTTTTGTTCCCATAAGAATTGCGGAATTTTATCCTCGTGCAGTTAAAACTAGGCTAAAGTTGTGCACACACTCCTCCCAATTACTTCAAAAATCTTGCTATTGTCAACCACAAGGTAGTTAATTGTCAGTTAAGGTGGTGTTTGGGTGCACTCTCTTGCAACCACGAGGGAAAAAAAATATATTCTTCATGAGATTATTGTTAGTAAGCATGAGACAGGTGTCTCATATTCTTCTACATATATTCTTATATATATATATATTCCTATAGAGTACATTTCAAAATTTTTTTTGAATATATTAAATAATAGATAATAGATAGAATAGGATGTATAAATTTTAATATTGCACGACCTATGTTATCCCAAATAAACCTACAATAAAGAAGTCCTTCTCTAACAAATTGTTTTTTTTGAACAATGGAAACCATGGAAAACAGTTAAGTGCTAAAAAAAAGCTCTATTTTTTAATAATTTTTTCATTATCTAAGTAAACATATTAAATCCTGAGTCTATTTATATTTCTAGTATCGAATCCAAGTGGGATATAGAATAACATGATGACGGTAGAAATTGAATCACTTTGATATTCTATGTGGAACTAAAACTCCATAAGTCCAAATGACAAAGTTTTGAATTCTGTTTCCAGCAATCTTTTTTTCTTTCCTATTTGCATGTCTTCAAATTTAAGTAAAAATATATATATCCTTTTTCCTCCACTCCTAAGTATTTCATATATGGAGTTGAATAAAAATTTCTTGTGATTCCCAAAATAGAATATAAATGATTTGCATTCTCTAACGTTTTAAATTAACAAGTAGAAAATGAAAATGCAGCTTGTTTTGCTCTTATGCTATGGAAGATAAAAATTCTTGGTATGTAGAAGAATAATTCTTTTGTCTATTGAATTAGAAATTCAATTTTATAAAGAATAAGCAAAAGATAGAAGGTTTATTCTTGCGGCCTTCAATTTTCTGTTGAACCTCTACACTAGAACATTCCAAGAATTCATATATCTGCAGTTAGCTTCTAAAGGCAAATCCAAATAAAATAATTATTAGCTTCCGAACATGGCCGGTGTAATACAATTAACAATGAACCCCATCAGGATGAGCTCACTCTTTGACAAGTTCTATCTTCAACAGTTTAGACATCTTAAAACAATGCCAAATTGTTTAACCATGGCATCACAAAAGACGATGGCATTCTCTAGAATAGCAATTTGGACACTTGGATAGCTCCCATCCTAGAACTACTCAAGTCCAAGACTATTCAAATTCATCGAAATAGCAATGGATATTAAAGATGACATCTAACTTGCTTGGTAAAGTCTTTTGGGCTCATAGTAGTGATTTGGGATCAAATATTTCCTTCAAGAGGGCTGGGATGGTTATGGGATTGGAGTGTCACCTTGAATCCTTTTCCCCTTTTTGTGATAGCATGCCTTAATTCCATTTGTGGCTCATTCCCCTTGTGATTGATCCTAGGCATTTTACAGCAACAAACTTACTGCAGTAATTGGATTCCAAGCTTGATAGAATTACATTTATAGTGTTTCCTATGCTAAAGAATTCACTCCATGTATGCTATCTAGAAATAACTGTATCTAAGTTAATTCTTCAAGCCTAAGAATACAAAACTTAGCCCCTTCAGAGCTACTGTCAACTTACCGGAGCATAACAGGTAGGAAAAATATTGCTGAAAAATATAAAAATAAAATCACTCAAGAGTATTGAACGTGGAGGCAGTCTCTAATGTGCCCACCTCCCCGATCATCACCATCTTGTCTTCAACCAATTTTATGAGGAAGTAGCACTCAACCTGCAGATATCTTCTAAATGTTCTCGCTCTTGAAAGAGCTCCATTTACCCCTGGGGAAAGGATAGTTTCTAACGAAAGAAAAAATAAATAAATAAAATAAATACATAAATAAATAAATTTGCAACTGGCAGAAGGCATGCATGAGATGGCAAGAGTGGGATATAACTGTTGCACAAACACTTGTAGAAATGACCATGTTAAACACAAGATATAACATTCTGTAACTTATAATAGTGTAAGCATTTTACAACTCTGCAATGTGATCGTGTCCATGTTTGTGTTTCATAGGCTCTAACCCAACATCTAAAAAAGGGCGATGCTGGTAGGATCCACCAAAGTAGGCCTAGTCATACAAGAAATTTATTCAGACCCCTTGTGGTCTCCTCATTCCCCATATAATGCCTTCAAAGCAAGTTTCTAATCGAATACACTAATATGCATTCTCTTATTCCTTAAAACCCAGCACGGCAATGGAGTAAACGACACATTTCAAATTCTTATCCAAGCCCATTTATCCATCCTTAGAATTGTGCTATTTGGAGTCTAAAATGGCTTCGTGTGTTGTATATATGCTATGAAACCGTTCATATGGCTAATTTGATCTAAACATAAAGACTATAAATTGTATCATGTTCAAGAATACTAACCCAGTGCATTTAAACTTATATCATTTTATGGCACAAAATTTCTATGACAACAATTAGAAAAAATAATTAAAAACCCTAAAATATTGGGAGTAGGAGTTTAACAAATGAATTAATAGCGGACAGAAGGGATACCAGAAAAAGGATGAAATGAGCGAGGAAGCGTTCAGAATCGGGAGTATTATTGGAAGAGATAATGCGTTTCTCTGTACCCTTCGATTTCATCAACATCAACACTCTCTGTACGTCTTCCAGCTTTCTCAGAGCTTCCATCCCTCTCCCTCTCTCTCTCTCTCTCTCTCTCTCTCTCTCTCTCTCTCGTTACTGAGAAGTGCAATTCAGGCCTGGAATGATTTTGGTTTTGAGAACGACCCGACCCGTTTTCCATTATTTGATTAAGGAAAATCAGTCTAAAGTACCTCGGCTTATTTACCTAATTATTATAAAATTTAAATAAAATTATTTAAATATCATATTTTTTTTATTCCTAAAATATTAATTTCGTATTTTAGAGTGCAAAATCAATATTTTTAATATTAATATTAAAAAAAAAACATTTTCGCACTTTAAGAGTGCGAAATACCCCTGTACACCATCTGCACGCGGTGCCTTTGCAGTGTACGAGTATCGCCCGTGCGCTGCGCGTGGGATGCCAATTCCACAGCACGTATGGTCTATGCGAGTCACGAGTGGTGCCTATGCAGCAGCCTTGCATAGCTGTAAGCGGTGTGTGGCGTGCTAGCACAGTGCACGTGCATGGCGTGGACACCTCATCCCATGCCACAGAATGCATAACCTACGCACGCCGCCCCCGCATGGCTCATGACCAAGGCAAACATAATAAATTCACTCCAGTATTCGTAACTTTTACCCATTTTTCATAACAAACAAAATACCAAATATACTCATTGTAATATTCAAAATATCACCACTGTATTTCATACCGAATACAAGTAAAATTATCTCGAAACAATACCAAACAGATACTGTAAATATCATCATCCATACTCCAAAGTACTAAATGAACAGAACCAAATACAATCAACAGAAATACCACCAACCAATAACACAGCCAATTCAACCATGACCACAATGTAATGTAAATCAAAATATATCATATTAAAAAAAAAGTGATAAGAAATTAATATAACCATATGTATTTATAAATAGTGAAATAATATAAGAAAGATATGACAAGAAAAAAAAATAACGAAAATTATTTTATAAAAAAATGAAATTAATGATTACAAAATTTAATTATAATACATATGAAATGAGAAATGTGAACTAAGTGCCGCAAAAAGGTCGTCCAACATGACGTAGTGGCTGACGTCTCACGGGAATACATGCTGGCCTATCAGATGCAGGTGAAGGTATATCATATAATGTTACACCCTCATCTACCTCGGGAAATGCAACTAAAGGAACATCAATTGAATGTCGAAAACGATAACGTCTCTGCTCGTAAACACTAAATCGTAGAGGCTAATCGACATCGTCGGTACATATCGGAGTCAAAGTCGAGTAGGAAGATGATGGAACTAACTCCGTCGTTTCATTATAATCATCTGCAATACCTAAGATCGAAGGTATATCCATCCATTTAGTAGATCTGTATGTAGATGTTGAAGGACGATTCTTGTCAAATGGCACATGTCCAACAAACTAAAGCGCATGTTATGACGCATCTCTAAATTATCCAAATCTCGGATCCACTCCTTGCTTAGCAAATACATCCGACGTTAGTAAGTGCATATTTTCTAACTCATAGCACTGCAAAAGATGAAAGAAAAGAAATATTACATAAACTATAAAATAATATCGAATGGTAAATATATCTTGACTTACGAGATACTCTATTTATGTCACTGTGGATTAGTATCCATACTGATAATGATAGGTAGGACACGCAATATATAAACGGATGATCTGACGATACCACCATATATAATTAGATGTGATTCTCAAACTCACTGAAAGTGTCATCACCCTCTACAATGTGATTGTACGATTATCCCATACTTGCAAGGGTATGGCATGTGTTCTCGCCGAACCGCGTCTATGCCTCCCGCCTCAATTAGTCCGATATAACTCCTAGTCCATAAATACCGGTAAAAGAACACGCTACAAGAGTCTGAACTATCTCATAACCCTCTGAGGGTAATGATACTCGATGATCTTAAAACAAATCAAGGGAATATCGGTCCGTCATATATTGTTGCTGACGAGACAATCGACAGGCAAGACCATCAAGTCGATATGTGAATATGGCATCCAAATGAACTAAAAAAAATATCGTGTTAGTAAAATCTATAAAAATAGAAGACAACGTCAATAAAAGAAAATTAAACCTACCCCTATATCTCCCATATGATCAAACTAGTTCCTATACATTCAAAAAATAAACTACCATGTATGTATGTAACTACAAGAAATATCACAACTATTTACAAATAAAATAATGTATACATTAAATATAACAAAGTGAAGAGAATAAAGATAAAATACAAATAAATTAAATCAACATCACGGACAGTGATCCTTTAGCGCTTACGGGTAGGTGTGGAGTAAAGGGTATTGGATCAATATGGTGACACCTAATCAAGATAAATATGGACACTCTCTCCCATGTCCAAATCTGATAAGAGAAAATATATTAAATAAATAATCTAATATTTATATAAAGTATTGTTCAATAAAAATTCAATAATCAAGTAGAGATAAAATACCTGTATAAGCAAAATCGGACCACAAATCTGTCTAACACTATCCATACAAGCTCGACACATGGTTCTGTAAAGTATAGCTAAAACAGCACTGCCCTAACTATGTTATCCCGTACACCTAGATCTCATAGAAGTTTCAAATAACAAAACTTAACTCTCAATTCCCACTGGTCCCCGAAAAGAGTACCCAATAGCTGCAAATGCGACCGCGTGCGTGGAACTCACTAGTGTCACATCTGAGTCCGGATCCAGAGGATGTGAAGCAAGAAAATCCGTAATAGCTCATATCTTAAGATTGTCTCCAAAAAAAATCCTCTGGTACAGGATAGAAAACCAACAGATCACGATAAACGTCTTGCCACTCAACAATAGAATGAGAGTAATCTATTCCGATAATTATATCTCCATCAACATGCAATCCAAGTAGGCCTGAAATGTCCTATAACGTAATCATGGTCTCACCAACAGATAAGTATAAAGTATGGGTCTCTTGTTTTCATCACTCAACAAACACGGTAGTAAGAGCATGATCATGCTGGATGTGGCCACACTTATACAGACCATAAAACCCAACCCACAATAAAATCTTTTGTACCATAATATCAAGTGGTCGAGCAGCCCAAAGCCATGATCAGAACGACATACCTCTAACGGGGTATCACTGCCGATCTTCCATATAAACTGAGACCATGGTATGTCATCAAACAACCAAAAATAAAATATAGACAAGTCTAAGGCAAGTAGGGTCGAATCTGCAAGAAAAAATGGGATTTATCTATTTTAAGAAAATAAAATAAAAATCAGTATTCTCAAATTTCAAATTAACTAAATAACCTAACAAATTGAAATAAACAACTAATTAAAATTAAAGTAACAATCGGCAAAATAAAGTGAGACAAAACTAAAGGATTAAAAGTCGATAAATTAACTTAGTTGAAAAGTTTGTTTTCATTTTGATTCAATCGATTGATTCTCGATTCAATCAATTGATTCAACAACACATAAATAAATTGGTTATATTTGTCGACAAACGCTCAACGACCAATCTCTTATCATTTCATCGATAATTAAGATAAATTCGTTAATTATTTCCCTAATCGAAAGTCAACCCTAAAGAATGTCTTAGAATTTAAAGTTTCAATAGTATTAAGATTTAGAGAGATCCAATTCTACGTAATAAACACACGACGGGTTCATTTAAATTAGATTATTCAATTCCATGATATAAAGTCATTCATCACTTTATTAAAATTAACAAACAATTACAAATTTACCGTTTTAATTAGTTGTGGATTACTCTAAATCTATTAAATATTGGTCATCTATTTAATAAATTCTAAAAAATCACGATTCATGAAGTGTAGGAATTAAATAAATACTTATGATTATTGAAAAAAATAGCACATTTAGATCTCACAATATTATGAATCAAAGTTTCCATTAGCCTTCAACTAGAAAAGCAAATTAAAATGAATTTATAATAAAAGAAAACTCACAAGACCAATTTTATTGCTTCCAAGAAGTGACAAAGAATGTTTGGTTCTTTTCTACGGCTGTAGCCTCCCTTGCTATTTTGTGCCTCCCTAAAGTTAAGAATAGGGAAGTATATATAGTCTAAGAGGGAGCCAGCTGCAACCCTAAAGCAACAAGATAAAATCTTCCTATTTTTAACTTAGTAAAATTATTCAAAATACTTTCTAAAATTGACTGAAATACCCTAAAAAATAAAATTCTAAAAACTTCAAATAAAAGAAAATCCTTAACAAAATGTTTTTGATATTTACAACTTTTCAAAATTTCACACTTCTAAATATTAGGAATGAAGAAAAGAATCTTCAAAAGTTTTGCATTTCTCCTTGAATTCCGCGTGCCCACATGCTAAAGAAAGGTCACTTCTGTCCGCTCTTCTATCCTTGCATAATTACTCCAATTAAGTCTCTTTTTTTTCAAATTTCTCCATGCCTGTCTTTCGATTAATCTAGCACATCAATCACCACAATTAATATAATATTTTCTCAAAATAAAATAAAAATCAATTACAAATACTACACTTATTTTATTTCTATCAAATTGGTATGTGCCATGTAAAGTCAAGACACAAGTGTCCCGAAAGCCTGGAATAAAGTCTGAATCAATATAGTCTATAACTATGATGACAACAAAAATAAAGAAAAATAAAATTTCTAAGTAGTCAAAGTAATTAAGAAATGAACATGTTAAATAATAAGTTATAAAAATATTGACCATCCATAATAATTGATTATGTTGATTACACAATATGAAACAATAAGGTATTGATGACAGAATTCTCAGTTTTGTCTCACTCTCGCTTGTAAATGATTCATATTTGGACAATGATGATAATTATGCCCATATTCATTATATGTCTTGCAACGCTGAGCTTTTCTTTTATCTATTCCATTGTGAATCTGTGTATTTCGTGGTCTACCTGACTAGTTATTAATCCGTGAAACATTTTTTAACAAATGGAAAGAATAAGGAGGCTAATAGTCCTTGTATCGAGGAGCATAAAATCTCCCATTATATATAAGCTCCATATATTAACAACTATGGAGTCCGTCTACAAAAGTCCTAAACTCATGATTCATATCCGCACAAACTCTCCATATATGTGAGTAAGGAAGTTTAAATATTATATATTTTTCACATGTACATGATGGAACGTCTAACAGCATGATATAGTTGTTTCCACCCCTTCCACCATAAAATTCTGTGATGACCTCATATTCACCCTTGTACCTATCAAACGCAATGATGTGATAAATTAGGCTTTCTGCTCAATTCTGATCAATTTTTCCATAACAATTCTTAGCCACATATTGCCTTCCCTGATATAGTTAGCTACTTGTTCTCGATTCTTATTGAATAATCGAACCATACGGTACAATGTCGTCCGCACATATACAATTATTGGCAGCTTTCTTGCACCTTTAACCACACCATTGAATGATTTCGATCGATTGGTAGTCATGTTGCCCCATCTGTATCTCCCATCATAACACAAAGTCCATTTATCGAGTGGAATCTCTATTAACCACCAATAAGCCGGCTTGCTAAGCTCTTTCATCTTGTTCATCACGGCATAAAATTTTCTGATCTGTTTTTGTTCGGCTACCTTATGCATCAACTCTGTTAGTGGTTTGTTCTTGAATCGCTAGTTAAAATTAGCCTCTACATGGCAGAAACAAAATCTGTAATACATAAGTGGTGGTTGCAGATTACCATTCCTTTCTATAGCTCACATTATATCGAGCGTCTTATCTGATATCAAACACACTCCATACCAATCACCAATAATGTATACTCTTAAATTCTCCAAAAACGAATCTTAACTCACAAGTGTCTTCTCATCAACAATAGCAAAACACAAAGTAAGAATATGATTAGCCGTATCTAGTCCAACGGCAATTAAAATTTTCTCCATATATTTCCTGTATTGAAATATGCCGTCAATACTAATCACTGGCTTGCAATGTCTAAATGTTTGATGCATAGCTTGAAGGCTCAGAAAATTGAGTGAAACCCCTCTCATTAGTTCCCAATAATTCAATAAATCTCCGATTAACAACTGTTCTAGAATTACTTATCTTCAAAGTATCGAGAAACTGTGGCAATAATGTGTAAGAAGTCTCCCAATTACTATATACCATTTCAAAAGATTTTCAACAGCCTATCCAAACCTTTTTGTACGATAGGTTTACTCCATACTATCTTATATCTATAACCACGTCACACACTTTGTAATTGACATTCTCTTTTATGTAACTTCTAATCAAATGACTTATCATATTCGAGTCCACGCTCGAATTATCCCCCAAAGGCAACTGAGAGAGACAAGTGTGTTTGGCTTTGAACCTTGTAATTTCCCAGAATTGATAACTCTTTTTTAGTGTAACTCGAACATACCACAAACAGTTATTCTCACGGTACAAAGAACACCTCACAAACCATATGTTTGGAGAATTTTCATAGACTTTAAAGTATCTGTGCTCTCGTATCGACCAGCACTTAACAGCATGTTAAACTTCCTTCTTCGAAGCGAAGACTATCCCAACTTTTAACTCCGATGTCTAATTATTATCCCATGTTGGGACGATCATAGTCACTATACTCATCAACCATCATGACCTCTTCTTCTATAGTGTGTAGGTATGATATTTCCTCTTCCTTTTCAACAACTCAATTTTCTTCCTCTTCAACAACTTTTTTTTCTTCATTAACAACATTCTGCTTATTAACACTTTCACCGTCTGATATCTCAACAATAAATGCATATATTGGATCTATCTCCTGCCCCTCATAGGGTCTACTCGTACTAGCATTCAAAGTAACATTATCTGAAATAAATGCATCGTATTGTAACGAATCATTTCTAATATTCCCACTTCTCAATAATTCTGTGTAATAATCAAAATTTCTCTCACCACCAACATCAACCATCATGTCATGACTATTTTTAATCCTACCAAAGCTACCTGGGATGTTTTCCACATTTTCTCTACCCCAAGTTGAGCAACCCACCAAGAGTGGGTCAATAGGTCGAGACACAATTGTTTCTGTCTCTAAAAATAATTCAACTGCCGTCAAATTTCGGATATATTTCAGAAGTAACAACACCTCCAATAAAAATTTATCGTTCTCCATAAATAATACACAATAAGAAAGAGATTGGTCAGACCAGAGAGAATATTTACATGCAACGTTCAGTTTGAATTGTCTACAATCATACCCACTTTTGCGATACAAGATTTTACTAAACTCTTACCATCTAATAGTACTATCAACCACAACACTCATTTTTAGATCAATACTATATCGATACTCATTTTCAACGCTACCAATTTCTCCACTCCAATAAAGTACTAATCTTACACGATCGTCACCCATATTTTCTTTTTCTATTTACAATAACAATAACAAAGTATTATGATATGACGATAGTATATTGAACGATATTCGATAAATAAGACCCAAGAATTTTTCTAATAGTACAAAAACTAGACTCAAGAACATATATCAACCATGATAGAGAGACAATTTACAATATCATAGACATATATAAATGATTTCGTTAAATAAATAATTAATAGCTTAATTCTGATTTGAAAACCATAATTTCAGCATATATGATGAGTAATATTACCATAATTTGAGTATACATGATGATTAATATTATCATATTATGATTAATATTACTATAATCCTTCCATTTCAAAACCCTATTTTCACTTTTAAAATCTTAATTTTAATTTTATAGCTCTAATTTCAATTTTAAAACTCTAATTTCAAAACCCAATTTCAATTTCAAAACCCAAATTTCAAAACCCTATTTTGACTTTTAAAACTCTAATTTCAATTTTAAAATCTCAAATTTTGATTTTAAAACCATAATTTTAAAATCCTAATTTTAAACTAATTTTGATTTAAAAACCCTAATTTTACTTTTAAAACCCTAATTTCAATTTTATAACCCTAATTTCAATTTTAAAACCCTAATTTCAAAAACTCTAATTTCACTTTTAATACCATAATTTCAATTTTAATTTCACTTTTAATACCCTAATTTCAATTTTAAAACTCTAATTTCAAAACCCTAATTTCAATTTTAAAAACTCTAATTTCAATTTCAATTTTAAAACCCTAATTTCAAAACTCTAATTTCAATTTCAAAACCCTAATTTCATTTTTAATACCCTAATTTCAATTTTAAAACCTTAATTTCAAAACCATAATTTCAATTTTAAAATCCCTAATTTCAATTTTAAAACTCTAATTTCAATTTTAAAACCCTAATTTCACTTTTAATACCCTAATATCAATTTTAAAACCCTAATTTAAATTTTATAAACCCTAATTTCAATTTTAAAAATCTTAATTTTAATTTTAAAACCCTAATTTCAATTTCAAAATCTTAATTCCACTTTAATACCGTAATTTTAATTTTAAAATCCTAATTTCAAATTTAAAACTCTAAACAAGAGAAGAATAAGCGAACGACAGTTATCGCCTCATATCATTGCATCTTTTGTTAGTGCAGTCTTACTTGTAGCTGATACTAGATCTTAGTTTTGCTATTTGTGTCGCCATGATGGCTTGCCGATTCTCTAGGTATCTGTGGGCTTATCCTGGCACCTGTATATTCTTTTTCTTTTTGATATATATTCTTTTATATAAAAAATTCTAATTTTAATTTTAAAACTCTAATTTCAATTTTAAAAACTCTAATTTCAATTTTAAAACCCAAATTTCGAAACTTTAATTTCAATTTTAAAACCTCTAATTTCAATTTTGAAACCATAATCTCAAAGTCCTCATCCAAATTTCAAAACCTAAACCCTAATTTGAAAGCCATTATTTCAGGAGATATGAATACACACCACATAAATTAAATCAAACCCTAAAAATATAAAAAAAAAAATTAGAGAAGGAAATACAGAAATCTTCAAACTCTAATTTCACTTGTTTAGGCATCTTTTACTCGGGTAACAAAACCAACAAATGAGACAGAAGGAGAATGAATTACATTGGACAGATGATCTTCACGTTGTTAGAGAAGGAGAAAGCTCGCCCTTCGTCGCTTGTAGTCTGAGAGTGCAGAGGGACGCCGCTGCTTGCAGAGAAGGAGGGGAGGTGAGAGACAAGAGAAATAACTTCGCGTTCTGGAATTGGCCATTTAGCTCGATGGTTTCGTATTTTGTGAGTACGAAATTGTTTTTTTTTTAATATTAACATTAAAAATGCTGATTTCGTACTTTCAGAGTGCGAAATCAATATTTTAGAAATAAAAAAATACGATATTTAAGTAATTTTATTTAAAATTTACAATAATTAGGTAAATAACCCAAAGTCCCTTCTACGTTGCCATTATGGATATAAGGTGTTGAAGTGAAGGATCAAACAAAAACTCTTGTTATGTATTTTAAAATTCAAAAATTCAATTATTATAAATAAAATTTAATAATTAATCATTGCCCCGTAAAATTCAGGTTTTTTAATTTCTAGTTATCAAGGCTAAAAACTATTTTATTTTAACTAAAATCAAATAATATAAATAAAAAAAAAACTTTACAAATAAACCATAAATTTGATTATTGTTGTATCGCTTATAAATATTCTTTATACTTATGTATCGGATATACTTGTAGCTTCCTTTTCAAAGAGTTCACTAATTTACATGTAACTAGAAACAAGTTGGCATAAATACAAAATTATTAACGATTAACGAGAAAAAAAAATATATTTATAGGTAATATAAGAGTGATCGATCTTATTATTTGGTTGGCAAGTTTTATTTTTTAATTTATATTATTTAATTTTTCATTAAAATAAAATATTTTTATAAAATTTTAATAGTTATAAATTAAATCATTCTAATCTTTAGAAAGAAATAATTAATAATTTCCAGACTTCCCATTCCTATCATTGATAGTTTTCGTACATGTTTAGGGTTGTTTTTAAGGACTTAAATATAACGTTAATAAAATAAAATTTAAAAAATAATTAAAAATTCTAGGTAAAAGTTCAAATGCGTTACATAAAGTTTTCTTTTAATTAAACCCATCATCTCAGAAAATATCCCTAGATATTCAATGTGTTGCTTGCAATTGCAATGCAATCGAGCCTTAACTAAGTTGTCAAAACATACCAAACTTTTACTCACGTAATTATTAATTATAAAAAAAATGTAATATTGACAAAAAGTCAAAAAATCAAAAAGAAAAAAAAAGCATGTCCGAGTGTGGCACTAAAACGAAAATTCATTCCAATTTTAATCTCAAAATTACAATTTTTGAAGTATATAATAATTTGGAAAACCTCAGCTTTCTTCTAATCTCAACTAATCTATATTTCTATTTGTAATATTTTTAATTAAATAAGAAACAATTTTAATAAAAATTATAAAATTTTATAAGTAAAAAATAAAATATTTTCTTAAAAATATATATGTTATCATATTAATAATTTCTTTACCAAAAAAAAAAAAAAAAATCTGCTAAATTTAGCTCATCTTAACTTCAATTCTCCCACTAGGCGCTCGTCCTTATTGTCCTTATTATCCCCAAGGGAATAGTCTAGTGGTACAAACCTATCTCATTCAACCTGATCCAGATTCAAATCCTTGTAAAAATCCATTCCGGTTGGTATCAACTTATTCTATTTCAAGATTAGCACAATAGCACAATGACTCTCAGGTGCACATCCAGATGCAAGGACAACCAAAACTCACACCACCAAAATTCAACTTGTGTGTGCGCCTGAGAGACAAATATCCAATCTCCAATCTGGTGATCGCAAAAACATGTAAACACCGGTGCGAATAACGTCATTATACAACCTGATTACCGGTTAAAAAAAAAAATAAATAAAAAATACCTCTGTTCTCTGCTATGTACAGTCCCACCCTTTTAACAAAAAGGGCAAGGAATCAAGGGTCTTCTTTCCCTTTTTCTTTTTTCAAATAATTTCCATCTCTTCCCTTTATTATCTCTCATATCCTCCTCCATTCAAAATTTGAACTCGCTCATTGAAAGTATAGATTCACAGTTGCCTTGAACTGAAGAAGATCAAGAGGTTTAATTTCAAACTAAAGCAACTAAGCAAATTTGCCCAAGTTTATAGCTGAAACACTAAACTTTGTCCTTGCCTGCACCCTTCTGTCCCGGCATAGCCTGGGTCCAAGGGATTTCGGTCTTTATCGGTACCTCTTTCCCAGAATTACAAGCTTCAACTGTAGCATGCTTTGTGATACTTTCTCTCTTGTTTTCTCATAGTTTCCGAGACTTCCCTATTGCAAGAATCAGCTCAAGTTGCTTTTGTTGTTGTTCCTGTAGCAAAAATGTCATTTAAGTTAGCAACACATATTCCATTCACTTTTGAAAGTCAGCATCTTATCACCATCACTTGTATTTAAAACCAACAGATGGCAATCCAGGTTTCTTAAGCAGGACCTAGGTATCTTAAAGATTAGAAACCAACATCTAGTAGTAACGTTACATATCTTTTCCACAATCAACGAATGACATAAAATGCTGATCAAAAAGTATATCATGTCAACAAAGAAAGAACAAAGAAAGCAGACAAGGACCACGACCACTGAATTCATACACCAGGTGCATGCATGGATTTGGATGCAATTTTCATTTGCAGGAATTCTTCATGGATTCGGCTGTCTTTTGCCTACATACATAATATTTAAAACAGTTAACAAAGTTCGAGGGAAAGGGTTTTCAGAAATTATAATGCTCTATACTCAGTCTTGGTTGAAACAAGTAAAGAAAATAAGTCGCATGGTGCTCAAAGATTTTGCTAAATACACAGGGTCAATGTGGGCAACTTGTAGACAATCATACTTTTCCTATTTCTAAATCTTTTTATTCTATAAACGAAAGGTTTCTTCCAAGATTTATATTCGGGACTTCGGGTAAGATGAAAACAACATGACCACTGGCTCTGCTACCCCCGGTCTTAGCAGCAAGTGAGAACATATAATATTTTTTGAACAGGAATATGAATTTTGGTATTTGACACAATCAACAAGCTGATGCAGGCATGTGGAAGGTGCACTGTTGGTCCCAATAAAATAAATTCTAGTTCAATTTTGAAACTTAAGCTGCAATCTCCATGTGCAAATACAGGTGTCTCTATCAAGACTTGTAAGTACATAAGTTCTGCATTTGAGCCAAAGAAAAAAGGCCTTTCAGTAAGGATGAATTTGGTTTTAGGCATTTCAAAAAGTTCAAACAAGTTTACATAACGCAAATAGCAGCATGAGGATCATCAATACATTCCCTGCCATAAAAAGAGTGAAAAAAGCTATTAAGTATTGCAGTTATACCAATCTTAAAATTTTTCACATGATGTGACTTGGACCATTCAGTGGAGTTGATAAAAAATTAAAAGCCAGTATGTTATCAAAAGTAGCAGATAGATTAAGCCTTTAGGGACAGCAATGTAGTGGGATGGGAATACGTAACCCATTTTGAATCCATCTAAATTAGAAATTATCATAAGTGTTCCCATCCCGATTATAGAAAGGGGCAACTCATCATGAGTATGTGCAGATGAAACAATATAAAAGTAAAGAGCAGCAAGAAAATTACAGATGAAAGGACCTATTTGTAGAAAACCAGTTAACGGGGAAAAAAAAGGTATTTCAATGGTATGGTGCACTATCAAGACAAGATTAAAAATTGCTAAATAGCTTGAACTTTGGACCATTTTGGCCAGGTGAAACTCCATATATGAACAAAGCCAAATCTAGCAATACGATCTGAAACAATACAGAATCAGAATGCCATTTTGGCAAAAAGAAGGAGATCTTCCAACAATCATTATGTAGCCATGTAATAATAGTTTGTGTTTGCATGACTGTAACATTTCTAATCAACCTATGAAACACCAAAGTCAAACATTGAAAGTTTGTAACCAGCAGCCATGCGGACAAGAAAATTCTTTTATTGAGATGAGGCAGGCACATCTGAAAGCGGAGGGGATGGTGACAGATAGAAGACAATGGATGGAAAAACACAAGCCCAAGCTTTAAATGTGATGAAGCCAAAAAAAAAAAAGAAAAAAAGAATAATGACCTTGAAATAAAATGCAAATAGAAATACAGCAGAAGACCATGACAATCAATTGTAGTGCAGTGTTGAGACTCCATTGCTTAGCACATGCGTGCATGTGCTAAGCAAATGACTGCAAACCAGATTAACACAGAACTTATATGAGAAGGAATTGTTTCAACATAAACATAATAACAGTACTGTGTAAACCATCCTTGCCACAAGCAAGAAATACAATTTTGCTGTCTAAACTTTCTTCAGTGCAACATGAAGACACTATTTCATAGATTTCTAGCACAACGCACAAACATAAAATGAAATAAGAAAGTCAGAAAAGCAAACTCGTATGTTCTTTTCATCTAATATTATGAGTTCTATTGTCTGATAGAAGTACTAAATAAGATGAAAGCTACTTATATAAATGTAATGTAGCATAGACATGGCGTACATTGAGGCCCACTCCTTTCCCAATCTAACATCCAACAATTTAGCAGATTTAACACAAAGTGTTATGTTTATCTCAGCAAGGCCAAAGCATACTTGAAAGCATCAAGATAAAGATATCATGTACCGTCAATTTAATTTTGTCTTCATGGTTGTGGCCTTTTTTTGGGAGGGGGGGAATGTGGTCAAGTGAAGTAATAAAACATGACATTGGACTGATATCAACTACTCATCATATCAGTAAATCTGATATTACTAAGCTCTAGAATCTCATGAATTCTAAGCACCGTAAATGATCTATGTCCTCAGGTCATCAGAAAATCCTGCCAGCACATTGCATTCTACAATCATCAGGGTATTGAAATGAGTAGTTAATAGTCAGCCAATCAAATCATTTTACCTGCATCGCAAGCAGAACCTTCTGAATCTCACCAAGCTCCTTTTCCAGGATGTCTTCTTGTGCTGCTAATGCTCGAGTGGCCTCTGAATTCTTCTGAGTTAAGGCTGCAGTCTTCAACCATAATACAAGAAGTTACAGAGAATATCAATCCAATGACAGAGTTGAATATAAATTTCAAACAGTTGAATACTTTTTTTAATTAGTGGTGTTCATACATCAATCCGATTTCAAAATAAAGAAGATAAGATTTAATTTGTTACAAAATAAAAGGTAAAGTATGTGATTCACCATTATAGGCATCCTAGTTCATGATATACATCAACAGATCAAAGCAGTGAAACTTCATGTCCTTAAAGGAAGAATGAGAGGTTTAAATGCCTTTAACACTGCTTCATCTAATTTTTCACTAAACTGACTCATTGTCAATCTTATGCCCTCAAGACCAATCTAAACCCCCCAACCATACAAGAAAAAAGAGATGGTTAAAAATCAAATATCCCGGGTAAACACTCAAAATCTGGAATCTTATATGGCAAACTCAATCTCCAATTATCACTTCTGAGAATTTCACTCAATCTAGAAGCTGCATCATACTATAATCCATTCCAGTTATTCTGCCATTTGAATTTGAACATTCACATAGACCAGTTTATGCTACCATACATGGTTCTGTGTCATGCATCTTTTTTGGATTCATATTCCTAAGTTTGTTCTTAAAGGACTCCACTTGTTTACCAAAAAATTCTCTTCTAAAAAAAATATTGACGTATTTGGCTTGAAAGTATTTTCGTGTAAGACAATTCTCATTCTCTGGGTAAAAGGTTAAATATTATTATCTTGGGACCCATAGTCAACTTCCATTTGCCTACAATATGACTTCTGGATTTGTAACTTCAACATCATTTTCAGTAAATTTTGGTTTTCATGTAACTGGAAAACATTTCAATTGATTAGACCTTCTTTTAGTAGACAAGCATATGAACAAATGGTAAACACTTTTTCGGAGGTTTTGTGAACAAGTGATGCCAAAAAGTTAATACAACAAAATTCAGACCACTCATCCATTCCAGAAACAGTAACACATAATTAATGTTATCAATCAAATATTGTCCATCCTATGTTCAAACTCAAAAATATCTATCATTTCCATTGTTCATATGCTCCCCACAGTTGCCACAAATTAGAAAGTTAGCTAGCTTAATCTATCAAAGCATGTTTTCCAATACTTGCCTCATTTTTTAGCACCTTATACTAAATACCGTACGGCTTCTCCAGTGTTTCTTCTCATCCCCTGCCTTTGTAAATTCTTTCCCTCCCCCTATCATTCTTAGATTCCTTTATTATCTGTATAAATTCTATGCCAATTCTTCAGTGCCTTAAGCTTCCAAGTAAAATGAGATGCAATAGGGCAACAATAAATTTTTCCACAATATGGTTTCCCGTGTGACTTTCCAGAAACCTATGAACTGCATACAAAATTAAATAACAGTCAACTAAGCCTTAGTCCAAATTTCGTGGGGGTCGCCTATGTGACACCACTTTACGCATTCAGCTCAACTGAAAGTTATTCTCGGTTACACTTTTCACACTATCTGTTTGGATACATTTTCATGATTGTTTAGCAAAATTCTATATTAGCTACCAATATAAAGCAACTATCCTCCGTAACCAAAGCTTATAATTAAGATGGAACAAACTTGACTAATATAAGTTACCATTTTCTAAGCTAATGATATGATATAAAGGCAAGGTACTAACAAAATAAAACCATTTTACCTCGGCAATGGGCTCTTTCAATGCCTTCCGAGTAACCCGGAACCGGATTCCCAATTTCTCAAGCTGCCTCGACAAAACCCTGATTATGGTTGCAGAGCTCCTAAGATCCTCCTCCAACTTCTCAATCCTCTCAACAATATTATAATTCGCACTACCACCACCATTACCGGACTCATTGGAAAACCCTGAAATCCGCCTCCATTGCCGTCTTCGAATCATTACTCCAACCGCAACAGCAGCCACGAGCAATACACCCTGCCACACAAAAACCATAGAGGCCAATGGCTTTGGCACCAAATTGGCAGCGCAACCAAAGGAAACAACAGCCGATACAGACAGACAGAAAGATTCCAAAACCGAAAGAAACGTATCGAAATTGAAATTATCAGTGAAACTCTCCCTGCTTGTCGTGGTACTTGTAGTACCATCTGATTCGAAGACTCTGATTTGCCATTGCCAGTGACGAATTTGGTGAAATTTGAGAGATTTAGGGATTGAGAACTTATGGAAATGTGGAAGGGGTTTGAGGTGGAGAGAGAAGTTAGGACTAAAGAAGCGAGGAGGATGAGGATATGTTAGGAGATTTTGATGAAGGAGTGACATTGTGGGTGGATTATTTAGGGTTCTGAATTGTATTGATTGGGGGGGGGGGAGTGTTAGGGTTTTGATTGAGAGAGAAATGGCGGAGACATGTCTGTCGGGGAGAATCCGAAAGGAATGGACGAGGTCTTACAGTGGAAATGGAAGAAGCAGGTGAGTTGATGCTTGATGACGAATCTTCTCTTAGGTTTTGCAGATGGCCCAAGTTCTGTCGATTTTTCCAACGTTACATTTACCCCAACAGAAATTATACGGTATGTCAAAGAGTAAAAATAATTCTTTTTTTTTTTTGGTGGAAAGAGTAAAAATAATTCTTGTGTCTCACAAAGTAGTTGCATCTTTGGATCAATTCAACAAATTTCATAAATTTTTGGATATTTTGTTATTCGAATAGGGGTTTGTAACTATTTTAAAGTGTAAGATTTAAAAAAATAATAATAAAATAAAAGTTATATTACTGTGCTAACTTTAAAATAAGAATTATTATGTTTTTAAGTCATATTTGAAGACACAATGGTGAACAATTTGCAAGGATGATAGGTTGGTTTCAATATTTTTAGATTTTTTATGTTTTAAATGAAAATTAAGCTGAAAAAAAAAATGAAACACAAGTTTATGGTGGTTTCACTTTTTATTGCATATCTCTATTTTTTAATTTTATCTGAATTTTTTAATCCATTATTTTTTCAAAATAATACATAATTAGTTTGTCCAATAGCTAGTTAAACATTATAATATTTTATTCAAACACTCATTATTAGTTTTGTATAGGAATTAGCAAATATAATTGTTGTTTTATATAAACAGCTTTTAAGGCCGATTAAAAGAACTCTTTTTTTGGATATTTTACAAATATTTGGAGATGAAACAAAATTACAATGGATGAAACTTTGACTTTAGATATATCCAAGTTTAGAAAGAAAATATAACATAGAATAAATTAAGCTCACAGAAAGTCGTTGTTCAATAGTTTCCACAAATGTTCAAAAGATATCAAAATTAATCTTTTCTTGTGGTGTGGTATTCATAAGTTTGTTGGAAAAGATAACCGTTGAGTTTCATTAACTGCATAAACATAATGGTTGAAGATGGTTAAAACTCATTAATTGCTCAAATAACATTTTAAAACAATTATCCATTACTCATGTCGAGTCGACTCTATTTTTTTCAGGTCGACTAATTTTTTTAAATTTTGTATAGTTCAGGGTTAATGTGAGTCGACTTCATATAACTGTCAAGCCGACTTATGCTTTAATCTATTGAGTATTTTTGTTTTGTTGCTTGTGCAAGTTGGTTAGTACTCTCTTTAGATCAACTTTTGTTTATTAGTATTTAAGCATTTCTTTCATTATGGCATATGCAGATTGACCTGTGCTTTTCTTCAGATCGACTTTTGTTTTTCGGTGCTTAAACATTTTTCACTTCATAGCTCATTTAGGTTGATTTGATATTACTTTCTAATCAACTTGTATTTAACCGCGCTTAAAAATTTTTGTATTGTGGTTTTGTATAGGTCAACTTCTTGACTTGGTGTCACTTGACTTAACATATTTTTAATTTTGGCTTATTCAAATTGACTTGGTTGTGTTTGTAGTCGACTTCTGCTTATTAATATCTAAGCATTTTTTTCATTGTGGCATATGTCATTCGACTTGTACTCTTCTTCATATCGACTTCTATTTGTCAGTACTTAACTATTTTTCACTTCAAAGCTCATGTAAGTTGACATGATATTACTTTCTAGTTAACTTGTGTTTGATGGTGCTTAAAAATTTTTACATTGTGGTTTTGTACAAGTCGACTTTTATTTATAACATGTCGACTTGGTATTACTTAACATATTTTTAATTTTAGTTTATTCAAGTTGATTTGGTTGTGTTTCTAGTCGACTAATGAGAGTGTTTGTGAAATCTATATTTTGTGCAATTCGACTTGAACAATGGTCAGGTTGACTTGTGTTCAACAGCATTTGAGTTTTTCACTTAGATGCAAAGTATAGGTCGACTGTGTATAATGCATAGGTCGACTTTAGATGAATGATATTTAAAATAATCTAAATCTAAAATATGTAAGTCGACTTATAAGGTGTAACTCGACTTGAACTTAAACTTTAAGTCTTGACTTATCTCCTGCCTCATACCCTAAATTGTAAGCCAACTTGACTTCAACAATTTTTTTTTAATTTTTTTTTTTAGGTATTGAAATGGCAAGTCGACTTATGACTATATTAGATTGACTTGGACTTAGCATGGTTTTGACCTTATTTCATTTAACCGTTAGTTTTTTAAATTTTTTATCATTAGAGGTTTAAATTTGTGAGTTCTCTAATATTTCTATAGGATAAATAGACTTATACATTAGGTAAATCGATTTATTTTTAGACTCATATTTGAATATTTTCACAATATGTTTTTTTGAATCAAATTCATTTCTTAAGTAAGTCAATTTGACTAACCTACTCTTTGAGTTCATAAGGATGATACCTCTTGAGAGTCAACTTGTTTTGTATTCGAGTCGACTTGACAAATATTTTGTGTTATTTCAAGGGTTGATCTTTATTTAGCAAGTCAACTTAGTCTTTTAGTGAGTCGACTTTATTTTATATTTGAGTCGACTCATGTAAAAATCAAGCCAACTTGTAAGTTTGTAATTTAAATAAATGACTTTATACATTGTCAGACTTATTCCAACTTCTTTCTGATTAAACTTTCATTAATCTAATCTACTTTACTCATCATTTAAACAAGTTTTACTCGTTATCAAAACAAATTCAGCCAACAATTCTTTTAAAAGATAAATTACGCTCTAAAATTTTATCAAAATTTAATAGTTTAATATTACTTCAAAAAATTTGTTATAATCCTTCAATATTGATCCAAAATATATAATTTGCAAACTTTAATATTTCTTCAGATTTTTACCAAAATATATCAAAATTATTAACATGATTAATTTTTTGGTGCAAAGTGTTATTAAAATGTAAAAGTTATAGTGTGTGGTATAATGTTTTAAACTTCAAGATGCAAAGAATTATTAGAGTAAACATTAAAATGTAAATTATAATTTATTATTCTATAAATACTAAATACATCAGTGTTGATTTGGTTGCAAAAATTTTGCCCCTTCTATTTTATTTATTTTTTAAAAGATAAATTATCTGAATTATTCATCTTCAAAAACAATTCCTTGCATATGTTAAATTTTTAATATATTTTTTGAACACAGTTTTATTATGCAACTCACTGTGACCTTGTGATTTATTTGAAACTTTTCACTTTATCAATTACACATGTATTGCAGAAACGCTGGGTATAATCTATGTTGAAATAGACATAATCCTATCTTTACTAAAAAGAAATATATTTTGATAAAAAAATATGGGTTGGTTCGTATATTATTATAATTTAAAATTTTATGGTTGGTGTTTCTTTTTTTTTTCTTTTAAAATCACTAATAAAATTGTAACACATCTGGTTTTAGTTTTGTTTTTTTTTTTCTTTTATTACTAATATTAAACGCAATAAAATGTTGTTTCATTATGGAAATATAATATTATCATAAAAAATTTAAATAACTAATGGATAGTCTACCTATTACGATGAGATATCAAGTCTCTTAATCAAATCTCGAGTTCAAAATTTGAAAATAAAAAACCTATACGGGATGAAAAATCCCATAAATAAGACTCTCACATAAGTTCAAACCGAATTAATTAAAATATATATTAAAATACCGATGGTGAGAATAAAATATATATATATATAAAATTTATATAAATTGGGGATGTGTGAATAATTTTGTCTTCCCTTGGCCTTAAACCTACTTTTTCATCTTTAAAATTTTACGACTAAAATGTAAACCACACTCGACCCTATTTTAAGCATCACCTCCACCATCACCAACAAAAACATATTTTTGAACAAAAATGCCTTCTGGAAAACAATGCCAAAAAAAGTAATAATTAATATATGGTTTCTTTAATGTGTTTTTGGGTAATTTTGTCACTTAAATGAAAGTAACGAGAGAAAATAAAAGGAATTCAAAATTCAAAGTTCAAGAAAAACCAAACTCAGAACATTATGCAAATCAAAAGGAGAAAGCATGGGCGAGACTCCTGCAAGTATCATAAGGGTAGGAGGCATCAATCGTGCACCTCCCTTCCATCAGAAATAATCTTCAAAATGGTTGCTAAGCAGTAAAATAAACAAGATGGCTGCAGTTATAGCCCTTTCCAATCTAGTTTCCTGCAGAAAAAAGTCAACTTCATAGATTATTGAAAGGCCACAGTTTGCCAGAGGGAGAGTTGAAGACAGAAAGCAACAGGCCGAGCTCTGGAGCAATGCTGGCCTACACTATCACTTCACATTTCTAGTCCTAAAATATAAACCTTACCCAATAAAGTCTTATCCAAAGTTGGCTCAAATACCCACCTACCAATAGGGAACAACATATTTGCAAGTCCAATATTCAAAAGTTGGAGCTCTGCCCATGACAGGGGCAAAAAGGATGCAGCAATCATTGGTTTGGAAGTATGCTTGGATCAAGCTGCAGATTTCTTCTCTTCTTCAAGACGCTGCAGCTCTGCCAGTCTCTGTTGCCACGCTCTTTCCCTTGCCACTGCTGCCATCTTGCGTTCTATCCTCTTTTCATTTTTCTTCCTCTTCGCCTCCTGCATCTGAGCTTTTCGCTTCTTTGCTTCAGACTGCCACGATCAAAACATTTCAGATGAGTAAAAGAATAATCTTTAGATTAATGAAATAGGATAGGAGAATATGCTTTTCAGTCTTTGCAAATTCCTATGACAAATTAGTATTTAGCTGTAAAACAATTTCGAGTTGTTGATAATACCCCAAAAAAAAATGTTGAGATAGCTGCCAAAGTTTATTCCCAACAATCAATATTTCCGTCCATTCAAGTTCCAAGTCCCAAAATAGCTAAGTCATAGTCAGCTATAAGAGTCCTTTTTTCAAGGTCATCACTTGTAGGGAGATTCGACCTTTTCTTCAAACCACAGCAGCATCCTCACCTCTACAAGACTTGTAAATAACAATACATCCAATGCAAAATTACATGTTAAATGTCTTCAATATCATCGAAGACTTTGACATGGCATTCATCTATCTATAAAAGACAATATGCACAACTACATCCCTTATAGACATACAAAGTTCCAATAATATCCCAGGTCAGCTCTCCTCGTAACACCTCTCATATTGAACATCCCAAACAACATAAATGATCTATTTTTTTTCAAAAGGATTGGTGGAATATGAAATCTGTGAGTTTGAAGGACTGATGCAACTGTAGGATAACAAGTAAGCTAAGGAATCTAACCAATCCAACTTTTGTACTTTTGCAAACCAAATTTCTCAGAACTTTCCTTTGCAGGTGGCCATCAATCCACTGAACTGAAGCAAACAATTGAGTAATGAGAAAAATGTGCTCCCACCCATTTCTGATGGAGGCAGGGATCTAACAATACAACTAGTTTAATAGTTGATCCGGGTGGCATGGGCAGCAGGCAAGAGTAGAAATTCTCTCTTCTCCAATCATAAACCTCACAAATCCCCATACGATCCTAGAGTAAAAAGTGAAGACCACTCAAAAATGGAAGAAAGAAATAGAAAAAGTCTGGACCTTAACAAATGGTATCCTAGCATTTCATGAGGAACTGCATTTTTCTAGTAATGTCATGATGGAGACTACATATAAAACTTCAGTCTCCATCACCAATGAAGCACATCCCCATATGCCATACTCATTATTACAAGCAGGTTGATGAACATGAGATGAAAGATGTCAACTTGTGGGTAGAAAATGGTTCCGGAATTTAATATGGTGCAATGGAAAGCCAGAATTTACCTTCTGAGAAATTAGCTTCATGTCAATTGGACATTACTCCTATCATAGGTGCAATGGAAGCTATTGAAGGCACATGCAACCCTAGGATGCTCCCAGAGGTGAAGCTACAGAATGGATATAGAGACCAACTACAATTGGGATAAGAAAAAAAAATAACATAGAAAAAGAAAAATCAATAGACTAGCAAAAAAGAGCTGACCATGCATACCACTAGCCATGGATAAAGGCCACTCAAGGGTTATCTACACAAGAAGCTCAGCACCTAAATCCTTTAGTAGAGCACTCCATATAAAAGGGCAAATGAAACAAAAAGTAAGCTGGAAATGATAAAAAAGTTTTATTCAAGTTGAGGGCATCACATCACCACCAAAACCTTTCCCTTGGTCACGGTGGGTGGAAGAGGCTATCTTTGGAACTTTGGACCAAGAATGAAGAACAACTCTTAATAAAAAGTTCTTGCAACACAAATAAGTAGAGATTGGTTGCACCATATAATTTAGTCCTTCGCTGTTTCAACAACAACTTGCAAGTACCTTTGCATAGAACCATTTCAAAGCATTATTATAGACATTCTACAACAACAACAACAACAAAAACCACCTGGACCTTAATCTCAAATTTTGGAGTAGGTCATTCGGCAGACAAAAACACGAAAGATCTAAATATATATATATATATATATATATATATTTATATATATAGTTACAATTTAAAACAAAAATAGAGAAGATTTAAAAAAAAAAATTCTATAGAAACTTAAAATGACAAGAGATGTGATTTATTTTATTCGAATTATTTTACACCATTCATTCTTATCTAAAACCATCCGCTTAGCTAAACTCTTAAATATCATGTCTTTATAGATACTTGCATCTAAGTTTTTAACGGTCTACCCCTACGTTTCACTAAATTTCTTAAATTTAAGTTATTGGTCCTCCTAACCGGTGTATTTTTTGATTTTCGTTGCATATATCCAAACCACCTCAAGTAATACTCTCGCATATTATCCACAATTGAATTCATTCTCAACTTAGTACGTATTTCTTTATTTCTAATCTTATATTTTTTAGTTTTACCACACATCCAGCTAAATATTCTCGTTTCAGTTATAGTCATTTTATAATCTTTTTGTTGTTGAATGACCCCACCTAGTGTCATACAATGGTATAAATTTTACGGTGCCTCTATCAAACATCCTTTTCGAATGTAATGGTACCGTGCGATCACAAATAACTCGAGAGGCCCTTCTCTATTTCATCTAATCCACTTGAATTCTATAATTTATATTCTCATTTATATTACTATCGTTTTGAATGATAAAACTAAAATATCTAAAACGTTAACTTTTTTATACGTCTTTTCTTTCTAATTGAATCATTTTTTCATCATTTTGATGATTGCTACTAAACGTATATCTCATATACTTAATTTTTGACATACTCAATTTAAATCCTTCATATTCCAGTGTGACTCTCTATAACTCCAATTTAACACTAATATCCCTCTCGTTTCATCTATCAATACTATATCATCTGCAAAAATTATATATAATGGTATTTCATCTTCAATACTTTTTGTGATTTCATCTCACTATTGCAAAAAGAATGAGAGTTAATGTCGAATTTTGGTGAAATCCTATGTTAATTGAAAATCTATCGCTTAAAACTCCATTAAGTTCTTACATTAGTAATAACTCCCTCATATATATCTTTAATGACATTAATGTATCTTAAGAGATTCTTTTCTTCATCAACGCCCACCACAATATGTCTTTAGGAACCCTATATATATTTTTTCTATATCAATGAATACCATATATAAGTCTCTCTTTTGTACTCTAAATATCTCTATCAAATGTATTAATAAGTAAATTGTTTCGATGGTAGATCGTCCTTACATCCTATTTTAAAAATTTTTCTACATCTATTATTTCATTTGGTCGATTTGAGATTTGAGAGCAATACCAATAATAGTTTAGTTCTAATGATAATGAGGGGTGATTGCTTTCCCCTAAACCATTCACAAGACTTGGTTCTCTGCCACCAACAACAATAGGGAAAGCCATATAGCAAACAAATACATGCACCGACATATATTCCAAAATAAACTTTTCCTGTCAAAATTACTCAGAAAAAAAGAGAAAACAAGTGCAATAAGTCAATCACCACAAGAAAGGGCTATCAAACTAAAGTAATCTCAAACTAAAGCGTCCAGGATTGTCCTAAGTCTTAAAAAAAAAAGAAGCAGCAGGCTTTGGCAACTGGTGCAGAAACCAATAGAGAATAAGAGAGACTAGTGAGAAACACAGGGGTTGCGGGCCAAGAAGATCGAGAAGAGGAGGGAATTGAGACAAAGTGAGACAGAGAAGCAAAGAGAGAGTCGTGCGCACACGAGAGAGAGAGAGAGAGAGAGAGAGAGAGAGAGAGAGAGAGAGAGAGGTCAAAAAGGAGGCAAGACACCGGGGAACAAGAGGATGGGAGAAGAGCCGGGGAGAGCGGGCAGACAAGAGGGAAAACATTAAAGGAGTAATTCATATTCATCTAAACACCAGATCCCATCTCCACACCATGTAGAGAGGCAGGGAATTAGTGTCAAATCTTTCATTATAAGATTCACTCCAAACAGGATTACACTATATCAGTCCTCAATTTGCTTCCACTATTAATTGCTAAATTTAAGAACCATAAACAACCTTTTGGATTTAATATGTTCCAATCAACTGATCATAGATCTGTACTTACTCTCACTGTGCTTCAATCTAGCTATGAGCAAATCATGCACCCCTTCACCATCCAGTCAACATAAGGTCATTCTTTGACCAACCTGTCTACCAATACTCCCTCACTAGGTCACGCGCTGGTTCTCTTCTTGAATCACTTCCTTGGTTTCGACACATGACACAAATTGTTAAAATCTAATCCTACTAGTACAATCTTCAGCTCTGAATACAGAAGCGCCAATTTTAAAAAGTTGTACAATTTCAGCCCAATTCAATAAATTAACTTTTGAGACCAATCAGGAAAAATTCCAATTTCAACACCGACAAGATACTCTGAATTTAGAAAAAAAAATTACCACACATGTAAGAAAATTCAAAATAACAGTCCAAAAAGTGAAAAATAAATGAAGACAATGGCTTCTTAAAAAACATACCAGCATGAATGCCCTGCGCAGCCGCCTTCGCTTTTTCTCATTTCTTAGCTTAACACTCCCCTCATTGGGGTTGTTTGGACGAATTGGCTGGCCAGGTACATACTTTACCCAAGCATATGGTCCTTTATAAAAATAAAAATAAAAACATAAATAACTAAAATAGAATCCTCAAAATAAACACTTATAAGATAACCAACAAATCGTCAAAACTTATCACAATAAAGCCTATGGCCCCATCAAAAAAAAAAAAAATCAACATTACATAAGATAATCAATCAGTTCTAAAAGTTAAAAAAAATGACACGCATCTTTTGAACACAACAAGGGACAATATTTTAGGAACTTATTATAGTACACAATTTCTAAAACTTTAAATTGTTGTCTGTCTCGTGATTGTGCTTCATAGATTATAGCTAAAATTTAATTCGGCATCGCAGCAATAAACACAAAAAACAACACTCAGACGTTTCCATTACAGATTCCTCACATGAAATCATCAGTATACATATAACAACATCAATAAATTCCCAAAATTTATTACGACTAAATTCAATTCCACATTGCATTTCTTAAACAGTTAATCTAATCTCACACAATTCTACCGTACATTCACATTTTGAGTTTGAAGGAGAGAAAAACCCTAACCTGGGGGTCTCAAGCTGGCACGCTTTCGATGGGGTTTATCGCTAGGACGTCGCTTAGGGTATCGAGTATCCATCAAGCTGTCATAGCCACCGGAAGTCTGTAGCAACGAAGAGAATCGGTGAAACTGAGTGAGACTGCAACGGAGATCAAATTTGGGGAAAGGAGAAGAAGTCGATGGAGTCAGAATGTGAGACGAGGTCGATGTACGGCATAGCAGCCTCCTTGAAACTGGTCTGATAATCGATCTTAAGGCCCCAAAAGCCATATCTCTCTCTCTCTACACCAATTATCTTAACGTTAGGGTTTTTGGTTTTAGAGAGAAAAAGGGAGGGTTTTGGTTTTCGCGTTGAGATAGAACAGAGGGCTGACGTTATTTTTGCTCTCTCTTTAGTTGTTCAGGCAAAACGTTGCGTTTCGAAAATAATTTTCCCTTTTTCTTTCCTTCCATTATTATTTTGTATTTTGTATTTTGTATGAATCTTGTTAATTTTTCAATTAAATAATATAGAAATAAAGTAATATATTTAATAAAATTTTTTAATTAACACTTTGCACGTCTGCTTACATTTTCTAGTTATTATTTAAATTTTGTTTTAGGTTGAATTTGTAGGGTCCATTTAGAATATTAGATTGAAATATAGATTAATATTGCAAATGAAGTTTATGTTAAGAATTTTATAAACAAAATGGCCGCAAATTAATTTTAATGTTGTTGTATGGAGATCATCTGCTTAATTTCTAACCATTTAAGAAAGTCATACAAATTTTTGTTTGATAATTTTTGCTTCCTTCGGTATAATTGTGACTTGAATAGTGGTGTTGGAGGCAAAGTAATAATTACGAGATCTTTTTTTTTATTTATTTATTATCAGTATCTGAATTTTATCCGATTAATCCAGTTCGATCATTATAGGGCCCATTTTAGGGGTTAGCTCTTTCAAATCCCTTTTTACTATTCTCAGGATTTGAATTCGAGACGTCTGGTTAAGAGAATAGAGTGTCTAATCACTCAATTCATAAGAATTTGATAATATAACTACTGGATCATAGAAAAGTGTAAAAGTAGAAGAATTGAAGAGATGAAAAAACAAAAAATAAATAGAATCAGGTAAATTAAAAATTTTGAATCAATATTGCTCTCAATATTGCCGATGTTACGTGAGTTTAGTAGTAAAATATTAAAATTTTTAATTAAAAATTTAAATTTAAATACAAAAAATAAAAAAATAGGTATGTAAAGAGTTAATTTCTAAATTAGATTCTATAACCGTTCGAATCGAATTAGTCGAATTTTTGAATATCGATAGTCAAATAAAAAAAATCAATAATATTTTTTTAAAAAATAATATGGCAAATTAATGAATGCAAATCATGAATGTATTAAATTTTCTTGAAATTGGGAATTTAAGTAGGATCTTTTCGAATATTGTGTAGTTGAAATTGAAGTGTAACAATTCAAATGTTACCTATGCATGTAAATTAATTATGTATGTTGTTTAAGCCCATAGTGTTATACGTTATTTTATTTTCCTGTTATATGGATAAAATTATGTTTCTCCTCGTGTATTAAAAATAAAAAAAGGTCCTAAAGTGAATACATTTTAATGTTTAAACATCTTGTTTCTTAATTTTTTGTGGTCCAAAAATTAGTTTTTTACATCTTTTTAAATAAGATAATAAATATTTCTTAAAGTATATTATATATAAAATAAAATAATTGTAAATATAAATTATCATAAGTTCATTTTTTTCTATTTTCCACACATGATCCAAATTTCTTACACGGTTATATGTTTTCTTGCTTTTTCCAATGAACGAAATTATGTTTTTCATCATGTAATTAGAATAAGAAAAGATAATTACATTAAAATAATATTTCTTATGTCTAAAACTTTTTGTCTTTGCACCATATAAAGAAGATAATCCAAGAGAAGACGGTCAATCTGATCCAAAAGAAAAATATACAGCACATAATCTAAGAGAATACAATCAATCTGATCCAAAAGAGGCTCTTTTCACACAATAACAACTAAAATGTCCGTACCGAATATTAAATCCTTATATATGAAACAGGTGCTTACCACAACCAATACCAACTCATGAAGGCAGATGAAACATCTAGTTTCGTGAAACATTCACAGAAGATTACAAGGGTATCAAAAGAGAGAATGATCTTGTGTCCTAATTGTGAAACAATATAGACTCGTTTACTGACAGTCTTCTTTTTCTTCTTTTTTTTTTAATTATTTCTCCTCCGCTTACCCCACAAATAAGCAATCCCCCCCCCCCAAAAAAAACAAAAAAAAGGCACAACGTTACATCATTGTACCAGGAAAATGTAACATTTGCATAATTAAGCATGCTAATCTACAACAAAAAGAAGAAAGAAAGAAAGTAAGAAGGAAAATGTGTGCAAAATCAAGGGATGAAATTAGGGAAATTTATGATAATATCTTCTGCAATATTTAAATCAAACAGGAACAAACACACTCAAATTTCAGAAACATTTAAAACAAAAGAAATCAGGCTTATATTTGAAGGCAAGTTCTCTGATTAAGGAAAGTTGTCTTATTTAATTCTGCTTAAATAGATTGAACAGGTTTTTTCCCTTTCTGGAAGTATCTTTATTAAGAAAACAGTTTGCAGATGTTAAGGCCTCTCAGAATTTGTTTGCAGATGATGAAGGTATTTTACAAAGCTGAAGTGAAACAAATGTAAGACATATTATATATATGTAAACATATTATGCATGATCTTTGGTTATTGATGGTAAGTCAAATATAATAATATGAAAAACTTATCTTGGGCCATTAACGATAGTTGTAGTATCATCCCACTCTTATGCATAGTTTTTGCAATAGCCAAAACCCAATCTAGGTCCTCTAATATGCTAGTCTATACTCTCTGATCTTCCTGTCGTAACTCTCCTTATGATTGTAATATTGATGGTCATAACAATTACAGAACCGCTTGAGTAGAGAGAGGGACCGAGAGCCTACCCCTTCCCATTATGAGTCGTAGAGGTAAACGTAAGGTCAGATAAATGAAGAGTCTTCCAATGTAATAGGTCTCTCATCTTCCGTCTATTAATTTCCTTTCACTCATTTATCTCTATTAATTGAGAAAATATAAATGTTAAAATTTTTAGTGGTCATGTAGGCTACCAAGTCTTCCAACATTCTCTCACTTAGATCAATGAGCATGATATAAATAGACAGTACAAATTTAACGGTGACCACATTTATATGATTATGTCTATCCTACATAATTACTAGAATAAATTATGGTGGTTGTACGCCAAATGTTGTATATACTCCCTTCCATATATTACAACTTTAATAACTAATGTATATAAATGTATTGAGGAAGAAATGAATAAGAAACGATAATGTTCAAATTAATGGTCCAAGTCTATCATTTCCTAAATAATATTTCATACTATAATATGCACATCCAATAGGAAATGATATGTTATCAATTATGTGTCCAAAACAAATAAGTATTTATTCAAAGATGGCAAGCTAGAACAAATATGTTCAAAAAATTTCTTAGGTGCCAATGCTTTTATTAATGGGTTTGCAAGTATCATGTCAGTTCTTATAAGCTCTAAGAAACCTTTTGTTGTTGAATTCTTTCTCGAACAACAAGATATTTCAGTTCAATATGTCTAGATTTACTAGAGCGCTTGTTGTTTTTGAAGAAGAAAATAGCAGCAGAGTTGTTATAAAACATTGTAATAGGCCTAGATATAGAATTCACAATTTTAAGCCCTTCAATGAAGTTTTGCAACCAGATTGACTGAGAAGTAGCTTCATGACATGCTATAAATTCTGTTTTCATTGTAGAAGAAGCAGTAATGGTTTCTTTGACACTTTTCCATGATACAGCTCCGCTAGCTAATATGAAAATATAACCAAAAGTAGACTTCATACTATCTATGCAACCTATAAAATCTGAATCTGAATATCCAACAATTTCAAGATGATCACTATGTTTATAAGTGAGCATTTGGTCTTTGGTACCTTGAAGGTACCTCATCACCTTTTTAGCAGCGATCCAATGATCAAATCCTAGGTTACTTTACATTCTACCAAACCTTCCAATTGCACAACTGATGTCAGAACATGTGCAAGTTTGAGCATACGTTAAACTTCCTACGGTTGAGGTATATGGAATATTTCCATTTTTCGTCTCTCTATTTCATTTTGAGGACATTGACGTTGACTAAATTTATCACCTTTCACAATGGGACATGGAGTTGTATAATTTTGCATTTGAAATCTTTCAAAAACTTTGTTTATATATGTCATTTGAGACAGATCTAGTATTTTCTTAAATCTATCTCTTCGGATCTCAATTCCCAACACGAAAGATGCATCCTTCATATCTTTCATCTCAAAATTTTTAAATTTTTTTTTTTAGTTTCATGCAATAAATATAGATCATTAGGAGCAAGCAGTATATCATCAACATACAAAATCAAAAATATGAACTTGCACCACTGACCTTTAGATATACACAATCATCAAGTTTTTTTTTTTTTTTTTTTTTTTTTTTTTTTTGAAATCCAAAGGATATTATAATATCATGAAATTTAATATACCATTGACAAGAAGTCTACTTAAATCTATAAATAGACCTCTTAAGCTTGCATACTAATTGTTCTTTTCCTTTCTCCTCAAAATCTTCAGGTTGTCTCACATAAATTTTCTCATTTAGATTGTCAAGAACGCAGTTTTCACATTCATTTGATATAGCTCTAAATCGTATGAGCTACTAAGACCATAAGTATACGAAATGAGTCTTTCTTAGATACATGAGAGAAGGTCTCATTAAAATCAATGCTCTCTTTTTGAGTAAACCCATTGGCTATTAGTCGGGTTTTATAATGGTTAATATTATCATTGGACTCCCGTTTGGTTTTAAAAACCCATTTGCAATGAATAGGTATAAAACCTTTAGGTAAATCAACCAATCCCCAATCTTGGTTAGCTTTCATAGATGTTATTTCATTTTTCATAGCATTTATCCATTTATTGGACTTATTATTGCTTATGAAAACGTTAATGGATCATCATCAATGCTAATGTTATCTTGTTCTTGCAAATACACTAAATAATCATATGATATCGCATTAGTTTTCGCTCTTTTAGACTTTTGTAAATTATCCTAATGATTATGTGTGTCTGTGAGAGCAATATCATGAACATTATCAAAATGTGATGTGCCTATAATTTTTTGTGTTTCAGGTGTCAATATCACATTTCTTTTATTATGACTCCCACTATAATTCTCATTTTTGAGAAATTTGACATCATTATATTCTATTATTCTGTTACGATGATTAGGACAATAAAATCGGTATCCTTTGGATCTATCAGGATAACCAATGAAAAAACAACTAATGGTTTTTAGATCCAATTTTCTTTCATGTGGATCATATATCCTTGTTTCAGCAGGACAACCCCAAATATGTATATGATTTAAAATCGATTTCCTACTCAACCATAATTCATAAAGGGTGTTACCAACAGTTTTAGTAAGAACTCAATTTAAAATATATATGGCTATTTTGACACTTCTCCCCACAAAAATTCGGGAAGAGTAGTGTCACTAATCATACTATAAACCATGTCCACTAGGGTTCAGTTATACCTTTCATCTACATCATTCTGCTGAGGCGCTCCTGACATTGTATATTGAGCAATTATTCCATTTTCTTGAAAAAAATCTAGTAAATGGTCCCAAATTGTAACTGGTTTCATTATACTTTTCATAATACTCACCACCTCTATTAGATCTCATAATTTTAATTTTTCTATCTAGTTGATTTTCAACTTCAGCTTTGAAAATTTTAAACATGCTCAAAATATCAAAATTTTCCTTTATTAGATAAAATAACCATAATGTGAGAAATTATCGATAAATGTGATAAAGTATTTTTCACCACTTATGCACTGAGAAAATAGTCCACAAATATCTATGTGTATCACTTCAAATAGTCTTGAACTTCAAGTAGTATTTTTTTTTGATACTTTTAGTTTGTTTCCCTTTAATGCAATCTATACAAACACCTAAATTTGCGAAATCAAGAGTTCAAAATTCCTTTGAGATGTGACCTAAGCGTTTATGCAACAACAATAATGAAGTTTCATTATCATGACTACTTTTGATGCAAATTTTAACATTCATATGCAGGGAAAAAAGAAACTGTGAAAAGGCAGAATCAAAACTTATTTTGTATAACCCATCAATCAGAGTTCCACTACTAACAAAGGTGTTTTTTCTTTTTTATAATAGAAAAGGATTGGTTCCCAATATGAGATTTGTAACCATCCAAATCAAGGCGAGACAAAGAAATCAAATTTCTGGAAATTGTAGGATCATAAAATGTATTAGGAAGATCTAATGAAAAGTCAAAACTAAACACTATTCTATAGGCTCCAATGGCTTCAACTTTTGCTCTCATCTTGTTTCCCATTAGTATCACCCTTTCCCTTGTTATTGGTTGGTGGGTTGTAAGGTATCCCTGCATATTATTAGAAACATGAATAATCACACTACAGTCAAACCACAAAGTATTAGAAAGAACATCAATTAAATTGATTTCAAAACAAACAAATGAAGGAAAATACAATTTTTTTTTGAAATCATGTCTTACGTTTTGCACAATCATTCTACTTATGTCCCTTCTTTTTGCAAAAAATGACATCTACCCTCAAAACCATTATGGTTAGATGCCTCTTTATTAGGTACTTTATGACCCTTCTTATTTCTTTTGAGTCTATTTCTATTATGACTCTATGATACCAGATGGATTGTTTGTAATTCCTCTCTTTTCAGTCTTTTTTCCTCTTGAACACATATAAATATAAGTTCAACAATATTCCACTTATCCTTTTGAGTATTATAATTAATCTTAAATGGATTATACTGTAAAGGAAGAGAGTTGAGAATCAAATACATTAAAAAGGTTTCAGAGATAACTATATCCATGGTTTTGAGTTGTTCAGCCTTATTATCCATTTCCATGATATGTTTACGAATACCAATAACCCCATCATATCTTTTAGTAGTCAAAGTAGCCATGATAGTACGTCCTAAAACTTTGTCAGTCATTTGAAATTATTGCTGAACATATGCCAAAAATACTTGTGCCTTATTGGATTTGGAAATTGATTTCCTGATGTGTTTAGCAATTTTGCTCTTGATAATCATAAGGCCCAAACGGTTGGAATGCTCCCAATTTTCATAATTGGTTCTCTCAAGTTTTGTGCTTTCAAGAATGAGAAGTGAGGGTTCATCAATCCAAAGATATAGGTCCAAGTCGGCAATACCAGGTGTTATAAGCACTTGGTCACGCTAGTAAGAGAAATTGGACCCATTCAATTCAGAAATATTAGCAATAATTCCTAAAAGTAAAGCTGAAGTAATAGTTGAAAATTATAAATAAACCATAAGATATAACATAAAAGAGTAATCATGTGTATCATTGTATTCCACGTTTGGGTTAGAATAATAACATGCAAGTGATTTACTCTAAAATGAGAAATAATTATTTATTTATAGGAACTTAATATAGAGATATCATATTCTTTTGGGTAATATAATAACTTTTCCATGATTATAGGATGAAAATACATTTGGGAACATTTCAAAATCTATAACCCCGATATATAATACGTACAAATAATCATTAAATAAACTTGATAATTAGGTCACTTCGGTGATGCTAATTGATCATTTCTTGAATATTTATAAAAATTATTTGAATCAAAATTTATAAAGGATTAAGACAATAGGAGTCTTTCATCTTATTGACAAAATTTGCAAGTACGATAAGAATTCATCAAGGATAATAGTTCATTCATTGTTAAATAAATTCTACAAATAATGTCATAGTAAATAACAAGAAGTTGGGTTATGACAAGACCCAAAGCATATAAGGTGTGATACACGTAAAATTTCAGAATGAAAATTTTACAACGTATAATGCTTCATAGATTTACATCTGACATTATTTATTGTATCAATCACCATATATCAATAAACATTTTATCATTCTTTTTTTAATAATAATCCACATGATCAGAATAACTTATTTGTGCAAAGATAAGTCCACTTTACATGTTTATAAAATTTCGTTATTTCATTAGTATTCTGATTACTATTAAATAAATTCTAAACTAAAATTAGAATTATCAGAAAAACAAATCCCAAATCATTAGACATTAAACAAGAACAAATCTAGCCAATATCCTGATATAGAGAAAATAAAGGAATTACAACAATACTTTTTCATTTATTATTCTCTTAATAATTTTATTCCACACAACAATGATTAGGCTTAAGATTATGAATATCATTCGGCTAGATTAACATAGTCATTTCATTGGTATAATCCAATTGATCACAATTATTTGATTCACAAATCAATAATCGCAGTCTAGTGCTATGATACTAAATGTATGACATATTATGTATATGTAAACATATTATGTAGGATCCTTGGTTATTGATAGTAAATCAAATATAATAATATGACAAACTTATCTTGGGCCATTGACGATAATTGTAGTATCTTTTCACTCTTATGCACATCTTTTATGATAGCCAAAACCCAATTTAAGTCCTCCAATTTGCAAGTCTATACTCTCTGTTCTTCTCTCTCCAGACTCTCCTTAAGATTGTAATATTGATGGGTATAACAATTATAGAACCTCTCAGTGGAGAGAGGGATCAAGAGCCTTGTTTTACATAGTGAGACTCCTTCTCATCATGAGTCTTAAAGGTAAACGTAAAGTCAGATAAATGAAGAGTCTCCCAACGTAATAGACCCCTCATCTTCCTCCAAAATATTTTGTAACCGTTTATTAATTTCCTTTCATTCATTTATCTCTATTAATTGAGAAAATATTAATGTTAAAATATTAAGTGGTCATGTAGGCCACTAAGTATCTCAACAACAAATCATGTTCCTCAAAAACATTAGTAGTTGGTTTGAAACAGTTAATAGTTTGAAGATGACTTTGTATCCAAAAGTGAGTTAATCCTAATACAAGTAATATGAATCCTAAGGTGTTAGCTGCCATTTAGGGTTGCAGTATAAATTGTTCATCCATTTGTTATTTGGGGGTTCCTCTAGGGCCACGGAATAAGAGGTAATGCTATTAGAAATGAAGCATTTAAAGGCTTGAGAAGACATTGTCAAGGAGGAAGAAGCGTTTCATCTACGGGAAGTAGATTATTCTTATAAAGAGCAACCTATCTAATCTTCCATTATATGTTTCTTTTTTTTTTCTCTTCAATTTGTTAATTGCTTAATCTTATTGAAAGAAAATCCTTGTGGGACATTTTGGAGGAAGAAAATTCAATTCAATTCAATGAATTGGCTGATTTTCAAGTAGACTTGTGAAGGAGTTTCGTTATTAGGTCCCTCATGGAAATTAATAAAGTGCTGTAGTTGAGAAAACAAATTTGTTAGCATGGATAGAGAGCTTCATTCATTTTTTTTTTGTTTTTCACCATCAATATTCGAGTTTTACCCAATCGACTAATTTGGTTTGAGTATTGTGGGGTTCATTTTAGAGATTGGTTCTTCCAAATTCTTTTTCGTCATGTTTAAAATTTGAATTCAAGATCTCTGGTTAAGAGAGTAGAATATCCGACCACTTAACTCAAAAGGAGTTTGTATAGAGAGCTTTATTGACCTAAGAAAGTTTTAACCACAGTGTTGTGATATGGAAACAGGCTAGGAAACATAGTGTTGAAAATGAAGATAAATTGCTCGTGAAAAGTGCTCTAAACCCCAAACAACATGAGACCCTGAATTACCTTTTCTTAGACACCTATGAAGACATGAAGGAAATCTCAACCAAAGTCCAAGAAGAAAAAGAAAAGAAAGGGCTCAAAATGATCAAGCAGACAGTCCAAGTCAAGTGGATAGAATATTGTCTATAAATAGTAGGCTTAATCCCACCAAAGCCCAACCCAACAAAGCCAGCAGTAGCAGCCCACCTTCGGTCCACTTAAAAGAGACTTCAAAACCATCAAATGAAGTCCTAATCAAAGCCCAAGATGATGGCACAGCAGACCCAAAATAGACCCAGAAGACCGTACCATAAACTGTCTAGAAATGGCCTAGAAACATGGCCCAATTCAAGCCATGTTCAAACCCACTTTGAGGCAGCATTCGGTCCGGCAAAGGAGAGCACTCAATCCCAAATTATGGGCCATATTTTAACTAAAAGGGGAGAAGAATTCTCAATCCAAAAGTGTGGAGAAAAGCCCAGGGAAACAGTCCAAGCAACCAAGGACAGAATGGTAGTTCATATTCCAACAACTAGATTTCTAACTGTTGGAATTTCTAACTATTGGGATACGAACAGCTAGTTGTCCTTCTCTCCCCCCTTTCTAGTGGCTAGTAAACCTCATTTCACTATAAATAGGGGACAAGGGAATGGGTAGACACATGCAAAAATTAGAGCAATGTCTCATGTAATCTTTTAGAGCAAAAAGTCCTTTTCTCATGTTGTTTCTTTGGGCAATGTCTCAAGTTGATATTGTAATATTTCTTTGATAAATCATCAAAGTTATTTTGAGATTATTCACTCAAAAATCTGTCTTCTTTGTGGTTGCTTCAACACTACAAGACCTTCTTTGAATCTCCTCCTCAAACAACTTGTATTGCTCATACAAAATCATCTGCAAACACCATACTTCTGCAGCACATTGAGCTTTTGTCTCGGCCCTCTCTTTCAAAATTTCAACATGGTATCAGAGCAGATTTCAATCCCCAATCTTGATTTCAAAAATTACCTTCTTTTGGTCTCTCAAGTTTAAGGGCTGCTCAATTTAAGCAATTCTTTGAGTCACATCTGAAACAAGCCTCTCAAAGAGTCCGACCCCAAGTTCAAGCAATGGAAGAGGAAGGATGATGCTGCCTATGTTATTCTCCTTAATTTGGTGGACAAAGCTTATCAAAGGATGATGTCCGGTTTTCCCAACGCAAAAGCCTAGTGGGATATTATTCATGGACTCTATAATAAGGAGACAATCAAGGGGAGAGTTTTTGAGCTCAAGTAAGAAATCTTCATTCTTCAAAGAAGTGACAAAACACTTCCTCAAGTATTCGATGGCCTTGAAAAGTTATGGATCAAGCTCGAGATTTTGAGACGACTAATATCGGACCTTAATGCTATTTAACAAAGAAGGAATGAAGACAAGGCATTCGCCCTACTCATGTCCCTTGGAGAGCCATTCAAGGAGGTGCGGCAAGAAATACTAAGAATGAAGACTTTACCATCCTATGAGGAGGTTAGATCAATGGTCCAGCGAGCTAAAACCTCCATAAGACTTGAAGAAGAAAGCTGTCCTCAAATTGAAGTTTATGGCTTCAAAGCAACGGAGGAGCAACATGCTGAAATCATATGCTCTCATTGGAAAACTGTAGGTCACATGTTGGAATCTGTACCTAGAACTCAAGCCGAACTCAAGCCGGAGGTATTCAAACTAAAGGGAAAATCCTCCCAACATGTGGCTCACAATGCAAGGCTAGACACAACAAGATCATACTAGAACTAATGTATTGGATCCCATTAGAACTTTATAGTTAAGCGTGCTTGAGCGAGAGTAGTATTGGATGGGTGACCTCTTGGGAAGTTCTCGTGTTGCACCCCTCATTTTTTTCCCTCTTTCATTTTCTTGATATTTCTCTTTTTTGTTAAATCGACTCTTAGAATGCGGTTTATAAACCTAGCAATTCCAGTCGGACACGATTTGAAGTGGGTTTGACAAGATTAATAATCATATCAATTTTTGGCAACAAAAAAACGACACAGTTAATAAAAAGGTTTTCCAATTGAAGTGCAGTAGTATTTGTAGAAAAAGAAAAGGCATAATGGGGAAAGATACGTTAATCCAAGAGCATGATCATGACTATTCAAAAGTTAATATTATTATTAGTTTTCCCCGGTCACAACTATCTATTGGCTCCAACAACAGTTACTTTTTGAAAATTTATTTTCGAAAAGTAGAATTATAATTATTTTTGAAAAAAAAATAAAATATTTTCTTTTTGCAAATGCCCAAAAGATAAAATTGCTGTTATTTTCTTGTTTTCGGAAAAGAAAATCATTAATATTTTCCTTTTAGAAATTCTTGAAACATAATGGCGCTGAGTGGGCACAAGAGGTGTAATTATGACAATCCCACTAGGTATGATCATACAAGCACTAATGTATCGGATCCCATTAGAACTTCATAATTAAGCGTGTTTGGGCAAGAACAGTACTAGAATGGGTAAACTCCTGGGAAGTTTTTGATGTTGCACCCCTCATTTTTTCCCCTCTTTCATTTTTCCTGATATGTATGTTTTTTGTTACATTGACCCTCAGAAAGTGGTTTGTAAACCTTGCAATTCTTGTCGGACACAATTTGAAGTGGGTTTGACATGATTAATAATCGTGTCAATTTTTGGCAATACAAAAACAATACGGTTAATAAACAACTTTTCCTGTGGAAGTTCAATAGTATTTATAGAAAAGGAAAAGGTATAATAGGGAAAGATCCATTAATCCAAAAGTATGATCATAACTATTCAAAAGTTATTATTATTATTAGTTCTCTCGGTCTCACAACTATCTGTTGGTTCCAACAACAACTGCTTTTCGAAAATTTATTTTTGAAAAGTAGAATCATAATTATTTTTGAAAAATAAAGTTATTATTATTTTCTTTTTTCAAATGTCCAAAAGATAAAATTGCTGTTGTTTTCTCATTTTTGAAAAGTAAAATTACCATTATTTTCCTTTTAGAAATTTCCGAAACATGATGGCATTGAGTGGGCACAAGACGTGCAACAACAATAATCCTGTTAAGTGCGATCATACCAGCACTAATGCACCAGATCTCATCAGAACTCTGTAGTTAAGTGTATTAGGGTGAGAGTCCTTGTGTTGCACTCGTCATTGTTTTTCACTCTTTCGTTTTTCCTGATATTTTTGTTTTCTGTTTAATCAATTCCCAGAAGGCAGTTTGTAAACCTGGCAATTCCTGTCGAACACAATTTAAGGTGGGTCCGACACAATTAATAATTGTGTCAATTTTGGACAACACGAAAATGACACAGTTAATAAATAGCTTTTCCCGTTGAAGTGCAACGGTATTTATAGAAAAAGAAAAGATATAACGGGAAAAAATTTGTTAATCCAAGAGCATGATCATAAATATTCAAAAATTATTATTATTGTTAGTTTCCCCAAATCACAACTACCTGTTGGTTCCAACGATCGTTGCATTTTGAAATTTATTTTTGAAAAGTAGAATCATAATTATTTTCGAAAAATAAAATTATTATTATTTTCCTTTTTCAAATACCAGAAAAATAAAATTGCTATTATTTTCTCATTTTCGAAAATAGAATCACTATTATTTTCCATTTAGAAATTTTGGAAACATGATGGCGCTCAGTGGGCACAAGAGACGCAAATGCGACAATCTCATTGGGTGTGATCGTACTAACACTAATGCGTCAGATCCTATTAGAAGTTCGTAGTTAAGCATGCTTTGGCGATAGTAGTACTAGGATGGGTGACCTCCTGGGAAGTTCTTGTGTTGCACCCTTTATTTTTTTCCCTCTTTCTTTTTTGCTAATATTTTTTCTTTTTGTTAAATTGACTTTCAGAAGGCCGTTTGTAAACCTTGCAATTCCTATCGAACACAATAGGAAGTGGGTTCGACATGATTAATAATCATCTTAATTTTTGACAACACAAAAATGACACGGTTAATAAATAGTTTTTCCCATTAAAGTGTAGCAGTATTTATAGAAAAAGAGAAGGCATAATGAGGAAAGATCTGTTAACCCAAAAGCATGATCATAACTATTCAATAGTTATTATTATTATTTTCAGTTTCCCCTAGTCACAACTATCTGTTGGTTCCAACGATAGTTGCTTTTCAAAAATTTATTTCTGAGATGTAAAATGATAATTAGAAAATAAAATTGTTTTTTATTTTCTTTTTTCAAATGCCAGAAAAATAAAATTGTTGTTATTTTCTCATTTTTCGAAAATAAAATCACTATTATTTTCCTTTTAGATATTTTCGAAACATGACAGTGCTGAGTGAGCACAAGAGGCGCAATCACAACAATCCTGACGAGTGTGATCATACCATCACTAATATGCTAGATCCCATCAGAACTCCGCAGTTAAATGTATTTTGGTGAGAGTAGCACTAGGATTGGTGACTTCCTGGGAAGTCCTCGTTTTGCACCCCTCATTTTTTTCCCTCTTTCATTTTTTCCTTATATTTCTGCTTTTGTTAAATCGACTCTCACAAGGCGTTTTGTAAACTTGCAATTCTTGTCGGACACTATTTGAAGTGGGTCCGATTCAATTAATAATCATGTCAATTTTTGGCAACATGAAAATGACATGGTTAGTAAATAACTTTTCCTGTTGAAATGCAGCAATATTTATAAAAAAAGAAAAGGTATAATGGAGAAAGATCCGTTAATCCAGGAGCATGATCATAACTATTCAAAAGTTATTATTATTATTAGTTTCCAGCGATCACAACTATCTGTTGGTTCTAACGACAGTTGCTTTTCGAAAATTTATTTCCGAAAAGTAGAATCATAATTATTTTCAAAACATAAGATTATTATTATTTTCTTTTTTCAAATGCTCGAAAGATCTGTTATTTTCTTATTTTCGGAAAGTAAAATCACTATTATTTTCCTTTTAGAAATTTGCGACACATAATGGTGCTGAATGGGCACAAGAGGCGCAATTGCAACAATCCCATCGGTGATTGTAATAGTTGTAATACGTCGGATCCCATTAGAACTCCGCAATTAAGCTTACTTGGGCGAGAGTAGTATTAGGATGAGTGACCTCCTGGGATATCCTCATATTGCGCCCCATGTTTTTCCCACTTTCGTTTTTCCTGATTTTTCTATTTTTAATTAAATTGACCTCAGAAGGTGGATTGTAAACCTTGCAACGCCTGTTGGATACAATTTGAAGTGGGCCTGACACAATTAGTAAGCGTATCAATTTTTGACAACACGAAAATGATACGATTAACAAATAGCTTTCCCTTTGAAGTGCAGTAGTATTTATAGAAAAAGAAAAGGTATAATGGGAAAAGATCCGTTAATCCTAGAGCGTGATCATATCTATTCAAAAGTTATTATAATTATTAGTTTCCCCCGATTACAATTGTTATTTGTTTCCAATGATAGTTGCTTTTCGAAAATTTTCGAAAAGCAGAATCATAATTATTTTTGAAAAATAATAATAATATTATTTTATTTTTTCAAATGCTAAAAGATAATAATTGCTGCTATTTTCTTATTTACTGAAAAAAATCACTATTATTTTCGTTTTAGAAATTTTCAAAACATAACAGCACTGAGTGGGCCCAAGAGGCGCAATTGGGACAATCTCTTGGGTGTGATCATACTAGTACTAATGTACCCATCATAACTCCACATTTAAGCATGCTTGGGTGAGATTAGTACTAGGATGGGTGATCCCTGAGATATTCTCATGTTGCACCCTGATTTTTTTTCCCATTTTCATTTTTCCTGACATTTCTATTTTTTTTTGCTAAAATGACTTCTAGTAGGCGGTTAGTAAACATTGCAATTCCTGTCGGACACGATTTGCAATGGATCCAACACTATTAATAATTGTGTCAATTTTTGGCAACACAAAAACAATATGATTAATAAACAGCTTTTCCCACTAAAGTACAGTAGTATTTACAAAAAAAGAAAAGGTATAATTGGGGAAAGATCCGTTATTCCAAGAGCATGAGCATAACTATTCAAAAGTTATTATCATTATTAGTTTCCCCCGATCACAACTATCTGTTGGTTCCAACGACAGTTGCTTTTCGAAAATATAATTATTTTCAAAAAATAAAAATATTATCATTTTTTTCAAATGCCTGAAAGATAAAATTGCTGTTATTTTCTTATTTTCAAAAAATAAAATCACAATTATTTTTATTTTAGAAATTTCCAAATGGCGTGCAGAATGGCCACAAGAGGTACAACTGCAACAATTGTGTTGGGTGCGATCATATCAGTACTAATGCATCGGATTCCATCAGAACTCTGTAGTTAAGCGTGGTTGGGTGAGAGTAATATTAGGATGGGTGACCCCTGGGATGTCCTCGTGTTGAACCCCTCATTTTTTTTTCTGATATTTCTGTTTTTTGTTAAATTGACTCTCAAAAGGCAGTTTGTAAACCTTGCAATTTCTGTCAGACACGATTTGAAGTGGGTTCGACATGATTAATAATCATGTCAATTTTTGACAACTCGAAAATGACATGGTTAATTAACAACTTTTCCTGTTGAAGTATAACAATATTTATAGAAAAAAAATATATAATGGGGAAAGATCCGTTAATCCAAGAGTCGGATCATAACTATTCAAAAGTTATTGTTATTATTAGTTTTCTCCAGTCACAATTATTTGTTGGTTTCAACGACAGTTGCTTTTCAAAAGTTTATTTTCGAAAGCAGAATCATAAGTATTTTTGAAAAATAAAATAATTATTATTTTCTTTTTTCAAATGCCCAAAAGCTAAAATAGCTGTTATTTTCTTATTTCTGGAAAAAAATCACTATTATTTTCCTTTTAGAAATTTTTGAAACATAACGGCACTGAGTGGTTGCAAGAGGCACAACTATGACAATCCCACTAAGAGCGATTATACTAGCACTAATGCATCGGATCCTATTAGAACTTCATAGTTAAGTGTGTTTGGGCGAGAGTAGTTCTAGGATTGGTGACCTTCTAGGAAGTGCTCGTGTTGCACGACTTATTTTTTTTTCCATCTTTCGTTTTTCCTTATATTTTTGTTTTTTGTTAAATCTACTCTCAGAAGATGGCTTGTAAACCTTGCAATTCCTGTCAGACACGATTTGAAGTGGGTCTGACACGATTAATAATCATGTCAATTTTTGACAACATGAAAATGACATGGTTAATAAATAGTTTTTGCCATTGGAGTGCAATAGTATTTATAGAAAAAGAAAAAATATAATGGGGAAAGATCCGTTAATTCAAGAGAATGATCATAACTATTAAAGAGTTATTATTATTAGTTTCCCCTGGTCGCAACATCTATTGGTTGCAACTGCAGTTGCTTTTTGAAAATTTATTTCCGAAAAGCAAAATCATAATTATATTTGAAGAACAAATGATTATTATTTTTTTTTTCAAATGCCCGAAAGATAAAATTATTGTTATTTTCTTATTTTCGAAAAATAAAATCACTACTATTTTCCTTTTGAAAATTTTCGAAACATAACGGTGCTACGTGGGAACAAGAGGTGTAACTGCGACAATCCCATTGGGTGTGATCATATTAGCACTAATGTACTGGATCCCATCAGAAGTTCATAGTTAAGCGTGCTTGAGCAAGAGTAGTATTAGGATGGGTGACCTCCTAGGAAGTTCTTGTGTTGTACCCTTCTTTTTTTACTACTTTTGTTTTTCCTGATATTTCTGTTTTTTGTTAAATCGAGTCTTAGAAGGTAGTTTGTAAACCTTGCAATTCCTGTCGGACACGTTTTGAAGTAGGTCCGACATGATTAATAATCATCTCAATTTTTGGCAACATCAAAATTGGATAATTTTTATACAAGATTAATTGAATCAATTTGAAAGAAACATAGTATAAAACCTTGTTCCTAAACCAACAGATCAAACTATAATTGGAACAAAGTAGGTTTTCAGAAATAAACTTGTTCCACAAGAAACAATGCAAGATTAGTAGCCAAAGGATAAAACCAGGAAGAAAGAATCGACTATGATAAAATATATACTCCAGTGGCTAGATTAGAATCTATTAGAATACTTCTAGTTTTCTCTTGTTATATGAGTTTCAAGTTGTGTTAAATGGATGTTAAGAGAATCATTCTAAATGGATATTTAAATGAAATCGTGTATGTAAAAAACCCCATAGCTTCAAAGATCCAAATTATGCAAAACATGTTTTTAAACCGACCAAAATCTTGTATGGATTAAAACAAGCTCCTACAGTTTGGTATGAGAGAGTCAACAATTTGTTAATTTAAAACAAATTTGAAAGAGAAAATGTTGACACAACTCTCTTTTTCAAAAGAAAAGAAATAATTTTATGATAATTCAAATATACATAGATGATATAACTTTTGGAAAAATTAGTATAAAAATGTGTGAAAAATTTATAGAAGAATACAAGGAGAGTTTAAATGAATATGATGAGAGAATTAAACTATTTTCTAGAATTTTAGATTAAACAATCTGAAAATGAAATCTTCATCAATTAATCAAAAAACACCAATGATCTCATCAAAAGATTTGGGTTCAGGAAATGCAAAGGAAATGCTACACCTATGAGCATAAGTACAAAATTAGATAAAGATGAAAATAGAAAGTCGGTATGCAAAAAATTATATAGAAGCATGATTAGATCATTGTTTTATTTTACTGCTTTGAGATTAGACATACAATTTATTGTATGCGTTTGTATAAGATTTCAATCAAATCTAAAGGAATCTCATTTAATAGTAATTAAAAAAATCTTTAGATATTTTAAAGATACCACACATCTAGGCCTATGTTATAATAGAAATTCAAACTTTCAATTGTATGGATTTTTTAATGTAAACTTTGCAGGAGGTAAACTGATAAAAAAAGTACCAACGGTACTTGTCAATTTTTTGGAAACATGTTATCATGGTCTTCCAAAAAACAAAGTACTATAGCATTGTTAACAACGGAAATTGAGTATGTCTCTACTGGACAATGTGCTACACAAATTTTGTGGATTAAGCATCAAATTAAAAATTATGACATAGATTTTGTCTACTTTCCTATAAAATGTGATAACAAAATATTATAAATCTAACTAAAAATTAAGTGCATCACTCTCAAACCAAATATATTGAAGCGAGATATCATTTCATCAGAGATTATGTATTGAAAAATGAAATTGTTTTTGAGTATGTAGGGACTCAAAAACAAATTACTAATATTCTCACCAAGTTATTAAATAAGAATAGATTTTGCGAACTAAGAAAAGAGTTTGAAATGACTGAAATAGAGAAATAGAGAAGAAATATGAAAAACAAAGTATACTTTAAAATTTTGAAATGAACTTTAGGTTGACCTATTTCAAAAAGGTGTTGACAAATTGAAAAATATACAGAACTATTGACCTACTAATAACTCTATTAAAAATCTTATCGGCTTACTACTTAAAAGCAAATACAGCTATAATCTTGTCGACTCGTATGTAAATGTGTATACCCGTATAGCAGTCGAAGTCAGGTCAATGTCCTTAAAAATATATTGACCTGATTACCTTTAAACATCCTTAAAACAGGTCGATGTATATGAAAAAATGTTGATCTATCACTGGCAAAAAGTAATATGAACAGTTGACACATCAACCTGTCTCTCTTTCTCTACCCCCAAATTCGAATTTCGCTCTTCTCTCTGAAACCCTAGGTGCATCTCTATGACAAAACCTTAATCAAATATGGCTCCCAAGCAAAGATTGCTCATTTCCAAGTAATCAACATCCTCCAAGCCTCCTACCAAACCTACAACCAAACCCTCTTCAAAACTAACTTTTTTAAAACCCTCTTTGCCGCCTTCGTAGACAAAGCCCATTCCAATGTTCAACACTCACGAGTTTTAGTCGCTCAAACAAAGCAAATTATATAAGAAATTATTTTTGAGAAAGAAAGTCAATCAAGAGAGGTTGATTGATTGAGTTTTTCTAAAAAGAGCAAATTTCAAGTACAAAAAATACTTGAATCAAGTATGCCATAATTGGCTAATAATTCTGAATGAATTTATACATGAGGAGGCGATTAAACTTTTCTATAACAATATTAAAGTAATTTATGATGGAGTTGAGAATAAGTCTCGGATTATCTTAGATGAATACTTTGTTTCATATGTACTTAGGACATATATAAATGAGAAAGTGATTGAGATCACTTTTGGGATAATTTATAGAGAAAATGTTCTTGCATGGGTGCCATATGATAAGTGTGAACCATATATGAAGTTTAGTTGCTCGGAAAATGTTAGGATTGTGTTTAATGATGAGAATTTAACTATTGTGAACACATGTGCTACAAAATTAGGATTCCATAAACGAATTTTGCATTTGATTATTGCACATGTACTAAGACCTAGAGGAGGAAACTATACAACCAACCCTAGAGAAGATTTTTGATTGATGGTTTGTATCATGACTGAAAAGAATCCTAGATTACACTTCATAGTCTCACACTTCATGATTGTTGCACATAGTTCAGAGAACTCCCTTTTACAATATGCAAGCATGATTTCTGAAATCCTATCATCTAACCGTGTGGAGTTGGATAAGGATATGGTGATAGAGCGAAATGAGAAAAATGAAATTAATGTTTCTTCCATACTTTGAGCTAGATGGATGGTAACGGTGAGGGAGAATGATTTAGAAAAGATAGTGAAGCAAACAAGAGGCAAATAGAGGAGATAGAAGAAGAACATGAAGAAGCAACAGAAATTGAACAAAGGGAAGGAAGAAGAGAAGATAATGAGCTGCTTTCTAGTTCTCAGCCCATCACACTTGAGATGATTTAGGAAAAGTTGGAGAAAATTGAGAAGAGACAAGTTATGCAAGATCAAATGACCTATGTCTTGAAGATGAAACTTCAAGGCATTAAGAACAGACTATACTCCCTTGCAAAAGAGAAAGAAAACCATCTCATGTTTTCAAACCCTCTCATTCATGCAAATGTTAGTTATATTTTGTAATGCATTTCTAATAGTTTCTGTCTTGGCACTTTATGCTGTTTACATGTCATTTTTCTTTTCAAATTGAACTATATTTGCATTTTATTGTTGAATTTTATTATTGTTTCAACTAGGTTGATAGAATTCCAATGATGTGTCAAAACATTAAGACTTGTGTAATTTTAAAAATGACTACCTCTGTGCTGTATTGTATATATATATATATATATATATATATGGCTGCTATTAGAGTATGATTGCATATATAAGTACACTTAGTATTCAATGATGTAATTGTTGGTTGATAATTAAAATTCTAGGATCAGAGACAATTTGTTAGTTGATGGAGTTATTGGTTTAATTGAGGGGGAGCAACTGGCTGTATGTAACTGTGGTTGTTGGTGTAGTTGTTGGTTGTTATAGTGTGCAACTGTAGCTTGTAGTCTACTGTTGTAATTGTCACTTTCTTATTTTGACCCTTTTTTTATTGATGACAAAAAAGGGAAAAAAGATTAAAGTGTTAGACTTAAGTATGTGTGAGTATGTGTGGTCTGTGGAAGCTTGAGTTGATGTTGCAGTGTGTGTATAGTGGCTATAGTATGTATGCTTTGCAGTGTAGTTTGATGAAAGTATGGCAATAGGTTTAGACTTAGGGGGAGACAAGTTTGATGGTGAAGTGTGTAGTGGATAGAGCAGTGTGCAGAAGCAGTGTGAAGCAAAGTGCAGTGTAGTGTATAGTGCAGTGTGTAGTGCAGTGTGTAGTGCAGTGTGATAGGTACGTAGAGTACAGTGTGATACAGTGTAGTGCAGTGTGATAGAGTGTAGTACACAGTGCAATGAAGTGTAGTATGGTGCCCGATTATAATGATGTTGCTAGGATCGAAGGCTATAAGATAGGGTTGTAGAGAATAGGGGTGATAGCTTTATATAATGATAAGTTCTGTGGTGATTGTAGTAAGACATGATTGAAGTAAGATATGAGTCAATGGCTTAATATGGTGCTGAAATTTTCAAAGTAAGAATCAATAGGATCAAAAGTCTTAGATAAACATTTAAAGTTTTGTCATCTTCAAAAAGGGGAAGATTGTTGAGTGGATAAGTTTTGATGATATAAATTGGAGGAAAATAGGTTTAAGAAAAATTAAAAAGCCGTTAGAAAATAAAAGTCTACAGATCTTGTTGACATGTTCTTTACACACATCGACTTGTTCCCATAGGTTTACTAATTTTCAGAACCATATTGATTAATTTTTGCCACATTTTAAACACGTCAACCTGATACTAACTCTTGTCAACATAAATAAGACAAATATAACATATTGCCTAAGTAACAATATGTCGACAACCCCAAGAACATGTTAACCATCTTACACATCGACCTGTTGACCTCAGGTAAACAAATTTAATATGACATGTCGATCGATTTTAATAGTATAATGACCTACTATTTATACACATTGACAAGTATAAGATAAAAGCATAAAGAGGTTAACACGCTTGATAACTTGTTGACCTGATATCTTATCCTTTAAGAAAAACACAATGACCTATGTGTTGACTATGTCGACATATTGAACACATTGACTAATTTCAGAAAATAGATCCACCAATTTTTTTATAAGTATAGTAGTGTGTCGATGTATAATTAGAATATGTAAACCTGATGTAAGCTGTCCTTTGGAAATCACACATCGACCTTCATTTTAAACCTTGTTGACACACTTAACACATCGACTAATTTCAGATGTCAGGTCTACCAATTTCATGCAGACACATGATTGTGTCGATATGGACATATAACATGTCAACCTGGGATGTTAATTCCTAAGTAAGGCATGTCGATACCTAATTAGAACCATGTTGATATATCAAAACATGTCGACCAATTTAAATCTATGTGTCTACTTATTTAATTTTACACATGACCTTGTCGACCCAATTACTCTTATGTTGATCTGATCAATCAAGAACTCAATACTAATTTTTTGAATTCAGGTTGATATATTGTTTAACCTTGTCTATTCGAAATTGTCAAAAACCAAAATTTCAAAACAAATTTGAAAACAACGGTTGTCTCTTTTTTCTATATATCTGAATGTTTTCATTTTTATGAAACCCTAACGTTTAAATACAACAAAAATATCTTTCGATTGGTTAACAAGAAAGTGGTGCCAGTGAGAAAATGAAACTTTAGCGTGAAAAATAGGTAATGTTGTAGAATATTAAATGACAGACATTAATGAGTTATGTTCGGTTTTAACAACCCTGTAACGGATATCTTCAATGTGATAATAAATACCAGAGATAAGATGTGAAGAGTAGAATGCTTGACTAACTTTCTGAACAACCGCGTTTCATAACATTCATTACTCCATTTCAACAATTTATACACTCTCTTTTCCATTTGATCTTTATTTTTTTTCGAGTGTAAACATCTGTAAAATTAAGTTTGTCAAATCTGAGAATCAGAGTCTCGCATCTTTGATATTTCCTTTCTCACTTGTACTGAGATTTCAAAAGGGGTTGAGAGAGGGAGAGAGAGAGAGAGCCAATCTGTGTAGGGTTGGAAAAGTAGTGTTACGAAGAAATACAGTAAAGATCCAACTTGAACTTGTAATCAAGTTTGTATCATTAAGTTGATAGTGAAAAATCCAGAGAGAGTCCGGGAGTGGATGTACATATGGTTTGGTGGAATTGAAAAATTTTGTATATTCTTTATCCTTCAGTTAAAACTACCCAACACCTCTGTTATAAAATTTTTTTAATTACAATTAATTTTTCAAAATATCTTGATTCAACTATTCACCTTCTCTAGTTGAATACCAATATAGTTGAACTTTAACATTCATTTTATGTAGCAAAAAAAGAAATATTATTGGTCATCCAAAGCAGTAAGCAGAAAAGCTAAAAGAAAACAGTCTCATTGGTTTGTATAGAGCAACGGGTTAAAGCATCGAATGCAGCGGTTGAAATATTAATGAAGGAGATTCAAATTTGAAACTACCGCAACATCTCTCTCAGTAACTCAAAATAAATACTCAAAAGAGAGAAATGTTGAATGAGTATGAAGTGCTGAATATTTTAAACTTTCACAACACTTTGAGCCTCATGCGATATACCATGTTTTCTGTCCATAATGTAAAATTCTTCTTGTGAGTTTTAAATTCGTTATATCTAAAATTCTAGGTTCATTTACTATAACATTTACTTTTCTCTTATACTTAAAATTCAAAGACCAGAGTGAATTTTCTGGGTTTGGAGTTTAGAGAGAAAAACTTGTATGATACTGGGTTAGGTAGTGCTTTTGAGAGAAAACACCGTAAATATTTGACTTATACCTGGAAACAATTTGTTATACTATTTGATTTACAAAGAGTGGAAATCCAAGTAGAGTCTGAAATAGGGCTGTTATGATACCCAGGTAATGTTACTAGTACCCGTTACATTACCCGGTCAAGGCTCGAGCTCGAGCTTGGTCAACTCGAGCTTGGGAAAAGCTCAGTGAGTCTTGCCTCGAGCTTGAGCTCGAGTCTATATTCTCTCAAGCTCGAAGCTCGTCGAGCTGCTTAGTGTTTTCTCTCTCATTTAGCCTACCCCTTAGCCCTTACCCATTCTCCTTCCTTCAGCCGCAGAAACCTTTACCCATTCTCCTTCCTTTAGCCGTAGAAGCCCTTGCCTATTCTCCACAGAGGTCTCCTTCTCCTCTCAGTCTCACCATGGTGATTGATCGAAGGTCCTTCTCATTCAGCCACAAATGTCTTCTTCTCCTCTCAGTCTCACCATGGCGATCAATCGAAGGTCTCCTTCTCGTTTCCTCATTCAGTCGCAGAGGTCTCCTTCTCCTGTCACGACGGCGATTGATCGAAGATCTCTTTTTCCTCTCACCACGACGATTGATCTCGACGAATCTCTCGCCTCTCGGCCTAGCTCTCGCGTTTTACCTTTCGTCTCCTCAAAGGTAAACTCTCGCTCTCTCTCTCTCTGTCTCTCTGTTCCTCTCTCTATGGTTTTTCAGATTTGCTCTCCTCTGGCTTCGGTTTGGGGCTTGTGCTAGGGTACTATCTAGGCCTTGGGTTCGGGCTCAATGTTGCCCTGCGCGAGACCCGCGACACTTGAGCTCGAGCTCCTTGATGACACTTTGAGCCGAGTTTGAGCTCTAGAATAACAGGCTCAACGAGCTCGAGCTTAGGCTCGATGAGCTCGAGCTTGAGCTCATGCTCTAGAATGACAAGCTCGACGAGCTTGAGCTCACCTGCCCTAGACTCGAGCCGAGCTCAGGTATTGTGATACCCGAGCTCGACTCGGGTGTCATAACAGGGTTAGTTTGAAAGTGGACGTATATAAGATTTGGTAGAACCATTATAAAAAGTTCGAGTGCTCTGATTCCATTTTTATTTTCCTTTCATACTCTGTTTTCTTTCTTTTTTCGACTCCATCTTATCTTCATTTTCAACAAACTGGGAAACCTCCAAATCATCGAGCAAGTACCGTACAACCTGTTCACTCCCTTCTAAATTGTATTTCATTTATCTCCTTATTTTAAAAGATTTATTTAGAGGTTTTTCCCCTTACTCTAACTTAGACTTATGTAAACTCTTATCATATTTAATATTAATTCAAATTTTAGTTAATACTGATTCTATTTTTATTTTCCTTTCATACTCTGTTTTATTTCTTTTTTGACTCCTTCATCTTATCTTCATTTTCAACAAACTGAAAAACCTCCAAGTCATCAAATAAGTACTGTACAACCTGTTCACTCCCTTTTAAATTGTATTTCATTTATCTCCTTATTTTAAAAGATTTATTTAGAGGTTTTTTCGCCTTACTCTAACTTAGACTTTTGTAAACTCTTATCATATTTAATATTAATTCAAATTTTAGTTAATAAAGTTTTAAATTTTTTTCTTAACTCTGATTTGATTTTTTGTTTCTTTCAATGCCATCCCATATTCCCACTGCGTCTAAATTTTGATGACTCGAGAAAATACTTGAAAGGAAACAAAGAGCAAGCGGATATATCATAAGTCAAAGCACAAAACATGGTTTCGTAACCATTTCAATTATAACAAAGGGATGCGATTGGGAACAAGTACGGACGTATGGCATGGGTAAGGAACGCATTGGATTAGAGCTAAGCATTCGTCAGCTGACTTTTGACAATGACACAATCCGAGGGTAATAATGAAGGCTCTGTGCTTGTGTTTGGTGCTTGGTAGGTTACAAAATGTGGGTGTCGCTATTTCAAATATTGTCGAGAAAATGGGAAGGTGTGTTGTGTGTAGGCATTAAGCCAAGTTGTGACCTAACCCCACGAATTTTTCTTTACCCTCTTTTCCTTTTTTCCTTTTCCAAATAATAGAACAACTTTGAGATGTCCAGAGAGATAGGGTCCTTTTTGAAGCTTTAAAAATAAATTGATTTCACAGGTAAATCAAATATAAAAGGTATAAATTTAAAATAAAGATAATATTTTACTTTGTTTTTTATGATAAAATTAAGCTCTTTATTATTTTGGTAATCATATTTAGTAGTAATAGGTAGTCTTTATTCATTTACTTTCTTCCGTGCTCACCCTTCTCTCACGCACTTTCCAACTACCCGCTCCACTGACCCCCAATTTGACTGTTTTGTCTACCGAACTCTCCCGCTCACGCTCTCTCTTTCTCTACCATTATAAATACAACCCATATAACACTATCCACCTTAAGCCCTCTAAAGCTCTGACACTCGTCTAGTCCTCTCTCTCTCTCTCTCGAAATTTTTTGGAGAGAGAAACAGAACAAAACAATGGCTCTTGCAAGCAGCTCTGCTCTCTCATCAAGCTCTGTTACCAACAACAACAGCTCTCTTCTCCATTCGTCAACACCCCACCAACCAAACTCCATTCTCATCACTTCTAAACCCCAATTCAGATCTCCCCACTACCAAATCTCCGCCGTCCACACTCCTGATCCATCCAAAAACCCCATCATCTCCGACAAGTCCACCAAAAAAGCCGCCGCCGCCACCGTTGCAGCCCCAGTCACCGCCGCTCCGAAAAAATGGACTGCGGATAGCTGGAAGTCCAAGAAGGCTCTTCATCTTCCTGAATACCCAAATCAAAGTGAACTTCAATCGGTCCTCAAAACTATTGAATCATTCCCTCCAATTGTCTTTGCTGGTGAAGCCAGAACTTTGGAGGAGAGGCTCGCTGAAGCCGCCATGGGAAATGCCTTTCTCCTTCAGGGAGGTGATTGTGCTGAGAGCTTTAAGGAATTTAGTGCTAATAATATTAGAGACACTTTTCGTGTGATTCTTCAAATGGGTGTTGTTCTTATGTTTGGAGGTCAAATGCCAGTTATTAAGGTTTGTTTTCTCCTTGGTTAAATTTATTTATTTTATTTGACCTTGAACTTAGGGCTCGCTCTCTCTCTGTGTGGTATCACTATGCCAGACTTTACAAGCTGAACTAGCCGATACAGTCTGAGATTTCGAGAACTGATAGACTATAAATTGGGGGTTTTGTTTATTTAGGTGGGAAGAATGGCGGGTCAATTCGCCAAGCCAAGATCAGATCCATTTGAGGAGAAGAATGGAGTGAAATTGCCAAGCTACAAAGGGGATAACATCAATGGCGATGCTTTTGATGAGAAATCAAGAATTCCAGATCCTGAGAGGATGATCAGAGCTTATTCCCAAGCTTCTTCCACTCTCAACCTTCTCCGTGCTTTCGCCACTGGCGGGTATGCTGCAATGCAGAGAGTTACTCAGTGGAATCTTGATTTTGCCGAGCACAGTGAGCAAGGAGATAGGTATGTAATAAAAATTTTGGTCATTCTAAAGTGAGGTTTCGGAAAATTTTTCAAAATTTTTGGAATTTTGAAATCTTTTGTTTGTTTTGGGATTGGTTTTACACAGGTATCAGGAATTGGCTCATAGAGTGGATGAGGCCTTGGGATTCATGGCTGCAGCAGGGCTCACAGTGGACCATCCAATCATGACAACAACTGAATTTTGGACATCACATGAGTGCTTGCTTTTGCCTTATGAGCAAGCTCTCACTCGGGAGGATTCTACTTCTGGCCTTTTCTATGACTGTTCTGCTCACATGCTTTGGGTTGGTGAGCGCACTCGCCAACTTGATGGTGCCCATGTCGAGTTCTTGAGGGGCATTGCTAATCCTCTTGGAATCAAGGTATCTCAAATTTCCTAAAGTTATTTACTTTTCTAGCACCAAGTTCTTTACTTGATTTATAATTGATGCTGTCAAAAGAAAGTTTTCATAGTTGCATAGGCAATTGGTTGGTGGGGGTCACAGTTTTCTACTTCTTCTCATTTTGTGATATATATATATAGATAGATATATAGAGAATCAAGTAATGTTAAATCCGACCTAGTAGGGGATGCCCTCCCTGCATGTTGGGAGGGGGTGAATTTTTGGTAATTGTATTAGGGAAATTTTAGTACCTATTGATGAAGGACATTCATAGACAATTTATTTGTAATGACCCAATCAAATAAATAGGAGAACTATAATGGTCCTCTTCACGTGATTACGGGCAACTCATGCTTTCAGTTCCTTGGCTTATAGCTCTAAGAATGTTGACAAGAACCATAAATGAATCTTATGTTTATATCTTTCTCCAAATTACATGTTTGTCGATTTATTTATTTTTTTCACAGTTTGATGTTTTGTACAAAGATTAAGATTGTTTGATCACTATGTGTGTGACTACTTAGGTGAGCAATAAGATGGATCCGAATGAGCTTGTTAAACTCATTGAGATCTTGAATCCAAACAACAAGCCAGGAAGAATAACCATCATCTGCAGAATGGGAGCAGAGAACATGAGGGTTAAGTTGCCTCACTTGATCAGGGCAGTCCGCAGTGCTGGCCAGATTGTCACATGGGTTGTTGATCCAATGCATGGAAACACCATCAAGGCACCATGTGGACTCAAAACGCGTCCCTTTGATGCCATCTTGGTATAATTCCTCTCACCAACTCTTTTAATTCCCACCACATTAGGCAAACACATAAAAATATTAAATGTTTGATAAAATGTTACGATGATGTCACAAATAGACTTTATAATTTTTTCTTAACATTAGATTGAATTTGATACCATATTAACTACTAAACAATAGTTCCTACAGAAGATTCACAATATTTCAATTCATTATTTCAGCTTTGCTTCCGAAATTTGAGCCAATAAGTTTTGTTAGGCAAACAATCTCTGTCACACCCACTTATTTTAAAATGGGTGAAAGTTATGAAGATGTGGTTCAAGTGGTTGATCCACAGCTTCATTGGCGAAGCAATAACATGACGATGGGTCCCAAACAGTTTATTTCAAGGAATAGTTTGTCGGACTTTTTAATTAATATCTCAACTATTCTTGCAAAATCAGTATCATTTTCAATTATGACCCACCACCTATGCGGCTTAGTTAGCTTTCATAGATTAGATGGAAATTCTATAATTTGAATGATGTCAGAGTCAGAGTTTAATCCCATTTTATTTTTTTAAGGTTGTGTTCTTAATTCTCTAATAATCAGAAAGCAGTAGAAAATATCTTTAAGTATAAATGAAAATCAATGCAAATAATTTTCTCTTAAAAGATCGTTTCCTTTTATGTGATAATGCTATGACGAGTAAATTATTTTCGTAGGCTGAGGTGAGAGCATTCTTTGATGTTCATGAACAAGAAGGGAGCCTCCCGGGAGGAGTGCACTTGGAGATGACAGGGCAGAATGTGACAGAGTGCATTGGAGGATCAAGGACAGTGACTTTTGATGATCTTAGCTCACGCTATCACACACACTGCGATCCCAGGCTCAATGCTTCTCAAGCTCTTGAGCTTGCCTTCATCATTGCAGAGCGACTCAGAAAGAGAAGAATGGGTACTCAACGCTTGGCTGCTTTGAGTCTTTGAGTGGATACTTAGAGCAAGCTGCTCTACTTTGTTATTTGCAAATCTTCTTTTTATAAAGAAAATATGTTTGAAATTGGGGTATGCATGCGATGGGTTTTCAAGCAACTACATAATTGAACATCATTTGAAATGTGTGTCGGAAGTAGGAAATAATTGATGTTCTGTGACAAGAAGTTGCTTTGGATTTGGAAAGTGTTATAGGCTAGAAAACTATAAGCTTATTTTTTATTTTATTTTATTTTTGATCCTTTTATTGTTATTTTTCATTTCTGATGAGCACTGCAAAGGGAAGCTTCTGATGAAGGAACATTGGATTGGATTAGATGGGGATAAGTTGAATAACAAATTGGATTGAATTGGATTTAATTATAATCTTACGTAAAAAGTTTTATTACCATTAAAACCCATTAAAAAAAAGGTTAGATTTGTTATCAGTCAACACATACATAGCCCTCTTTTTCCTTTTAATTTTGTTATTAAACATCCAACTAAACAAAGTTAAATTTGATAATATGCTAATTATTTAAATTTTAAAGATTAGCATAGGATTATATATTAGTCAGTAATGAAAAATGTCGTTGATTTTAATTTAATGGATAAAAGAAAGAGAACGAAGAAAAATAATGCTCCCACCAAATTAATTAGCAAACTAGATTAAGTTAAGTTTAATCTTTTAAACATTGGACTAATTTTTATCTAATTCTACTCAATTTGGTTAAACCTTGGTTTAACAACAAAAGAGGCAAACATGGTTGAAGCCATCTGAAAAGAGCCCAACCCATTTTGTTTTGGTGTATGAGATATATTCAGATATTTCTCCCAAATAATTGATCTTGTAGTGGACCACAATGGAATCCCAATTAAATGTTATGGAAGCTCAATCCTTGTGTTCATCTTTTTTCGTTTTTCTTTCTTCTTCTTCTTACAACATTTTGGTCCATCAACTCCAGAGAGAGAAAGAGAGAGAGAGAGAATTAAATGGAAGAGGAAGGCACGTGCATGGCCAAGCGTAGGCGTAGTTGGTTAACCACGTGGTTATAGTATGTGCATTGGGTTGGTAGTTGGGTGATTATGTGAATATCTATATTCTTTTTGTTAGCTGAGATTGAAAATTGTTGGGAAACTGAGATGAGTAGTTCCCACCTGCAACTGCACTTGCAACGTGACTCTCGCACCTGTTTCTCAATGATACCTACTTTCAATCGTGCATGATTCTCTCTCTCTCTCTTAGCTGCTTTGTAGAGCCAATACCAAAGATGCGTTGGCTTTTTAGTACAAAAGTCGGAATTATGGACTGAATTTATGAAAGATGATCTTTCTTCTTACAGAGCAGTGTATGGTCACGTGGTTTGATTCTCTCTATATCCAACAATATCATCTGCAACATACATTGAATTGTCTTGGTCAAAGACATAAATGTTGTACGTGGTTGGGTTGGTGCAGTGGAGAGGCACATTGTAAACCTCCTTTAAGGTACAAGACAAATTTATTTTGCAATACCTCTGTCTCTCAAGGTACAAGACATTTAAGTGGCTGGCTTATTAACCAAATACGCCCGTTGCGAGCCAGACGTGTCCTAGGTTTCCGTTTTGAACCGAAACGAAACCTTGTACGGTCAAACTAAAATCTTAAAAATAGTGATGATTCAATTTTATGATCGAAATTGTCACGTCATTAATTCGATTTCACTTCTTAATTTTTAAAATTGAAATCTTTAAAAGGTTATTAAATTGGAATTGAGAACCAAACCTTTATACAATCATTAGAATTATATAAAAAAGAATCTCAAAAAATTATATAATAACCATAAAAAAATTAGAATCAAACTAAAATTAAAATGAAATAAGGCCAAAATTGTTCTAGAATTAGAATCGGTTGGAAACCACTCCAGTCTAAAACCAAAACTAAACCATCATCCTTGATTTTATTTCAGTTCAAAACCTTTCAACCATGTCTAATTTCAGCTATGATTTACTTGTTGCCTATTTTAATCGAATCACACTTAGATCAATAATTGATGATTGGTGACGATAAAGGTGCATCTTTAAGGTTTTCAGATTGAGTTGAAAGGGTTGCAGCTTGCACTTATTTGGCTCTAAAAATTGATGATAATTAGAATCCAACGAGTTAAAAACATGGTTTGGTTGGTTCTCAATTCAAAATAGATTTTATTTATTTATTTATTTATTCTATTGTTTGGCAGTAGAAAGGACTCGAAACTTTATTAGAGAAAAAAATACGTTTATTAAATGGTATTAAACAACCAATAATTACGTTTATGAACAAATAAAGCTCAAATGTAGAAAATCTACATTCATATCCTTTTCAATGCGATGCTACAACATATATTTACATGGTTAAAAGCTTTTCAACTAATCAGCTGCCTCTTGGCTCGTTATAGAAAAGCTAATCCCTCATGGGCACAGAGTTTTGAGCACCCCAACACCCGTTTTCCATCGCAAAAGGCATTGCTTCCAATGGACCAAATCGTGAACAAAAAATAAAAAAAAAAACAACTTTCCAACTCATGAAATAATTAAGGACATCGGAGGGCAATTGGTTGTTGTATCAAAAGATTTACTTGCTATTATACAAATAGAGAGATAATGTAAAAAAGAACATTTTTTATATTTTATTATATATGTGTCTAAACATTGAACAAATGAAATATTTATACAAATTGTAATATGTACATAAAAGAAAAATCTTAAAATTAAGTTATTCAAATATTCTATCAAATATATAATATACTAACATATTGTGACAAAATATTGATATATTATGATCTTTAAGATAATATAACTTAACATATATAAAAAGATGTTGGTAATAGTAAGAAGTGTATGACATAATGGTATCATATAGTATCATGTACAATAACAACAATCCGATTTTTACTTCTAAATTTTGGAATTGACCTTTTAAGAGACAAATATAATAAAGAGAAAGAAATTAAAAATAAAATTTTATATTTTAAATTTTAAAAGAATAGAAAATATAAAATTAAAATTTGAAAGTAAAAATAGAAGAAACAATAAAAAAATAAAAATAAAAATAAAAATAATGAAAAAAAAGAAATAAAAAAAAAAACTATTCATAAAGTTAAAATAATAAGAAAGATGATTTAATTGTCTTAGATTCTTTTATGCTATTTATTTTATAAAAAATTATTTTCTCAACTAAACTCTTAACACTCATATAGTGTTATGTGTATCCTATAAAATATTTACCTTCCATATGTTAACATATAGAAGACAACATATGTGTTAACATCTCCTCTCAAATTCAAGGCGGTGAGAAGTTTGTCATCTTGAGTTTGCTCATTAGATCCTAAAATCACTGAGTTGAGTACAAATTGGTGAAAAGATTTGCAATTTGAGATTGGATGGAGATAACAATAAGTTGAATAGTGCCAAGAAGGATATGATGTCGCACAAAATGACAATTAATTTCAATATGTTTGGTATATTCATGGAATATATCATTGTGTGAAATTTGTATGGCACTTCGATTATCACAATAAATAGGAAAGGCTGAGAACAAGGTGATACCCATGTCTTGGAAAAGCCATTGTAACCAAAAGTGTTGGGCTTGGTATTCTACTTTCAAACTAAAGTGAGAGACAATTGTTTGTTTTTGTTACGCCAAGATATGAGAGTGGTATCAAGAAAGAAACAATATCCAATAGTGAAGCAACGATCAGTTCAGTCTTTGACCCAATAGGCATCACAATATATCTGTAGTTCAAGTGGAAAGAGCTAGAGAAATGAAGATCATAAAATAAAATAACTTGAATGTAACAAAGAGTATGAAGAACAGCCAAAAAGTGAGTGGTCTGTGATGCACTTATGGATTGGTTGACAATGTGAATAGCATAGGCAACCTCAAGACGAGATACAGTGAGATAAATTAGACTATCAATTAGTTGATAATAGAGAGTGGCATTATTGAGAAGAATTCTATCAATGATTGAGAGATAAGCATTGGGTTCAAAAGGAGTTGATTGTTTTTGTATCTATGGTGCTGACACGTGAGATACGCTCGATAGTATATTTGGCTTAGAATAAATAATAAACAGACTCAATGAATATAACATCAATGTCCAAAAAATAACTTAGAGTATCTAGATCTTTCATTTGAAAGCGTAAGTGGAGAAATGACTTGAAAGCAGAGAGAAATGATTTGAAAGCAGAGATGTTGTTAGTGTCATCACCAGTGATTATCATGTCAACAACATAGAGAAGAAGAATAGTAGTCCCCCGATTTGTTTCCCAAACAAATAAGGCATGATCATAAGTGTCGGAATGAAAACCAAGTATCCAATTGTGGTGTTGAATTTAGAAAACCATGCTCTAGGTACTTGCTTAAGACCATTTAAGACTTTGCATATATGATAAACCTTAGTTGGTAGATGATCATAAATTAGTGGGGAGTACATGTATACTTCTTTAGTTAGATTGCCATTGAGGAAGACATTTTTGACATCTATCTAAAACAATGACTAAGATTTACTAGCAGCAACAACAATGTGACTATAGACTACGGTTAAATGAGCTATAGAGGCAAATGTCTTCTCGTAATTAATGTTATATTTCTATGTGAAACCTTTTGCTACAAGTCGACCCTTGTATTGATCAATAAATCCATTAGCTCTAGTCTTAATATTATCTACCGATTTGCTCCCGACAATATACTTTTTTAGAGGTAAGTTGACTAGGTCCCAAGTATTTGTGTGAGCAAGAACTAGTAGTACTTCTACCATTATTGCTACCATAAAGTGTTGGCACTAGTCTTACAATAGGTACAAGATTCATAGAACAATAGTAGAATAATCGTAAAAGTAAGAATGACTTACTTGATCAAATTGATGAAGAAGTGGTTAGAGAGTAAAAGACTCAGTTGAAGTTAAGGGATCATTTCAAAGAGGTGATGGATGATCCATTGAAGCATGTGATGGATCCACAGTCATAAGAGAGCTGAGAGGAGCAGACGGAGGCGAGGTCAAGCTGCAAGGGTTATTGAAGAATTTGCAAAAGAAATGTTAGGAAATATGGGTATAGTTGGGTTAAAGAAAAATGATTGAGGAGGTTGCTGAATTTGAATTAGAAAAAAGTTGAGCCTTTTATGTTCTATTTCATATCCTAGAAAGCAACATAATCGTATTTGTGGTTCTAGTTTAGTATACTCATGAGATTGTAAGTGTCACGCTCCGAACCGAAACCGTGAACAGCCGCCCGTTATCCCGGATGTTGACTTTCTAGAACCAAACGAGCAGAACCTCTCTATAAGTCAGAAGTCTATAAAATACCATATATTGACTTGTCACATATCTATATACATAGGTCAATCCAGCCACAATCAATAATCTTCTCAGATCATCCAATCCCTGTCAACCATACAGGATAACGTAAGGCTAACAACAGTCCTACAACAGAGCTTTACTATCATGCCCCATCAAAGACATGAACAGTCATCAGTTATCCCTCTTATGATTTAGAGGTGGCACCGAGTGAACCTAGAGGACACTTTTAAAACATGACGCGTTTCTCAAAGTAAATATACACATTAATACAAATTATGCATCAATGCAATAGAATAGAATTGAGAGTTTCAATAAGATACATATAAATTTACATATAACCATCTCTTTTTATACATAATGGTCTATCTACAATCCCAATACACAAATATACAATTTCATAGGTAAATCCTTTCCAATATCATATTGAATACCTAATCAATGGTCTCGATTTCTAACAAAAATCTTGTGTGCTGATAAGTCTCAACGTATCCCACTATAGCTATCTCTGTACTCAACAGGAAATGAGGGGTGAGTATCAAGGAAGATACCCAGTGAGTGAGAGGGTATATATCATGTGTTTAATGTGTCGGTGAAAAATAGAGTATCAAAGTTTTCAATAATTCCACATATCGTAAAAAATCGTGTATAATACTCAATTTATCATAAATCCTTTTTTTCACATACATTTCAAATATATATACATCCATGTCATCAAATCATACTAGAATAGAGTGTTCCAAAATCAGTCCTGGCAAGAGTCGACTGCGACCAATGACAGACGCATTGGGGGTTTTATGTGCAATAGGTTAGAAAAGCTCTTTACCCCGATGTTGGCAACGGACCTCATCAGGTGCTAGACTAGGCGCACCATAGCCCTCCCCCTTATGAGTTCAATCTGACTAGTACCGTGTCGAATCACAATACATTTACCATTTTTCGATGTCATGTGGGATACTTTCCTCAGAAGCGTATCGGGTGCAAATATGGATCATCCTACACATGCATCCTTCGAAACTATGGAATGGGATTTACCCATCACAAAGTTATCATCATCACATACTAGGGCCCTTGGACCATGTAAGATATCATTATCAAATCAATCACGTGCCATGCTATATTTCTCACGCAGTGTCAATCATTTCCACAAAGATGATTTCATAAAACATGTATAAATCAAATGCAATGGCATGGTTTCGTATTTTAAAACTCGTTTGGATGCATATACAACACGTATAAATGTTTGTGGATACTCCATAAATCACAAAAATATTTCATAATTCATTGAAAATTTCAAATCACATATTCATTAAATCATGCTTGCGTCAGAAAATATTTTAAAACACGATATTGTATATCAGATACATAATATAATAAATCTCACTCACAGTATATGGGAGCGTATGCCACTTCAGGCACGAATCTCAAAGCATAAAAAAATACCCCCTCAATATCACCAACGAGACTCTATAAATATAATGTAGAACATGTGTCACTTAAGAGATTATATGATGCGTATATGATAATGTAAATGTGATGCAATCCTAGTTATAGACGACCTAGGTGTTTTTTTTTAAAAATCAAATCTCACATCATTCTCGAGAATCAATCACAAGTTTCTTAAATGGGGTCAGAATTGGGAAATTCAAATTTCTATGGTTGGCTCACGTAAAAGCTCATACTTTTCTTGTTGAACTTATCTCCAAAATTTCGATGGAAGATTACTTAAATTCTACATTTTTAAACCAATCCAACTTTCACTTTCTATTTTGTCCTGTTTTAGCAAATTTCTCATATTGCACCATCTACTCATGCCAATACTCTGATTTTTGACTATGCTGTAGCTAAGACACGGGGCTACAACCTCCTAGTTGGGCACTTTCTTGGATTTCTGGTGCAAGTCCATGCAATAGCACCATTTTGCCCACATTACGTTTCAAAAGTCTGTTTTGACCAATTTTAGTACGGCTCTCACAACGTTTAACACATAACTCTAAATTTCCTGAACTTTTTATAGTATTTAGAAGAAACATAACCCTATATTTTTCATGTTTTGGATTTCTCCCAATTTTGCCTAGAAGGGGTCTGAAATGGATCACCAACATCTTTGTTCAGTTTTGGCTGAGAAGCAGAATCCTTTTTGCATGGTTTTGGGAGATGTTGTATAGCTTTTGATTCCTTCCTGTAAATTGGCTGAAATGTTCACAGTAGGTGGCTAAGAGGGATATCTACAACTTTTCTTCTTTGAGTTTTTGCAAACAAGAGCTAGAAGGGAGTCGTGTAACGCTACTGTTTTTGGTATTGGAGAATGGGTGACCCTCTGTCGAGTTTCAGAAGAATGGCTGTAACTTTTGACATAAGGGTCAGATTAAGGCGATTCCTATTTCATTGGAAAGATAAGACATAGATCTACATTTCATATAACTGGTACAAAATCCAGTTCTGTTAGGAAAGGGGATTGCACTCAGAGGCAGTCTTACTACCGCAAAACATGGTAGAACAGTGCATTGTCAAAAACTTACTCTCCTTTCGTAGCCATTTTTTTTCATGTCCGATTTCCAACCCGGCTAAGTCCAAATTTTCCTCCATTGACCTCATGGTTTTTTTTTCTTGATGGATCCCTTCATTTCCTTGTGCTAAATCTTATTCTGAAATTGGTTTTGTTGTAGTAATGCAGCAAGGTAGAAACTGCATTGGTTTTGCATCCAAAGGTTAGAAATTGAATCATTTCTTAGGTAGTTCAGTTCTCTTAGTGGTTTACTAAGCAAATGGGCTCCAAATGACCTCACTTTTGGATATGTTGGTCCTTAGGATGTGTGCAAGCTCTTTGCAAAATTTCATTGAAAAGGACCAAGGGAAACTATGGCTTTCGGTCCAAGGAAACTCACTGCCCCATAGGAGTTTCAAAAATTTCCAAATTTTCACATTTGGCTGTCCTGGTTTTGCTATTGGTTTCCCCATCAAACTAACTTCAAATGACCCTAATTTTTAACATGTTATAGTTTAGGATGTCTACAAGCTATCCATAAAAAATTCATGGAAAACTACTAAGGCTGCCTAGGCACTCTCGGATTCAAATACTTGTCTTCTCATGGTTGTACACACAAATACCATATACATGAAATTTTCCACTCAAATTCCAGCATACATATATCACACAAACACACCTCATTCTTAGTTATTTTGTGCACTTATATAACTCATTTTCCTTAGCAATTTCCAACACAGAACACCTTACCCATTCAACCATCAATGTACACATTTAACCATCACAATATATACATACATTCTGTACACATGAAGTATACTTAAGCTCCCACAATTTTAGCATGCAACTCATGATTCATATTCCAATTTCAAAATCAAACATAAGAGACTTTTAACACACATTGCAACCATATGAATGCCATATTTTCAGCACACCTTAGGACCATTTTCAGGACAATTTCAGCTACTAGAAGTATCAAAATTCAGCACATGTACAATACAATAGAGGGCAAAATTTCTCCACCAATGTGCTCACAAATGCAACCCAATTTCTGCACACTATATGCACACATACTAGGGACAAATTTTAGTATGATTTAGGCCACCAACAAAGGATAAAATTCTTGCACATAAGTCTATGGTTTCCTTGTCCCAAAATGAAGCTAAATTAAGGTCAAAATCCAATCCTCCTAAATTGAATTTTTTTTCTTGCACATCTTCTTAGGGTTTTCAATCATTGATTACTTACTTAAACTAGATTCAAGTCATCACATAAGGTCACCAACATAAGGTCCTCACAAAGGCATCATGTGCAGAATTTTTCTCTTCCTCTAAACTTCTCCATTTTCGGCCAACTAAGGTTCCCTAACTATGATTGAAGCCTTGGAAGGATAAGTTTTGCTCCTCCCCTTCAATTTTTGGCCCCTCCTAGATCTCCAATGTAGAGTGCTCATTTTCAGTTGGTTTTTGGATATGTTGTAATAGGCTTAGAGTAGAGAAAAACCATGTAAAAACATTGGGTGGTTGTTTGGAGGAAATCACTTCCCCACCTAGGTCTAGGTTTCGACCAAGAGAAGAGAGGAGAAAAAGATTTTTGTGCTTTAGTTCCTTGGGCAAGCCTTTCTCTTCCTTTCTCCCTCTCTCTCACGTTGCCTTTCACAATTCTAAAGGGGCCAACTATGGTTAAGTTAATTTCTAATTATAGTTAAGTTTAATTAACTTAACTCTAGTTGAATTTAATCATTATTAATTAACTAGGGTTAGTTTCTTCCAATCATGTAGTGCCACTTGTCAAGACCACACAAAATCCAATAAAGTAAATTCACATATTTCAAGAGCATTAATTGCTTGTCCTTTATGCCTATTCACTTGTTAACACGCGATCTGAGATCGGTCAAAATTACTATTCACCTTAAAAATCTAAAATCATACACGGGACCCAGGTTTTTGTGCTGAGTCTAATGTCATTGGTTTCGCGTTAATCTAAACTCATTTGATCGCCCAAACGTCTTTTGGAGTGAACGAAATTCTTGATCGGTCAAAATTTTATCTTGATCTCGAAATGCATGAAATCTCACCACGGACTCCGTTTTACACATAGATTTAAAAAATATAGGTCTTGGGTGGAAGCAAGACCATGTACTCGGACAAATTTCAATTCTGTCAAAAATTAGGGTTTCTCGAGTGAAAATTTTAGAGTACCGAGCATTTTTCGTTATGGCTTAATTTTCACTTTCGCTCCTTGACTGTTCACTTTTAAAGTGAATTTAGCATGTATATCTCATGACATCAAATTTGCACATGTGGTTTTCATTTTGGTTTAGTAACAAAGATTTTCGCTCTTGGTGATTTAGCCGTACAATTTTTCGAATGACTTTCAAAATGGAAAATTTCTTAGTGAATTTTGGGCCATGAAAACATGATCAATATCATATATACATCGAGGAGAGTACAATATGAAAGATACCGAAGTGTCGGAGTTACAATAAGAGTACAAAATATGTGTTACAAAAAATTTTAAGAGTGTAGTAGTTAAGTGTATAATTATATAACGCTTATAAAGAGGATTGGAGTAGTAGTATGGTTGATAGTATAAACAGTTGCAATAGCTGCTTTTCCCAAAATGTTTCTAAACATGAGAAAGATACTAGAATGGTTTGAACGGTATTTAAAATATGTTTATATTTACATTCGACTTGTCCATTTGTTAAGAGCTTTTTAGACAAGATCTTTGGACAATTGTATCTTGTTTGGTAAGAAAGCGAGCAAATAATTTTTCATTGTATTCCATGACATTATCAGTTTAAAGTATTTTAATTTTGTGAGAGAACTGAGTAAACCATATTTGCAAAGTGAGGTAAGTAGAAAATAATTCAGACCTATGGCACATTAAATAAATCCATATATAACAAAAAAATTATCAATAAAGAAAACATAATAACTGGAACCTCCCATTGTATCATGAGGGGTAAACCTCAAGCATCGAAATAATTAAGTCAAAAGGTGCTAAATAGGTAAAATCATTATTAGGAAAGGGTAAAGCATGACCTTTTGTAAGTTGATATGTGACAGAATCAAAACTCTCAGACATAATTTGCCCTAAGGAGCCACTAGAGATGAGGAGCTCGATTTGATATCAGAAAGATAGCCAAGGAAAAAATGACAGATAGTGGATGAAACAATAGCAGTAACTAGTTGGATGAGAGATGAAGAGAAGTAAGTTGAAATACTCGACCAACATTATACCCTATTCCAAGGATCTCACCTATCTATGGGTCTTGCATAATACAATCGGTCATGCATAATACAATCATGTCTAAAAAACTGCAAGTTAAGACCAAGGTCACATAGTTGTCTAACAAATATGAGATTTAAGGATAGTTTAGGGACAAAAAGGTATTCAACAAGAATAAGTTACTTGTTTTGATAGTGTCTATACTTTGAACAAATATGGTGGAGCTATTAGCGGTATGAACCACATGAGAGGGAGGAGAAGTAGTAGAAGAGTTAAATATAGATGCATAAGAGATTTTGTGATTACGATATGTGGAATCAAGGTACCATGAAGAGGAGATACCTAGTTGGACAAATTGGATGAGAGAAGAGGGAGTATCAAAATCTGATTGAAATTGTTGAAGAAGTTTTTGAATATCAATTAAAGAAAACTTGAGAGATGTGCTCTCTTGTGGGCCTATAGTAGTAGCAACAACAGTAAAGGTAGGTCGAGTCTAAGAGAACATAGAAGAGTTACCTTGTCTAAAAGTGTGTTATTTGGAGATTTATTTGAGTCTTGTTTTGCATTTAGAATAGTGATGACCATGCCTTTTGTAGTAAGTGGAATATCTTGGTCAATTATATGGTTGATCTCTAACAAGATTAATGAGGAGAGGTTTGAAAGAATTTGGAAGCATCCATTGCAACAATATGTAATAATAACATTTAAAAATACCAAAATGGAAAAAAAAATGTTTGCCATGTTGGATTTGCTCAAATTGACCCCAACTTAGGAACTGGTCTTGTTGGCAATGAAACCGACTATAAGTAGCTGAACCAGATAATCAAAGTCTATTCAATAGTTGAACTGAGTCTTTAAACCAAACCAGGATGTGAATAGTGATGTGGCACAGGTGCTGACATGGCGTTTATGTCATGAGAGTTTACATGGATGATGATGTAGCATAAAAGTGGGCCGAGAGATATGGTGTGGCAATTGATGTGGTAGCTAATGCGGATGCTGACATGGATGGTGATATGGCTACTGACGTGGCAGAGTGTGACCAGAATTCTGATGTAGTATATAAATGTGTCTATTGACATGTTTGATCACGTGAATGCTGATGTGTCTGATGACGTCGCTATTGGCTTGATCGGTGATGGCCAATCAGGGAATGACACATGGCGAAAGTCGAATGATTGTATTAAAGGATTGAAACGATGTCATTTTGTACTTATTGACTCAAAACAATATTGTTTGGTTCATTTTCAATATCTAGACAACAATTTTTGCTAGAATAGACTAGCGGCTTTTTGCAGCATGTGCAGGTGTATACTTGGTCTTTTATTAGTTTGATTACCATGTTCGTAATCAGTGGGAGATGTAGATCTATTTGGTAAATGCCAATTGACTACCAAATAAACTTATGAGTAGCAAAAGACCGAAAAACATGGCCTGATCACAAGTTTTACCACGACATTAATAGATATTGCTGGAAACTATTGTCGGCGCATGAGGGCGCATGCACAGTAGGATGAGGCCCAGATTTGTATGGTCAATAGTGCCAAGTGTGTCTGACACAGTGATGTGCTCAAATGTCAGATCCAATATCATTATATTTGTGGCACATGGGCTCGTGGACGGCACATATGAAGGTTATTTTGGTTGGAAACTGAGATAGGTTGCAAAATAAAAATAAGTTTCCTGTTTCTCTATATAATTCATTCAATATAATTATATTAAAGGAGTTATATTGGAAGAGAAAAAAATAGGGTTTATGACCTGTAAAACCTTAGAGATATTTTTTTTTTACTTTTTTTGTAAAGAGAACTTTGATGCCATGTAAAAAAATAGAGAGAGATATTGTAAGAGAAAAAATTTTCTATATTTTATTGTATTTCTAATACATTAAAAAACGAGATATTTATACAAATTGAAATATATAAATAAAAGCAAAATTTTAAATTTAAACAAATCAAATATTCTCCAAAATATATTAAATGTTAACATAATATTATAGAATGTTGACATATTATAATATTTATAATAATATAACTTGATATATATATATATTGATAATAGTAAAAAAATATTTGATATAATGACGTTATATATTAACATATAGAAGGTAACATATATGTTAACAATTAAATGTTAACTTTGAGTTGGAGTTGTTATTGTTAAGATAAACTTATTACTATAAACTAGGGATGGCAATATTCAATTTGGCCGACGGATACTCGAAAAATTTGATCTATCGGATCTTTTTTTTTTTTGAAAAATTGAGTTTAAAAGTAGTCGAGTTGGTTCAGATACAGATTTAAATTATAAATAATTCGATCTAATCCGACTTGATAGCAACTTATAACGAAATAAAATAAAAATTTATTACAATATGATATTATTAAATTAAAAAAAAAAAATTTAGCATTTTTGTAAGTTTCATTTTTGTTCTCTTTCGAACAAATATTGCTCATCGTTACCTAAACCACTTAGCCTCTCACCACTTCTCTATGTTGCCTCCAAAGCCTAGCTTTACTTTCCTCTTCATTGCCACCTTTATCGATCACCACCAAAGCTCAATCCAACAACTAAACCATTCTTCACACACTAGACACAACTAGAGTAACCAAAATAGTCTTTACTCTAGACACCCTGGACTATAACCATGCACAACTAGCTTCTCCCTCATCGATTTCTTGGTTTCTCTCATTCTTACATGTTTCTCTCTCTAACCTACATTTCATTTTCCCACCTTTGCGAATATTGATTACTTTATGTTTCTAATTGCCCTATAATGTGAATTCTTTTTTTTTTATTTTTCTTTTTCTGGATTTTGGTTATTGTAACCTTATTTGATATATCTAGGTATATTTTAATCTAGGTATTTTGATAAATTAGGTTTTCAAGAGAAAAAATTTTCAAACTAAATGCAAGAGACCCAAACTAAATGCAAGAGACCCAAATCTCAAAATGGCTACAGTTTTGTGCCAGGCTCAGTTCACAAGCTGAGAGGAACCTGTCTCAACTGATCATATTTTCATGCACCTAGGTAGACTTAAGCAGTAACTTGTCCAAAGATTTGAGAGCAGCAATTGTACAAGACAATCTAGAAGATTTGAGACATGGGGGGAGGGTAACCAACTATTCTTTCTTCCCCTCTCTAGGGATATGATGAAATGCAATATTAATCTGGATGATATCAATACATCTCAGTTCAAAGTCGAAATAAAAGCATTTATTCTCAAAATTAACTATTAATAGAAACACAAACTAGTTCATGATGCATGGGCAGGCACACCTAAACCCCATAGATACCAAGGCCATAGACATTTGGTGTTGCACCTATCCCTTGGAGAGAGTAGTCGTACATGACAATAAACATATTTGAAAGATCTCTTAATCTTGCTCTTGGTCTATAAGTTATAGAACACTTGAGTTCATAATGGAACTATTAGTGTAATAATTGTAATTGTTGGAAAATAAGGTTCAAGTCCACCCATGAGGGCAGACCCACGATCAAGTCCCAAAAACCTATTTATTTAAATTTGTAAAAAAAAAAGCCAAAGAGAAAAAGGAGAAGGATGGTTTTTGGGAAAAACCATCCTTAACTCCTTATCTGCCAACTCCTTTCTCTCTCATGATGTACTCCCTATTTTTGTTCTCTTTTTTTTTTTTATGTGAACAAGAGAAAAATGAAAAGGGAGAAGCATTCCCAAATGAACCCCTTTAGGAGAGAGAGATTTTTTTTCCTAATACTTGAAAAATTAGAGAAAAGAGAAAGGGCTTGAAGTTTGGTGATCATTTTCTCTACTAAGACATTTGGATTGTAAACCAAGAAGGTGATCCGATTTACATGACTCTTCAAGATAGAGTACCCAATCGGTGAAAGAGGTAAGTAATTCTAACCCATTTAAGGTCTGAGAAATTTTGCATAAGAAAAATATTTATTGGTTTATTTTAAAAAACCTTCATTGGTATAAGAGCTTTTTTGGGTGTTTCCTGCTTCATTGTTGGGTATTAAAAATACAAAATGTCATGAAAAATATTTTATATTCGTTAATGGTAACTTGATATAGGTTAAACGAAACGCTCTCAATTTTATACAATAGAATGCTTATTACATAAGGATGAAATTTGTAGAATTTGGCATGCATCCGATAAGTATATTATGAGATATTTCAAATCCTAACTAAAAATAAGTGTACTTGTATCCTTTGCAATACTATATTTCATGATATGAAATTTATATGATTAGATATCTCTTGAAAAATGCTTTTCAATCAAATTTATGACAGTAAATGAAATCAAGTAAATAGGACATAAAGAATTTTTATAATAGTTCCACCAAACCCGGTGTACATCCACTCCCAGGCTCCCCCTGGATTTTTCACTAAATATTTAGTTTACAAACTTGATTACAGGCTCAAGTTAAACCTCAAACAGTATTACGTCTAAACACTACAATTCAATCTCACATAGACTGAATTTGGGCCTTTTTGACTGAAGGTAGTGTCGCACACTTCTTAATCTTTGACACTCAAATTAATCTATAAAAGAATGTCAAGAATTGAGGCTTACTTTCCTCGGATTTGACAGAATGAAAATACTCGAAGAGACTTAATACAATTAAGACTTTCAAGTGTACAGAGATCGGTTGTTGCTTTGTACTCAATAGAGCTTTTTAATTCTTGTAATGTCTCTCGTTGTTTTTCCACTTTCTTCTACTTCTCTATATTTATTAGGGCATTTAATCGATCCGTTGAGAGTTGGTGGTGGTTGTTGCATTCGAACGTTGGTATTTAATTTCTGGCATTAAAGCTTCTGCGACTGTTCCTTCCTTCGCGCTGAAGCTTCATTCTTTTTATTGGCGCTTCTTTTAAATGGGCAAATCAGACTTTGTTTACTCTGTATTTGAACGTTAACTTTGATAGAATAGGAAATATTTCAGAGATCGAAGAAAGAAGCCGTCCGTTAGGTCCAAAACTGATTTCCAGATTTAAGTTCTGACACACGCAGGTTGACAAGTCTATTGAGGACATCGACCTGAATTTGAGTCATTCTTAGTGTATTTTTATGTAAACAGGTCAACAAGTTACTATTTCGGATCGATAAGAAACTGTGCCAAATGAAATTGGTGGACCAGAGATTTTTAATTTGTCGATGTGTTTCCTTGTGTCGACAACATTTCAACCGTGTAGATGTGTGATCTTTTTGAATTTGTGAGAGGTAGGTTGACAAGTGTAATTTAGTGCATCGACATGCTACTATTCATGTAATAAATTGGTCGATGTGTGGAACTCAATTGGTTGATGTGTATGAGTTGTGTCGACAAGAATTTGATAGGTCGATGTGTATTTTAATGAGCAATTGAACATCAGGTCGACAAGACTCACTATATATATCGACATCTTACTGTGCAAATAAAAATTGGTAGACCTGAATAAATGAATTTGTCGATATGTTTCCTTTGTGTCGACAAATATTTTGCTATGTCGATGTGTAACATAAAGACCGGGTCGACATGTGCTAATTAAGGGTTGATGTGTCACTATTCACTTAATGAATTGGTTGATGTGTTTTGATCAGGTTGACAAGAAAAGAAGCAGGTTGATGTACTTTTAGAAATCAGGTTGATGTGTATAGAGAACAGGTCGATGTGTCACTGTTCTTAAGGTTTCATGTTGACAAGATTTATACTCAGATCGATGTGTTGGAATGTCTGATTTATGTGACATTCATTGTGCAGGTCGATGTGTCTTGTATAGGTCGAAGTGTTCAAACATTTGTTTCTACAAAAATTAGTTAACTCAGGTCGACAATGGCAACAAACGGGTTGATGTGTGTGTGTGTGAATGTCACAGATCGATGTGTTTTCTAAACATGTCGACCTGTATTGTAGACTTTTGAATATTCTGACTGTTTTTTTATTTTCTCGAACTATTTTTCTTCTAACTTTTCATCATCAAAACTTTACTAGGTCAATATTCTCCTCCTTTTTGATGATGACAAAACTTCTAATATTCAATTTATAATACTTAGTTAAATTTAATCCTAATTTATAGATATTTGTGCTTGTTGGTTTTCAATTTGTCATGCCAGTCTACTTAGCACATGTCTAGCTCAATGAGCAGACATGCAAACATTTCTAGCTCAGTACATGTCATGACATATTGGTTCAACATACAACATTCAGTAGCACATGCATGTTCTCTTAGACTTGGATATTGCAACATGCTCATTACATATATGTCCACTGCAGTACTTAGCATATTTATCAGTACACTCACTTATTGCAGCACATTGATACTAGTTCATTCACAGCACGTAACTTTCACTAATCATGTTCACAATCAGAGTCACATTCATAGCACAGTCATGCCTAGTAGCTTGGCACTGTATTATAGTATACTCACTTAGCACACATATACAACACACAACTCGGCACTTAGCACATATTGACACACTCAATACAGGCACGCACACATATTTCAATACAGACACATACACATACTTCTCCATTTTTTTGTCATCAGCAAAACAGAAAGAGGTCATAAATAGAAATAGGTCATTATATATTCAGATGCAGTAGTAAAACCCTTCATTAAGTTAACCATATTCAGTATGCACATTGCAGCAACAAGAGCAGTCATACATTGAAAAGATAAGATGCATTGAATAAGCAAAAGAGATCAACATACATCAGAGTTTAGAAGATTTGAAACACAATTAGAAAAAACAAACTCCTAGCTAAATTGACTTCGTTGGTTTGGGATATTTCTTTGGCTTCCCTTTCTCTTTCATCAAAGCATCCAATTTTTCCTGGATGTTGGAAAGATCCATTCTGTTAAAACAGTACATTTGACCAATCATAGTTTGTCTCTTATTCAAATGTTCCAACTTGTCCCAAATCATCTGAAGTGTGATTGGTTGAATGCTAGAAGATTCACCTTCTTCAATCCTTCTTTCTTTCCTTGGGACATTCTTTGTGTCTTCATCAGGCTCAACCTCAGTCTCCTCAACCTGTCTCTTTCCTGTTCCACCTTCTTTCCGTACCCATTCTCCTTTAGCATTGCTTATCCATCGTGCCCTTAGCATTGAGGATGCATTGATAGAGGTCTTATCACTCAATTCAACAATTGAGTCTTTTTCCAAAACCACTTTATTCTTAGACAATATATATGTTATCATACTTGCATAGGGCAGGAGAAAACTCTCAGATCTATGTGCGGAGATCATAAAATGGGGAACTATATAATGGAATTCAGGATTCTTCCCACTAATGATGCAAGCCATTAACCACATGTCCTCCTTTGAAATTGTGGTATAGTTGCCTCCTCTTGGTCTAAGTACATGACTAACTATCAAATGTAATATCCTTTCATGAAAGTCAAGTTCAGTAGCATTAGCATTCACTACTATCAGATTCTGATCACCAAAAACCACTATAACATTGTCCAAATAACTTGATTTCATGTACGGTTCACAGTGGTCATAAGAGACCTAGGAGAGTCCATGGTTCTCACATATTTTCCTAGGAGTCACTTTGAATTCCTTTCCATTTACCAAGGATTTGAATGCACATGAAACAAAATGATCATCAATGGTAATTCACATCTCATTCAATGGTTCTTCACAAATGATTTCTAGGTTATTATAAAATAATTTGACCTTTCTCTCATGAATATACTTGTTAGGATTCAAAAGAGAAGAAGGACATACCTCTCTTAGATGTTATTCATACTTGAACCCAACCCTTTTTAAGAACACCAAATTGATCAATCAACCATGGTTCACCTTTCTTTTTGAAAACATCCTATCGTACAAGTCATTTTGTTCAATTGATTGAAACTCGTAGGTGCTGAACTGAGGGAATGGTTGTGGTGGAGGGGGTATTGGTTTCGTGGGTTGCGTAAAAGAGGACGAACCCTTTCCTGTGGGTTTGGAAGATTTTTTTGAATGGTTCCGTGGGTTTCTTGATTGCCATTTTCATCTTAGGAGCCATCTAGATTTGATTCTTGAGAGGATTCGAATGATTAAGGTTTTGATTTAGGAATTGGGGTTTCGAATTGGGAGGTTAGGGTTTCGAAAGAGAGAGAGAAAGTTTGAATTTTGAGAATTAGGGTTAGATAGGTCGATGTGCCGACTATTGGTATTCTATTAGGTATATCTCAGGTCGACAGATCTAGGTACACAACAACCTGTTTAGTTATTTTGAATGATCAGGTCGACATACTAAGAAAGGCATCAACCTGCCCTCTTTTTGCTTTTCAGGTGGACATCTAAAAGACAGGTCGATGTGTTATTTCCTGAGTTTGGTTCCAAGTGTTGGTTCGTGATCAAGTTGACAAGATCTATTTTATCAGGTCGACATACCTCTGTACGCTTTCAAATTTGTCGATATACTTTGATAAATAGGTCGATCTGGAATCTATTTCTCAGAGTAATACTTTGTTTTTCTTTCTGTTTTCTCTATCTCTTCATTTCTATCATTCCCAAATCTCTTCTTAATTCACAAAATCTATTTTTGTCTAAGGGTTTGGTGAGGATATCAGCAATTTATTTTTGAGTGTCAATGTACTCAAGAACAATCTCATTCTTCAGAACGTGATCTCGAATGAAATGATATCTTAGTTTTATGTGTTTGGTTCATGAGTGATGCACAGGGAGTTTATTGTAATTGTGTTATCACATTTGATTGGTATACAATCAAAATCTAGCCCGTAATCTTTCATTTGGTGTTTGATCCAAAGAATTTATGCTGTACACTGACCAGTTGAAACATATTCAGCTTCTGCTGTTGACAAAGCCACGCTGCTTTGCTTCTTTGAGGACCATGATACCAACATATTTTCGAAAAATTGACAAGTGCCACTTGTGCTTTTTCTATCGACTTTGCATTCGGCAAAGTCAGCATCACAGAACCCATACAATCGGAAACTCGAATTTCTGTCAAACCAAAGTCCCAAGTATGTCATTTCTTTTAAGTATCTAAAGATTTTTTTGATTGCAACCAAGTGGGACTCTTTAGGATCTGACTGAAATTTAGCACAAGGACATACGTTGAATTGTATGTCAGATCTTGAAGTAGTAAGATAGAGTAATGATCCAATCATGCTTTTATAAAGTTTTTGGTAAATTGACTTGCCATTTTCATGTTTGTCTAGCTTAATGTTTGTCTAGCTTAAGGATTTGACTTAAACTTCATCAAGTTTATTTATGGAAACCCATTTGGTTCCAATTATTGATTGATCTATGGTTCTAGGCACCAAATTCTAAACTTTATTTCTTTAAATCTGATTTAGTTCATCTTGCATTGCAATAATCCAATGTTCATCTTCTAAAGCTTCATTCACGTTTTTGGGTTCACTCTGGGAAATAAAAGCCACATACTCACATTGATTATGGATTGCAGATCTTGTTCTTACTCCAGAACTAATGTTAATATTTATATTCTCTGGATTTACGTCTTTCCTAATTTGAGAGATTTGATTTCCTGCTCTTGCTATATATCATTTCTTTCCTCCTGCACCGTGAGATCATTTAACTCCTCCTTTTGATTATTTATTTCATCAGATAAGCTAATATCATTCAATTTCTCAGATACATCTTCATCATCCAACATTCTTTGATTAATATCATTTTTTCGTCAAATTCTACTTGAATTGACTCCTCCACTATCATGATCCTTTTATTGTAGATTCTATAAGCTTTGTTTGCTAGAGAGTAACCTATAAAGATTCCTTCATCACTTTTGGTATCAAATTTTCCTAATACTTCTTTTCCATTGTTCAACACAAAGTATTTACATCCAAACATCCTAAAGTATGCTATATTTGGTTTTCTTCCTTTGTAAAGTTCATAAGGGGTTTTCTTTAGAATTGGTCTCACTTGAACTCTATTCAAAATGTAGCATGTTGTGTTTACTGCTTTTGCCCAAAAGAATTTAGGTAGATTATTTTCAGAAAGTATTGTTCTAGCCATTTCTTTAAGAGTTCTATTTTTCCTTTCTATTACTCCATTTTGTTGAGGTGTTCTAGGAGTTGAGAAGTTGTGGTCAATACCATAATAATTGTAGAACTCATCCTTGGTTTTGTTTTCAAATTCCTTGCTATGATCACGTCTAATGCTTTTAATACATACTCCCTTTTCATTTTGAATTTTCTTACATAGTCTAATGAATGCCTCGCTAGCTTCTTCCTGTTTGGCAAGAAATAGCACCCATGTAAATCTAGAGTAATTATCAATGATTACAAAACTATAATGTTTTCCTCATAAGCTTTGGGTTCTAGTAGGTCCAAACAAATCAATATGAAAAAGTTCTAGAGGACTTCCTGTTGAAACACAATTTTTGGATTTAAAGGATGTTTTTCTTTGCTTTCCTTTCATACATGTATCACACAATTTATCCTTTTCAAATTTCAATTTTGGAAGACTCTTAACTATATCTTTCCTAACTAGTTTTGAGATAGTGTCCATACTAGCATGACCTAATCTTCTATGCCATAGCCATGAAGAATTCTTATTCATAGTAACTAGACATGATTCGGTTGAGGGTTCTAAGAGATCTAAATCAATTGTATATATGTTTCCTCTTCTAGGGCAAGTTAACTTTATAAGTCCAGAGGATTTAACAATAATGGAACATGCATTAGTCTCAAACAATACAGAATAGCCTTTATCACACAGTTGACTAACACTCAACAAGCTGAATTTTAGTTTGAATACAAGCAATATATTTTGAATTTGAGATTCAGATGACTTACCTCCTATGTTGCCTATGTCGACAATCTTCTCTTTTGAATTATCTCCAAATGCAACCTTTCCACATTTCTTGCTTTCAAGGTAGGAAAATTTCGATGCATCTCCAGTCACGTGTCTTGAACAGCCGCTATTTATGCACCACATAGACTTGCAGGAAGATTCTCTTGACTTTAAGCATACCTACAGTGAGAAGACAATCACACTTTTACCTTTGGTATCCAGATCTTTTTGGCTCCAGTTGAGTTAGTGATGAATTTATCTTTGAGGATCCATGTTAAGGTTGTTTTTTAGGAGTTCAGAAATCAGCAATTATAAGTTGAGTGTCCATTTTTCTTACAGCAGGTGCAATGTCTGATTTGTGCTCCTGGTTTCTTAGTTTTGTTTAAAGCCATGTTTCTAAATCTACAGACTTCAGATTTGTGCCCAACCTTCATGCACGTGTGACATCTTTCTAGTTTGGTATTTTCAGAGCTTGACACAAAGAATCTATGTAATCATTTTTGTGTTTGGTTAGGGTTGAATTCTAATCCTGCCTTGTCAAACATAGCTTTTTGAATTTTTAGCATGGCATCTAACTTTTCTTGTCCTGAGATGAATTTTATTAGGACAGTGTTCAACCTACTATTCTTTTCTTTCAAAATTTCAAAATCTTTCTTTAAGAGTATGTTTTCATTTATAAGAATGTCATTATCTTTTTCTGAATATTCAACATTTAGTTTCTTCTTAAGTTCATCAACGTATAGTTCCAAAATTCAGCATTTTTTTCTTTTTAATTCATTTGCTTCACTTTTTGATTTTTCTGAAACTTTAATATTTTCAGTCAGTTCTTTCCGTAACAGATTATTTTTCCTTTTAAGTTTTTTTAATTCTTTTAGTGATTCTACTAAATCTTCACGTAATTTAGAGATAGAAAGTTATTTTCAGATTCAGAACATGATTAATAGAGAGTGAAATTTACCTTATTATCAGAAGATTCTTCATTTCCCATGAAACAAATGTTTGCTTGTTCCTCATTTTGCTCTTCATCACTCCATGCAGCAAGTGTCTTTTTCTTTTTCTTCTCTTTTCTGTCCTTTTTGTGCTTCTTATCATCCTTTTTGAGAGGGGCAATCAGCCTTCATATGTCCCAGCTTCTTGCATTCAAAGCATATGATTTCTTCCTTCTTTTCTTGCTTTTTGAAGAATGGCTTGTTTTTATTCCTCTTTCTCATGATGAATTTTCTGAATTTTCTGAATTTTCTGAATTTTCTGAATTTTCTGAATTTTCTTGCTAGAAGAGCTACATCCTCTTCATCTTCTTCTTCTTCTGAACTGGATATGGTTTCCTCATTGTCAGCCTTCAAGGCTATCCCTTTGCCTCTTTCTTCTTTAGCTGGTTCCTTCACATTCAGCTTCATCTCATGGGTTATTAATGATCACACGAGTTCATCCATTGTCAGAGTCTCAAGATTTTTAGACTTCTCAATTGCTGTCACCTTGGGCTCCCAAGATTTTGGTAGATTTCTTAGAATTTTCTCCACCATATCTTCTTGAGGAATTCATTTTCTAAGTAGTCTGAGCTCATTTGTTACCTTATTAAATCTTGTGATCATTTCATTGATTGCTTCTCCATCTTTCATTTTGAAGACTTCATATTCTTATTTCAGCAATCTGATTTTGCTCTTACGTATTTGGTCAGTTCCTTCATAGGTGGCCTCAAGTCTTTTCCAAATCTCCTTTGCTGTTATGCAAGAAGAGACTCGATTATATTCGTTGATGTTCAGTGCAAGGTGAATAAGGTTGATGGCTTTGCAGTTGGCTTGATAAGCTTTTTTGTGTTCCATAGTCATGTTCTTCAATTTTACCGGCACATGAACTCCATATATCTCCTCCGTAGGGAATTTGACTCCTTCTTCGATGATTTCCTAAGCATTTAGGTCTTGGGCAATGATGAAGTTGCATATCTTTTGCTTCCGGTAGCTGAAGTTGCTTCCATTGAAGATTAGTGCTTGGTTGGTTGAGCATGCTTCAACTGGTACGTTGTCACCGTTAATTGTCATTTGGATTTTTGGTGTTGAGCTGTTAGGCCTTTGACAACACACCCGCTCTGATACCAATTGTTATTCAACTAGTGGGGAGGGTGAATTGTTGAATATAGATTTTTTGATATTTTTTTCTATATTTTAAAAATTTATGACAGTAAATGAAATCAAGTAAAGAGAACACAAAGAATTTTTATAGTGGTTCCACCAAATTCGGTGTACGTCCATTCCCAGGCTTCCTCTGGATTTTTCACTAAATGTTTAGTTTACAAACTTGATTATAGGCTCAAGTTAAACCTCAAATAGTGTTACGTCTGAACACCACAATTCAATCTCACATAGACTGAATTTGGGCCTTTTTGATTGAAGGCAGTGTCGCACACTCCTTAATCTTTGACACTCAAATTAATCTATAAAAGAAGGTCAAGAATTGAGGCTTACTTTCCTCGGATTTGACAGAATGAAAATACTCAAAGAGACACTTAATACAATTAAGACTTTCAAGTGCACAGAGATCGGTTGTTGCTTTGTACTCAATAGAGCTTTTTAATTCTTGTAATGTCTCTTGTTGTTTTTCCGCCATCTTCTGCTTCTCTGTATTTATTAGGGTATTTAATCGATCCATTGAGAGTTGGTGGTGGTTGTTGTATTCGAACGTTGGCATTTAATTTCTGTCATTAAAACTTCTGCGACTATTCCTTCTTTCATGCTGAAGCTTCGTTCTTTTTACTGGCGCTTCTTTTAAATGGGCCAATCAGACTTTGTTTGCTCTGCATTTGAACGTTAGCTTTAATAGAATAGGAAAAATTTCAGAGATCGAAGAAAGAAGCCGTCTGGTAGGTCCAAAAATATTTTTCAGATTTAGGTTCTGACACACGCAGGTCAACAAGTCTATTATGAACATCGACCTGAATTTGAATCATTTTTAGTGTATTTTTATATAAACAGGTCGACAAGTTACTATTTTGGGTTGACAAGAAACTGTGTCAAATGAAATTGGTGGACCCGAGATTTTTAATTTGTTGATGTGTTTCCTTGTGTTGACAGTATTTCAACCGTGTCGATGTGTGATCTTTCTAATTTGTGAGAGGTAGGTCGACAAGTGTAATTTAGTGTATCGACATGTTACTATTCATGTAATAAATTGGTCGATGTGTGGAACTCAATTGGTTGATGTGTATGAGTTGTGTTGACAAGAATTTGATAGGTCGATGTGTATTTTAATGAGCAATTGAACATTAAATCGACAAGACTTACTAATACATCGATAATTTACTATGCAAATAAAAATTGGTAGACCTGAATAAATGAATTTGTTGATGTGTTTCCTTTGTGTCAACTAATATTTTGCTATGTCGATGTGTAACATAAAGACCGGGTCGACATGTACTAATTAAGGGTTGATGTGTCACTATTCACTTAATGATTTGGTTGATGTGTTTGAGTGAATTGGTTGATGTGTTTTGATCAGGTTGATAAGAAAAGAAGTAGGTTGATGTGTGTTTCTGATTCAAGTGTCATCAGGTTGATGTGTTAAACCAATAGGTTGATGTGTTTTTAGAAATCAGGTTGATGTGTATAGAGAATAGGTTAATGTGTCACTGTTTTTAAGGTTTCATGTTTACAAGATTTGTTCTCAGTTCGATGTGTTGGGATGTCTGATTTATATGACATTCATTGTGCAGGTCGATGTGTCTTGTATAGGTCAAAGTGTTCAAACATTTGTTTCTATAGAAATTAGTTAACTCAGGTCGACAATGGTAACAAACGGGTCGATGTGTGTGTGTGAATGTTACAGGTCGATGTGTTTTCTAAGCATGTCGACCTATACTGTAAACTTCTGAATTTTCTGATTGTCTTCTTATTTTCTCGAACTATTTTTCTTCTAATCTTTCATCATCAAAACTTTACTAGGTCAACATTCTCCCCCTTTTTGATGATGACAAAATTTCTAATATTCAATTTATAATACTTAGTTAAATTTAATCCTAATTTCTAGATATTTGTGCTTGTTGCTTTTCAATATTCGATTGACCTCAAAACGTTACTAGGTCGACACTAAGTATAAGCAATATTCGATTGCTTGTGTCATTTGGGTGTATCTCAGAGAAATATATGGAAGTACCTATGACTCATAATAGAAAAATGAAGATAAAGTATAATACCGGATAAAAACGAGGTGACCACAATATCAAACAGCATTTAAGGTCATGTCTAACATGATTAGAGAGTGGTAGTCAGCTAGTCATATCCTCTTTGAAAAATAGAAAGTTCAAATCTTGATCCTATCACTTCCTGTCAAGTAGGAGCATATGAAAGTTAGTTTGACTAATAGTGACAGTGTGAAGACTTTCTCAGATGTTGCTTACTACGTTGAGCTTGAGAATGAGTGGCTCTATGTTGCAAGGTCCATAGCTAATGTCTTTGTTGTGGAGTTTAGATTCAATAGAGTTTCAGATTCTAAGTGTGAAAGGGATTAGAATGAAAGCAAGAAATGAAATGAGATTGGAGACATATCACAAATCAACAACTCCGGAGATAAAAATAAACTGAGAGACATTTGCGGATTTTCATTGAATGCCTTCTAATAGGAAATGGATTGGTATAGGGAACAATGTAAAAGTAGAGGAAAGAGGAGTTTACATTTATATATTAGAGTTACAAACTGGTCGAACTCTCATTTTGCATGATCTTCTCTATGTGTCAGAAATTCAACGAAATTTAATATCTATTCTTGTTATTTTGAAACTTGACTATATTTTTGAACTTTTAAAGAGATTGGCTTAGTTTGTATTTGTATGAAACGTCGGACAACTAGTAAATGGTTTCATATTGTTGCAATGTATTGGATGAATATTTAATTATTAAATTGAATATTGTCACCTTGCAAAATAGCGAGAAAACCATTTGGAAAGGTCATACGAGCAAAATTTCCATTGCTGTTAGTCTATTCTAACATATGCGATCCAATGAATGTGAAAACTAGACATAGAACTTTGTGTTTTATTACGTTCATAGATGATTTCACACAATTTGGCCATATCTATTTGATTCTCACAAATTTGAAACACTTGAGTGTTTTAAACATTATATAAATAAGGTAGAGAATCGAATGGATAGAACGCAAATAGTATTTAGAATGGATAGGGGGTATGAATATCTATCAGATTAATTAAGTGTTATGATAAGAAGAAATATGATATTATTAGATATGATAAGATCTATGATGATACTAGTTAATTTGTTGATTTCCTTTTAAAGAAATGCCTTGTTAATTGTAACCTATGTTTTTGAATAAAGTGGCTTCAAAGTCAATACCAACGACATTATATGAATTTTGAATCAGTAAAAAGTCATTTTTGAGTGAACTCAAACCTTAGAGATTGACTGTCAATATTTAAGAATTTTCAATAACTTTAGGAAATTGGATCCCTATAAAAGTAAGTGTATCTTTTATAAGATACTTATTTCAACCAATTTAAAAATTAAGTGTTCATTGGTGAACAAAAAGATGGTATTGAACAAGAGATTGAATCACAGGATGTAGGATTTTTTGAGAATGAATATCCTAGCAAAGATGACATAATGGATATCGCGTCTTTGTTTGAATTTGTTAATTCATAAAATAGCTCTGTCCATAGAGGATCATTGGAATCGTAAGAAAACAATGTTGATCCCAATGAAAAGGTTCAAACTCTAGAGATCCAATTGAATTTTCAACTTAGAAAAGTCTAGGAGAGCGGTACCCAACCGTTATTTTGAGAATGAAGGGTATGTATTTATTATTTCTCCATAAGATAAAGAAGAACCTAGAGTATAGATGAGATTCTATTTTGTCATACTAAGAATGAGTGGATAAAAGTGATGGAAAAAGAATTGGAGTCAATGATATCCAATCATATTTTAGGAATTGATTGAATTTCTGTTGGGGTGCAAAGTTATTGAAAACAAGTGGGTTCTTAAAATGAATTGTAGGACATATAGAACTATTAAGAGGTGTAAGGGTCAACTGGTAGTAAAATGTTAAATTCAGTAAAAGAGTGTTGATAATGAGAAAACGTTTTCCCTGTAATGAGATTTACCTCCAATCATATGTTGTTGGCAATAGTGGTCAATTTGGATTTAGAATTATGTTACATAGATGTGAAGATTATCTTTCTCAATAGAGAACTTGAGGAAAAGGTATAAATGACACAATTAGAGGATTTTGTCATTAAAGGCTAGGAAAACAGAGTATCCAAATTGAGCAAATCAATTTATGGCCTTAGATAGTCTTCGAGACAATAGTGTTTGAGATCTCACAGAGTTGTGATCTCTTATATTTTTGTCACAATAAGATGAAAACCATTATATCTATGTTGAGAAGTTCGATGACAAATTTGTAATTTTATCTCGATATATCGAGAGAATATTGTTAACTGTGAATAATAATGAGTATGTTCTTCAGATTTTTAAATGGTTGTTTTTTAGTTTTGAGATAAAGGATATGAGTGAGGTAGATCAAACCTATAGACTTCGTTTCAAGAGATTATTAGGATTATCTCAGGAGTCTTATATTATAAATGATTTGGAATGATACAAAATTAAAAATTGCAAACCCATTGATATTACTATGGTTAAAGGTGATAGTTCAGGAGATAACATATGCCCTAAAATTTTAGATGAATAGATGAAATGTCCAGAATACTACATTTTAGCACAGTTGGGAGTTTGAAGTATGCTAGATGCGTATTAGTCTCAACATTTGTCATGTTGTGGGTTTAGTTAACATGTATCAATCCAATCCATGGACGAGCTATTAGATTGCTGTGAAAAAGATATTGGAATAGTTAAATGAAACTGTAGATTATTTCTTTTGTTGTTAAGAAAATGATTTAGTATTGAAAAGATATACGAATGCTGATTGTGGAGATGATTTAGATGAGAGAAAATTTACGTGTAGTTATGTTTCTTAATGATAGTACTATCTCATAGAGTAGCAAGAAACAAGTCAGTATACCTCTTTTTACAATGGAAGTAGACTTTGTAGTTTGTACTCCTATAGTTCAGGGAGAAGTTTGATTGAGTATATTTTTGAAATATTTGGAAGTAGTAATCAATTTAGTGGGCATTATAACTTTGTGACAATAAGTTAGCTATTGCCTACACTAGAACTCCTAATATGATATCAAAACCAAACATATAGACATAAAATTCAATTTTATCAAAGGTATGATTGAAAAGATGGGAATGATATTGAATTAAATGTCTACACATTTGATGGTATTTGGTCATTTTACGAAATCAATTCCTAAAGACATTTGTAAGACATGTTAGAATATTTGAGTTATGTAAGTCGTGATAATATTAGTGAGTGTGATTGTAATTGTAATCATATACAGAGTATATGATATAATGCTCATGTTTATTGATAATTGAATTTTATTTTTGTATCCAAAATTCTTGTATCTAACCTTGAAAGAATGTCAGACAAGTTTTAGAAATTAACTCTCACACACTAGCAATCGCCTCTAATATCAATGTGATATGTAGAGATAAGACAATATTAATTTGCGGTGGATTAACAATCATGCCGTGCTAGTGGAATACTAAGATGAAATTATCAATTGAATATAAATAAGTGGTAATCGAAATAGATTCCCTATAATCATTGAACTTGTTTAATAGTCGGTGTAAGTTTTCCTTGATATTATGAGAATTTGAAGGACTTTTAAATAGGAAAACTCAGATCAAATGTTATATATATTTGGACTAAAATTTATACAATATGTTATTTTAGAAAATAAGACATACTCTTTCAAATATGAGGAAAGAGTATTGTAGTATGTATTTTATATCACGTGTGCTTGTGTAATTATATGGGTAATGAGAAGACGCATCTCTCTTCATCTCATTGTGTGAGACCCATAAATTCATATTCAACCTCAATTTATACCCTTAAGATTTTTGTCTGTCTTATGAAATTTTATTTTAGTATTACTAGTTTAACATGTTACCAAAAAATTATGATTGATTCGGTTTAGCAGTGCATATTTAGGAAAATAGTTAAGATAAAGTTGAAAGTTAATAGTATGAAAGGACTATTTTTAACTGACACATTGCTCTATATTAATAGACCAGTCAACTATATCTATGATTTAGTATTTAGAGATATAATTATGAATATGAATGGACTCAAGTCAAGTATGCTCTTATATTGTTTTGAGAGATGTGAGATACGTTTATTGTGTCGAGTAAAAGAAGTCCAAGGTATAACGACAAATGACATAACCATCGCCACATTGAGGTTGAGTTGCTATGTATATACTTAACTGGTGTATAGTTCTACAGCTTTTGGTATTCTCACGGATCACACGATCCACTTACCTGTATGAAATTTGTGTTTGATTGTAATGATCATGTTATGTACAAGTCTATCCCTCATGTGCGGGTGGAAGATGTTAAAAAATAAAGTTCATGTTTGCCCATGAGGATAGACTGATGACCGAAGTCCCAAAAACCTATTTATTTGAATTTGAAAAAAAAAAGAGAGAGAGAAAAACCACCCGTAACTCCCTATCTTCGAACTCCCTTCTCTCTCATGATGTACTCCCTATTTTTGTTCTTTTTTTTTTGACATGAACAAGAGAGAAATTGAAAGGGAGAAGCATTCCCAAATGAACCCATTTTAGAGAAAGAAAGGTATTTTTTCCCTAACACTTGAAAAATTAGAGAAATGAGAAAGGACTTGAAGTTTTGTGATCATTTTCTTCATCAAGATTTTTGGATTGTGAACTAAAAAGGTGATCCGATTTATGTGACATCTTCTAGACTTAAAATACTCAATCGGTGAAAGAGATAAGTGATTTAAGTCGTTTAAAATCAAGAAAATTTTACATGAGAAAACTATTTGTTGGTTTGTTTTAAAAACCTTCGGTAATAATGTTGTGCCCTTGGTAAAGGCAAGCAGTGTCAATGGTATAGCATATATTGCATTGTCCTTTTGAACTTAAGTCATAGCATATATTATTTTATGCTTTATTTATGAATTTTAAGACTGTTTTAAAACTAATTTGATTATTTTATATTGATTAATTTCATGGATTTTGATTTAAAAAATATTGGGTCTAGTTTCTAATTTTAGACTACAAAGATAATTATTAGAATTTTGGATATAGCTTTCTGCTCTAATATCTGATTGAAGTGATTCTTGCTATCTTTGAAAGAAAACTTTGAGCCCTACAAATCTTATGAAGAGTCCAGAAACTGATTCAAATCGAAACATGTCTAAAAATTGAGTCGAAATTGCTGCATGCCGGAAAAGGAGTCCATGCTGAAAAGGGAAACTAAGGGTTGAAAATTTGAAAATTAAGTTGCTAAAATTTCAAAAGATATTATGGGATCAAGATAAAAAGGGAGTTCAAGTTTTGGGGAAAGCCAAAGATTTTTATCATTCCAACAACACCAAGTTTCCAAATCAAATTCAAATACCAAGTTTCCAAAAAGTTCAAGTTTTCAAATCCTTCTAGGGTATTCAGTCCTATTTATATAGCATTGTTAGGGTAGCAAGGAGGGACACATGCCTCCATTATTTTCTCTCACTCCTCCACTTTACAAACTCTAGCAGCGGCCTCCATCATAGCATAGGCCTTCCACATCCATTCTCAAGCAAACAAATGTTGTATTGTTTTCTTTTACTCTTTTGTTTATCTTTTTTGATGTCTAACTAATTTTATTGTTCATAAGACTCGAAGAATTCTATTTTTGATTAATTACATGGCTTCATTTAATTTTTTCCCTTAAATTTTGTTGACCTAATAGAGTTTTGATGATGAGTAGCTAGAAGGAAAAGAGTTTAAGAATATAAGAAAATAGATAAGAAAATTCAGAATCCCACAGTACAGGTCGATCTACTTAGAAAACACATCGACCTGTGACATTCACACACACATCGACCCGTTTGATGCTCTTGTTGACCTGAGTCAAATGTTTTCTATTAGAAACATAAGTTTGAACACTTCGACCCACACAAGCGCACATCGACATAGGAAGTCAGGTGGACCAATTTAAAATTACACATTGACCAATTATTCAAACATATCGACCTGAACACATTAGACATCAACACTAAGAATGGAGAATACATAAGGACATCGATGTCTACACAAAACATGTCGACCTGAGATGGCATGAATAGTGACATGTCAACCAATTCATTCTTACACATCAACTAATTTAACTTATGAATAATAACATATCAACCCATTGATGCAACACATCAACTTGCTAGTTCAAATACACATCAACCTGCTGAACAGTGTCATGTCCCCCAATTTCATACACTATGTCGACTAATTTGATGTTCAAATAGTAACACATCAACCTGTTGGTTTGACACATCAACCTGATGACACTTGAGTCAGAAACACACTCATCAACCTGTTCTGTTCTTGTCAACCTGGCCAAAACACATCAACCATTCACTCAAGCACATCGACCAATTCAATAAGTGAATAGTGATACATCAACCCTTGATAAGCACATGTCAACCCATCCATTATGTTTCTTAAATACTGCACATCGATATAGCAAAATATTTGTCGACCTGAGGAAACACATCGACCAATTCATTTCTTCAGGTCCACCAATTTTTATTTGCACAGTAAGATGTCGATGTACATAGTAAGTTTTGTCAATCTGATGTTCAATTGCTCATTAAAATACACATCGACCTATTAGTTTCATGTCGACACAACACATGCACATCAACCAATTGAATTTCACATATCGACTAATTTGTAATCTGAATAGTAATATGTTGATACATCAAGTTAGACTTGTCGACTTACCTCTCATAAAGTCAGAAAGATCACACATCGATACGGTTGAAATGTTGTCGATGTAACACCGACACGCAGTGTATTGTATATTATACTCTTCATTAATCCATATATGATACATCTTCTTATTTATATAGAAAATCACTTAGAAATTTTTCCGAGCCAAAATGCCTTAGAAGAATTTTGAGTATGTGCTTAGGGGGTTAAAAAGGGACCCTTCCGGGCCATCTTGAAATCTATGCGTGCGATTTCAAACCCAAAGAAATTACACGTGCAAAATCACCCTAGAAAATTAATAAAACTTGAATTTGGGTAAAACCATATCCTTTGCTCGAGAGTGCTTGATGACTACTCGCCGGGGGACGGGAAATGAGCTCCTACCAAGTCAAATCAAATTTACCCATGTGAAATTGCTGAAATTTTTCCAAGAAGCCAAATTTAGACTAATTAATGATTTTCACAAGTCAAAACGAGATTTTGAGAAATTTACAAAAATTCGCCCAGTAAGATGGGAATTTACCCTACCGTAGCACAAAGGTGCTCGGTACCTTAGATTTTCACCCGATAAACCCTAAATTTGTGGGCCAAATCAAAATTTGACTGAACAAACGGTTTTGTTTCCACTCAAATCTATATTTTTGGAATCTTCACGTAAAACAAAGTCCATAGTGAGATTACGCGCGTTTTGAGATCGAGATCAAATTTTGATGGATCGCGAATTTTGTTCACTCCGAAAGACGTTTGGGTGACCAAATGATTTCAGATTTACACGAACCCAGTGTCATTGGACTCAGTATGAAAATCTGGGTCCCATGTGTGATTTTAAAAATTTTCAAGATAAATAGTAACTTTGACCGACCTTGGACCACGAGTCAAAAAATGAATAAGTACAAAAGACAAACAATTAATATCCTTGGAATGTGTGAATCCACTTTATTAGACTTTGTGTGATCTTGAAAAGTGGCATCATATGATTGGAAGGAATTAACCATAGTTGATTTACTATAGTTAAATTTAACTAGGGTAGGGTTAATTGAACCTAATTAGGGTTAAAACATGATTTAACCATAGTTGAGTGTTTAAATTAAAACCAAATTAAGTCTTTTATTCACTCCCAACAAAAAAAAAAAACATGAGATGCCCAAAGGAGAGCAAAAACCTTCTTCTCTTATTCATTTCTCCTTAGCCTGAACCCCATTGAAGAGCAACCATGATTTTTCCTCACAACCTCCCAACATTTTTACATAGTTTTACTCTACCCTAGACCTAGTATCGCATATCCAAAAGCCAGCTCAAAAGAAACACCACACATGGAGATCTAGGGAGGGACGAAAATTCAAAGAATAGAGTAAATGTGAAAGTCCAAATCTTCAATCAGCCTGCTATTCATAAGGTAAATATCCACCACCCTCTAGTATAACATATCCAAAATTTAGTCAAAAAAGGAGAAAGTTTTCTTAGAAAACTAGGGTAGACAAATTTGAAGCCATGACAGAATTTCTGGGTTTTCGGAAGTCTGAACAGGTTGTTATGTTTAGACTATAGCATTTTCTGTGCTAAGGCAGATTGAGTGAAATTATTATACATGAAACTAGATCTTCATAGCTTTTAAATGAGACATGATTTATTTAATTCTGATGAGAAATGAATGTTTAGTGAATTTTCAAAATTAGGTGTTCTGCACAAGTTTCTGTTCTGATGTCCTATTCTGCCATGATGTTTGCCTCAATTTTGAGATGCCGTCCGGTCTGAACTAGCTTGAGCCCTAATTATAACATTTGTAGCTCTAGGTTTTATCTTTCTAACAAGGCAAGAAGCAGCTTAAACCGACTCCTATATCAAAAGTTATGAAAATTCTCCAAAAACTGTGTAAATTGTCACTCTGTTTTTGGTCCCAGATTGACAGCCTTCTAGGTAATCTGTTTTGACCCTCTTCTGAACTGTACTAAGAAAAACGTTCAACATGAAAGTTGTAGGTCTATGTCACATCTATAACATATCCACAAATCACTTGAATTCGAGTTGTGTGCAGAGCGTTATTGCATTTTTACTAAGATAGGACAGAATGAACTTTTGGAACAGAACTGAGACAAAGATTGGTTTATCTGAAATTCTGTGATTTGAATCTGAAGGAATGTTGAAAATAAAAGTTGTAGTGCTATCTCTTAGCCTTAAAATGACATAGGAAGCATGTGATTCGGAGTTGTGTAGTAGGAGTTATGACCATTTTCCCACTACTGCGCAAATTGTGTTGTGTGCAGAATTTTAGATTTTAAACTTGTGGACTATTTTGGTGAAATGATGAATGTGAATGGATGTATTTGAGGTCAAGCGTGTGAAGCATATGTGTGTATGAAATTGAAAATGTTGTGTAAGGTGATGTAATTGTGTGCTTAACTTGTCCTTTTGTGGACATTGAGCATGAGTTGTTGTGTATTGAGAAAGGAGGGAGTTGATTTCCTTGTATGTGTACTATCGAGGTATGTGTATTGCCTTGGCACGTAGGCGTGGTCATTGAATGGTGTATTAGAGAGTGGGGGGCACGGATAATCTATAAAAGAGGTTAAATTAATGTATTTAACCTAAAAGTCTTCATTTGCATTACATAAAGATTTCATATGTACTTTGTGTTGCCTTTATAGTAACATGATAACAAATTGACGAGAGGACACAGTTTCCATACAGCTTGGTATTTTAAGGAGTGATTGACCCTTCCGTATACAGTGAGTGAAATTTATTATATTATGTGTTCAATGCATAATAACATGTTTTAAAACGCTTTTCAATGCAAGCATGAATTATGATCGTGTGCTATGATTTTTGGAATGGATTTGTTAAATATTTTGTGAATCATTGGAGTGTCCACAACATGATTTTATTGTGAAATATACATTCAAATGATTTGCGAAATGAAAAACGTGTCATTGCATCGATATGCATATGATTTTATAAAATCAATTATGAGAAGTGTTTGATATGGTTTGATAAATGTTGGAATGACACGTACATTGTGATGATATTATGTTATCGGCCGAGAGCCTTTATGTATGCCATGATGATATGATTTATGAGATACGCCGATGAGTTGGGTATGCCATAGCTATGAAGGGCGTTTGCAGAGGTACCAATTGTACCTAGATATGCTTCTATAGGAGATATCCTCAAATGTCGTATATGATATTGGGACTCGACACGGTACTAGTTGGGTTGAACCCAAAAGGGGGAGGACTAGGTAACGTCCTGGTCTAGCACCTGATGAGGTCTATCACCAACGTCGGGGTAGAGAGCATTTTCTAACTTTGCATATATAAAAAAGACCCCGATGCGCCTGCCATTGGTTGTGGTCGACCTTTGCTAGAAACTGATTTTGGTAAGCTCTATACTTGTGTGATTCGATTGATATGGATGCATATATATTTGAATTGTATGAAAAAGAATGATTTATGATGAATTGTTCATTATGCACTGTTTTCATATATTATGCGGACTTGTGAATTTATTGAATCATTTTGACACTTCATTTTTCACCAACACATTGAACACACTTATATATACCTTCTCACTTACTGAATATTCCCCATAATACTCACCCCTCACCTTCTGCTCCACAGAGATAGCTATAGTGGGACGCGTTGCGACATAGCAGCGCATGAGATTTTGTTGGAGATATCGGATTTGGGTATGGTATTAACCATTCTTCCACAGGATTGTGTTTAAAGATATGAGATGATATATATATATATATATATATTTGTTTATTTGGGATTGTAAATAGACCATTGTACATGTATATAAAAGGGATGCTGTATGTAAAGAATTGTACATATTATTGTAACTCTCATTTCATTGTATTGCATTGAGACATGCTTGTACTATTGTGTTCAATCACTTTGGGAAACATGTCATGTCTAGAATTGTCTATTAGGTTCGCTCGGTACCACCTCTAAATCACAGGAGGGGTGACTGGCAACTGTTCATACTTTTGATGGGGGCATGACAGTAGAGGTTTGTGGATAGGACTAGATTAACCTTACGTTATTTTGGATGTTGACAAGGATGTGGATTTGTTGGTTGTGTTGATGATTTGCCAGGTTGACATTTATATATTGATATGTTATTGATTGACGAGATTTTGATATAGGATAGACCTTCGATTTATGGGGAAGTTCTGTCCGTTTGTTTGTTGATGGTTGGGAATTTAATGTCAGCATCCGGGATAGCGTGGCAGCTGCTCACGCCTTGGATCGAGGATCGGAGCGTGACAGTCGACATAGAGGAACACATCGACCAATTAAAAATTTCGTATCCATCAATTTTATTTGGCATAGTTCCTTATCGACCCAAAATAATATCTTGTCGACCTGTTTGTATAGAAATATACTAGAAATGATTCAAATTCAGGTCGATATCCTCAATAGATTTGTTGACTTACGTGTGTCAGAATCCAGATCTGGGAAATATTTTTGAACCTAACGGACGTCTTCCTTCTTTGATCTTTAAAATGTTTCCTTTTCTATCAAAGCTAATGTTCAAATGCAGAGTAAACAAAGTTTGATTGGCCTATTTAAAAGATGAGCCAGTAAAAAGAACAAAACTTCAGCGCAAAGGAAGGAACAGTTGTAAAAGCAGTAATGATGAAAATTAAATGTCCAACGTTTGAATACAATAACCTTCACCAACCCTCAATGGCTCTATTCAATGCTTTAATAACTACTGATAACAAAAATTAAAGAGGGTAACACACGAGACACGACTTGAATTAAGAGCTCCAATTGTATTCTGAAAAATCTCATCTCTGTGCACTTGAAAGCTTTAATTGTATTAAGTGTCTTTTCGAGTATTTTATTCTATAAAATCCGAGGAAAGTAAGGCTCAATTCTTGACCTTCTTTTATAGCTTAATTTGAGTGTAAAAGATTAAGCAGTGTACGACACTGTCTTAAGTCTAGAAAAACCCAAAATTCAATCTGTGTGAGATTGAATTGTAGTGTTTAGACGTAACACTGTTTGAGGTTTAACTTGAGACTGTAATCAAGTTTGTAAACTAAGCATTTAGTGGAAAATCTAGGGGGAGCTTGGGAGTGGACGTACATCGAGTTTGGTGAAACCACTATAAAAATTCTTTGTATCATTTTTATCTGCTTTCATTCACTATCATAAAGCTTTAAAATTCAAAAAAAGTGTTAAAAAGTTTTTATTCAACTATTCACTCCTCCCCTTTAGTTGAATAACAGGTTTTATTGGTATGCTTATTGTTTGATAAAATTTTATTGTTAAATTTAATGTTTTGAAACGTTTAGATTTGTGTTTTGCATGATTTGAGATCGAGTGCATACGTGACTCATATAGTTGCATAAGATTAGTCTGAATAATAAAATTCATATGAGATTATGAGTATAACCATTGGATTTATTTCATGTGTGAAAATTTAGGGGAACCTTAAATTACAAATTTTCACAGAAATTAATGCAATTTGATTAATCAAAATTGAATTACCTTTGGATTTTGGTTAGTCACATTAAAGATTCATTACATAACCATTGGGAAAATCTAATTTTAAAAAATTAACTTTTATCATCAATAATTCATTAGTCAATAAACTTAGAGATTTGAAAAGATTCGATTATGTAAAAAATTGAAATAGTTGAAATTGATATTCTGGAGTTTTCATCATATTAAGGTTTCCATTACATTAGGGTTTCATATTTTAGATTTTATTTTTAATAGTTTCTAATAGTTTCACATATCTGATTCAATTTATTCAACTTAGATTAGATTTATTCATATTTGGTAGTATAAAATATTTTCATGCAAATGACATTTGTTTTACACTATACACAACATTTGATGGGGTATACTTGCTTGAAATTGTGATATCAAAATCGTGCATCAAGTTTTTGACGTCGTTACTGTGGATATCTTTGTGTCTCAACCAGAATAATCTTATTTGAAATTGGACTTTGATATTTCTTGTTTATTTTCTTAGATTAGGGTTTAGATTATATAGTTGCTATTTCAGGTTTAGTTTTTTTAAAATTTGATGAGAATTTTTGAGAATTTTCATGGTCAGAAAAATTTTTCAGAATTAGAGTTAAGCAATCATTTGTTCCAAGGGATTTTTGCCTATTGAGCAAAATTTGTAGCTTTGACCAATGGGCAGTTAGTGTAGCAGATATTTTACTGTACTCTTTAACTAAAATAATAAGTTTGACTCGAGATTTGGGTATTGAATTGATTACGTTAGACTTACCCACTAAGAGGGATCTTAGTCGGGTTGACCCGAATTAGTTAGGATAAAATTTCAGATATTGAGTGGTTGAACAAGTCCCAGGACACCAAAAAAGGAAAAAAAAACTCGAAACTTTGCTACGAGTACCACCCTATCTTGGTTAAATTCCATCATTTTCATTGACTTTTCTTTTTTTATTTTTTTGTAATTTTTCTGTTTTTTGGTTCATTATTTAGGTGTATTTTGTGTACTAGTTTATTATATATTTTTTTATTTCTACTTTTTTTTATAGGTAATCTATATTTTTTAGAGTAGTTTTTATAATTTATTTTATTGATCTAATTTTGTGTTATTTTTGTATACGTATAGAGATCTAATTATATTATTTTTGTGTTTGTAAGAAAACAATGACTTATGATAACAGAGCTATGAGGGAGTATTCAATGCCGAAACTTCAAGACATACAAACTAGCATTGCAAGACCTCCCATAAAATCAAATAACTTTGAGCTTAAACCTAGCCTTATTAGCATGGTGCAAACAGATCAGTTTAGTAGTGAAGAGAATTTCAAAAATCCAAATAGCCATTTGAAGAACTTTCTAGAAATTTATGATACAATCAAATTGAATGGAATAAACCCTGATGCAATAAGGTTACATTTGTTTCCTTTCTCTTATGGGGGAAAGGTGAAAGTATGGCGTAACTCGTTTCCTCATAATCATTTTACAAATTAGGAAAACCTCTCTTAAACATTTTTGGCTAAATATTATCCACCTGGTAAAACTACTAAGTTATGTAATGATTTTAATAGTTTTAGACAATTTGATTGTGAATCTTTATATAGTGTTTGAGAACATTTTAAAATTTTGATTTGGAAATGCCCATATCATCGTATACCTGACTGGTTAGTTTGGCAAACTTTTTATGGTGTTCTTTTACACTGTTAAAATTACCATTGATACTGTGGTTGGGGGTGCTTTCTTGAATAGATCATATATTGAAATATGGGCATTACTAGATGATATGGTTTCAAATCAGTATAATCGGTCTAATAAGCGTGAGATTCCTAGACAAAGAGATGATGTGCAAGAGGTTGATAGTTTTACAATGCTTAATGCAAAAATTGAGTCATTGATTAATGTTATTAAATCTAATCAATTTGATTAATGTTGTTAAGTCTAATCAACTTAATGCTCTGACTAACTAGGTTTTATATTGTGATTATTGTAGTAATTCTTCTCACAGAGCTTCTGAGTGTTCGTTAATACAACAAGCAAACTATATTTCTAACTTTGGCAGGTCTCAGGAGAACCCTTACTCCAATACATATAACCCTGGGTAGAGAAGCCATCACAATTTTTCATGAAGTCAAGGAGCACTACACAGAGTAAATCCATCATATTTTAATTCAAGGAATCCACAACCAAGAGAACCAAGGCATCTTGGGAGTTGACAATGAAACGATTGGTAACAGCAACTAATGAAAGGTTTGAGAAGCTTAAAAATAAAATTGATCAATTAACTAATGTCTTTCATTCTTGTATGCCATGTAAATTGTCAAATAATACTGAGAAAAACCTTATAGCATAGGCAAATGCAATCTCGTTAAGGAATAGGAAAGAATTGCAAGAGGTTTAAGATCTGTCCCAAAATGAAGAGAAAAAACAAGAGGTCAGGAAGAAATCTATCAGTCTACAAATGAGAAGTCCAAGACACAGGATTCTAAACAAGGAAGTACTTTATGTTTTAGTGAATATAAACCCCCTATTCCTTTTTCTGGGCATCTTTTATGTGCAAAAGTGGAATTTGAATTTTTTTTTTAATTTTTAAGAAATTACACATTAATATTCCTTTTTTGGATTTCATTAGACAAATGCCTATTTACTGGAGATTTCTCGAGGAGGTGATCACTAAAAAGAAGAAATTGGATGAAGTTTCAATAGTCAAGCTCAAGGACGAGTGTTCTGTGATTTTACAAAGGAAGTCGTTGCCGAAACTTAAAGATTCAAGGAGTTTCTCTATCTCATGCACCATTGACTCTACTGTTTTTTATGATATTTTGTGTGATTTGGGTGCTGGTGTCAATTTCATGTCATACTCTGTGTTCTTAAAGTTAGGGTTAAGTGATTGTCCACCAATTAACATTTCATTGCAATTAGCTGATAAAAGTATAAAATATTTAAGAGGCATTATTGAGAGCATATTAGTTAAACTTAATATATTTATTTTTCTTGTTGATTTAGTTGTCTTGGATATGGATGATGCAGAGAGCACTTCTTTGATTTTAAGTAGACCTTTTCTTGCCACTGCATATGCCTTGATTGATGTTTCTGCCGGAAAGTTAATTTCGAGAGTCAATGAAGAAAATATTGAATTTAATATTTTTCGTCACATGAAAAATTTTGATAAACAAGAGGTTTTTATGATTGATTGCACATGAAAAATTGTTGAACATGATGTTAATATCTTTTATTCAAATGATCCTATTGAAAATTGCATTGTCATTTCATCGCATGCTATTTTTGGTGTGAATTTAAATCAAAGAGGTAGTTTAATGTAGGTAAAGAAACGAAGTTGAAATTCAATAACTTGGAGGAAAAGCAAGAGATATCTAAGAATGGTCGAATTGATAAGGAAATGACAAAAATATGACAATATGCCACAAATGGTCATGCTGTGAAAATCTATGAATCAGGTTGCAGTAAGAACATTATGTCTAGCAAAAAACTTTAAAGAAATGCGTTTATTGGGAGAAAACTCAAGTTTATCAGCTTTATTAGGGGAGTTCTCTTTTCCCTTTTATATTTCATTTATTATTCATCTTGCACATTGAGTACAATGCTTAGTTTAAGTATGGGGGAAGCATATATAGGATGCTGATTTTTGTTTTAAAGAATTTGAGTGTTGAAATTTTTTCTTCCATGCCAATGAAATTTTTTCGAGTTTCTAGTTCTTGTATGTTACTTTTTTTTTAATTGAGTTGTATGAAAAATGATTGATATTAATGATTATTATGCACATGATTAGCTATTCATCTTTTTTATAGTTGATTTAAAAGATAAGTATGCAAGATTTGATACAAAATTTACCAAAGTGACAATTTGAGTCTTAAAGAGCAATTTGTTATACTCTCATTTTTCTTCTTAAGCATATATCACACATAAATTGATTATTCTATAACTTATTTTGTTATATATTTTGAGATCACAATTTTTATTTGCATGCACTAAAATGATCAAGGTACCTAGATTTACACATTTTTAGCTTTCGCAAAATACTATTTCTAACTTTTATATTCTTTAGTAAACCCATTTGAATCTAGACATTTTCTTTCTTGAATTACGCACATAGTTTTTCCTCATAATGTATTATTTTCAAACTTCAGATTTTGAACTCAAATTTACTAATATACTTATAGTTGATAGTATGATATTATATTTTTAGATATTATATTCTTTTTATATATGTTGGAGTTTCATGTATATTTTTAGGCATTATCTTGAGTTCTTTTAAAAAAAATCCAAATTCAAAAAAAAAATGATGAAAAAAAAGTACTGGTTGAAAAAAAAACAGAGAAGAAAAAAACTAAGAAAAAGCATTGTTCATTTATTGTTCTTTTTTATAGTAAAGTTCTATTTCATACTCTTTATTTTGGATGTGTGATATACTACATATTTGGAGTTGGATTACTATACATATCTTGGAATGAAAACTTGTGGAAGTTACTGTTTCTTGCTTTGATATAAAGAATGTCCTGTTTTGATACTTGACTATTTTTTGTGAATTATTTTAAACCAATATTTTGATCCATTATCCTATCATTTACCATAGCCTCGTTATAATCAAATAAAAGACATTTTGATTGGTGTATGAATTTCATATTTAAGTGGTAGAAATTTGATATATCAGTAAACCTAGGACAATGTCATCTTATTGTATTGATTTAAGTGATACATATATTCATAAAATTGAGTTCATAAAATAGTCAAATCTTAATTTTTTTATCATATTTCTCTTTGTATTGAGTAAATCGATCATGAAGGTGTTTGAATTTTATATTGTTTTTAATTTCAATGAGACTATAAAAGATGCAATGGTTTTTCAAGTACTAAATGTTGCGAACTATTGTTTGTTTTGATTGTAATTCTGATTTGAACTTGTCATATGCATGGTTAAGGATTTGAAAGAATTGAATTGGTTTTGGATGAAATTGTTTCTGCTTAAGGACATGCAAATATTTAAGTGTGGGGTATTTGATAACAATATTTTTAAACACTTGAATTATATTATTTTAGACCATATTTATAAATTTTAGAACTATTTTAAACCCAATTTTATGATTTTACATTGATTAATTTCGTGAATTTTAATTTAGAAAATATTGAGTTTATTTTTAAATTTTAGACTGTACATAAAGTTGTTAGTATTTTAAATATAACTTCTTGTTTTGATATCTAATTGAAGTGATTCTTGCGGCGTTAGAAATAAGACTTCAAGTCCTACAAATGTTATGAAGAACCTAGAAGCTGATTTAAGCAGGAGCATATCCAAAAATTGAGTATTGCATGCCGGAAAAAGAGTCCATACTAAAAAAGGAAATTAAGAACTAAAAATTTAGAAGTTAAGTTGCTAAAAATTTCAAAAGATATTCTAGAATCAAGATAAAAATGGAGTTTTCAAATTTTGCGAAAAGCTAGGGATTCTTATCATCTCAACAATACCAAGTTTCCAAATCAAACTCAAATACCAAGTTTCCAAAAATTGCAAAATTCTAAATTCTTCTAGAGTTTTTAGTCTTAGTTACATAACATCGCAAGGTCAGCAACGAGGGGCGCATGCCTCCTTCATTATTTTCTCTTATGCCTTCACTTCACAAATCCTAACAGCTACCTCCATCATAACATAGGCCTTCCACATCTATTTTCTTGTAAATAAAGGTTGTAATATTTTCTTTTACTCTTTTATTTTTCTTTTCAATATCTAACTAATTTTATTTTTTTTAAAACTCGATAAATTCTATTTTTTATTAATTACGTAGCTTGATTTAATTTTTCCCTTAAGTTTTATTGGTATGATTATTGTTTGATGAAATTTTATTATTGAATTTAATGTTTCGAAACGTTTAAATCTGCGTTTTGCATGATTTGAAATCGAATGCATGCATGATCCATGTAATTGTATAACATTACTTTGAACAATAAAATTCATATGAAATTATGAGAATGACCATTAGATTAATTTTATGTGGGGTAATTAAGGTGAAATTTTAAATTACAAATTTTCATAGAGCTTAATACAATTTGATTAATCAAAATTGTATGGTCATTGGGTTTTGCTTAGTCACATTAGAGATTCATTGCATGACCAATGAATAAATCTAATTTTAAAAAATTTTACTTCATCATCAATAATTCATTAGCCAATAAACTTAGGGATTTGAAAAGATTCGACTATGTAACAAATTGAAATACATGAAATCAATGTTTTATGGTTTTCATCATATCACATTAGGATTTCGTATTTTAAATTTTATTTTTAGTAGTTTCTAACAGTTTCACATCTCTGATTCAATTTGTCCAACTTAAATTAGATTTATTCATATTTAGTAGTATAAAATATTTTCGTAAGAAGTATACTTGTTTTGTACTATACACAATATTTGACTAGAGTATGCTTGCCTGAAATTGTGATCTCAAGATCGCACGTCACAAAACACCCTCCTGCGTCACATTGAAGATGTAAATATTTAATACAGCAGAGCAGGATATGAATAATAGGATACAAGGAACACTGGCAAAGAAATGTGTCCGTATCCATAAGGGGAATAGAAGTAAGGTGGTTGGCGGCCATGAAGTTCAGACTCATTCAGAAGTAAACCCTCTTGCACATATCCTGTTTCAAGCATCGTCTGTTGTCCGCAAGACTTAAATTGAACCTCTAATTCAGCTAATTTTTATTTTCTAAACCCAAATGAATCATGAAACGCATTTTAAAGCTCCTGTGGCCACAATTTTTATCTTCTAAACCCAAATTGAACCTCTGTTACCATTCTCTCTCTCTCTCCCCTCGTTGCTTTTTTATTAGAAATGTTGAGAGAGATGTAGAAATGGAGAATGACTGTTGACTGTATCAAGCATGTGGCATATCACATCTGTCGAAAAAGGAAATACATGTTACAAACAGGAGGCAAAAATCAGTTTTTTTTTTTTGGGTGAAAAAATGCATTTTATTGGGAAAAAAAATAACAACAAGGAACATAGATTGAACATTTGACAAACAAAGTATTTTCCTTTTTTGTGAAAAAATGCGTTTTACAAACACAAGGTGAGACAAGAATTTTATTTTTCTTTAAAAAAAATCATTTTACAAATTAAAAATGGGCTATCACCATGGATTGAACATAGATGGAAGACAACAGGCACACACAAGATTTTCACTTTTAAGAAAATTCGTTCTACAAATTTTACATATATACTAACTCCGTAGATCAAAAGAGGGAACGTGACAAGAGGTTGGCACAAGATTTTTAATTTAAAAAATATATATTTTCAAAGAAAAAAAAGGAAAATAGTGAGATACAAGAGATGAAATCAGATTAGATTTAAACAAATGGAAAGAAAAAGATTGGGGACGAGTGGGTAGAAATGTTGAGAGTTGTAGAAATCGAGAATTTCATAAGTTTTATAACTGAAAATAGAGAATGGAACATTGAGGAGCTCATTACCTGCCTCCTGATGGCAAAGGTTGAAGAGATCAGAAGTGTGATGATTCCTGGGAATAGCAGGGCAGTTGATGATTTCTGCTGGGGTGGAAGTGGGGATGATTGTTTCTTGGATGCATCGGCGTATAGGTACTGCCGCTCCTTAAGAGATAGAGGAATTTAGGTGGAGGAAGACTAGGCTTGGATTTGGAAATTGCAGGTCCTGAGAGAGTGAAATTTTTCTTGTGGCTTGCTGCAAGTAATAAGATCATGACAAATATCGAGAGGAAGGAAAGACACTTCACAACGGAGGATGACTGCTCACACTGTAGAGGGTCGAAGGAGACTACTCTTCACTGTCTAAGAGTCTGCATTACGGCTAGAGAAGTGTGGAGCCTTGTTCTTTCGAGGGTGGAAGGTGTGGACAGTTTCTGAACTGCGAATGTGATCAGTTGGTTTAAGTTTGGATATAAAGGTCTCTGCACGGGAACTTTCCATATAAATAGAAGCAAGTTTCTAGCCACTGTTTGGATCCTCTAGAAGGCCCGGTGCAGACGCATCTATCAGAAGGAGAAGATGTCTGTCATGTTGGTTGCTAGGTGGGCTTTGAATTTCAGCAGAGAAATCAAGCTTGCTAGCTCTAAGGAGTTAGAGAGGAACTCCTGCAGAAAGGAGTGGATCAGTTGGTTTCCCCCTAGGAGCAATAGGTTTAAGCTCAACAGTGATGGCTCTATAGCATCTGATGGCCATGTTGCAACTGGAGGCATCTTGCGGAATGACAAAGGCGAATGGGTAGCGGGATTCGCTGCTAATGTAGGAATTTTTTCGGTCACCATTGTAGAGATATGGGAGGTTAGGGAGGGTCTCTTTCTTGCGAACAAGAGGGGGCAGAAAAACATTGAGTTGGAGGTGAATTCTTTGGCTATGTGCAAACTTCTCAAGGTGGGGACTGCAGTCAACCATTCGCTTGGAAACATAATTCAAGATTGTCAGGAGTTTATGAATGAAGTTAACATTGTGAAGACCCGCCATACGTTCAGAGAAGGCAACAAGTGTGCAGACCACCTCGCTACTCTTGGGTCACAGCCGCAGTCTGGGTTAGCATGAATTCGTTATTCCCTCACCTTCCATGTCCTATCTGCTTCAAAATGATATTTTGGGAGTTAAGACTCGGCTTAAATGTAGATCCTCGTTGGATATGCCTAGAGGCTTGGGCCTGGGCCTGTGATAGATCCTCTTCTCCTCACCCAAAAAAAATAATAATAAATATTTAATATTTTGTGTGTTTACATCAAATTCCAAAACAATTACAAAATTATTTACTGCTAACACACCATTCAAAGTGTATTAATTCCATACAAATATTTATTGCTTCGATTAATATGCAATAAAAAGAAAAGAAATAAAACGCAATGATTAAGCCAAATAATAGTTTATAACTCAATTCGAAGGCTGGATTTATGAGGGGCCGAACTTCTGATTCAAAGTGGTGTATATGAAAAGTTGGGTTATTGGTGCACTCAAGAAAGAAACTAAAATAAGATTTAGATAATTCAAATGCTTGTTACTCTATTAGAAAAACCAATTCTGTAGCTCTATTGGTATCAGGTTTGAATACGGGCTGCTTGAGGTCACATTGAAGTCCAGAAAGCTACAAGGCAAATGAAAGACATTAAACTCGAGCGCTCTTGGCATTAGTCCGTAAACATTCAAGTTGGGTCGAGAGAGAGAGAGAGAGAGAGAGAGAAAGAGAGATCATTTTGACTCAAATATTTATATGATCTATTAGAAGCTAAGAATCTTTCTTTTTTTCTGTAGAGTATTCAATCAAATATTTTTATATATATATATATCCAAAGAATCATTACATCTACATTACAAACAGGATACTACATTTTCTTCTCATTTGAAACTTTCAAAGGGGAATCTTCTCCATGAATTGCTTTGGATGCTCAGAAGAAGATGCTTTAAGAGCTCTAATGATAGGCTTAACCTTCTCAACCATCTTAATAATTCTCCAAACCATGAGCCGGTACAGAAGAACCATTCCCAATAAGATACCAAGATCTACCCACTTGGAGTAACCCTTCTCAACTTCCCAAACACTTCTCAAAACCTCATCTACCGTGATGGTTGGCGGCTCTCCTGCTTGATTGTTGTGAAGCATGAATCCAAATTCATTCTTGTAAAACCCTTGTCATACTTATCGAATGCAATGTAGTACATTGGATATCTCTAAAAATGCTTTGGAAGATCATTAGGCAATCTAAAGAATCCTTCATTTCAACATTATCATGCCTTCAATTCCTGCAACTGTGATGATTCCCATGAGGAAATCAGGCACAATCCTTGTAACGATCATCATTAGGCACTTTACCAACATCATGCACACAAAATAGACAAAGTGATCCAAGCTGCTTTGAAGTCCAACGAGGTAGTAAGCTATTGCTCCCGGAATTAAAGAGATCATGAGCAAGTAGGGAATGGAAGAGCATGTGTTCCCAAACACAATTGCTCCAACTCCATTGTGCCCATCAGTCTTTCTCGATAAAAAATCTGAGTTTTAATGAATGAAGTATGAACATGTTAGTATGTAGAATGTGTTTGCATCTGTGTGTGACACTTTCTTTCATGTGGTCCACAAAAGAAGGGAATCCTCCAGTTGCCATGAAAGTTAAGAATGCAGCCACAAACATAAGCATCGAACCTCTGGGCTCCAAATAGTGCAGCCCAATCATAAGCTGACCTCATTTGATCCATGGCATGATAGAATAAAAAATTTTCATTCTATGATAGTAGTTACCTGAATTGAACCATATGAATGGCCTACTTGATAGAAAATAGTGCCCACACATAAGCACAATGCAATGTAGATTGCAAAACGCAGCCAATAGTAGCCTAGATCGTGATCATTGTTCACAAATGATCTCCTTGTAAGAGCAAGACATTGCATGATGAAGCTTGCTTGGCTTCTCTTTTTCTCTAACACTTCTCCTTTCTAGGATGATCATTCTCTCAGTTTCAGATTCATAAACTATTGTTTAAAAGTGTTCAAAGCGAATTGCAAATAAATTGTGCAATCATTGGCATATTGCAGATATCTGCTGCAAAACTTTTTGGCAAGCCTCTGATAACTTATACAATTTCACTAGAATGTCGGTAGCTTCTTCTGCATTTGTCAGGTCACCTCCTAGTCCTTGTTCCATGTCCTAAATGTTTAAAAGAATTGGATATTAGGAACATTGTTCATATCAAATGCAAGCACAGTTCTAAGGAAGTGAACTGATGGTTTCCTCAGAGTTGGACATGGAAATCCATTGATTGCAAAAAAAAGCTGCATCTATTAGAAGAAGGCAGTATTAAAGACTTAGGCTGTTATACTACAAAGCACAAAATTTATACACCGCATCCTAACAAGTGAAATTAGCCAATTTAACATCTGTCTCCACAGATGTTTGACCAAACACATGGGCCTGACAGAACAACATTTAGATTCTGATCTAAGCTTAACAAGTTATTCATTACGGTATATATACTACCCTAAGAGGTAGAGTTAGCTGATGTATCACTATGGATCACCTTCCATTTTCCTTTCCAAGTGAAAGAGTAGCAGGGGCGACCAGTCGCCTCTTATCGTGTCACAGGCCTATTATGAGATGCCTGTTTGAATTATAGCTACCATATTTTAGCCAAGTCTATCACTATAGGGCCACTAAGATGCCTAACATCTCAAAACCTTCGGTAACTTAGAATCTCTGTATACTTTTACAAACAACTTTTACTAATCTGACTAAAATTCAGAACCTCAAATTACAATCTGCCACATTTATTTGAGCAATTGCCTTTGAGAATCAATTAATTTATCCATATAGTAGGTTAAATTTGTATACAGTACCTCATTGGTAGCTGAAGCAGAACCAAAGTAGACAGTCCTGCCGGATGAAAGAAGGCAAAGATTATCGTTAGGCAAGCTTGGTGAAGTTGACTAATATTGGGAGGGCCAAGAGAAAAGTGTCTACATCCCTAGGCGGCTGATTATAGAGTCAAAAATCTTGTGCTGATTGTTGAGTCAAAATCGCCGCACGTCCTATCTAGTTGGATGAAAACCATCTACTAACTCTACTAAACCATTGACAGAACCTTCTCTAACAGATGGACCTTCAGTTAGCTATACACTATGGGGGCAGGTCTATCACAATAATTTTGGTCATCGTTAGAGTATGTCATGAATTTATATTGATAGTTAAAAAAGTGTTGACAAAAATTATTACCTTTTATTATTAATTTAAAAAACGTTATTACTATCTTTTATCGTCAATTACCACGTACGTTAGAAAATGTTACTACCATTTATAATCAGTCACCATAACTATTAAGAAATGTTACTACTATTTATCGTTGGTTACAACATATATTAAAAAATGTTATTACATTTTATCATCGATTACTATAAGTGTTAATAAATGTTACTATCTTTTATAATCGGATACCACGTGTTACGAAGTGCTCTTTTATTGTTAGTTACACAAGTATTAGAAAATATTATTAACTTTTATCATCGTTACCACAAATGTTTAGAAAAACTACTATCTTTTATTATCCTCGATTAAAAAAGCGTTGGAAAAAGTTACAGTCATTTATCATCGGTTAACACATGTATTAGTATAAATTACTATTTTCTGTTACCACAATTGTTATGAAATGTTACTCCTTTTCATCGTGGGTTAGAAAAGAGTTAGGAAATATTACTAAGTTTTATTATCGGTTACCACATATGGTAGTATAAGTTGCTCCCTTGTATCGTCTATTATCACAAGTGTTAAGAAATGTTATTACTCTTTTATTGTCTGCTAAAAATGGTTAGGAAATAACTTTTATCGTTGATTACCATATATATTAGTATAAATTACTATTTTGTATAATCGATTATCACAAATTTTAGAAAATGTTATTATTTATATCGTTGGTTACTACAAGTGCTAGAAAAATTATTATCTTTTGTCGTTAGTTAGAAAAGGGTTAGGAAAAATTATTATTTTTATGTTAGTATAAATTACTGCATTGTATCATTGGCTACCATAGGTGTTAGGAAATATATTGTCTTTTATCATCGCTTACCACAGATGTTAGGAAAATTACTATTTTTTATTATCGATTATCACAATATTAGGAAAGCGATCATCATCACTGGTGTTAAGAAATGTTAATGCATTTTATCGTCGGGTTATACATAATATCAATAGTGAAGGTTTTTTTAAAATAGTGTAGAGACTATAAAATAAAAAAATTATAAAAATAATTAAATATAATCCTTGTTGGATTGTATAAATATAGGAGAATGATTGATACATTGATTAGTAAAATGACGGATACATATAAGACAAAAAAATTACATGTTCCACAATTGCATGTCGTTTGAGATGCTAACAAAAATGTTCACTTCAATCATAAAAAAGTTACCATCACAATTTGAAGATATAATCCCAGCATCAAAACTAAGCATATAGCCAACTTTATGCACATTTTTTCATATCAATTTATTCATAAAAACCACTAGTGAAATTAATATAATTACATGATATATTTTAAAAAATAGTTATAAATGAAAATATTATTTTTTAGGATAGAATTAGGTGGTGATGATAATAGTTGGCTTCATGTGCATTCCCATCATCTAGTATTTGAGAAATTTAATAATACAAATAATTTAATTATTATTCAAAGATAAAAGTGAAATTAGTAAGATTATGATGAAAGGCAGAAAAATGACATTCGTATTTGAACACCAACAATCATTTTTGCTTTATTAATTAAGTTCATAAATTCATCTTGTTATCCGCTTCTGGCATGCATAGCAACATCAATAAGAGTATTACTCATTAAATTAGTAAGATTGTGAACTTGTTATATTAATCATTCCATCATAATAGTCATATTTTTGTTCTCAGGTCTCGTTGGATGCACATATTGTAATGGAGTTATAACTTTTCCTACAAATTTAAATCTTCACATCGAATCAGACCCTTTAATTTTAGATACTATATCACTTTTTCAAGATAAATTCAAACTTTTTACTTACCCTTCTTTACTATCAATAGACTCAATTTTATTTTTCATCATTTCCTGTAAGAAGTAAAGTGAATCAAATGTCAATGTATTATAAACATATCAATTAAAATTATATAAAAATAATTATTCATACTACAACTTTTAATACTTTTGATCACATTTCTACTTGTAATATAAAGTTTAGCTCTAAAAGGTTTCGTTCAAGATTGTGTTGTCTGTAATGATAAAAATAAACTATTTTGAAGTATTATATGGTAAAATTAATTACAAGTAAAATAAAATATAAATTGTTTATATCTTCTCATATGCGAGCCTGGCAAATGATATCGATCCTAAACAATGTGGATCAGTCAACTTTACGAGACATTTTGAATTTTTTTTTACTAATTTTCTAGTACAGAGAAAAAAGTATTGAAATACAAGTGAATTACAGTAATAAGAAAAATTGTTAACTTGTATCTTTGCTTTATCACTCAACAAATAAGTAACAAACTCCTTGTACTAATTTGATATAATTTGAAGTTCATATAACAGGTAAAAACTAGAAGCACTCTAATACCTCCTAATCTAGCCACTGGAGTATACATTTTATGATAATCAATTCTTTCCTCCTGACTATATCTTTTAACCACTAATCTTGTTTTAGTTTTTGTAATTATTCTATATTTATTAAGTTTATTTCTAAAAACTTAATTTCAATTACTGATTGATTTTTTGGTCTAGAAATAAGATTTCATACTTTGGTTCTTTCAAATTGGTTCAATTCATCTTGTATGGTCATTATTCAATTTTCATCTCCTAATATTCTCTCTTATACTTAGATTCTTTCTTAGGGATGAACGCTACATATTCATATTAATTCTATAGAACTGATTTAGTCCTAACACCAAAGGTTACATCACTTATTATGTTTTTTATGTTGACATTTTTTTCTAATTTAAGAATATTTAATTTCTTATTCTAGTTGAATTTCATCTTTTCTTTTTTTGTTATTCAGAGACTTCATTGATTTCTTAGTTTAAGAATTTAAATTTTTTGTAAATTCCAATTCATTAAGGTTTTCTGTTAATTTTTCATCATTTAATCTTCTTTGATCATTTTTATTTTCTTTGTCAAATTCTATGTATATTGATTTTTCAACTGTCATGATTCTTTTGTTATCGACTCTACATTACCTTACTCATTGTCGATTACCCTAAAAATATTCCCCGATTGTTTTTTATATCAAATTTTCCCAAAACTTCTTTGTCATTATTTAGAATATAGCATTTATATTCGAAAATTCAAAAATAGAGTATATTAGCTTTTCTTCCTTTGTAGAGTTCATATGAAGTTTTTTTTTTTAAAAAAAAATAAGTCTAATTAAGGCCATGTTTAGGATATAGCATGCAATATTCTCTACTTTTTTCTAGAAAAATTTTGATAAATTATACTTATAGAATATAGTTCTAACCATTTTTTATAGCGTTCTATTTTTCCTTTCTACCACCTCATTCTGTTGAGCTATCCTAAGAGTTGAGAAGTTATTATCAATACCTTGATTGCCATAGAATTATTCCATAGTTTTATTTTCAAATTCTTTTATCATGATTACTTCTAATACTTTTAACTGAAACCCCTTTTTCGTTTTGTATTTTCTGACTTAGTTTAATAAAAGCTTCATTGGCTTCTTTCGTCTTGGTTAGGAATAACACCCAAATGTATCTAGAGAAATTATCAATAATCACAAATCCAAAATATTTTCTTTCTAAATTTTGAATTTTAGTTGATCTGAATAAGTTTATATGCAAAAGTTCCAGAGGACTACTAGTAGATACATAGTTTTTGGATTTAAATGAATTTTTAGTTTGTTTTCTTTTCATATATGTATCACATAATCTATATTTCTCGAATTTTAATTTATGGAGACCTTTCACAATATTTTTCATAACTAGTTTTGATATTGTGTCCAAATTTGCATATCCTAATCTTCTGTGTCACAGTCATCAATTGTTCTTACTTACTGCAATTAGGCATGATTCATTTTAAGTTTCTAATTGTTCTATATCAATTATATAGATATTTTCTCTTCTAAAACTAGTGAATTTGATACAACTAAAAGTTTTATCAATGATAGAGTAAATATCAGAGTCAAATATAACTTTAAAACATTTATCACACAACTGACTAACACTCAATAAGTTAAATTTAAGACCAGAAACAAGAGAAACATTCTGAATTTGAGTGTCGTTGACTTACCTCCAATATTATCTATTCTGTTGACTTTTCCTTTGGAGTTATCTCCAAAGGCTACATTTCTTTCTTTTTTCTTCTCAAACGAATAGAATTTAATAACATTTTCAGTCATATGTTTTGAATGCTCACTATTAATGCATCAGACTGACTTTCTAGGATATTCTCTTGATTTCAGACAAAACTGAAATAAGATTCAATCACACTTTTGCCTTTGGTAATCATATTTTCTTGAGTCAGGCGGAGTTAGCTCTGATTTGATTTTTAGGTATCTATTTTAAGTTCACTATCGAGGAGTTTTTGAGCCAGCAGACATTAACTGTGTATCCAACTTTTTTGCAGTTGCTACACTTGTGATCATTTACCCTTATATTCTTTGCAGTGATTGAAATATTATTCCTTAATTTATAATTGTCTAGCTTGTGTTTAAGTTTCATGCATGTGTGGCATCTTTGTTGTTTAACAACTTGTAAACTAGATGTGAAAATTTTATATAGTTTTTTCTGGATTTGAGTAGGATTAAATCCTGATTCAACTTTATCTAAGACTGCTCTCTGTATTTTAGGATGACATTTAGTTTTTCTTGACCTTATATAAATTTTATTAGAACACTATTTTGGATAATATTTTCTCTCTTTTTGTTCAATTAGCTATTTTCTCAGAATTTTATTTCCATCTGTTTGATTGTTTTCAATTTTGACACTTTTTATTTCATTTTGTTGAAGTAGATATTTGTTCTTTTCACTATCTAGCTCATTTTCAAGTTCAGTGATTTTTAATTCTAATTTAGTAATTTTCTCTATTAGTTTATTAGCTTCTTTTTTAGAGTTTTTTTAATTCTTTCTCAATTTTACTCATATTTTTTCTTCAGCACATTATTTTTCAATTTTAACCTTTTTGTTCCCTTAAGTGATTCTAACAATATTTCATATAGTTCAACAGTTGAAAGATTACTTTCATCAAAATTAGAGCAGCAAGAGTAAGAAATAGAGTCTAACTCATTGTTGGAGAATTTATCATTTGCCATGAAGTACAGATTAATTTGTTATTTTGCTGGTTTTTCTTCACTTGAACCGGAAGTTTCATCATTCCAAGCAACAAGAGCTTTCTTCTTTTTCTCCCCCTTTCTTTCTTTCTTGTTTTTCTTATCATCATTTTGCTATTGAGGACAATTGGTTTTTATGTGTTCCTTTTTTTTGCATTCAAAACATCTGATTCCTCTTTCTTTTTTGGTCTTTTGAAATGTGATTTGCTCTTGTTCCTCATGCGCGTCATAAATTTCTTGAACATTCTAGCTAGCAATGCTTCATCTTCTACACATCTTCCTCTTCAAAGTTTGAAGAGCTCTCATCATTGTCGACTTTGAGAACTATTACTTTGCATTTTTCTTCTTTTCCTGACTCCTTCACAATCAAATTCATTTCATGAGTCATCAGTGAGCCCATGAGTTCATCCATAACTCAGGTTTCAAGATTTTTATTCTTCTATTACAGTGTCTTTAGCTTCCTAAGATTTTGGTAGACTTTTGAGAATCTTATCTGCCATGTCTTCTTGTGAAACTTCCTTTCCAAGCAATCTCAATTCATTTGTCATTTTGTTGAATTTTGTTAGCTTTTCATTGATAAATTCTCTTTCTTTCATCTTGAAGACTTCGTATTCTTGTTTCAGTAATCTGATTTTTTTTTTTTGCAAACTTGATAAGTGCCTTCGTAGGTGTCTTCGAGTCTTTTCTAGATTTCTTTCACTGTAATGTATGAAAATACTCGATTGTATTTGTTGACACTCAAGGTAAAATGAAGAAGATTTATAGTTTTACAGTTTGCTTGATATGCTTTTTTCTTAGTAGTTATCATATTCTTCAACTTAACTGGTACACGTACACCATCAACCTCTTCAGTTGTAAATTCAACACCTTTTTCGATTATTTCTCAAGCATTTATATCTTGTGTTATGATGAAATTGCACAATATTTGTTTCCAATAGCTGAAATTACTTCCGTTGAAAAAGGGTGTATGATTTGTTGAGCATGTTTCAACCGGTACATTGTCTCCATTTATGCCTACTTGGATCTTTGATATTGAAGCTGTTAGGCTTTTTATTAACATACTTGTTTTGATACCAACTGTTATTCAATTAGAGGGGTGAATAGTTAAATAGAAGTATTTTAAAAAATTTTGGCTATTTAGATATTTTGAAAAGAAAATTGGTTGTTAAAATAGAAATATAATAGACACACAATCATTTTTATAGTGGTTCTACCAAACCAGGTGCACGTCCACTCTCAATCTCCTCCTATATTTTTCACTATCAATTTACTAATACAAACTTGATTACAGATTCAAGTTGAATCTTTGCAGTGTTTCTTCACGTACACTACTTTTCCGACCTTATACAGATTGATTCTCTCTCCAGACACAAATCAGTGACACACTCTCTGATCTTTTAAAATCTCAGTACAAATGAAAAGAAAAAGTCTAAAATATGAGAATTAAATATTTGAATTAGATAAACTTGATTTTATAAGTGGTTATACTCAATAAAAAAATTAAATTGAGAAAACAGAGTGCAAGAATTTTAAAACAGAGTAATAAGTAATAAATGCAGTGAGTTCATAGTTGATCAGACCTTGAATTGAGTATTCAACTCTTTTATATCTCATATCTCTGGTATTTATTGTGATATTGAAGAGATCCATTGATCGGTCATTGAAACCAAATATTGTTCATTAATATTCGTCAATTAATGTTTTGTAATAGATCCTAGTTTCGTGCTAAAATTTCATTCTCACTGGCCCCGCTTTCTTTTTAACCAATCGAGAGATGATCTTACTGGATTTAAACGTTAGATTTTGATAGAAATAGAAATAAACTAGCAGATCAGAAAAGAGATGACCGTTGTATTCAAATTTGTTTCGAAATTTTGATTTCTGACAATTTCAAGTCGACAAGCTTAATTAACATATCGACCTAAATTCAAAAATTTTGTATTATAGATTTACTTGATTTGGTCAACATGGTGACAACTTGGGTCAATAAGATTATGTTTGAAATTAAATTGGTGGACACGTAAGATTAAATTTGTTGATATATTCTACTGTGTCGACATTGTTTTAATTAGGTATCAACATGCCAAGTTAGAAACCAACACCTATGTCAACATGTTACGGATTTCAGGTCGACATGAATCTGTTCAGGAATAGATTAGTGGACATGACCTTTGAAATTGGTCAATATATTCAAGGTGTCAACATAATTGAATACAGATTATCGTGTGATTCCCAAAGAACAAATAAATTAGGTCAACATGTTCTAAGTTCACATCGACATAGTCATGTTCTTATGTTCAATTGGTGGACTTGACTTTTGAAATTGGTCGATATTCTCAAGGTGTCGACACAGTTGAAATGTAGGTCATTGTGTGATTTCCAAATAACAGATAAATCAAGTCGATAAGCTTTCGGTATGTTGACCTTCCAAATTTTTGCTAGATACTTTGTCGACGTGTGTAAATAATAAGTCAATACATCATTAAAATTGGTGGAGCTATCATATTAAATTTGTCTACCTGCGGTCAACGGGTCGATGTGTAGTCCAATTCAGGTCGACGTGTAGTCCAATTCAGGTCGACGTGTGAGGCAGGTTGACAAGGTTTCACTTAGGTTGATGTGTGAGTGTTTTGTCATGTTGACATATTTTCGATATTATTGACACAATCTTACTTAAACTATAATGATATTTGATTCATTCAGGTCGACAAGGATCAGTAATATGTCGACATGGATTAGCAATATGTCGACATGTTTAGGGTATTGTTAAAATCGGTCAACATAGTTCCGAAAATTGGTGGACTTATAGGAGTAGCTCGACGTGTGTCAAAAACAGGTCAAAATGTTTGTAAACTTTTACTTTCTAACAACTTTATGATACATTTAAATCTATTTTTCTCTAATTTATTATCATAAAAATCTATCATTCTCAATAGAAAAGATGATCATTTTACACCCAATTTTGTGAATCCTAGTAGCCACCATGTGATTTTCATATCTTCTTTATGCAAAAGGGTTGTAATTTTTTTTTTTTTTTTACTTTTCTTGATTTTCTTTTAGAACTCGATGGATTCAGTTTTTTTATTAATTACATGGTTTGATTTATTTATTTCTCTTAAATTTTATAAATATTATTATTGAGTGATGAGTTTTTATTTTCAATCGTAATGGTTCAAAACGTTAAGATCCACATTTGGTATGATTTAATATTGTTTGTATGCATGATTAATATAATTGTAGAAAATTAGTCCGTGATAATAAAATCCACATGAACTTATGAGATCAACCAAAGATTAATTTCGTATGTGGGGAATTAGGAAAAACCCTAGATTACAGTTTTTCTTAAAACTTAATACAAACCGATTTAATTAAAATTGTATGATCATTGAGTTTTGATTAGTCATATTAAGGATTTCATTGCATGACCATTGGGTGAAATCTATTTTTGAAAAATCAGTTATCACTAAAAATAATTTATTAGTTAGTAAATTTAAGCGATTTGAAAAGATCCGACTATATAAATAATTGAAACAGATAAAATTGGTGTTCAAGAATTTTTATCAACTAGGGTTTTATCGATTAGGGTTTTATCCATTGATCTTAGTTTTTTTAATACTTTCGTAATTTTCATTTGATTTATCTAATTTAAATAAATTAATTTATACTTGGTAATACAAAATATTTTTCTATGAATGATATTTAATTTCGTCATTATACACAATATTCGACTAAGGTATAGTTGTCCAAATTCATGGTGTTAAATCCCGTAGCAAGATGTGACTAGGTGAAACCCATTTGTTGGAAGGCATCCTAATAGAGGAGGTCACTATCTGCTCCTTAATCAATGAAACTCTCTTCACAAGGTGTTGGCCTATTCTGGTGGTGATAACTTATGGTCGTGTCGACTGGGGTCAATTCCCATTAGACCGTCGTCATCGAAACTATCAATTGGCATGTTTCTTTTTTACAGCTTGGTGATATAAGAGAGATAGAGGCAAGACGTGAAAGGTGTTTAGCAAAGAGATCAGTCTTTTCCCACGAACGATATCAATCTATGGAAAGTGGGTTTTACTTTATAGATAACTGCTCCATTATCTCAAGTGGGAAACTGATGATGATGACTCTTCTGGGCCTTCAAGAGAGATAGAACATGCAAACACCACTGAGAGATACTCCAGCGGTGAGATTTCGATATTCAAGTCAAAAAGAGCGATAGTGAAAGAATGAAGAAACAAATTGAGTAGCTCTATATTGTCTCTATGTGATAAATATAAAGTTAATGAACATACCTAGCTAGTTGACTATATTAAATATATATAGCATGTATGATAAGTCTCGTATGCATTTAATGGTGTAGAAACCCTAGTTTTCATATGGAGATATCATTGAGAATTTTTTGAGATTATAAGAACTGTAATCAAAGACTTTCGGGATATTTAGAATCCTACTGAGATTCCCAGTCTTATCAGGAGTGATTGCCATGATCTGATTCCATATAAGAAAAGTTTTCCCAAGATTAGGGGAGTTTTGTATCAGATTAAGGAAGATTTGTATTTGTTAGAGATTTCCTTTCTTATTAGATGATCATGTGTTAAGAGTTATTTCGTAATGGAAATTACTTCCGTATTGATGGAAAGTATCCAATAAGAAATAGTGACAACCAAGAGGCCCAAAGGTTGAAAGTTAAAATAATCGAGAGGTCGAGAGGCCGAGAGACAAAGGGATGGTCCTCCCGAGAGGGTTGAATGACGTAAGCGAGAGTGCTTGACCAAGAGAATGATCAAAAGTGTGTTCAGTTGTTTTGGGCGTGATGATTATGACCTAGTAAGCTTGGTAGTTCGCGGGCTTTTGGTAATGAACTATTTTTTTTTGTTACATGGTAATGAGCTATTAGATCATGTTTCATTGCAACTTATAATAAATCCTTTGAAATTATATTTTAAAAAGAAATTCCTTGGCTCTTGTATTAACAACATAATTCGTTTTATTAATGGTAATATTTCTCCTCATTTAACATTGGAACGGATTTAAATGATATTAGTGATTAAATAAAATGATATAATTTTGTTTTAATAGTTTTTAAAATTAAATTAAATTATGTGGTAAAAATACAATTCAAATTACTAGGTTCAATTTCATTAACCTCATTCTAAAATTATGAACCTAAGCCTAAAAATTTATATATTTGCTTAACTTGATTTTCAAGATCAATTTGTAAGTTTCAGTTCCATTAATTTAAATGAGTCAGACTATATACAATTTGAGTTTCAACTTTTAAATGGAAGAATAAATTCTAATTCTCTTGATAAGTAGATCTATGAGAGCCAAATTAATTGGTCAAATCCTTCCATGCATACGTTCCTCTAAATTTACTTTTAAGAAGTTTAGATTTAAATCTAATTATGTATTCTTGGTTATACTTTATCTTTCAAATTAAAAATAAAGTCTTTCAATTTTTTGGTGGGGCCTTGGCGAAAAGGATTGTAATAATTATTAATAATAATGATAAGATGTTAATCATAATTAATAATAATCGATGGTTAATTAGATTGTTAGTAATTAATAGACAGTTAATAAAGTAATTAATTGTTATAAGGTTAGTAAAATTATTAAAAAATTAAAAAATAAATATATAAATACTAAATATGAAAAGATAAAATGATATAATAGAAAAAATTGATTTTGTTCTCACTCTGTTTTTTTTTTTTTTTGTCTCTTTCTCTCTTTATTATTCTAACCCCTCTTTCTCTCTCTATCTTTCCCGCCTCCCGCCCCCGCTCCCCGCCCTCCGCCCCCCTCCCCCCCCCCCCCTCTCTCTCTCTCGGTTGGTTCGTGACAGAGGGCGAAACCCAAGCCAAGACATTGGCACGTTGATCCGCAGACACAGTGTCTAGTCGGTCCGAATCTGTTCTTCCTATTATTTATTTATAATCATCCTCGTTTTATTTAATTTAATTAATTTTCACTTTTTCCTTTTTTGGGCCCTTTTAACATTATGCTCGTTCCACAAAAGCGTTCACTCTCCCTTGTCCCTTTCACTCCACCAAAGGCCTTAACGCAGATCTACTCGCTCGCTCTCTCCCTCTCTTGAAAAATCAAAGTAAACCCCTAGAGATAGAGAGATGGGAAGCTCGGGAGGAGGGTATGGAGATGCGAGCCAGAAAATCGATTATGTGTTCAAGGTGGTATTGATAGGAGACTCGGCAGTAGGAAAGTCACAGATCCTAGCACGCTTTGCTCGCAACGATTTTAGTTTAGATTCTAAAGCTACTATTGGTGTCGAGTTCCAGACCAGAACTCTTGTCATTCAACACAAGAGCGTCAAAGCTCAGATCTGGGACACTGCTGGCCAAGAACGGTCACTCTCTCTCTCTCTCTCTCTCTCTCATGAAGAGTATCTTTCTTATTAATATGCATAGATCTATGTGAGTACCTTTTAGTTGGTTATTGGAGTGACTTAAATGTTGATAAGTTTGATTTTTTATGATCTCCCATCCTTGTGGAATTAATTACAATCATAGAGCTTACTTTGTGCTGTTCTTCCCTTTTGCAATTGATTGTAATACGGTGGTGAGCATATTCTTTTTTGGGGTTTTTATATGCTTTAAATGCAGAGAGATGGTATGTCATCAATACCTATTTAAATTCTGTTCACGTTGATCTTGAGAGAGAGAGAGAGAGGTTTCCTTTGCTTAAAACGAAAGAAGCACTTAGTTGCGGTCAGGCCGTGGCCATTGAGTCATCTGAGCTTTGTTTTTGGGTTCAAATGGTCATAGTGTTCCATTTTTTCAGTAGCACTAGATCATTTTGTCTAATTCTCCCCCAATGGTGTTGAGTTTGCATCCATCTTTTCCTTTTGGTCAGAATGCTAAAGGAATTGGTGATGACTCAGTTGAAATTCTGAGATCCGGGGGTTTTCATAAATCTTTTTCTTTTTTACTCATCGGCTAGACATAGAGATTAAAAGAATATAATTTAAATAACTTATACAGATAGGATAAGATTAATGCAGCTGCCGATATAACCTCCAGCAAGAGCACATGAAGCCTCACTAGGCCTTGGTTTTGTGAATAATTGCCCACTTGACTTGTTTTTGGGCTACTTCATTAGTTATAACATCTAGATTGGAGCGTTTCCAGCCGGGCAACTGAAAAAAGATCTTTTGAGCTTCTAAAATCATCTTTTCTCTGCACCAACTAGGCTTCAAGTTGCAGGGGATTAGGGGCTCAAATGTGGTCTCATAACAATCATATGCATGCATATTTCTTTCTTTCTTTGTGTCCTGTGTAATATGGACATGGAGTCAAGCAGGGGATAGTTGATTTTGATTTTTTAAAACTTCAGGGCTGTGGGATTACAAGGACCTTTGTCTTAACCTCATTTAGGTAAAATTTGTTACCCATTTCACTAGTTAGGTTGACTTTCGTAAAATGCGAATTCCGTGTTCTAGTAGGTGGCATTACACATCTTAAAGCAGCATTTTTCCTATTGAAACATTGGCTTTCCATTTGCAAAGTGATCTATTCATAGGATAAGTCGTGAGTGCCAGGAATTTTTAGCCTTGTTGAACTGATGATGCGTCCATTTTGTATTGAAGAGAAAATTTGGATTTTGATGCAGTGTTAGGTCAAGAGTTCAAAATTCTTCCCTTTCTCTGGCTTATTATAAAGAAATTCAAATTCATTGAGACAAATCACTTCAATCTGGCTGATAAGCCGAAACCATGAATTACTTCTATACAATTAATTTTAAAGGTGAGAAGTGGTTATTAGCAAAGAAAACTAATTGATGTTTTTGTGAAACAATTAATTTTGAAAAACTCTTCATAGATATTAAGCTTTGAGGTCAATTGCTGGAACATCATGTTCACGATTTTTATAGTTCTTCTGATACTCCCATCTCCAAAATTCATTTTATCGATGATCTGACGATGATATTGGGCTGGTCTACCATATCTATTCACCATTTTAATTTCCTGGTGTGCTTCTGTGATACACAGGTACAGAGCAGTCACAAGTGCATACTACAGAGGTGCTGTTGGAGCAATGCTGGTTTATGACATAACCAAACACCAAACTTTTGACCACATACCCCGATGGCTGGAAGAATTGCGGAACCATGCTGACAAGAGCATTGTGATCATGTTGATTGGGAACAAAACTGATCTTGAGGACGAGCGAACAGTTTCAATGGAGGATGCCAAAGAATTTGCAGAGAAGGAAGGACTATTTTTCTTAGAGACCTCAGCACTTGAAGCAACTAATGTTGAGAATGCCTTTTTGACCTTGTTAACTGAGATTTTCGACATAGTGAATAAGAAGAATCTAGTTGCAGGTGAGGAGCAAGCTAACGGCAATCCTGGTTCCTTGGCTGGGAAGAAGATTATTATTCCAGGCCCCGCACAAGAAATCCCATCCAAAAGTAGCATGTGCTGTAAATCATCTTAATTCCATTTGGTTTTAGGTTGAAATATCTGAAATTTTCTGAGTTTGATCTATTGTAAATTGGGTGATATGTTTTTGGTTTCTCTTGTATACATTTTTTTTTAATCTATCCTCTTCTGGGTGAGATTATTTATTGCATTTTAGAGTTGGGAAACCGGAAAAATGTTATAGTGAATTGCAAGCTTTTAGTCCTTAATTTCAATGTTTGAAAATTTTTCTTCATTTGACTGACCTAGCAGTGGCTATGAAATTTTGTTGGGTCCGCTCCTATCGGTTCATGGCCATTCGCTTAGATTGCGCAGGTTGTCACTGTCTTACTAAAGGCTCCCTTTCCGTCTACACATTGTTGTGAATCATGTTGATTCGGACATTAACCAAGCACCATCCAGCGGATTTGCCCAAATGGCCTGTTCTTCCAAGTCTGATTGGGAATATTCCCAAATTGCCAGATACACCAAAGAGCAAGTCTTTTTCACCTGAAAGCAATCAGAATTTTAGTTGTTACATTTGGTATTGAGAATGTGAATGCATGTAATTTTACGTTTAGAGAAAGAGAAGCATCAAGTTTGAATTGAGACATCAAATTTAAAGTTCGAAAGTGAAGGTGGTTATGCCACAAGTGACAAGGGCATTTTGAATTTAAATTTAAAATTTTTAAAAATAGTGAGGTTGGGGGAACCATCCCCTCCTTTATATTCTTTCATTCTTTTCTGATGAGAAATATATTAAAACAAAAAAAGGGACAGAAATGTCTTCGATTTTCATATATAAGAAACATAATTTGGGCATTGAAATAGTTGGATTTGGAGCAAAACTTAGTGAAAATTGTAATATTTACTCGATTTGATTTGTTATTAATATTTCGATTGATTTGGAAAATTTGAGAAGAAATCAATAACAATTTGAAGTACACAATTTTGATTTTGTATTATAAACCCAACAATGGTATCAAGCATAAATAAGGTTTATTTTATAATTATTTTTTGAATTTTGGGGTATGATTAAATTTTTATTTATCTCCCAAAAAATTATTACGATGGAATTTTGGATTTTCATGAGAATAGATTTTTTTCTTAAATTAATCATGTCATGTGATTTGGATTTCAATTTTGGATATATTTTGGATATATTTTGGATCTCAATTTACAAAATTAGCTTACAGTGACTCAAGAGAGGAATTTTGATCCAACCCCAAAAATGAATTTTTTTTTGTCAAATGAGCTCGAAAATATGTCTCTCAAGTCCTAAAACACATTATACACCCATTAAAGTGAGTTTTCCGTCGTCAAAAAAGTCCATTTTTTCAACAAAATGTTTTCGACTTTGGGTTAGTTTTTTACTGCAATTTGAGTTCGATTTTTTCAAAAATTGTGTCTAAGATGATTGAAGAGAGGTGAATTACAAAACGCAGTCGAAATTGTGACGAAACAAGATGTATAAATGAGTTTTCTGTAATCAGGCCAAAATCGGGTCGGGTTAACCTAATCGGGCGAAGAGGAAAACTCCCAACCCGACAGGCTCATGAAAGAGTCTGGCTGACCCAGACCCATGTGACTGACCCGACCCGCTCGAGGCTGCGCTTGGGAGACAAGGCAGCAACTTTGAATAACCTTAACCACCAGGTCATAGCACACTGCAGTGTTAAGTAAACATCAAACATTATTCATAAAGTTTTCTGAAATTTATGACATTATCATTATTCATGCACACGAATGATTGATGAAATTTTTGTTATATATATGTAAGCCTTTGTCTCGGAATCAGTAGTTGAATTGAGAATTTCAACCCTATGATTTAGTATATTTTTTTAATATAAATATTTATACATCGAGTCCAAATATAAATAGGTGAGACATTGAATTCGAATAAAAATGAATAGATTTAATTCATTTGTTTGAGTTTGAATTTTAAATTAAATTATTTTGTATTTATTGATTTGAAAAATATATAAATTTACTGAAATGATCAATAAGTATCATTTAAGTCATTTATGTCTTTTTATATGTACCAATAAATATAACTGTATTGAAAAATATTATAGTGGATCTAAACAAGGGTGACAAACTCTATTTGGCACCGGAAGGTTCAACTTACCCTTGAGAAGCAAGAGCTCGAAGATATCCTAATGTATGAAATGAAGGAGGGACCACAGCACAGAGGAGATGAGATCAAGATGTCTTTCGCACTTGAAAGAGAAAGGCCTGCCAAGCTAAGTCTATCTTTATCAGTTGTATGATTCATGAATTGATCCTAATTTATGAATAGTGCTTAACGGCTAAGATAATGTGGCTTGCTAGAAAGGAGTATTTTGGAGCCATTTCAACTCCAAAAGTGAGAATACTCACTTATAAATTTATAACTTATAAGAAACGCTCAAATTATACTATGAAACAATATCTGATATAAAAGTTCAGTATGATTTATTTGCTTAAAAATGTAGACGAACCAAAATCAGACAAGTAATAAAAATTTTGAAAGTGAATGATTCAATCCTTACCTGATTCATGAAAAGAATGAAGGCATATCTTACTCGTGATAACAGTATTCATACTTTTACTGATATAAGTTGTCATTATGAGTTGGAGGAAAAATGTCAAGAGGCTATGCAGCTTCTCTTGGGTCATAATTATTTTATTTTATTTTTTGGTATCATGTATTGGATATTGTCCGATATTTGGAGTTTCACCCTGACTAACTCGGATTGATCGTTACAGTGAGTTCTTTTCGGAGAGCAGGTCTCCCAACGGAAAACGCTCCATATACATGAGAGTTCGATACTTTCAATGGAAGTCGAATCTCGGTCATATTTAAGGAAACTTAACTCCACATTCAATTGAATCAACCCACATTATTTATGTAGTAGAGTCGAGCAAGAATTCTTGCGGATCTAAATGCAAATAGAAAAATCATGACAAGAAAAACCAGGACAAAAACGAGAGACACTCGCCTGAAAACCTAAGAACAAGGGACAAAAACACAATAGGAAACCAATGAACATGACCAAAGTGAAATGTTATATTTGTGATAAATTTGATAATTTAGCTCGTGATGAGTGGAAGATTCGTCATATTTTCTCTGCACATGATTTAATTTTTGTCTTATCGATGTGATGCTCACTGATTTTTTTTTCTTTGTAAATCGTAAACTTAAGTTACAAGCTATGTAACTTGTGACTAGATCACATTCATGGAATTCCGTCACTTGAGTGTTGCCGCGCGAAGAATATGTGCAGGGAGTAGTATGTGTACGAAGGTCAAGGGAATAGGTACTTCCTGATCACATTTATACATTATAATGTTTGGTTCAATTATAATGACATATAGTTAAAAATAATAAAAATTTTGGATGAATGGAAAGTACAATATTTGTGCAATAAGTAATGAGAAGCATCATCTTGATGATCACATTTATCAATTCAGATTGCATCAAAATTTATCATAAGAGACATTTTAATTTATAATATATTTGATAGATGAAAGAAGAAATGGGTTCTTGTAAAACTCTTTTGGTTCCTCACCTGTGCCTGGTTAATCGATGAAATTAGGATATCCTATACCTCTCTATAAATTTTTATTTTTAAATTAGGCCTTGGTAGATAAAAAATATCTATCAATTTTGATAGTCAACATAGTAGATAACATTTTAGATTTTTTAACTAAATTTTTATTTTAAAATTTAGAAATAAAAAAAAAATTAAATTAAGAAATTTTATCAAATTAAATTTAATAATATTTAAATCATATTAATTAAAATATGATTTTGAATAACAATCGATTGTTAAAAAAATTTCGATTACGTAGTGATAAATTGAACGAGAGATGATGGTGAATAATTAAATAATCCAGTGGCAAAAAATAGTAAGAGAGAGAAGATGGGTTCGTTTTAGATGGGGATATCTTTGGTTTGCTGTTAATTGTTTGCAAAATGAAAAATTTTATAGAAAAATAATTTTTATTCTTTTCAAAAATTTTTAGTGTAAATTTTTTCTTAAACTTTTGGAGGGAAAATTATAATTTTTAGGGGGGGGGGATTTACAATTCTTAGGAGGCCGGATATCTTGGGTCATTGCCCCCCGCCCCCCCCCCCCCCCAAAAAAAAAAAAAATCCTCCTCCTTCAGTATGATCCAACCCATGAGGACACAAGACTCGCAGCATATATCGTTAGTTGTAGTTTGCGACATTATAAATTTGGTAAGAAATTGTTAGTGCTGGTTTGTAATATTACAAATCAAATGGGAATGATTTTTTTGTCCCACGTTGGAAAAGAAAAAATCAAACCAATTGAATTTGGTGGGAAAAAAGAATTAAAGAGAAAATTTAAAATTTAAACAAATATTTAAAGGATCAAAAGATGGGCGTTAGGCATCTTGGACATTTCTTATTCAAACAGTGGCAACCTTTTAATAGTAGTGACATGCCTGAGAGACTTAACCGTGAGATCTCAATTAAGAGAGAGGTGGTTGAAAAATCTAAAAGGGAAACCTCAACTGAGAGAGGTAGTCGAGAAATTTAACCGAGAAACCTTAATCGAGAGAGATAATCGGGAGGCTTAATCGAGAGGTTTAACGTGAAGATTTAACCGAAACGTTTAATCAAAAGTTTTAATCAAGAAGTTTAACCAAATAACGTCTCTATCAACCGAATCAATATCAGTGGGACACAAACTTTCAAGAAAGGTCGTGTCTAATAATTGAAAAAAATAAAAAGCAAAAAGAGAAATGTGTCCATTTGTTGTACCTTTTTGAACGAACAGATCTTTCTCATCGCAACCTTTCCTTTTCCATAAATTGGACTTCCCTCGATGAAAAATTTATTTTAGATTTACATGTCATTAGTAATATAATAAAAAAAAAAAATCTCTTTCCATTTTTTGATAAAATTTAAAATTTTGTTATTTAAAATTTCAGTTTTAGCTTCTATATTTTATAGAATTTGGGGTAACCCAACTAGTAATATAGTTGGAATATAATTTTTTTAAAGAACAGTGATCATTTTGAGTATGAGCCCATTCATATATCTGCGCTTTTGAATTCCATCAAAAACTTTTTCCCAGCATATATCGCATAAATAAAATAGAAAATATAGGAGTACAAAGGTTACAAAAAACAGGCCGCCACCGCAAAAAAGTTGACTAAACATGAAAGGGTGTCATGGACATCCAAAGATTTCTTAGGACAATCGTGCTTATCTGCATCTTTTGACCTTGGACCCACCAATATATGTTTTCTTTATTGAGATTTTATAAAAGACATTTTATTTTAATTAAAAAAGATTATACATAGAATAAAATAAATAAACTTTCCAAAAAAGTCACAAACTCGATCACTTCCATGATGCCTATAAACATTTTCTTTATAGTGGATGCAGTAGCTCTGCACTCTGTGTAGACCCATTTGTTTGCAAGCGGTTTTTTTTTTTTTTATCTGAATCTTCTGATATTTAGATTTTTATCTCAATTAATTTAGAATAATCTGATTATCAGATCTCATTTGAGGGAGATGTCTCTCAATATTATTTTCTCCGTATCCAGTGAGAGTTAAACTCTCGATCTGATTAAAGGACGAAAGGATTTTTGTTTTTTTTGCCAGATACCTGGCTTGATGCCAACTGTGTTTGCAAGCGGTTTGTGGCTCGATGCCTCATGTCATGTTTTTTCTCGTTGCATCTAAATTAATGTATTTTTGGCCGAAAGCAAAATTATGTAAAATTTTTATATGGAGGCAATTTCTTGGAATAAATTATATGATACTATATTTACCAATTTATTTAAAAATTTACGCCGCCAACACCGTTCAGTCACCTCTAGGGAGAGGCTTCTCATATACTTTCAGAGAAATAGGGTCAAGGATGGCAGAATTAGGATGACAAAGCGAAATTTACCAAACCTCTATAAAATATAAGGGCGCTATATCAAGACTTACACAAACAAGTGTTTACCATGAGTAAGTAATTCTAGCATATATTTTTTTTGAGCAAATTATTTATCAAGATCTCAAATTATATTTTATTTAACAAATAAGGTTAATTTTGAAATACTATATTTCAAAATTTTTAATTGTAATTTTATAATATATAGAATCTCTACTGTCAATGAACATTATAATGGTGATTGTAATAACTATCGATCAAAGATTGAAATAATAAAGAGAGAAGAAAGAGAAATGAGAGAAAAAAGAAGAACACGGGGAGAGAGAGAGAGAGAGAGAGAGAGAGAGATTATACAAAAGTGTTCAAATAATTTTGGCAAAATTGGCACTCCAACCCCAAAAATCTAAATCATCAATTTTAGTATTTTTTTTATTGGGTGTTGTGTTAGCAAATCGAACAACAATTCCAAACAATCAAATCGACAAGAATCTCAAATAATCAAAATTTTTCTCATTACATTACATGTAAAGTCTGTAAACTTTGATTTCAAATTTCTATAAAATTCTTAAACTTTTTTTAAATATGTAACAATTGGGTATTTGAGCTAACGTCATTGATGTTGTAGTGTTGAAAAGTAGGGGGTTTAAAAAATAATATTTTAAAAGGAATTTAAGAGCATTTTTATGAGTTTTATCAATATTTCAGTAATATTTTATGATATTTTATAATTTTTTAATGGTATTTTAAGGTATTTTCTAAAAATGCTTTTAAAAATGATTAACGTTGGGCATTACAGGGGCATAAACAAGTCCTCTCTTTTAATTATTGATGAAGAATATAGAAAGAAATGATGAAGTAGGCTATGTAAGTTTGAGGATTACCCAACACAGACTTTGATGACCCCTCTTTCTCCTACATTTTTCTAACAACCATCTTAAATGACACCATCATTTCTCTCTTTCCAATCCTCCAACTCGAAGGGGCTAAGGGCTATTGACCACTCTACAATTCTTCCGGATCTCACCGGGTCGGCCCGATTGAAAATCTCCCATTTTAATCATCCCCTCTACAAAATCCTGAAAGAACTCCTCCTGATTGTCACTATAAAGCTGCACAAAATATCTAGTCTCAAGATCAGTATACAGAGCTTCATCGGAATGCAAAAATCCTCTGCCTGCGATCAAGTCCTTGAAATATTGGTTGTCAAATGATTGTGGGGTTGCATCAAGGTCCCCTGTGACGTTTTCATCTCCACCTTTTGGGCAGAGTTTTTCCAACTCCTCTCTGTACTTGGCTTCGATTGCCGGGTCGGGCTTACCGGTGCCCGATTGGTTGTAGAGCCTATAGAATATGGAGAAGCATCGGGCATTGCCAATGGAGTGAGCCCCGGATAGGGCCACCAGGTCTTTGACTGAAAGACCAAATTCTTGAAAAAGGTGTTTGAGATAAGTTGCATTTGATCTGGGACTCGGCATGATTTCGTCTGCAACTGCTTGGCTTGCTTTAAGGCTGTCTAGTCTTCCTAATTTCACTTCCCAATTGGGTCCTCCACTCTGTCATTCAAAAAGAAAAGAAAAGAAAAAAAAAAAAACATATATGTATACATTATTATCATTGGTTTTTTTTTTTTTTTTTTTTTTTGTTGAAAATCAAAGGATGAAGGGTTTTGTCATGACAAAAATATATTATGACAAGTTCTAATATGTTGTAAAAGATTTTTTTTTATTTTTTTAAAAAAAGCAAAATAAGAAATTTTGCTATGTGTCAAGGAAGCATGCATTGATTGGTGTTAATATATTTTAAATAATTCAAACAAATATATAATATAATAATGTTCAGATTTTCCACACAAAAGCTAAGTGTCAAAACAAAAATAAAGGTAACGTGGGATTATTATATTAATTTCTTTAGAACTAAAAACATTAATGTTATCTCTGCAAAAAATTTAATTTAATTCAAATTTTCTCTCCCCAAACTCATTAATTTTAAGTTTTCTCTCTTCAAAAATTAAGATTCATTTTTCTCCCTCTAAAATTAAGCAATATTAATTTTCTCTCACAAAAAAATTAAATTCATATTCTCTCCCTCCAACCATATTTATTTTAAATTTTCTCTCTCTAAAACAATAAAATTTAGTTTTTCTATCTAAAACTAAATACATTAACTTTTTTCTTTGAAAGATCAATTTAATTCATATTTTCTCTCAACAAAAATATTTTGTTAACTAAACACATTAGTTTCCTTTTTCCAAAAAAAAAAAAAATCAATTTAATTCATATTTTTTTCCTTATACATTCATTTAAGTTTCCATTTCTAAAACTAAGTACATTAAATTTTCTCTAATAAATAAATTATTTTAAATTTTTTTTTCTCTCAATTTAATGATTTCTATCTTTCTCTCATTAGAAAATAAATTTAATTTATAATTTTTCTATAAGTACATTATTTTTATAATTTTTATTTTCTCTTTTTTTATATTACTTCACTCTGGGGAAATTTTACCCCCTAAAAATTTAAGGGTAAAAGTATAGACACCAAAAAAGTTTAAAAAAGGAGAGATTTTGAGGGTAATTTTTCAGCCTTTTCCTTCCTACCTAGATGACCTAAAAAAGTTTGCCAACTCTAATTTTTGGCTCTTTCAGAGAACTCCCTCTTTTTCCCTTTTTTTAATATATATATATATATATATATATATCATCATTCAAAGAACAAAAAACTCAAAAGTGAAAAAGGCCAAAACATGAAAATAAGAAGCAAAACTAACGCAAAGAAGTTCCCATGATTTGGTGTATAAATAAAATAAAAGGAAAATGTCGGAGTGCTTTTACAAAAATCTGCAAATTTTTATTTTGGAAAATATGTTAAAACTGTACGGCATAGATTTTAATCATATCGTTGATACTAATGGTATGGGAAACGTGATTTAGGCAAAGAACCTGTAACCAAATGAGCCTACAAATACATAACTCTTGTTTTTTCTTATGCCAAGGCTCTTGTCCGGCTGTTTTAAACTATACCCATTTTCTAGGCCTATTTTAAGAAAAGAAAAATTAATACATTGGCGAAGTTTTTGTTTGGAGTCATTTTATATTGTAAAGAACATAGGACAAACAAAAAGAAAACGAAAGGAAATGCAAAACAAGAAGCAAGATGGTGCTTACCAAAGCAATGGCATCTCGAGCAGCCATGACTACAATATCTGCACAAGAAACAACTCCGGGACAAATATTCTCCAAAGCTTCTTTAATCTCATCAATCACTTCATAATCCCTGAGTGAGTCTATGTTTGGTAATGAAAGTTTCTCTCCAACCATGGTCGGAGTGTCATCCAACAACAGGGAACCATCACAACCCTACAACAAACCAAAAATCAAAAACAAATTTTCAATTGGGAAAAATTAAACTATTGGGTTTCAATTTTTTTTTGGTGGGTATTTAATATAATTTACATTGACCAAGCAATCATGGTACTGAAAGCGCATAATAGAGGCACCACTTCTGGGTTCTCTGATCATGGCATTTTTCATCACTTGTCTGACTGTGATTTCTGCGTTGGGACATGTTTGGGAATAATATCCTGGTCGGAGAGGTGGGTTTGCGCCTATATTGGATGAGCGAAACAGTAAGAGAAGAACACCAAGGAGGGAAATATGCATTTTTTTTTTTTGGCTCTTAGGCAGATGCGGATACGGTCGAAGTTAAGTGGGGTTTTATAAAATTCTGGAGCAAATATAGAAATTTTTTACTTTTTATAAATATTAATATTTATAATAATAATATTTATTAAATTATCATATAAATAATGTGATAAAATGATCACTAATAACGTGATAAAATGATTATTAAATTACAATTCAACGTTTACAATAAACTGTATAATTAGAAAAGGCCAAAAAAAAAAAAAATTCAAATACAAGATTTTACTGGATTTTGTTTTGACTTTAGGAAGAGTGGAAGCCAAATGTGAGAGGGTGAGTGGCGTGCTTCTTGCGTGCCTTGTATTACAAATATGTGTATCAAATAATGTCAAGACAAGAGTAGATTTAGGTGGCTCTAGGACATTAAATTTGATTTATTGAAAAATTTATATATATATATATATATATATTTTATGAAATTAAAATTTTTTATGATTATTAAGTATAATGAAATAAAAAAATATATTCAGGTAATGTAAAACAATATCGATACTAATTAAATGACATTAGACTTATTTAAAAAATAAATAGTTGCACATATTAAATATTTTCATTAAAATCACTGAATCGAGTAATTTTTATTTTTTTCTTTTTTATAAGCATTCTTGATAGACTTAATGTTAATAAAAATTTCATAATTTTAAAAGCTTTGTTGATGACCAATTGTGAAAAATTTATTTTCAAGTTGGGTCCAATAATTTTATATTTTTTTTTACCTTGGCTTGCTTATCACCCGGTATTCAAAATTTCGTTCCGACTAATTTAGATCGATCTCTACAGGAGTCACTTTGTGAGCGCGGGTCAATATTGTTTTTTCTGTATTCAGGGGGAGTTGATCTTCCAACTTAGTTAAGAGATAAAAATATCTCTCTCACCTATGTCAACAAATGTTGATAGTCCAATAATTATACGTTACTTGATTCATCAAAACTATCACACCCTCCTCTTTTTTTTCAGATTCCCGTATCTCTTCCTTGAATCACTTTGCCTCCAAGACTTGGTCAAGGGAGTAATGAGATTCTTTGTTCATGAAAAGAATTAAATAATTGTAAGAAGAAAAATGTGTGATCAATTTGTTTCTTAATATGATGAATCCATCTTATGATGGTGTTTTGTTTTATGGTGGCAGTATTTGAAAATTTTCAAATTTTATTTTATATTATTTTATTTATAATATTTTTAATTAAAGTAAAAATTACAAGAAACATAAACTATATTTTAAATTTAAATTATTATATCAATAATATTTTTAAAGTGCAACCTACGAGGACTGGGATTTAAATTCTTGGTTTACCCCAATTACTGATGGAACGAGGAGAGAAGTATGGTATTTATTTATTTATTTTTCTTTAATAATGGCGACAATCTCAATTTTTGGATTGTACTTAAAACCCACAAAATTTGGCATTTGTGTCATTGTTAAACTTTGTGATTTTGATTCTTACATTTTTCAATATTTTATATATATTTTTAAATGCTCATGTTTAAATTTAAATTTTTATTTAGTGGACTAAAGTACTGGTTAATACAACCTCTCCCATTTATATTTGGATTTTCTATTTCAGACAGGAAAAATAAATTGAAAGCCACAAATTTGATATTTCTTGCCCCCCTTTTTTTGAGTAAGATTACAGTACAAGACATATAAATCGAGCATTTGTATTTTATATCAAAATAACTTAAATTGTAGGTCCGTTTTAAAATAACTTTCTTCCGGGTCAAAATGCTTTGGATAATATAATTGTTATTCAGAAAATTGTGCACTCCATCCGCACATCCCGTGGGAAGCATTGGAGAATGGTTTTGAAGATTGACCTTCAGTGGGGTTATGACAGTGCTAGTTGGACTTTTTTTGATCAAATTTTATAGGATTTCCAAGTTCCTGCTCTGTTGATATGTCTGATTATGTTTGTTGTCACTCACTCAGACCACATTGCTTTGGGATTGAGAGGTATTTTGTTCCTGGTAAGGGGCTAAGACAAGAGACATGATATCCTCTTATCTTATCTTGGTCATGGAGAATCTATCCTATCTAATTCAGGATGGGGTGCATAAGAGTGGTTGGACTCCTATTCGTACCTCTCGCACGGCCCTTGCTATTTCTTATTTGTTTTTCGCAAATGATCTTATATATTTGCAGATGTTAAGCATAGAGACATGACCACGATTCTCGGATATCTTCCCAGAGTAGCGGGTTGTTTCTTAATTATAGAAACTTTAAACTATTTATTTCTCTTTAAGCCTCTTTGTCCTTGATGTATTGTGTGGCCTCCCTGTATCAGTTCCTTCTAACGGAGGATCTTGGGATATATCTGGACGTTCTCATAATTTATAGCAGGGCCAATAGGTCTCAATATCAGTATTTGGTTGAACTGTTTAGAATCAAATTTCATGCTAGAAGTTGAAGCATTTGAGTATTGATAGATGGAAAATATTAAATGAGACGGTCATATTTTCAATTCCTTCCTATACCATGCAGTCAGCTTGATTATCAAAACAGATTTATGCTCGGCTTGAAATTTCTCTAGGGTGATCCCAAGGGAGCTTGATAAGTTCATGCGATTTGATGGGATTTGGTGTGTCCACCTAAGCATTATTGAGGTTTGGGGATACATAAGTCCTGCAATGCTAACTGAGCCCTTCTTACAATGCCGGGTTGGAGGATCTTCTTGTCAGATTCGGTCCTTTGGTATGAGGTTCTCTGAAATAAATATCTTCGTCAAGGATATTTACACATTGTCGTCAGCCCCTCGGTTTGCTCGTCCTTTTGGCCCGATCAATTACGAGTTTCTGATTCTTTGGTAGGAGGGCTGCATTGGCAACTAAGGAGTTGATTGGATATTCAATTTTTGGAGGATACGTGGGTGGGTTCAGGGCCCTTGGCACAACAGGTTCCTTACAATCTTTTGGATTCCTCCACTGTTCTGACCGTGAGCTAGTTCATCACTCCTAATTGGCAACTGCTAGTTTTGATTACCTGAGAGTTTATTGTGGAACAGGTTCAGGCCGTTTTGATTACCTGAGATCCAACATCTCGAGATTTGGCGTGTTGGGCAAGGGATTCTTCAGAATTTTCATTATTCGGTCCGCATACTCTGCTTTCTGCATTCTCGAGGCCTCCGCCCCAACTTCGACAGTCTCCTCGAGGTGGTTTGGTGGTTAAAATGTTATGAACGGGTTAAGTTCCTTGTGTGGCTTACCACTAGTGGTATTCTAATGACTAACAGTACTGGGTATAGACGTGGGCTAACTACTCATCCTTTTTGTCCTCTCTATCGTGAGCTTCCAGAAACACCTACCTATCTTTTTCGGGATTGTACACTTGTTCACCAGGCTTGGATTTGGATCCTTCGTACCTCATTCGTATCACGACTGGTGTTGGTGCGGTTGCCGGAGCATGATTGATTGATTCATAATTGCTAATCTCATGCTATCCACATGAGCCCTCCATCATCTATATTCGTACCTCAGTATGGCTAACCAACCATACTGAGGGGTCCTCCGGTCTCGCTTTTGTTTGACTGGAGTTGGGGTCTTCTTCAAAATGAGCATGGATTATGGATCCATGGTTTTACTGTGAACTTGGGGTGACAGACTCTTTTATAGCAGAGTTATGTGGTGTCACGAGAGGTTATTACGCCTCCATCGGCTTAAGTTCTTTTGGTGGTCCTTGAGCTTGATTGTGCCGATCATGTGGTAGCCTTTTCTTTAGAGGTGGCTCTCTCTCATCATGGATTTCATATTCTATGGGAATGCCAATAGCTAATGCGGTAAACTCGTATCCTTTTTTGTTCCAAGAGAGGATAATAATTGTGTTGATGTACTCGTTCGGTTAATGCCGATGCTCTCTCCGGATTCATAAGTTTTACTCTCCTCAAAAGATTTATTATTTTTTGAAACATGATATTCAGGATACGGGTTCATTTAGAAGTAAGACTTCCTTCCTCCTCTTTGTAACAAAAAAAAAAAAAAAACCCACTTAAATCGTAAACGGGGCATCTCAAGATAATAATTAACGAGTCAAAAGATATTTACTTCTTTCTTGGTTTCTTTTGCATGACATTTTCATATTTAAGTTTTTTTTTTTTGAGATTATATTATATTGCTAAAGGAGTATTGTAAATTATTATTGCTCCTTATCATGAAAAAATAAAAAGAAAATTGCTCAATAAGGAGTGAAAATTGACTTTCCAACAAAATCCTTAATTCTTTGATTTTTGGAAGATAGACATTATACATATAATGTTTAGTTCAATTATAATGAGATATAGTAAAAAATAATAAAAAATTTGGATGAATAGAAAGAAAAAAATTTGTGCAATAAGTGAAGAGAAGTACCGCCTTGATGATCACATTTATCAATTCAGATTGAATCAAAATTTATAGATATTTAATTTATAATATATTTGATAGATGAAAAAAGAAATGGACTCTTATAAAACTTTTTGGTTAATGACGTTGCTTAGTTAATTGATGAAATTAGTATATCCAATACCTGTTTATAAATTATTATTATTTTTTAATTAGACCTTGGTAGTCAAAAAATGTTGAAGAATAGATGAGGGTAAATAATTAAATAATCTATTAATTAAAGAAAAAAATTGACAGATCAATCAAAAATGACAAAAAATAAGTAAGAGAGAAAAGCTGGGTTGGTTTTAGATGGGTAGGGCCCCATGGCTGGAAGAGTGGAGAGGGGAGAGTTGATGACAAAGTCATAAGAAAAAACCAATCAAGAATTCGGTTTATGGCAGGTTAAAAGGAAAGGATTAGGATATCTTTGGTTCACTGTTAATTGTATGCAAAATGAAAATTTTTTTTTCTTAAAATTTTTAGTGTAAATTTTTTCTTAAACTTTTAAAAGGCAAATTATAATTTTCAGGAGAATGGATATCTTGGGTAATTTTATACATTAAAACCTTTAAAAAAAAATTCAAGGGATAGTCGGGGGGGGGGGGGGAAACAAAAGGGAACAAAACCTCCTCCTCCTCATGTGATCGTTATGAGGACACTAGCATATATCACATTAACTCGAACTAAAGCGAAAATAAGTTTCACGAAATAGGCTATCACTACAAAAAAGTTGACCAAACATCACCAGACGTTATGGACATCCAAAGAGTCCATTGAATCATCGTGCTTATCTGCATCATCCGATGTTGGACCCATTAGTATATCTCTTCACTAACCACTCTGGTGAGCACACGGTTCATCTTTTGGGGAGAGAGAAAGAAGAGAAAAAATAGGTTGAATTATAAGAATTAAGCTGACATCACACACAACATAAAAAAGTGAAAGAAATGTCAAATTACAATTTACAAACTTGCAATAAAATTTTAACTCCGGCAATAAAATCACCAACCACGGATAAAATCGGGTAAGCTGTAGCAATTGTCAAAAGATAAACAATAGTAGACGCGGCCAACCATGAGACGCTAACCGGTTCAAATTGTCCAAATTACCATTTCTTTATCGAACTAGTTATCAAGGTACCAAAATATCACAGTATTACTCGGCTCAAATAACCCCAAGCCATGGAGATGGATTAAAATGCTAGACAACCCTAAAGTTGAATTACAATAGACAAGCCGTTGAATTAAATAAACAATCCAAAAAATGAATTACAAAATCAGAGTAATTAGTAAAACTCCTTAAATTGAGTAATTAAATTTTATTATTTTGTAAACAAAATGCATGGTTGATCTAATCTTCGAGAATATCAAATTATCATAAAAGCAAAAATTATCAAATTTCAAATCAACTAATAAATGTTAGATTTATTCTCGGTATGCAAAAGTGTAGAAAATCACGAAATTAAATAGGTCAGAATTTAAGAATAAATATCTCGATACGTATATTTTCAAAAATTTGTGACTACAAACTTTTAAACAAATCCCTCGATCGACATAGTGATCACATAACACAAATCACCACTACAACTCTAAATCCGATAAATCAAATAACAGAAAAATATTTTATTCAAAATTTTCTCAATACTTTCCGTATGTCACCATATATCACTCAGCAAAATGCACAATGTGGACTTTTCTCTCAAAGAATTCTTTAGACTCTTTTCCAAAATGCACGTAACAAGTTAGTGAGTAAGAAGAATGAGATTATAGGGGAGTCATGGGTAGTTAAGGGATAATAAGAGTTATCCCATTATCCCAAATTCAAATTCCAAATAATTTGTATTCCCAAAAATACCCCTACATGGGCATACAAACTAATATCTCCACCGATGCTTGTTGGCGTAGGTGGAATGTGTATTTTTGTCCATTAACTAGATTGAGAGTTCGACTCCCCTTGGGTGCAGAAAAAACAATGTTGGGAGATTCACCTCCAAAGTGGGTCCTGCAGCAGTCGATCTAGATTAGTCGGGATAAAATTTCAGATACTGGGTGGTGGCCAAACCAAGATATATAAAAAAAAAAATATCTCCAACTTGCACATGAATGTATTTTATATCGTCATAAAATCATAACTCATGCGATTGTACGCAAAATCTTACTGGACTTTCATATAGCATTGGGTGTCGTGTGACCAGTGAGTACAGATGCAAGTACAGATTTCTTGATACACCTATTATGATAATCGAGAGTCGCCGTTAGTATAAAAAGAACCTGTTGTATCCAAAATCAATACATTACATCTATTGAGCCACTTTCCTCATCGAAAATAGTGCCCAATTATTACTCGATTATATATTCATTATTATGTTTCAATCTCAACATAGATAAATATAATAGGTTGAACGGTGAATATAATACAATAATATAATGTCGATTGGTTTTTCTTTTCTTTACTAGAAATATCCATATCAATTCTGTTGCTTTCTAATACATGTCCCATAGACGTCATTATCTTCCAAACTATTAGTAAACAGAATAAAGTAGCATACATTGAATTAAAATTTCAAAAAACAGTTGAAAATAATAAGGGTTCCAAATGGGCCCATCCAATGGGTCTCCGGTCTCACAAAGTGGACACGAGGACTCCCACTATCCCATGATCAATTTATCACACGTGATATGAAATACGTGTTGCACTATTATTCCCTCATCTCTCAAAAGAGTATATATCAAATTTCTCTAACACTGTAGCTATGGAACTCAGTCTATACATAAAATTTTACCCAGAAATCTCAAAGTGAATAACTTATAAATGATATCACTAGTCACGTAATATTTGAAATTTCAAATCTGACAAATTACAGACAACATGAATATAGATCTGTCCATGTCAGTCATATCGCATATGATCTCATTTTGAATACGTATCAGGGTGACTTATTTCTAGTAGCGCCACTCTCAAACCCTCTTATGCCTAGAAACTATCTCATCTCTGCTCACTTAGAGATAGAGATAGTCACTTATGAGAGAGAGTTGATTTTTCCTGCCTAATATAAATTTTATCACATCACATCATAGAATATATGACTAATTAAATAATGCACGCATGCCATATATAACAATAAGTATCAAAATATCAATATAATACATATGAAAAATGTCAAAATATACGTAAATCCAATGATTCCCTACATTCTACAAAGGTATCTCTCGTAATGGATTTAGTAAAGGGATCAGCCACCTACTGTGTGTAGAATTGCACATGATCGTCACTTCACCCTTCTCAATGATGTATCTCACGAAATAGTATCTGGTATCAATGTGTTTGGTCATGATATCAGAGTCTCCAGTGTAGGGAATAGTAGCTTGATTAACACAATAAATCATTACTAGTCTCCTAGTATCTGCCATAACTCCTAAATCATTTAGAAATCTTCAGAGGTAAACACTTTCTTAAACTGCTGCCGAGTATGCTACAAACTCAGTTTTCATTATAGATGGAGATATGCATATTTGCTTCTTGCTGCTCCTTGAAATGACACCATTATTGAGCAAAATAGCAAAACCTGATGTCTATTTGCATCCATCCAGATTGCCACTTCGTCGGCATCTGAATACCCAATGAGACGAAAATCATCTCCTCTGTAACATAAGGAGAGGTCCGCAGTTTCCTTAAAATATCTCAGAATCCTTTTCACTGCTTTACAATGACTCCTTTCAGAATACGATTGATACCTATTCACCAGACTGATTTCAAAACAACAGTTTAGTCGTGTACACAACATTGCGTGCATCGGATTGTCTACTGTATTGGCATAAAGAATTCTACCCATCTCCCTTATTTTTTTCTTGAGCTTGAGGACACGTATCAAGATTTAGACATTTACTTTTAGTGATGAAAGTATCTATGGGGTTGCAATCGCTCATCTTGAAGCACTCAAGAATTTTTCTAATATAGAACTCATGTGAAAGAGCCAATACTCGTCTTGAGCGATCCCTCTGGATTCTAACTCTAAGAATTTACTGAGCCTCACCCACGTCCTTCATATCAAAACTCGATGATAACCATGTTTTGCTGGTTATTAGATATTTTCTATTATTCCCGAACAATAGAATGTCATCGACGTATGAGGACATGATCACAAAGAAGTCAGTTGAACGTATAAGGTATATGTAATGATCCTTCTTAATCATCACGAAATTGTAAGATATCACATTCTCATGAAATTTCAGATATCACTACCTGGATGATTGGTTAATGCCATATATTGATTTCCAAAATCAACAGATCTTTTCTTTCTGATGTATAAAAACAAAGCTTGATGGCTACTTCATATGGATCTCCTCATCCATACTTCTATTGAGGAAGACAATCTTGATATCCATTTGATATAACTCTAGATTCATGTTTGCTACAATCACTAAAAGTAAACAGATCGATGTAAATTTAACTACTAGAGAGAAAGTCTCTTCATAGTCTATACTCTTAGTTTGAGTGTAACCCTTGACTACTAGAAGGGGATTATATCTCTCCATCGATCTGTTAGCCTTTCTCTTAATCTTAGGAACCCACTTGTTCTTAATGGTCTTTCTATCATCAGACAAATCAATTAGATCTCAAACCCTGTTAGTTTTCATTGATTGATCTCTTCATCCATGGCTTTCAACCAGTGATCCTTCGCAAAACCCTCGAGATCCTCATGGGCCGTTTTGGACTCTTCATCATTCTCAGGAGTCACAATAAGAGTCTCACCCTCAATTGGGAAATGATGTTTTGGTATGTGTCATCAACTGCTCCTACGAGGAGGGAGAACTACTTCACCTTTAGATTGATCACTCTTACTGGGACCAAAATCCATAACGGGCTCTTGGGTTCTGCCGTTGGGCTCAACTGAGCCACAAGATTCATTCATCTCATAGAAAGTAAAATTCCAATCCATTTTACCTCTCTTAGGGAACTATTCTCAATGAATGTGGCATCATGAGATTTGATCTTAGTGTGAAATATGCAGACTAGGTGTGCTAGTGTGTAATGATAAGTGTATAATGCATACAAACCAAGTGTAAGTGTGAAGAAGCTAAGTGTGCTGTCAAATGGTGAGTATAGTATGCTGTACCATTGTGTTGTATTATGATGCGCTATGTGTATAGACGATTGATGAGCCTGGTGTGCCTGGTGTGCCTGGTGTGCCTGGTGTGCCTATACTTCTTTTGTTGATGACAAGAAGAGGGAGAAAATGTAAAATGTGGAGTGTGCTAAGTATGTATGGAATGTGCAGTATACAAAGTGCAGAGGAGTGTACATGAAGAGTGTAAAATGTGCAGTATGCAGGTATAGTGCAGATAAGTGTGCTGAGTGCTCAAATGATGAAAAATCAAATGTCAGATTGTGAGATTGTGAGATAATATGAGATTGAGAGATTAAGTGTGAGAAATGTAAGGAGATATAGACTAAGTCATGATTGTTAACACTAATTCATGTGCAGACTTCCAAATGCAATGCTGCGACCAATGTCTTCAAGTTTAAATCCAAATGGATTAAAGTTTGTAGGTAAAGCATTGAGAGTTTTGTTATCATAAAAAATGGAGAAACTATTAACATAGAAAAGTTTTGATGATGATAGAATAAAAGAAAGATGGTTTAAGAAAATAAGAAAAACAACAATAAATCAGAAGTTTGTACATCATGTCGACTTGATTAAAGAATACATCGACCTGCATTGCAGGTCCACCAATTTAAGCATCATGTTGACCAATTTTAAGTCATCCTAAACACATCGACCTGATGAGCTTACCTTGTCGACCTGAGTTATAGGTCTACTATAGAAATAAATAAGTAAAAATACATCGACACACTTTGTGAACACATCAACCCATATTTCACTTCGACCTAAACTTCATCACACATCGACCTGATAAGTTTCAGATGGACAAATTTAGAATGAAATATCGACCAATTTTATAAATACATCGACCCATCCCTTATATACATTGACACACACAAGGTAAAAAAACTAGGATATCGATGTGCCCAAAAACTTATCGACCTGTTATACTTGTTTTCTAAATATTACACATCGACATGTTACTAATCTTGTCGACATGAAAGCAATTACATTAACTTATTTGGTTTGCCTTGTCCACCAATTTTAAGAAGGAATAGATACATGTCGATGTATAATCAAGACACATCAACCTGAAATAATGTATTTAAATATAACACATCATGATACATCGACCTGATTCTAGGACTTGTCGACATACCTAAAATGCATCGAACAATTTTAGATAGTAGATCCATCTATTTTATTATTAAATAGTGACACATCAACCTAAGAGAAGAACATGTCGACCTGCCTCATACTTGCCGACAAACAGACACACTTCGACTAATTCGTTTGAACAGGTCTATCAATTTCTTGCTTGCATAAAAATATGTCGATGCATACCAAAGACTTGTCGACCTGATGTTTATTGATTCCTTGAAATTACACATCGACCTGTAATCACTCTTGTCGACATGAATACACACATTGACCAATTTAAATATGTATGTCCACTTATCCTATTTGGTAACATGACCTTGTCGACCTGATTTAAATTTTGTCGACCTGTTTGTCCATAAATATACTATAAATTTTTGAATTCATATCGATGTTCCTCTTAGGCATGTCGACCCATATGTGTCAGAATCCAAATTTGCGAAATAGATTTGAACAAAACAAATACTTCGTTTTTCTAATATAAAACTAACGTTCAAATGCAGTACAAGCATGTTCTGATTGGCCTAAACAAAAGTGGCGCCAATAAAGGAGTGGAGGCTCAGTGCGAAAAATGATCATCATTGTAGAGCCTTAATGATGGAAATTAATTGCTCAATATTAAAACTCAATAACCCTCAACGGATCTTTTCAATGTATCAATAAATACCAGAATTTGAAGCGAAGAGATAGTTAAATTTTTCTATCTGTCTCACAAATTTAGAAAACTAGCTCATATATTGTCACATTTGAGGAAAGAGAGTCTCAACTCTTAACATTCATTTTTAGATTCGAACAAGTGTCAAACACTAAAGAGTGTATATCACTACTTTTGGTCTTGAAAGTGAAAAATCAATCAGTGAAAGATTGAAACGGAGTGTTAAGTAGAAACAGTATAGAGGTTGAACTTGAAGCTACAACCAAATTTGTATTCTTAAGCTATTGGTGAAAAATCCAGAGGACACCTGGAAGTGAACGTACATTGAGTTTGGTAGAACTACTATAAAAAGTCTTGGTGTTCTCTGTCCTTAATTATTTATTTGTTTCTATTACTAGATTCAAATTTTAATAAGTCATAAAGTCCATATTCAACTATTCATCCCTTTAGTTGAATAACAATTGATATTAGAGTGGATATATTGATAAGAAGCCTAAAAGGTTGACACTAATGATCCAAATGGCTATCAACGGAAACAATGTATCAGTAAAAGCTTACTCAACAAATTGTATACCATTTTTCAATGGAAGCAACTTCAATTATTGGAAGCAAAGAATGCGCAATTCATAATTGAACAAGATCTAAATGCATGGGAAATAATCGAAGGAGTTGAATTTCCTACTGAAGAAATTGATGGCATGCATGTATCCGTCAAATAGAAAAATATGACAATGGAGCAGAAAAAGGCTTATCAACCCAATTGCAAAGCCATGAATCTCCTTCACCATGCACTGAATGTCAACGAAAACAATCGAGTCTCATCATGCATAACAGCAAAGGAAATTTAGGAAAGGCTCCAAACTACTTATGAAGACACTGATCAAGTTCGTAAGAGCAAGTTTAGACTGTGGAAGCAAGAAAACGAAATATTCAAAATGAAGGAAAGAGAAACAATCAACAAAATGATAACAAGATTCAATAAGGTAACAAATGAACTAAGATTGCTTGGAAAGGGAATCTCTCAGAAGATATGGTGGACAAGATTTTGAGAAGTTTGCTAAAATCGTGGGAGCCCAAGATTACTGCAATTGAAGAGTCTAAGAATCTTGAGACTCTGACAATGGATGAACTCGTCGGATTTTTAATAACCCATGAGATGAATCTAAATGTAAAGGAGCCTGCAAAAGAAGAAAGAGGCAAATGAGTGGCTCTAAAAGCTGACAATGATGAAAGCACATCAAACTCAGAAGAAGAAGATGAAACTCTCCTGATTAGAAATTCAAGAAATTCATGATGAAAAGAAGAAACAAGATCAAATCATTCTTCAAAAAGCTAGAGAAGAAGGAGGAAATTAGGTACTTTGAGTGTAAAAAGCTAGGACACATAAAGACTGATTGTCCTTATCTGAAAAAGGATGAAAAGAAATATAAGAAAGAAAGAAATAAGAAGAAGAATAAGGCACTTGCCGCTTGGAGTGATGAATACTATAGTTCAAGTGATGAAGAACAGACAGAGGAACAGACCAATGTATGTTTCATGGCCAACGAAGAACTCTCAGACAGTGAGATAAACTCTATACCCTATTCCTCTCGTTCTGATTCTGAAAACAATTTTACCATTATTGAGCTACATGAGGTGTTGCTAGAATCATTCAAGGAATTAAAAAGGTTAAAAATGAAAAATAATTTATTAAAGAAAGATCTAATTGAAACTGTCAGAACTTAAAAAAAATAAAAAATTGAAGTAAGTGTATTAAAAGGGAAAAATGCTGAATTAGAATTGAGGGTTGTTAAATTTGAAAAAAAAAATTAAATGATAAACAATTAGAGAAGGATAGTGAGAAACAAACAAATGAAAATATAGCTTTAAAGAAGGAACTGAATGAATAGAAAGAAAAGAATCGTAGCTAAAACACTATACTAATGAAGTTCATTCAAAACCAAAAAAAGCTAGATGTCATGCTAGGAGCACAAAGAGCCATGTTTGATGAGACCTGATTAGGATATAACCCAACTCAAACTTAAAAAAAGTTATATAAATTTTTTGTGCCAAATTTTAAGAATGTCAAATTACAAAGATACCATGCATGCATGAAAATTGGGCACAAGTAAAAGAACTACAAACTTAGAAACAAACCTTCAGGTAATATTAAGAAGCCAAGTGTAATTAACAATTATTGTACTTACTGCAAAAATATTGGACACTCTATTTACACTTATTGGTTTCTGAACTTGTCAAGAATGAATTTAAAATAAATCCCTAAAAATCAATTTAAAGCTAACTTAGCTGGGCTCAAGAAGATGTAGGTACCAAAGGTCAAAGTGCGATTGAATCTTATTATAGGTATATTTAAAATCAAGAGAGTCTCTTGGGAAGTCAGTATGGTACATAGATAGTGGCTGTTCATGACACATGACCGGATATGTCTCAAAATTCTTATATCCCGAGAGCAAGAAAGGAGGAATAATTGAATTTGGTGACAACTTAAAAGGAAAAGTCATCAGATTACGCAATATTGGAGATAAGTCTACTGACTCTCAAATTCAGAATGTTCTTCTTGTTTTAGGACTGAAATTTAGTCTGTTAAGTATCAGTCAATTATGTGACAAAGGTTAGTTAGCCATATTTATATCTGATGCATGTTCTATTATTGACTAATCTTTTAGTACTATCAAATTCACTAGTCAGAAAAAAGGAAACATATATGTGATAGATTTATAATACTTATAAATCTCAAATGAATCATGTTTAGTTGCAATAAGTAAAAACACATTATGGTATGACACAGAACATTAGGGCATGCAAGTATGGACATAGTAAAAGGTCTACCAAAATTAAATCTAAAAATGATAAGTTGTGTGATGGCTGCATGAAGGGAAAACAAACCAAAACCCCATTCAAACAAAAAAATTGTGTATCAACTAGCAATCCGTTAGAATTTCTTCACATTGATTTATTTGAAACAACTAGAACTCAAAGTTTAGGTGGAACCAATATAGTTTTATAATTATTGATGATTATTTTAGACACACATGGGTTCTTTTTCTTGTCAAAAAGGAGGAAACTAGTGAGATTTTTATCAAATTGTGCAAGAAGCTCAAAATGAAAAGGGAATGTCAGTTAAAAGCATTGGAAGTGACCATGGTAAAGAATTTAAAAATAAAACCATGGAAGAATTCTGTAACTATCATTGTATTGACCATAATTTCTCAACATCTAAAATACCTCAACAAAATCGAGTAGTAGAGAGAAAGAACAGAACCCTCCAAGAGATAGCTAGGACAATACTCTATGAGAATAACCCACCTAATTCTTCTGGGTAGAAGCAGTAAATACTGCATGTTACATTCTAAATAGAGCATAAATAATATTAATCCTAAAGAAAACACCCTATGAATTTTACAAAGGAAGAAAGACAAATGTAGTTTATTTTAAAGTTTTTGGATGCAAATGTTTGTCTTAAACAACGGGAAAGAAGTATTAGGAAAGTTTGATAACAAAAGTGATAAAACAATTTTTTAGAATATTCCATAACAAGTAAAGTATATAGAGTTTATAACAAAAGAACTATGACAGTATAAGAGGTAATTCACGTAGAGTTTGATGAAAACAATAAATCCAATCAAAGAAGTTCGGATGATGAAGAGATTATAAAAAAACTAGATGAACTAAACCTTACTGATGAAGCAAATTTCCAAAAAGAGGAAACAAATGAAATTATCGAGTAGGAAGAAAAGAATGAAAGTCAACAAGAACAAGAAATCAAGTACCCAAAAATTAGAAAATATGTAAATCCAGAAAACATAATAGGAAATGTTAGCTCTGGTGTCAGAACTACATCAATTCTACAAAATCAATGTGAATACGTAGCCTTCATCTCTCAGAAAGAGCCTAAAAATATAGAAAAAGTTTTAGGATATGAAAATTGAATAATGGCTATAAAGATGAATTAAATTAATTTGAAAAAAAAAGTATGAAATCTTGTCCTTAGACCAACAGGTCAGTCTGTGATTGAAACCAAATGGGTTTTCAGAAATAAATTTAATGAATATGGTACAATCACGAGAAATAAGACAATATTAGTAGCCAAAAGTTATAGCCAAGAGGGAGGAATTGACTATGATGAAACTTATGCACCAGTGGTTAGATTAGAAACAATCAGAATGCTTCTTGCCTTCTCTTGCTATATGAACTTTAAATTTTATCAAATTGATGTTAAGAGTACCTTTTTGAATGGGTATTTAAATGAAACAGTGTTTGTTGAACAATCACCTGGCTTTGAAGATCCAAAATGTCCTGAATATTTTTATAAATTAACCAAAGTCTTGTATGGTCTGAAATAAACTTCTAGAGCTTGGTATGAAAGACTCAGTAACTTCTTAATTGAAAACAATATTGAAAGAGGAAAGATAGATACCACCCTCTTTATTTAAAGAAATGATGATAATGTAACACCGTTTTTTGGTGACTGTGTATCATGTACCACTCTGCATGGTTATATATATATATATATTGAATATCCTTTTGAGTCATTTAAAATGAAATTTGAATTTTCTATTATTTACTTTGAGGTTTCCCTCAAAATTGCTAAAACAAAAACTTTATCGGTAAGTCGAAAATCCTTTAGACAAGTACCGGCAAGGCCTAAAAAAGTCAAAAATAGCTAAGAGAATGCCTACATAATTAAATAGGGATATTTAAATGAAATTTTGCATATTTAATAAATTTTGAACAAAATTTCATAGGGACCAAAAATACAATTTGTTAAAAGTCTGGGATCTAAAGGCAATTAAGGAAAGTTGAGGGACTTGGTTGCAAACCATTCAAGAATGGACAATTGGAGTCAAATGATTAGTCAAGAGGGTAGCAAATATGGTTAGTGGCCACGTAAACTCATTCCACCGAGGAGAAATGTCATTAGTTGAATAATACTTGCATGAATTCTCATTGGTTGGTCAAAAACCCCTCTCTTTGTGCTTGGAATCCATCATGAACAAAACTGACACAAAGGAGGTGCATGAAAATAGCTTGTAAGCAATCTTGCATGGGAGAAAGACTTAGAACAAGTGTAGAGTAAAGATCTTGCATGGAAATGTTTCAATGGTTAAAATTTTTGCTAGGTTTGCATAAATGAGTTGTTTGAAACATTGGATCTCATTTTCTTCTCAACATTCACCCTCTTGACTGTAAGTTCTAGTGTAGAAAGTGAGAATTTTTTGTATTTATCCAAGCACTTGAGGTTTTGAAGAGGTAAGGAAAATTTTTGATTGATAGGATTTTAATTGTTTAGATAGTATTAGTATGATATAGAGGTTTTTTTTTTTTATATTTATATTAATGTATATGTGTTTACAAAATGTGGCAATCAAGTACTAAAGGATGGTGTTGATGATGAATAATTGGGTGTCAAGATCTTATTAAAGAGGTAATACATTCTTCTTTGAGTATATATTGGATTAAATTGGTTCCATAAAGTAGGTTTGTTCAAGTAAGCTAGTATTGTTAGCAAGCTGTAATAATTCCATGATATCTTATTCTGTGATGATCAAAATTTAGATTGGTTTATTTTTTGTGAAACTAGACTCCCTAAGCTTTAAAATAAGGTATGACATGAAAATTTTCATTAAAAATGTGATTTATAGTGATTTTGGAAAGGCACAACAAAATGACATGTTCTATTTTTTATCCTCTGTGCACGGCCAGTGTATTGTATAATTTTTAAAAATACTTTCTGTACAAAATCCAGAGAAACTTAAAACATCAAAGTTTTAGCTCTCAGTCTTATCTTTAAAAGAGCTCAAATTCACTTGAATCGAAATAGTATGTTGGAAGTTATGATATTTTTACTGAAACTGTGCAGAACATAATTTAGAAATGAAACTGAGGCCGAAATGAAATTTTATAAAATTCAGCACTTAGAATTAAAGGAAATACTGAACATGAAAGTTGTAGCGCTGTCTCTTATCTTTTAGGAGAACTTGGAATCATGTAAATCGGACTGAGATATGAATTTTCTACCAAAACGGCGCAAATTTAGTTATATAAGTACTGACTGTATTGAAGATAGATTTTTATAAATTTGTGCAGTAGGAATTTAGAGATGAGTTGAATATGAAAAATGTAGATATATGTCTTAGCTTTAATTAGCAATTTGAATTATTCAAATCCGATTTATATAGAGAAAGTTATGATATTTGTTTTAAAACTGCGCAAGAGTAAAACTTGAAAATCCGAAATTTTATTAAAAGAAATAGGGGGATTGACATATATATATATATATGTTATTGTCTTAGGAGTAGATGACTATACTATACTCAAGGGGTGACTCATTTGAGGATCGAGGTTTTAGGGGAGTGGAGTACCCTTCCCGTATAAGGAAGTGGATCTTACTGTTGCTATATAGTTAATGAGCAAAACAATATTTTATCGTTTTTAAAGTATGATTTGTGAAATAATTGTAAAATGGCTTTGATAACATATTTTGTGATAAATGGAGTGTTCCAAAATTTCAAAATATGCATCCATGAATTTTTATGAGACATATACGTGCCATGTTTTAAATTATGAAATATACTTTGATGATATATGCAATAGTATATTATATTGGATTTTCATGATTTTTTTCGTCATGTATGGCACGATTAGTTTATTGATGATTTTGATGCGAGACTAGGTATTTGGGCATTAGTACTTGAATCTCCTTGATCGTAGATCGAGGATATGATATGATAGGTGTCGTCCCACGCAGACTCGCCTTGTATGTTACAGCAAACCCGTCTTGTTATATAGATTGTCTCACGTTTATGATATCTTGAGACGCAGACACTCCACATGGTTAGGTGGCATGTATACGATACTATATTTCGAACTAACCAAGTTGAACCGAAAGGGGAGAGCTGAATGACGTTTCAGTCTAGCACTTGGGGAGGCCCGACGCCAACACCAAGATTTTGGGGTTGTTTTTCGTTTACACACAAAAATTTCATGGTGGCTCATCATTGGTTGAGGTAGACCTTTGTCGAGAACATGATTTGGCATGACCCTACGATTTATGACATGAGATTTTGGATGCATATGTTTAGATTGGATGGAAAACTGTGTTAAAATTGTTATGATTTGATAATATGTCTTACATGGATACATACACACACACACACACACACACACACATATATATATATAGCTTTGGTACTCCATCATCACCTCACTTATTAATTACCTATCACGGATTTCTCACTCACTGAGTATTTGATTATACTCGCCTCTCAATATTTTTAAATCTTTACAAAGCTAGTCATTGGAGAGACACGTTGACTTATTTCGACGTACGTAGTATCAAAGACCGCTTACGGTAATTATCTTCCGTTGTATTTTAAGGATATTAGTTGATCATGTCAGGTTGACTGTATGAAACGAAGGAACTTTCATTTGTACAATATATATATATATATATATTTATATATTTGAGGACTTTGTATTTTAAATACTAATAAAATATGTATAATTGAATTTTGATTAGCCTTGCGTTACCTTGAGGATACGTGGCTGGGTTGGGCCGGCGTCTGAGATAACGGGCGACTGTTCATGGCTTTTGGATCACGGATCGGGACGTGACAGTTTTCTTGGTATCAGAGGCAGGTTGGTTGAGCGCTGAGTTTTATGAAATATTTCAAAATTTCTAAGTATTGTTTTCAAGTTCTCAATATTTTGAAGTAAATTTGAAGGTTTGCTTACAGTCATAAAATCTCTAAAGATGATCTTAGGTAAATGAGTTCTTTCCATTTAGGGGGTTATTCTTTATCTATAAATGATAGAGGTTCTTTTGTTCAGAACCATGCCTGCTAGATGCAGTACGAGGTAGACTCACAGAGTTACACCTGTTGCTCCAGAGGTCGCGTCGTCTTCATACGCTCCCCCTCCAATACCACCTCAGCCGATTCCGATGGTCGAAATTCTGACAGTCGAAAGTCCGATACCTCCGCTAGATGCCTTGAGTTAGTGGCACGAGTGGTGGAGCACCTATGGGGTATGGATGCAGCCCCCTCCACCACCTACGACAGTTCCTACTCCAGCTGCAGCAGCACCTACCCCGACTGTCCCTATTTCTTCAACGCTTGCCCTAAACGACAACACGATTCCGACACTTCGCCGTATCCACGAGTTGGCCCAGTTGGTCAAGGAGGCTCGGTTGTTGGGTTGTAGCGATTTCAGCGGATCCACTGATGCCATGGCAGCAAAGTATTGGGTCAATCGTACCCACCGGATACTGACAGATTTAGGTCTAGAAGACGAGTTGAAACTGAGGTGATAGTGGGATTACTTGATGATGATGATCTCGCCTGATGGGAGACCATGGTTAATGACTCTACAGAGCCCCCGGGTTGGGGAGACTTAGTGCGAGAGTTTGACGAGAGGTACTTTACAGAGTACCAGCAAGATCAGAAGAGGGCGGAGTTTCTTCATCTCTACTAGGGGCAAGATCGGTGTCTAAGTTCAAGGCAGAGTTAAGGAGATTAGCTGCTTTTGTTCCTGACCTGGCCATACAAAGACAGTTATGGTTCAAGTTTGAGGATGGACTTAACTTGAATATCAAGAAATACGTGTCAGTAACGAAGAACCACTCATTCAAGGAGGTCTTGGAGTTAGCCTACTACGCTGAGGAGATAGTACATGCTGAGAGTAGGCAGAGGGAGAGTCGAGACCAGAAAAGGAAGAGGACTGGATTTCAGTTTGGTTAGAGTTCGAAGAAGGGCTAGAGTCAGGGCCCTCAGAGAGACCCCACAGCTACGGGGCCAACTGGCTTTCCCCCCTTGCCGCTAGTACCTGATTAGTGACTCAGTTTGTTGGGCCGAGGAAGCCCCTATTCCACAATTGTGATAAGACTCATTTAGGATTCTGTAGAGAACTTGTGAGATACTACCAGTGTAGGAAACTGGGATTATTCGTAGCACTTGCCCAGATTTGGGATTCGGAGGGTAACCAAGTCAGAGCCGCCCGAGTGGACCACAGGAGAGTCAACTGAGACTACCTGCCCCATCAGTTCCTACTGCTCAACGGACTGTAGCCGAAGCAACACCATACTCGTTCCTCAGCTACAGCAGCAGAGGACTTAGGCTCGTTTCCTTGCAATGACGCACGAGGAAACCCAAGCCAATCCTGAAGTGATTACCAGTAACCCTCTGATAGACTCTCCTGTATAGGTTTTATCTCCTAATATTTATTTTAAGGCATGACATACTTTGATGACTCATGTAATTCTCGACTGCTAAGATGCTAGAAGCCTCAATCCTTTTGAGATATATATATATATATATATATATATATATATATGATCTCATGTTGAGTTCCCAAGTAAATGAAGGTTGATAATTCTTTTTTATTTAATTTCGCTATTAGGTACCATGAAAATCTCCGAAGTTGACACCCGAGTTTTGATAGACACCGTGTCAAATAATTCATATGTGAACACCCATTTTGCTCAGCACCTGGATAGACAACTCTCTCCATTGACCGAGAAGATATTGGTTATCACACCATTGGGCGAGCAATTGGTCCGGAATTCTGTTTACCGGGGTTGCGAGATATGGATTGGGGAGGTGATGTTAGAGGCAGATCTTATACCTCTCGACATATCTGATTTTGATGCCATTTTAGGAATGGACTGGCTGAGTTTCCATCGAGCCACTGTTGACTGTTTCACTAAGCAAGTAGAGTTTCGAAGGTCGGGATAGCCATTACTGATATTTATGGGAGAGAGACAAGTACTATCCCGATGTGTTATTTCTACACTGGATGCTAGGCGATTGGTACGCCGAGGATGTACAGCCTACCTTGCCCATATAATAGACACCATGGTAGAAGGCCCAAGGCTTGAAAAAGTCTCAGTGGTGTAGGAGTTTACTGATGTGTTCCTTGAGGAGCTAACGGAACTACCTCCAGTTTGGGAGTTTGATTATAAGATAGATATAGCTTTCGGGACAACATCGATTTCTATTCCGCCATACAGAATGATACCAGGTGAGTTAAGGGAGTTAAAGGTCCAGCTGCAAGAATTATTGGACAACGGGTTTATTCGACCAAACATTTCACCTTGGGGTGCTCCGGTACTATTTGTAAAGAAGAAAGATGGTTCTTTTAGACTTTGCATAGATTACCGTCAATTAAACAGAGTGACTGTCAAAAATCGATACCCGCTACCATGTATAGATGATCTGTTTGATCAACTTCAGGGCACTTGAGTCTTCTCGAAGATTGTCTTGAGATCATCAGTTACGAATTAGGGGCGAGGATGTACCCAAGACTACTTTCCATACGAGATATGGTCATTTCGAGTTTCTGGTGATGCTGTTTGGGCTAACGAATGCCCCAGCTACGTTTATGGATTTGATGAACTGGGTATTCCATGACTATCTCAACTGATTTGTCATATTATTCATTGATGACATATTTCTATACTCACAGAGTGATGAGAAGCACTCCCAGCATCTTTGAATCGTATTACAGATGCTTCGCGAGAAGGAGTTATATGCCAAGTACTCCAAGTGTGAGTTCTGGCTCAGACAGATCGAGTTCCTAGGGCATATTGTTTTTGCAGAAGGTATTTTCGTTGATTCACAGAAGGTTAAAGCTATCATAAAGTGGAAGTAGCCACAAACGGTTACTAAGATTAGGAGTTTCCTTGGACTGGCAGGATACTATCAGAGATTTATAAAGGAATTCACCACGATTGCATCTCCACTAACTAACTTGACTCATAAGGATGTTAAATTTGTTTGGGATGACCGTTGTGAGGCGAGTTTTAGAGAGGTCAAACAACGGTTGACATCGGCACTAATTTTAGCTCTTCCCACCAACGGTCGGGAGTATGTAGTGTTTAGTGATGCCAACTGGTAGGGTTTGGGTTGTGTACTGATGTAGGATGACCGGGTATTTGCATATGCCTCTAGACAGTTGAAGAAACATGAGCTGAACTATCTGACCCACGATCTTGAGTTGGCAGCCATAATCTTTGTATTGAAGATATTGCGACATTATCTCTATAGGGTGACGTGCCGAGTGTACATAGATTATAAGAGCTTGAAATACTTATTCACGCAGAAGAAGCTCAATCTGAGACAAAGGAGATGGTTGGAACTTCTCAAAGATTATGACCTTATCATAAACTATCATCTTGGCAAGGCCAATGCAGTTGTAGATGTTCTGAGCCGCAAGTCTTCATCTTCCTCATCGTTCGAGAGTGCTTACCGCTTTTGTCTCATGGGACTACACTCATTGGGAGTTAATCTCGCCAATGATGAGCATGGTACACTTCTAGCTAGATTTAAGGTGAGGCTAACTTTGGCTAATTGCATTCGGGAGCTCCAGGGTTCAGATGAGGAACTCCAGGGTATTATTGAGAAAATCAGCAAGGGAGATGGTAGGGATTTTAGAGTTCGGAATGATAGACTCTTGGTATTTAGGGAGTGGGTCTGAGTTCCCGGTAACAGCGATCCTCGAAGAGCTATACTTGAGGAGGCCCACTCTTCTGTCTGTGCGATACATCCAGGTAGTACCAAAATTTATCGAATTATCAAAGGAAGTTATTGGTGGGCCGGGATGAAACGGGAGGTCGCTGAGGATGTAGCCAAATGTTTGGTTTGCCAACAGGTGAAGGTCGAGCATCAGCGGCTAGCCGGAACACTACAGCCCCTTCCCATTCTTGAGTGGATGTGGGAACGCATCATGATGGATTTTGTTGTAGGACTTCTACGGACTCCAGCACGACATGATGCTATATGGATGATTGTTGACAGACTCACCAAATCCATACATTTTCTACCCATTTGTAGTAGCTATTGGTTCACCTATATATCAGCGAAATAGTCAGAGCTCATGGGGTTCCTGTGTCAATTGTTAGACAGAGATATCCATTTTACCTCGAGGTTTTGGCCGAAGCTACAGGAGGCCATGGGTACCAGAATACACCTTAGCACTGCTTTCCATCCCCAAACAGATGGTTAGTCGAGAGAACTATCCAGACTTTAGAGGACATGCTGAGGGCATGTGTGATGGATTTCAGATGTAGTTGGGAGCAGCACCTTCCGTTGGTGGAGTTCGCGTATAACAACAATTACAAGGCCAGTATTGCGATACCACCATACGAGGCCTTGTATGGGAGAAAGTGTAGGACACCATTATGCTGGGATTAGGTCAGAGAAAGATGACTCAACAGTATTGAGCTGATTGAGGAGACTCGAGAGAAGGTGAAGGTTATCCGTGCTCGAATGAAGGTTGCCCAGGATAGACAGAAGAGTTATGCTGATAGGGGGTGGAGACCTCTTGAATTCGAGGAGGGAGACATGGTTTTTTTATAGGTATCTCCCTGGAAGGGAGTGATACGATTCAGACAACGGGAGAAACTCAACCCCAGATACGTTGGACCATTTTGAATCCTGAAAAGATCAGAAGGGTAGCTTATAAATTAGATCTGCCAGCTGAACTTACACGTATTCACGGCATATTTTATGTCTCCGTGCTGAGAAAATATTTACTAGATCCCTCTTATGTGCTAAAATCTCCACCAGTAGAGTTAAGAGACGACCTGAGCTTTATTGTTCAGCCCGGGGCTATACTTGATAGGTAGACCAGGAAGCTGAGAAGCAAAAAGGTGCCCCTGGTCCGAGTTTTGTGGAGGAGTGACCAAGTCGAGGAGTAGACTTGGGAACCGGAGGATACTATGAGGAGACAGTACCCCAAGCTTTTCGATATATAGTTTCGAGGATGAAATTTTTTATTAGGGGGTTAGAAATTGTAACACCGTTTTTCAGTGACTGTGTATCATGTACTACTTCTCATGATTCTATATATATATATATTAAACATCCTTTTGAGGCATTTAAAATGAAATTTTAATTTTTTATTATTTACTTTGAGATTTCCTTCAAAATCGCTGAAACAAAAAATTTTATCGATAAGTCGAAAATTCTTTCGACAAAAGCCGACAAGGTCTAAAGAAGTAAAAAATGGTTAAGAGAAGGTCTACACAATTAAATAGAGATATTTAAATGAAATTTCACATATTTAAGAAATTTTGAACAAAATTTCATCGGGACCAAAAATGCAATTTGTTAAACGTCAAGGGTTTAAATGCATTTAAGGAAAGTTGAGGGACTTGGTTGCAAACCACTCAAGGATGGACAATTAGAGCCAAATGATTGGTCAAGAGGGTAGCAAGTTTGGTTAGTGGCCACCTAAGCTCATTCCACCAAGGAAAAATCTCATTGGTTGAACAATAATTGCATGAATTCTCATTGATTAGTCAAAAGCCCCTCTCTTTGTGCTTGAAATCGATCATGAACGAAATTGATACAAAGGAGGTACATGAAGGTAGCTTGTAAGAAATTTTGCATGGGATAAAGACTTATGACAAGAGTAAAGTGAAGAACTTACATGGAAATTAATCAATGGTCAAATTTTTTGCTAGATTTGCATAAATGAGTTGTTTGAAGCATTGGATCTCATTTTCTTCTCAACATTCACCCTCTTGGCTGTGAGTTCTAGTGTAGGAAGTGAAAATTTCTTGTATTCATCGAAGCACTTGAGGTTTTGAAGAGGTAAAGAAAATATTTGGTTGATAAGATGTTAATTGTTTAGATAGTATTAGTATGATATAGAGGTTTTTTTTATATATTTATATTAATATATATGTGTTTGAAAGATGTGGCAATCAAGTACTAAAGAATGGTGTTGAAGATGAATAATTGGATGTCAAGATCCTATTAAAGAGGTAATACATTCTTCTTTGAGTATACATTGGATTAAATTGGTTCCATGAAATAGGTTTGTTCAAGTAAGCTAGTATGGTTAGCAAATTGTAGTAATTCTATGATATCTTATTCTGTGATTATCAAAATTTTGATTGGTTTATTTCTAGTAAAACTAGACTCCCTAAGCTTTAAAATAAGGTATGGCACGAAAATTTTCATGTTCTGTTTTTCATCCTCTGTGCACGACCAGTATGTTGTATAATTTTTAAAAATATCTTCTGTACAAAATTTAAATAAACTTAAAATATCAAAGTTTTAGCTCTCAGTCTAATCTTTAAAATGAGGTGAAAATCACTTGAATCGAAGTAGTATGCTTGAAGTTATGGTATTTTTACTGAAACTATGTAGAGTATAATTTAGAATTGGAACTGAGATCGAAATGAAATTTTATAAAATTTTGTACTTAGAATTAAAAGAAATATTAAACATGAAAATTATAGGGCTGTCTCTTATCTTTTAGTAAAATTTGGAATCATGTAAATTGGAGAATTTTCTGCCAAAATAGCGCAAATTTAGTTATATAAGTACTAACTGTATTGAAGATAGATTTTTATAAATTCGTGCAGTAGGAATTTGGAGATGAGTTGAACACGAAAAATGGAGATATATGTCTTAGTTGTAATTAGCAATTTGAATCATTTGAATCTGATTTATATAGAGAAAGTTATGATATTATTTCTCAAACTGCGTAAGAGTAAAACTTGAAAATCTGAAATTTTATTAAAAGAAATAGGGGATTGACATGTATATATGTTATTGTTTTAGGAGTAGATGACTATATTACACTCGAGGGGTGACTCAGTTAAAAATCGAGGTTTTAGGGGAGTGGAGTACCATTCCCGTACAAGTGAGTGAATCTTACTGTTGCCATATAGTTAATGAACAAAACCATATTTTATCGTTTTTAAAGTATGATTGTGAAATGATTGTAAAATGACTTTAATAACATATTTTGTAATAAATGGAATGTCCCAAAAATTTTAAAATATGCATCCATAAATTTTGATAAGAAATATATGTGTCATGTTTTAAATCATGAAATGTACTTTGATAATATATGCAATAGTATACTCTATTGGATTTTCATGATTTTCTTCGACATGTATAGCACGGTTGGTTTATTGATGATTTTGATGCGAAACTAGGTACTCGGGCATTAATACTTGAATCCCCTTGATCATAGATCGGGGATATGATATGATAGGCGTCGTCCTGCGCAGACTCACCTCGTATGCTATAGCAGACCCATCTCGTTATATAGATTGTCGCACGTTTGCGATGTCTTGAGATACAGACACTCCACATGGTTAGGTGGCGTGTATACGATACTATGTTTTGAACTATCCAAGTTGAACCGAAAGGGAAGAACTGAATGACGTTCAGTCTAGCACTTGGGGAGGCCCGATGCCAACACTAAGGTTTTGGGGTTGTTTTTTGTTTACATACAAAAACCCCTTAGTGGCTCATCATTTGTTGTGGTAGACCTTTGTCGAGAACATGATTTGGTATGATCTTGCAATTTATGACATGAGATTTTGGATGCATATGTTTAGATTTGATGGAAAACTGTGTTAAAATTGCCATAATTTGATAATATGTATTGCATGGATATACATATACATATATATATATATATATATATATATATATGATTTTGACACTCCATCCTCACCTCACTTATTAATTACCTATCATGGATTTCTCACTCACTGAGTATTTGATTATACTCATCCCTCAATATTTTTAAATCTATACAGAACTAGTCATTGGAGAGACACGTTAACTTATTTCGACGTACGTAGTATCGGATATCGCTTACGGTAATTATCTTCCGTTATATTTTGAGGATATTAGTTGATTATGTCGGGTTGACTGTATGAAACCAAAAAACTTTCATTTGTACAATATATATAAATAAATATATATATATATATATACATATTTATATATATTTGAGAACTTTGTATTTTAAATACTAATAAAATATTTGTAACTGAAATTTTGATTAGGCTTGCGTTACCTTGAGGATACGTGGCAGGGTTGGGTCGGTGTCTGAGGTAACGGGCGACTATTCATGACTTCTGGATCACAGATCGGGACATGACAAATAACTTTCTAATAATCCAAATTTATGTAAATAATATAATATTTGGACAAACTAGCGTAAATATATGTAAAGAATTTACAACTAAAATGCATGAAGAATTTGAAATAAGTATGATAGGAGAATTGAATTATTTCCTTAGACTTCAAATTAAACAATCAAGAAATGGAATTTTCATAAATCAATCAAAATATACAAATTATCTTATTAAAAGATTTGGATCCAGTGACTGTAAGGAAAATGCTACTCCAATGAGCACAAGTATAAAATTAAACAAAGATAAAAATGGTAAATCAGTCTGCCAAAAACTATACAGAAGCATGATTGGATCACTATCGTATCTCACTGCTTCAAGACCTGACATATAATTCAGTGTATGTCTTTGTACCAGATTTCAATCAGATAAAAAAGAATGCCACATAGTAGCAGTCAAAAAAATTTTCAAATATCTAAAAGAAACCACTCGCTTAGACTTTTGGTATGACAAAAACTCAAACTTTCAGTTGTATGGTTTCTGTGATGTTGAATTTGCCGGATGCAAAATAGATAGAAAAAGTACCAGTGGTACTTGTCAATTATTTAGAAATATGTTGGTATCATGGTCTTTCAAGAGATAAAGCAATGCATTATTATCAATAATAGAAGCAAAATATATTTTAGCTGGACAATCTACTGCACAGATCCTTTGGATCAAGTACCAAATGAAGGACAATGGGTTAGATTTCAATTGCATTCCAATCAAATGTGATAATACAAGTGCAATAAATCTAATAAAGAATCCAATTTATCATTCACGAATCAAACATATAGAAGAGAGATATCATTTCATCAGAGACCATATTTTAAAAAATAAAATTATTCTTGAATATATTGAGACTTAAAAACAAATTGTGGACATCCTTACCAAACTTTTGAATAAAAATAGATTTTGTGAACTGAGAAGGGAATTAGAAATGAAAGAAATGAAGAAATAGAAAAGAAGGATTGAAAAACAGAGTTTTACAAATCTGAACCTTTAGGTCGACCTATTTCTTAAAATATGTTGACAAATTAAAAGAATGTAAAGTCATGTCGACTTGCTAGTCGTTAGATTTAGAAAGCTTGTCGACCTGATACCAACCTGACATTTAGAATAAAAATCAGAAGATGACACGTTGACTCGAGCTTAAGTATGCTGACTTGTGCAGCAATGAGTAGGCAAGTCGATGCCTTCCTTAATGTTTCTACCCGATGACTCACAAAATCATTAAACAGATCGATGTGTATGTGAAGACATCAACCTGAGACATACATAATTGAATATGAATAGTCAGCACATCGACCTATCTAACCTTTTATCCCAAAATTCAAACTTTCTCTATTCCTCCCGAAACCTTAATCTATCCTATTCAAAACCTTAATCCCTTAATTGAAACCCTAGATCATTTAATTTCTGCAAGAATTGAACTTCAATGGCCTCTAAGATGAAAATGCCAATCAATGAACCTTCAAAATCCTCAAAACAATCCTCGAAACCAACAAAAAAAGGTTATTCTTCAAAATCCTTTTCTACAGAAATCGTGAAACCCCCTACTCCTCCTTCGCAACCAACTCTACAATTCAACACCTATGAATTTTAGTCGATGGAGCAAAGCAAACTGTATGACAAGGTATTTTCAAAAAGAAAGGTTAATCATAGAAGGTTGATTGATTGGGTATTCTTGAAAAAGGTGAATTTCAAATACAAAAAACATATAATTGGGACATGTCCTAATTCGCCTCTAAACCCCAACAAATACATCCATGAGGAGGAAGTTAAAATGTTCTACAATAACTTAGAAGTGATTTATGATGAAACAGAAAATGAGACTCGAATTATCTTGGATAACCATTATGTCTCATGTGGGTTCAACACATTTGTAAATAGGAACTAGGTTAAAGTAACTCCTAAGAACATATGTCGAGAGAATGGTATTGCTAGGGTGTCATATGATGATTGTGAACCTTACATGAAACCTTGTTACATGGATAATACTAGAGTTGTCTGTGGTGATGAGAACTTGACCGTGGTAAATACTAGTGCCACAGAACTTGGTTTCCATAAATGTCTCTTGCACTTGATTGTCTCTCATGTATTAAGATCTAGAGAAGGAAATTTCACTATTGTTTCAAGAGAAGATTTTTGGTTAATGGAATGTATCATGAGTAGAAAGAATCCCGACTTATATTACATTGTTCCTCACTTCATGATAATTGCACATAGGTTTGAGAGCTCTCTGTTGCCATATGCTAGCATGATCACTGATATTCTATCAAAAAATCATGTGGAGTTGGAAAAAGACACAATTCTTGAGTTGAGTGAGAAGAATGCAATCGATACATCTTCAATGTTGAGAGCTAGATGGATGAGCAACAGTGAAGGAGAATGGGTAAGAAAAGAAAGGGGAGCAAGCAAGAGACATGTTAAAGTGATTGATGATGATGCTGAAGAAGCCATTGAGAATGCACCAAGAAAAGAAAGAAGAACCAAGGAAAGTGAACCTTCAAGCATCCAACCAATCACCCTTGAATGATTTGGGATAAACTACAAAACATTGAAAGAAGGCAAACTTTAATTAGCCAAATGAATTATCTTGTCAAGGTAGAACTTGAAGGGGCCAAAGAGAAATTGGATTCTTTGGTCAAAGAAAATGGCAAATCAAAAAAAGATCCCAAACCCTCAAAATCTTATTAGCATAGGATTTTGTTATCTTCTCACTTGTTTCATTTTTACTCTTTATGATCTCGGATTTTTTTTTTGTGCAAACCTTGCTTGAATGCAATGCTATAGTTTTTCACGTATTTGTCTTGATAATCTGTTGTGCTTTCTATTTTCCTTGATGAAGTAATACTACTTGAGTGTGTAAATATGGAGATGCCTCTGTTGACCTCTCTGAAATGGCTAGGTATACATTGATGAGGAGTGTATGTGTATGCTGATTGTGTGTATTGTTAGATGTGGAGTATGTAACGAGAAGTTGTGCAGACTAGGTATGCAAATTGTGTGAAATATGCAGATTGAGTTTATGGTGTGAAGCAAAAATGTATAGTGCAGACTAAGTGTGAAATATGCACACCGGGTGTACTAGTGTGTAATGATAAGTGTATAATGCATACAAACCAAGTGTAAGTGTGGAGAAGCTAAGTGTGCAGTCAAATGGTGAGTGTAGTGTGCTGTACCATTGTGTTGCATTATGATAAGCTGTGTCTATAGATGATTGGTGAGCCTGGTGTGCCTATACTTCTTTTGTTGATGAAAAAAGGGGGAGAAAATGTAAAATGTGGAGTATGCTGAGTGTGTGTGGAGTATGCAGAGTGCAGAGGAGTGTGTGTGAAGTGTGTGAAATGTACAGTATACAGGCAGAGTGCAGAGGAGTGTGCTGAGTGCTCAAATGATGAGAAATCTTATGTCAGATTGTAAGATTGTTAGATAATGTTAGATTGAGAGATTAAGTGTGAGAAATGTAAGGAGATATAGATTAAGTCATGATTGTTAACATTAATTCATGTGCAAACTTCCAAATACAATGCTGTGACCAATATCTTCCTGTTTGAATCCAAATGGATTAAAGTTTATAGGTAAAACATTAGAAGTTTTGCCATCATCAAAAAAGGGGGAGAATGTTGACATAGAAAAGTTTTGATGATGATAGAATGAAAGAAAGAAGGTTTAAGAAAATCAGAAAAATAACAGTAAATCAGAACTCTGCAAATCATGTCGACCTGACCAAAGAATACATCGACCTGCATTGCAGGTCCACCAATTTAAACATCATGTCGACCAATTTTAACTCTTCCTAATTATATCGACCGATATGCTTACCTTGTCGACCTGAGTTATAGGACTACTATAAAAATAGATAAGTAAAAACACATCGACACACTTTGTGAATACATCGACCTACATTTCACTTCGACCTAAATTTCATCACACATCAACCTGATAAGTTTCAAGTGGACAAATTTAGAATGACACATCAACCAATTTTATAAGCACATTGATCC